>CM076578.1:519850054-521180483 GCA_034641835.2 Pinus albicaulis
TTAGGTACACATCTACTAGTTTACTTAAAAAATGTGTAACTATTTCCAAGCTTTGTCGACTCTCAGCAGGTAGATTCAAAGCCACAAGATCTCTCTTCAATTTTGCATGAAGATGTTGACACATTTCTAAGGTGCATTGCTGCATGTTTCTTTCCTAAGGTATATAAGAAATGTCGTACGGATAAGTCGTGGTTGGTGGACAACCTTCTTCTTGAATGATGCATTCTGCCCTAGTCTTTTTTGAGAAACATTTGGAGCATCATTTTCAGCCTCTGCATCAATATATAAAATTTTGTATATTAAAAAAACACATGTAAACAAATTTGTACAAATTGAATGAAAATAATATTCAAATTGATGGCCACCTCGATGTGGTTGGCTAGCATATTGCCCACCCTGAGACTGTTGAGAACCAGAATGACCCCGCTGAGAACCAAAACAACCACCGATTGGTTGAGAACCAACACGACCATCCATTGATTGGCCTCTGGGGGAATACATATCACCACCTTCATGCAATCCGTCAGCACTTATTGATGGCCCAAGGGAATGTGAACCACCACCAACCTCACGAGACGAGAGAGAAGCTTCATAAAAAATATGAATTTATAATCAATTCAAAAATACATTCATATATATAAATACATGTACACATATTCATTGATTAAATTGCGTGAACCATGGGAATGCTTCGCTGATGGAGTAGACACCCTTTTCCTCTTAGCTCCTAGAAAATAAAAAATGAAACTTATTAACAACTAATTTAACTCACAAAATTGATAAAAAATCAATTCCATATGTACACACATGTATGTATATGTATGGAGATTTAAGATTATATTTAAATACCATGAACATCCCTCGATCCCTAATCCTCCTCTCTCGGGGAGGTATGGGATTCTATTGATCTTCATCGTTCATCCTCCATGATATATATATCTACAGTGGACATTTAATTTTTTTTTTTAAATTACTATTTAAAATAAATTCAAAATAAATTTCAGAAAATTAATGTAATTTAGTGTACACAAATGATGTAAAACACAACTTTCAAAGCACTAATTGATGTGTGAAACTCAATTTAAGCAATTTTTTTTATAAAAATGTTAAGTTCACCAAATTGCGCTTAATGGTGGGAGCACACTTGGTATAAAATTGAAAAAAAACATGGTCATTAAAAAAGAAGCATGAAACTCCATTTAAACAAAAAAATGTTGAGTACTCACATTTTAATTTTATAAAAACGTGAAGTTCGCCACTTGTTGCAAATGTGAAGTTCACCAAGTTGCGCATTACATGGTGTGGTGGATGCACACTTGGTATGTAATTGAAAAAACACATGGTCATTAAAAAATACACATTTATAAGTACAAAACACAAACATATACAAGATATGTTACAATGTCCATCAATAAATTTTGAAGGAGAGAATCTCAATACTAATTCATCTTTGAGAGATGAATCTTGAATTTTTGAAGAAGAGTGTCTCAAAACTAATTCATCTTTGAGAGATGAATCTTGCATTGGCATTGCCCCATATAATTATAATTCATCTTTGATAGATGAATCCTGAATTAGAATTGCCCCACACAATAGATCAATAGACATTTTATTCACATTTGTACAGTGTCTTATACTAAAAAATTGAAATTGGCTAACAATATTGTTTGCTTTTCCATGCAGTTGTTTTAGCTTCTCCTTCTTAACTTGGTACACGCCTTTCATCTGGTTGCACACAAGTTCGGAATTGGTGAAAACTACAATTCCATTTGATCCATACTCCCTAAATGTTCCCAAGCCTTCTATCAATGCAATATAATATGCCTCGTTGTTTGTTGTTCTTCCCGGTATATTCATTTTGCTTTGTACGACCTTGCTAGTCGCAATATTGGTAAGCACATATGTAATCATTGTTTTCCCTAAATTGGGATAGCAAGAAACATCTACGCATAATGTCCATTTTTCAACCATATTTAGTGGGTATTTTTAATCCCTGAAATTTATTTTTTAATAAAAATATATTAAATTAACATTTATTGCAAATGCATGGGAGAAATGACACATGTGCATGAGATAAATGATATGTGCATGGTTTATCTTAAAGTTTTACTTAAATTTTATGGTAGGATTCACATCTAGAAATGAGATGCTTTAAAGATTGCATTGCCTAGAGTTTAAGGGAGATTTATGACACATATACATGGTTCATGCATGGTTTGCATGAAAGTTTACCTTAAAATTTATGGCAGAAATCACATCTAGAAATGACATGCCTTAAGAAAGGATGAGATCCAGAGGCTACCTGGCCCTTTACATGCCTTAAGAAAGCATGAGATCTAGAGGCTACATAGCCCTTCACAGACTCCTTTTGAACTTGTAGAAGTTAAGACTCAACCAACAAACTAAAATCCTATGGAAGTTCAGCCACTTTAGATTCAGTTTTTAGGCCTTAAAGTTTGCCTTGAATTAATGGGGGAAAGCCTTGAGTTTAGGGGATCCTATCCTATGAGAGTTCAACCACTTTAGGTTTAGTTTTTAGGCCTTAAATTTTGCCTTGAATTAATGGGAGAAAGCCTTTAATTTGTGGGAGAAATGACATTTACATGGTTTGCAAAATTATTTTATGCACTTACTAAAACAACTAGTTGTGGTGGTTGATGAAGTTATGTCAAAAGTCACACCTTTATGAGTTTGTGGGAGAAATGAAATAGAAATGACACATGCCTTAAATTTTGCCTAAAATTTTATGGGAGAAGGGAGAAATGACACATGTACAAGGTTTGCCTTAGAGTGGTAATGGTTTATGGATATTAAAATGAAGAGCTTCTATTTCTATTCCAGAGATTGACTGTAGGGGAATTTACTGGATATGTCACTGGAAAAGATGAGATCCAGAGGCTACCTGGCTCTTTACAAACTCTGCTTTTAGAACTCGTAGAATTTAACACTCAACAGATAGACTAAAATCCTATGGAAGTTCGAAATCCTATGAGAGTTAAACCACTTTAGGTTCAATTTTTAGGCCTTAAATTTTGCCTTGAATTAATGAGAGAAAGCCTTTAGTTTGTGGGAGAAATAACATTTGCATGGTTTGCAAAATTATTGTATGCACTTACTAAAACAACTAGTGTTAATGGTTGATGAAGTTATGTCAAAAGTCGTGCACCTTTATGAGTTTGTGGGAGAAATGAAAAATTTCCTTATAGTTTATGGGAGAAATAAAATAGAAATGACACATGCCTAAAAATTTTCCTAAAATTTTATGGGAGAAGGGAGAAATGACACATGTACAAGGTTTGCCTTAAAGTGGTAGTGGTTTACGGATATTAAAATGAAGAACTTCTATTTCTATTTTAGAGATTGACTGTAGGGGCATTTACTAGATATGTCACCTTTGTGAAAAGATGAGATCCAAAAGATACCTGGCCCTTTATAGACTCTGCCTTTAGAACTTGTAGAATTTAACACTCAAGAGACAAACTAAAATCCTATGGAAGTTCAAAATCCTATGAGAGGCTACCTGGCCCTTTACATGAAATGACATGCCTTAAGAAAGAATGAGATCCATAGGCTACATGGCTCTTTACATGCCTTAAGAAAGGATGAGATCCAGAGGCTACCTGGCCCTTTACAGACTCCTTTAGACATTGTAAAATTTAAGACTCAACAAACGAAATAAAATCCTATGGAAGTTCAACCACTTTAGGTTCAGTTTTTAGGCCTTAAAGTTTTCCTTGAATTAATGGGGGAAAGCCTTGAGTTTGGAAGATCCTATCCTATGGAAGTTCAGCTACTTTAGGTTCAGTTTTTAGGCCTTAACATTTTCCTTGAATTGAACAGAGGAAGCCTTGAGTTTGGGGGATCATATCCTATGGAAGTTCAACTACTTTAGGTTCACATTTTAGGCCTTAAATTTTTCCTTGAATTAATGGGAGAAAGCCTTGAGAAATGACACATGATTTAAAGTTAATGGGAGAAAGCCAACATGACACATGCTTTAAAAACTTTTCCTAAGAATTTATGGGAGAAATGACACGTGTATGGGAGAAATGACACATGTACACCGTTTGCCTTAAAGTGGTTGTGGTTTATGGATATTAAAATGAAGAACTTCTATTTAGATTTGTTCCAGAGATTAACTCTAGGGGAATTTACTGGATATGTCACCTTTCAGTAAAGATGAGATCTAGAGGCTACCTGGCCCTTTACAGACTCTTCCTTTAGAACTTATAGAATTTAACACTCAACAAACAGACTAAAATCCTATGGAAGTTCAAAATCCTATAAAAGTTCAGCCACTTCAAGTTTTTAGGCCTTAAAGTTTGCCTTGAATTTATTGGAAAAAGCCTTTAGTTTGTGGGAAAAATGGCATGTCCATGGTTTGACTTAAGATTATGGGAGAAATCAGATCTATAAATGACATGCCTTAAAGTTTGCCTTGCCTAGAGTTTAAGATAGAAATGACATGTACATAGTTTGCCTTAAAGTTTGCATTATAGTATATGGGAGAAATGACATTGTCTTATAGTTTTTGGGATCTAAATGACATAGAAATGACATATGTCAAAAGTCACACCTTTATGAGTTTGTGGGAGAAATGAGGTGTACAGGGTTTGCCTTAGAATTTAGTTTGCCGTGAAATTTATGGGAGAAATCACATCTAGAAACCTTTATTTTGACATCTATAAATAGGCTAAGAATATTAAGAAAAAAAATTCAATTTACAAATTAGTTATGTCCTCAATAAGAAGTATGATTTAGCACTTATCAAATTATTTAATAATTTATAATAATGTCATTTTTGGCTTGTACTATCATTCATATTTGATATGTACAAAAATTTTACATCTTTTAGCACTTATCAAATTGTTTAATAATTGATAATAATGTCATTTTTGGCTTGTACTATCATTCATATTTGATACGTACAAAAATTTTACAACTTCAATATCAACCTACACTATCATCATAAATTAGTTATGTCCTTAATAAGAAGTATGATTTAACACTTATCAAATTGTTTAGTAATTTATAATAATTGATATGTACAAGAATTTTACAACTTCAACATCAACCTACACTATTATCATATCACTGTAGCCATGCCAATCTAGATTATTTATATCCATTACATCATAAAACACTCCACTTTTAACATTTTAAAAGAATAAAGCAACATGTAAGGTGTTAATTTAGGTATATTAATACAATCCACTTTTAATATTTTACAAGAATAAAGAAACATGGAGGGTGTAAATTTAGGTAGATTAATAAAATACAACCATGTCAATCTAGATTATTAAGATCCATTACATCATATTTAACACAATCTACATTATTTATATCCATTACATCCTAAAACACTCCACTTTTAACATTTTACAAGAATAAAGCAACATGGAAAGTGTAAATTTAGGTACATTAATAAAATACAGCGATGTAAATCTAGAATATTAAGATCATAAAACACTCCATTTTTAACATTTTATATTTTAGTCTCCTTGAGTTTGGGGGATCCTATCCTATGGAAGTTCAATAAAGCCATGTCAATCTAGATTATTAAGATCCATTACATCATAAAACACTCCACTTTTAACATTTTACATTTCACTCCACTTGAGTTTGGGGGATCCTATCCTATGGAAGTTCAACTACTTTCAGTTTTTAGGCTTTAAAGTTCGCCTTAAGATTTTATGGGAGAAATGACACATGTACACAATTTGCCTTAAAGTGGTTGTGGTTTATGGATATTAAAATGAAGAACTTCTATTTAGATCTGTTCCAAAGATTAACTGTAGGGGAATTTATTGGATATGTTACCTTTCATAAAAGATGAGATCCAGAGGCTATCTGGCCCTTTACAGACTTTGCCTATAGAACCTTGTAGAAATTAATACTCAACAGACAGACTAAAATCCTATGGAAGTTCAGCCACTTTAGGTTCAATTTTTAGGCCTTAAATTTTGCCTTTAATTAATGGGAGAAAGCCAAGCCTTTAGTTTTAGAGTAAACTTATAAAATGATTTAATGTGAAGATAATACTTTACCTACAAAACAATGGAATTGAAGACTATGCTTATATATCAGAGTTCTTTCATGACATATTTATCTTCCCTACCTGAAATGCTATTATCTTCCTTTCCATATATATTTCAAGGTACTGAAAGAATGGATTTTCTGAATGGAATGGTTTTCAAGATGTGGAGTTTTTTGTTGATTTTACTTGGCATTCTCGAAGGGCTAGACATTTCAAATCATTTCTAAAGGTTGTTTTATTTGAAGTCAATCCTGCCATTTTGAAATAGAGAAAACTTAAGCGAGGAAGGCCAAAAATGAAAATATTTTAAGGCAGTTTGTTAGTGAGACTTAGTATGGCCATGGGACACATCCAACATTAGGCCATTCAGTTATGGATTCAATTATAGTTATTGAGTCCTACTCATTTGACCTATAAGTGCTTATCATTTTTTTGTTGATCACAAAAGCTGGGTTTGGTTGGAGGTTGTGCAGTCAAGGTTTGTTTATTCAATTACATGGATTCCCCTGTGGAAACTTTGAATTAGTTGTCTGTCAATTTAAGCCTATACGAAATATTTCCTATAAATTGTGGATCAAACTTCTAAGCTGAGATTGTCCTAATTTTATTTTATTTTGAGCTAGCAAAGCATCTAAACATCTTCTTATTGAAGATTATGAGGTATTTATTGGCTGTATATGAATGTTTTGATCATTACAATCTATCCCTTTATTAGAAATCTATCATTGAAACCACAAGAAATAGGTACCCAAGGGTCCAAAATATTGGAAACATGAAAGTAGTCTCTAAAGGGGTGTTATCTACATGCTAGATAAAATGCCTTAAACTTGCCAAAATCTGTCCAATATTAACAACATAGAGTTCCAATGATCTACATGTATTTTTTTCATAGATAAATGGTAATTTTGAGCTATGCTCCAAAGGGCCTTTTGTCAATCTGCCTATGAAGGAATATACCAAGACACGTCTTGGAAAAAACCCAATCCTTTAAAGAACCCTTCAAAGGCATCCCGAGTAATTTGATACTCTCCTTCATATAGCTAGACACACATAAAAAGTGAAAAGAACATAACATGGCATGAAGGAAATGAAACCAAAAAGTGTCTTTAGGTCATGGAAGATATCACATGGAAGAGTGTATATGTTTTTTAGCTTGTATAAACACTATGCATGCAACCTCTATGATGTTATCCAATTCATTGATGTCATTCTCCTATGTGGGTTCATCATGTACAACATGAACTTCATCGGGCCTTGTTTTAAGCAATTTATGAAGCACATCTGATAATGATGTTGATGCCTCTTCATAGATACCACTCACCAAATAAAACTCAGCAAAAAAATCCATGAACATCAAAGCAAGTAGTGCAGTAAGTAGTAGCTCACCTGGGATCTGTTTCATAAACTCAGCAAAAAAAACTAGGAACATCAAAGCAAGTAGGGGGGTAAGTAGTAGCTCACTTGGGATCTGTTTCATTTTGAGAGCTATCATAAACTCAGATTTCTCCATATCCCGTAGCGGCTTCCCCATTGGCATCTATTAATTCTCTATTTTCAATTTTGTTTACAGGGTTCTCTATTGAAACTAACAGTTTGTTATTTTTCATTTCTAGTGAAACTAACAGTTTGTTATTTTTCATTTTTCTTAGAGATGTTCCATATGAGTCTAATTCCCATAAGTGTGACATATATTTATTAATTCTTTGTTTTCAGTTTTGTTTACAGGGTTCTCCGTTGAAACTAACAGTTTGTTATTTTTCATTTCTATTGAAACTAATAGTTTGTTATTTTTCATTTTTCTTAGAGTTGTTCCATATGAGTCTAATTCCCATAAGTGTGAAATATATTTATTAATTCTCTGTTTTCAATTTTGTTTACAGGGTTCTCTATTGAAACTAACCGTTTTTTATTTTTCATTTCTATTGAAACTAACAGTTTGTTATTTTTCATTTTTCTTAGAGTTGTTCCATATGAGTTTGATTCCCATAAGTGTGACATATATTTATTAATTCTTTGTTTTCAATTTTGTTTACAGGGTTCTCTATTGAAACTAACAGTTTGTTATTTTTCATTTTTCTTAGAGATGTTCCATATGAGTCTAATTCCCATAAGTGTGACATATATTTATTAATTCTTTGTTTTCAATTTTGTTTACAGGGTTTTCAATTTTTCTTCCATTCCCCTCTAGGTTTAGTATCTTTTCCAGTTTGATAACTAACAAGTTAAGAGTAGAGAGTAAATCTAGAATGTCCTAAATATCTGAAATTCGGGTGTAAAGCATAGGAAATTATGCCATGGTCACAAGGGCGGGTAATTGCAGGAGGGTTGATTTCATAAAATTTTAAAATAGAGAATGGGAATTGGATGACCCTAGACCAACTTAAATGTTTCCTCTTAAAGATAAATGTTTCTAGTAGATCATGGGCGATGTCGATATTTACATAGATTCTAGCATATGTGTGAAAACTCTTCATATTCCTCTCAAGATCTACTTCTATGTAACTATCCAAGGTACCTTTGATATCATTAAAGACTTAAAAATTCCAAAATTGAAGGGGAATATTAGGGAGGTGATCCCACTTGCATTTTGGCTATAGATGTAGTGAATGGGTAAAATTTGGGGAACCTTGGATTAACAAATATACTTTGTCTCCTCCAAAATAAGGGAAACATAGTTCTATACAACATAATGATTTTTACGAATCAAATAAATCTATTGGCATAGGGATAATATATAACCTTGTAAACCATTAAATATGCAAATTAACAAAAGTGATTTATAAAATGAATTTTGTTTTGTAATGTCGTGCATACACTAGTTTTGGGACCTATTTATATTTCTCTATAATATAGGCATATTAGATAGAGGAGCTATTTTAGAAAATGAATTAGAAAATTTATTTTTAATTTCATACCTCGAAAGCGAGGGAGTGAACAAGTTATCATGGGAACGTTGGAAGCAATTGTCTTGTTAAATTAAAACATTCTAGCAACGTTATTTGCAAAAAAAAAAAAATTCCACCAGTCGCTTTCTTTTACCATTACTGGCCTTATTTCCCCAGGTTGATTTTCCACTATTATGCAGTTCAAAAGAGGAGTATGTGATGAAGATAGTGCCAATTCCTCTTTCTTCTCATATATTATCTTCCCAAGTCATTGGGCAACTATTATTAGCTGGCAACATGATTATGAGGAAAAACAAGATTTTGAAAGACCTTCTTAAGTGGAAGTCATTTTCCAAAAGGCTTGTTGTCCTGGTTTAAATGTCCCTGAGCTAATATTTGACCCCGATCTCAATATGAGCTTTCCTTTTTGATATCAGTATGAGTTATTCTATCTTTTCTCCGTTCCAGTCTATCAATATGTATTAGCTTTCTTATTTTTTATACGTTTGTGCTATCTATCTTAGCAGTTATTGGTTTGAGTATAAGCTTCTTCGAGATAGTAGTTGTCGTGTACTATATTAGCTTTCGTATAGGCCTTTATTTAATCGGTTATAAGTTATCATCCAACCTTTTTATGGTTTTTTCATTGTATGAGGATTTCTTAGTATAATTTTTTCGGCTTCTTTGTCAATTATATTGGATAAGAGGAAAACTCCATTATATGGTCTGGTCACTTGGACCGTTATTTTGAGTCTTTTATAAAGAATTTGTTTTCTTCTCTTAGCAAGAAAGAAGTATTAGCTTTATCCTATGTGATACCAGTACGATTTGTTCTAATAGGAGAACAAGGATTCTTATCTTTCCTCTCAGTAGTAGTAGCCTTCCTCTCTTTAGATGAAGTGACTAACGTGTATGAAATATTTGATCTTATATATAATACACTAGTGAAAACAATGAAGAATCAAAATGATGCCATGGTGACAAGGGTGGGTAATTGAAGGAGGGTTGTTTTCATAAAATTTTATAACATAGAAGGAAAGACAACAATTTATATCTTGAAGCAGGTGGGATATATAGCAGGGTGCCAACCTGGAAATTCGGAGCCAAGGTCGCAATTCGGTGATGAGGCCACAATTCGGAGACAAGGCCGCAACTCGGAGATGAACGAGGCCGCAATCAAAGAGGAAGTCGAAGGAAAATTACCCGCAAACATAAAAACAATAATAAAAAAACAGGAATTACCCAGCAAGACTCTACCAAGACCCTGCAAGACTCTGCAAACACAAACGTAGCAGACGCAACAAACACAAACACAGATAAGCCAGATGCAGATGTTAATAAGCCCGAAACCAATTAACGGGTCTAGGATAGTGCATTTATAAACTAAATTTCGACCGGATTATTTTAAGAGTTTGGCCAAACTAATAGTTCGGCCGAACTTATGTTGCCGGTTTTCCCATCTCCGGACAAAAATCTGTTTTCCCACGCCGTCAGTACACCATCAATGTAAATGGAAGAATGAGTTCGACCGAACTAATTTTGAAAGTTCGGCTGAACTCTATAACAATTCGGTCGAAATTTTATAAAAGTTCGGCCGAATTGTTGAGAAAAATAGTTTTCAGCCCCCGATTCTCACAAAAGTGTAACCCAACTTCGTGGGTTTACCCACCACTTTGTAGTTTCAAAATCTTTGCTAGTTCGAGACCTATTTGTTGAAGAGAATTTTTTTCCTTTTTTAGGATCATATAACTGGTCAATCGCACTAGAATTAGATTTGAATATTGCTCCTCGAAATTTCCCCTTCCGATTTGAGATATTTTGGCTTCAAGATTTAAGTTTTTGAACTAAATATCTCATTTGGTGGAAGTAAATTGATGTCGAATGGTGGAACAAAATTCATAATTTTTAGCTTAAATTGAAGGAACTAAAATAGAAAATAAAGGAGTGGAGCCATAAAGAGTTCGACTACGTTTTTACTAATAAAAAAAGTGTAGGATTCCCACATGGACAAGTGAAAAACAAATTATAATAGATTGACGAATAGAGGCCCTAATTTTGGAAGGTCATTTGGTTAAAAAAATTGAATAAAGGAGAAAGTATGAGGAAACACTTTGGAGACAAAAATATCAAGTCCAATGGTTGAGACAAGGGGAGGATAACTCATTTTTTTCATAAAATAATGATTAAGCACTACCATCATAATAATATCTTCTCTCTCACCATCAAATATGGAAAAATTCTTCTTCAAAATGCAGGATTTAGAAAATTAACTAATGTCTTACTTCCATGAGATATTGACATAACCAACTCCTAACATATGAGAATCCATTCACCGTATTACAACCCATATCCCTCATGTTATTAACCAATGTCAAAATGAATTAATAATGAGGGAAACCACATTTTCATAAGTGGAAGATGTTGTCATGGCTATGCCTCAAAACAAAGCACTAAGTCCTGATGATTGTACCCATGCTTCTTCCAAGCTTATTGGTCATTCATTAGAGATGAAGTGCATGTTTTGGTTGAATAATCTCGACGATATCAATAGGTATGGCCAGGTTTTAGTGCTACCTATATTACCTTAATTCCTAAAGCTAGTAAAGAAAAGGACTGGATTCCATCCAATAGATTTATGTAATGTAATTTACAATATTATTTCCTCTGTTATTATAAATCGTATCAAGCCTCTGATGAATAGAAACATCTACCCCAAGAAAACTAGATTTGTAGAAGCATGCCAAATCCTTGATGGGAATGTGACTATCGATGAGGTTATTCATTCCCTTAATAAAAATAAAATATATAGCATGCTTATTAAACTAGAGCTCTCAAAATCATATGATAGACTCAGCTAAGATTACCTCCTTCATGTACTTTTTTCTTTTGGTTTCTCTTCTTAGTGGATCACATGGATTAAATCTATCATTTAATTTCCCTTCTACTCTATTCTCTTGAATGGTTCTCCCACCATGACTTTCAATCCTTCTCGTGATCTCCATCAAGGTGATCTAATCATTCAATTTTTTTTCATCTTGGCATCTAAAGGCTTAGGTCGATATCTTAACGAAGCTAGTCATCGGGGTATTATTATAGGTCTTCAGCTTTTTGGGGAATATTTTCTTATCACTCAACAATAATTGATTGATGATATACTTCTTCTTTTTCAATCCTCTTTATGAGATGTTAGAGCTCTTGATCATAGGCTTAGTGTTAATCTCAAAAATTAAAGTGCTCAGAAATGCTTCAAACTAGAATGACAGCAAAGAGCTCGTCGCCAAGAATCTGGCGCAATTCGTTTCATCAAAAATTGCCTCTGTATGAGGAAGTTATGACCTGTTGTTCGTTTTTATTAAATAGCTAAAAAATTTGCAGAACATGATAGAATGGTGACATGGCAGCCCAGTTAGCAAAAAAATAATATTATGGAATATTCTATCATTTTCGCCCAATGACACTATGACAAGTGTTTCTGCAGGATTCACTGGTTAAGTTTGAAGGTGAAATTTTTTTATATATATCCCTAAGGTCGAATTTGAAATTTTTTATGGTTGGACAATCCAACCAGAGGTGGACATGTGGTGCAGTCGAGGGCCGCCACATGCCCCCTCCAGTGGATCTATGTGGAAGGAAAAATTGCAATTTTTCATGGTCAAATCTGAACTATATATAATGGCACATGTATTAAATATATACTAAGTTTTTCAACATTATGGTTAAGTATTATGCACAATGGAACCCAATTTATCAAGGGATGGGCAGAGGTCAGGGTTGACCCCATGACCTCCCCCACGCCAACTGCCCGACTTACCACCAAGACATTGCTTTAGTTATTATAAAGTAACGGTCTCGACTTATATTTGTTTTCAACAGGTTTCAACAGCGGGGGTATGGAGGGGGTCAGCCCCGCGGGCGAGCCCTCTCCCCATAAGACCTTACCACCTTAACCAATGGTCGAGTAGAACGGTAAATAGGTTTAAGTTTTAATGCGCAGATTAATTAGCGCACTAATCCCACATCAGTGCTAATCCAATTTTTAACGCAGGTTTTGTAAAAACACGCTTATCGCATTAAGTATGGCTTATCTTAAGATTAATGCCAGCTTAAATATAATTAAAAAACATATTAATACAGAGGAGAATTCAGCGGTTCCACCAATTTCGGCGCTGCCCCCAAATGTGGCGGGATTAACTAGAGTTCTCTCTAGTTTTGGAGGAGACTTCCAGGGAAAAAATAAATGAAGCATAACTGGAGAAATTTTCGACCAATTTTGGCTTAGGAAGATTCTATCTGGGCAGATTTTGATGTTCTGAACACATTGGAGTAGGTTTCAGGAGCATTAGGTGAGTATAAACAACAAATTTTTCACATTTCAGCTAATATAGAGGCCTAAGCCATGGAATTTGGACCAAGGAGATGTAGCCCAAGAGGGGTGAAATCCTTCATCAAAACATTGTGTTAATGGATCAATTGTGATGGTTTGTTGTATATTTTGTTGTTGCGGTTCAAAATTATGTTTTAGTGTTTTTATGTTCAATAATTCAACATAATCTCCATATATTTAGTTGTTAAACAATCATAAACACTTCAATAAGCCCATGTACATGAAGAAAAGATCAACATTTTGAATATAAATTTGAAGATGAAATTAGCACAACAAAACTAGCATTCAAAATCAAATCAAGATGGTATTAGAGAAAAGGTTATTTTCTTGATTTGCTTGAGTTTTGTGAAAGTAGGGTTTTAATGGTTGAAAATAAGTGATGCTTACAAGGTTGAAGTTGCAAAGAGGAGAAGGGAAACTATTGGTTTCTAGGCCTGAGGTTAGGACCAGAAGAAGAAGAGCCACAAGAGAACCATCTCCACCCAAATTTTCACTCCCGACTGCACTTGAAGCACTTCATTTTTTTGATATTGAAGAGGTACAAGTTGCACCGGAAGCTAAGTTGATTGAAGAAGTACAAGTTGCACCAGAAGCTGAGCTCGAATCTATAGCCATCATGTGAGGTTTAGGAGAGACTTAAGGTATTTCAGAAGCGGGAGAATTCAAGAAGGCTTCCTATGACCTAACTAAGAAGGTTAGGATCCTCTTTGAAGAGAGGAACACCAAGATGGTTGGAGAGAATACCAAGTCTCCACATGGACAGGGAACCTCAGAAGGAAAGAAGGATGAAGAGAAGGATTCAAAGGGAAGTGGAGGAAATCCTCCTCCACTGCCACCATCCTCACCATCATCCTCATCATCTCCATCAACATCATCTTCCACTTCCACCACAAAAACCACCCATACTCATTCAAAAGCCCCAAAAGGAAAAACTCCCTTACTCAAACTGGACATTAATTTTGAACTTCCCATGTACAATGGTGAGGTAAATGCAGAGAAGTTGGAAAATTGGATCCGCCAATTGGAGGTTTATTGCAGAATTCATAACCTACAAGAAGATGACATAAATATCTAGTTGGCTTCATTGAGGGTAAAAGGAGCAACACTAGTCTGGTGGGAAGCAAAGACTCAATAAGAAATGTGAATCCATGGTAAGATATACATTTCTTGGGTTGAGTTTATTTATTTAATTAAAAGACAATTTTATTCTTTAGCTTACATGCAAAAAGCCATTATGAGTTGGAAAAAATTTAGGTAACTCAAGGGTCAAAATGTTCAAGAATATACCCAGGAGTTTAGGAAAAGGGCTTTGTTGTTAGGAATAAACTTGAATTCCTAATAAAATCTCTTGAAATAAATTGGGGGTTTACATTCCTATTTGAGACATACTATCCTTATGTTTAACCCAAAAAATTTAGATGAAGTTTGTGTGCAAGCCACACATCTTGAAGCAATTGTAAAGAAAATTCAGGAAGAGGGTAGTAAGAAGAAGCCATTCAAGGATAAGGGGAAAGAGAAGGGAGGAAAATGGAAGGGAAAGAAGAATGCAAGTGTTAAGAAAGAAGGGGAGAAAACTAGATGCAAACATTTTTCCAAAGAGGGGCATGATGAAGCCCATTGTTGGAAATTACATCCCGAACTAAGGCCTAAGAAACCAAACAACAAGGGGAAACAAAAGATGACTACCACCACACAACATGATCTTGGCTCTGATTCCAATGATGAGACCAAGATTATAGCCATGGTCACAAAGGGAAAAGAAGCCATAGCAAGCATTAGTTCCTCAAATTGTCACAACAACACTCCAAATGAAGAAACGAGGATAGAGTTGTTCCATGTAAGGGTGATTTCAAATCATACAAAGATTGATGCATTATTTGATAGTGTGTCATAAGAAAACTTGATTTCAGAAGACTTGGTCAAAAAGCTTAACCTTGAAACTATACCACATCATAAGCCATATCCTTTGGGTTGGATAGTCAAGAATGCAAATTTACAGGTTACAAGGAAATGTATATTCTAGTTTTCCATTACTGCAAACTTTGTTGATGAAATTGAGTTAGATGTGGTTCCACTTGACATTTCAGGAATTATCTTGGGAAGTCCATATTTGTATGACAGGAAAGTGGAATTTTATCGCCATGAGAAAAAATATCATTTGCTCAAGGATAGGGTGGAGTATATTGTGACAGCTCATCGCAAAAAGATGAATACTTCTTTAGTAAATGCAGGGCAGATGAACAGACTAGTTAATGCAAGTAAATTTTTTGTGCTTCTCATGATCAAGAAAAAGGATGATATGGAATATGAATATTTTGAAGGTTGTGATGAAAAATTAAAATCTGGTTTGTTTGATGTGGTAACTCAGCATGGCGAGATGTTTCAGGAACCAAATGGGTTACCTCCCAAGAGGGGAATTCAGCATGAGATTCAACTGCAACAAGATGTTCCACTTCCAAACAATAGCATGTATTGCATGTCAATAATGGAGAGCATGGAAATCAAGAAGAAATTCAAGAATTGTTGAACAAAGGTATCATACACCCATCTACTTCGCCATGTGGTTCACCGATTGTTTTGGTACCAAAGAAGGATGGGACTTCGAACATGTGCGTAGATTTCTATGCATTGAATAAAATCACGATAAAGAATCCCTGTCCACTCCCAAGAATTGATCATTTTCTTGATCAATTAAGGTATGCAAAGTATTTCACTAAGCTAGACTTACGAAGTGGTTATCATCAAGTTATAATAACTGAAGAGGACATTTGGAAAACCACATTTAAAACTAGACAAGGATTGTTTGAGTGGCTAGTTATGCCATTTGGTCCTACCAATGCTCCAACTACTTTCATGAGAGTTATGAATAATGTATTAAGACCATTTTTAGATGACTTAATATTTTTTACTTAGATGATATTTTGATATTTAGAAAATCAAGAGATGAACATGTCATGCATGTGAACAAGGTATTTGATGTCTTGAAAAAAGAACAATTATTTTTAAAGATGTCAAAGTGTGAGTTTGGCAAGACTTCTTTAGTGTATTTGGGACACATTGTTGGAGGAGGTGAGATGAAGATAGACCCTTCCAAGGTTGATGTCATTGTAAATTGGCCCAAGCCCAATACAGTTACGGAGGTAAGAAGCTTTCTTGGGGCAGCACAATATTGAAGGAAATTCATTGCTAATTTTTCTTCCATTGAAACTCTATTACATGAATTGAAAAGTGTCAAGAAAGTCTTCCATTGGGGAGATATGCAGCAAAAAACATTTGATGCTTTAAAAAAAAAGATCAGTTCAACACCGGTATTGGCTCTTCCAAATCTTAGACAACCTTTTGAGATTCAAACAGATGCTAGTGATTACGCCATGGAAGCAGTTCTCATGTAGCATGGTAAGCCCATTTCGTTTCATTCTTACATTTTTAATGGAGTTGTGACTAAATATCCCACCTATGAAAAAGAGTTATATGCATTGGTACAAAGCGTAAAGAAATGGAAGCACTATTTGATGGGCAAGGAGAACATTATCCATACCGACCATAAGTTATTGCAGCACTTACACACACAATCAAAGTTGTAGCAATCAAGACACTTCAGATGGATGGGATTTCAAAAAAAATTCCATTTGGTTATCAGGTATAAAAAGAGAATTTACAATAAGGTAGATGATATGCTTTCTAGGCATATTGTAAATTCATCTATTATACTCAAGCACAATTTAGTTATGCATGAAAGTTACATTGAGAAATATGCACATGCTCATGATTTTATAGATGTGTATGAAAGCTTGAGTCAAGGAAACCAAATTGAATAGTTATATTATCATGTACATAACAATTTGTTGTATCACTTGGGCAAGTTATGTATTCCACAGGGAGAAAGAAACAATATCACAAGGGAGGCGCACACTTCATTGATTGTTGGACATTTTGGTGTAGGGAAGACAGTAGCAAATCTACAAAGGTATTTTTATTGGCCACGCATGATTGCTAGTGTATCTCGTTTCATTAGAGGATGTTCTTTGTGTTCAATAAGTAAGCCTAGAAATAGGAAACTAGGATTTTACACTCCACTTCCGGTACCTTCACGTCCTTGGGAGAGTATCTCAATGAATCTTGTAGGAGGCCTTCGAATGTCAAGGAAGGGTCGTGATTACTTGTATGTAGTTGCAGATAGGTTCAGAAAAATGTGTGTTTTGGTGCCATGTAAAAAGAAAATTAAAGCTGAACAAACAACTCATATTTTATTTCAAAATCTATATGGTCATTTTGGTCTTCCTACTTCTATTGTAAGTGATCGAGATTCCCAGTTTGTTGGGAATTTTTGGTCAAAATTGTGGGACATGATGGACACTAAGTAGAAGAAGAGAAACAAATTTCATCCACAAAAAATTGGTCTGACGGAGGTGGTTAACAGGATAGTCATTCATATTATTAGAGGTTATTGTAGCAAACATCCCAAGTTGTGGGATGAACAGTTGCATTACATTCATCATGCATACAACAGGGAAAATCATTCTTCCACAAACACATCGCTATTTGAGGCATGTCTTGGGTACTTTCCAAGAGCGCCTTTGGAATTAATCTTTGTGAAAGATGTTGCTATTGATGGTCATATCGACATAGATAAAGCAAGGAATTTCATTGAGAAAATTCAGTTGGTACATCACACAGTGCAAGAACAACTTAAAAAGATTCAAAGCAGCTATAAGGCAAGGCATGATAAACACCGTGTTGATCACAAATTCCAAGTTGGTGATAAATTTTGGTTATATTTCAACAAAGAGAGATTTCAAGGGGAAGGTAAAAATCTTAAGCCAATCCATTATGGTCCTTCTAAAATTCTGGAAAATGTTGGTAACAATGCATTTAAGCTAGATTTGCCTCCTTATATGCAAATATACTCTGTAGTTAATGTTGAGAATTTGAGATTATTTTAGCCTCCATTGATTGATGATCAAGGAGATCATGTTCAACTGCCATCAATAGATGACTTCTCGCCATAATATCTTGATGAAATTCATCAATATCTCATACTTGACAGAAGAACTAGAACTTCAAGGAGAGGGAACGTCGAATAACTTAGAGTGGGACTCAAGGGACAAAATCCTTCTAAGGCCAAATGGATGGAGATTAAGAAGGCGAGGGAGATGTACCCTCACCTATTGAATAACTGATAGTATATTTTGCGGTCCAAAAGGCTTCTAGTGGAGAGGAATGATCAAAGGCTCAATGTTAAGCTAAAAAATGAAGTGCACATAAATTCTTCAAACCAGAACGACAACAAAGAGCTCGTTATCAGGAATCCGTCGCAATTTTCTTCATAAAAAACCGCCTCTGTATGAGGAAGTTATGACATGTTGTTCGTTTTTCTTAAACAACTAAAAAATTTGCAGAACAGGACAGAATGGTGACATGGTAGCCCTGTCAGTAAAAAAGGAATATTCTGTCAGTTTCGCCCAATGACATTGTGGCGTGTGTCACTATAGGATTCATTGGTTAAGTTTGAAGGTGAATTATATATATATATATATATATATATAAGGTCGAATTTGAAATATTTTATGGTTAGAAAATCCAACTAGAGGTGGACATGTGGTGCAGCCAGGGGCTGTAATGTGCCCCCTCTGGTGGACTTATGTGGAAGGCAGAATTGCAATGTTTCATGGTCAAATCCAAATTATATATAATGGCGCATGTATGAAATATATACTAAGGTTTTCAACCTTATGGTTAAGTGCTATGTGCAATGGAACAAAATTTTAGAAGGAATGGGCGAAGGTTGGGGTCAACCCCATGACCTCCCCTGCGCCAATTGCCTAGCTTACCACCAAGCCACCACTTTAGTTCTTATAAAGTAACGTCCTGAATTATATTTATTTTCAACAGGTTTCAGTGGCGGGGGTATGGAGGGGGCCAACCCCCTCCCCATAAGACCTTACCACCTTAACCAACGGCGGAGCGGAACAGTGAACATATTTAAGTTATAATGTGCATTAATTAGCTCACTAATCCCACATCAGCATAAATCCATTTTTTAGCGCAAGTTTTGTAAAACTTTGCTTAGCGCATTAAGTATGGCTTATATTAAGATTAATGCTAGCTTATCTATAATTAAAAAACGAATTAATAAGGTAGAAAATTCAGCAGTTCCACCAATTTCGGCGCTGCCCCCAAATGTGGCGGGCTTAATTGGAGTTCTCTCTAGTTTTGGAGGAGAATTATAGGGAAAAATTAAATCAAGCATAACTGGAGCAATTTTTGACCAATTTTGGCTTAGGAAGAGTCTATCCAGGCATATTTTGATGTTTTGAGCACATTGGAGTAGGTTTCAGGAGAAATAGGTGAATTTAAATAGAAATTTTTTCACATTTTAGCTAATACAAAGGCCCAAGCCATGGAATTTGGACTAAGGAGATGTAGCCCCAGAGGGGTGAACTCCTTCATCAAAACACTGAGTTAATGGATCTATTGTGATGGTTTGTGGTATATTTTTTTGTTTCTATTCAACATTATGTTTATTTTTTTTATGTTCAAGAATTCAACATAATCTCCATACATTTACTTGTTAAACAATCATAAACACTTCAATAATCCCATGTACATGAAGAAAAGATCATCATTTTAAATATAAATTTGAAGATGAAATTAGCACAACAAAACTAACATTCAAAATCAGATCAGCGCTATAATCCCTTCTCTCAGTTTTTATGAATGCTTTGGGTACCTTGATTAATGGTAAAAAATCCAATATTTACTTCTTTATTACTAATCCTATGATCCAATGCCATCTTTCTCATCTTCTTGGATTTCAGATAAGCAGTTTTCTGGTGAAATATCTAGGAGTTCCTCTTGTTGAAAATTCATTAAGATCCACATTTTTGAAAGATATTTCTTTGGATTTCTCGTAAAACAACCACAATCATAAGTTTCTCTTAATTGGTTACAGAGAGCTTGGTTGATAAATTTTAAATTATTCTTAAGTTGTTTAGAATCCTTGATTTTTGTGCATGCATCCAACAAAATTTTCTCTATCTCTTGATGTAGACTAGCAAGAGAGTAATATTCAAAGTTTTTTCCCTGCTCTTCAAATATTTTCCTTATATGCTTGGGGATAATCTATGGCCCTAATGCAACATAATATCTTTTGAATACATGATTTTCTCCGACTCCAAATCTGTATAGAAATTATTGTGTTATGCATGTGCATTCATGCCTTAAGGAAAGATCAAATAATATGTGGGAAATACATATATCAACATACTAGTTTTTATACAATTTTATATCACCATAAAATTATGTATCGATTTCCTTGACTATGTTTTTTAGGGGTAGTGGGTCTCCTGGTCTTGCATCTTCTCTAAGGCTATTATATTTATGCTCCTAAGGTATTTGTGTCCAATAGTGGGCCAACTGACCTGTGAATCCCCAAGTTAGTCTTGTAGCTAACTGGATAAATTATTTATTATAAGATATGACTCTCTAGGTTCTTTCCCATCCTTCCCATGGACGTAGTGCCTTCATTATTTTTGTACGGGATTTACAGTTGAAGTTGAAGATAGGGCCTGGATCGCTAATTATTGAAAT
This sequence comes from Pinus albicaulis, assembly GCA_034641835.2. Lineage (NCBI taxonomy): Eukaryota > Viridiplantae > Streptophyta > Pinopsida > Pinales > Pinaceae > Pinus > Pinus albicaulis. Next base: position 519,870,951 of record CM076578.1, read on the forward strand.
GATAAGATTTTCTATAGTATTAGGAGGCATTGGAGGCACCCTTTATCTTTTATTAGAGGTTAATAGACTGAGAAAATTAGTGAAATGGTTTCCCATATATTCTTTTGTATGATCACTTTGATCATAATTCTCTTTTTTTATGATCCTAATATCTAAGACGTTCTTTTATTTCCATCCACTTTTTTTGTAATGCAAAGAATTTTTTTTGTGATTTGTCTACTTGGGCTTGTTTATTTATGTACTCTAAGTAGTACACTTCATTTTCCATATCCTCTTCAATGTTTACAACTTTAAGTGCTAGGTCAATAGAACCTATATTTTTTTTCCAAATTTTCTTTATACAAAAAGAGAGAAGAAAGAGGTATCGAATGGTTTTTTATCTCATCAATAATTACTTCTCTTTGGATAATAATAGAAATACATGTAACAAATATGGTATCAATTCTACCTTCACTAAATGATCCTCTTTTACCTTTCTGCATTTCTTCCTGGTTCTTTCAATATTAATATATTTTTAGCTAAATCATCAACATTTTGGTGTAGAAAATATAGTTGGTAATGCAATAATTCATTTTTTTTTATCTATTGACATATGGTCCTCCCAATGTTTCGTTTTATAGGATAAGAATTACACCTCAGCTATCATTTTTTCGTCATACATAGTGAGCTGAGTATTATTAGCAGGTAGTCCTCTTTCTGTAAGCTTCCTAGGACTAGTACTAGACTCCTTTTCATTTTGGAGTGATGGTCGAAACATTTTGATTACTATATTAGTATATTTTATACAAGATTTATAGTGAGAAAAGGATCTGCCAATTGATTCAAAACTAACAATTTCCCCTTTCTCATTTGTGGAATAACCATGGTGGTGTCTTTGTTTATACCTTATTATATCAAGGATTTTTTTACTACAATTTTTATAGTTATTGCACTTCCTTGATGATCACACTTTTTTGCAACACATTTGTTTATTGATATGGAGGAGGATAGGCTAGTTGTAAAGAGAGATATTGATAATATTATAACTTCTTTCCCATCGTTAGATGTTACAATAGTTATTCTTTTGTGTTCTTCATGAATGTTACTAATTGCTAGGATTCTATGTTCCTAATTCCATACGAGTGGTGGTGTGATTGGTGTAAATGCATGGATTATGGGATGCACATTGCCTTCTCCTTCCACCAAAGTTTATTTTGTGTGTTGGGAAACATATATAATCAAAGGAAGCATTGTGGTGGTGACATGCCTGAGGCATAAATATGTTTACAGTTGAGAGACATGGGACTGGCTGACCATGTTGAAAACATTTAATTAGATATAGGTTTGTATGTAAGAGTTAATATGTGGGTTATTCAAGCTGAGGATTTTTTTTGAAAAAATTGATGTCCATACTAGAGCATTAATCAAAGGGGCCTGAAATCTAGCTATAGTTGTATCTTTAAAGCTTAAATGTATTGAATCAATGATACAACAAAGATTAGAAATACTTAGGCGAATTATAACAAGAGGGTTGATTATGAATTGAATGATACCAATATGGATGTAATGGTATCCTTTATTGATACCAAATTCAATATATATAGGTTTAAGCACAAGGATTTGGTGAGCATGTTTCTGTAAGGAGATGAGTATAATAGATTAAGTATATCAGAATCTTTGGAGAGCTTTGAGATTAAATAACTTGGTTTCATAAAATTTAAACATAGGAACTTTAGGCATATGATAATTAGGGATTGGACTAAATTCATTTATATCTACAACAAGACTATCTTGAGTATTTTCTTCATCATGTCTTGGATTTGATTCCATAATAGTAGAGTTTTACTATAACTAGCAGAAATTTACTGTAGAACTAGGTAATAGAAAGTTCAAAGGAACATACCCAACTTATAATATGAAATTATTAGAATATCTCTTAAAATGGTTGCCTATCTTGACCTTCAATAAAGCAATGGAGTCCGCAACAAATGCACCACTCCTCTTTGAACTTAAATCTTAAAGTATGAACTCGTTTACTTTCTAGATCAAATAAGCAACTTGACTTACCACTTATGTGCAAGCATGATCACTTATGAAGAAGTTGAATAAAATAAACTTAATAACACATATATTAAAAAGCTAGCATATTCATAGAAGAATATCACTTAATACATAACACATACGTGAGAGATTTTTGCATGAATTAGGATTTTATATTAAAGAAAATATATGATATACAAAGCACAAGTCTATTTTTTTATCTCCAATATCACTTTAAGGTACAAGGAGAGAGCATACACAAAATGTTGACACTTATACAAAATGCAAGGATTTCTTATAAATAAAATTTTTGTTTTTAATCTCCAAGATCATTGTGATGTGCAGGGAGAGCATATACATAGAATGCAAACACCTGTATAGAATGAAAATATATATAAACTCTCTTTTTAAAATATAATTTTTATTTTTCAATAAACCAAATTATTAATCCAAATAAGGATATACATAAGAGAACAACTTAAAACACCAACAAATTAAACAAATCTATGGAAATCCTTATGCTAGATTGACAAAAAACAAAGTGTGTTCAAAACCATATATATTATATATTAAAAAAACTATTTATATACACAAACACACACACTCTCACACACAAACATATATACATATGCATATGTGTGTGTGTGTGTTTATTTTGGAATAGGGCTTTCACAATTTTAATTTAATTATAAAACAACCTATATCCATATTAACATCAGATCTACCTGACGCCGAGAGAGATCAAATCTCTTTTCACTCCAAAATGTTGAAAAATGCAGCATGAAATTATCAATTTGATTTTGCCTTGATTAAATTGAGAAAAAATTAAATTTCCACATCAGCAAACAACTTGGCTGATGTTAACTTGAGTGACATGGCTTGTATCACCCATTTTACTCAGTAAATTTGAGTTGGAGGAGTTAGAGTTTAGTTTAGAATGTGTGGTTGCTAATTTGTAGCAATCAAGGTCATTTATCTAAGGTTATTTTCAGTAAAACTAGTTCCAACTGTTGGAAGAACTAGCGGAGGGTCGATTTGTGTAGTGGGACTTCAGTCAAACTCAATGATCATCTACTTAACTTATCAATCAACCCAATTCGAGTTACACAGTTGAGATGGATATTCCAAGGCAGTGTAACATCAGTTGTGGACTAGTTCTGAGTGTACAGGTGTTGCATGCAGTCATATGATCAACCTAAAGTAATTTCACAATCAATTGGAGGAAAAATTCCTAAAAAATAGGGGCGAATTCCTGAAGGAACAACGCAAGGAAATAGGAGCTCAAGCCAAGGCAGAAATTGACTAAGTCTAGGTCAAAGGCCTTCAGTGAGCAGAGATATATTTTGTGCACTTTCAGGGTGATATCAGTTGAGAAAAGAAATTGTATTACATCTCTATTTCATCTAATTAATGCAAGAGGCATTGTGGTTTTTAGTAGATTTCTTTCCCTAGATAAAAATACATGTTGCATGTGTGTGATTTCTTATTGCATGTCTGAATTTTTTTTTCTAAATTGTGAAATAATGTCCGTAGAATAATAGAGTAGGTTTGTGTGTTGTGATTTTGGTTAAAACTTCATGAGAATTTTCAATCTACAACATAATTTCTACATGGTATTAGAGTTGGATTCAAAGTAGAGTAAAAATTCAAAGTTGTTTCTCAGAGGCTCGAATTTGAAGATCAGTGTTGCAGGTTTTCTTCAAAACTGAGAAGATGAATTTTAATGGACTAAGGCTAGAGTATACCCTGGATGACACCTTTAATTTTGTTTCATGGAAGGATCACATGGAAGCGGTATTAGATGATAATGGATTGCTAAAATACATCAAGTAAGATGTTGCAAAACCACAAGCATATGATGCCCAAAACCTTGCTTAGTGGAATAAAGATGTAGTCAAAGCATGAGAACCATATTGGAGGGAGTACATGATCATATTGTCTTAAATATGCATGGAAAATAAATTGTATTCGCATGTGGAAATAAATGACAAAAAATTTCGAGAATAATAGTAACCACAGGAAGTTGGTGCTTAAGGTTAAACTTCAAAGTATCAATATGCAGAATAATGACACAATTCCACAATATATGAGTAGGTTCACATAGTGTCATAATGAAATTTGTGGGGTCAATGTTAATCTCCCTGAAGAATACTTGGTAAGCCTAGCCCTTCTACACCTTCCCAAGAGTTGAAACAACCATCAAGATTCGATGAATGGGAAGAAAAAATACTGAATTGGGAGTGATTATGGTCTCATTTAGTGCAGGAGAAAACAAGGTGAAATACCAAAGATGGGACTTCATCCAAGTGCGAGAATGAAGAAAAATTTGCATTGGTTGGAAAGGAAAAGAAGGGAAAAGGGAAGAAATCCCAATCCAAACCAGAATCTAGTCAAGGGGGAAAGAAGAAATATTCGTCAAAAATAAAATTCTTCCATTGTCATGAATTATAGCACTATGCCACGAAGTGTCCACACAAGAAGAGAAGCAACAAGACCTCATGAGTAGTAAGTAAATCCTTGGATTCACAGTTCAAGCTTGAATTTACCCTAATTGCATGCATGGCCAACACAATTATGGGGAGCGTGTGCATGCATCGCCTCATTCCACATGACGAGGAATAGAGGTTTATTAAGTGACCTAGAGGAGAAAGACTTGCAGATGCACATTGAGATGGGGGGCGAAAAAAGTGACAACGCGATCGGGGTTGGTACAATCACCTTTCAGAGGGAGTCGGGCTCCCCCCTTAGGCTCAAGGATGTCATGTTCTTTTCGGGTCTAAAGAAAAATATCATCTCTATTGAAGTTTTGGAAAATCGTGGATATGATGTGATTTTCATCAAACAGAAGGCATTCCTGAGACACACGGCCATGAGACTAGTGACGAAAATCAGGGTTCAGGTGAAGAACCTGTACAAGCTAGATGTGGAGGATTGTGCTGCATTGAGCACAAAGGTGGAGAAGGTGCAAAGCCGTGATGTTGGTGAACTTTGGCATAAAATACTTGGCCATTTTCTTCATGGAGCTTTTAAGATAATGTAGTAGACCACCACGAGCCTCCCCAAAGGAGCGCTATAGAAGTAGGATGTATGCAAAGGATGTACATTGGGGAAGTAAAAAAAATCCACTTTCCATGATCAAGACAACAAGGCACATGTATTCCTAGAAAGAATCCACTCTGATGTCCATGGACGTTTCTTGACAGTCTCCGCTGCCATGCACAAATACGTTTTCATTTTTATTGATGACTTCTCATGGAAGTGTTGGATCTTCTTCATGTGAAAGGAGGAGATGTTCTCGAAGTTCGTTGAGTTCAAGGCATTGGTGGAGAAAGAAACATGTAAGAAGGTGAAGGCTCTCAAGAGCGATAATGGATGTGAGTACATGTTGAATGAGTTTAAAATTTTTGTGCAAAATAAGGCATTCGACGAGAGTTAAAAACACCCCACAACCCAAAACAAAATGAGGTGACTAAGAGAAAGAGTCATAGCATTATGGGAGAAGTGAGGGCGATGTTGCATGACCAAGGGATACCTCTACACTTGTGGGCCGAAGCATGCAACACAACTGTCTATTTGCATAATCGAATTCCTCATCAGATTTTGGGCATGATTACACTGGAGGAGGATTTCTTGGGGAGGAAGTTGGATGTGTCGCACTTTAGGATCTTTGGAGCCTCTATCTACTACCATGTATCCAAAGGTTCTAGGAAGAAACTAGAGCCAACGATAGGGTTGGGGATATTTGTGGGTTATACAGAAATTCCCCAAAACTATCGTGTGTACTTTCCATCCCTCAGTATGAAAATGGTGTGAAGGGATGTGAAATTTTATGAAGAGAAGGTGATGTAGTGCTCTCTTGAGAGGGAGCTTCATATCCCACTAGAGGAGGAGACTTTATCTCCGAAGGAGGAGCCTCAAGAAGTTATGGAGTAGCCACAAATTGAGGAGCATAAAGTGGAGACATACACTCAATTATAACCATCTAGAGAAGGCAGGAAAAGGACCAAGGAAGATGAGAGATTTGTGTAGGATGAAAGGGAGAATGTGGGTGCTCCTTCAAATCATTGAAGGTAGAGAATGTCACCAGATTTGTACACTGGCTACATGATTCTGATGATTGAGATTATAGATACTGAGCCATCCTCATTTGAGGAAGCAATAGAGAAACCTGTATGGGTTGATGCAATGGTGGAGGAGTACGAATCCATTCTAAGAAACCGTGTTTGGGAAGTGGTCCCAAGACCAATAGATAAACTAGTTGTTGGTTTAAGATGGATCTTCAAGGTAAAGTAAGCAGTAGACGGAAGCATAGAAAAGTACAAGGTCAGATTTGTGGCCAAGGGGTATTCTTGGGTTGAAGGGATTGACTATGAGGAGACCTTTGCTCCTGTAGAAAATTACTCATCCATCAGATCAATCCTTGCTTTGGCTGCACATATGGGGAGGATGATTCACCAAATGGACGTGAAAACAACATTCCTCAATGGAGTTATTGATGAGGAGTTTTATATTGAGTAACCAGATGAATTTGAAACTTTTGATCAAGAGTCTCATGTGTGCAAACTCAAGTGAGCGTTGTATGGTCTCAAGAAAGCACCCCATGTTTGGTATACCGGGATCGATAACTATATCACCGGTTTGGGCTTCTCCAAATGTGAAGCAGATGCAAACCTCTATGGTATATTTGTAGAAGGTAAATTTTTATGATTGTCTTATATGTTGATGACTTGATTTTAACTGGAGATGAACAAATTATCAGATATTGCAAGGAGGACCTTGCAAGAGAGTTTGAAATGAAGGACATGTGTCTCATGCACTAAATCCTCAGACTGTAAGTGTGGCAAGGAGATGAGGAATTGTTTCTCTCAAGGCAGGTATTCCAATGAGATACTTCAGAGGTTACACATGGACATATGTAAACTCATGGAGACCCCTCTAGTGACCAAATGGAGGAAAGAGGATGCCAGTTTAGCTGAGGAAGTGGATGCTATTATTTACTGACAGTTTGTGGGTTCACTCATGTATCTTGTGAATACATGGCCAAATATGTGTTATGCAGTCAATCGATTGAGCTAAGCTATGGTTCAACCGACCAAATTATTTTAGAGGGAAGCTAAGCATGCTCTATGGTACCTCAGAGGCACTGCCCAGTTGGGACTATGGTATAGACAAACAAAGGTATTGAAGTTGCATGTCTTCATAGATGCAGATTGGGTGGGGAGTCCATCAGATTGTAAGAGTACATCAAGTGGAATGTAATGTCCCTTCCTGATTATTTTCCTAATGTTTGGGGAATTAATTTTTTGATTTTGATTAATAATAGCCCATGGAATTTTTTGTGAAGGGAACATAGGAGAAAGGAAATTATGTGCATGTTAATGGAATGTGGGGGCCACTCATGCACATGAAATACACACTTGGGGAAAGGGGAATTTGAATTCCCTAAGGAAAATTGAATTGTAGATGGAGCCCACACAAAACTCATGGCCAATAACTATAAATAGAAGGAATGAAGGAGCATTTGGGGTCTTTTTTCTATTTGAAAACTTAATTTTCCTTAAATGTTCAGCTGGGCCAATATTGTGTTGTTTAGCGCAAGAGCTTCCCAAGGAGAGAAGCTCAACCTTTCTTCGGTGGAATTTGAGTGCCACCCAAGGAAGTATTTCCTTTATCACTAAGATCGGAGGACACACCATCTATAGGTTACACATAGTTTTGGAGGCATAGCACACAGTTAGGAGCTACTACTGTGCAGAGGGAGGAGCCACATTGTTATTTCTGGAGCAGTGTTGTTGGGGATTGGTCAAATAAGCTACAAGAGTGTTTCTCCTTCATTTTTGGGAGTGTAAAGAGAAGCTACAACTCAGAGGACCAACCTACACGTAGTTCTCATTCATCATAAACAGAGACTGCGCCATCTCCTCCATGATTCCGCAGTCATTGGCGTGAGGCTTTTTGGTGCAGCATTATTCTGGGGAGTTAGGGGCTGAGGTGTTGGGAAATCACTTGGAGGGTCATTTGAGGAATATTGCTGGAGTATGGAGAACAGAGATCACCAGTATCATCCACAGTAACGGATTTCGAAATTGGAGGAGTGCCAAGTTGTGAAGGGTAAAAAATTGAAGGTTGGAACCAATGGAAACCCTTTCTGGGTTTTTATGGGTTTGGGTCAAGGATCACATCTCCAATTTCCTAGAAATTTCTGGGTAGTCTAAAGGGTGAAAATGAATGGTCAAAGTTTGGAAGTAGTGCAGTTTTGGAGCAACAACACAGTTTTATGGAGGATTTAGATATTGAGGCTGTTGGGATTTTCTGTACCCATCACCTAGTGCTTGTAGCTTGCCTTAGGAAGGCCCAGGTGCATTTTCTCCAACTCATTTGTACCAAAACTCTATTATTAATAAAATCTTGGCCAGGTTGAGGATTTGTAGAAATTTCTCATTTATGTGTGTGAATTTCTGAAAATTTATGTGTTACTATATTGCATGTCTTTGTTATCATTTTAAAATTTCTATTAGGAATGTTACATGGAATTTTTAGTTTTGGGTCACGAGTGGTTTCGTGTGACAACAAGAAGCAAAGATTTGTGGCACTCAACTCGGAAAAAGAAAAATACATGGATTCCAATCAAGCAACTGGTGAGGCTATCTGGATGAGAAAGATACTTGTTGTATTGTTTGGTAATATGATGGATCCAATTGTGATCTAATATGATAATCAGAGTTATATCAAGCTCTCTACAAATCCTATTTTTCACGATCGATCCAAGCATATTGATATCTGGTATCACCATCTACAGGATTGTGTGCATAGGTAGATCATGTTGTTGCAATACATTCCGACAGAAGAACAAATGCAGACATTTTGACAAAGGCCTTGTCAAGAGGGAAGTTTGAGTTCCACAAGTGTAGGATAAAGGTGGTTGATAATCCCTTTCTTGCTGAGAGGGAGTGTTGAAAAATGCAGCAAGAAATTCTCAATTTGATTTTTCCTTGCTTAAATTGAGAAATATTCGAATTTCCACATCAACATACAAATTAGACGGTGTTAATTTCAGTGACATGGCTTGTTTCACCCAATTTACTTAGTAAATTAAAGTTGGAGGAGATATGGTTTAGTTTAACATGTGTGATTGCTAATTTGTAGCGATCAAGGTCAGTTATCTAAGGTTGTTTTCAGTTAAACTTGTTCCAACTACTGGAAGAACTAGTGGAGGGTCAAGTTGTGCAGTGGGACTTCGGTTAAACTCAGTGATCATCAAGTTAATTAACCAATCATCCAAAAATATATAGTGCATGCAGATAATTCAAGTTATCTAGTTCAGATGGAGATTCCAAGACGGTGTCCCGAGTGTACAGGTGTTACATGTAGTCAAATGATCAACCTAAAGGTATTGCACAATAAATTGGATGGAAAATTCCTAAAAAATAGGTGCTAATTCATTAAGGAACAATGTAAGGAAATAAGAGCTCAAGCCAAGGAAAAAATTGATTAAATTTGGGTTAGAGGCCTTCAGTGAGCAGAGAGATAGGTTGTGCACTTGCAGGGTGATATCAGTTGATCAAATCAATTGTATTACATACCTATTTCATTTGAATAATGCAAGAGGCATTGGGGTTTTTTTAGCAGATTTCTTTCCCCAAATAAAAATACTTGTTGCATTTGTGTGATTTCTTATTACATGTCTAAGTTTTTTGTTCTAAATTGTGAAATAATGTCCGCAGGATAGTAGAGTAGGTTTGTGTCCTGTGATTTTGGTGAAAACTTCATGAGCAATTGAAAATATACAACATAATTTTAATTTAATTATCAACCAACCTAGATCCATCTTAATAACAGATCTACCATCCATCCAGAGAGATCAATTCTATTTTCACTCCAAAAGAGGTTGGCACCTCAATTGATTTGATCTCTCTTCATCTAGGTTGGTTTATATATATATATATTTATTTCCTTAAGTTCAAATTGAATATATATTTAAAATTTCATAACAATGCAATTTATTTTAATCCAAATTCATGAATTCAAGATATTAAATCTAAAGTGAAAGGATATTAAAACAAATTTTGAATTCATATTAAATGTAAACCTTAAATATACTTATATATATCTAATTTCTAAATTTTATCATTAAATTTAAAAAAATATATATCTTTTAAAATATATAAATAAATAAATAAAATTGTTTAATTCTCCATATAAAAACTATTGGGAAAAAGTATTTAGTTAATATGTTAAAGATGTACCTAGATAGATCTAGGTTGGTTATTTCTTTGAATTCATGAATTTAAAACATTAAATTTAAACCTAGAAAATTATATATATATATATATGAAATTTCTTTCAAAATAAATTATAAAAAAATCATTTAATTCTCAATATAAAAACTATTGGGAATAAGTATTCATTCGATATGTTCAAATTATAGAAACTCCTTATAGTATTCTACAAGAAAATAGCATTCAATTGATATATTAAATATGTATAGGTGGATTTACATTGTTTATTTTGGAATATTATATCATTATCATAATCCTAAATACTATGAAGGAGTTTTGCATAGAAATAAACTAGTGGGAAAAGGTTATTATGGGTATGTGACGGAGTTGTTCAGGGCGAACTTTGAGGAGGAATGGAATTTAGTTTAGAAAATGTATAGAAGAAATTGTTAAAATTGGAGTTGAAAAGAGGAATATTTTTTAAACTAATTAGAGATCAAAGTTGTGGTGATTGTAACAACAAATTTAGGAAGAAGGGAGATGATCTGCATCGAAGGAGCAAAAAGATCTACAAGGGCAAGGTTTATAATCTTTTGAGACTCCCTGTAGATAGGCGACAACCTTTCTCTCTGTAACTGGATCATGATGATAGTATTCACAACTAGTTTTATTTAGCAAGAGTAAATATATGAAAATTTTTCACCCAAACAACACCAAAAAATTTGAATGCAAATCCAATCAACTTGAGGTCTTAGCACTACTTTCATCTTCCACATGAAACCCTAAATTTGTTGTTCTTATTGAAATATTTAAGAAAACGAACTGGTTATTGCAATTTAGAAGCTCACACAAAAAACTAAAGGACTTCATAGAAAGTAGAAATTAATTATTTTTTCTTAATAATAGAAAATAATACTCAAATTGTAATTTTATTCAAACTTTACTTTGGAAGATAAAACTATTGAAAAAAGTATAAAATAAGAGATGACACTAACATAATGTGAAAGGTTCATATTTTTGGCCAAATGCATGTTTTCTAACCACTTCCAATTAAAAATTAAATAAATAATTAACTTCAAAAAATATATAGAAGGATTAAAATTGTTGGGATATGAAGGACACATTTACTTAGATTCTTTCTCCCTTTAAATAGGCTAGATTCCACATGAATACAATGGGTCAATACCATGGGTTCTCGTAAACGTAGAGCTCATTGCCATGGGTTATCATAAACCTAGAGCTCTTAAAAATTCATATAAATTCAAAATCAAATTAATAAAATTCATATAAATTCAAGAAAATGGAACTAATAAGAAAATGGAGCTAATGTAGATTGCTCCAAAATGGAGCTAACTATCATTTTTTAATTTTATTTGTATTTTAAATAATTTGACAAGTCAACAAAACATTACATCGATTGTTTACAAAAATGTTGACTTATATTACGCCTACACATCTCCCATATATTGGGATATAGAGTGCCTCTCGACACAATTATTGTCTATTTGTCATTTTTCAAAAATTAAGGATCTTGTTTATTCAAACTTTACTTTGGAAGATAAAACTATTGAAAAAAGTATAAAATAAAAGATGACACTAACATAATGTGAAAGGCTCATATTTTTGGCCAAATGCATGTTTGCTAACCACTTCCAATTAAAAATTAAATTCAAAAAATATATAGAAGGATTAAAATTGTTGGGATATGAAGGACACATTTACTTAGATTCTTTCTCCCTTTAAATAGGCTAGACTCCACATGAATACAATGGGTCAATACCATGGGTTCTCGTAAACGTAGAGCTCATTGCCATGGGTTATCATAAACCTAGAGCTCTTAAAAATTCATATAAATTCAAAATCAAATTAATAAAATTCATATAAATTCAAGAAAATGGAACTAATAAGAAAATGGAGCTAATGTAGATTGCTCCAAAATGGAGCTAACTATCATTGTTTAATTTTATTTGTATTTTAAATAATTTTACGAGTCAACAAAACATTACATATCATAATCGTTTTACAAAAATGTTGACTTATATTACGCCTACACATCTCCCATATATTGGGATATAGAGTGCCTCTCGACACAATTATTGTCTATTTGTCATTTTTCAAAAATTAAGGATCTTGTTTATTGCATATATATATATATATATATATATATTAGTACCTACCATAAAGCAACAAGGACTATAACAATCATTATGCTCCTTTATATTAGTCTCTGCACAAAAATAAAAACATTAAACCTAAAATTTTAAGACAAATGTTACTTTTTCTCCACCCTATTAAATATTGTCAATTCATTTTATTTCCAATGAATGCTTTTGAGGTCTTATTTGGTCTCTTCCCTAGGCGAAGAGGCACATACTGTATCAAAATATTAGTTTAAAAAAGCATACCTTCAACAAATTTTTTTTCATAATCTAGTAATGCTAGCATTACTCTAGCATTACTTGGTCAACATTAAATATTTGTTATAAACAGTAAAAATAACCATATAGAATGTGGCCCTAATGTGCATGATTGCATGTGTTGATTACAATTGACTTCCCAATTGCCCATATTGCCCACATGTTCTCTTTATTTTGATATCACAACCTTTTCTTCTTCTCTTTAATTTAAAAAGAGTGTAGGGTGGTATGGGCAGTCTTTGTAGCAACAAATTTCCTCTACATTATGCAAGCAATTCTTGGAGAACAATCAGGAACAACTGATGTCTAGATTCTTAGTGAGAGCAAGAAAGGATGAAAATTTTTGAAGTTTTATTGAAAAAGTCATTGAAATGGGAAAAAATAGGCTTTGGCATGTTTTTGATGCGACTTGCAACAAGGTTGTTTTGTTGAACATGTATACCCAATGGTAATTCTTCTGTACTCCTTTTGTTGTTTGTTTGTAAACTATCTAAGAAGAAATAGATGAGAACTCAATAGATTGGTTACTTTAACCCATTAATGCTTAATTTTATCTTAAGAACTATATTATTTATGCCTATAATAAAGACATTAATAAAATCAATTCTGATAAGAATTGACAAGATTCCTTCAACTAAGTACTAAGTTTTTCCTAGGTTAGGTAGAGAAGAGATGAAAGGCTGGCTAATAAACTGTAAGATAGAGGTCATACCTACCAATAAATGGTTTCACCATCCATTGAAAAATTGATCCTTTACGCCCACCCCAGCCCCCACCCTCCCCTCCCACCCTTGCTCCTGATAAGCCACACATATGGTACCCTCAAAATATTGCATAATATAAGCTATTAAAATGATGTTCTTAGTTGCATAGTCCTTAATAAAAGATCCAGTGGCACAATCCTTAGTTATAGATCTAATTGAGTAATAGACAAAAGCAAAGATATGTAGAAAAAAACAAAAACTTCTTAAACGATTTACCTGTTAAGAAATAAACCAGACCTATATCAATAGTTGGAGATAGAAATACATGGGCATATCTTTTTTTAAGGTATAGTTCCCATAAAGAATGATTTTCCAGGCCCCAAAATTATATCTATTTCCATAATGATGAATGATATGCCAACCTAGTTGCTGGAGCAAGGAAGGTAACTTATTCCATACCTACCTATTACAGAAAGAACACCTATAGCTTACTTGATTTCAATGTTGAGCACTTTGACTAGCCATCTTGCATCTGGGTTCTATTCACCCACTATTCACACAATTATCCCAGCCTATAGACAACTTATGTTCCCTGGTCGGGCCCTGCATGTTCTTATCATTACATTGCAGGTGTTTTGAATTCCTGGAAAACATCAAGAACTAGCCCCACTATTGTGGTGATTATCATTAAGACCAGACCAACGAGTGGGGTGTGCACAAGTGTTGGGGAAAATCCTAGCATGAATTGACTCAACTCCCCTGGTTGTAATAATCCACTATGGCGCTTTGTAAGTAGGAATGAAGGTTGATTCACCAAACCGATATAGATATGCATTCGTAGCACACCACCAAACATCTAAAGTCATCCGTTGAAAATTCAGTGTTTGTCGATGGCAATTGAAATTGACCTAAAAGAAACAAGAGAAAATCAGTATTGAACAATTATGATTTCAAACCAATCCTGAACAATTCTTAATATTTAACGAGTCAAATCACCCTTTGTAATCCATCCATAAGGGTGATTAACTCTTGACACTCTCCTAGATTCATATACAAAATAATTTTGGCTAAGGCATTCCTTGCCAAATTTATAGGAATTAACATTAGAACATATGTGAAAACTCGAGAACCCTAATTTCTCATAGTTATCCTTGACGATAATTGTAAATTTTATTCAATAAACTAGCTCCTTCAAGTCTTGAGTATTGATTCCAGATATATCACATTCACTCTCCATAAACATATTCAACCTTCACCTTGTGAGTATAAAATATATACAAGGCTATGTCTTCATGGAGAAACCTATAAATTATGGTTTTAGAATCTATGTCAATTGATTACTATGTGATTCCAAGAGGGAGCACGTGGGTTGCTTGCATGATTGCCTAACATGCTTGCTTTTATTTTTTAATTTGCCTTTATTTATTATTTATTATTATTATTATTTAATTTCAATAATATATTTATGAATTAATTATTAAAAAACAATGATATTTAATATCAATTTCAAGGACTTAAAAATAGTATATATAAACTAAATCATAAAAAAATACACTAAATTAAAGTACCATTACTTTTAAACTCAACACAAGTTGCATGCAATGCATACATGTAGCCCACGTGTTTACCCCACCCTTTGTCGAGTTCTGGGTGAAGAAACTTTAACCAAAAATATTGAATGCTCACTCCATACCTCGTTTGCTCATTTAAGTTATTTCTATGCTTATAGGTGAATAAGCTCGACATGTGCTTCCATGGACAACCTTTGTCTGCCTTCTCCCACGCTTATATTCATAGCTCAGTAACTAAAGTGAAGGCCTTTGTCTGCTTACTCCCATCTTTATGTCCATAGCTCAATAATGAAAGGATGGTTTACGACATAGAAAACCAATGGTTCAACCCCAAGGTGAGACGAAATTCCCATAGGTAACCCATGTGGATTTGCAGTCTGCGGCTATGCTAACACTCCCTTATTATTTATGTACTTTTTAAATACAGATTTTCCTTTTTTTTTTTTTTTAACTATAACGGTTATATTATAGAAAAAACGCTGATAGGACAGAGCCTATGCAGCCAATACAATCAGAATCTCAACCAGAACAGCCATTACAACAGCCATTTCAACAAGGCCTCCATTAGCCTTTTAAGGGATAATGGACATATACGGGGCTTCTGCATTTAAGCTTATCATTACTTCTTGGAGCGTGCAGCCTATGTTGGCCAATTTATCTGCTTCCTTGTTGAGGTCTCTGAGAATGTGGAAGACATTTACTGAGGGGAAGATCCTCAACATTCTGTTTACTCTTACTAATTGTTTGTTGAGCACCGGGTTCTTAAGTCCCTTTTTGTTGGCTATAGCTTTTATCAACACCTCTGAGTCTCCAAAGACTATTATTTCGCTTGGATTATCTTTTCTGACAATTTGACATGCTTTCCATAAACTTAGAATTTCTGCTTGATTATTGGATTTCAGCCCCAGGCCCCAACTGAATTCCTCTTTATTCCCATTTGGATAGTAAATCACCCCCCCAGCACCGGATCTTCCCGGGTTGCCTTTTGAGGCACCATCAAAGAAGACAGAAATATTGCCTTGAGATTTCCACCACTGGTGGAAATTTTCCTCCGGAATGCGAATCTGCCAATGTTCCACGTAGGCAGGGCGAAGTTTTGCAGGAGAGATGGTCGAGCCGGTGAAAGGAGCCAGCCACATCCTTTCATCAGGTCGAAGAGTGTTGTCCTCTTTGTTCTGAGAGTGAATCAAGGTCTCAATTAGGAGGGATTTGGCCTGGTCCGCCACTTTATCTGCCGTCATTTCTTTGTTGCTGAAGATGGTTTCGTTACAGGCCAGCCAGATCTTCCAGCACACATATTTGGGGGCTGCTGTCCACACCTTGTGGCATAAGGAATTGCTAGAAGTTTTATGTGGGTAAGCAGCATTCCAAGAGAGAAACATGGAGTCTATCTCTCCTTGAGAAGGTGAATGCACATTCAGTCCAACCAGAAAGAAGGACCAAACCTCCTTCGCGAATTCACATTCCAGAAACAAATGTCCTGAAGTTTCCAGCGCTGCTTTGCATAGAGCACAACGATGGGGGCCAACAATATTCCTCTTGCTCAGGTTTTCTCCGGTCAATATTTTGTTTTGGAACAAGATCCAGAAGAAAAAGTTAATTTTGGGTATACTAAATCTGTCCCATATCAGCTTCCAAACAGTCACCGGATAAGGCGAGTCTTTTTTACTTTGAATTTGAAGATATCCTTGCTTTGCTGTGTAGATCCCTGTTTTCCCCCATCCCCAGTGATCTGCTTCTTCTTTATGCACCGGGGCGAAGTCTGAGATGGTGCTTTTAAAAGAAGTGAGTTGGTTTTGTAATTGCGCTGGAGGCTTGGGTAAATTCCATTGCTGCCAATTGCCATTAGTGTCCCATTCCGATATATCTTCGATCCTCCTTATTCCTTTCGATTTAAACCAGTCTCTTAACTCTTTGAAGTCGTTGGTATCTTCAAGTGTAGAGTGACCCATAATGCTGTCTCTCCAGATCCTTATGTTTTTCCCATTTCCTGGTACTCTGTACAGATGAGTTCTGAAAAAATTAATGCCTTTGCTGCAAAGCTTCCATACATGCGTGCCTTTTGGTGATTTGTCAACTGTGAAAGAGGAAAGAGGCCGGTTCTTTAGATATTTGATCTTGAGGATTCGACTGACAGGGTGTAGAGGATCGTTGATTAATTGCCACAGGAGTTTGCAGCCCAGAGCCAGATTGGCATTCTGGGGATCACGAATTTGCAGTCCACCTTCCAAAAGGGGGCGTTTCACGATTTCCCAGTTGATTAAATGAAACTTGCCATGATTGCCACGACCGCCCTTCCACAGGAAATTTCGCATTAGTCTGGATATCTGATCAGAGATTGCTTTTGGGGCTAATATCAGTGCTGCCTGGTATGTGGGCAGAGCTGAGAGGACAGCCTTGATAAGTATGAGTTTTCCCCCGGTGGTGAGCCAGAATCCTCCCCACACACTAATCTTCTTCTTGAATTTCGAAACGACTTCTTCCCAGAGATGATTCCTATTGGTTCTTAACGTGATTGGGAGCCCCAGATATTTCAACTTGTCCCACTCTGCAAAGCCAGTGAAACCCAAATCGTTGGAAATTTTCTCAATAGTGTATTGGTCAGTGTTCCAACCATATACAACACTCTTCTTTTCGCTTATAAGCGCTCCTGATACACTGCAATACTTCTGAAGAGTGTTTCTGAAGGAGTTTGACACTCTAGCAGAGGCCCCCCCAAACAGGATCGAATCATCAGCGAAGAAGGCATGATTCACTGGATTGATGCCATTTGCAATTCTAATGCCAGGGATATTTCCATTGTTTTTTTCTTTGGTGAGCTTTCTGCTCAAGGAGTCCGCCATGATAATATAGAGGAATGGGGAGAGAGGGCAGCCCTGCCTCAACCCTCTGGTGGCCAGAAAGAAGTTCACCGGTCTACCATTGACCAATGGAGCGATCCATGTCCTTTCTAGATAGGCTTTGATCAGATTTATAAAGTCCTGGCTGAATCCGAAGGAGGAGAGAACCCTGTACAGGAAGGATCTATTAACTCTATCAAAAGCATTACACATGTCCAATTTAATAAGCATACCTTGTTCTTTCCGAGCGTCGCTGGAATGCAGAGCTTCTTGAATTTGTATGACATTGTCCAGAATGTGACAGCCTTTCACAAATCCTCCTTGAGCCGGGGAGATCAATTTTTGCAGAAGGGGTTTTAGTCTATTTGCCAGAATTTTGGCCATAATCTTGTAGGAGGCATTACATAGTGAGATTGGCCTGTATCTGTCAAAAGAACCAGGGTTTTCTTCCTTGGGGATTAGTGCAAGGAATGTGGAGTTAATTCCACCACCCACCTTAGCCTTTCTCATGATACCTTGAATCATTTTGAGAAGGTCAAATTTGATTAGCGCCCAGCATATTTTGTAAAAATGGATTGAAAATCCGTCTGGGCCTGGTGCTTTATCCGGCTCCATTGACCACACTATCCTGTAGATTTCTTCCTCCGAGACCAAATTCAAGAGGGAGGTATTGTCATTAGAGTTGACAAGCTTTGGAATGTTTGACAGAAATTCGTTGATGTCCTCCTCGCTCCCATTCCTTTCTGCAGTGAGAATATTATGGAAGTGATCCTCGGCAGCAGTCTTAGCTTGTTCAAAACCTTTACACACATGTCCATTGGCTAAGGTGATTTCAGCAATATGGTTTTTTGATAATCTTGCCCTGTACTGTCTGTGAAAATAAGCAGTGTTTCTATCTCCAGCTTTAAGCCAGAGGCTGCGAGACTTCAATCGCCAGTGCTCCTCTTCATTTCTAAATGAGTTGTATGTTCTCCTTTGAGCAGTGTTTTCCTCTATTAGGTTTGTTGGGGAGATGTCTTTTTTTTCCAAATCAAATTGTAGATCTGCCAACTGAAGAACAGCCTCTTTCCTCTGGCTGGTGGGAGTCTTAATAGCTTTCTTGATCCAATCTTTTAAGGCTTTTTTTGTGCTTTTTATCTTTTGCTCCCACACATAACTTGGAGAGCCCGTGACCTCTATTCTCCAAGCAGATTGAACTGTTTCGTAGAACCCATCTATTCCTGCCCAGAGAGGGTTAAAGCGGAATGGCAAAGGGCCTAAATCTTCTTCATCCTTTATACAAAGCAGAATTGGTTTATGATCTGAAGTGAGTTTTGGGAGGATCTTGGTTAAAACAATTCTGTTGTCCAGCATAATGGAGCTGCTGATGAGGAACCTGTCCAACCTTGCTGAGATGTGGTCTCCTCCAATTCTGTTATTGGTCCAAGTATATTCTCCTTTGACTGGATTGAAGTCTACAAGATCCCACTATAGAATAAGGTCTTCCACGATGGGGAGGAAGGGATCCCTTGAAGAACTCCCGCCTCTCTTCTCTTTAGGATCCAAAACTATATTCAAGTCACCTCCTAAAATTACATTTTGAGGATTATGCAGCTCTAGATAATCTGAGAGTGATTTCCAGCACTCTTTCTTTTCATCATAATGTACAGGAACATATAAGTTAAACAAAGCCAGGACTAGATTGCTTGCTTTATGTCGAAGTTCAGTAAAAATCCAGTGTTGAGATTCATGAGATCTTTCTAATGAAAAGAGTTTTTGAGACCAAAAAGTACCTATTCCTCCTGCTGTGCCTCTTGCACTGATTGCCTTGCCTGAGTCAAATTTTCACATGATGTTGCTTGTGTTCAGAAGATGCTCCCCCTCTATTTTTGTCTCTTGGAGCATTAGAATGTCTGCGGGTTCCGATTTCAATAGATCTTTAATTTCTTCTGCCTTGGTGGGATTCCCCAGACCCCTACAGTTCCAAGAGACCATCTGCATCATTTAAAACTAGAAGGGGTAGGTCCACCTCCCTTGGGAGTCCTTAATCTGGTATTCCTGCCTAGGGTCATCTCAATGGTATTTTGGCTGCCTAGGGTTTTTTGTCTTTCTGATTCTTCTTCCCTTGTTTCTCTATTTGATTTCCTACCAGCTCTCTTTGATGGCCTCTCGAAGGTCTCATCATCCGAGGATCCCGTGATTTCTGTATTCTTCTTTTTAGACTTGATAATATCTGCATAAGAGGGGGAAGAGGTATTACCTTGAGAGGGGATTGAGATGATGCTAGCATCTGGAACGGTGATGTTGTCCATCGGGGTTGAACCATCCGGCTCTGCTTTTGGAGGGTCTGGCTGAAGATTTAGAGATTCGAAGGGATTTTTATCCGCTTCTATACTGGCATTGTCCTTACTTCCTGAGGTTTGTGTGTTTGAGTTTTCTTGCCCTGCTTTGTTCTCCACTCCTTTGCCTTTGTTTTTGTTATTCTGTCTGTTTTTTGATGTATTCTTGACTTGATTCCATTGTTCTCCTTTTTCTTTCTCTGTTAGCTCTTCGTTTTTTCTCTTGCAGTATCTTGCGAAGTGTCCGTATTCGTGGCAGTGTCGACATTTGAAAGGGAGCTGCTCGTAATCAAGTTGCTGGATGTGTGACCAATCTGCTACCGTGAGTTTGATGGCTTCAGGCAACCCAACTTCTAGGTCAACTTCCACACAAATGCATGCACAGGAAAACTGATCCTTCCTCGGGGCTTGGTCAATGTATCTTCCTAAGGCGTTGCCAATAGACTGCAGAGATCTCTGATTCCAGCAATGGAGGGGAAGATGGGGAAGTCGCACCCATACCGGCACCGCTGTGGGCACATCCTGAGCAGGGTCGAAATCTGGCGACCATTTATTCAGGTAAAGACCTTGAGGGCCCATAAAATATGGCCCGTTTCAGAATATCAAGCTTCTATCTTCCACATTGTCAAAGACGAAAACAAAAAACCCTTTCCCCACAAAATGGCTTTTGATGCTTTCCTTAACCAGAGGAATCCAGTTCCTTTTTACCCATTCGTCGATTGCCTTCGGGGAAGGCCATAACCCTATAAATTGGCCTATAAGACCCCTTTCTGCCAGATTCAGCGCAGATTTGCACGTCTCTTCCACTGGCAAAGAAACCGTGGGGATGTTAGCCAGTTTTTTCACGAATTTCTGCTGAGAACCGGTTGAGGGCCGGTTACCCGAAGCTGCAACGAGAGAGATGAATGCCGCAAGCTCAGGAGACGAAGGGGGTGAGTCCGCAGGGCCTCCTCCAGGATCCATGGTGGAGGAGACCGCTCGAAGAAGAGCGCCGACCAGGCGCAGCTAGGGTAGCTGCAGAGCTACCATGGATGCGCACGCATAATTCAATTACTATAAAAGGTCGTGGGCTTGGCTCGGAACGGTTAATCTCTCGCGGCGAGCCATGCCCTCGCTCAGGATTGAGCACAGGACCTGTCCGTCTTTACAAGAGCGACCTTACCACTACGCCGCCTCCACAGACCTTCAAATTTTCCTTTTAACCTACAGAAGTTTGTACATGTAAAAAAAATTATAGGGAATCAATTTCATACAGATTTTTCTTCTATAAAAGCGATTTCAAAATTGTTTTGTGTTTAGCAAATGTAAAGCTCATAATACAAGAAAATATAATATCCTCATCTATGAATTGTGTTGTAGATACCCTATCTTAAAGGAGATCTTTGTAGATTATGATTATGTTTTGGGAAGAACGAGAACAAATTAGTTTCTTTTAGTTTAGTTTTAAGATTTTTTCCTACATATATCCAAGGAGGTTTATTTCATAAGTAGGGGTTTTATCATCCAGAGCTTGAAATTTAGAGATAAGCTTGTGTATATTCTAGAAGGTTAAACTTTGAAATCTATATATATATAATTTAAAAACATGCTTCTTCAAATGACAATTACCATCAGTACTCAGGTTACTCCACACAAACCAACCATCCTACTATAGACATGGTAGGTAAAAGCTAACCATGTAGCCATGGATGTAAGCCTCTTATTAGTGTTCCTACCTTGTTGGTATTGCTATCGGTGGCACTAGTCTAATATATGCACCCAAGGATAAATACTCAAGCACAATTTCATTTTCCCTATTTTTTATTTCATGAAGGCATTTGATGCGACATTGTATTCAACCTACTGGGTTGGGGAGTTCTACCATTTGGATCAAGTCTATTTCTATCATACATGCCACTGGGTCTACTATGCGGAAGGACGACTAAGTAGGAGAGATTGTATTAGTGGGGGATATTTTAATGGGTTGATTCTTTTGATTGTGTCGTGTTAAATTAACATGGATATATGGACACAATACATGGATATATGTAAATATAGTTTTGGCTACGATGAGTGCATTAACATAAAAATCTAGGTAGAAAAGAGGGATACATGTAGTGAAGCACTTGCTGCAAGACTAATGTTGATGAGGCAGTTACAATTAATTAAAGAAGATGAGAGTGAGAAAAAGAATATTAGTTTGCAGATCAAAGATCAATGGGGATTGCTATCTCCATAAGTTTGGTTCCTGCAAAAATGAGGGGATTGATGTCTCCAGCAAGTTGGTGCTTATAATTGTAATAGTAGGTCAGTGCCTATTATGAACAACTAATTAAAAAATTTGTGGTTTTCTCTCGTAAGGATTTCCACATATATCATGTTTTTTATGGTTTGATCTGGTGATTAATGTTTTATGACATTTGACTAGTTATAAATAACTAAAAACTTGTATAATATTGATTCACCCTCCCGTCTATATAATTTTGAATCCAACAATTGAAATGAGAGTGGGTTATTTCAAAAGCAGTCTAACCATTGGAGGGTAGATGTTAGAGGGACAAATGGCTAGTAAGGATAGTTCTTTCTCAAACAAAGCCTTTCTTTTTTATTGAATTAATCATGCATTCTAAAAGATAAGGATGAGGGAATATATGATGTCTCTTGGTGTTGATGTTTGGCTTTTTGTGGTGGATGGTTATAAAATTCTAGTAATTCCTCCAATATATCTAGATGAGAAAAGGATTTTGTAAATAATGCAAAAGAAATGAATGTCATTATATGTGGTCTTGTAGATTCATAATTTATCAAGGTAATGCAATGTGAATATAATAAAAAAATTTGGAACAATATTCAAAGCAGTTATGAAGGAGATGAAAAGGTAAATAGGCCTAAGCTTCAAACTCATAGAATTCAATTTGAAATTTTAAATATGAATTAAGAAGAAGACATTCCACACTTTTTCCTTAGAGTAGATGAAGTTGTGAACACATTTAGAGGATTTCATGAAAATATTGATGAACCATTATTTATTTTGAAAGTATTGCAATCTCTTCCATTGAGATTAATTCAAAGGTTTTAGCCATTGAAGAAATGAGAGATCTAGAAAATATGAAGATGGATGAAATTCATGGAATCCTCATGGCATATGAGATGAAAATAGGAAAAGAGAAATCATGATTAAAGAAAGAAGCCTTCAAATAATAAAAGAAAACGAAAGGACACAAGGACTATGATCATTCCAGCTCTGAACTAGATGAAGAAGAAGCTCAATTTAAAAGAAAACTAAACAGAGGATATAGAAAATATAATGGTTATTTACCATTCAAATGTTTCAATTGTGGTACAATAGGTCATTTTCCTTCTAAATGTCTTTATGAAAAATTAGAAGATAACGATAATGAAAGAGAACATAGAAATAGATGCAAATTTCATAAAAATAAGCATGAAAGATCTCTCAAGAAGAAAGCCTATATTCCAAGGAAGAGGGAAGCTCATAAGAAGACAATGATGAACATACATCTAATGATGATTAAGAATAATGCTTACTCATTGCCTTGGAGAATCAAAATACAGATCAAGAAAAATAAAGACAACCAAAACAAGATATTAGATTCAAAGGAAGAAGATGTTGATAAGATCTTCTAGTTTAATATATCTTTTGAACAATTGTGGTATACCTTGGCCAAAAAATTGACTAGCAATAAGTATTTTTTTCATTTTACCGAGGCATGACTGATAGCCATTGTTTCTCTATCATAAATAGACTTGGAATAATCCTTAGGATTTAATCTTCAACCTTTGGAAGAAATGGGTTGATTATCTGGCATGAGCATGCCTCTTATTCATGTTCCTCAAGCATCACACTTGAGGATAAATGGCCTTGTGAAGTTTGGGAGTGTCAAGACAAAAGTGGATGCCATTAAATTCCTCATATTCTTTAAAAAGTATTTAGCTACATTGTTCCATCAAAAAGCATTTTTTTCAACAATGTTGTTAATGAGGTCATAATATATGCATAATTTTTTTTCATATCTTCTATAATACCCTGTAAGGCGTAGTAATCTTCACAGTGATGTGACCTTTTTAGGACTAGGACAATCACTAGTTTCCCTAATTTTATTTGGGTTTGCCTTGATTCCTTCAATTAAAACAATGTGACCCAAAAATTCTCATCTCTTCTGATGCAAAACCACATTTTTATTTATTTAAAATTTATTTTATATTTATTCGTTTAAAACTTATTTTCTTCTAAAATATTCACTCCAATATCCATACGCTTAAGGTGTAAGCTCTAATTTTCATTTAAACAAGTATGTCATCAAAAAATATGTGTACAACTTTTGTTAAGTATGTAAAAAATTATATCATTCATTACTACGTGGAATGTAGCTAGTGCATTAAAAAATGCAAATGACACAAAATAAAAAAATTATAGGGCCTTACAAGTGCATAATGTAATTTTTATGTCCTGTTCCCGTAATATTATCTAGTAATTTCACAATTTAAGGTGAGGCTTAGGAGAAATAAAGAACCATGGAGCTCATCTAATAGCTTATCCACAAATAGAATGGAGAACATATCTTTTATGGTTATTTTTTTTCATGCATTGAAATTAACCTAAAGTTTATAAGACCTTTTTTTTCATATAAGTATGAATGAGCTAACAATAGATTATTATTTCTAGCTATAATATCATAATTCAATCATTCATGTATTAATAATTCAATATTTAATCTGTGACTATGAGATTTTTTTATGGTTTAATTGTTGGGTATGTGTTATATTCTTTGCAAGATTTATATGCACCACAAACATTAGGGGGGTTTTTGGGGGCTTCCAACCTCTCCTTGGTCGGGGGTGTGTAAGGGGCGGTAAGTCCCCAAACCAAATATTTTGGGTGGTTTTTTCCATTCGTTTTTGGTAGTTTTTGGCTCACGATTTTGCTAAAAGAAATTTTGTGGTGCATGGTAGTTTTCTTGATGGTTTTGTAGTTTTGGTTAAAGAACTACAATTGGATATGAGGTTCATGTATGCCGCAAGTTTTATATTATATTGTAATACTATACAGAAAAATATAATTAAAAAGGACTTGTTGGTTTTCTCGAGTTTGGGTTTCTAGGATGTATTGAAAAAATCTCCATAAATACCATCATTGTAAATTAGCCATCCTTGTAATCTACTTTTAATAGAGAATTTTATATTTAAATATAGTGGATTTTCATTTGCAATAGAGTGAATTCCTGGGGAACAATGAAGATGGGAGGTTTTTTCACCCCCATGCTAAAATTTAGGTAAAATGCAAAGATGAACCACTACAATGGAGTTCACCAAAGAAATCAAGAATATGAAAGTGAGATAATTTGAAGGAAATAGACTAAAATTCATGTAAAATGCAGAGATGAACCACTGCAATGGAGTTCACCAAAGAAATCAAGAATGTGAAAGTGAGATAATTTGAGGGAAATAGACTAGGCATAAAGGAAAAGATTATATTAAATGTAAAAAACCTAAAGGTGTAGAGGGGAAGGTATGAAGCAAGGATTCCACATCCGCATTTGAAAAGTGGTGTGGGAGGAGTGTGGGATGTAGGGATAAGTTGTGATATCATGTTTTATGTATAGATATACAATTTCTTTGTGGAATGTGGAACATGGAAGTAGTCCCATGAGTGATGAAAAGAGCTTTAAAAAAGTCCACATCCACATTGTAAAACCAGTGTAGAATGTAGAGACCCTCATCACTTATACTTTTTTTGGAAATATTATTTCATATTGGGCATTGGTATCCACTATTAATTTTACTGGGGAAATTTGTAATAAATTTCAAAACACTAAGACATCCCAAATGACTCTAGAAAGGAGAAGATTAGATAGGAGGAAAAAGATGAAAGAAAAGAAATCATCAATAATACATATACATATTTTACTCTCACATTTCTAATGGTTTTAATTTGTTTATTTAGATTTATCAATATTTCCTTAAAATTATAAATATTTTTAAAAAATTTATAAAGTTATATTTTCTTATGTTGAATTTAGAAGTTTCCAAATGTTAAATAAAATAAAATAGTTAATTTTGTTCTAAATGAGTAAGGCATAATATTCG
Source organism: Pinus albicaulis (assembly GCA_034641835.2). Taxonomy (NCBI): domain Eukaryota; kingdom Viridiplantae; phylum Streptophyta; class Pinopsida; order Pinales; family Pinaceae; genus Pinus; species Pinus albicaulis. The sequence continues at coordinate 519,897,123 of CM076578.1, forward strand.
CTAAAATTTTTCAAGCAAGGTATCAAACTAAATAGACTTGACTATGGGAAAATTCCATGTTTATGAGTGCTTGAGCCATACTAAGCTTTGGGATGGGTGGCCTTCTTGGAAAGTCTTAATTTTTAGATGCAAGCTCTTAAATTAATGATTGATGTTATGTGTCCACGGAGTCTTGGATAGACGGTGATTGGGTGCTCTGTTAAGGCACTCCTTGATGTGTAGTCACTGGTTCAATCCCCCACCCCGATTAGGGTGATATATTGGACATGATGAAGATGTAGTCCCACCAAGCTTACAAAAATAAATGATTGATGCTATGTGATTTTGTTAATCTCAAATCCACTTTATCACCTTTATGAGCATTCCATGATAGATTATTTAAATTCAAGGGAAATTGGTATTCTAATTTGTTCTCAGAGGACATGTGTCATGCATTAATCATTTACACTATATAGATAATCACATAAATGATATTTACTATGTTGGACAACATAACTCCATTAAAACTTAAGTAAAATCAATAAGGGAGCTTTAAATGAATAGCGCTCATAAAACATAATTGGTAATGTGTTGTATGTTTTTTCCTTCAATATATTTGATCTTATTCAAATATTATTTGGTTAAGTTTCAAGATATGTTTAAGGTTTAAGAATGAGATTTTATCAGGCCAGTTTTTTAAGTTATCAAGTGAGTTGTTATGCAGCCAAGAAATTGTACCTTTTTATTTCCAATGAAATATCAAAAGTAAGTTTTTTCTTATAAAAAAAACATAATACTTGTTAAAGTTTGGAAAATAAGGTAGTAAAGTCCATACACTTAACTATGGGGAAAAACCACATATAAGCATCACCTAATAAGTGTTATGTGGACAATTCAAATTCATGATAAATTGGCCATTCCACTTAATTTTAAAGGAATGTGGATAATTCATTAATGACTTATTTTATGTAAATAATCTCAAACCCCTCAACTTTAAAGAAATTATATTTTATTATTTTTAAATTAATTTCCAACTTAATTTTTAGTTCTAAGGGAAAATCTAACTATCATATGTTTTGGGTTTTTTGAGAGGAGTTGGCAATAGAATTTTTTACTAGATTGTGATTTTTAGTTATCTAAAACATGTTATGTTTTTTTAACTCATAAATGGATTTAGTGCCCTAAAAAACTCACAATACACTTAGATAATATAGATTGCACAACTCAAACTTAAGATTTTAAGAAATATTTATGGAATTTTGGGGAAAAAAAACAAAACATCTAATAATTTTAAATAAATAATTTATTATTTTTAAATTAAATGGGTAATTTTTCTAATTTAAATTTTTCTTATAACAATTATAAGTATTTGTTCAAAAATACCATTAACATTTTTTTTATTTTTAAAATTAATTTTCTGTTTATTATTTTTGTTGGGAATTTACTTATTTTTAATTTACATGCAACATTTTTATATTTTATTTATTATTATATGTACACGTGATTTTAACAACTGTGTAGTTTTTAAAGAAACTATGAAATATATCTAATATAAATATTGATATAAAGTTAAAGATATATAAACACAAATTAGTTATTAGGAATTTGGCTTCTGTAATCCATAAATTGTGAGTAAAATCTTTCAGTGAATATAATTATTTAGTTAATTAATTATTTAAATATAGTAAATATTGTTATTAAAATCCAGCATTTTGGTTGTGAAGAGTTCACTATTCAAACTTGTAATTTCAATAAAACCAAAAAACTTTTCAAAAAATCTAGCTTATAGACAAAGCTTATAAGAATTGGAGAAGAGAACAATTAGTTTTTCTAATTACTCAAAAAAAATTAAATATAAATATTGTAAAAATGTTTAATGCCTTTATTGGAGAAGAGAATAATTAGTTTTTCTAATTACTCAAAAAAAATTAAATATAAATATTATAAAAATGTTTAATGCCTTTATATTTTTTTAGGTAGAATCCATCATTTCAATAAAAATAGGCTTGATATCATTTAATTTCTTGTTGTGTTGTGAATATAGTTAATATTGTGAAGTTTGTTTGTTTTTTTTTTTAATAAAAGATTATGAAATTTTTAATGTAATGTAATTATAAATAATATAGTTAACATGAATTCCCTTATGGGGTGTAATGGCAAGAAGAAATGGGATCTTGGGCAATGAGTCCACTACTCTTGAGTACGTAGCAAGCATTAAAGAGGGAGGATGCGACTTGCCCTTGTATGCATGAGCATACATGGTCACAGTTGATTGGAGGTTTATTTATGGGTTTTGATGGATGGCGAGGTTATTTGCAGTGAGTGGCAAGGAGCTGAGGTAAGGTCCTCCGCCTCTTGGAACAATTTATATGTGAAATTGGCATGCGTGAGGACCTTAGTGTCGCGGGTGTGGTGAGATTTGATGGCTAGTTAGGAATTCATGTTGTTCCGTGCAAATAGTGTGTGGCTACTTGGGACGGTTGCGAAACTTGGTTATGTTCGTGGCTGGTGAAAGTCTCTACTCTAGAGATCCTATGGGGCCATCTAATTTTATGTGTACCACGCTCTCTCATATCACACATTTTTTTTTCTTGGTTCCCCATTTTAGATGTCTTGGAGAGTCTATTCATAAGTGTTTTGAGTTTGTATTTTTGTGTATGAACCTTCTTCTTTGGTCTGGGGTCATTGCTGCGAGGGCTTAGTTAATTTGGTGTTGAGGTTTGTCTTGGGTCCTCATCTCTTGGTTTAAAATGGAGTTTGCAAGTTGTATTTATAAGGATTTGCAAGGTTTTATTTGTGTTGGTTTATTTTCATGGCAAGTTAATGGTTGGTGGATGGAATTTGGCATCTGGATGCACTCTCCTAGATGTCCAATTCTTTTGGTCTTGGTGTTTTTATTTTAATGTTTGATGGTTAAGGGTGAAGGGACCTTGGATGAGGAAGTCTTATCCTCTTCCCTTTCCGGTGGGTCCTCTATTAAGGCTAAGTCCTTTTTTTGGTGTTATTGTGACGAGTTGGTCTATTGGTTCCCTGGTATTGTAAACAATAGGTCGAGTCGATATTTTTATTATTTTGTGGTTAGAGGTAATTGTTGCAGTGGTATTAGGTCTCCTCACCGAGACTTTGCAATGCTGCCTAGAGAATGAATGAGGTATAGAAGGGGAGGAAGTGGAAAGGATCAACCAGGGAAAAGAGGTGCAAGACTTTTGCCCATGACTCAACGACCACATGTTTCAATGCAATTTCTCTTGATACTCGTAATGAAATCTATGAGCTCGAGTCCAAAGTAAGGGAAGAAATGAAATACAATATCATTTCTTCACTGGAGGATGTCATGAGAATGCTCAAGAATCAGAGGTTCTTCCTAGACATAATTGATTCTTGTCTAGCACATGTGGAGATCCATATTGCCTGTGACTTAGATGGTGGGGAATTTATGGACCCTCCTGGCTATAGTGTGAGGGTTAAAATAAATATCTCGTCTTTCAAAAATGACTAGTGAGCATGGATGGTGGTTGGGGAAAGTTGGATATCTCATGGTGCTTTTAGTTTTGTTTTCTACAAGGAAATTGTTATCCACTTAGTCTGCATATTATGATGACATAGGTTGTTCATGGCTCTGTGTCTACGTTATGGTTCTGGGATGCTCTTTTGTGGACTCTGTTTTATTTCATTTATAACTTATGTCTTATGTTAATGGTTGTATGTGGCACCTTTGTGTTTGTGTGGACTCCTATGGTGGCTCAGGGCCTCATTTATTGTGTTCTTGTCATGTATTTTTTCTATCAGTGGTATTGCATCAAGGATGGGTGTGGCTTGTAAGTCTCAAATTTTCTATCAGTGCTTCATTTGTGATGTTTTTTCAGAGCTCTTATGAACCTCTGGTGGGATTTCTTGCCTTTTAATTATAGCTGACGACCCTCTGTTGGCATTATTGTTTGTATTTATGTCTAGAATGTTGGGGAAGAAAGGCAAGCCTTCTCTAGCCTTGATATTTATGTATTCTGATCATAGGATCATTTTGTGTTTTTGGATGTTAGTATAATTATGATCATGGGAGTATTTTGTGTTTCTGGGCATCAATGGAAATATGTTGAGGTGTATTTTACCCTCTATCTTCAAAATTGATATCTATGGAAACAAAAATAAGTAATATAAAGCATCAATTCATAAAAAACAAAATTTTAAAATGAATTTGTTTGCAAGATAGTAATACTTGATTTTTAGCAATATAGATAAACAAATTTTTCCCTATACTATTACTAGCACAACCACATTAGTAATTGTGGTTGATATACATCAATAGGTGTATCTCATTGTTAGACAAAAGTATGGAAAAGACACAATATGAACAATAAACAGTTCATTGCATTTCTATTAACCACAGATGTACATTTATAATATGTTGGGGTGACTATTGGATTCATATTCCAATTTCTCTTGGACTCCCCTTGATCATTCGGTTTCCACTCCAACCTTTAGAGGATTAGGTGTCCAACATCCCCCCCCTTAATTTGAAGGGATATGTATGAGTCCTAGAAGAGAGTTGTAACACAAAATGGTTGCACTAGGTTGAATGTGCTCTCTGAAATGTTGGTATAAGGAGGTGGTTTAAGGATGACCACCAACACTGGAACACTTAGTGAAGTTCTTGGAACTCTTCCAAATTTGCAGAGAAACCAAGGTCTTCTACTAGAGGAAGTGCTCCTTAATGCTTTGAAGAGGGAGAACTTCAACCTAGAAAAAGGAGGTCTACAACCTGAATAAAATTGGAGAACCTCAACCTGAAAAGGGAGGTCTCAACTTGCAATGTTTTAAGGATGACCATCAACTTTGCAATGCTTAATGAAATTCCTGGAAATTTTCTAAAACTGGCAAGAAGTTGAAGTCTTCTGCTAGAGGAAGTGTCCCAAATTCTTTGAAGAGGGAGAAGCTCAGCCTAAAAATGGAGGTCTCAACCCTGCATAGATGGTTTAAGGCTGACCATCAATGAAAGGGCATCTATGTCTTTGGCTAAAACTCTAAATATGGTATGAAAATTTGTGGCTCAGGCTCGCTTAATGTGGCTTTTAAACTTGTAGATGACCATCACTTCCCCCCCTGTTAGATACAAGGTGAGATGATGGCGAAACTCAACTACAATATTGTTCAATATTTTAGAGAAAGTTTTGACATATGATTGAAATATCTTCTTGGTTGTTGAAGCCCATTGCCAAGACGCGATCCATCCAAGATGAATATTTGTTCTTGTAGGAGGCATGTTTTTGAAGCATTTGTTTGAAGAATGAGAGGTGTTATGACAATTATCACATGGATGAAGATCAAAATAGTGATCTTTCATATGTTGGCATATAACATTCTGTTGTTGTTGTTTTGGAAGAGGAGCAGAATTTGGAATAGCTGAAGGTGAACTATCATGAAGGAATCCAACACTCTGAAATTTGATGGGCTTTGAGTAATATGGAATATGAAAGGACACCTACTTATCATATCCAAGACCTGTTTTGTGCTTGTTGATGACAATCTCTTCCCAAGGTCTGATGATGGGCTTGGTAAGTGCAGGATGGATTTCTGCATCTGCATGCAAATATGCTCCTGCAGTGGGTACTAGATCTTAATCAACCTCTACTTAACTCACCTGATCACTTGGTGTTTGTTGATGGGAGTCAATTTCAACCTCAAATAGAGCATTTTTCTAAACAAAAACAAGTTCACGTTGTTGTAACCTTGTCTAAACCTGCAAAAACTCAATTTTATCTCATGCATATTGTAGAAAAGTCTGAATTTTTGAGAGAGAGTCTTTTCCAATTTCATCTGTATCATAAACAATGGAGTGTATTAAATTATTTATCAACTCTAATAACTCATTAATTCTAGCCATTTTTTTTTACTTTAAGCTCAACCAATAATTGCAAGTAAAAAAATCTGGCCTCAAATATAGAAAACAACACCAACACAAAATTTTAGGTGTATAATTCAACTGAAAAAAGATGTGAGAAGAAGATGCCATGGCTTTGTACAATAAAACTCACAACTCGCACTTCAAATTATACCCTCTTACACCAATATAAGCTCAACCAATGTGGTCAAACTGAAACATCTCAAATTGAAAGTCCCACCGGAAGAAATCGAATTCCACTCTTCCCAAACCTTAATTCACGATTTGGTATGCCTTCTAGAAGGTTACGTGAAGTGAGAAAAAATTTTACTGGTTTCTCACTATGATTTCTTCCCCTTTCAAAAACTTGAAATCAAATACTAGAAAATAAAGTAGTATTCTAGCAATCTAAGATGGGTATTGTCTCTCCGGGAGTTCAACACTACATATGCTACAATATATTCCAACAATACAAAAACCTCTGTAATAATAATGATATTGTCACGGTCCAGCCTCATGAATAGAGTCGAGACTCACATAATTCTAGCATGTACCCAGGAATCCAACAACTATTTCTTTCAAGTTGGTTCTCTGATAGGAGGTATTTGTCAGAGTTGGATGAGATGGCTCATCCACAACTTTAACTTTAAACCACTTTGAAAGAATTTTTTTTATAACTTCTTTAGAAAAATTGAGGAGCTGACAAAATAAACACCCTAATATTTTAAAAGGTAATTCAATCCTATGAGAATGATATACTCAAAGTGAAGAGTGCATGAGGAAGAATGCAACTAGTGTAAGAAGATATGCAGGGGGGAGAACCTGAAATGTGGAAGTTGAACTGTGGTTCATTGCTCGTGAAGGAAAAAAGTCATATTGTAGGGAGAAGGTGTATGATACAAATAATTACTCCTCTCGTTCTCTGTGAAAAACCTTTGGTCTACTCGCAAATAATTATTTTTCTTCCTCCTCTTCCATTTCAAATTATTCTGATTGAAATAATGGTGAGAATAATTGGGAAGGAATCTGCCTCTGTGATTTGGTTGTTGATTATAATGGAAAGAATAATGGGAAGGAAAACCACCTCTGGTATTTGGTTGCTGATGATAATGGTATTGCTCAACATACACGCATGTGATAATGAAATTGAACAGTCATACCATGGGTGTTCCAAGGAGGCCAGTGCTGAAGTTAGCACTCAATCCCTCGATATTGCACCTTTATAGGCAGCAAGATCCAGCAGATATTGGGAGAATTTGAGAGCAGCAAGTCTGCGAGCCATTGTGGCAGTCCATAAAAATATTTTAACCCACCATAGTTTAACACATCCCACTCTCAACATCGCAGGTCGAAACTTAATGGTCGAAGTTCAAATGAGGGTATGTGGGTCTGGTTGGAATGTTAAGTATTCATGCAAAGAGGTGAACAATCCCAAGAGTTACGCACATCTATTGCTTCAATTCACTCAACGATGTATTCGATGTTGCCTTCAAACTCTGATACCACACGTCGCTACACCAACTCAAACATGTGAGGGTAACTCTATAAGGATAAGGAAACCTCAATTCATTTGCAGAGATGGAGGCATTTTCTTCTTTAGAACAACAAGGTTTATAACAATCACAACACATATTCACTTGCAAGGCTCCCTTCGCTCTCCCCACGATGTTGACCACACTTGTAATGTGCAGACACATTGTGCAGAGATAACGACCCTCTGAACAGTGATAAGGATCCCTTCACTCTACCCACAAGGCTGGTCACACTTGTAATGTGCAGAAACATTGTGCGGAGATAACAGTGCGTAAAATTCATGGAGGAAATGGTGACATTGAAATGGCGAAATAGGAGACAATATGCAGAGGAGTTACAAGGGTAGACATAGCCAAATTTAGAACCTAGCTCTGATACCATGTTAGACACAAGCATGGCAGAGACAAAATATTAATTATAAATAGTTTATTGTATTTCTATTAACCATAGATGTACATTTATAATACATTAGGGTGACTATTGAATTCATATTCCAACGTCTCTTGGACTCCCCTTGACCATTTGGCTTCCACACCAACCCTTAAAATATTAGGTGTCCAACACTCATTAATATTTTTCATCATATTATTAGGGTAAATACATTAATTGTAGAAATTATAAAAACATATGTATATCAATGGATTCAATCTGATCTAACAATGTAATGAAGCTAGATACTGAATCCTTCTACAAATCAATTGCAGACATTAAACACAATCGCCAATCACATTAAGAAAAGAAATAATCAAATCAAAACACAACACAGATAATTCCCTGAGGAAAGCTTATTTCTCAAAACCCTTCTATCTTCTATGTATATTCACCATGGAATCATGAAACAATTACAATGCACTCTTCTCACAAGAGTCTCCTGCACTCTCACAACTGTCTCACACTGTCCTAGACAAAATTTACCAACATTTAGTCATTTCTCAACCTCTAAACAACCTACATTGCTTGCTCAATTCCTGATGAATGAAATCCCTATTCTTTAGGAATTTAGGCCTTCCAAAACTACGCAAGGATCATGGGCAATCCAATGGATGTCTGGTTGCATGCAGGCAACCTACTAATCACACAACTGATAGTTAACATCCCTTTAATCTTTGTCTCAACTAGGTCTCCACTGGAACTGACATGCATGAAACTATTAATAGTAAATCACCAGTTGCATGGTAGATCAATGATTGTGAATTTAGTAATATTTAATTCACTTGATCTCTCACTAGTGCAACAAATAGTTACAACAAGTTCAACTGACTCTAACTCACCTAACTGAGTTAACTGATTACTCATGCATTAAACTAATGCACCAACTGCAATTCGAACTCCATAACTAATAAAATTACTCTGCATGCCTCACCAACCACCCTCAACTCTAAATACGTGAACTAACTGAATTTATCACACTCAGTTAACTATTACAAGTGATCATGAGACAAGATTACATTTTATTGTCCAATTTAATTAAGGGAAAATTAAATTAGACACTGCACCAATTTAATTAATTAAATTGGCCTTCACACTAATGTATCACTAGGACCTGTTGGTCCCACACTAGTGCGTGTGCTGCAATTTCTTATTGGACTTCAACACTCCCTCTCAACAATAAATGGATTGTCTGCCACCCCGATCCTGCCTCTATGGTATTCAAATTTTCTCCTGGAAAATGCCTTCGTCAAAATATCTGCATCTTGATCTTAAGTGGGAATGTACCAAAGTAACATAATGCGCCTCTGAACACAATCTCTGAGATGGTGGTACTGGACGTCTATGTTCTTGGACCTATCATGGAATATCGGATTAACTGAGAGTTTAATGCAACTTTGGTTATCACAATGTATCATAGTCGGATCCACCTAAGAACCAAACAAACCAACCAGGATCTTTCTCGTACAAATGGCCTCACATGCAACTTGACTTGTTTTAATGTACTCTGCCTTGGATGAACTAAGTGGCACACATCATTGCTTCCTACTGTACCAAGAAATTTTTTTCGATCCTATGCTGAAGATCCCTCCTGATGTGCTCTTTCTATCTAATGGACTGCCTGCCCAATCTGCATTCGTGAAGCCTTGAAGCTTCATTCCCTCTGTCTGTTTGTACCATAATCCATACTTTGTAGTGCCCCTAAGATATCTCAAGACATGCTTCCCCACCTCCCAAAAGATCTTGGTTGGCTTAACCATAGCTTGAATCAGCTGGTTAACTGCGTAGCAAATGTCTGGTCTGGTGTTCACCAAGTACATCAGTGAACCCACTAGCTGCCTATAGACAACAACGTCCACTACTTCTCCTGAAGTAATATCCTCTTTCCTCCAATTTCCTGGAAGAGGAGTGCCCATGGGTTTACATCTCTCCATGTGAAACTTACCCAATATCTCTTTGGCATACTTTCCTTGAGAGACAAAAATTTCACCATCCCGCTGCCATATTTCCAAACCAAGGAAATAGTGAAGGAGTCTCGTGTCCTTCATTTAGAACTCCCTTGCAAGAAGCTATCTAATACTCATCACCTTTCAAAATTATATCATCAACATAAATTACGATAATCAAGAGCTTACCATCAACCACAATCTGGTACAGGTTTGCGTTCGCTTCACTTTTGGTGAAGCCCAACCTAGTGAAATAGTTGTCAATCCGAGTGTACCAAGCACGAGGTGCTTGCTTCAGCGCATACAGTGCTCTCTTGAGTCGACACACATGCGACTCACTATCAAAGATCTAGAAACCTTGTGGTTTCTCTATGTACACTTCTTCCTCAATAACTCCATTGAGAAACACAATCTTCACATCCATTTGATAAATGCAGCACCCCATCTACGTTGACAGTGCAAGGATAGATCTAATGGAAGAGTACCTCATGACTGGTGCAAAATTCTCCTCATAGTCAACCCCTTCAACTTGTGAGAATCTCCGGGCCACAAATCTGGCCTTGTACTTCTCCACACTCCCATTCTGCTTGCTTCACCTTATAGATCCATCTAGATCCAACCATTGATTTTCCAACTAGTCTTGTGACAACTTCCCATGCATTGTTCTTAACAATGGAGTCATACTCTTCTACCATCGCATCAACCCAAATTGGTTGCTGCACTTCTTCCTCAAAGGAATATGGTTTCATTAAAATACACTTACTTATAAGATCCATGTATCCAGTAAACCTGTCTGGAGATTGTCTCTGTCTGCGCAGTGAAATAGGGGCTCCTACATTCTCTGTCACATCAAGTCTCAATCTATCAGCTTTCGTGGTGCACCTTCTACCATTTATGGTGGATGGCTTTGCATGAGTGTTTTCTGCCACTCCATGATCCGCCGCATGTGGTTGCTCCACATATTGAGGTTCATTCTTTGGAACCAAGAGTTCCTCCTCCACATGCAAATCCAGCTCCCTCTCAAGGGACAATCACATGGCTTTCTTCTCATCAAATTTTATATCTCATCTCACAACAATAATTCTGATGTTTGGAAAATAAACCCGATAGTTTTGGGGAGTATCAGTGTACCCCACAAATATCCCAATCTCAGTTTTTGGTTTGAGCTTCTTCCTGGCGTCTTTTCTCACATGCACATAAACAGATGAGCCAAAAATCTTAAAATATGAAACATCAGGTTTCTTACTAGTAAAAGCCTCCTCTGGTGTACTCATGCCAAGTATCCGACGAGGACAACGGTTTTTCACAAATACCGTTGTGTTGCATGCCTCTGCATGCAACGGTAGACCCTGATCATCCAACATCACTCGTGCTGCAACCACAATTGTTATGTTCTTTCTTTATGTGACCCCATTCCGTTGTGTGTTATGAGGCGTAATCAACTCTCTTTGAATTCCTTCTCTGCTGCAGAAGTTCTTGAATTCATTGGAGATGTAATCACCACCATTGTCACTCCTAAGAGCCTTCACATGCTTCCCCGTGTCTTTCTCCACCAGTTCTTTAAACTCAAGAAGTTTTGAGAACGTTTGATCTTTCTTCTGCATGAAGTAGATCCAGCACTTTCTAGAAAAGTTACCAACAAATAGCACATAGTACTTATGCTTTGCTTTGAAGCAGTAGAGAATGGTCCACACGTCTGAGTGAACTCTCTCAAGGATTTCCGAGGCTCGGTTCTCCTTCTTGTGAAAAGTGTCCTTTGCATACTTCCCCATAGTATATCCCTTGCATGTGTCTGACTATGCAAGAGTACCCTTGGGGAGACCTGTAAAAATTTGTTGCATGACCTTCAAGGCTCCATGGTGTAGATGGCCCAATATCTTGTGTCATAACTCACCCTCATCCCGTCTCATCACTTTTTCCTCCTTACCCATCAATGTTGTGCAGCCATCTACATCAATTTTATAGAGATTCTTCACAGGAATCCCAATATTCTTGGCTTGTAGTGTTGTTTTGTGTCGCAGGAAAGCTTTTCCTTCACTGAAAACAACATCATAGCCTCTATCCTCCAACATTGTGACTAAGACAAAAAATTTCTTCAAGCCTGGTACATGCAATAAATATTTTAATTTAAAGGGTTTACCTGACTAACTCTGGAAGGTAACTTTACCAATCCTAGTAGCACTGTATTGCCCGTCATCACCCATTTTGATATGCATCTGGAGGTCCTTCTCCTCCATGCTATTGAAAATTTCTTTGTCTCTCGTCATGTGAAAGGATGCACCACTATCCAAGTACAACACTGATCCCATTGCACTTGACACCATGCATGCAATGAGCGAGAATTCAAGCTCAAATTGCAAGGCCAAAGCCTCACCAGCTGCAGATCTTGAAGCCTTCTTGTTCTTATTCTTTTGTGGACAATTAGTGGCATAATGTCCATGTTCGTGACAGTAAAAACACTTCACTTTGGACATGTCGTGCTTCTTTCCATGTTTGTCGGACTCATATTTGGAATGAAATTTATTTCCTTTACCCTTCTTCGCCTTGGCAGCCAAAGTGCAATCTTCTTCGTCATCATTCTTAGATGAAGATCCATCCATGGTATTCCGCTTGAATTATTCTTACACCAAATCTGACCAAAGTTGTTCCAAATCTAGCAACTTTTCCCTTCCATTGACAGAGTCCTAATAACTATGCCAACTCTTGGAAATTCCTAGAAGAGCTAGACTCACCAAGTCATCATCTGCGACAGTATTGTCGACGCTCCCAAGCTCATCCCAACATTGGACAAACTTTGTTAAATATTTCAGCATAGTGTCGCCTGTCTCCATTTTGATTTTCCTGAGCTTGTCCTTCAGTGCCAATTTTATATGATCACTGTTGTTCTGAAATAGATCTGTCAAAGCTTTCCACATTAGTGTCACTTTGTCGTGGAGACTTGAGACAATGTGGTCTCGTACTCCCTCTAGTAAGATCCTCCTCGCCTTTGCAACCTTTTTTTTCCAGGCATCAAGATTTGCAGCATCTGCTACATTGGGTTTAGGAACATCATGGTCAATGAATTCTTTCAATCCATTGTCCTCCAGTACTGCCTCCATCCTGTCTTTCCACGCAATATAGTTATAGCTTCCCTCGAGTGCATACTCTAATCTCAAGCCATTGAAAGCCGTTTCAATCATGAATCGTCTGTCGCACAAAGAATACCTTTTGCAAATTCGAATTCTATTCAGTCACAAACTCAACTTCTCCTCCACTATAGTGATTTCATGTGCTCTGATACCATGTAGAAATTATACAAACATATGTATATCAATGGATTCAATCTGATCTAATAATGTACTAAAGCTAGATACTGAATCCTTCTACAAATCAATTGTAGAAATTAAACACAATCACCAATCAAATTAAGCAAAGAAAGAATAAAATCAAACCACAACACAGATAATTTCTCGAGGAAATCTTATTGCTCAAATCCCCTCTATCTTTTATTGTATATTCACCATGGAATCATGAAAAAATTACAATGCACTCTTCTCACAAGAGTCGCTTGCACTCTCACAACTGTCTCACACTGTTTCGAACAAAATTGACCAACACTTAGCCAATTCTGAGCCTCTAAACAGTCTGCCTTGCTTGTGCAATTCCTTATGAATGCAATCCCTATTCCTTAGGAATTTTGGCCTTGCAAAATTGTGCAAGGATCATGGGCAATCCAATGGATGTCTGGTTACATGCGGGCAACCTACTAATCACACAATTGATAGTTAACATCCCTTTAACCTTTGTCTCAACTAGGTCTCCATTGGAACTGACATGCATGCAGCTATTAATAGTAAATCATCCGCTGCATGGCAGATCAATGATTGTGAATTAAATAATATTTAATTCACTTGATCTCTCACTAGTGCAACAAATAGTTTCAACTAATTCAACTGACTCTAACTCACCTAACTCAGTTAACTGTGTTAGCCACCTATATTTTTCAAAATATATCAGCTGGTGGCTAAATATTCTTTGCAGCCTCCAAGAAACAAATTCAAGCCTGAAATTGTTGGTGCTTGAAGTCTGATTGGCAAGATCATGAACCGCTGGGTTGGTTCCTTATACTTTCCCCATCTTTGCCTCTGTTGTTCCATAAAAATCCAAGTGAAATATTGCTGCATCCTCCTCCTTTTTCTCTCCCCTCCTTCCATCTTTTCCTCTTTCCTTCAAGTTTTCTTTTATCCATAAAAACCCCATCAAACCCTTTTGTATTCCTTGTTCCTCTATTAAACCTCATTTCTTAAGGTCAAAAACCCACTTTTTGACCTATCGGAACCCTTCCCCTTTTGCAAAAAATCATTAAAACCGTAGAAAAACATGTGTTTCTATGCGTTAGGTTTTAGCCCCTCAGGCTAAGCCCCTTTCCATTTCTCCCTCCATATGCCCCGACGCCCGAAACCGTGTGCTAAGACCGCCAGGCGCTTAACCCTCGGCAATAATTTATTACCCGAAAACACCAAAAACCTTTGAAAAAATGCGAAAATGGGTTTATTTTGTTCCTCCGCCAAAGAAAATCATATTGAATCTCAACCATTGATATGGCCCAGATCAACGGCGCGGAGTCAATCTTCACCTGGTGGACCCCCCGGTCCCCGGCGCCTGTTTCCAAAAGAAACCGTGGTTTTGTGCCCGCACCGCTTTCCGCGTTAAAACGGTTTCCCCCCGTCGGCCAGCGATTCCACCCGCTGGCCGACACGTGTCTTCCACCTCACTCCAAAACCGCCGTGTCAAGTTTTTTCCCCGCGCGTTAAGCTTTGTCCCGTGGCCCCGCAGCGGGATTCATCCCCGCCGTCGGATCTAGACCCTCCTATCCGACGGTCCCTATTTGCCTTTCCCGCTCACCTGTTAACAAACTCGCCCGCCCGATAATTCTTTTCCGGCGCATTCGATAGCCGATCCCCACCGTCGATCTCCGCATATCGACGGCTCTCCTTTGTTCTCCTGATTCCATTAAAAAGTCCACCTTTGTCCCATTGACTCTTCAAAATTGCTCCCGACCATTGATCGCGATACGATTAACGGTTCCGATTTCTCCATCCACCCGCACGCCCTCCGATGCAGTTTGCCCATATAACGCAGGATTTCCTCATTTTTCTTGTTTTTTGCAGGTTTTCAAAGGGTTTTTCTTCGTATTGAACTCAATACGAGGAAAGATGAGGTCAAGCGACTCCAATCCTCACGGTTTGTCCGCCGGGAGTGATCTGCGGAGAAAGAACGAGAGATTCATACAAAAGTTTCGCAGAGCTTTGGTTACGCGAATCCTATGACTTGAAGATGGCCGTAAAAAACAGACAGAGAAAAGTATAGGGTTAAGGATCTAAAATAGAACCAGACCAGTGGTTTTGTGAGAAGATTGGCGGGGATTACGGCTAAGACGATTATCAAAAGCCTAAGTCCCGGTTCTGAACGCGGATTAAAGCAAAACCTAAAAGCGTTCATCAGTCAGATCGCTTTCACCGCCATACTTTGAGGCGAATTGATTCCTC
The DNA here is from genome assembly GCA_034641835.2 of Pinus albicaulis. Taxonomy (NCBI): domain Eukaryota; kingdom Viridiplantae; phylum Streptophyta; class Pinopsida; order Pinales; family Pinaceae; genus Pinus; species Pinus albicaulis. The sequence goes on from CM076578.1 coordinate 519,912,416, forward strand.
AACCACCACAGTGCCACCTATTGCCTCAGAAAGCTCAAACAGAGGATGAATTTATTGAACAGGATCAGATATTATGCCTCGAACAACCAAAGGAGTTATTACTGCACCGGATTTCAACGACAGAACGTCTGCAGTAACCCTAACAGCACGCAGAGCCTCAAAGGTCAATATAAGCTCTCTTCGAGCTTACTTCTTAAAGTATAAACACATTAATGCAATGTAACACCTGTAGAATTTCTTCATCGAACCTCTCGGGGTCAGGAAGACATTAATTCTGCATTGATTGTGTTTGAGATCTTTTAAAACAGATCTCACCTCCTCATCCTTCTATAAATACTTCAATAGAAGATGAGTGAGGGGTTGGATTAGTTGGTTGTCAATATAATTACTGAAGCGCTGTAGCTATTTCTGAGTGGAAAACTCTTGACTGTAAATAGTGGTTTCATGGGCTCTTGGAGCTCTGCTTGTAACAGATAGGTTAGAATGTGAAAAGAGATGGATTAAAACACTGGATTTGAAGACTGTAACCGGTTTGAAGCAATCAATACAAGTTGATTTATGGGATCCTGGTCTATGATGATGGTGATGTTATTCTCACTGTAACTTGTTATTTTATTTTTGTTTTCAATTTGTTTCATTTTCTACTATAAAGAACAGTTTAAACATTGTTAGAGTTTGCTGTACACCAGTGACCTTCTCTGGCTGAAAAATCTTTATCCCAATGTTTTCTTCTTATTGTGTTATTTAGAAATGATTTAATTCAGTCTAAGCACAAAGATGCTGGCGTTCCCTCATCTTTTCGTCACTGCTAAATGTTGTTTTTAAATGTTACTTTCATATATGTTGTGTAAGGAATGAATTGAGGAAATCAAAGGTTAGCCCTGAGTCCCTTTCTTGTTTGCTCAACTATTTGTCTGTTTCCCTTGGGATGTGTCAAAAGCTGACTAGTTTCAAAGTACTTATCAGATCTTGGGCCATTCTGTGTTATCTTGGTGATTGTCTTGAAAGTAACTAAGTAAAGAAGAACTAAGATGAGGAGAAAGGTGAGCCCTGCCCGCTAGTTTCTGCTCCAAAGGTTGCCTTCAAGTTTCCCTTTGTTTTAATCTGTTTTCTATTAGAAGTGTATCAAAGGCTGGATAGTTTCAAAGTACTTACCAGATCCTAGTTTGCTTCTATGTTTTTCTTAAGTGCCTGGTCAAAGGCTGGCTAGTTTCAAAGTACTTACCAGATCCTGGGCTGCTCTTTGTTCTGCATCTTTTGATTCCCTTTCTTGTTGTATCACCCCATTCCATAAATCAAACTTCAAAGAGATCCTTAGGCCTAGATGACTTGCCCCATAGATTGATCTTGAACCTGGTTGGTTCAATTAAATTCCCTTATGACTCCATAGCCCAATGGACTGAAATTTGCCATCATCTTTCTTTAGAATCAAAACTTATCTTGTTACTTGCAACTTCTCACCTTTGAACCTATTTGCATATATATCTTTCCGTCTCAGACAGCAACTATGCTCAACCATCTAAGAAAACCAAACAAAACCCTTGGCCTTCATAACTAGCCTAATATCATCACCCCGAACTTCAAAGACAATATCCATCTTTGTACATATTGGAGAGATCCCTCTCCGGATTCAGGAGGGCTAGATCCTAGAATCCCAAAGTTGGTTGAAATGATGTTAACTCTGTGATCGGACTTTGCCAATCTTGCTTGTTACAGAGACCTAACATTTCTGGCGACTCCGCTGGGGATTGACTTGAATTTTCCATCTTTTTCCCTTTTATTTTCATGTAACACCTTGAGAGTAAAAAGCAGCCTTTTCAAGCACTACCAAAGAATGGTAATCATGATAAAACTTGTGTGAATCAGTGACAAACTAGGTCAACCCTAGGGTTCGTTTAAGTCTTTATCTAACCTTGGAAAATCAGCTAGCTGAGCCACAAGGATAGACTGTCTTTGTTTCTTAACCGTAGCTAAGTTTTGAGGCAAAGTTAGGACATTCTTTTCAAACCACAAATATAAACAATTCAGAAAATACCAAAAACATTTCAGATTGGTGGTAAAACACTAGTTTTGATACCCGTATACGTCTTTGATGTGTTTTACCTTATACTCTTAGACAGAGTCTGGAAAGGGCCAGGTAGCCTCTGGATTTCACCCTCTTTTTGGGGGCGATATATCTGGTGAATGCCCTCCCAGTCAATCTCTGGTTAGAGTTTGTTGTATTTTGAGATATCTTCGAAAAGGAATGTTCCACAAACACTGAGGTGGAAAGTGTACTGCTGTGAAAACACTCTGAACCTTCCACCTGGCGACTCCACCATCCTAAACAGACCTCAATCCTCCACTGGGAAGAACCCTTATCATTATTAAATCCTTCAAACCCAGTTAAAGCACTGTAAGTTTCGATTTGAGAAAACAGATTAGTTAACCGTCTAAAGATTGTCATATCTGATTCAACTTTTCTTGTTTAGATTGGGTCTAATCCCATAAACATTGTGGCTCCTAAAAAGATTCATACTAGAGCCCATCCTGACCTAGATCCTCCTGAAATAGTGGACAACCCAGAAAGAATTCTTAGGAAGTCTCCTAGGATACAATCCTCTACTATCTTCAGACCACCCCTAAGAGCCAATTCAGTCCCCGAAAGCCTTTCAGCTCTTCATGAATCACAAATTGACTTCTTAAACCCATTCAGAACTAGGTCATTGGGGGATTTAGATCAATTAGATTCTGAGCCTACCCTTTCATCTCCCGAAACCAGTGAGACTCCTGGGAATAGAGAATCGACACCTCTTGATTCACATTTTTTACATAATCTAGGTGTCTCTCATCCGAGATCAGCTCAGAGATCTACTGCTGTTTCATCCACTGTTCAAACCACTCCACTTCAACCTCCACCTCCACTTGTAAACCCACCCCCACCACATATCATGGCGGCATGGTATGCTCCCTTAGTCCTTCCTGTACCATTAATCAATCTTCCACAGGACTATCAGTCCAAAATTCCATTATACGATGCTAATAATACCACAACAGCATCTCAACATGTGGACAAGATGAATGACTACTTTGACAGAAATGAAATTGATAATGAATCTGTCAAAATTAGATTGTTTGCTCAAAGTTTGGGGGGAGATGTGAGAAAATGGTTCAAAGGATTAACCCCCCATAGTATCAACGACCTTCAAGCCTTCCATCAAACTTTTTTAAACAAATGGGAAGTAAGGAAAAACCCTCTCCAAGTCCTTGCTGACTATAACAATCTCCATAGGAACCCTGGGGAAAGTGTACAAGCTTATTGTACCAGGTTCAACAGTGTGTATAATGCACTTTCCCCTGAACTGAAACCTCCTCAGGGATCAGCCTTAAACAAATTTCTTGAAGGGTTTGACCCAGACATGACATACTCACTCAGAGAAAGAGTCTTTGAAACCCTTGAAGATATGCAAAGAGGCGCCCTTTCTGTAGAGGTGAACCTTATGGAGAAAAGAGCAAGGATGAAAGCTGAAAAGAGAGTATCTTTTAGGGAGGAACCCACCCCTTCTACTTCAAGCTCAAAGATGGAAAGAATGATGGAAGAAATGATGAAGAAAATGAGCATTCTAGAGAGGGCGCAAGCAAGTTTAAATCAAAACGCTCCTCAAAACAGAAACCAAAACCAGAATCAGAATCTTAGAAGAAATCAGCCTCTAAACAGACCCAGGGAAGATGATCAGCAGATCGCCCCTCCCTTTCATCAGAACTTTTTAAGTGAGGTCGAGGAAACAAATGAAATAATAGAGGAAGATGATATAAACTTATTTGGGGTAGATGATGATGACTTTGAGGTTCATTATGACAATAAACAAGGTCTCTATACACCTTATGATGACAGAAGAGATGTTAACCAGGATTACTATCAAAACATGGAAAACGCTGTCATAGAGCCTGTTAAGGAGTATGAACTCCGAAGAAAATCTAAACAACAAACCCCCAAAAATAAAACCTCTGACAAACCTTCTCAAAACAGCGCTGCAACCAAGTCTAAAACAATCAAACAAAAGGACAAAACGGTGGCTGTTGATTCTGGTAAAGATAAAGAGAAAGACACTCAAAACATCGAAAAACAGAGTGCAAACATTAGTAGTACTAACACCTCAGTTAGTACTCCTGCAAAAGTAATTGTTTCAACTGTAGATGAACCGAATCAGCAAGCTGTTTTTGCTGATAAAGTGGCAGTAAACAAGGCTGAAGTCAGTATTCTGAAGAATCAAAACCTCTTTAGCCTGGAACAGGAAATCTCAAAGATCAAGATCTCTGTTCCTTTGACTGAGTTAACTGCCCAGTATGTATATAGGTCCAAAATTTTGAAGGCTTTGAACTTAGAAAATAATGAAGATACCCTCAATCTTAATGATGACCAACCAGAGCTTATTTTCGGTCCAAAGATTGAAGGAAAATTCCAAGAAGGCCCTGTGCCTCCATTTTATGTAAGCTTAAACATTCATGACAAAATCCTGCATAACGCTATGCATGATTTAGGTGCTTCCCATAATTTAATGCCAAAAGCTGTAATGGAGAGCCTGGGTCTTGAAATTACCAGACCTTACAAAGACCTGTACTCCTTTGACTCAAGTAGAGTGAAGTGTCTAGGATTGATTAAAGACCTCTGTATGATGGCAATCTAAGCGGAGATTCCGGCCAATGTTTAGTCATGGACGTTGTTGTGGTGATGTTCCCAGTTTCTAACCTATGGAATGCTCTTTTATCAATATCTTGATGGTAAGACCAAGGGACTATGCAAACAGACATGGCACATATGCAACCATCACAGCATCTTCAATCGAACAGGAGTCACATGAGAATCTCATACAATACTACGATCCACAAGCCAAGAGGAAACGGCCTCCAAAACTCTCATATGCTATAAACACGAGCAGCAATTCTTTTATCATGTTCAATAATGAAACACTCATGAACAAATTAACCGACTCATCCATGGGCTGAGGGTTAAAGACTTAGCCGAATTTCCGAACAATATCTTGTATGCAGAAATCCTAGCAAATTAAACACAGGTCTTGAACTGCAAGTCATCAACTCGTTGAACTTAAAACTCGGCAGTCAAAAAGACAGTCCTCAGCCCGATGAAAAACTTGAGGAATCTAATGATACAAAGTCCATTCATCAAACTGAAAATCTGCCTCCTACAGACTATAATAATTTTGATGGGGTGGGGTAACACAAAACAAATCACAGTCTGCAAGGGTGCTCACAGATCACTAACTACGAAAACGATCATATAGAACGCATTTCATGCATACAGAACGCATTTCATACAAGCTAAACTTTGGTGTTCAATAACATAACGGAATATGAATCCACTCCTTTGGGCTTGCATCTTTTTAAAACTAGGTGCCAAGAGAATCGATGTATATGGGGATCCTGAATTAATCATTAGGCAAGTCAATGGGGAGTATAATGCAAATCACCCCAGACTTAGGGCCTACAAGGATGATGTCATTGATCTTTTAAAAACATTTAACAAGTACACCTTATCTTTTGTCCCAAGGAAAAGAAACATTGCTGCCCACAATTTAGCCTTTCTTTGCTGGAGCACGCCCAATAACATGATGACCTCTCGGACAAAATTGAACTGACTATACGAATATGAAATGATAGCGGGTATTTGATGGAGATAAACTAATAGAAGACTTCATGCTATTCAGGAATGAGTTTGAACCCCATAGTTCAGATTCAGACTATGATACAGACTGCAGTGAAGAAAATTTTCTTGGTGAAGAAGAACCATCTCCACAGCTAGTGGATATAAACCTTCAGACTATCACCTCCACACGCCGAACAGAATTGAGTCCAAAACCTGAAACAGAAGAAATAGAGACTCTGCATTCTAGTGATAATAGTCTGCCCAAGGGTTTGGCCCCTCTAGAAGAACTTTTTGATTTTGATGATGTGGCCAACAAACCAAACAGAACTGTGAAAGGCGAGGCGGAAGAAGAAGAAGAATGTATGTAAGCGATGAAGAAGAAACCAAAAAGATTCATTAAACTGTCTAAAACTTTACCAGCTCACATCAAACTTAAATATCTGGAGTTGTTTAAAGAATTTTCTGATGTTTTTGCATGGAGTTACGAAGATCTTAAGTCCTATGACACCGAAATAATACAGCACAAAATCCCTCTTAAAGAAAACCAAAAACCATTCAAACAAAAACTGCGCAGAATCAACCCTGTCCAGCTGCCATTGGTTAAGAAGGAAATTATGAAGATGCATGATGCTGGTATTATTGTCCCTATTAGATATCCTGAGTGGGTATCTAATCTGGTGTCGGTTAGGAAAAAGACTGGAGAAATCAGGCTTTGTATAGACTTCAGGAATCTAAACAAAGCTTCACTAAAGGATAACTACCCTTTGCCCAAGATGGATCATATTTTGCAAAGGGTGGTAGGGTCTAAAAGAATTTCTTTGCTGGATGGCTATTCAGGGTATAACCAAGTCCTAGTCCACCATGATGATCAATTAAAGACAGCCTTTACTACACCATGGGGCACGTTCATGTATGTGAAAATGCCTTTTGGTTTAATGAATGCTGGAGCAACCTTTCAAAGAGCCATGGACATAGCATTCTCGGAAGAATTAGGCTTCTTCATCATTATTTATCTTGATGATGTAACTGTGTTTTCAAAAATAGATGAAGAGCACTTAGAACACTTGAGGAAAGTTTTCGAGAAGTGCAGAAAGTTTGGGATATCTTTGAACCCCAAGAAAACCTTATTCGGACTCCAAGAAGGTAAGCTTCTTGGACATATCATCTCAGAAGAGGGCATAAAGATAGATCCCATGAGGATTGAAGCCATATTGCAAATCTCCCGTCCTCGGAACATTAAAGAGTTGCAGTCTTTCATAGGAAAGATTAACTTTTTAAGAAGGTTCATCCCCAACTTGGCTGAGCTCCTTAGGAATATCACAAACATGTTGAAAAGGGAGCAAGGGGTGAAATGGACCACAGAAGCAAAGACATCCTTTGAACTGGTTAAACAAGCGTTAACCAAAACACCAGTTCTCATAAGTCCCGATTTCTCGAAAGATTTTTATATCTTCTCATTTGCATCAGAACATACTATAGCTGCTGTCCTTTTACAGAAAAATCCACAAGGACAAGAGCAGCCCATTGCATTCTTTAGCAAGGCATTGAGGGATGCCCCTTTGAAGTATAATATTATGGAAAAGCAAGCTTTTGATTTGGTAAAAGCTTTAAAAGACTTCAGGGTTTACATCCTTCACTCACACATCATTGCCTTTGTCCCGAATTCAGTTGTAAAGGACATTTTAACCCAGGATCCAGATGGTAAGAGAGGTAAGTGGATTGCTGTTATTCTTGAATATGACTTAGAGATTAAACCCACAAAGCTTATCAAAGGCCAAGGTCTAGCTAGGTTAATGGCTGAATCAAATTGTGAAGTTCTTGATATTAACATGATTAATGCTTTGGATGACCAAGAAGAATTCTCAACCCCCATTGTTGAAGATTATTTTGCGAATTCTCCTTGGTATGCTGATATTGTTTATGTTTTGCTTAAATTAAACACACCGCCTGGTTTATCCAAAACAAAGGCAAGATTCCTAAAGTTAAAAGCTGTAAACTATTGCATTATTGATAAATGTCTTTATTGGAAAAATGCTAGTGGTATATTGCTTAAATGTTTGCCTGAGTTTGATGCAGAAAAAATTAAGCAGAAATTCCATGAAGGAGAGTGTGGAGGCCATTTGTACTGGAAGTCAACAGCCAACAAAATTTTGAGGGCTGGTTTCTATTGGCCCACTCTTTTTCCTGATGTGCATAAACTGACAACTACTTGCCATAAATGCCAATTGTTTGAAGGCAAGAGAAAATTACTACCCCTTCCTCTGCATCCAATTACTGTTGAAGCCCCTTTTCAACAGTGGGGGCTTGACTTCATAGGAGAAATCCACCCATCATCTTTTGCTCAGCACCGGTGGATCCTCACTGCCACAAACTATTTCACTAAGTGGATAGAAGCCATTCCGTGTAGACAGGCCAATGATTCAGTCATCATTAAATTCATAGAAACCAACATCCTCTCCAGATTTGGCTGTCCTACCAAGATCATTACAGATAACGCAGCAGCGTTTGCATCAAAGAAAATGGTTGAATTCTGTCATAAGTATCAAATAACATTGGGACACTCCACAGCTTATTACCCTCAAGGAAATGGACTTGCAGAGTCTTCCAACAAAAGCTTAGTGAATATAATAAAGAAACTGTTGGAAGGCAACAAGAAGTCTTGGCACACAAAGCTGATTCATGCACTTTGGGCTGACAGATTGACTCTGAAAAAATCTATTGGTATGTCACCCTTCCAGCTTGTGTATGGTACAGAGGCGATTTTTCCCAACAGTCTTGGTGTACCAGTTATGAAGATAATTCAAGAGCTCCAAACTGAAGAGGATGACATAATCAGAAGAATAAATCAGACCATTCATCTTCAGCAAGCTAGAGAGGAGGTATACTACAAAGCATTACAGAAACAAGACAATATCAAGAAGATATTTGACAGAAGAACAAAGGCCAGCAATTTCAAAATTGGGGACAAAGTTTTAAAGTGGGACTCAAAGAGGGAAGACAAGGGAAAGCATGGTAAATTTGATAATCTATGGCTTGGCCCTTACTACATCCATTCAGTTGCTGGAAACAATGCATTCTTCTTACAAGAACTGAATGGAGCAGAATTGCTTGGGGGTCCTGTCAATGGCAGGATGCTTAAGCATTATCTTTCTTTAGAACTTTTTCATGTTTATAGTCTTTTCATCTTTTTCTACTGTAAAAATTTCATCCACCATTGCATTTAAAGTCATGAAAGAAACAAAAAAAAAAAAAAAAAAAAAACAAAGAAAGAAAGAAAAGAAAAGAGGGCAGAAACGAAAACAAGAAAGGCAAGGCCCCATGCCAAAAAGAGAAATAAATCTGAAAGTGTGCAAGCTTAAATGCCACTCCTTGAAACACACTCCTAATTGGTCAAACTGTTTAATCTTGACTAATTAGCTTTCAATTTTCTGCTGATAGGATAGCAAATGTGATTTTCCAAACTGTTTAATCTTGGCTTATCAGTAGATAGAGTAGTGTAGAAATTAAGGTTCAAACAAACTCAAAATCTGAACCAAAGTTTCCAAAGAAATGACTCAAAGCTGTTTTAAATTCTGAGTCAAAGAATGTGAAGACCTGGTTCTAATCAGCTTAAAACCTGAACCAAAAGGAAAGGAAGACACAGCTCAAAGAAAAAGCAAAAACAGAGCTGAAAGGAAAAAAGAAGGCCATAATAAGAAACTTTCAGATCTTAAGCCTTCTATTTTGATTTAAAATTTTCTGCAAATAATAATCTATGTGCAACTTGTCTTTATGCCATAGATCATAGCAAGTCACACAGCTCAATCTTGGCTTAGCTATTTTTAAATTTCTGCTGTCGAATTTAGAGAATGAAAGTTTGTTGGACTGTTTAATCCCAGCAAACAGTAGAATAGGTAGAGGAATATCCGAACTCAACTGTTTAATCTGAGTTCGGGGAGAAATAAGGAGTAGAAGTAGATTAGATTTACTGCTTTCAAAAGAATAAAATGTTTTGTTAAGAGTTTGCCAATCCAAATGCACTCTGCTGAAGAAAAAATGTTAGATCAGTAGGATCTGGGTAGGTAGAAGTTGTATTGATGTAATTCAGCTTTCTTTCATAACTGACCTTGCTTTGTCCAGAAGGAAAGCAAGAGAGAATGATCAGACATCAGACACCAATCAGCATCCCAGAGAAATCAAGTCTGAATTCTTGACATCTTCGAGAAGACGCCATCCCCAAGTGGAGCCACTGTTAGCCACCTATATTTTTCAAAATATATCCGCTGGTGGCTAAATATTCTTTGCAGCCTCCAAGAAACAAATTCAAGCCTGAAATTGTTGGTGCTTGAAGTCTGATTGGCAAGATCATGAACTGCTGGGTTGGTTCCTTATACTTTCCCCATATTTGCCTCTGTTGTTCCATAAAAATCCAAGTAAAATATTGCTGCATCTTCCTCCTTTTTCTCTCCCCTCCTTCCATCTTTTCCTCTTTCCTTCAAGTTTTCTTTCATCCATAAAAACCCCATCAAACCCTTTTATATTCCTTGTTCCTCTATTAAACCTCATTTCCTAAGGTCAAAAACCCACTTTTTTGACCTATCGGAACCCTTCCCCTTTTGCAAAAAATCATTAAAAACCATAGAAAAACATGTGTTTCTATGCGTTAGGTTTTAGCCCCTCAGGCTAAGCCCCTTTCCGTTTGTCCCTCCATATGCCCCGACGACCGAAACCGTGTGCTAAGACCGCCAGGCGCTTAACCATCGGCAATAATTTATTACCCGAAAAACACCAAAAAACCTTTGAAAAAATGCGAAAACGGGTTTATTTTATTCCTCCGCCAAAGAAAAACATATTGAATCTCAACCATTGATATGGCCCAGATCAACGGCGCGGAGTCAATCTTCACAGTGGACCGGTCCCGGCACTTTGTTCCAAAAGAAAGCGAGTAGTTTTGTGCCCGCACCGCTTTCCGCGTTAAAACGGTTTTTCCCCGTCGGCCAGCGATTCCACCCGCTGGCCGACACGTGTCTTCCACCTCACTCCAAAACCGCCGTGTCAAGTTTTTCCCCGCGCATTAAGCTTTGTCCCGTGGCCCCGCAGCGGGATTCATCCCCGCCGTCGGATCTAGACCCTCCTATCCGACGGTCCCTATTTGCCTTTCCCGCTCACCTGTTAACAAACTCGCCCGCCCGATAATTCTTTTCCGGCGCATTCGATAGCCGATCCCCACCGTCGATCTCCGCAGATCGACGGCTCTCCTTTGTTCTCCTGATTCCATTAAAAAGTCCACCTTTGTCCCATTGACTCTTCAAAATTGCTCCCGACCGTTGATCGCGATACGATTAACGGTTCCGATTTCTCCATCCACCCGCACGCCCTCCGATGCAGTTTGCCCATATAACGCAGGATTTTCTCATTTTTCTTGTTTTTTGCAGGTTTTCAAAGGGTTTTTCTTCGTATTTTACGAAATCTGAAGGATGAGAGTGACGACTCCAATCCTCCCAGTTTGTCCATGGAATTGATCATACGGAGAAGAACAAAGATATTTACAAAAGTTTCATGAGCATTGGTTACCGCACGTCCCTGCAAAGCTTGAAGATGGCCGCCAAAAATCAGAGCAGAGAAAGAGTATCAGGTTAAAGATAGAATGAACCAGACCAGTGGTTTTGTGAGAAGATTGGCGGGGATTACGGCTAAGACGGTTATCAAAAGCCTAATCCCCGGCTCAGAACACGGATTAAAGCAAAACCTAAAAGTGTTCGGCAGATAGATCGCCTCCACCGCCATACTTCGAGGCGAATTTATTCCTCAACCACCACAGTGCCACCTATTGCCTCAGAAAGCTCAAGCAGAGGATGAATTTATTGAACAGAATCAGATATTATGCCCCGAACAACCAAAGAAGTTATTACTGCACCAGATTTCAACGACAGAATATTTGCAGAGTAACCCTAACAGTACGCAGAGCCTCAAAGGTCAATATAAGCTCTCTTCGAGCTTACTTCTTAAGTATAAACACATTAATGCAATGTAGCACCTGTAGAATTTCTTCATCAAACCTCTCAGGGTCAGGAAGTCATTAATTCTGCATTGATTGTGTTTGAGATCTTTTAATTGGATCTCACCTCCTCATCCTTCTATAAATACCTCAATAGAAGATGAGTGAGGGGTTGGATTAGTTGGTTGTTAATGTAATTGCTGAAGCGTCGTAGCTATTTCTGAGTGGAAAACTCTTGACTGTAAATAGTGGTTTCATGGGCTCTTGGAGCTCTGCTTGTAACAGATAGGTTAGATTGTGAAAAGAGATGGATTAAAACACTGGATTTGAAGATTATAACCGGTTTGAAGTAATCAATACAAGTGGATTTATGGGATCCTGGTCTATGCTGATGGTGATGTTATTCTCACTGTAACTTGTTATTTTATCTCTGTTTTCAATTTGTTTCATTTTCTACTATAAAGAACAGTTTAAATAGTGTTAGAGTTTGTTGTACACCAGTGACTTTCTCTGGCTGAAAAATCTTTATCCCAATGTTTTCTTCTTATTGTGTTATTTAGAAATGATTTAATTCAGTCTAAGCACAGAGATGCTGGCGTTCCCTCATCTCTTCGTCAACTATTTGAATGTTGTTTTTTTAAATGTTACTTTCATATATGTTGTGTAAGGAATGAATTGAGGGAAATCAAAGAGTTAGCCACAGGTCCTTTCTTTGTTTGCTCAACTATTTTAATACATTTCCCTTAGGATGTGTCAAAAATTTGACTAGTTTCAAAGTACTTATCGGATCTTGGGCCATTACGTATTTATCTTGGTGATTGTCTTGGAAAGTAACTAAGTAAAGGAGAACTAAGATGAGGAGAAAGGTGAGCCCTGCCCACTAGTTTTTGCTCCAAAGGTTGCCTTCAAGTTTCCCTTTTTTTTTAATCTGTGTTCTATCAGAAGTGTATCAAAGGCTGGATAGTTTCAAAGTACTTACCAGATCATAGTTTGCTTCTATGTTTTCCTTAAGTGCCCGGTCAAAGGCTGGCTAATTTCAAAGTACTTACCAGATCCTGGGCTGCTCTTTGTTCTGCATCTATTATTTCCATTTCTTGTTGTATCACCCCATTCCATAAATCAAACTTTAAAGAGATCCTTAGGCATAGATGACTTGCCCCATAAATTACTCTTGAACCTGGATGTTTCAATTAAATTCTCTTATGACTCCATAGCCCAATGGATTTGAAATTTGCCATCATCTTTCTTTAGAATCAAAACTTACCTTGTTACTTGCAACTTCTGACCTTTGAACCTATTTTCATATATATCTTTCCGTCTCAGACAGCAACTATGCTCAACCATCTAAGAAAACCAAACAAAACAAAACCCTTGGCCTTCATAAACTAGCCTAATATCATCACCCCAAAACTTCAAGAACAATATCCATCTTTGTACATATTGGAAGATCCTCTCACCAGATTCGAGCTAGATCCTAGAATCCCGAAGTTGGTTGAAATGATGTTAACTACTGTGTCCAGTTTCACCAATCTTGCTTATTCTGAGAGACCTAACAAGCCGATTACTTTCCAATGTAAACTAATGCACCAATTGCAATTCGAACTCCATAAATAATAGAATTACTCTACATGTCTCACCAACCACCCTCAACTCGAAATACATGAGCTAACTGAGTTTATCACACTCAGTTAACTATTACAAGTGATCGTGAGATTAGATTACATTTTATTATCCAATTTAATTAAGAGAAAATTAAATTAAACATTGCACCAATTTAATTAATTAAATTGGCCTTCACACTAATGTATCGCTAGAACATGTTTATGCCACACTAGAGCGTGTGGTACAATTTCTTATTAAACTTCAGCATTAATAATATATTTATATTATAATTAATGCAATATTATATATATTATAATTAATAATGATATTATAAAACTTAAAATAACTATATCTAAATAACAAACTAATAAAATATAAGTAATATATCTATGAAGTACACAAGATTTATATTTACCACCAAAAAAAAAAACCATAAAATTTTAAATTATATTTTAAACCTAAAACATAAGACAAAATAAACCTAAACCTAAAATATAAAATCTAAATATTATAAACTATTAAAACCTAAGACTTACTACCCTAAAACCTAACATCGACGGTCACACGTGAGCAGCAAGACGGTAGCCATGACATAGTTTGGCCATAGTTTTGTGAACCATGACATAGTTTGGTCAATCACATGTGAGTAGTAAGACGACGACCATGACATAGTTTGGTCATTTCAGTGTATGTTTTCTGAGTTTCAACAAAGAATGGAAACTCTCTCAGTTGAAACAACAATCTTCCAGTCCGACAATGGAAGCTTCAGGGACCTTCGTTCCTCTCCTATTCGTTTCCTTTAGGACAACTCATGCACATATGAGGAAGGAAAACGACAAGGAGCTCACACCGTTACATAACCTTTAGCCACGTTATTGCAGGACAATTAGTAACCACTTTTCATAAATCATTTTTTAATAAATTAATTACATGAAAGCAATTAAGAAACTGAAAATTATTCACAAATTTTCCATATTGTCCATTGCATATTACCAAATCTAAAAAATTAAAATTTTAAAATTCATTTAGCCCAATTTCAATATAGAACATATTAACCTAAATATAATTGAAAATTGAAAATTATTAAATTTCTTTTCATATTATTAATATAAATAATATAAATTTAATAAATAAAATAATATAAATTTTAAATATTCATTTAAATTTTAAATTGATTAAACTAAAAATATTATATATATATAATTTCATACCTTAAAAAATACTTTTAAAATGTGATAAATAAGAAATTTAAATAAAATAATATTTATTTATAATATAGCAATTTAAATTAATATTTATTTATAATATAACAATTTAAATGAGTTTAAATAATAAAGATTTGTTTGGTCAAAATTATTATTTCATATAAAAATAATCATTTGTCTAATAAGATTTAACCAAATAAATATACGAAAATATAAAATAATTATCAATTACATAAGATGATGCAAAAGACACGTTGTGAGTGGGTAGCATATATAAAAGAACATAGATGACTATAGGTGTGATATTTTATGTGATCTAAATGTAGTCTAACAGAGAAAATTGTACGACATAGGTTAGGATTGCCTTTGATTTTCGCATTATTTAGATGTTATTTTTCTCTTGTTAAATGGGTCCCTAAGTAAGGCGCCAACCTCGAGCGGACCTCATAGCAAGCTCTGATTTCTTAGAGTATCCTCTGACATTGCCACTTTAATTGTTGTTGCTACAGAAACAATAGATCTGGAAATTACACTAATCTATAAATCAAAGGTGAATTGCAATCCCTTTGAAGTGACATTCATTACCTGTCCATTAACTCTAGATTTGAGTTACCCATGCTCAGCCCTTGAAACATGAATCCATATTTGTACAATTCAAAAGAGAAGCTTCCATGAGTAGGAAACTACCTTCCAGAAGAGAATATCATTTCTAGATTCTTCTGATAATTTGAATGCTCAAAGGCATACCTAGAAGAGGAAGAAGTTAATGGAGAAGGAGAAGTTGTAAGCACAAAGGTTCTACTATCTCCAGTGTTAAAACTGATATTGCTTTGATGTCCTTCAAAATATTTAGGGGTTGGTGGTCTCTCTATGACAAAAACACCCTTAGGCATCCGAACAACCTTTCTCATTGAGGGTCGCTTGTAGGAATATTATTGAATACACCAAAAACTAACTTGAATGACTCTTTGAACCTGACCCACATTTATATTCCCACCAAGCCTCTCATCTACTATTCTTGAATATTACCTAGTTCAAATTTCTCAAATTCCCATGTCGAGAACTTCCTTCTTCCTGAGGTTGCAAAGATATCAAAGTTTCTTCTTCCACCAATGAGCACCAGCAAAACCATTCCATAACTGAAAACATCATATTTGGAAGTGATTGGTAAATGGGAAAGACACTATGGTGCCAAATATCCTCTTGTGCCCATAACATTAGTCAAAGCACGATTTTGATGTTCTCTCACATTTATAAGCTTGGCAAGCCCAAAATCGGAGACTTCGGCATTGAAATTTCCATCTAATAGTATATTCTCATGTTTAATATCACAATGAATGATGTAATCTCTACTCTCTTCATGTAAATTGGTTATTCCTCTTGCAGTTCCAAGTGTTATGCCGAAGTGAACGTCCTAATCAACCTTCTTAGACGAATCATCAGCTAAAACAAAGAGAAAATTATCTAGAGAAGTATTTTTCGTGAACTTGTAAACCATCAACCTATGTCATCTTTCTAAGAAAATTCCAATAATCTTAACCTAGTTCAAGTGGTGAGTGTTTTCAATGAACGCAACCTCCATGCAAAACTATTTTTTTACATTCCCGAATAGGGTAGGAAAGCAACGAATCTTATTTTCAACCAAAATATGGAAAGTTTATTGCTATTAATCATCATTCAATATTTTCAAATAAGGTTGTCATTCCAACACTATGGAATTATATATAAGAATAGTAGAGACCCATCCAATGATTCTGGGATTTTTGGGATGACTTTCGTCAATCCAATTCCAATGGCATTATAGGTAGCCACAAGCTCATACAAATGAAAAACAATCATAAATAATAGAAGTTTGTCTCTTTTATACCAAAGAGGATCCTTTGAATTGCTCATAATGAAATAATTGGTTCTTTTAACATGGGCCATTGATAGGATAACCAAAAAATAAGTTATTAATATATATATAATTGATGAGCTTCATATCTTATAATTGGAAGTCCTGCATAACACACAAAACACCACAATCCCCCCCAATGGGATAATTTTTTTCAAAATAATATGTTTCATAAAGTTACTTACAAGTACGACCTAATATAAAGAAGTGTCAAAATAATTGTACCTTTGATGGGCTACCCTAAAAGGTGCAAGGTTGGCATGCATGTTGGGTGGGTGTTATATTCTTTCCATGACTAGCCCCACACGCAATCCCCCCCTTCGTTGCGTCGTGTGCAACAAGGGGGTCACAAGGGGGTTGCATCCCCCCTTGTCGGGGGGTTTGTAGGGAGGAGGTATTTTCCCTACACGGGGCTCGGGGTAGCACCACGGGAAAAAAAAATTTGGACCCTCTATTAGGTGGGCGGACCTACCTATGGTTTCGTGCATGGGTTTTGCATATGGTTTTGGGTATGATGGTTTCCTGTCCATGGTATTTTGTAGATCTGGTTAAGGGAGCTATGGTGATGTTCGAATCCAGGGTTAATGTATTGGGGTATATGAATTCTTAGATGTGTATATATATATGTATTATAACATTGAAAGGAATATAATGAAAACTCAATCTGGTGGTCTTGGTTTTGGGATCTAGGCGAAAATATCTCTGTATATGTGTTTCATGTTTATGTTTTCGCCATTGTTTATTTTCTGTTTTTAAGAATTCGTTTGTGGGTAATTTATGTACAGGGTTAAAACCTACATTTCTTCTTAAGAAATCTTATTGTTACCAAATTAGGACTTGAAGTTGAAGTCCTTCCAAGTATGTGATGAAAGAAATTGAGACTTTCCTACGTTACAAGTACATATAGAGGAAGGGTGATGTAATTGCGAAGGAATTGCACAACATTCCTACAAATGCCAAATGAAAATTGGTTATAAACAACATCTATAGTTGGTTAAAGCTACAAATCAATACATAATGGTGTTTCATTGTTACCATAAAAAAAAATTTCTTTTCACAGACTCTTTAGATACAACCAATAAAGGAAATTATAGGGATTTAGCAATAAGGACCCTTGTGAGGATGGCCTCGTGGTATAACTTGAATCAAAAGTCAAACAATAAAAAGGACTTTTAACAAAGCAACCCTTTTGCTAGATTTAGTTGTTCCTCTTTTAATATTTTTGACATGTATCCATCCATGCCAAACCTCAAGCACTCTTCATGAGGCTCCCACATAAAATATCATTATAGATGCGAGAAAACACTATCAACATCCCCATATGCTTCACAAGAACCACCTCATGATTCTATCTGTTGATTAACTTGTCCTTATTTCCACACTATCCTATTAGCTTAAGACCTGAAAGAACTAGGATAGTGAAATTTGAATTCAAATAGGTTGCAACTGTATGAACTCTCAAGAAATTATCAAGGATATTTTACTTCATTGATGTATACAGAATTACATGTAAAAAGAGCATAAAAACCACATGTGCATACATTTTTAAAGAAGAGGAAAATAAAAGGCAACCATAAAGACAAAGAGCACACACAATTTGATAATATATTTTTTCCAATGTGGACTATTTCCTTGAGCCCTGCACAAAGTGGGGAGGCCTCTTCATTCATCAACAACAAAATCAAATGAATACATGGAAAAAATACACCTTATACCTCCAAATCTTGGGATGACCTGAAAATTCAATGCTCAAATTATAAAATTGTCTGTACCATCAAATTCTCGGTGAAAAATCGTGAAATTTGAGTATAAACACAACCCTTTCTGTCATAGTCAAATCTAGGCTCCCCGGGAATATTTTAGATTTCTCACAAGATTCTCTTATGGAGATGGGTGGAAAATTAGCTGCTCGGGTGAAGAAACAAATTGCACCATCAGACTCCTGACGAAAAATAATGAAATTTGAGTATAAATTTGGCCAAATTCTATCGCTGTGACATTGGGGCTCTAGGGAATCTAAATATTACCTTTAAGATTCCTCACAGGAATAATATTCTAAGGAATATTCCTATAAAATATTCCTTGTAGATTCTCTAAAAAAGCACACCCTCCCATCCATAGTTCTAGTTCTTGTCTTCTCTACAATTCTGGTTCAGCTCTCTCGCACTGCCATACGACCTCCTCCTCCTCACCCGATGGATTGTATGACTTTAAATAAAATTTGGGCAGTGATGATTTCAATGGCCACATGGTGGTGTAATTTTTGGTGACCATGTTTGGGGCCTTGGTAGGTTGGAGGTTGTGGGTTCAAACCGCAAACCCCCAATAATAATAATTATATATATATAAACAAAAAAATATGTGACCCACCCGTCGGTCCTCCAACTTTTGTTAAGGGCCATTGGAAGAATTAAGTAAGTGACAATTTGGTCATCTCTCGTGACCGTTGATAGGCATATTTATCGCTTTGTTATTTTGACTAGTTCGGATGCCAAGTAGGCACCATGAGGTGCCTTCTGATTGGGCCACGTGTCCCCACCTTATTGGTCCATTTCACGCCTAGTCATGCCCAATTAGTGACACGTGGTGCATTCTGACTGGTCCGTACTGCTGACGTTGATGCTAAGAGGTCTATCCATACTAACACGTGTGTTGGCTTCCCATTGGTCCATATGTAGTTTACTGTGTCATTCGTATTCCTAATGGCAGCTGCCACCTCATCTGTATTGTTGACGTCAACTGCCACGGGTCGAGCATTGATTGGTTTGTATCTTGTTGATCGTATTTCCACATCACCATTCATACGATTGACATCATTTGACCATACTATTGACGTCAACTTCTATGTGGGAGCTTGTGGGTACTTCCTGTAAAAAAAAAAAAAATTCTCAAAAAATTCAACGAGCCATAACTTTCGCATAGGGTGTCAGATTGAGGTGCCATTCACATCGTTGGATTCAGAATTATGAGATATTCTATTTGAGATAGGTTTTGATGAGATTTGAGGACTTCAAAAATTTGGCCTTTAGGGATCCTGCTAGATCATCCTCCCCACTAAGGATCTTTTGGTCCTCTAAAAGCATAAACATGACTACAATTTTGATCTGCATAACAAATACCCCGACATGCCACCTTCCCTTTCCTTCACCTTTGTACTTAAGAAATTGGAATGCTAAAAATGACACATGTATCATGTGTAAACTAATAAATTCTAATACATATTCATAACACGACCTAAGCAAACCCCATACTTTCCAAGAGTTTATAACACACTCGTGGTCAAGTTTACATTAATTTAAAAAAAAAAAAATCACTTCCTTGTGCTATCCAGCGAAAATATAATGATGTCATATGTACAAGTGATGTTATACATTCATCAATTTAACAAATAATTTCGTGACATGTGATTTACAATGGAGGCCATGATAAGCTACTTAAAAATGCTTCTAATTTTGGATGTAGTTTTTTGGGACGCGACTTTGGATGGAGCTCCCAACATGTGGCTCTCTCATTTCGATGCTTGTTATAGTGACTGCAATGGTTTTTCATCCTCTATACTTTCATGACCTTCTTTGAACGACTTTCTCTGTTGCGTCTCTTAGGAGGAGAACTTGCCCCAGCTCTTCTTGTGGAATCCTCACGATCACTGGAATGTTGTGATGTGCTCTCAACATTATTGGTCACTGGTTGTCTTGGAACATTATCCAACCTCCTTTCTGATATAACCGAGTCCTGCATAATGGGGTAATTCCTCCACTTTGATGGGATTCACAATGCTTTGACCATTAATTTCGAGGCCTTTTCCTTGATACCCCATTTTCTTCATCAATTTAAAACCAATTCATGTAGTGTGTTTCTCAAAAATAGTGAAATTGTCATCATTAATGTAAAAACCCTAGTGAAAATTTCATGTAATAAAAGTTAAAAATAATAGCCATGGTTGATGGGACACTTATTCCAAGCTAAATTTTGGGAAAAACATCCTACTGGGTGTTCATTTGGTTTATTATGGCTAGGGAAATTGGAAAAGGCTTTGGAAAGGAAAAATGGCATATTTGGCACATTTATTTATGAAATATAATGGAAATTAGGAGAAAAGGGAGATAAAAGTTCACATGTTACATGTGAGGAGGAAAATGAAGGAAAATAATGGAAAATGAAGAAAATATAGGCCTCTTCTATAAAAAGGCTTCTAAGGATCAGTTGGTACCTTTTGTTAGTTCAATTTTGGAGCTCTCTCATTATTCTCTCTCTCTCTCTCTCACTCTCTCACTATTGGACACTTAGAGTTTTCTTGGAGCACTTTGGAATTGGAGCAAAAATGAAAAGAAATAAAGGAAGAGCAGGATCAAGAAGATACATCAGTATAATTTGCAGGTATTGATTTGCATATGTGATTTCCGAGCTATATTTGACATGCATGGTATTGCATGTGGTTCTTTTCTATCTTGGCATGGGTTTTTCCAGGTGTGACAGTGTTTTCAGCCTAGCCTTTCCATTTCTGTATAGCTTTGATGAGATGGGTTTCTGATACTTTGGTTGAGTTGGATTTCTGGGTGGATTCGAAGCTGAGTGGGGTGGATCTATGAAATTACAAACACATGGCCTAGTGGTCCCTGAACTAGACTATGGATCACGGTAAAGCCATTGTCCTAGTAACCCCTAGCCAGATTGTGGGTTTCGTTAAAGCCAGATTATGTGTCTCGGTGGGCATAGTAATCCTTGTCGGTGAATGGTGGGATATACGGTAAAGCCAAGAGGTGGATTTCTCTCCATTGGGCCCAGTAGTCCCAGGATGGGATGTGCGGTAAATCCTAGAGAGTATGTATCTTTTTAGGGCCTAGTGATCCTTGATTCAGACTGTGGATTACGATAAAGCCTGAGTGATTAGGAGGCACTCAAATTCCTCACGGTGTAGGCAAAGAACCTTGGTAGCATTCATGCTTGTTTGGTTCTTTTGGTTGGTTAAGAGTCCCACATTCATGCTTGGAATATGGCACATGGGTGATTGGATGAAGATAGATTTGGCTCAACCAATCTATAGTCGGGTGGAATGTGGAAGTCCCATCTCTAGTTGTATTTTATATCCATAAATGAGAAGCTCATTCCTTTGGTATTTGATGTATAAATGTATTGGTTATTATGTGGATTATATTGTTGTTGTATCCACTG
The DNA here is from genome assembly GCA_034641835.2 of Pinus albicaulis. Classification (NCBI taxonomy): domain Eukaryota; kingdom Viridiplantae; phylum Streptophyta; class Pinopsida; order Pinales; family Pinaceae; genus Pinus; species Pinus albicaulis. Next base: position 519,933,910 of record CM076578.1, read on the forward strand.
TATTTCTGTTGTTATTATGTTGGTTATAAACATGTATGTTGACAGTGATGATATATGGCACTTTCCATGTTTTTACTTGTAAATGAATGCACAATGTATCTATGATCCAAGATATCTTACTTATAGATGCATTAAAGAATTGCATATGCCATATCACTTAAAACCACGAAACATAAGAACATAAAATGAAGAACAAAGAGACCATAACACACATGAGATCAAGACACCAAAAATTGATTACAAAGTTCATCCAATTTGGACTACATCTCGAGGCCTTACTCAACAGTGGGGAGGCCTTCATTCATTAAGTGGCAAGAAGAAGAAGAAGTACAAGTAAAATTACATAAAGCACCCTATACCTCCAATCTGGAAAATTCCCAAAAACTGCAGAGCTCTGACGCAGAAATAAACATCACTGTTGAGTTCCTATCATCGAGGGGTATCAAGATGACATACAATTTGTCTCAAATGGACACTGGAAAGTTCTGCACCCCAAGGAATCTTTTTGATGCTCCTCAATATTCCTTGGGCATGGTTCCACGCCTCTATCCCGCTCATGGTTCTGCTCCTACTCTTGTTGCTCTGCCTTGGGTGCACTGCAGAACTAAGTTTTTATATAACTTGGGCAGCAGATTTTACAAATTGCCCACCTGACGCAATTGGTAAAAGAATAAAATGGTTGGAGAGGGGTCAAGGGATCAAATCTCACTGCTCTCATATTAAGGTTTTGTTTGTTTATATTGCAAAGACAGTGGGCGGGACTGCTCCACGCAGCCCAACCCAGCCGTACCCCACTTATATCTCATGGCATTGATTTATTTTTGGTATGGTGATGTCGTCTGCTCGAGGACCAACCATGTGGGTCGGGCAGGTTCTACCCCCGCCAACACCGTTCTGCCTCCGGTGGACCTTTGGTAATATATATATATATATATATATATATATATATATATATATATATATATATAGTATTACAACAGATAAGCGGGTCCGCTGGTGGCAGCCCACCTCCCCACTGCCTGTTTTTTTTCAACCACCACTGGGTGGCAGGGGTGATAGCCTGCCCCCCAATGCTTATTTAGAATTTTGGTTAAGGTGGGTGGTAGGGTTGATGGCCGACCACCGTATTATATATTTTTTATTTATTGTTTTATAACCATAGTCCAGTGTTAAAAATTCTTTAATTAGGAGGTCATTGGGAAAATTAAACATCAAAAAATTTTGCCTGTTACTTGGGTGCTAGGTTCCTTTCCAGTTGATAGTGAATTTGTGGGACACTTAAACTTGACCCACTGCCCAAATTTGACCAAAAGTTTCACTTTCTCTAACTTCTCCATATGGGCTCGGATTGGAGATCCATTCACACCATTTGAATCAGGGCGACGAGTACTTCAACCTGAACCTAGTTCGAGAGTGATCCGACCAGTTTTAATTTTGAGAAATTTTAAGCCACTTGTCCTCTGAGATCCTCATGGATCAATCGTCCCCACCGAGGAGCTTTTGGACCACCAAAATCATTAACACATCCAACACACTTCTTGTGTCTTTGCCAAACCATACTTTAATCAGCTACACACAAATATGGTACATATTTTTCTATCATATATGAACCACACATGATTCAAAAAACCCTTCACTTTCCAAGAGTTTATAGCACACACTCACTGGTCAAGGATTACATAATAAAAACCAATACCCCAACTACTCTTAAGAAAAGGCCAGAACATCATCGTTGTGTTTTCGAAGCAATGGGAAACACATCATCACCTTTACATTTACTTGCAACACATGATTTTAAAATAGTGGCCATATCAAGATACTAACTCTAAAAAAACCATATTTTACTTAATAAAGTAAATGGGTTGTCATCTCCCTGTGACAGATTTCCTTGTGGAATTTCTTTGATGATTGGATTCTTCACGAGTGCTTTTTGGGCCTGAAGTGTTTGGCATGTAGATTTCTGGTGTTCATCCTTATGGAAATGTTATTTCCTCTTCCATACTTTCCAGATTGACTTGGAACACTTCCTCCCGATGTGCCTCTGATAAGTGCTCATGGATCCCTAATTGCTGCTAGAATGTGATGAGGCGCTCTCATCATCTGTCATTGGTGGGTCGCTGGTTGTCTTGGATCATTCCCCAACTTCCTTCCTCACATCCCCAAGTACTACATGGTAGGGTAATTCTTTTACTTTGATAGGGTTTATAATTCCTTGGTCATTAATGCTAAGGCCCTTTCCCTGATACCCCATCTTATTCAACAATTTGGATCTGATCTATAGTATGTTTTTCAAAAGCAGCGAAATCGTCATCATGAAAGGTATATGAAATTGAAGAATCACTTTTACCTCAAGAGGGTTATGTTGCAGCTTCTCCAAGGCCTCGTCCTAGCTTGCAACTGACGTAGCAACCTTTGTTTCTCATTTTCTGCTTCTTGTAGGAGCATCCTTAACTCAGTATTCTCTACTTTAATGCTTTGATTGATATCCTCAAGTTCCTAGAGCCATGCCGCATTGGGCGACCTTTTCATCTTTGGAACACTATGTATTGAAATTTTTGTTTCATCGCTTGAATCCGAACCCAAATCGATGGGTCCATCTACTGCAATTCCAAGAGCTGAAATCCTCCTTTCGTCACTAGAATCTGATCCTAAGTCAATTGGTCTTCCTCGTGCAACTCCCATAGTCATGATCTTCTCATCTTCCTCTGATTCAAACTTTTAATCTTGTTTCATGGTGACAACTCTTTTCTACCTCTCCTTTTTGTCATCCCTCTTAGGTCTCAGTTTAGGGTGTAGTTTCCAGCAATTGTCTTCGACATGTCCTTCTTTCTCAAAATGGGTACAAGAGGTCTTTCCCCTCTTCTCTTTACTATTGCGACTCTTTTTGGTTGGTCCTTTTTTTCATGTATCTCCTTATTTTCAAGATGCATGGCCTTCACACTAGCCTCATCGATGGTAGCAAGCTCAAACAATAATAATGAATGCCTTATGTAACCATGTAAATAAATGATATACATAGGTGAATCTAATGGGATGTCTAAGCTAAATGCTTTTTTTCTAAATTCTTCAGTGAAGTTTTTCACATTTTGGCCTTTTCCTTGCTTTAGGTGTTTCCATTCCATTAATGCTTTTTTCTTATAGCCTAATGGGTAAAACTGAGTTTTCAATGCAGAAATCAAATTTGACCATGAGGAGAGAAGGTTACCCAGATTATTGTTTCCTTGCAATTTTATCTCCCACCCAACAAGAGTGGTGCCACCCAGTCGAAGGGATTCCAACTGAATCTTTGCCTCGTCTTTATTTATCTGTTGAATCCAACAATAGACCTCAATCTATCTAATCCAATTGTTGAGCCTTTCCGCATTACATTCTCTTGTATACATAGGGAAGTCAAACTTTACATCTAGTTTAAAGAAAGGTTTCTTAGATGTATGCCTATGACATCTACGAGAATTATGAGAAGAAGAAGAAGAACTATCACCAGAAGATGGAGAGGGAGGGGGCTCGTCTCCACCATCTCCATGGTTTACTGATCCGTGGTCATCTGCATTTTTCTTCTCGGGCTTGACGATCTTCTCATACTCTACAAATAGTTTGTCTAATTTCTCTACCATGTTGTAGAATGCCTTACAGTAATTCCTCTCTTATTCCCAATTATCTTCCTCATTCGCCATGTTTCTTCTTCGTAGTGCACGTCCTTCTTCACGGTCAAAATACTTAAGCTTTCCTTCGCTCCTTTTAAACTTGTTTCTGGTTAGCATATATTCATTCAATTCGCATCGACAAAGACTTTCTTTGATACCACTTGATCCAAGATATTTTTCTTATAGATGCATTAAAGAATTACATATACCATATCAATTAAAACCTCGAAACAGAAGCATATAAAATGAAGAAAAAAGATACCATAACACGTATGATATCAAGACACCAAAAATTGATTACATAGTTCATCCAATTAGGACTACGTCTCGGGGCCCTACTCAACAGTGGGGAGGCCTTCATTCATTAAGTGGCAAGAAGAAGAAGAAATACAAGTAAAATTACATAAAGCACCCTTATACCTCCATTCTAGAAAATTCCCAAAAATAGAGATCTCTGACATATAAACAGACATCACCGTTGAGTTCCTATCACTGAGAGGCATAAAAACGACATAAAATTTGTCTCAAATGGACACTGGAAAGTTCAGCGCCCTAGGGAATCTTTTTGATGCTCCTAAATATTCCTTGGGCATGGTTCCGCCCCTCTAGCCCGCTCATGGTTCCGCTCCTGCTCCTGCTGTTCTACCTTGGGCGCACTACAATATTGAGTTTTAATATAACTTGGGCGATGGATTTTACAAAGTGCCCACCTATCGCAATTGGTAAAAGAAAAAAATGTTGGAGAGGGGTCGGGGGATCCAACCACACCCCACTTATATCTCATGGCATTGATTTATTTTTGGTATGGTGGCACCACTCGCTTGGGGGCCAGCCACATGGGTCGAGCGGGTTAGACCCTCGCCGACACCGTTCCACCTTCGGTGGACTTTTGGTAATATATATATAGTATTTCAACATATAGGCAGATCCATTGGAGGCATCCCACCTCCCCACCACCTGTTTATTTGCAACCACCACTGTGGTGGCGGGGGTGACAATCTACCCCCCCAATGCCTATTTGGACTTTTGGTTAAGGTGGGTGGCAGGGATGATGGCTCGACACCTTATTATATATATATATATATATAGCCATAAGCCATTTTTAAAAATTATTGAAACAAGAGGTCGTTGGGCAAAGTAAACATCCAATAATTACGCCCACTTCTTGCGTGCAACCACCACCATGGTGGTGAGGGAGATAGCCTACCCCCACCAATACTTATTTGGACTTTTGGTTAAGGTGGGTGGTGCGGTTGATGGCCCGACACCTTATTATATATTTTATTTATTTATTTTATAGCCATAGGCCATTTTTAAAAATTCTCAAAACAGGAGGTCATTGGGCAAAGTGAACATCCAACAATTATGCCCACTTCTTGGGTGCTAGGTTCCTTGTCGGTTGACGGTGAATTTATGGGAAACTTAAACCTGGCCCACTACCCAACTTTGACCAAAACTTTGACTTGTTGTAACTTCTCCATACGAGCTCGCATTGGAGATTCGGTCACACCGTTGGAATCAGGACGATGAGTAATTCAATCTGAACTAGGTTCGAGAGCAATCCGTCCACTTTTAATTTTGAGCAATTTGAAGCCACTTGTCCTCTGAGATCCTCCAGATCAATCTATGGTAAAATAGATTGTATGGAAGCTAATGATGTAGGGGACCAATGATTCTTAGCGATTCTCAGATAAGTATGAGACCCCTTTGCTTTGTTTTGTTGTTTATGCTTGTAGCTTTCATGTTTGTGACATGTTTGACAAAATTATTGTCATGGATAAGAGGGGTACACATGAGTTCCTATTGATGTGATTGCTTCTATATCTTGTCCTATTGTTATTTATCATCTCTAATATTTTCATGAAGTTCTTGGAAAAGCATTGGGTTCTGGGCCTGAAAAGGTGGCTCAAATCACAGGGACGCTGGCACATAACTTATTATTGGGGGCCTTGGACATTGGCATGCAGTGTTATGCCTACAACTATAGCCTACAAGACACAGGAATGCAAGTCTGTGTTTGCAGCTATGGCTCAAAGAGGTAAAAATGTAAGTGTGACCCAAAGGTAAAAGGCTTGAATGGTTGGGTTACCTCCTGGGGGTGTTGTTGTTGTTGTACAAGGTTTGTATGTTATGTTTCCATCGGTTCCACTTCCTTAAGGTCACCTAGGAGGTTGAATCTCATTATAGTAGCCTCTCATCGCATATTTACCTTGGCTATCCTTTTGCTTGGGTAGATGTGGGAAGGTGGTGTTACAGAGTGGTAACAGAGCATGGCTTAACCCTTGGACTGGATGGGTGGTGTGTTGGTCATGCTTTTCTGTTGGTTGCATATGTGTTTCTCATAATTATGATGTATGTTTTTGTTGCAACAATGTTATGTTGGCCATGGTGGCATTGGTATCGCCATGGATGGGATGATGGTATTGTGTCAATATGTTGTCATGAGCATATAATTGATTATGTGTTGTTCATTCTTGTGTATTGTGCGTGCACACTTGCTTACATGTTGCTACATATACAATTTATGCTAGGTTAGATATTGGTCATGCTTGTGTGTTGCCCATGTATGCTTGCCTGTGTGATGTTATATGTTGAACATGCATTGTTCGTTCATGCTTGGTTACATGTTGCTTATGTTTTTTTGTGGTATGTGCTTGTGATCATATGTGGTCAAGTTTGTATTGCTATGGTTGAGTTTGTCGTGCATTAGGTCATGATGTGTATTTGGTATGGTCATGCATTGATGATTGGGCTTCAACTAGAATGATGATATGTACTAATATACCATGTGTTACAAGTTTATATTTGTTAATATTATGTATATACATGTACTATGCTAATTGGTTCATCTTGCAGGATATATCCTAGCCAAATTAAACTAAGGTACGTTGGTTTATTTTTATTTGGTTTAGCTGACATATTATGCCTTGCAGGAGAAAGATCTACATGGATAAAAATATGGTAGACTACAAGGACTCTCCCTATGATTCATATGAGTAGTATGGTGGGAACTCTTCGGATTTGGAAAATACATTAAGAAACTTGAAGGAAGAAATAAGGAGTTGTAAGGCAGAAAATGACAGGATCATACAGGCACAAGAGAAACAAGTAGAGGTAAATGCAATAATTCTTCAGAGCTTGTTAGATTTGCAGTAGCAAGGGCCACTTTGTATCACCTAGGGACAGGAGGACAAAACTAATGGGTAATATGGTAGTAGGTCTCATAGCAGACACAAGTCAAATAGAGCTGACACAGTGAGAGATGACAGGTTGTTGGACACTCCGGATAGGATGGTTGATGAGTATAGGTACCATTCTATTTATGGTTTAAATAGACATCATGATCGTCATCGGTATCATCCTTACAAGAGGAGTGATAGGGGATTATTTCCATATGAATTCATGAAAGAAAAACCACCTATTTTTTATGGAAACTTGAAGAAACCAGAAGATGTAGAGGCTTGGATACTTGGAATGAATAAATTCTTTGAGTTTCATGAGTACACAGATAATTTATATCTCCAGTCTGAAAGGTAAAGCATACATATGGTGGGAAGATGTGAAGCGGGTCATAGATATTAGGATAGAGGACTTGAGTTGGCATGAATTCAAGAGGCTTTTCAGGAATTATTACTTGTAAGAGAGGTATTATGACAATAAGGCCAAAGAATTTTATGAGCTAAATATGGGGTCAATGATAGATGAAGAGTACACAACCAAGTTCCTAGAGCTACTGTATTATGTGCCATATATTAAAGATGAGAAGGCTAAATTTCAGTGATTTTTCAATGGCTTTCCATTAGCATTTAGAGATCGGATTGAGTATGTGAGCCTCGGTCACTTGAGGAATTTATTGGGAAATTGAAGCATTACTATGAACGATCCAAATAAAATAATTAATATCAGCAAGGATGGAAATGGAAAGACAAAGGTAAAGGTAAATGGAATCCTAAGAGAGCAAGGCCTCATAATACAGATGAGAAAGAGAATGTGGCGCCTCAGAAGAATTTTAATGCAACTAGACAGGGATACAGGTCACAACATCAACACAGATCACAAAAACACCATGGAGGTAATGGTATGGGATGGTTGGAGAGTTGGACATGCAGTCAATAGCACTTTAGGTGATATTTCCCGCAGAACCAAGTTGGTAGGCATAATAAATACAATGCACAGAAGGTGAAAACTGTTGGAGATGTTGGGAAGAGAATTCCTCGTATTTATGCAGTTGTGGACAACATGCAAGCAGAGCACCAATAATCTATCATTGAGATGGACGGTAAGGTTTGTGATCAATTTATTTCAATTTTTATTGACCCTGGATCTAATTATAACTATTTTAGTTATAGCTTGTTGAATAAGTGTGGCTTGAGTAAAGAAAAGCATGCAAAATCTTGGTTAGTGCAGTTGGCTACTAGTACAAAGAAAAGAGTTCACCATTGGGTAAGAGCATGTGCATTTGAGTTAAATGGCATGCCTACAACAATGCACTTGAACATATTGTCATTGGGTTCCTACAATATGTTATTTGGTATGGATTGGTTATACCTTCATAGGACCAAGGTATATTTCTATGAAAAATCTATTGAATGCTTGGGTGGCAATGGGGAACTGAGATTCTTACAGGGAAATAAGAAATTCACATCAGTTAGGATGGTGAAAACCATGCAAGCCAGACACAATCATCGTAAAGGGTGTGTGTTATTCACAATTCATATATCTAGTGACAAAAGGTAAGGAAGTTGAGGATGTAGAAGTCTTAAGCAAGTACCTAGTTTTGCAACAGTTTCAAGATGTGTTTCCAGCCAAGATTTCCGAGTTGCCACCTTATAGGGAGGTAGAATTTTATATTGAGTTGGTTCCAAAGGCAACTCCAGCATCAAAGGAACCTTACAAGATGAGCACACCTAAGTTGGTAGAGTTAAAGTTGCAGATGAAATAGATGTTGTACAAGGGATACATTAGGCCAAGTGCCATGGGGTGCACCAGTGTTATTTGTGAAGAAGAATGATGGAATTATCAGAGTGTGCATTGATTACAAGCAACTGAAAAAAGTGACCATTAAGAACAGGTACCTATTATCAAGGATTGATTAATTTTTTGGTCAGTTGAAGGGAGCAGTAATGTTCTCTAAGATTGACTTGAGATCAGGATATCATCAAGTATGCATCAAAGAAGAGGACATATACAAGATCGCATTCAGGACCTGGTACAAGCATTATGATTTTTTTGTACTTCCATTAGGTTTGACTAATTCCCCAACTACATTTATTTGTTTGATGAATAGTTTGTTGCATCCTTATTTGAACAACTTTGTGATTGTGTTTATTTATGGCATATTGTTATATTCTAAAAATGTGGAATAGCATGCCGAGAATTTGGCATCAGTGTTGAGGTTTTTGAGAGAGCATCAATTGTATGCTAAGCTCAGCAAGTGAAATTTCTTCCATACTGAGGTACACTACTTGGGACATGTTGTCTCCAAGGAAGGCATTGCAGTAGATCTAGAGAAGATAAGGGGCATCATGGAGTGGGTAGCTCCTAAGTATTTAGATGAAGTGATATCATTCATGGGATTAGAAAGTTACTATAGGAGGTTCATCAAGAACTTCTAATAGATTGCTTATCTTATTACATCAGCAAAGGAAAGGTAAGAAGTTTGATTGGACAGAGGAGTGTGAGGCTATTTTTTATCATCTTAAGCAGTTGTTGACGCATGCTCTGGTGTTAAATATTGCAGATCCGGACAAGGAGTTTGTAGTGTGTAGAGATGCTTGCAAGAGAGGACTTGGTGGGTTCCTTAAGCAGGAGGGATATGTAGTATGCTATGAGTCATGAAAACTAAATGAGCACGAGAATAAATACCCAACACATGATCTTGAGCTAGCAACAATCATTCATGCACTGAATATGTGGAGGCACTATATTCTTCGTGGGAGGTTTGTATTGATGAGTGATCACAATGGGTTGAGGTATTTGTTTGAACAGTCGAATTTGAATGTCAAGTAGGCTAGATGGTTGGACACGATCATCTAGTTTGACTTTGAGATCAAGTACATCAAGGGAAAGGAGAAAATGGTCACATATATAGGTAAATCACATAGCATCTATGAGCTCTTATGGGACAGACTTATAGGATAGGACTTGCAGGCAGGTCAGCAGGATCACAAGTATATGGAGATTGTGCACAGGTTGCAGCAGAGTACATGTACAGGTACAGGTGGTAGTACAGGTACATGTGGTAGTACAGGTATAGGTGGCAATAGAGGTACACATATAGATGGTAGTACAAGTACAAGTACATGTGTACAGGATTTGGAATATCATCTCAAAGCAGATGAGTTGGTTAGATTTAGAGACACGATATATGTACCAGATAGTAGTGAGCTCAAGAAGGTGATCTTGAGGGAGTTTCATGCGAAACCATATTCGGGTCACCTAGGCTACCAGAAGACATTGACTGTAGTGAAGAGATTCTATTATTGACCGAATATGGAGAAGGATGTGGCAGAGTTTGTAGCCAGATGTTTGCATTGTCGGAAGGTTAAGGTAGAGTGTAAACATCTAGGTGGACAACTACAACCGATTGCAATTCTAGAATAGAAATGGGAGGTCATTTCCAAAGATTTCATCACACGTTTTCCTAGGAAAGATAGAAATCATGATTCCATCATGGTTGTGGTGTGTAGGTTGAAAAAGGTTTCACATTTCATTCTAGTGAAGACTACTTATTCAACTAGCATTGTAGCATAGGTGTTTATCAAATACATGAGACGGATTGCATGTTGTTCCAAAGAAGATTGTGTCTAACAGGGATGCAAAGTTCACTTCGAAGTTTTGGAGGGTGTTGTTTGAAATTTTGGGCATTGAGTTGGCCTTCAATACAACTTATCATCCATAGATAGATGGACAAAAGGAGAGGGTCAATAGGATACTAGAGGATATGTTGATGATGTATGTGATGCATCAACAACAGAAGTGGGAAGAGTATATTCCATTGGTATAGTTCACTTACAACAACGTGTATTAGGAGTAATTGAAGATGAGTCCATTTGAGGCTATGTATGGGTAGAGTTGCAACACTCCTATTAGTTGATATGGTTAACAAGGTATTGATTGAACCAAAGATGTTGGAAGAAATGGAACAAGAAATGCAGGTGATCAAGAAGAACTTGAAGGAAGCACAAGATACACAAAATATTTATGCAGATAGGAAAAAGTTGTTCAAGGAGTTTCATGTTGGGGATCAAGTGTACTTGAATATCAATCTCAAGAATAGCTACTTGTGGATTGGATCATGTGCCAAGCTGGAACCACGGTTTTGTGGAGCCTTTAGGATCATTGAGAGGATCATACCAGTGGCCTATCGACTTGTATTTAATTCTATAGTGAAATTCCATGATTTTTTTCATAACTCATTTCTTAATAAGTCTGTCCAAGATGTTGATCATGTGATTGATTGGTATGTATTTCAGGTGGAACCAGATGGAGAATTCTAGTCGAAGCCTCAATATATATTGCAGAAAATTTTTCTCATGCTCCAGAATGAAGAAATAGAGCAAGTTAAAGTACAATGGAAGAACTATGGGCCCAATGAAGATAGATGGGAAATGGAGGATCCGATGTGGGCCATATATCCTTCCTTGTTTTCTGGTTGAGGCAAAGCAGTTTTGGTGTGATGTTGGTTTTTGTTTGGCATATATTTTGGTGATATTTTGGTATATGTTTTGATGTGTTGTTCGAGTATATGTGCATATGTATATGGATGTAAATACCACCATGAGCTATGTTATAAAGCTCCAATAAGTGGTATGGGCGTCATGCCAGTATATTTATCATGTTTTTATGATGTCATGTTGTTATGTTTTCATGATGGGTTGCTTTTCAGTAGGGTGATCATTTTAAATATTGCATCGAGCTATGATATAAATCTCCATAAGAAATATGTTGTCTTTTAGTGGTTTTGTTGAGGTATATGTGTGATTGAACACCAAGGATGGTGTCCCCCAAGGGGGAGGGTTCTCTAACATCTCTGGTGAAAATTCCATGTAATAAAAGTTAAAAATAATAACCATGGTTGATAGGACACTTATTCCAAGCTAAATGTTTTGAAAAACATCATAGTGGGTGTTCATTTGTTTTATTATGGTTGAGTGAATTGACAAAGAAAAATGTAAAGGCTTTGGAAAGTAAAAATGGCATATTTGGCACATTTATTTATGAAAAATATTGGAAATTAGGATAAAAGGGAGATGAAAGGTCACAGGTTTCATGTGAGGAGGAAAATGAAGAAAATAGAGACCTCTTCTATAAAAAGGTTTCCAAGGATCATTTGGTAACTTTTATTAGTTATGCTTTGGAGTTCTCTCATTATTCTCTCTCTATATATCTTACTCTTGAACACTTGAGTTTTCTTGGAGCACTTTGGCATTGGAGAAAAAAGGAAAAGAAAGCAAGGAAGAGTGGGATCAAGAAGCTACAACAGGATTCTTCGCAGGTATTGATTTTCATATGTGATTTCCTTGCTAGATCTAGCATGCATGGTATTGCATGTGGTTCTTTTCTGTCTTGGCATGGGTCTTTCCAGATCTGACAATGTGTTCAGCCTAGCCTTTCCATTTTCATGTAGATTTAATGAAATGGGTTTCTCATACTTCGATTGAGTTGGATTTCCGAATGGATTCGAAGATGAGTGAGGTGGATCTACGAAATGACAAACACATGGCCTAGTGGTCCCTAACTCAAATTGTGGATGACGATAAAGCCACTAGCCTAGTAACCCCTCAGCCAGACTGTGGGTTTTGGTAAAGCCATATTTTGTGCCTTGGTGGGCCTAGGAATCCTTTCCGGTGAATGGCGGGATATACGGTAAAGCCAAGAGGTGGATTTCTCTTTTTTGGGCCTAGTATTCCTGGGGTGGGATGTACCGTAAATCCTGAAGAGTATGTCTCGGTTTAGGGCTTAGTGATCACTGATTTATACTATGGATTACGGTAAAGCCTGAGAGACTAGGAGGAACTCAAGTTCCTCACGGTCTAGGCGGAGAACCTCGATAACATTCATGCTTGTTCGGTTATTTTGGTTTGTTATGAGTCCCACATTCATGCTTGGAATATGGCACAAGGGTGATTGGCTGAAGAGAGATTTGGCTCAACCAATCTATGGTCAGGTGGAACGTGGAAGCCCCGTCTCCGGTTGGTTTTTATATCCATAAATTAGAAGCTCATTCATTTCGTATTTGATGTATAAATGTACGTTTATTATGTGGGTTCTATTTTTGTTGTATCCATTTTATTTTTTTTGTTATTATGCTAGTTATAAACATGTATGTTGATAGTGATGATATATGGCTCTCTCCATGTTTTTACTTGTAAATGAATGCACAATCTATCTATGGTAAAATAGATTGTATGGCAGCTAATGATGTAGGGGAGAAATTATTCTTAGATATTCTTAGATAAGTATGAGACCCATTTTCTTTGTTCTGTTGTTTATACCTGTAGCTTTCAAGTTTGTGACATGTTTGACAAAATGCATGTCATGACTAGGAGGGGTCCATATGAGTTCTTATTGATGTGATTGCTTATGTATTTTTGCCTTGTTTTTATTTATCATCTCTAAATTTTCATGAAGCTTTGGGTAGAGCACTGAGTTATGTGTCTTAAAAGGTGGCTCAAATCTCGAGATCGTTGGTACACAACTAAGTATTTTGGGCACTCACCGCTGGCATGTAGTGTTATGCCTATGGCTATAGCCTCTTGGATGCAAGAATGCAGGCATGTGCCTGCAACTATGACTCAAAGAGGTCAAAATGTCAGTTTGACCCAGGGGTAAGAGGCCTGAATGGTTGGGTTACCTCCTGGGGGTGTTTTTGTTGTTGTACAAGGTCTGTATGTTATGTTTCTATTGGTTTCACTTCCTTAATATCACCTAGGAGGTTGAATCTCATTATAGTAGCCTCTCATCGCATATTTACCTTGGATGGTTGGTTTCTTGGGTAGATATGGGAAGGGGGTGTTACAATTAAGAGACCACGAAACTAAAAAATTACTTTTTACCTTATGTGTCGAATCTAAAGTGGGTGATGATGGCTTGTCATGTTGCAAATTTTCTAAGGCCTTCTCCACGACTTGTAACTGATGTTGCAAACTCTATTTCTCCTCCTTATTTTTTTGTGGAAATATTCTTAGTTCAACATTCTCTGCTTGAATGCTTTGGTTGACTTCCTCAAGTTGTTGGAGCCATGCATTTTTTGGTGCTATTATCATATTTGGAACAAAATATACTGCAATTTTTGTCTCATCGCCTGAATAATATCCCAAGCCAATAGGTTCATCATTATTTATCCCAAGAGTTGTGATCTTCATCTCATCGCCTAAATCAAAACCTAGGTCAATTGGTTCAACACCTGCAAACCCAATAGCTGTGACCTTCACCTCATCATTTGAATCATATTCTTCATCTTGTTGTATGGTAGTGATCGTTTTTTGCTTCTCTTTTTTTCCATTCCTCTTTGGCTTCAATTTCGGATGCAGTTTCCAGCAATGCACCTCATCATGCCCTTCTTTCTCACAATGAATACAAGACGGATTTGCTTTGTTTTAGGCTTCTCATCCCTTCCTTATTTTCATAGTGGGTTCAAAAAATAACAAGGAATTTCGAAGATAATGATGTAGAGAACCAATACACTTCATCAAAGTATCAGGTGAATCTAAAGGAATTCCCAATGTTAAAGCTTGTTTTCTAAATTCTTCTATGAAGCTTTGAACATATTGACCTTTTCCTTGTTTCAAATGTTGTCATTCTATCATGGCTTTCTATCGATATGCTAATTGATAAAACTATCCTTTTAAATAAGAAACTAATTTAGAGTAGGAAGAAAGGAGTGTATCCACATGCTTATTGCCTTTCTAAATTCTTCTCTCCCACCATATGAGAGCAGTGCCTCTGAGTCGAAGAGATGATAACTAGATCTTGGCCCCATACTCTTGAATTTGTTGAATCCAAAAATATACTTCAATATTTTTTATCCAATTATTCAATTTTTCTGCATTGGATTCTTTGTTAAACACAAGCAAAAAATCTTTGCATTCAACTTATGAGATTTTCTAATTTTATGATATTTTCTACTTTTATAATGATGAGAAGTTGAAGAAGAAATGGAGCATTCACTAGCAGAGGGAGATGGAGGTTCAGGAGGATCTCCCCCTTCTCCTTGATTTACTAAAGCAAGCTATTTTGTTGGTTCTTTATTCTTCTCCTTCTTTAATACTATCTTCTCGTACTCTGCAAAAAAAAATTCAACTTTTTTAGCCATGGTGTAAAAATATTTTCTAAAAGATAACTCTTCCTCTAGATGAGCATTGTGATTTTCCATTGTCCTTATTTTTAATTCATGCTCTGCTTCTATATCAAAGGACTTAATTTTACCTTCTCCTTGTTTGAGTTTTGCCCTGGTTATCATACACACTCGCAATTAACATCAACGGAGGACCTACTCTGATACTAAAATTGATCTAAGATATTTTACTTTATTGACGTGTACAAAATTTTATTTAAAAATAGCATTAAAACCACATGTGCATACACATTGAAAAATATGGAAATCAAAGTAAACCATAAAGACAAAGAGCACACACAATTTGATAACGAAGTTCATGCAATGCGTACTACGTCTCTAGGCCCTACTCAAAGTGGGGATACCTCTTCGTTCATAAGCAAAAAAATTAAATGAATACATGGAAAAAATACACCTTATACCTCCAAATCTGGGGATGGCCTGAAAATGCATTTCTCATATCAGAAAACCGTTTGCACCATTGGATTCCTAGTGAAAAATAGTGAAATTTGAGTATAAAAACACCCCCTTTATGTGATGGTAAAATCTAGGATTCGCAAGAATATTTTAGATTCCTCACAATATTTTCTTCTAGAGATAGGCAAAAAATTGGCTGCTCAGATGAGGAAATTTACTACACCATCAGATTCCTAACGAAAAATCATGAAATTTGAGTATAAAGTTGGCCAAATTTTGTCACTGTGACATCTGGGGCTTTAGGTTAGATTCCCTGCAAGATTGCTCATAGGAACATTCTAAGGAATATTCTTATAAAATATTCCCTATAGATTCTTTCAAAAACCATGCCTGCCCACAATCCCTCTCATGTTGCCACACAACCTCCTCCCCCTCACCCAACAGATTGTGTGACTTTAAATAAAATTTGGGTGACGATGATTTCAATGGCCACATGGCAATGTAATAGTTGGTGGCCAATTTTGGTGCCTTGGTAGGCTAGGGGTTGTGGGTTCAAACCATGGACACCCAACAATATATATATATATATATATATATAGAGAGAGAGAGAGATATATATATATATATATATATATAGATATATATATATATATATATATAACTCGTTCACCCTCCTGGTGGTCTGTCATCATCCTTTAAGGGTCACCGGAAAAATTAAGTAAGTGACAATTGTGTCGTCACCGGTGACCGTTGACTTGTGAATTCGTCACTTATTTATTTTGATCAGTTTTGCTGTCAATATCGTGCCACGTGGTCCCTTCTGATTGGGCTATGGTACCCCACCTCATTGGTCCATTTCATACGCAGTCATGCCCAGTCATCGACACTTGGCATAGTCTGACTGGTATGTACTGCTAACGTCGATGCTGATGTGGTTATTCGTACTGTCATGATTCGGCTTCCCATTGGTTCGTATGTCGCTAAATGTGTTGTCCGCACTACTGACGTTAGTTGACGCATCATTTGTACTACTAAATTCAAATTCCACGTGTCAAATACCACTGCCACATCACCATATGTATGGATGACGTTATCTGATTGTATGTTGACGTCAATGGTCATGAGGTAGTCTCTGGGTCTTACCTACAATTTTTTTTTTTGGGTCAAAACTTCATCGGGCCATGAATTTCACATACGATGTCAGATTGAGGTGTCGTTCACGCAGTTGGATTTAGAAAAATGATCTCTTTGATTTGAGATAGGTTTCACTAAGATTTTAGGACTTTGAAAACTTGGCCTTTAGGGATCGTCTTGGATCAAGAACTCACTAGAGAAACACATATATAGCACCGAAAGGAGGTAATTTTCTAGGCCAATAAGGCAACGCAACTTGAAACATACCCATCCATTTATTGCATTTGAATATCCATGAAGCACGTATCAAAAAAAATTCTTGGTTGAATCATTTCTATTGCAACCTTCCCACTATTAGTGTTCTCTACATTTTCTCCATCCTTCTTCAGAGAACTAGCTTCAACTCTTTTATTCCCTCAATTATCTATCCCAAAACTATATTTTATAATACTTAGTGACTGCTTTTATAGTTTATTTTTTTTCTTATTAAATAATTTTTCCAATTATCTAAAAAGAAATAACACCTAATGCATTCATTATTCGCTGCAACTCCTCACACACTGTAACTAATTCACCACATGTTTATGTACTAATTCACATAATTATAGGTTAGTCAACAAGTTCCTTTCAAGATGAAAATAATTTTAATATTTCTTATTAATAAACAATTTTCAATTTTTATTTTATATTTAATTGTACATATGGACCCACAAGGTATATACTCCTGACGACACATTGTAATTTGCAGGGTGTACAAACTCATGTATAGGTCAAGTTATAACGAACCTTTTGGGAGTGAATGTTGGCATTATAAGTTAGTAGGTACATAGGATCCAATGTGGTCTCAAGGAGGTCTTTGGTTATATGTTATGAGAACAAGTTTTCAATTGGGTCAATTATGTTGAATACCACTTCTCATATGATTTGTAGTTATGGTAGGTACTTGAGGTTGAGTAAATTGAAGGCGTTCACGTGCATGATTTTTGGCAAACCTTTTGAAACATATTGCAACAAAGATACTCATGTGCTTTCAGGATTACCCAGTGTTGGAATTATCCCTTTTCATATTCCTTAAATAATGCAATTGATAAGTTGAAATATCCCCCAATCGCCTGATTACTGATATACACCTTTTTGTTTCCAATTTTCACTTCTTTTTTTGGAATTTCAAAATAATATAGTGATCAACAACCTTGTTGAACAAAGAGAATACCTCCTTTGTAAGAAGTGTTTTTTTCTTGGAAAATATTAACTCACTATGGCATGGTGATGACATGTAATTCGCAAAAATCCAAAACAAATCAAAGGAAATCAACACTTCAAAATTCCAATCCAAAATGACATGATTATAGTAGGGGAAAACATCTAAGGATTAAATAAGAAAAAATTATGCAGAATAATGGACACTGCTCGCTACTCAAAATAGCCTAGCTAAGAAACATTAGTAGTAGTTTTGTGTCATGTCCCCAATAAATAATGTTACTACATAAAATCCTCAATTTTGTAATTTTGGTGATAGGTAAAATTTGGCAAATAAAATTAGGAAAATTGGGTTGTGGAGGCTTAATTTATTTTTTGGAGAGAAAATAAGGCTAAAATTAGGAGAAAATAAAAATTAAAGTGGTAATGGGATGTGGGGGCCACTCAACAAAAAAAAATTGAACCCCCTTTGGAAAATCCAACCACATGGAAGAACTGAGAAAGGGAGGTCGAAATTGGTGGAGCCCACAAGGAATAGATGAGCAACAATTATAAATAGAGGGGGAGAGCCTCATTTTAAAATCTTCTTGGAATTTCATTTCAGAATTGGAGAGTTTTCTTGAGTTGCTTAGCCAAGCCAACCAATGTTGTTTGGCACAAGGAATTTTCAAGCAGGAATCCCAACTCTTCCTCGGGGGACTTTGAGTGCCACTATAGGAGAGATATTGTGGGTAGATTTTGGAATATTGTATGGGATTTTGCAGTGTTTCTTTAGTCTGTGTGAGTTTCAGGAGGATGCAGTGGAGGGTTTCATTGGATCTTGAAGAGAGAGCATTTGTTGTCTTCCGAGCTAGCTATTTATGGGAAATTTTCATTTGAGGAGGATGAGTTTCTTGTGAGAAATTTTTGGGCTAGAAGTGTTGGATATCTATGGGCCAAAAATTCTCTTCTTCAGCTTGCATTGGGGTTTACTGGTTTTTATCTATGCTCGTAATGATCATAAGTGTTTTTTCAGGTACTGGACTTAATTTTGGATGAGAGTTTGAGGAAGGAATTTTGCTGAGATTTCAAGAAGTTTCCCTTAAGGGAAATCATGCATTCTTGCACTCATTCTATTTTTGTAGCTCACTAGCAGATTGTGAAGGGCTACACACTAATTTTGGGGTTTCACTGAATAGTGGATTTATCTTGAGATTCTTTTGGGTTTTGTTGGATTGGGTGTGAAGCCCTCCTTCTCCTGAATTTTCAGAATTTTTGGAGTAGATTTGAGTGGTCATTTTGAAAAAATTCATCTAGCAGCAGCAAAAACATTATTTTTTGGGTGATTTGAACATTTTGGGGCTTTCCAGGTCAGCTAGAATTAGCCCAATATTTTTCTAGGTTTGGTATATTTGGGTGAGATAAGCCTCTAGTTAAGTTTGCAAAATTTTTGGAGAAAATTTGATAGCATAAATCACAATTCACCTCCAACAACATTAACATATTTTTCTGGGCAGTGTATTGGGACATATTGAGCCATTTCAGTTTAATTTTTGCTTAGATCTTCCCCTGGGTATTGCATGTTGAATTATCAAGCCCAGGTTCTATCATTCTACTCTATAATACTTAGCTCCAAAGAAATTTTAACAAAATGGCTCAAAGTTGTTGTTATTATTCTAAACTTTACTAATCTATTTTTACTTGTGTAAAATTTGTGCTTGCATGGTTGTATCTTTTTGTTGTAGCTTATTACATTTTTATGGTATTCATTGTATTTCCTAGTTTGGGATATTACAATGGTATCAGAGCATGATCTTGGCCAGCTTTGGGGAAGATACCAATATCATGGAGGTGTAGGCATACATGCACAATGATTGGTGAAATTTATGGACATTCCAATGGCATAAAATTGGAGGAGTACATATGGAATCATGGAGGAGATCCTCATAGACAATGAGAATATGATTAAAAAAAATGAGGAGATGATACATGATGGGACTCTAAATTAGACATAAAATAAGGCCCATCTAACCTTCTTAACCTCATCTAGCTTCCTTATGCACATGAATATATCTATTAAATCTCTCCTTATGCACTTAATAATTTTTTCTTATGCTTTAATATTTTCTTAGGAAGGTTTAAATCTAACTGCATATTTTTGCATAATATTGGTTATTTTTGTAGAATATTGTGAGAATATTGGGTAGATTATGCAGATTTGGAGAAGGAGATAATTTAGGGACTTGCTCCCTGCCACTGGAAGATCAAGATTGAAGAATAAATGAGCATAATGTCAAGAAATTATGGAGAAATCTTGGAGAGATTCAAGGGGTTTTTCCACCCTCCTTAACTCTCTGACCCAGGTAGATATCGGTGGCCATCCACCTATTCCATTTGGACCCACACCATCAATCCTTGCAGCTTTTCACATTCAGCACAACTTACTATTTTTAGCAGGTTTTCGGGTCCTGCACTCCCGGAGCCATTTTGGGGCCTTAATGATCCAGGAAGATATTGGTGGCCACCCACCTATTACATTTGAACCCCCACCATCAATTCTTTCAATTTTTAAGTTGTAGCACAACTTACTATTTATAGTAGTTTTTCGGGTCCTGAACTTCCAGAGCCATTTTGAGGCCCTAAACGACATTTTTTGGGCATCGCGCCTTTAACAAATATGATTCTCTTTCACAATTGATATTTGCAGTAGCAGTTGTATTCCTTGGATATATCTTTCTAACGATGTATCATGTGCGTCAAACAGAGATAGTATGCTAAAGTTACGACCCCGGGAAGTTGAAACACCAATTTACCCAAACGGGGCCCATATTTTTGGCTCTTCATCTCCTAGGGTTAGGTTTTTGGATGTTTAGAGTTCTCCATTATTTTATCAATAATAAATAGGCCTTCAAGCCTCATTGTAAAATAGTTCAGAGGTCTGTAGCCGCCACATCTCCTCTCATAGATTCGCTACCAGCACCCTAGCTATTTTATTTCCATTATGCTTGTAAGCATATTTCTGTTATTTGATATTAATGAAATGAAGCATTATTTCCACTGCAGCTCTATGTTTATGGTTATTTATGTATTCTGTTGTGTTCCTGCATAAATCTAGATTAGTGGTATCAGAGCAGTCTTCTCTTTCTTTGTTTTTCTTTGCATGTCCCCAATGTGGTCAGGGTATAAGGAGTTAGGGCTCGATCTAGTTGAACCCTTGTAAGATCAGCCTCAAAAATCCTGAAAACCTCCCATAGTGGAAGAAAATAAAGACGAGGGAGCAAGAGATCCTATCAAAATATTGCTCGATGAGTCCCTTAAGAAAAAAAGGAACGCGATGATGGATAAATTTGTTCAGGTCCTTCAAAGATTGCCCACCTACGGCGCATCTGCATCCAACAGCCACTCTGGAGGTGCCACTCCCTTCAAGGTACATGTAAACATTGAAATTCTTGTATTTCAGGGCCAAATAGATGTAGACGCCATAGATAGATGGTTGAATTTGCTAGAAGGGTATTTCTCGGTTCGTGATTTCTCTGACCGAGAAAAGATTATTTTTGCACTCCTTAAAGCTACCCCCCATGTCAAAGATTGGTGGGAAACCTACTGTGAGCAAGAGGATGAAGGGAAACCCTCTCTGTTCTCGGCCACACCCACTTGGAATTCGTTCCGAGATGGCATCAAGGAACAATTTTACCCCATGGGGAGCTATGAGGACAAATACATCCAATGGACCACGCTGTGGCAACAAAGGGATCAAGATGTGCACGAACTGACGAATCTGTTCCACACCCTGTGCACAAAGTTGGGTATTAAAGATTTAGAGAGACGTTTGGTGCTCAAGTACCGCGACTATCTGCACAAACACATTCTGGAGGAAATGGAGTTCCTAGACATTCCATCACTTGGCACAACATATCGCTATGCCGCCAAGATCGAGCAAAAATTTAAGAAAAAGAAGCGAGACTTCGGATCTGCGAATCCGAAAGGTGCCCCAGAACCGAAGGACAAGGGGTAAGGCAAAATTAGTGCGACTCAGAAAAACAGCACAAATCCAAAGAAGGACACAGGGAAGTGGTGTGACTTTCATAACAACCCCACTCACAGCACAAACGAGTGTCGGACCAAACAGTCATTGATGGCTGAACTAAAGGCACCCGAATCAGATGCAATTTCTGATCTTGAGTCAGAACCAGACAAAGGAAAT
Source organism: Pinus albicaulis (assembly GCA_034641835.2). Taxonomy (NCBI): domain Eukaryota; kingdom Viridiplantae; phylum Streptophyta; class Pinopsida; order Pinales; family Pinaceae; genus Pinus; species Pinus albicaulis. The sequence continues at coordinate 519,955,826 of CM076578.1, forward strand.
GAAAAAGGGAAGTAGATCATTGATTCGGATCCCAGTTCCATTGTTGCCACCACCAAGATCCAGATGGAGGATCCAGAGGATCTAGAGGAGGGTGAGCACCTCTTCCACTCGCAGATGTGGGTGAAGGGTTCTCCCTTTCAATTTTTTGTTGATAGCGGAAGCCAAAAGAACCTCATTTCAGCAGAGGTCGTGAAGCGGCTCAGCCTACTGAACATAGAACACCCGCAGTTGTATACCATCAGGTGGCTCCACCTAGGGAGAGATCTCTGCATCTGCTGGCAGTGCCACCTTCCGTACAATATCAAGCCATTCACGGATGAGGTATTGTGTGATGTTGCTCCTCTTGATGTAGCTGATGTATTATTGGGCCAACCATACTTGTGGAGGTGAAATGTTGTTTATGATTCTAGGCTTCGTGGTGTTGTTATTACTTTGGGAAATAACTTGTACAGGATACTGGAGGTAGTACCGCCTCCTATCATCTCTTTGACTACTGCAAAACAATGCAGTAAGATTGTTTCCCAAACCAGGAAATTTATTTTCCTTACAACTCACTCACAGGGAAAGAATAATATTTTGGCCACAACCTCGAAACAGGGCTCCCTGCATGGCTGCAGAAGATGGACAATGTCAAGGAGGAATCCGAGGAAATCTTCTCCTCACTCGCAGAGGTTCCTCTACACCGTCAGGACAAACACTCCATTGATCTGACCCTCGCTGCATCGTTGCCTGATGTTGCCATACCTCATGTGAATACAAAAATAGAATCCACACATGTACTATCTAAGGTTGATAAAGAAACAAAATTTACAAAATGCATCCAACATGTCTGCCCGCAGGTCCATGACATCTTCGACAAATCTAATAACCAGTTCAACAAAATTTGCCTCATCTCCTGGAAAATCTCAACATAATGGGGACCATTGCTTCCTAAGGAGGGAGGAATGATCTAGGTGGATATCGGTGGCCACTCACCTATTCCATTTGGACCTGCACCATCAATTCTTGCAGCTTTTCACGTTCAGCACAACTTACTATTTTTAGTAGGTTTTTGGGTCTTACACTCCCAGAGCCGTTTTGGGGCCTTAATGATCCAGGTGGATATTGGTGGCCACCCACCTATTCCATTTGAACCCCCACCATCAGTTCTTTCAGTTTTTAAGTTGCAGCGCAACTTACTATTTTTAGTAGTTTTTCGGGTCCTGAACTTTCGGAGCCATTTTGAGGCCCTAAACGATGTTTTTTGGGCATTGCGCCTCCGAAAAATATGATTCTATTCCGGAATTAATATTCGTGACAATCGTTGTAGTCCTTGCATATATATTTCTAACGATGTATCATGTGCGTCAAACGAAGATAGTATGCCAAAGTTACGACCCCAGGAAGTTGAAACACCAATTTACCCAAACGAGGCCCATAGTTTTGGCTCTTCATCTCCTAGGGTTAGGTTTTTGGACGTTTAGAGTTCTCCATTTTTTTCTAAATAATAAATAGGCCCTCGAGCCTCATTGTAAGACAATTCAAAGGTCTATAGCTGCCACATCTCTTCTCAGAGATTCGCTACCAGCACCCTAGTTATTTTATTTCCATTATGTCTGTAAGCATATTTATGTTATTTGATATTAATTAAATGAAGCATTATTTCTGCTGCATCTCTATGTTTATGGTTATTTCTGTATTCTGTTGCATTCTTGCATAAATCTGGATCAGTAGTATCAGAGCAGTCTGCTCTTTCTTTGTTTTTCTTTGCATGTCCCTAACGCGGTCAGGGTATAAGGAGTTAGGGGGCTCGATCTAGTTGAACCCTTGCAAGATCAGCCTCAAAAACCCCGACAACCTCCCATGGCAGAAGAAAAGAAAGATGAGGGAGTAGGAGATCCTATCAAAATATTGCTCGAGGAGGCCCTTGAGAAACAAAGGAAAGCGATGATGGATAACTTTGCTCAAATCCTTCAACGACTGCCCACCTACAGCGCATTTGCATCCAACAACCACTCTGGAGGCGCCACTCCCTTCAAGGTACAAGTAAACGTTGACATTCTTGTATTTGAAGGCCAAATAGATGCAGACACCGTAGATGGATGGTTGAATATGCTGGAAGGGTATTTCTCGGTCCATGATTTCTCTGACCGAGAAAAGATTATTTTTCACTCCTCAAAGTTGCCCCCCATGTCAAAGACTGATGGGAAACCTACTGTGAGCAAGAGGACAAAGGGGAACCCTCTCCGTTCTTGGCCACACCCACTTGGAATTCATTCTGAGACAGCATCAAGGAACAATATTACCCCGTGGGGAGCTATTAGGACAAATACATCCAATGGACCACGCTACAGCAACAAAGGGATCAAGATGTGCACGAACTGACAAATCTGTTCCATACCCTGTGCACAAAGTTGGGTATTAAAGATTCAGAGAGACATTTGGTGCTCAAGTACCGCGGCTGTTTTCACAAGCACATTCAGGAGGAAATGAAGTTCCTTGACATTCCATCGCTTTGCATGACATACCGCTATGCCGCCAAGATCGAGCAGAAATTTAAGCAGAAGAAGCGAGACTTCAGATCTGCGAATTTGAAAGGTGCCCTCGAACCAAAGAACAAGGGGCAAGGCCAAAGTAGTGCGACTCATAAAAACACCACAAATCCATAGAAGGACATAGGGAAGTGGTGTGAATTTCATAACAGTCCCACTCACAGTACAAACGAGTGTCGGGCCAAACAGTCATTGGTGGTTGAACTAAAGGCACCCGAATGAGATGCAATTTCTGATCCTGAGTCAGAACCAGACAAAGGAAATGACAAAGGGAAACAAATCATCGATGCGGATCCTAGTGCCATTGTTGCCACCACTAAGATCCAGAGGATCTAGAGGAGGGGGAGTGCCTCTTCCATTCGCAGATGTGGGTGAAGGATTCTCTGCTGCAATTTCTTGTCGATAGCGAAAGCCAAAAGAACCTCTTTTCAGTAAAGGTCATGAAGTGGCTCGGCCTACCAAACACAGAACACCCACAACTGTATACCATCGGGTGGCTTAACCCAGGGAGAGATCTCTGCATCCGCCAGCAGTGCCGCCTTCCGTACAATATAAAGACATTCACGGATGAGGTATTGTGTGTTGTTGCTCCTCTTGATGTAGCTGATGTATTATTGGGCCAACCATACTTGTGGATGTGACATGTTCTATATGAGTCTAGGCCTCATGTTGTTTTTATTACTTTAGGTAATAACTTGTATAGGATACCAGAGGTAGTACCGCCTCCTGTCATCTCTTTGACTACTGCAAAACAACGCAGTAAGATTGTTTCCCAAACTAGGAAATTTATTTTCCTTACAACTCACTCACAGGGAAAGAAGAATTTTTTGGCCACAACCTCAAAATAGGGCTCCCCTGCACAGCTGCAGCAGATGGAAAAAGTCAGGGAGGAATATGAGGAAATCTTCTCCTCACTCGCAGAGGTTCCTCTACACCGTCAGGACAAGCACTCCATTGATCTGACTCTTGATGCGCCGCTGCCTAATGGTGCCATACCTCATGCGACTACCCATACAGAATCCACACATGTACTATCTAAGGCTGATAAAGAAACAAAATTTACTAAACGCATCTAGCATGTCCGCCCGCAGGTCCATGACATCTTCGACACATCTAATAACCAGTTCAACAAAATTTGCCTCATCTCCTGGAAGATCTCAACGTAATGGGGACCATTGCTTCCTAAGGAGGGAGGAATGATCTAGGCAAATATCGGTGGCCACCCACCTATTCCATTTGGACCCGCACCATCAATTCTTGCAGATTTTCACATTCAGCACAACTTACTATTTTTAGCAGGTTTTCAGGTCCTGCACTCCCGGAGCCGTTTTGGGGCCTTAATGATCCAGGTGGATATTGGTGGCCACCCACCTATTCCATTTGAACCCCCACCATCAATTCTTTCAGTTTTTAAGTTGCAGCACAACTTACTATTTTTAGTATTTTTCCGGGTCCTGAACTTCCAGAGCCATTTTGAGGCCCTAAACGACGTTTTTTGGGCATCGCACCTTCGGCGAATATGATTCCATTTCAAAATTAATATTTGTAGCAGTAGTTTTAGTCCTTGGATATATCTTTCCAACAAGGTATCATGTGCGTCAAACGGAGATAGTATGCCAAAGTTACAACCCCGGGAAGTTGAAACACCAATTTACCCAAACGGGGCCCATAGTTTTGGCTCTTCATCTTCTAGGGTTAGGTTTTTGGACGTTTAGAGTTCTCCATTGTTTTCTCAATAATAAATAGGCCCTTGAGCCTCATTGTAAGACGATTCAGAGGTCTGTAGCCGCCACATATCTTCTCATAGATTCGCTCCCAACACCCTATCTATTTTATTTCCATTATGTCTGTAAGCATATTTATGTTATTTGATATTAATGAAATGAAGAATTATTTCTGCTGCATCTCTATGTTTATGGTTATTTCTGTATTCTGTTTCATTCCTGCATAAATTCGGATCACTCTCAAAGGCAACCAAAGGATCCTCATGAGATTCCCTCCAGCAATTCAAATTCCAGAGGCATCCAAGCAACTCAAGACCAAGTGCACTCAAGCCATACTTCACTTGGAGTCAAGTGTATCACCCCAAAGATTCTCTCCAGCAACTCGAGTTCCAGAGGCAGCCGAGAAACTCAATATTTGTTTACTTGGATTCAAAGTGGACTCAATCACTATATTTTAAGGAGCTGTTGGTAGTTTCCCTTGAGGATAAATAAAGTTGATCAAGAGATAATTAGGGTGGATTCAATTCCATTCAGAACTTTTGGCTACAAGCTATTAGGATTTTGTTGTTTAATACCTTCAATATGTAATAAGACTATATTTTTAATGCAATGAGTATTCATATGACTTTCTATTGATCTAGTTCCAGAGAGATGGGCTCATGGATTAGGACCCAATCCATGTGCCTAAGCTTCTATGTTGTTACCATTCTTTCCTTTCTGCCTTTTAGCTAGTTTTCTTTCCGTCATTCAATTAGTTTTGCTTCTCATAGTTTCATCATTGTTTAGTTTTGCTTTCAGTATGTTTCTGTAGTTTCTCATTTTCTTATGAGTAATAGAATAGAGAAAAAAACCAAAAAAATATGGATCAAGACTCCCTTCTCATCTCTTTCAATAGAGCTCGATGAGGGCGAACCTTCCCACAGACCCAAAAATTGCTTTATGTTCATTGTTTTATTACACTTTTTTGTATGTTTTTCGTGCACGAATCCACAAGTTTGTTTGCAGGAATAAGCATCAAAATTTCTATAGAATTTCATTATGCCATTCTGCTTCATCTTCCAATTTCTCCCCATATCCATGTTATGCTTATGAACCTTGTTGTTACACCTTCATTTCCCTCCTTTCTCTCTTCTTATCAACTGTCACACTTTTTTTTCACATAAATCTATTAAAATTTTGACCTTCGCTTGTTCTCCTCAAAATTCCCGCTATTGCACTTCGCATCAGGCATGACCCCTTCCTTTTCCTTTGTGTTCTTCAACATCTCAGCAATTTTCCCTTTTCAACTCACCTTTACCTTTTTAACGCAAAAACGCTTGAAAATCATTAAAATTCGACCCCCGCCTTTGCTCCTTAGTTCTCTCGCTACTGTACTTCGCAAATTGGAAATCGCATTTCTTATTTCATTCTCGTTAACACTTACCGCTCGGTTTCGCCGATTGCGATAATCGCTTCGTGCCTCGCCACATCGCAATCACAAATCACAATGTTTATTTCATTCCCGTTAACACTTAACGCTTGCTTTTGCCGATTGCGATAATCACTTCGTGCCCCGCCACATCGTAATCGAAAATCACAATATTTTCCTTTTTCCTTTCACACTTATCGCTCCCGTCTGCCGATTGCGATATTGCGATCATGCTCCGCCACAAGAGATAATTTAGGGACTTTCTCCCTGCCACTGGAAGATCAAGATTGAAGAATAAATGAGCACAATGTCAAGAAATTATTGAGAAATCTTGGAGAGATTCAAGGGGTTTGTCCACCCTTCCTATCTTTAAAAGGAATCAAAAGGATCGTTGTGAGATCCCCTCCAGCAATTTGAATTCTTGAGGGATCCAAGAAACTCAAGACAAAGTGCACTCAAGCCATACTTCACTTGGAGTCAAGTTGATCAACCCAAAGATTCTCTCCAGCAACTCAAGTTCCAGAGGCAAACGAGCAACTCAATCTTTGTTTACTTGGATTCAAAGTGGACTCAATCACTATGTTTTAGGGAGTTGTTGGTAGATTCCCTTGAGGATAAATAAAGCTGATCAAGAGCTAATTAGGGTGGATTCAATTCCATTCAGAACTTTTAGCTGCAAGCTATTAAGATTTTGTTGTTTAAGACCTTCGAGATATAATAAGACTGTATTTTTAATGCAATGAGTATTTATATGACTTTCTATTGATCTAGTTCCAGAGAGCTGGGCTCGTGGATTAAGGCCCAATCCAGGTGCCTCAGCCTCTTTGTTGTTACCATTATTTCCTTTCTGCCTTTTATCTACTTTTCTTTATGTCATTCAATTAGTTCTACTTCTCATAGTTTCATCACTGTTTAGTTTTTATTTCATTATGCTGCTATAGTTTCTCATTTGCTTGTGAGTAATAAAATAGAGAATAAAAAAAACCAAAAAATTGTGGATCAAGACTCCCTTCTCATCTCTGTCAATAGAGCTCGAGGAGGGCGAACCTTCCCACAAACCCAAAAACTGCTTTCTGTTCACTGTTTTATCGCACATTTTTTCCTATTTTTTGTGCACGATTCCGCAGGTTTGTTTGCAGGAATAAGAATCAAAAGTTCTGGAGAAGTTCGTTACGTTGTTCCGCTTCATCTTCCAATTTCTCCCCATATCTGTGTTACGCTTATGAACCTTGTTATTATGCCTTCATTTCCCTCCTTTCTCTCTTCTTATCAGCTGTAGCACCTTTTTTTCATAAAAATCTATTAAAAGTTTGACCTTCGCCTGTTCTTCTCGAAATTCCTGCTATCTCACTTCGCATCTCTGATGCAGGAGCATCAAGGCCATTTTTCATTTGTAAATATGTTAGAAAAGGGGGTGTGACATTTTTAATATTTTATTAATTAATTTGTTATTTTTAATAAAATAGGAGATAATTATGAAAAGTGAGGATTATGTAAATATTATTTTATTAATTAAAAGGATATGAGAGAAATATATTAGGAGCAAAATTAGAGATTAGGAATTCTATGTATGGGACTTTGTTGAGTCCACACCTAAAATATAGATTAGTTGAGGATTAGGTGGAGAGATATTTTGAGTGAATTAAATGCATTATCTATGTATAAATATGAGTGGTTTTTGAGAGGAGAATGACACTTGAATAGTTGCAAAGAGAGTGTGAGTGTGGGTAGTGAGAATGTTTCCTCTTGGGAGCCTTCGGCGATTGTAAAGGGCCACAGATCTGGAATATCTGGCCAACAAGAGTTGTAAGTAATTTGTTTTATTTCAGATTATATATATACATTGGTTGATTGATTGTGAAAGTTGCATGGTTTGAGGTATCGATCGCTGGAAAGATCGATTGAAGGAAGTGTGCAATAGAAGAATTGTAAGTTCGATTTATGCGTGTAAGCTGGAAGGATCAAATTTAATATGGAAATTGTTAAATTATATTGATAATCCATGTCTGTGTATATTTTATATCGACATGTAGCTTTGATTGATAGAAATGGAAAAAGAAGAGCGCCAGCGAATGTGAAGACTGTTATGCATAATCATTGAGTATAAAAGGCGTTAAATATCTATGTAAGGGAGTATTTTAATACATTTTGAGTCTGCAGCTTGGTGTGAAACTCTGTACGTAAAACTCTGTTCTGTCAGGCTTGTGTAATTCTGAGTGTGATCGATAGCAGTAATTGCTATTCATTTAGTGCGTTGAAGCCACAGGTGGAATCGATTGCAGAAATTATGATTGGTTGAAGTGCGTTCCGAACAGAATTAATGATATACACGGTCTTGATTTGTGTTGATTGAATGTGACTGTGTGAAATTGGGTTTTCTAGAGTGTTAATTCACATATTTGTTAGAATGACGTTCTGAAAAAAAAAACTAAGCGTAGAATCGATATCATGGATAATGGACTGGCGTGGTAATTTACTTGGAAGCGTGGTTTGGTTCATGTTTGTACAAGTGTTATATATCCAAATGTTGTTAGGTTGAATCACAGATTGTATGTGCAGCGTTGTAATAAGTCATAACAGGAGACAGTATCTGGGAAAACGTTAATGGAACACAGAATTAAATGGCAAAGACATGTGATTAAAATGCGGAGTTGGAGATCAAGTTGAATCAAGTGTAGAAGGTGTGACTTAAAGTGCAAGCGGTGAATGGACCGTTGCCAGAAGTGATGGCATAAAAAAAAAAATGGCGCTGTACAATGTTCGCTTTGGAAGATCGATGATGATAGAGTGAGAACCCAAGTTTAGAAGCAGAGCGCGGAGTTGTTGAAAAACCAAGTGGATTATCATATGCAAAGGCATGAATAGTGAAGAGCCCAACTACTGAGCGATGGATCCGGTGCTCATTCGGTTGAAAGGTATGTAATTGAATTAATAAAAACCTGAAAGTGTATACAAACTGCCATATCAAACAAGCATACATAAGGCGTTAACCAGCTAGGTAAATCAGAATGGGAAAAGCGCATATATATATATATATATATATATATATATATATATATATTTGATATTTGGTTTGAGTAAAATGAAGGTCGAAGTTACATAATCTTGTGCAGGCCAACGATACTAAAGTGGTGATGTTTGCCGTGTGAAGTTGGGTTGATTTAAAATAATGTGGAATTGAATATTAGAACATGGACGCATTGTCTCATTGAATTTTGGTTTAGAAAATTCAAGTCATATATGAATGATGCTTATTGGGTTTGATATATATGAACATTCAATGTTTGAGTCATTGGGTTTGCTTGAAAGATTCAAAGTATGAATTTGCCTGAAGAGAAGTAGATATTGGAATTGATATAATTCCATATATGATGGCATTTAATTAATGTGTGGAATCTATGGTGAGTGATTTTGAACAAGATATTTGATTAGCTTCCGAATGTAAATGGTAGAAATTTGCCAGGCATTAAGGTTTTGATTTGGGCAAATGCTGAGATGCATGTTTATATGCATGGAAGTAAAGATTCTGGGAATTGCAGGCTAGCCCTGCATCATTTTTGGTATCAGAGCTTGGCTCTGTTGAAATAGAAGATATTTGTTTTTCTGAGGATAGAAGGTTTTGTTGAGAACTGAAATGTATTTTTGAATGTGTGATGGATCAGATTTTTAAATTTGATATGCAAGCTACACAAATGCAGTGAACAGGATGGCAGAAGTGAATGGAAGACAAGATCATGCAGGATCTTAAAGGTGAGATAGTTTTCTGATTTGAAATTTATAATTGAAGTTATGGTTGCAAATAAGATGATGGAAGTGAACCTGACATTCAGCTAAAGGCTGGATATGGAGGAAAATTGCAGTGTCCTGAAGAAGAAGTGAGTTGAAGAGATAGCCTAGAGAAAGAGCATAGGAGAATGCTCAAGAGGTTCCAGAGGCAGTGAACCAGTACTTACCAAAAGACTGAGTGAGGAGAGCTTGGTGAGGTAAGGGGCAGTAGGAGAGATTGTTGTTGCAGAGGCTAGTGCAACTCATGGTGAGAGAGGAACTCATGGAGAAGATGATCATGGAGGATTAGAGAAGAGGTTCAGAGGAATGCCACAGAGGTGAGATGACGGATGAGGTCAGAGAAAGAGAGATTGCAGTAATGAAGGTATAATTGCAGGTACTAGAAGAATGGCTGCAAGAGCAGGAAAACCAGAATAGAGGATGGATATTTCCACTGAAGGGAAAGAGAGTGATTTGGCAACCATTGCAGATGAAGTTAAGGCAAAGTGTGATTGCCTTGTTGAAAAAGGAACTTAGAGTTCTTGAGCCAGAGATGGAATTTGAAGATTCCACATGCAAATCTGTTCAAAGGGAAGTGCTGCAGGGAGCAGTCAAGACTGAAAAGTCTTGTGGTTTAAAAACTAATGAGTTGTGTATGTTTGCAGGTACAGCACAGGGAGATGAGAAAGCTTTAGAGTTTGTTCAAGAGAGAGAATTGAATCTGAAGGTTGTTCGGATCGATGCTGAGATAGAAAAATCTCAGGAGGAAATGAAGACAGAGAAGTCTAATCGAAATATTGGTGCAGAGAGAGAAGGACCAGCTGATTGGTCAAGAGCTGGTGAAGGTATAGAAAATTGTTTGAAGTTTCCAAGTTCTACTCCTAATGAAATTGTTGAATTGTATAGGAAACTAGATCTTCAGAGAAGAGAAATGGAGAGACAGAGGACTTATGTACAGGCTAATCTACTGAGGAAGCAAGGTAAGGAAGTTTTCATGAAGGACAGTCATGAAGTAGATGATGGTAAGAAGGCGAGACTAGCTAACAGTCTCTTGATGAATGCAAATCAACATACTGATGTGCTGACAGAGGAGTCGGGAAGGAACTTAGAGCAGCATACTGGAGTGTTGCCAAAGAAAGCTGAGGAGAAAGCCAGTGAATATTTTCTGAGTCCTGAAGGAGACTTGGAACTACAGAGGACTGGATCAACAAGTGAGACCATTGGGTCTTGTGATTCGGATGCTGACAATTTGATTGTGTTTACAGGTAATATAGAAGACAGTTCATCACTTGGAATTGTTTTGGAAGAAGAAGAACTGTTGCAGAAAGGAAATGAGACAATCATGTCTCATATGCAGAGGCTTGTTACCATAAGTGACAAGGAGGAGTTGGCTTGTCTGTATAGCCAAGAGAAGACTGGTGGACAAAATTTTGAAGCCGCTACAGTGATAGAGGATGAGGCTACAATGTTTGAAGAACTTGGTTTGATTACCAGAATCAATAAAGATGATGATGGACAATTACTGAAGATTTTCGAAGGGGAATATGGAGGTTATGCTAGAGTTAATTTGCAGCATGTTGATGAAATGCTTGAGGAAAAATGGCTGAAATTTTTGCTGGAGACATTTGAACCAGATAAAGTTGCAGGTAATGAGCAAAAGAATGTTGCAGAGGGACAGGAAGTTTGGGCGGCAGCAACAGAAAGTGAAATCAGCAGCAGTAGGCTGGATATAGAGATTGAAAGCATCAGAATATTGATGATGAAGGTGTCTCAGAGACAGCAGACAACAACAAGAAAGCAGAAGAATTTAAGCAAAAGAAAGACAGTAGAAGATTGCGAGAGCACAGCCAGTGGAGCAATGCAGCATAAAGTGTGGAGATCTGGAGAAGAACAACAGATAGAAGCAGCGACAAGTGGAAAGTTACAGCACAAGATATGGGATCCAGGAATACACAGATCTGAACACATGATCAGGCGATCATGATTAATTTTAACGTTGGGAGTCTGATGCAGGAGAATCAAGGCCATTTTTCATTTGTAAATATGTTAGAAAAGGGGGTGTGACATTTTTAATATTTTATTAATTAATTTGTTATTTTTAATAAAATAGGAGATAATTATGAAAAGTGAGGATTATGTAAATATTCTTTTATTAATTAAAAGGATATGAGAGAAATAGATTAGGAGTAAAATTAGAGATTAGGAATTCTATGTATGGGACTTTGTTGAGTCCACACCTAAAATATAGATTAGTTGAGGATTAGGTGGAGAGATATTTTGAGTGAATTAAATGCATTATCTATGTATAAACATGAGTGGTTTTTGAGAGGAGAATGACACTTGAATAGTTGCAGAGAGAGTGTGAGTGTGGGTAGTGAGAAGGTTTCCTCTTGGGAGCCTTCGGCGATTGTAAAGGGCCACAGATCTGGAATATCTGGCCAACAAGAGTTGTAATTAATTTGTTTTATTTCAGATTATATATATACATTGGTTGATTGATTGTGAAAGTTGTATGGTTTGAGGTATCGATCGCTGGAAAGATCGACTAAAGGAAGTGTGCAATAGAAGAATTGTAAGTTCGATTTATGCGTGTAAGCTGGAAGGATCAAATTTAATATGGCAATTGTTAAATTATATTGATAATCCATGTCTGTGTATATTGTATATCGACCTGTAGCTTTGATTGATAGAAATGGAAAAAGAAGAGCGCCAGCGAATGTGAAAACCGTTATGCATAATCATTGAGTATAAAAGGCGTTAAATCTCTGCGTAAGGGATTATTTTAATACATTTTGAGTCTGCAACTTGGTGTGAAACTCTGTACGTAAAACTCTGTTCTGTCAGGCTTGTGTAATTTTGAGTGTGATAGATAGCAGTAATTGCTATTCATTTAGTGCGTTGAAGCCACAGGTGGAATCGATTGCAAAAATTACGATTGGTTGAAGTGTGTTCCGAACAGAATTAATGAGATACACGGTCTTGATTTGTGTTGATTGAATGTGACTGTGTGAAATTGGGTTTTCTAGAGTGTTAATTCACATATTTGTTAGAATGACTTTCTGAAAAAAAAACTAAGCGTAGAATCGATATCATGGATAATGGACTGGCGTGGTAATTTACTTGGAAGCGTGGTTTGGTTCATGTTTGTACAAGTGTTATATATCCAAATGCTGTTAGGTTGAATCACAAATTGTATGTGCAGCGTTGTAATAAGTCATAACAGGAGACAGTATCTGGGAAAACGTTAATGGAACGCAGAATTAAATGGCAAAGACATGTGATTAAAATGAGGAGTTGGAGATCAAGTTGAATCAAGTGCAGAATGTGTGACTTAAAGTGCAAGTGGTGAATGGACCGTTGCCAGAAGTGATGGCATAAAAAAAAAAATGGCGCTGTACAATGTTCGCTTTGGAAGATTGATGATGATAGAGTGAGAACCCAAGTTTAGAAGCAAAGCGCGGAGTTGTTGAAAAACCAAGTGGATTATCATATGCAGAGGCGTGAATAGTGAAGAGCCCAACTACTGAGCGATGGATCCGGTGCTCATTCGGTTGAAAGGTATGTAATTGAATTAATAAAAACCTGAAAGTGTATACAAACTGCCATATCAAACAAGCATACATAAGGCGTTAACCAGCTAGGTAAATCAAAATGGGAAAAGCGCATTTATATATATTTGATATTTGGTTCGAGTAAAATGAAGGTCGAAGTTACATAATCTTGTGCAGGCCAACGATACTAAAGTGGTGATGTTTGCCGTGTGAAGTTGGGTTGATTTAAAATAATGTGGAATTGAATATTAGAACATGGACGCATTGTCTCATTGAATTTTGGTTTAGAAAATTCAAGTCATATATGAATGATGCTTATTGGGTTTGATATATATGAACATTCAATGTTTGAGTCATTGGGTTTGCTTGAAAGATTCAAAGTATGAATTTGCCTGAAGAGAAGTAGATATTGGAATTGATATAATTCCATATATGATGGCATTTAATTTATGTGTGGAATCTATGGTGAGTGATTTTGAACAAGATATTTGATTAGCTTCCGCGTGTAAATGGTAGAAATTTTCCAGGCATTAAGGTTTTGATTTGGGCAAATGCTGAGATGCATGTTTATATGCATGGAAGTAAAGATTCTGGGAATTGCAGGCTAGCCCTGCATCAATCTCACATGACCCCTTCCTTTTCCTTTATCATTCTTCAACATCTCAGCAATTTTCCCTTGTCACCTTGTATTTACCTTTTTAATGCAAAAATGCTTGAAAATCATTAAAATTCGACCCTCACCTTTGCTCCTCGTTTCTCCCACTACCGTACTTTGCAAATCTCAAATTGCATTTATTATTTCATTCTTGTTAACACTTACCACTCGTTTTTGCCGATTGTCATAATCTCTTCATGCCCCACCACATCGCAAATCACAATGTTTATTTCATTCATGTTAACACTTAACGCACGTTTTCGTAAATTACGATAACTACTTTGTGCCCCGCCACATCGCAATCGCAAATTGCAACGTTTCCCTTTTTCCTTTAACACTTACCACTCCTGTATGTCGATTGTGATATTGTGATCACACTCCGCTGCTGGTCCCATGAACACGTCATTCCTATCACAATCGCATCTCGCAGATTTCACCTTTTCGTAAATTTCACTTCACATTTCACTCCCGGTTGTGAACAACATTTCCGTTATCCCTTTAATTTTGTGATATTGCAATTGCGATATCTCATATCCCAAATTTTTCCTCCATCACATCTTCGCAATCACACTTTTCAATCATTCCGCTCTAAATCTTTTTCGCCATAATAAAGCTTTAATAAGGTGTAAAACCCATTCTTTCCTCCTCTAAGCCTTGTTTCATGTGTTTAAGCCCTCCATTAGAAATAGAACCCTTAGAAATAGCACCCTTTCATAGAGCGGAAGAGGATGACATGAAAAAAATGCATCTAATGTGTATAGCACTGTCACCTCCAAGTTTGTACGAACCCTGGGTTGATAAAGTAAAGTAGGGCAGCCCCTGGGAGTATCAACACTCTTGGTGCACTACCAGGGCTCACCAATTTTTGGCGTCATTGTGGGGGAGGTGTCTAGTAGATGCTTTAATTCTGTTTTAACACTATTTTATGCTTTCCCTTTTCATGTTGTTTCTGAAATATTGAAAAATACAAAATATCTAATTTTCATTCCTCATAGGAGTAGGGATACTCATAAATTTAAAAAACAAAAATACAAAAACAAAACAAAAACAAAATCTTATCCAATAGCAACCCCCCCACTTGGCCACGTGGTGCAGTAAGAACCACATCACGATACACTTTTGATGGTAGAAGAGATGGATGGGCAATATGACAATGAAGAAGATCTTATTGGGTTTCCCATTCAAGATATGGACATCAGTGTACATATGAAGAACATCCCTCCATATTTCCTTCCCAACTTCCATGGTACGAGAATAGAGGATCCGGAAATATTTATCTTTGAATTTGAGATACTTGGTAGGTCTTATGTCTACTTATCACACACTCAAAAAATGAGATTGTTTCCTGCAACATTGAAGGATAGAGCTATTAAATGGTTCGTGAGTCTAGGTACTAATTCAATAATATCATGGAAGGATATGAAAAAAATATTTCTAGAAAAATACAAAGATCGTGATATTAGAGAAAAAAAAATTAGAATGAACCAAGAAGAAGATGAGAGCCTTGAGGATCTAATAGAGAGGTTCATGTATAATGTTAACAGGGAAAAATTGCATCATTTTGGATTTGACACACTAAAAACCCTCTTACTTAGAACAATTAGGGATGAGTGGATTGATCTCCTTAATCTCATGAGTAAAGGAGATGTATATCATTTGTCATTTGAAGAAATTTGTGAAACATGCAAGCACATATCAAGAGGAAGGAAAAGAGTAAGAAAGTCAGTATCAACATTGGTAAGGCAAGATGAACTTGGAAATTTTCTTGACAACTTTAAAACAAAAATTCTTAGCAATCTAAGTGAACAAGTAGAAATGTTAAGAATGCAAAATGAGCAAAAAGAAGATGCTGGTATTTTTGTTGTCCATGCAGAATCATATGCTACTAAATGTTGTTAATCATTCCCTAGGTTTAAATTTTACCCGGAAGACAATGGAGCAAGGAAATCACCAAAGAATTTATGTTATGTAGCTCCAAGGAGACCCTGGAAGCCTAGTCAACTAGATATGATGCAGGGACCCACTTCAAAATTTGAAGTGTATTCACATCCATCTCAAACACGTATTCACATCCATCTCAAACTAGTTTGGACACACACCCTCCTTGGCAACCTTGGCTATCTCAACCCCAAAACCAATCTTGGAAAAATGGTTGGCAAGGTCCTTATTGGGAAAATCCTCAACATCCTCAATATTTCCCTCAATATCCTCCATACCTAACTCCATGTTATCCCTACCATCCACCTCCACCACAACCATAACCTCAACCACATCCATCTCATATATCCACCCCCACTCAACTACCCGTACCACCATTTATAAACCAACACCTTGAAGTATCTCAGCCCACTTACAATTTTGAGGTACAACACTACCAAACATATCCTCTTGATCTAAATGGTCTACATCTTAGTTCAAGAAATGTATTTCAAAGAAGAGATCTTATTATTGTCAGTGAAGGACAACATCAAGAAGAAGAAGATCCAAATGATGAGATCAAAATATCAAGGGTTGCACTTGATGAAGAGCTAGCATCAAAATCAAATGTTGAGAAAGTTTCCTCATGTTTGCCAACATTTCCTCCATGTGTCCAAGAGAACAATCAACAAACAAAGGAAGATTTAACTGCCATAATAGAAGAGGACATCCAAGGTGATCCAAATCAGTAAATGAACTAGGGGCATCCCAACTATATTGACATATGGTTTCAAACAGTCATTACGTTGCAACAACAGACTCTTCTCCAACAATACTTGATACAATCCCAGTCAAATAAATTCATCTCTCATATTTAGGTACATGTCAAAGAATGTATTCCAAGTGTGCACATGATTTTATCTGTCATATTGATGTGTACATGGATCCATTGGAAGTATTCCTATACTTGAAAAAGGTTTTGTTTTTTTCAAGTAGAGTAGGAAAGTGAAAAAGAAAAAAGGAAAGAATAAAATCTCAGGTGAAAACCTCTTTTGAGGTGTTTGATATTGCCTAATATTTGAAAACCTCCATGAGGTGGTCATTGGGTTGAAAAAAAAAAGAGAAAAAAAATATCCTAGGCGAAAACCTTCTTTGAGGCGCCTAGGCAGACCTTCTAGTTGAAAACCTCATTGAGGCAGCTAGTAGGCCTTATAATAAAATAAAATAAAATAATAATTTAATAAAAATATCCATGTATCTCTTCCCAATGAATGCAAGTGCTCTCCAACCTTTGAAAGCAGAAAAACAACAAGTCGGCAAAAAAATAAAATTCGGTCAAGACCCTAGTTAAAGGTAGTCAAACTTGGACTTCCTCCTCCTGTGCTCAGAATCTCCAAAAGGATCTCAAGAAGATTATCACATGCAGCTTTAGAGAAGCTTCAAAACCACCGAAGTCAGCTTCAACAACCATATTAGCAGCTTCAATATCACCTGCAAAAAAACAAATCAATGGTAAGGCTTAGGTATGCAATCATCTAACCCTTTCTTCGAATCTATTTTAGCTTAATAAAACATTAAAAAGTGTGAGAAGGAAAGTTTTTTTATATAGCCAAAATCAGTAGCAGAGCAACCTCAGCGTTATCTAGCAACTAGCCTCACTTTTTCCACCAAGAAAAGGAACAAGATGAAAGTAAAAAGGACTTGAGAAAGTTGGTAGTAAGAAGTTCATTGTAATAGAAGACAAGGAGTGCCAAGGGATAACCAAGGGTGAACTCAGTTCACAGAAAAAATAACTATGAGTTTATTTTGCATGCAATAAAATAAAAATAAATAAAAAGAGAGAGAGAGAGAACAAAAAAAGAAAAAATCAAATAAAAGGTGGATCCACCACCTCTTGGAATGCAAAACAGATTTTCTTAAGGCATCTAAGGACCTCCATGAAGCACCTACATGAAGAATATAAAGAATATTAGCAGGAGGAGAAGCGCATGGGCTAATAAACAGAAAATGAAATAAGCCAACATGCAGAAAAAACCACAAGGTAGGGAGGATGAATGGGTTGCTTACAGGATGAGCAACAATTTCAATAAGGGGTGATGAGGGTCCTCTAAATTAGACATAAAATAAGGCCCATATAACCTTTCTTAAGCCCATCTATCTTCCTTATGCACATGAATATATATATTAAATCTCTCCTTTTGCACTTAATAATGTTTTCTTATGCTTTAATATTTTCTTAGGAAGGTTTAAAGGTAATTGCATATTTGTGCCTAATATTGGTTATTTTTTTAGAATATTGTGAGAATATTGGGTAGATTATGTTGATTTGGAGAAGGAGATAATTTAGGGACTTTCTCCCTACCACTGGAAGATCAAGGTTGAAGAATAAATGAGCACAATGTCTTATTGGAGAGATTCAAGGGGTTTTTCCACCCT
The DNA here is from genome assembly GCA_034641835.2 of Pinus albicaulis. Lineage (NCBI taxonomy): Eukaryota > Viridiplantae > Streptophyta > Pinopsida > Pinales > Pinaceae > Pinus > Pinus albicaulis. Next base: position 519,973,813 of record CM076578.1, read on the forward strand.
CCTTAACTTTGAAAGGAAGCCAAATGATCCTCATGAGATCCCCTCCATCAATTCTAATTCCAAAGGCAGCCAAGCAACTCAAGACCAAGTGCACTCAAGCCAAACTTCACTTGGATTCAAGTGGATCACCCCTAAGATTATCTCCAACAACTGGAGTTCCGAAGGCAGCATAACAACTCAATCTTTGCTAGATTGGAGGTTTCTGTGGTGTAGTTTTTCAGATGTAGGACTCGGAATATCCACAGTAGTCATTTTTCAGTCTATGTTTTGAGTCTAGATCTAGACTCGTCATCAGGACAATCTGATGATGAGTTTAGATCTAGACTCATCATCAGGACAATCTGATGATGAGTCTAGATCTAGACTCGAAACGTAGACTGAAAAATGACTACTGTGGATATTCCGAGTCCTACATCTGAAAAACTCAATCTTTGTTTACTTGGAGTCAAAGTGGAATCAATCACTATGTTTTAGGGAGTTGTTGATAGCTACCCTTAAGGATAAATAAAGCTGATCAAGAGCTAATTAGGGTGGATTCGATTCCATTCAGAACTTTTAGCTGCAAGCTATTAAGATTTTGTTGTTTAAGACCTTCGAGATGTAATAAGACTATATTTTTAATGCAATGAGTATTCAGATGACTTTCTATTGATCTAGTTCCAGAGAGATGGGATCATGGATTAGGGCCCAATCCATGTGCCTTAGCTTCTCTGCTATTAACATTATTTCCTTTCTTTCTTTCAACTAGTTTTCTTTTTGTCATTCAATTAGTTCTGCTTCTCATAGTTCATCGTTGTTTAGTTTTTCTTTCAGTATGTTACTGCAGTTTCTCATTTTCTTGTGAGTAATAGAATAGAGAATAAAAAAACCAAAAAATTGTGGATCAAGACTCTCTTCTAATCTTTGTTAATAGAGCTCGAGGAGGGCGAACCTTCCCACAGACCCAAAAACTTCTTTCTAATCATTGTTTTACCACACATTTTTTTCTGTTTTTTGTGCACGAATCCGTAGGTTTGTTTGCAGGAATAAGCATCAAAAGTTCCGAAGAAGTTCATTACGTCGTTCTGCTTCATCTTCCAATTTCTCCCCATCTTTGTGTTACACTTTTGAACCCTGTTGTTATGCTTTCATTTCCCTCCTTTCTCTCTTCTTATCAGTTGTCGCACCTTTTCTTCACAGAAATCTATTAAAATTTTGACCTTCGCCTGTTCTCCTCAAAATTCCCACTATCGCACTTTGCATCTCGCATGACCCATTCCTTTTCCTTTGTCGTTCTTCAAAATCTCAGCGATTTTCCCTTTTCACCTCACCTTTACCTTTTTACCACAAAAACGCTTGAAAATCATTAAAATTCAACCCACGCGTTTGCTCCTCGGTTCTCCCGCTACTATATTTCACAAATCGAAAATCACATTTATTATTTCATTCCCGTTAATAGTTACCAATCGTTTTCGCTGATTGTGATAATCGCTTCGTGCCCTGCCACATCGCAATCACAAATCACAATGTTTATTTCTTTCTCGTTAACACTTACCGCTCATTTGATCTGATTGCGATAATCACTTCGTGCCTCGCCACATTGCAATCGCAAATCACAGTATTTCCCTTTTTCCTTTAACACTTATTTCTCACGTCTGCCGATCGCGCTCCACCACCGGTCCCACCGCCTTGTCATCCCTATCGCAATCGCATCTCGTGGATTTTACCTTTTCGCAAATCACACTTCGCATTTCGCTCCCACTCCTGAATAACATTTCTGCTATCCCTTTAATTTTGTGATATTGAATATCACAACATTTTCCTCCATCGCATCTCTACCATTGCACTTTTCAATCATTCCACCCCAAATATTTTGTGCCATAATAAAGCTATAATAAGGTTTAATACCCGCTCTTCCTCCTCTAAGCCGTGTTTCATGTGTTTAAGCCCTCCATTAGCCTCTCTATCCCTTTTTCCTCCAAACTACAAATCAACACTTCTTCAAATTAGAATTAGGGCATGTATAGCAACATAGATAGGAGCATGATAGATAGAGTAGGGCGTGTCTAGCCGATTGGCAAAGTTAAGTGTGGTTTAAATTAGTTTCCTTTCTGCAACTTAAATTAGTTTCCTTTCTATCGTTTCTTTTAAACAATTTAGATTAGTTCCCTTTCTGTCATTTCTTTTCAGCAATTTAATTTAGTTTCCTTCTTTCATTTCCTTTCTGCAATTTAGTTTAGTTTCATTGAAGTGTGACAGAATTCACTGAAAACCCTTAGAAATAGCACCCTTTCGTAGAGCGTAAGAGGATGAAATGAACAAAATGCATATGTTGTGTATATAGCACTATCACCTCCAAGTTTTTACGAACCCTGGGTTGATAAAGGAAAGTAGGGCAGCCCCTGGGAGTTGCAAAACTCTTGGTGCAATACCGGGGCTCACCAATACAGATCTTATCCCAGTTGTGTATCAATAAGGGAATAAAAATGAGCTATCCTCATCCTTATAAAAGAGGCACTAGAGGTGTGCATGCCATAGGGGTGAAGCCATTTACACCATGTGGGAAAATTTAGCATAATCAATGCAACATACCTCCTCAAGAGGAGTGCATAGGATGAGAGCAGCTAGATGATGGAACTAGGAGGAGATCTTACTTCAAATCATGGGACTGAGAGAGTAGGTACGCTGACATTTAGCCTGAGGAGGAGGCTAGCAAGAAGCTGAGGGAACGAGAGTGTGAGGATAATATAGAATATCTGAGTGTGACGCAGGAGTCACTCTTGTTGGAGATCCCTTTGCTAGCTCTGGTTTACACCTTAGTGGAGAGAAAAGAGAATACACTCATATGGCCATCTATTGATGAGGTATGAAACATGGACGAGGTTTCGTTAATTGATGATGTAGCCTGGGTCATGTCCAAGTTTCCAGATGATAGCTCTCAACAAAATATCGATGAGGTGTTAGGAGATATAGGTTTATCCATCATTAATGAGGTACCAATAGGCATAGAGGCACTGAGGTCCCAAATCCATGACAGAGTTGTTAGATGAAAACCATCGAAAAATGGTCAATGAGGATTTTTTTCATGATGGGTTGCCCATGGAGGAGCAGTTGGAGCCTCATGTTGAGGTTGTAATGGAGGAGGATTCACAACCATCCTTTGGGCTAGCCATTGATGAGGTTCAGTGAAGAGAGCACGCATTAGGACTTCAACACAGTTTACTTTAGAGGTATGGTAGCATGGTTTTAAGCATTATTATCCCACCTCTATGCATCAAACAGAGGGAGGTGAAGTTTTCTATAAAATTCATAAGGGATGATCATGTTAGCAGGAGTGAGCGACTTGAGCTTAGTATGGCACAATGCCAACATGGAGGGCATGTTCCATACCTAGGATATTGTGCATTCGATCCCTCCTTTGGGATTATATGGTGAGAGGTACTGTGTTGGTACCCGATGGAGCAGGCTAGGAGGTTAAATGCATCCATGGACACAGTTCAGAAGAGGTTGTTGATTACCAAAGGGGCTCAAGGGCCAGACTGTTGTTGGGATCCAGGTGGGATTCCCTATCACATCATGGAGTTGATAGGCAATGGTAATAATTTCATGATGGACTCGGTGGTTGGGCGCACACAAATTTTCATATTCCCTTCAGAGTTTCGTACAACACTATTTTCATGTGTTTTCATGGCAAGTTGGTTTTGCATGGGGTATTAGGACAATTAGTGTACTTTAGAAGGATTTTGTCAGAATAGGTAGCATTGGTAGGCCACCAGACAGTTTCTTGTATAGAGCTGAGGATTTTCCATGGATGTAAGGGACACCAAGAAATAACACTATGGGGTCACTAACATTGGTGCTTAGGGATGTTTTCCTATCAGATCTCTCAGGAAGGATGAGGAGAGGAGGTCCACACATCAGGGGTAGTGGTAGTGAGTTAGGGGAGACATTGATGCAGGAAGGATGCAGGTTGATGCCCATTGACTTAGTTATAGATCATGACATACATGGGTGTATATGGGTATGCGACGATGCACAATAGTTTATAGAGGAGCATGGAGGTGCACGGTGGTGTGTAGTGGTGGGTAGGGCCACACCATGGCTTAGGAGGAGTGATTCACATCGTAATGCATTTCCTCACAGTGTAACAGACACATCCACTAGTACAAAATGGCTAATTAGTTACTAAAAAAAGGACTAAAATTTGCATATAAACAACTATTTTTCAGTCGGTGACCAATAGTAGCTAATTTACAGTATCTTATAACACGACCAACTTCTGGTCGTTTTTAGCTTAGTCATTAATTGGTTATCTCAATTTTGTTATCTAGTTGTATATTTGGTCATTGATTTGGTCATTGATTTAGTCACTGATTTGGTCACTAATTTAGTCATTCATTTGGTCTTTCATTTTGTCACTAATTTAGTCATTCATTTGGTCACTGATTTAGTCATTGATTTGGTCATTAAATGTCACAATTAATGACCAAATATACAACAAAATATATTACTAAATGATCACTCGAAAAAACCAATTAATGACCAAAGAACTATGACCAACATGTCGGTCGTGTTATAAGAGACTGTAAATTAGCGACTAATAGTCATATATATGCAAATTTTAGTCATCGTTTGAAACCAATTAATGACCGAAGAAATATAACTAATTTTTTTTCATGTTATAAGATACTGTAAATTAGCTACTAATAGTCGTATATATGAAAAATTTAGTCGTCATTTGTAATCACAAATTTATCATTTACAATAATCATTTATCTTTTTTTGGTAGTTTAATATTTCATTATATAAACGACCAATTTAGTAGTTTATATTCATTTTATTTATTTTCATTAATAATCATTATAAATGATTAATTTAGTCATATATTCGTTTTATTTTTGTTCATCATTAATCAACAAAATTAATTTATATGATTTAAAAAATGTCATACAATGTTAAATATTCATCTAAATATAAAAACACAAAATCGCATGTTTTCACAAAATCGCATGTTTAGTACAATACTAAACAATATCATGTGCAACTATAAATAATTTCAACCACATAAATTATATTATATGAAATGTTAAATTATTACAATATGAGTTTCAAACTTAATATCAGTTGGACTACAATTTACACGTGAAATGATGTTTCATCATTTCAAAACATTATCGTTGTGTTGTCAAGGCATTACAGGTGAATTCACCAACTCTAAAGACTTGATAATCAATCTTTATATGTTTGTCTTATGTGAGATATTGGCTCTAAGGGTATCACCAGACCAGTTCTCCTCTCTCTTTTTTCATTTGTGGCTCCAATGTTATTTCTCTCCTCTTTTTTCAATTCATGCTTCTTACCATAAACACTGATTTTATTTTCTAAAAACAAAAGAAAATATAATGCAGTGTAAGAAATGAAAGACAATGAACACTAGAATATAACATAAATTAGACTATAAATAGTTTATACAACATATACCTTAACATCAACAATGTCAAAGCAATTTTCCTTCAGCATCAATTTATGAAAAACAAATGTCACGTTATACTTTCCCATTTCTCAACATGCTACATACGATAAATTTAAAATCACATAAAACCAAGAACAAACCCTTTTCTAGCAAAACAAACAAACAAAACGATTGCCTTTGTAAAACTTCATTATAATATTCATGAATGAAAGAAACTAGTGGACCATTTATGTTGTTTAACATTTCCTATTTTTGTTATAAAGTGCAGGCTTCACGAACCTTGAAACGTGAGCACGAATAAAAATAACCAACCATTCACTTGTAAACATGAAAGATCACAAATAAACCACAAAATTGATCAGGCATTAAAATTGTGAGCAGACTATCTTGATATTTTCTTCTTGAGAAATACCTCAAAATCTCAGTAACATCTCAGTCTCAATGACATCACAGTGTTGAAATTACCTCTACCTCAGTTCAGTACTACTATTATAAGATTATTTCGATACCACAGTAGTGAGGAGAATGAGTTATAAAGGTGTATTTGTGATTGGAAGCACCGGTATGACAAAAATATATGTTATAATGCATTATTACGATTAGAAGATCTTTAGTGTTTTAATCATGGGTCAACCTTCCGGTCACCATTATAATCAAACACATTATAAGTATGACACTACAATTTGGAACTACCACAATAAAAAATCTATCACTGTTTCGTGCTACCACAGTGAAAGGTCTCGCTGGATTGGTGCCATCACGGCTTGATGAAAATGATATTTCGATTTAGTACAGTATCCACATGGGCCTCACGAAATGGTCATGAAGTCGAAGACATATTTTATTAGAAGTATTTACAAACCAAACACAAAAATGAGTCAACATGATAATATGTATACACGAAAAAAATATTTTATTTGAGGATCTGAATAAACTTCTTACATTGAGTTGAAGAATACAAGATTCTTTCTATTAGGATAAACGATTACAAGAACCAACTAAAAGAAAGAACACTAATATATCTTTTATCAACCACCATGAAGGCGACCAAGCTAAGGATTTTATCTTCACTTGTCAAGTAATTATATTTTATTCTTAATCAAATTTGGTATAATGACTTTGTTTTTATAAGGAAATCTGTAAGTTGGTGGGGTTACCAAGATTCCTTGCATAAGGAGGATAGTCACAGTCCTTGAAGAAACTAAAGTCATGAAAAATATACGAAGGTCAAGATTCATCTAAATACATGGAAAAGGATAGAAGGGCTCAAGGATTCTTCTGAAATCAGTCAAAGTCCTTACATTCCTATATAACAGGATTGGAGACATCAAGAGAATATATGATAAGTTGAAAGAACCATTCAATGCTATAAATAAGGTCATGACACTTAGACTTGATTTACACAAAATTGAAGGTATCAAAGATTGAAGGGATATCTTCATAAGATCTCAATTATGAGATCCGAAAGAGATGGTAAGATGGACAAGAAGGAAAAATGAAAGTTTAGAAAAAGTGGAAGACTTTTGGACATTACAAGAAAGCATTCTAATCTAAGCATGGCAAGAACTCCCAGGGAATCAGCTCCAAGAAAACCTCTCTGACAAACATTACTAATGTAAAGTAGTCATCAAGAACAAGGGTCATCATGGAAACATATTTATGAATCTGATGACATATTGATGAAGCAGGCTAAGGAAATGAAGCTCTTCATTCTTGAGAAATTGCTACAGGATGACTCAAGGGAAAAAGGTATGAGGTATATATATATTTATATGCTGACATTAGATGTTTTTTAGTTATGTCATGTGGTTGCAGGTAATGGACTTCTACACTTAGAAGTATGATCTATGGAGAAGTATCTCTCAAATGCATGGACAAACAAAATCAATGTCCTCATGGAATATGAGGTGGTTGTATATGAACGAGCAACTAGGAAAGTTGTACATTCTTGGGAATCACGAATGTGCAGAGAGGAAGAGATCATGAAATGCAAGCATATCAAGAGGCAATTATCATCTAGAAGGCAATAAGATGTGACTAGGTGATCTCCTGGAAAGATATGTAGAATCTGATGGAAGTATGGCAAAGAAGGAGACCCTTGGAAAGACATATAATTAGGAGATGTTTCAATCTGTATGGATGATGTCGATGCTTACAGGAAGATTTCATGGTGAAATATCATCACTAAGGTAACTTTTTTTTTAAAATATTCATATGTAAATGTTTGTCTGGATGAATTTGTGCAAGGTCGCTAATCATGAGAAAGGATGTATGATCTTGGGATATGAGTCAAAAGAAAGCAGCATGGCACAATAGTGGACCAGATTAGAAAGTATGTTGAATCACTCTGATCGATGACAAGCCTCAGGATGGAAGTGATGAATGATCTATGCCCTATGAAGCTAAAAGATGGAGATTCCTCAATACCGAAATCCATGACATCGAGGATAGGAATTATTCATGAGAAGCTGGGTGTCTCACCATTTTTGTTGTAGGTCCCTTGTTAAGAGGGAGCCTGATGGTAAGTTTCTTACTTGGAATAAACTTGGTAATTACTAAGGATGAGCTTAGGTACATTATTTGTATAAGAATGAGTACATTCCCTTGTGGAATAGGTCCTCCCTGGGAGGGAGAGATAGACGCATCATTCTGGTCTTAGGAAGACAGAATGGAAGATTGGGTAATCATCTGGGATTCGATACTCTTTGAGAATGTGATCAGACATTCAAGATAAGATTAGTTGGGGACCGATATTCTTTGAGGGCTAGCTACCTAAGATAAGAATAGTCCAGGAAGGTCATACTTTGGGAACACCCGAATGGAGTATGTACCTTGGAGAGACACTGATGAAGGTGTCTATAATTCATGTGTATCGCCAGCATTGAAGCCCATTGTCTCGTTAGGGCTATTAGTCAAGGCCTTTCACTAGTACAATGTTGGTTGATATAATGCTATACAGATGCGATTACCAATTCGATTTTTCTTATAAGATTCTTCTGTTTCCGAGTACCTGTATGAATACCTCCCTAGTTAAGAGGAAATGTTGAAGAGTGTAACTAGGTAGGTCTTCATTATGACTATGTAATTATGTACTTATGTAAAGATGGAGTCAATAATAATAAAATGAATTTTTGGTTTACTTGCTTCATGGGTTTATTTATCACTCACATTTTCCTTGAGATTGTGGAAAAGGAGAAGGCTAAATGCGAAATTATACAAATAGCAGAATTCTGAGAATCTAATAGCAATACAATATCAGGAAGGGCTCTCTCTTTAAAATTTAGCTTTGTTCTAAGAAAATATTAGGCTAGTTATAAGTCCAAGAGTTTGTTTGAATTTAAATGGTAGAATCCGCCAACTAAGGGCACGATTGAATATTTCAGGCCATTGGGCTATGGAGTCGAAAGGATGGATTTACTGGATTAATTTTTTACACCAAAGATGGCTTTGCAGGGCAAGATAGCCAAATAGAGAACAATCTTAGATATTAAAGTGAATGGAATGGATTTTGAAGGGATGAAAGGAAATTAAGAATATTTCAACATGTTCAAAGAAAGAAAGTGAATGATTACAAATAAAGAGCAGTTAAGAATTATTTACTATAGTAATCAAAATGTTTAAACCAGGTAAACGAGAAACTGATAAGAATTCATTGTTTATAACAGTTTAGAAGAAAACATTTAGACTAATCACAATTGAAATCAGAGTACACTTAAGCAATTTTTGATTTATTCTTTTTTGTCAATTATTCAGAAATGGAACACAGTGATATTATCAACATATATAAAACTTAAAAGATAGGATAGAAATGACTTATTGAATTGTAGTCTGACACATGAATCCTGCAAAAAGTCTTGAGCTTCAATTCATCATCCTGCAAGCCATAAAGAAATTTCTCCAAAGCACTATTATTCCAAAAGATCAATGTTACAACAAAGTAGAAGAATCCACCATTTAAATTCAAAACAAACTCTTGAATATAACTAGCCTAATATTTTCTAAAATGACTAAATTTTAAAGAAAGCCTCTGCGGATACAAATTGGCTGGGTATGTATGCGAAAATTCCAGTTTGTGAATAACCTCGAATTGCTTTCATTTTCTACAACTGAAATACGAGTGATAGCATAGTGGCGACTCCACGGGGATGGCTTTCACAGCGAAAAGTCAAGAACAGCAGGTCAGATGCCTTAAAATGTCTTTTAACTGAACCATGAAATCTTCTTTTCTTGATGGCTTTATTGTATATATGATAGTAAAACTTCCGAAGCTTAGGGCCTTCACTTCGGGCTTTAACTTCAGCAAGTCACCATCCAATCAAAACTGATGCATTAGAGAGGATATATTATGTACACGTTAAAAAATCAGACATCCTAGTAAATAGGATCAAAGTAGTGTTTTAGCATTCGACCATTGACTGGTCCTTCTTCAGCTTCTGAACCATCCAAATTCTTCAAAAAATATGTGTTATTTCTCTGTAAAGCATGAATGATGTAAGGTCATTTCCATAAGAAATCAAATTTCCCAGTTTTCCTTTATCTTCCCTTCTAGAATCCCATCTTAAAACTTTATCTCCCAGTTGAAAATCTTCTGATTTAGTCCTTTTGTCAAACATCTTCTTTAATTTTTCTTGCAAAATTTGGGATCGTTGATACACTTCTTCTCTGGTCTGCTGCAAGTGAATTGTTTGGTTTATTCTTCTCTAAATATGATTTGGTTCTACTTGAGCCTCTTGAAGTAACTTCATAACAGGAATTCCCAAGGATGATGGAAATCTAGCCTCAATACCATAAACTAATTCATATGGACTGGTCCTAATTGATTTTTTGGTAGTAAGTCTATCTACCCACAATGCATTGGTAAGTTTCTTATGCCAATTCTTCTTATTTTCTTCCAATAAATTTTTAATGATATTAATGAGGCTTTTATTGGAAGATTCAGCCAGTCCATTACCCTGAGGATAATAGGCTGTTGAATGGCCTAAAGTGATGTGATATTTATTGCAGAAACTAATCATTTTCTTAGACTTAAACGCAGCAGCATTATCAGTTATAATTTTTTCAGGACAGCCAAATCTTGAAAGTATATTGGTTTCTAAGAATGCTATAATTACAGAATCATTGGCTTGTCTGGATGGGATGGCTTCAATCCATTTAGTAAATTAATCTGTGGCAGTGAGGATCCATCTGTGTTGCCCAGAAGAAGGGGGGTGGATTTCTCCAATAAAATCCAGTCCCCATTGTTGAAAGGGTCTCTCGGTGGAAATTGGTTTTAATGGTAAAGGTAACAATTTTCTCTTGCCCTCAAAGATCTGACACTTATGCCAAGTAGTTACAAATTTCTTAACATCTGAAAACAAGGTTGGCCAATAAAAACCAGCCCTTAAGATCTTATCTACAGTTGATTTCCAGTAGAGGTGTCCACCACAATCTCCTGCATGAAATTCATTAAGAACCTTGTTAGTTTCATATTTTAATAAACAATTTAATAGAATTCCATCATGATTCTTCCAAAAAAGAGCACTATCTAAAATAAAATACTTTAAAGATGTCATTTTTAAGAACCTTTGTTTCGTTCTGGATAACCCTGGAGGAGCTTGCAGGTTTAACAAAACATAAATGATATCAGTGTACCAAGGTGAGTCTAAAAAGGCCTGACTGATCTGTGGAGTTGCCATCTCCTGTTCGTCATCCAGTTCGTTAATATCCAGGGCTTGGAAATTTGTTTCAGTCATGAGTTGAGCCAATCCTTGACCTTTTATGAGTTTTGTAGGTCTTATTTCAATATCATATTCTAATATGGTAGCTATCCACTTACCTCTTTTGCCTTCAATACCATCTTGAGTTAATATGTCTTTAACGATAGCATTAGGTACATAAGCTATCACATGAGAATACAATATATAAACTCTGAAATCTTTAATTGCTTTCACAAGTGCAAAAGCTTGTTTCTCCATGATATTATATTTCAATGATGCATCTCTAAGTGCTTTACTAAAAAAGGCTATTGGTTTTTCACATCCTTGATCATCCTTTTGTAGTAAAACAGCTGCAACTGTGTGTTCAGAAGCAAATGAAAAAATAATGAAATCTCTATCAAATTTTGGATTGGTAAGAACTAGTGTTCTGGTTAAAGCCATTTTGATTTCTTCAAATGATTGTTTGGCTTCTACGGTCCAGTTAATACTTGAATCCTTTCTTAACATGTTAGTAAGTAGTCTAAGTAATTCAGCTAAACTAGAAATGAATCTTCTCAAAAAATTGATCTTTCCTATGAAAGCTTGAAGTTCTTTAATATTCTTGGGATGAGGTATTTGCAATATGGCTTGTATTCTTTCAAGATCAATTCTAATGCCATCTTTAGAAATAATGTGACCTAGGAGTTTTCCTTCTTCAAGACCAAACAATGATTTTTTCGGATTCAAAGAAATACCATACTTTCTGCATTTTAAAAATACTTGTCTTAGATGATCTAAATGTTGCTGATCTGTCTTGGAAAAAACAATTAAATCATCTAGATAAATAACCAGAAAATCATGAATTTCTTTGGCGAATGCAATATCCATTGCTCTTTGAAATTTTGCCCCTGCATTTTTGAGTCCAAATGGCATCTTAACATATTTAAAAGTACCCCATAGTGTTGTAAATGTTGTTTTGTCTTGATCATCAGGATGAACCAAAATCTAGTTATACCCTGAAAAATCCATCCAGAAGAGAAATCCTTGAAGATCCTACTACCCTTTGTAAGATATGGTCCATTTTAGGCAAAGGATAGTTATCTTTTAAAGAAACTTTGTTCAAATTTCTCAAGTCAACACACAGTCTAATCTCTCCAGTCTTTTTCCTTGTTGGCACTAAATTAGAAACCCATTCAGAAAACCTAATAGGAGCAATGATTCCTGCTTCATACATTCTTTTAATTTGTTTTTCAATTGAAGGTTATAATACAGGGTTGATCCTTCTAAGTTTCTGTTTGAATGGTTTCTGATCTGGTTTTAAAGGTATTGTAAGTTGAATGATTGATGTATCGTATGACTTCAGATCTTCATAACTCCAGGCAAAAACATCCTGGAATTCTTTTAAAAGTTCAACATATTTAACCTTTTGATCTTCTGGCAGAGATTTAGATAGTTTAACCATCTTGGGATTTCCTTCAGATCCCAAATTGACTTCTTCAATATCAGCTTTTAAAGGTTCCATTTTGGGTTTTAGTGGAATGTCATTTGAGTCAAAAAGATCTTCCAAAGGAGTTAATCCTTTAGGTAAATGATTATCTTTCAGATTAATAATTTCAGATTCATCTTCTATAATCTCATCGAATTCCATTTGTTTCAAATCCTGCATATCTTTTTTAGTGAATTTGGTTGGGTGAAGCATGTGAATTGCAGTCTCTTCTGAAATATTCATTTCTTGTTCATCTAGTTGATCAGATTCATTGATTGTTGTGTCTTCATCTATACTACTGTTAGAGAATTCATTTTCTAAGGTCAAAAAATTATTGATCTGATTATTATTTACAAACACTTTCCAATTCATGAGATTGTCCGGTATAGCAGGTCTATGTCTAATCTCAGCTGTGAACTAATGATTAGGTCCAAAAGGTAATTTACAGGTGCTATCGAACATTGCAAGACTGTGAGCATGCAAATTTTGTTTTCTAGGAATTTTGGCAAGTTGAGCTTGTAGAAAAGTGTTGAGAATTTCCACAACTATTTCTCTGTATTGTTTCAATCTGGGATCTTTTTTTGAACATTCACCATTGATCTGTTGGATAATTAACTCAGAGTCCCCTATGATTGATACTCTAATTTCTCCTAACTTTTTGACATGTTTAAGCCCTAGCAAAAGAGCTTCATACTCTGCCATATTATTAGTGCATCTAAAGTTCAGCCTATAAGCATGGCCTTTGGCATGATCATTTTCAACTTTATGTATCCAAATTCCAGCTCCTGCTCCTAACTTATTTACTGAACCATCAAATTCTAAATGCCACAGAATTTCATGTTCATAATCTTCATCAACTGTTTTAACATGTTTCTTAACAGGAAGAGCTAGTTTTTTAGTTTTTTCCGGTGTCTCTTGAATGTTTGATGCTTCTTTGTTTTCAGAAATTTCTTCGATTTGAACAGTAGATTTATTTGCAGTCTCCGTTTCTGGTGCTTCTAGTTCAGTAGGAAGGTCAGATTCAGCATGGCTACTAATGAATAGACAGGGAATTTTTCAGGCTTCTCATGGCTACTAACTAAATATTTCATCAAGGTCTCTCTGTATAGTCTTTTAGGCTGACCAAATACTGAAATAGTAGCATATGACATATCTAGTTGAATAGATCCTCCGAGTTTGGCACCCCAGGATCTGGACAACAACATACCATATTTGGGAGGAATATCAGCTACTACTATATCCATCAGAATAGATTTCGCAGGGTATTGCACCAAAGTAACACACAGATCTTTAATCAAACCTAAACATTTTACCTGACTTGAATCAAAGGAAAAAAGATCTTTATATGGTTTGGTAATGTCAAGGTTTAATCTTTCCATCACAGCTTTGGGCATTAAATTATGTGACGCTCCAGAATCAAGCATGGCGTTATGAAGTATTTTGTCATGAACATTCATACTCACATAAAAAGGAGGAGTTCCTCCACTTTGTGGTTTTCCATTTACCTCAAGGCCAAAAAGGAGTTTGGGTTGATCATCAAAAACATTTACTGAATCATCCATTCCAGTAATGTTAAGGGATCTGCTGATTTGGCTTCTATAGACATCATGTTTAGCCAATTCTGATAAGGGAACAACTATCTTTAGTTTGCCTATTTCAGCCTCTAGATTGAAAGGTTTTTCTGTTTGAGCTCTAGTGTTTTGAACAGTTGGATTTTCTCTGTTTTTTGAGTCTTCAGTGTTTTTCTCTTTTTCATGGGTGGGATTATGAGTTGAAGGTGTTTCTGAATTAACTTCTGCTGGTTCTTCTACGTTTCCTGCAGGAGGAAAAGTATTAGAAAATTGTTCATTAGTCGGTTGGTTATCAGACACATCTTCAATTATTGGATTTGCGGGGTTAGGACTTGTTCTAGACAGAATTTGTACAGGAGGAGTGTTAGTTTTACCTTTGATGTTTTGTTTTGCAGCTTTCTGTTTGCTATTCTCTGGCACATCAATCCGCCTGCTTCTCAAATTGTATTGTTTATGAACTTCATAAATTGTTGTGTCATAACCTTCTTTAAAATCAAAAGTTTCTCCTGAATGAGTTTGAAATGTTTCAAGAATGTGATTTTCTTGATCATCTTGAGATAGGAAAACTTCTGGTTCATTTTTGTTCTCAGTCACGTTATTTATTTCAACATCCTCTGTTGGTTCTTCAGAAGATGAACCTTCAACAAATTTTTCTTGGAATGGTGGCCTGATGTTTTGATCAGGAACATTTTTCCCAGTATTTTGGTTTTGGTTTCTTCTAATGTTTGGGTTTCTAACAACATTTTGACCATCGCCAGAAGACTTTCTTTCGATTGTCTCTACTCTATCTCCCAGTCTTTCCATACCTTTAATAATTGCATCCATCTTTCTTTCAAAAGTTGAAGGCTCTTCGTTTATAGGCATCCTTCTTTCAGCTCTAGCTTTGGCTCGTTTTTCTATGAGGTTAGCTTCAACACTAACCACTATGCTTTGCATCTCTTCTAGAGTTTGGGGAGCTCTTTCCCTAAGTGAATATGCTATGTCAGAGTCAAAACCATCAAGGAATTTAACCAGTACTGAATCCAGAGGGGGCCTAAGGTTTTGAGGAACAGCGTTGTAGGCTTCGTTAAATCTAATGATATAATCTTGTACTGTTTCATTAGGTCCTCTTTTCAATTTTCCAAAATCAGATAGGATTTGAAGAGGGTCTTTCTTCTTCTCCCATCTATTCAAAAATGACCTATATAGGGCTGGTAAGTCAGCAATACTGTTTGGAGAAAGAGCCCTAAACCATGTCCTGACTTCCCCAGTAAGACTCTGGACAAAAATTCTCATTCGAACATCATCAGCATCAATTTCATAAAATTCAAAGTAATCAGTTATCCTTTTGGTATGTTGTTGAGCAGTATAAGTACCAGAACCATCAAAAGGGGTGATCTTACTCTGATAATCTGGAGGCAAAGCAGCAGGGTTGCCTGGAAACCTTAACGGAGCATATCTATTGGCCATTGGAAGGTGTAATGGAATAACAGGTGAAGATGGTCTGGAAGGAGTGGGTGGAGGAGTAGAAGGAGTGACTTGTGTTTGAGAAGTTTGGGGAAAAGCAGCTGAACTTGGGGAAACTGTAGTAATTACAGAAGTGTTTGAAGTTTCTTCAAAGGTCTGTTCAGATTGAATGGAATTTTGTAAATGTATGTCAAGATGTAATGAAACAAATCTCAATTGTAAATCTTCAAAAAACAATGGGTCCGGAACTAGTCTAGATAATTCAGTTTCAGAAAAATTCACAAATAAAGATGTTTCAAATTGCTCATCAAAAGGTATTTCGTCAAAATATATAATCTTCACAAGACAGGTTACTGATCTAGAAAGAGGGCGAGAACTTCCAGAACTTTCTTGACTTCCTCTTTCAGAGCTTTCTTGACTTTCTTGTCTTCTAAGAATCCTAGGAATCAGATTTGGATTATCGAATACCAGAGGCGGGTTTGGATCGGGATTTGACCTGGTATAACGAGTTCTTTCTGAAGCTAGTTTTCTTATTAATGTTTCTTTTTGGTTTTTTGTTTTAAATAAAATGAAAGTACAACTTCGACAAACTCTTTAAGAAATTTAAGATTTTGGATTAAAATTTTCTCAAAGATTTATTGAACTAGAGAGTCTGATTGAATGTTTGGAACTAAAGTTCAGTTATTTAAGCTAAACCAGAGATAGACTGAAGCAACATTTATTTACTATGCAATTGCAGAGCAAAAGCATTTCAAAGGCTACCTGGCTGATCTTCAAACTCTGTCCATAGCTTATAAGCAAACAATATTGACAATAAACATATTCAGATCCTCAGTGGAGTCGCCACTATGTTATCACTCAGATTTTCCTTGAAGTTGTGGAAAAGGAAAGTAAATCCGAGGTAACCACAAACCAACCTTCAGATACAGAATCTAGCCAATCTGTATCCAGAGAGGGCTCTCTCTTTAAAATTTAGCTTTGTTCTTAGAAAATATTAGGCTAGTTATAAGTCCAAGAGTTTGTTTGAATTTAAATGGTGGATTCTTCTACTTTGCTGTAACATTGATTTTTTGGAATAAAGTGCTTTGGAGAAATTTCTTTATGGCTTGTTGGATGATGAATTGAAGCTCAAGACTTTTTGCAGGATTCATGTGTCAGACTACAGTTCAATAAGTCATTTCTATCCTATGTTTTAAGTTTTATATCTGTTTATAATTTCACTGTGTTCCATTTCTGAATAATTGACAAAAAAGAATAAATCAGAAATTGCTTAAGTGTACTCTGATTTCAATTGTGATTATTCTAAATGTTTTCTTCTAAACTGGTTATAAACAATGAATTCTTAATTGCTCTTGTTTTGTTGGTTTAAACATTTTGATTACTATAGTAAAGAATTCTTAATTGCTCTTTATTTGTAATCATTCACTTTCTTTCTTTGAACATGTTGAAAGATTCTTAATTGCCTTTCATCCCTTCAAAATCCATTCCATTCACTTTAATTTCTAAAATTGTTCTCTGTTTGGCTATCTTGCCTTGCAAAGCCATCTTGTGTGTAGTATATTAATCCAGTAAAGCCATCCTTTCGACTCCATATCCCAATGGCCTAAAATACTCAATCGTGCCCTTAGTTGGCGGATTCCACCATTCAAACAAAATCAAAACTCTTGGACTTATAACTAGCCTAATATTTTCTAAGAACAAAGCTAAATTTTAAAGAGAGAGCCCTCTCTGGATACAGATTGGCTAGATTCTGTATCTGAAGGTTGGTTTGTGGTTACCTCGGATTTACTTTCCTTTTCCACAACTTCAAGGAAAATCTGAGTGATAACAGGTTTCATGAGCAAGATTCTTAGTATAGGTCTATAGACTTATTCTTGATGTCTATTAGGTACATAAGTGTAATTAAGATTCATGTAAAAGGCGTGAAGAATACCCTCCAGGACGTTGCAGAAGAATGGCTTAAAAACGTTGAAGATATGCCTATGAAGTCGGCCTACAAACAAATGTTAAAGTTGGCCTACTTAATGGCTATAAGGTCGGCTTAATTACTTGGCTAGAACTACTATATATACCCTACACATGCTGTGGTTAAGAGAACATATTTGTGGATGATACTAAGGTTATAAAACGTGCAAAAGAAGAAAGTTTTGTGGATTCTACTAAGGCAATACAGCGTAAAGAAGGGAGCAAAGATTAAGTTAACGTCTGGGGTAGAACACATTAAAAGAAAGAACATATTTGCGGATCTGTCTCTGATGTATTGCAGATATTTAAGTAACAATTACAGTCAAGTTTGAAGTTAACAAAAGGTGGAAGAAAGAAAAGGAATTGCATATTAGCTTGAAGGTATAACAAATCAGATCTAAGGACAAGATTGTCTACGTATTAGTTTGAAGGTATAAAAAATCAGATCTAAGGACAAGATTGTCTACGTATAAGTCTGAAGGTGACAGTGTTTGAAAGATAGCAAATACAAGAATAGTTTTGATTGCAGAATTATCTAAAGGAAGAACTGAATGATACAACTTCCAAGGTAACTGAAGGACGTATTCTACAGAAGCAACTAAAGGCTAGTAATTGCTGACGTAATTGAAGGATTGAGATATTGACTAAAGGATATGATTAAGTTATCTCTGAGGAAAGAATTTTAAAATTCAGAAACCTCAAGTAAGGAAGGTAAATCAGAGATTTACCTTCCTAACTATATTGCAAAATACTCAGTTACAAGAAAGATCAATTTTGTCTCTACATTTGTATAAGCACTTTGATAATTGAATTGATGAAGGATTAACTCAGCAAGCTCACAGGTAGTTATCAAGAAGAGAATTTGTATTAATCTATAGCCCTTAAATTCTCAACATATAATTCATAATCGCACATGACCATATACTGTAGTAGTCTTGAAATAAACTCAAACTTGAATAAGAACAAACAAAAAATTTCAATTTTGTGGTTTATATGATAGCCATTTGATAATAGCTCACTCAGCATCCATGTTTCAGGTAGTATTTGGTGTCTTTTTATGTGGAAAATTTTCCAATGGGGCTAGATGTTTTGACCTTTTCTGTTTGGATCTAAGCTTAATATGAATATGTATTGGATTTTTGTTTTAAATGAAAACATAGGTTCTTCTTTTTCCTTTTATGTTTTTCTCCCTTTACATATATATGTTGTGAATTTGCGTAATTTTAAACAAAATAAACAGTCATGTTAATATGTTTTAACATATTGCAATTTTAAAAATAAATATACAATTTTAAAATTTATAGCTAGAGTTTTGGAGGAAGCATGAGAATTATACCTGCTTTAGCCAGCATTCTTGATGCTTGTGTTGATATATATCTAGAGAATAGCAACCAGGTTCAAATGGGCAGTAAACCCAAATGTTACACTTCTTTTCACCTTTTTATTGGTCTAAGCAAGCCTGACAACAATCTGCAGCACTTTCTTTATGGTGCATCAGACCCCATTTAACTACCGCTCCGTCATAGTTTGTATGTGGTTCTGCATGGCATTCAGAAGGAAGTGGCCTGCCAGGTATGATTCCATCTTCTGCAGAAATACTATCAAACTATGCATCAGGCTTTAATTGCACCATTTTAAGCTAGGATTCTCCAAACCCTTGCTGCCCTTGGACAAATTGAACAAAGAAACAATATAACTCATTCAAAAATAACACACCTGGGAAAAGGTGGAAAAGAAAATAGATGTTAAAACAAAATACTTTGAATTTTAATAGTTCTTCACTGCAAAATGCTAAATTCCATTCTCCCGCATGTAAGTAATCAAATTGTTAAATTTAGCAACATAACAATAACCTTAAATATGCTGAAGAAAGGAACCTAGAGAAATTGTCAGGAAACCATAATCCTCAAGTCATAAACTTAAAAATAGATAAGACTACTATATGAATACTTTGTAAAACACGCTCTCAAGACATAATGCAGTGAAGAGGACAAAATAATTTGGTGATGCTAACCTAGTATTCAAAATCCCAAGAAAACAAAAGCAAAAACACCAAACTAAGATTGCCCATATATTGATTACTGATCTCAAGTCCATCCTCCAACATCTTTCCACTATCCTCGCTTGAAGCTTCGGGAGGTAATGAGAATCCAGCTTCCTCCAACACAGGGCTCCAGTGATTCTCCAATACTTTTGCCACCATCTCTGTTCATGGGAACCCCAATACATAATGTATAAACACACACCCAAATTTAGGAGCCATGGACCAAAAGGAGCAGGGAGGAAAAGAACCTGATGTCACAAAAAAATACTATGCCATCACAACTAACGGACAAGCCATTAGTTGAAGTCACACATAAGATGAACAGAAAAAATGCATACCAGTGTCTTTGGCTTCTCTGGAGGAATTCACATTGGCATTCATTGCTTCACGTTTCTTAGCTTCTTCAAGATTTTTCGTCTGCCACTCTTCAAGGGCTATCACTTAAAAAAATGTAAGCATTAACAACATATTGATGTGACTGCCAAATTCTAAAACAGTTAATATTTAACAGTCAATAGTTTGCATTGTTACTGAACTGGGTAACACTTTAATTTTACATTATTACTCAACTAATGGGTTAACAATTTACAACTTTTGAGGAATCCAGAGTTAAAAATTCGCTGAGATTTATATAATGAGCAAATGTATGATTTATTGAAAGCAGTGGTGGTTTTGTGAAGCTATTATTCGAGAAAGTTGAAATGTTGCTAGATAATTTGTTTCCACTAACATTAAATAAAACAATAAAAGAAACTGGAAATTTAGGAATCATCCCTCTAAGTTGAGTGCCTCTCAAGCGAGAAAATACAAGTTCTTGCATCTACCCAAAACTATAAGAATTCGACTAGTCAAAAGATTTTGACACAAATTAAGTATCTCCAAGCTACTACATTCACCGCAACCCTCAGGGAAGGTTCCATTTTGAGTTTTTTGTAGAGCCCAAATAATCTTAACACGAGAAAGTGTGATAAGATCAGCAGGAATATCTCCTTGAAAATAGTTGAGCTCCAATTTTTCACTGTTTGATAAACCACTAGTAGGCTCAGAATCAATATAATTTTTTCCAGGGGTGTAGTCCAGCAGATTTGTGAACACAAGTACATAATGCTCATGGAAATTGCCCAGCTCCTTGTGAATCTCATGAGTGAGGGAGTTCCTTAAAACATCTAGCATTTCAAGCATGGATTATTTTCCAATTTCTATTGGGATAACTCCATCTAAAATATTTGGAAACAGGGAAATGAAACTAAGTCTAGAACAATTCCCCAACTATGCAGCTCCAATTTTTCACTGTTTGATAAACCAGTAGTAGGCTTAGAATCAATATAATTTTTTCCAGGGGTGTAGTCCAGCAGATTTGTGAACACAAGTACATAATGCTCATGGCAAATTCCCAGCTCCTTGTGAATCTCATGAGTGAGGGAGTTCCTTAAAAAATCTAGAATTTCAAGCATGGATTGTTTGCCAATATCTATTGGGATAACTCCATCTAAAATATTTGGAAACATGGAAATGAAACTAAGTCTAGAACAATTCCCCAACTGTGCAGTTCCAATTTTTCATTGTTTGATAAACCACTAGTAGGCTTAGAATCAATATAATATTTTCCACGGGTGTAGTCCAGCGGATTTGTGAACACAAGTACATAATGCTCATGGAAATTTCCCAGCTCCTTGTGAATCTCATGAGTGAGGGAGTTCCTTAAAAGAGCTGCCAATGAATGGAAATTTGAATGTTTTGTATACTGGTCATCAAAGAGGCATTTGGACAGACTCCTATACGTATTGTTGCCTATTACAGGACTGTGTTTATGAGAAAAAGGTTGCAAAGAAAAAGCTATTGCATGCCCGCATGATCAAAGATGCATTTGAACCAGACATTTTTCTGAACACAAAACTTGTCATTTTTTATGCAAAGTGTGGGAATCTCGAGGATGCAGGCCAATTTTTTGACAAAATGCCTAAGCGAAATTTTGTCTCATGGAATAATCTGCTTGCAGAATACTGTCGGCGTGGGTTGGAGGAGGAGATTCTAAGTCTTTTTGTGCAAATGGGAGAGGCAATCATGACACCGAATGAGTTTTCTCTTGGAAGTGTTCTCAAGGTATGTTCTAGATTAGTAGCACTTGAACTTGGGAAGCAAGTCCATGCCTACATTATCAAAAGTGGGTTTGGGTTTAATGTTGTTCTCATGACGACTCTTGTTGACATGTATGAAAAATGCAAATGCATCAAGGATGCACGCCGAGTATTTGATGAAATTTCTCTTAAATATTTGGTGTCCTGGACTGCCATTATTGCAGGATATGTGGAGCAAGGGAATTGTAAGGAAGCCCTGAATCTCTTTTGTAAAATTCCTTAGTTTGGCATCAAGACCAACAAGGTCACATTTCGTACTGCCAGTGGCTTTGTATCAGATGTTGTATTAGGCAGTGTCGTTGTTGACATGTATGCTAAATGTGGGAGCATAAAGGAGGCACAATAAGTGTTTGACTTTATATCCTCGAGGGATGTGGTCTTATGGACTGTGATTGTTACAGCCTATGGCAAGCATGGATTTGGAAAAGAGGTTCTCCAATGCTTTGAAGAAATGAAGCGATCGGGTTTGAAGCCTGACGATGTCACCTTCTTGGTTGTCCTGATTGCTTGTAGCCATTCAGTTCTAGTGAATGAAGGTTGGAATTATTTCAATACCATGACTCGAGATCAATGTATTCCACCAAGAGCAGAGCATTATGCCTGTATGGTTGACCTCCTTAGCAGTGCCGGGTGTTTGGATGAGGCATATGATTTTATCAAAAAAATTCCATTTAAACCTAATGTCACTGTTTGGGGGGCCTTACTTGGTGCCTACCAAGTCCATGGCAATATGGAGCTAGGAAAAGTTGCAACATAACACCTTTTTGAGTTAGATCCACAAAATTTTGGAAATTATGTCATGTTTTCAAATATTTATGCTACAACAAGTAAGTGGCGGGACATGTTAAAGTTGAGGAAAGCAATGAAAGACAGAGGTATAAAGAAGGAACCTGGATGCAGTTGGATTGAGGTAAAGATCAGGGCACACATATTCCCTGTAGGAGATAGATCACACCCACAAATACCGGAGATCTATGCCATGTTGCAAAATTTAGCTGGGCAGATGAAAGAAGCTGGGTATTTGCCTCAAAAAAACTTTAGAATGAATGATATAAAAGAACAATAGAATTACATACAATGTTACACCATTGGTAAGATGCTTGCCATTGGAGTTGTGAATATCACCATACAACCTTAGACAATGATCGAAATAGTCAATATCCATATGCTTGCAGTGACATAATCAGAAATTGTTATGCAATTATTGTGGTCATTCAAGTTTTAGACTCGAAGCCGCCACTGCATTAAGGGTTTTCCACTACTTACATCAATCCCAGGTTTATCTGTGTTCTAGGTTTTGATCCATGCATCACTTTCTAGTAGCATTCCCTCAATTCATTGATTCTAATACACAAAATGTTGGTACTTGTGGAGATTGCATTTAGCAATTGTTTGTTGTCTCCAATCGTCGAGCAAGATATTGGAATTTCATTTGATTCTATCATTTCAATGTAAGTGAAAATTCTTTTGGGATTCATTTGTGAAATTTGGAACTGTATATCATAAGTTATGGTGACTTGATGGAAGGGATTCAGGCGTTTATATGGTTCTATTGCTGCCGTGATGCTGTATTTGGCATTTACAAGCCTGTTGTGATCAATATTGTCGGAACCGGAACTGGAACTGGCTAAGGGCCAGACTGGGACTGGACCAGAACCAGCTGGACAAATATGCTGATTAAAAATACATAAATGTGTAATCAAATATATATATATTGTGTGTGTGAGAGAGACTTCAATGTAAATCCAAACTTTTAGACACCAAATATGCAAAGTTTTGCACATGCATATAGCATCAAAGCCTAAAGGCCTTTTTCTCCTATTTTATTGCATATTTTCATTTACTTAGGTATGATGGTGCACCACTATGACTTGGTTCTGAAGGCAATTCCAAATCAGAACTGATGGCCAAAATGGTTGATCCAGCTGGTTTGGGATGAAACTGGTCTATCAGTCCTGTTCACTCTCTCTCCAATGTGAATTGGTCTAGACTGGCCAATTTTGGTTCGTCTGGTTCTGATAACACTGATTGTGACAAGAAGAATTCCTTCTTGCTAGAAAAATCTAACATATCTCTGTGATTATAGATATAAATAAGCTTTAGTATTCAAACCCATGAAAGCGCTGTGAATTTTCCATGTGTGGATGCTGCTGAACTAATTTTCCATTCATTGACAGCTTTTCCATTCATTGTGAATCTCATATAAGCATTAACAACATATTGATGTAACTGCCAAATTCTAAAACAGTCAATATTTAACAGTCAATAGTTTGCATTGCTACTGTACTGGGTAACACTTTAATTTTACATTATTACTCAACCAGTGGGTTAACAATTTATAACTTTTGAGGAATCCAGAGCTAAAAAGTTGCTGAGATTTATATAATGAGCAAATGTATGAGCTCCCACATGTCAATTGTTAGAAGCTATGTGAATGGTGGAATATATGCTAGAGTACTCATAGCATATGGCAGAGGGCGTTCATGATTTTATATTCCCAAGGGTGATTTGATCCTTTAATTTGATTTTGTGAGGTCTCTAAGCACTTCAATGATTTATAATTCCCTAGTACCTCTGCTGGAATTTCCCCTGATATTTGATTGCCCTGAAATTCAAGGCAAAGCTCTGGAATCTCTATTATGAAGCAAAAAGGGAGCTATAAATATTCCCTAAAAATTGGTTGTAATTTAATAATAATCCATAAGATGGTTGTCCTTTCATTATCCCTTCATCTATTAGTGGTGGAGAAAGCAAACCAATGAAGTTGTTCCTGTTTGAAATCATGAAGCACCGTCAGACCCTTAGATAGAATGGAAGTGACTGGATTGCTTCCCCAAAGACCACACATAAAGATATTAGATAGAATGGAAGTATATAGATTGCTTCCCCAAGACCACACATAAATAGAGATGAATAAAGAGCAACAAAGGTGACCTGAGCTTGCGAACTATCGAAAAACTCATCTATTGAAAGCAGTGGTGGTTTGGTGAAGCTATTATTCAAGAAAGTTGAAATGTTGCTAGATAATTTGTTTCCAATAACATTAAAGAAAAGCATAAAAGAAACTAGAAATTCAGGAATCATCCCTCTGAGTTGATTGCCTCTCAAGCGAAAAAATACAAGTTCCTGCATCTACCCAATACTATAAGAATTCGACTAGTCAAAAGATTTTGGCACAAATTAAGGATCTCCAAGCTACTATCAATATATTTTATGAGGCCTAATAAGGATGATATCCTTTGATTCATAAGAAGATTTTGCTCATCGATTGAACAACCATATTTTTAATATTGCAATCAATTGGTCTAGTGGTCTTCACCATGCTAAAAAGTGTCAGACATCAGGTTTTTGTTATATTAATGAGTTTGTGCTGGGAATTTTGGAGTTGCTTAAACATCATGCCAGAGTTCTAGATGTTAATATTGATGTCCACCATGGTGATGGAGTTGAATAAGCCTTTTATTTTACTGGCAGGTATTCAATGGTTACATTAGAACATTTCAATGCAGATGCTTGTCTTATTTTCTCATTAATGGTACGTCTAATGTAGGTAGATTTTAAGTTTTCATATGATACATGATGGTTATTGTTATTTCTTCTATGAAGCTATAATTTATTAAGCTACAAAAGGATGAAAAAAATATTGGTTATTCCCTCCCACTGTTAAGAAAAAGTTTACAAAGGTATACAATACTTGATATATAGTTAGAATTTGCATTGCAAAACTAGTAAGGGACAATAGGTGGTCTGGACTCTGCAGCAATCAACAAGAGTGACTATGATCATGCACCACATGCTACACACAGTTTATCCTTCCCTTTTGGCTTCAAGAACTAAATGTTTAACTTCTTAAATCTTAAATGTCAACACTCAACGGTTGATAATGGCATCACTTCAGACAAACATAAATATCTACCTGTTCCTTAAGAGGAACACTTCCATTGTTAACTATCTGTTCAGTATTTATAAGCTAGATTTTCCTATGTTAGTATGTTCTTGTTGTACAATTTGTCTGGACACATACATATAGACATGTACATGAGCACAATTGACGTAAAAATAGTAAAATACCAGTGCAAACAGACACATGCATTCACATAAAAATGCTAGTTACTTGAAGTACATAATCCCTATTCACCCTTGTCACATCTTAACATGCTATCCATTATAAGTTAATGTTGAGGAAGAATCCATTGTTTAGGCAAGAGAAAACTCTACAGATGGATGCATAGGAAGTGAATATTCCAGTTTTTGGGATGGTAGAATATTATACAGGAAGCAGTAGCAAGTGAACACAACCTGTGAACCATCATATTTTGGAATAATGGAGATGAAAAATGAAGTTTTGACCAATGACTCTCTAATTGTACTTTAAACCCGTTATTTAATGCAACCACATTCACGAGTAGGCAGTGGAACTACAATATTTCGAATATTTTATTGAGTACAAAATGCATTTTTGTCCAACAAACTTGCAAGATTAAGACATGGAAAACCAACCAACAAATAACAATGAAAGAGGTTGATCCCAACAGTGCTGGAATGTAGTTTGAATACGTTATTTTTAAATTGGAAATTACACAGCATTGAGTTCTAAGCTTCTTCACTTTCATGATTTCCTCATCTCACACCAATTATCTGCCCTAACTTTTGCTTTTGAATTTAATCTCAAACTAGTGTTTTCTACTGCACATGTGGAAATAAAGAAAACAAATTTTCAATGTCCACAAATGAACAAAATAATTCAATGTGACTGCTATCTCAAATCCTTCACAAGGTGATAAGGCCAGTGGAATAGGGAAGTGTCGCCAATATCGCCGAGGCAACAACTTTCCTCATTTTAGTGAAACTCTGCCTATGTCCTTTCTCCTAGACCTGTGCATCTGCACAATATCCGTATCCATCTCCCTTGCCGCCATTCGCATTAATACATCCTCCCTTCCCATCACCCTATGTCTCCTATTGCCATTCTTGTTCCCCATCACTCTCCCCCAACACATATCCTTGCAAAAAAAATTCAAATATATGGACAATTTACTCGTTGCATTCATTGATTTTAATTTATTTATCACACATATTTAATTGTTATTCTCGCAGATCAGTCAAAATTTAATCAACATGTTGGTAGATTTATTGCATATTTTGAAGGATTTAGGACTAGATACATGCTTCCGATTCACTAATTTGGAAGGTTAAGTGACAGATTTTGGAGTCTGGATCAACCAAGTATCCTATACATGCCCTAGAACTAGCATGTTTTGAAGTGAGGATTATTTTCCACAACAGTTGTAGCATTCATAAACTATCCAATCAAACCCCTTGGGATTTATTTAAGGGGCAAAAGTGATTGACAACCCTGCCTGTCTGATTTTGGATTAGGAGCAGAGAAAACTTCACTTTGAGAGACCATGGATTCTACAAATCAAAAAAGAAGAATTACCACTGAAGATAATGAAGCCCACAACTCATAAAAGGTAGTGTTATAAGTATTGACATTTACATTAAGGAAAATCCTAGTTTTATATTTTATAGCTATAAATTGCTAATATCTTTCCATTGAGAAATTATACTTTCAATTATTGCTCTATTTGAATGTAGATCTAGCTAAAAGTTGCAAAACCATTTAAATCATTTCTCCAATATTATAATTTCCTACGATTTACCAACATCACAATGGATCCATAATGACGTAATTTATATATTTAAGATTCTAAATGATTGCAATTTCGAAACAAACCTGTGATGCCCATGGGGAAAATTGTTGATGCACTTCACTCACTCGATCTCCCTTTATAACTGATTGTATAACTTGTCCATTCATAAAAGTTGCTAATAGTCACCACTTATTAGCAAAAATAAAATTAAGATGGGGAGAACCATGCCTTAAAATGACCGATTTCAAGAGGTAAAGTATAGTTCATTTAGTTTCAAAAGAATTTTCAAAGTTAAAACTACAAATGCATACGTAAAATACACTTCTAGTTGGAACTTAGTTTAGATCATATATGATTGTGAATATTCTATTGTATAAGAAAGAACACAGATAACTCATCCTCCCAGTGCATTTTATCCCAGATGATGCAACATTTCTTCTACTTAAATGTTGTTGATGTACCAATGCAAGGGTCAATTCTCACAGTTGTGCTAGCTGGAAGTCCCAACAGGGAACTGATTGATTCTCCAAACTTGTTCACTGCATACCAGGCAACCAACCAACATAATCAAGTGGAGATGGGAGATGGAGGACTCAAGCTCATATTGACTCAAAGGGAGAAAGATTCAAAAGTGACACATTCAATTACATGAAGCAAATAAAATGGAATGGAAGGGAGGATAGACACAACACTCAAGATGTCCAGTAACAGCAGGTCTAGACACAAATGGAGCAAGCAACAACTACTGCAATCAAACAGGGCAGAGTCAAAGGTGGCTATTCATTTCCATTTTTGGCATCCTTCCCAGAAGCCATGGACTCATTTTAACCATTTAAAGGATTAGGGCACCATAAGGAATAAAATCTCTATGTTTCTAAGCCAACCCCACTGATTTAAGATACAGTAATGAGTCAAATAAAAGTGAAACTTGTCTAAAGAAATTAGTAGGACCTGTAGCTTCAACAAATTAAATATTTTGAACGTGTTTCTTGTTGGAATGCAGCCACTATAGAATTAATTGTTGTAAAACTTGATGAAGCAAACTATATTTGGTAGAACCAAATTTTATGAAAGCTCATATGGAAAGAAAAATTTTGTTTTAAATCTGCAATAAAAAATGCATGCTAAAAGACAATTTAATTATGTCTTGATGGTGGTTGAAATGGATCCAAGAAAATTGTGGCATTGTATTTCATGCAAGATCTTGGACCTTATATTTATTTTATTACAAAGTTATTTTCTCAGACATGTCAATTAGCAACTTTGTAAAAGGAAAGGAAACTAAAACACTCTATGCAGCATTTGTCCAAGCTTAAACTCACGAATGAGGTGAAGCCACCCACTTTTTCCACAACAATCATCTTAATGCAAACGAGTGAGAATCTTACATATCTAAAGGTAAATATTAGAATCTAGTATACGTGGTTTCAACAAAGCCTAGAGGTAATGTTACCCACATTTTTGTTTAAGACAAAAATGGGATAACCAGGGGAGCTATCCCAATTCAATATATGTTGGTAATACATTATGAAACATATCAACTATACTGGCATGGGACCATACTTCTTGAAGAGTGAGGAAATGTATTATTAGAATGGCTCTAAATTGATAGGTGAATTTGAATGCATGAGAAAGGTAACAACAGATGATATCATAGGCTCTGATCTCTTGGAAGAGTCCTCTGCAGAATCCATATAGTGCACAGGCAAGGAGGGTGATAGCACAATAATACAAGGACCAGAGGAGGGATAGTGGATGGGTCAAACCTTTCTGATAGAAGAACTGATTACATGTCAGTAGTACTCCTATAGAGAGCAGTTAAACAAGGATAAGAGACCTTTCTAAGGTTTGTATTTTTATGGAAACCAGTATTCACAATGTTAGAATTAAGGATTCATCTTGACAAAGACAAGAGGAGTGTAAATTTGTAAGCCTATCCAGGGAGGTCTGTCTCAAATGCAGTCATTACAGTCCCATCCTATTTCAATGACACTCAGCATCAAGCAACTCAAGCTCCAAAACACATGATCACTACAGTTCAAAGAATTTGGGCAGATAGCTAACATGATGGCTATAGATGCATCTTTTGGAACCTTGTCAGCTACAGAAGTAGAGGCTCAGAAGATACCTTGAGCTGGGCATGAAAATGTAAATAGGACACAACAAAAATTCTGCCTGTAATCATAAAACAAGTCTTGAACTAATTTCAACCTGAAGGGAGGAAAAGAATGCAAAGAACAGAGACTAATTTCACAGCAGAAGTTGCCCAAGATAATTAATTGGTGTAAGGTATCTCTCCTGTGTATAATATATATAAGTATGCACACTGGAATTAAAAAGAAAATTAAAGAAGGCGGGGAACCTAAATTTTGGCCAAAATCAGCTTTTGTTGTTGGAACCAACCTTTATTTAAGGTGATTTGTACACATGTGAAATGAAATTTATGATGGGCTGACCAGTGCGTGTAAAGTCTTGTGACCATTGCTAAGAGAAATGTTCTTAGCCTATGGGGGATTGCCTACTGAAGAGCCCATTTATTTGCACAACAGACACATGGCAGAAATGGGGTGCTCAACCCATCTTATGAGGACACAGAGGATGAGTTTTCCCACCTTTAAAGGAGCCAAATGAGTTCACTTTGAAGCACTCTACACTTGGAGGAATCTTGGAGGTGTAGTTTTCCCTTTGGTCATTCCTTTGCCTTGCTTTGTGAGCCATTTTCCTACTTCATAATGGCTTTGCGTCCCTTATAATAAATAGTTTGAAGGTCTATACACCCTTTGAAGGGTCATTTATTAGAGGTACACGAGCCTATATCAGAGAAAAAGGGTTTAGTGTCCACTTTGAAAGAAATTTGGAGGAGGAACTCCCTTGTTTAGTGGAGGATTTGTTACAGCTGTGGAGGAACTTGAAGGTCCCCCTCTCCCACTTGGTCAATGGCATTGGGAGCCCTTGTGCCCACCTTGGAGGAGAATTTTTGGGTTGTCTGCCCACTTTAGAGGCTTTTGGTGGGCAGATTTAAAGACTTCTTAGATAAGCTATGATGTTGATGGGCCTTGGGAGGCTGGATGCCATGCCAACAAGCCCTTCATATCCTTCATTTATGGAGATGGGCACTTTGTGAGGGCTCATTCCCCCTGATCATTGTAAATGTGGCATGAATTCCCCTAAATTCATGTAATTTTCGTTAATTAATTGTACAAGAGGGCCTTGCACCTCCTTAAGCTCGAATTAGGGATTTTAGATTAGAAAAATAATATTTCACTGCGAGGGAAATTGAGAACCTCCTCTATAAATATAGGTACTTTCCTTTCATTTTCTCATGGTTGGATTTGGGGGAGAAATATCTTAGAAGGTCTAAAATTTATGTGAATTTTCTCTCTTACAATTTGGTTATGGATGGAAGAGTTGAGTGACTTTTCTTGGGTGCAATTGGAATGTGTGTGATCTCTTTTCATGGATGCTTATGGTAGAGATATTGGACGATGCTTGGTGAAGTAAGTTGGTTTATTTACTTTGTCCTGGTATGTTGGAATGTGTGTGATTAGGAAAGACAACTAAAACACTCTATGCAACATCTAGCCAAGATTAAACTCACAAATGAGGTGAAGGCACCCAATTTTTCCACAACAATCATCTTAATGCAGACCAGTGAGATAATCATTCATCTTACATATCTAAAGGTAAATAACATAATCTAGTATAAGTGGTTTCAACAGAGCCTAGAGTTATTATTACCCACATTTTTGTTTAAGACAAAAATTGGATAACCAGGGGAGCTATCCCAATTCAATATATGTTGGTAATACATTATGAAACATATCAACTATACTGGCATGGGACCATACTTCCTGAAGTGTAAGGAAATGTATTATTAGAATGGCTCTAGTTTGATAGGTGAATTTGAATGCATGAGAAAGGTAACAACAGATGATATCATAGTTTCTGATCTCCTGGAAGAGTCCTTTGTAGAATCCATGTAGTGCATATGCAAGGAGGGTGATAGCACAGTAATACAAGGACCAGAGGAGGGATAGTGGATGGGTCAAACATGTCTGATGGAAGAATTGTTCACATGTCAGTAGTACTCTTGTAGAGAGAAGTGAAATGAGGATAAGAGACATTTCTGATGTTTGTATTGTTATGGAAACCAGTATTTACAATATCACAATTAAGGATTCATCTTGACAAAGACAAGAGGAGTGTAAATTTGTAAGCCTATCTAGGGAGGTTTGTCTCGAATGCAGTCATTACAGTCCCACCCTATTTCAATGACACTCAACATCAAGCAACTCAAGATCCCAAACACATGATCACTGGAGTTCAAAGAATTTGGGCAGACAACTAACATGATGCCTATAGGTGCATCTTTTGGAACCGTGTCAGCTGAAGAAGTAGAGGCTCAGAAGAGACCTTGAGTTGGGCTTGCAAATGTAAATAGGACACCACAAAAATTATGTCTGCAATCATAAACCAAGTCCTGAACTAACTTGGAACTTGAAGGGAGGAAAAGAATACAGAGAACAGTGCCTAATTTCACAACAGAAGTTGCTCAAGAGAATTAATTGGTGTAAGGTCTCTCTCCTGTGTATAATATATATAGGTATGCACACTGGAATTAAAAAAGAAAATTAAAGAAGGGGAGGGGGGGAGGGGGCGTAGGGAGAAACCTAAATGTGGGCCAAAATCAACTTTTTTTGTTGGATCCAACCTTATATTTAAGGTGATTTGTACACGTGAAATGAAATTTATGATGTGCTGACCTGTGCATGTAAAGTCTTATGACCATTGCTAGGAGAAATGTTCTCATCCTATGTGTGATTGCCTATTGAAGAGCCCATTTCTTTGCACAACAAACACATGGCAGAATTGGGGTGCTCAATCCAGCTTATGAGGACCTAGAGGATGAGTTTTCCCACCTTTAAAGGAGCTAGATGAGTTCACTTTGAAGCACTCTACACTTGGAGGAATCTTCAAGGCGTAGTTTTCCCTTTGGTCATTCCTTTGCCTTGCTTTGTGAGCCATGGGCCCACTTCATAACGGTTTTGTGACCCTTATAATAAATAGTTGAAGGTCTATACACCATTTTAAGGTTCATTTATTGGAGGTACATGAGCCTATATCAAAGAAAAAGGGTTTAGTGCCCACTTTGAAATATATTTGGAGGTGGAACTCCCTTTTTTAGTGGAGGATTTGTTACAACTGTGGAGGAACTTGAAGGTCCCCCTCTCCCACTTGGTCAATGGCATTGGGAGCTCTTGTACCCACCTTGGAGGAGAATTTTTGGGTTGTCTACCCACTTTAGAGGCTTTTGGTGGGCCTTAGATAAGCTATGCTATTGATGGGCCTTGGGAGGCTAGATGCCATGCGAACAAGCCCTTCATCCCATTCATTTGTGGAGATGGGAACTTTGTGAGGGATAATTCCCCTTGATCATTGTACATGTGGCATGAATTCGCATAAATTCATGTAATTTTTGTTAATTAATTGTACAAGAGGGCCTTTGCACCTCCTTAAGCTATAATTGGGGATTTTAGCTTAGAAAAATAATATTTCACTGCAGGGGAAATTGAGCACCTCCTCTATAAATATAGGTGCTTTCATTTCATTTTCTCATGGTTGGATTTGAGGGAGAAATCTCTTAGAAGGTCTAAAATTTTTGTGATTTTTCTCTCTTACAATTTGGGTATGGATGGAAGAGTTGAGCGACTTTTATTGGGTGCAATTGGAATGTATGTGATGTCTTTTCATGGATGCTTATGGTAGATCTTGGATGATGCTTGGTGAAGTAAGTTGATTTATTTACTTTGTCTTGGTATATTGGAATGTGTGTGATTAGGAAAGGCAACTAAAACACTCTATGCAGCATCTGGCCAAGCTTAAACTCAGAATTTCTCAACAAAGACAATCACAGAGATAAATAACAGTCACACAAAAGACACTTATCTTTTTTTAGGAAATCCAATAGGGAAAACCTGCTTGCTTGATGTGGCTATTTTATTTATTATTATTGAGCACTTGTATCTATTACAAAGCAATCTGTCTCTCTTGAGAAAGTGTTCTACTTCTCACAAAAATCTCAGCTAGTACAATTGATCTTGGCCTTCCTTGATCACAACTTGATCTCGATTCCTGCACACAATTGATCCTCTGTTGCCGCCTTGACTTGCTCTGCAAACCCTACTCTCTTCTTCTTAATCTTGTGCACTTGTGACTTACTACTTCTTATAACACAAGCTTTACATGCAATCAATCTCCTATTCCCTAGTGCTCTTGTTCCTCCTATTTCTTAGGACACAGTTCCTGCACTCTCCACAATCAAGGCTCCTCCCACAAAATCGTGAGTTGTCTTTTCACACAAACCTTTGTGCATAAAACAATTGTCCTTTCCTCATGTCTTCGTCCTCCCTTTATAGATTCTATCCATGCTAAATAGTAAATTAGGCTGGTTCATATTTAGAGC
Source organism: Pinus albicaulis (assembly GCA_034641835.2). Lineage (NCBI taxonomy): Eukaryota > Viridiplantae > Streptophyta > Pinopsida > Pinales > Pinaceae > Pinus > Pinus albicaulis. Next base: position 520,007,707 of record CM076578.1, read on the forward strand.
TCGAGTTTTTGATTGACGAGTTAACTGAGAGTCACACTCTTTATCCCTCTAATCAACACTGGAGTTCTTAACTCATTCATCCTTCAATCAAGACTGAAGCCCGAACACGTTCTAACTGAACTAATAACTATCACCCAATCCTGTAGTTAAACTGATGAAAACTCCTCTTATAACTGAAGCTCCAACTCTACACGTGCTAACTTGATGATTATTCCAGTAAAATGGAAATAACTCATCTTAACTGGAGTCTAACTCATGAGGAAAATTCGAGGTTTTCACTGGCTAAGGCACAAGCCAAAATACCATGCTCGCTACATTTTCGACAGTAAATCATTTATTCAAGTTGTTTACTTGAAAAAATACTCGAAGAAAATTACCTATAACGCTCTCTTCTTGAGTTCTTGTGCTTGGATGGTGATCTTTTCTCTCATGTTGGATTTCTTTATCAATCTCATGCTATGGGTTCATTTGTAGTGTGATCATTATTAAAGTGTTAATTTTTTTTGGTTTGGTTGCATTAGGCTTTGTTGAAGTGTTTACTATAAATCTTAAAAATCCTTATGATCTTCTTAAGCAGTTGTGTTTGGACATTGAACTTTTCAATCTTGTGCTGAAATTCCTTTTAAGTTTTTCAAGCTCATGGGATAGGTTCATCTCTAGTGTGATCATTATTAAATTTTTGTTAAGTTTTTTGTTTGGCTGGATTAGGGTTTGCTGAAGTGTTCACCATAGATCTAAAAACTCTTTGAGATCTCAACAGCCAGAGTCATTTATTAATCAGTTAAATGTTATTAAATTGGCCCTATTTCCACACAGAAAATGATAAATAAGCCTTAATGCCACAAGTAACCATAAAGTAGAACAAAAATATCCAGAAACTAGGAAAGAGATGGTTAAAATTTAAAAACAATTAAACTACACAATCTTAAAAGAAGAAAAAAACATAATAAAGAGGAAAATATATAAAAAAGCATACGTCCTATGAATATAAAGACAGATTTGCCAACAATGTAATTAAATTTCAGTGTGTGCTACGTCATTTCTATGGTAACCAACCCGCATAAATGTAAAATAATCCAACAATAAACCATCGAAGGGAACATCAACATGCATCCAAAAATCAATTTCTAAAATGAAGTTTTCAAAAACCGACTAAATTTCATAACCCTACATAAAAAATAGAGGAGACTAACAACATAGTGGATTACCTGTGTCTAGTATGTAAGGGTCGTTGTAATATATCTCTTCAGATTCATCTTGAGCTTTTCCACAACCTCCAAATATAAATAGATGGTGATAAATGAATGCAGCATTGTCCCTCTCACGAGCTGCTGGTCAATGAATGCAGCACTGTCCCTCTCACGAGCTGCTGGTCAATGAATGCAGCACTGTCCCTGTCACGAGCTGTTGGTCCTTCACCACTCACCTTAGGTTGCACCCATGTATTTGCAGGGGTGCCCAGTTCTCTGGATGAGTACTCTACCTCCTTTTGCTGTAAATTTTCCTCTACGCAATCCAGTGTCTTGGTATTTCTTTTGTTATTATTGGGGTTATCATTACTCTTGGCCCTAGATGAATGAAAAGGTCGAATGGCGGACAACAATGATTTTTTTGAAAGGCCATTCCGCCCTTTTTATTTTCAGATAGTTAAATATATTTTAAACTATGGCGCCCTTTTTCAGATAGTTATACAAGTGAATATTTATTATTATTTAAATACATTTTAAATTAATAAATAAGGAAAATAAAATCCTATATATATTGAAGTGTTAATTTTATTTTCATAATTACAAAATTGAATATTTACGATTATTTACATATATTTTATTTTAAATTAATAATACTTAATTGAAAAATTGAATCTTATATAGATTGCTGTTTTAATTTTATTTTTCATATAGTTACAAAATTGGATAGTTAAGAAATTGAATATTTATGATTATTTATATATATTTTAAATTAATAACACTCAACAGTAAAATACAATTTTATATAAATATTCTTACACTCTTATATAGATTTGTTTTGGCAATTAAAAACAATTTGAGAGGTGAACTTGACAAATCACTTGGTTTGTGGGTAGTAATCATTAATAAAACTACACATTTATAGTTTTAATTTTATAGAAGTGTTAATGAACACATAAATAGTGATGGAAGTAACTCTAGTTAGGTATTCATATCCATTTTTTACACAAATATTTATTCAAATTACAGTGGAAATTAAATTATGGTAAATATGGTATTAACTAGAGTATGAGCTATCTTCAAGGATTTTATTTTTGGATAATTTTCCTACAAAGCTTAAGAATAAAATATTAGTGAAAATATATTTTGAACTCATGCATGAATATTGCAACCATGTCCAAGAATTATATATATATATATATATATATATATATAGCGAGAGAGAGAGAGAGAATATTAATAATAAAAAGTTTCTTATAGTTAAAATATGTGGGTTTGTGAACATGACTAAGTGAACATGGGCTGTGAACATGACTAGGAGTTAGGGTTGGTCCACGCTCCTTTGCTTCGTCCACCTCCACGACAGGTCCTGTGGGTGCAATACGACTAGAGGTCAAGGCTCACTGCTCGACCCCTCCTCCCAACGTGCCCATACATGTCGTTCAAATATAAGTGGCAATCATTATGGTTGAGAACCACCTGTTTGTGAGATGGTAAGGCTTTGGAGTTTGTTATGGCAGGTCATCTGTTTGATTCCCACCAAGGCCTTTCAACCTTTAACAAATTTTTAGCCAATGTAGAGGTGCCACATGGTGGCCTCTAGTTGGGCCACGTGGCAGCTTCACATTGGGCCACCAAAATACACTGTAACCAATAAAATTCGGCCAACTCACACTTTAGTATCAAAATTGCAATTTTTCATTTCTAGAGTGACACAATTAAAAATTACTGACATAAATGACAAATTCATATACTTGTTGTCCTTAATAATTGTTCTTATATTTTATTCCTAGACTAAATTAGTCATTTTAGTTAGTCTCTTTTAGTTTGGTCACTTATTATCTAGTCATATATTTTAGTCCTGGACTAAATTAGTCATTTTAGTTAGTCGCTTTTAGTTTGGTCACTTATTATGTAGTCATATATTTTATCCCTAAACTAAATTAGCCGTTTAAGTTAGTCATTTTTAGTTTAGCCACTCAAAAATTCTCAAATTTAGTAGTAATTCACTTGAAATAATTGTCATGACTAACTTTTTCAGTCACCTAGTCACTAATTTCATCATTTTCTACTAGTGATCGATACAGTAGGGATGCCAATAGATCTGGATAATGCAACAACATATAGAAAGGTCCATAAGTGGACAGAGATGTGCAACTAGGTGTAGTTTTATTCCAAGGGGCATGAGGATACATGGTTATATACAGTAGTGTGTGGGGTTGCACTGAAGAATGGGGGAGTGATACTAGCAGGGAGATTCCTTGATGACGATGTCAAGCATTCAAGTGAGGGGGGAATACCTAGGTTTGGAGAGTAATATTGTCACAGGGTTGACCATGAGCTTCCATATAGGTTCTTGGACATACCAATAAAAGCCCACACATCTATAACTCTCCATCATTGCACACTGGCACAGGGGATGTTATATTGTATCTTGATTCTATCATCATGAGAAATAGGACTCGATAGGTTCATTTGAGACAGTTGGATAGGATATAGTGCATCACAAGAGATACTTTCCAGCTACAACATATGGTCAGGGCGTGAGCTGGCACATGCAAATTTGGGGATGGTTTGATCTTCTGCAAAGGTAGTGTGTGCTCTTTCTTTGAGATCACACTTAAAAAGAGATGCATGACACACTTTGGGTACGACATTCTGAGGGGTTACAAGAGCATATACAACAGGTAGTGTATTTTTCTTACAAGAAGATGTTTAGACTCACAGCAGTATTGGGGTGCACCATCAAGAGACAGGATAGCAGATCTCACTATGTGATATGACAGGCACAAGGAAGTTTAGCATGCATTAAATTTATTCATGATATACATATTCAATATATTGGATACATGTAGAGACCAGAGAAATGGCGCAGGGGGGTTCCAAACAGTTGTTAGGACTAAGCCACAATTGATTTGGGTATGGGATCTAGGGATTCAATTGGTTGATTGGTCATTCTATTTCGAGATGGGCGGAATATGGGAAGAGAGTGATCTAGACCACTCTTGGTTTGACATGTGGGGGAGCCCTAAGGCATTCATTGTATGGTGAGGAATTGTTTTCCTGTTTCTACTCAGGATTGGAATTAGCCATAGATGGGCAGACATTGGAATCATTGAGATGCCTATGCAAGATAGGCTTGGCCTTCACAGATATTTTTCCATCATGATCCAAGAGAGGAGGAAACAATATGCACATGATGGGTAGAAAATTATGGTGAGAGTGGCACAATGACAACATGATGGCACCCTTTTGATACTAGCATGGAATCCAGGCATCACAAGACTTGGTAGTGCATTTACCCTTAGTGATGAGTTGGTTTCTATAGGGGAAGATCATGTACATCTTTCATTGGGATTTAGTGATACATTGATGACATGGGGGACTTCACTAGTATGGAAAAATGTCCAACAAGAAGAGATCAAGGGGAACACATGCAGACAAGGGTTCATCTCCACGGGGATTGGACTGCATCCTCAAGAATTTACTCTTGAAGTGCATGATATTGTTTACTCTAGAGGGTAGTTTATCGTGGTTTAGCTTAGGATTTTACATTATCAGGGTGCTCTACTTATGCAGAGTTCTTCTAGTGACTTTATCTTATGGTACAACGAGTGTAGAAAAGGAGGCTTCCCATGGGTCATGATGGTTTGGGACCCTTGTGTCACGAGATTTATTCATGTGGTGGTATTGTCACAATGAGGAGTAGTTCAATGGCACATTTGGGAACATAACATTATCTAGACCAACATACGAAGCGCAACATAGGGTGATATTGCTTGAGGCAAGAAATTTTTGGCGGGGAGGATTGTCATGTCCCCAATAAATAATTTTGCTAAGTAAAATCCTCAATTTTGTAATTTTGGTGATAGGTAAATATGTCAGAAAATAAAATTAGGAAAAGTGGGTTGTGAAGGCTCAATTTAATTTTTGGAGAGAAAAGAAGGCTAAACTTAGGAGAAAATAAAAACTAAAGTGGTAATGGGATGTGGGGCCACTAAAAGAATAAATCAAACCCCCTTAGGAAAATCGAACCGTAAGGAAGAAGTGAGAAAGGGAGGTATAAATTAGTGGAGGCCACAAGGAATAAATGAGAAACAATTATAAATAGAGGAGGAGAGCCTCATTTTGACATATTATTTGCATTTCATTTTAGAATTGGAGATTTTGCTTGAGATGCTTGGCCAAGCCAATCAATGTTATTTAGAATAAGGATTTTCCAAGTGGGAATTCCAACTCTTATTTTGGGGGACTTCAAGTGCCACTCTAGGAGAGAGATTGTGGGTATATTTTGGCATATTGTATGGGATTTTGCAATGTTTCCTCAGCCTATGCGAGTTTCTGTAGGATGCAGTGGAGGGTTTTTTTGGTGCTTGAGGAGCTAGCGTTTGTTGTCTTTCAGGCTATCTATTTTGGGTAAACTTTTCTTTAAAGAGGACAATTTTTTTGTGGCAAAATTTATGGGTTGAAAGTGTTGTAGTTTTGTGGGCTGGAATTTCTCTTCTTGGGCCTACGCTGGGGTTTACTGGCTATTCTTTGCGCAGGGGTTGAGAAATTATGTTTTTCCTAGTATTGGAATTGATTTTAGCCAGGAGTTTAAGGAAGGAATTTTTCTGGGATTTGGAGGAGTTTCCCTTTGGGTAAATTGTGTATTATTGAAAAATTTCCATTTTTTTAGTTCACTAGCACACTGTGAACGGCTACACATTGATTTTGGGGTTTCAATGACTGGTGGATTCAACTCGATATTTTTTGGGGTTTTGTTGGATTGGGTGTGAGGAGCCTTCTCTTAATTTTTTTATAATTTTTGGAGTAGTTTTGAGGGGCCATTTTGAAGTTTTCCTCTATCAACAACAATATTAGTAACAACATTATAATTTTTTGGGTAATTTGCATATTTTGGGGCTTTCTAGGAAGCTGGAATTAGCCCAAGATTTTTCAAATTTTGGTAGATTTGGGTGAGATAAGTCTCCAGTTAATTTTGCAAAATTTTTGGAGCAAATTTGATGGTATAAATCATAGTTCACCTCCAACGACATCAACAAAAAATTTTGGGCAGTGTATTGGGATAGATTGAGCCATTTCAGTTGGATTTTTGCTTAGATATTCACTTGGTTATTGCATTATTTCATTAGCAAGCCCATGTTTTATAATTCTACTCTATTGTACTTAGATTCAGAGAATTTTTAATAAAATGGCTGAAATTTTTTGTTGTTATTATATGGTTTATTGATTTATTTTTGCCTGTGTAAAATTTGTGATTGCATGGTTGTATTTTCTTGTTGTAGCTTAATGCATGTTTATGGTATTCATTGTATTGAATAGTTTGGGATATTACATTATGTACAAAAAAAATCACATGGAATTGAGAACATAGGAGGAAATTTTGAGCATATGATCAATTCTTCCATGGGCACAATAAGTTCGTCTCCATTTTTTTTTAGACTGGTTTACTTGAATGTGTGAAATATATAGTGCATCCACATCAAGTCCCTTCACCAATTGAATTATCAAATGAATATGTATTATAATGATTACTGGTGTAAGCATACAAATTCATCTATGGCCCTGATAATTAAAAAGGAAATTGTTTGAGATATGTTTTATGATTAAAACCTTTGCATTGCTTTCTACATTCTTCAACAGTTGTAACAGAAACTGAATAGACTTGACATGCCAACATCCCTAGCCATTTGAATTTCTAGACTTTGCTTAGGAGGTACTTCCTACACCACCCCTCACCTTCCCCCCCCCCCACAAAAGCCATAGAAAGGTACTTGAGTTTTGTGCTAATGTGATTAGTTTCATGTTTATCCCACCTAATTGCTATACAAGTTAATTACATTTTCCTTGAAAAAAAATATTATCCATATTCAATTGGAGTTAAAAATTAGGCAACCTGAAACAAAAAGAATAAAACAATCCAAACAATTGCACAAAATTACATGAAAAGAGTTACAGTGAAGAACTAACATCATTCCAAGGGGAATCACTAAAGGTACATAAGCAGAGGGGCATTGTAGATAGGGGTTGGCCATTAGTTGTGTCCTTGAAATTGGCCATGTTGTTAGCCCTCCCACATATGGTTGATGATTGGGTATTTAAAAAGAAGGTCTAGTTGGATAATATGAAGAAGGTCCAAGAATTGCAATTGATGTTCCAACTAGCTATGGATGATGAAATTTACAAGTGGCACCAAACTTGCACCATCATTTTTTAACATAGTGAGAGAATTCCTTCTCATTCTATAGGCAATGTAAATAAAAACAGGTTCATGTTAAACTTCTAGGATCAAAAGATTTATAGAATCCTTCTAGAAAACAAGGAAATGTGAAAACTAAGATATGACTACTGAAATACAGAATAAGAAACTTAGATGAGAAGGAAAATGAGAAAATGCATTGGTTTAAACTTTAAATATACAATTAAATATATAATGACCCTAATTGTCACCATAGTTCTTCCTCCATATTATCAATTCAATTTATTATAGCCCTTCCTATGTTGTATTTATCATATAAGAGAATGAAGCATATGAGAATCTCATTTTCGTTCTAAGCTAAGGAAAATGTAACCGAAAATGTATAGAACCAAAAATGAATTTGTCAAAACACAAGTTGCTTAAATAGATTAATATAGTCAATGCAAGAGATAAAAAATACCAACCAGTGGCAATGGGTAGCCAAGAGCATTCAATTGCTTCCAGTCTGATGTTTTAGCCTTGTATTATGGGTGGTGGTATTTTCAAGTAGCACCAAAATTGCATGTACCTATCTTTATGAAATGTTTCCAATCAAAATTAAAAAAATGAATATTATGTGAGAGATCTAATATAAGCTTGAATAATAAAAAGAGACTTAACAGATTGAAGTTCTTGACAAAATTTGAGGAATTTTTTTCCAACACTTCACTTCTCATGGTCTCTCCTATGGCTCCCACAAATCACTCTCTTGTGGCTGCCACAAATCACTCAAATAAAAAATAACAATAATAAAAATGAATAGGATAAATTATGTAAAAATATATCCCAATTTTTGAATCACAGGAATGGTTTGAAAAATATAACACACATAACTAACTTATTTATTTTCTCTTTGTCCTTTGCTAAGGTAGTCCCACAATGAGGAAGGTCGAACAAGTCCCACAAAGAGAAAGAAGGAAGGTCTAGCAAGTGAGTATACTCATCCTCATTCAGGACATTAACTTATTATGCTAGTAATATATAACCATTGTATTAATAGGATAAACCTCTCTTATAATTGGATCTCATTCAAATACATGGGGATACAAACATAAGAGAATATTGTTAAAAGAAATCACAATTCTAAATTTCAAAAAGGGCATGATTATATAACTTCTTAGAGGGATATTCCCAAAATAGTGCTACATATTTTACCTACATAACAACCATGAAAACTATCTACTCTGTTATGATAAAAATTGAATGAGTTAGGATACAGTCTCATCAATCATAGGAAACATATAAACTAAATCTATACCTATTTTAAAAGAGTTACAACGATGGTTACACTGCAGAAGAAATCAATGGTAGGATGAAACTTGAGCTCCTTATCCATGACCTTAATGGCTTTTAGAAAATATTATTTCCACGCAGTGAGCATGTCAACCTCTTTCCCTGTATCTCTTCTCCTTCAACTTCTTTCTATTCCTCATCCATGATTATGGAAGTTGTTTCATCCAAATTGATACTCCCCACTGCATTACCAACTTCTTGGATATTTTTATTGGCTTCATTGCCTCTCATTATGACTTTGCAATGGGAACATTGCTTCAAGGAAAGTGAGTCCCTGGCTCTTTTTGCAACCAAATGACTTAAATTCCCACTCCCATCAAAAACTTTGTAGAAAACGATGTCCTTGTTCGACCCAAATTCCTACAAAATCATTACAAGAATTAAAACATATCTAAGATCTACTTCAAATTGGATCTATCAAATATTATAACTTTTAACTACAAGGAGGTAACAAGTTCAAACCTCCCAAACAACCATGGAATCTTGATTATTCCCCTTCCTACCATGTTGAGTAAACATACATGCAATATTATTTTAGCAATCCATACACATCTTGCTGGGAATCCTTGCCAAATGGGCATCAGTTTATAGAAAGGAACCACCAATGAATAATCATTTATAGAAAGGGTAAAATCTAAACCAAGGGTTGGATAGCCAGAAGTTCCCATGGAATAACGTGAAGAAAATATCAAGCACATGGTCCATTAGAAAAATTATCTCACACATTAGTAGTTAAAAGAAGGAAAAAAATTTAAAGGCCCAAAGAAGTTGAATTCCATGGTAAGAGAGAATAATGATTTCTTAAATATCATTGTGTCCCCTGGCATTATGAGATAAAGCAACAGAAAAACCCTTCGAGAATATCGCAACCGAAAAATAGATGGGAAGGGTAAAAAGGAATAATTAATCCAAAGGTCATAGGATTGAAATCCTAGTTTGTAGGAACCAAGACAGTCAAAACCCACACTTGTAGTTACAGTGACAACAACAATAAATCAAATAGTAAGTTTACCTATCGAGAGAAACTGCCGCTGTGACGGTCAAAATTTTACCTCTATCTTGGTCGTGCATGCTTCATAAATGCTTTCCAACACTTGCCACAACCTCTCAATTTGTGGCACCTATTATTGATTCCTTGGTCACTTGTTAACGACAATGTTGACTTTACCTTAAAAATTAAGTAATCAATCCAATGACTAAGGTTAATTGAATCATCTAACAAGGATCCAACGGACTAGAGTAGCAGTTGGAGGGGAGTTCATCCAAGAGGGGAACACCTTATGGCGTAATTAAACATGGACACAAATATGAAAAAAATAAAACCAAGAGGTAAGGGTTAGCAGTAAGAGAGTGAATGACATAAAGAAGAATAATGGTTGGAGGGGAGTTCATCTAAGAGGGGAACACCTTATGGCGTAATTAAACATGGACACAAACATGAAAAGAGGAAAACCAAGAGGTAAAGGTTAGCACTAAGAGAGCAAGACATAAAGAAGAGTCAAAGAGCTTCGAGGGATTGTTGGATGAAGCAGATTATATCAATAAATATTAATAATTATTTAAATATAAATAAAAGAGAGAAGCAAAAGTTAAAGATATTTTAATTTTAATTTTAATTAATAAATAATAGTTTTATAATTAATTATAAATTGTATTTTTAAAAATTATTATAACAATATATTTAATATAATTTTAATATGGAATTTAGCCCACATGTCATATAATAGACGGTGACAAGGTGTTTTGCTAAGATACTTTGTGGTGAAAAGGTCACCAGTTCGAAATCCTATGGGAAAAATTCCAACCATGCTAGGGCTTGGAGTGGACCAAGCGAGATGTGATCCCTAAGTGATTTTGACAGCTTGGATTCTTATGAATATTGGCTACTCAAGCCACAGGTTAAGCATTTCAGTTATTTCAAAACTAACATTACCTAACAAGTCCACGTGGCATAGAGCACATGACTACAAGGTGTTCTATTAAGACACTTCATGGTGTAAAGGTCACTAGTTGAAAACTCTATGGAAAACAAATCCAACAATTCTAATGTCTGGTGTGGCTTAAGCCAGGTGCGATATTCAGGTGATTTTGATGGCTTAGATGTCCCTGGGTCGCGACTACTCAAGCCACATGTTAGGCATGCTAGTCATCTCAAGACCCGCATAACATAGTAAACAAAAAGTTTAATATGATATTTTGTAAGAATTAAATTGAAGTGAGAAAGATCATAATTATTCCTCCTAACTATTTAAAATAAACCTAACTACATAAAATAAACCTAATTGAAAAATATTATACATATTTTAATACAAATTATTAAATTAATATTTTATTGTATTTTGCTTTAAAATGTTATAGTTTAATAATTAAAAAACTAATTTCACAAAATCAAATAATAATTTGAAAAAAAATGCATGTGTGCACGCATGTTCTTTCCTTTTCATGAAAATGAGTCTCTCTCTTAGCCCAAGGGCTAGAGTGAGGTTGCTAATGCCCGGCTAGCTCATAGGTATATTCACTTAGGAGTTCACAAGGATCTATTCCAATACAACAATATTTGTAGGCACAAAGTCGTTACAATAATATTTATCAAGGCATTATAGTTCATCATGTCACTAGATGGGATTTGAACATGGGTGGAGAAGATAACATCCATTCTGCCCAAATACCCTAGATAACCCCAATTGATATATATATATATATATATATATATATATATATATATATATATATATATATATATATATAATCCATTTTATATAAAATATAACACTTTCACATTTTATTTATCACTTAAAAAAAAAAACCCCATAAAATGAGGGTAGCTCCACTAAAGGGACCACATCCCCTTGCCAAACTAATTTGAACCTAACCTTGAGGGCGTCGACGAAAACTAAATTTTTGACCTCCCAATAGCAAGGTGCTTTAGCAACGAGACCTCAACCAATTGAGCTGACCATTAAAACTTTATCACTATTTTCATATATATATATATATTCTTAAAATATTTCTTTTTTCAACAAAATATATTCTTAAAATATTTAAATTATAAACAATTACACCTAAAGGATGTATACAGGGCAAATGTGTAGGCGTGTGTAATGTAAGAAAGTTTATATGTCAAAATTTTTAATTATTTTATAAACACTTTATTTTAATTTAATTTTTAACATTTTTAAAATTAAATCTAAAAGCAAAAAGATATGGGGCATGTAAAATAATGATTTTGTGGTCATATTTGAATTTAATCAATAAGCACATAAAAACTTCATCCTTACAATAAATTTACAATATAACAAGATTCTTAACCATGTATATTCACCCTCCTTTTACTATGGATATTATTAACTTGTAAATAAGGTTTGTTATAATACCATTACTTATCAATACCACATGCCCAAAAACCATAACTCATTTCAAAATCATCATATTTTATAAATATTTTTATTTTATTTTATAGCATTTTTTAAATTAGATCTAAAAACAAATAGGTATAACAGAGTGTTGTAATATCCCATAAATATTTTGAATCCGTCAAAATAAATTAAAAATTAAAATAATCTTTAATAAGTATAACAACCCCAGATGCATGTGATTATGCCACACAGAACGTAGGAGGGATGCCACGCGCTCACCACAAGGTTGAGCACACGGTGGAGGCATGACATTAGCGACGTGGTTGCAGGCATGCCTGGGGAGGACAGGTTAAGTTGGGGAAGGACAATGATTGTAATCAACATTAGGCAGAATAAAAAAATGGAGGTGGAGGCGGTGGGGATGCAGGATCCTGAGGGGGCAAGGCGTCACCTATGACTCAGTCCATGCGTGAGTGAAAGAATTATTGCAGGAAGGTGGAGGGAAGGAAACTTCGAATATTGGGGAGACTAGGAAGGATTTATATGGTCGCAAAGTGGCAGGGGCGACATTGTTGACGTCTGGTGCAGTGGGGTGCTCGGACAAAAAGGTGGTGGAGCGATGCTGGAGGCTGTGGAGGAGATCCATCGATGCTCACATCAGGAAGAGAGGATGGAGGTTTTCCCTCTTCTGGGCCACCGCAGAGTGGGTCGGGGAACAAGGAGTGGGAGAGAAGAGGATATCGAAGGCATAAAAAGCGTGCAGTCTTCTCAACCAGTGAAATGGGGAGGCAAACTAGATTGGGAGGCTCTGTTCTTCGCTGAGAATGACAATGAGGATGCCTGCGCCATTTCAAAAATGGAGGTGGACTTGGTTAAGTCTCTGTGTAGAGAGTATGGAAGGGGAGTCGAGGTGCACCTGGTCTGAGTGTCAAGGATCCTCTTGGGTCGTCTGATCGGGGAGAGGAGGAGAATTGGGCAAGCGATCGAGGAAAACATCAGTAGCATCAAGGAAGCAATGGACAAAAGCCTCGGAAAGTTGCAGGATACCAGGCTCATAGCCAGATACCTGGACATTTTGCGGCCCGAAAATGCGATCCCGATGGAAGATGACGAAGGTGGAGAAGAAGAAGCGGACGAGACCATGCAAGATTTGAACAAGCCAATAGGGGAGGACCAGGACCGAGACTAATAAGGTGCCTTGGCCTCCTTTTTCAGCCCTGTAATGTCTATAATCCGAAGTCTTAGTAGGTTAAGTTGGTTACAAGTAGGGGTTCTAGCCCTACTACCTTTGTTAAGAGTCATCAGACTAGACTTTCCTCTGGTTTCCCAATATGGGCAAAGAAGTTTTTGCAATTTTGGACATATGGTCTGATTTTTGGAGTGCCAGTGGATTAGTGTATGTACACATCTAAATAGTTATTAAAAGGAGGTCCATATTTGTTGATAATATATATATATATATATATTATTAATTATAAGTATCAATAAAATATTTTGACTTGGCCAAATTACATAAAACTAAAAATAAAATAACATATTCAAGTCTCACTACCACAAGTAGTGCCTCCTCAGCAAGACGACCCAGGATCAAACCTCACAGGGGGTGGTTGTGCCCTCTGCTAGGGGGAGAAGATATGTTAAAAACCCAATCCATTAAGGGTTGGTGTGGCCCTGGGTGCGATCCCTTGGTGACTTTGACAACTTTAATGCCCTTGGGTCGCAGCTCCTCAAGCCTAGAAGATCACAAACAACTTGACTAAAAAATATAAAATTAATATTTACATTTGTAATTATAATTAATAATAAAACTAATCTAGACATATCTTAACTTTAGATCTACCAAATTCTAGAAATATAAAATCAAATCTATTAATATGTAAACTTCTTTTGCATCTAAATCAGACTCTTAACTCTAAGTAAAATAAATCTAAATTGATTTATTTATTTACTTTCAAGTATTGAAAACAGTTGAACTTATAGATATGATACTATTGGTAAGTCAGAATAATTTCATTCCACATACCCCACCATTGCCCCCCGCATGCCAATTTTGTTGTGGGACTGCTTCCACTTTAATTGTTTCAAAACTTGAAAACCGTTAAACTTCCAATATGATACTATTTGGAAGTCATAGATGTAATTTCATTCGACATACATCATTATTGCCCCCGCATGCCAATTTTGTTGTGGACCCACTTTAATTGTTTCGATACTTGAAAACAGTTAAACTTATAGATATTATACTATTTGTAAGTCAGACGTAATTTCATTCCACTTACCCCACATTGCTCCCCCGCATGCCATTTTTGGTTCCACTTTAATTGTTTGAATGTTGCCCTATTTGGTAAATTCAATGTAAAAGCGACAAGTGCTAACGTAATCCTATCATGACTTTGAAACGAAGTACCACTGCTTTTGGGTCGGTCGAATTGTTATATATAACTATTAAAGAACTTTTTAACGGATTAAATATTTTAATTTTAAATTTAGTCAAATAATCTTTGATAAATTGATAAAGTTGGTTGAATAATATAAAGTAAAAATAGAGTGTCTTTTTCGATTAATTCAATGTATGAGAGTATCTTTATCTCTTTTGTTTTTCTAAATTGCCTTTGTGTGATGAAATTTTTTTATGGGTTATAATGTCTTTTGAAATATTCTTTAGTGTTAGTTGGTTTCAAAAACATGTAATAGTTTTTTTATTAAAATGGTTTGATTTTATATTAATTTAATTTATTGTTTTTTTTAAGGAATTAGTAATTGGGTTGGTCTTATATTTGTGTGATATGGGATTGATTTCAAGTGTTATTACTATAATTTTTAGGTGTTTACATTGTTTTTTTCGTAAACACAAGTGAATCTAGGGATTTGAACCTCAAACCTCCTTGCACATACTTCCATTGGTAATATAACTACCCTAGAGCATAAATATTATCAGCTTAGATCCATCTTAACCTTGAATTTATCAAGCACTGAGAGGGAACAAATCTCTCGAGGTGCAAACCTCTTTTTTTAGAGCAAAACTTAAGGAAAGGTTTGCACTTGGAGAAATTTGATCCCTCTCGGCGCTTGATAGATGTAACATACCCCCTTAATTAACCTAAGCCCCTTAATTAACCTAAGGTGGTTACTATGATACCCAACTCTCATCGAGCATTTACAAGAATGGGGTAAGGTAAAATTTATTTTATTTTACCACTTATAACATAACCCTATAATATAACGCCAAATTCTATTGTTTTAGTTTATTTTATTTAAATATGTGGAGACTAAGCTTATAAGTCAGTGTGATGCATCATGGTGTCGTGCCTCATAGATCATGATGTTGAATATCAAATGACCATGTTTAATATGAGGAAGTTCCATTGCATACTACATTTTTCGCTCTACCTACATATGTTAAATAAAGAGTTTCTAGTCATTGTGCATACAACTCACTTATTCTATATGATTTCACAGAGACTACTCCCAATTAGTGGTGATGGATCTATTTACTAATGAAAGAATCATTTTTGTGGCAATATGGCTTTATCTACTTGGTTATGGCATATTGTGGGCATGGCTATTTATCAACCAACTCGCCTCATCTGAAAAAAAAAATAAACCACATACTTTACATATAATACATTAATGATGTGTTTTATAAAGCAATGCAAGCATCATTAATCAATTACTTTTCCCATTTAAATGGTCTCGTTCTTATGAATTATATACATGACATCAATGCAACTGGATTTGAACTTCATGGGAATTTATGGTCTTTATAGGTGGGCTCTATAATGACTCTTGAATATAATAATTGGTATATTTCGTAGTGCATGTGTCACGTCCCCAAAGGTATTTATGTGCACAAATTGCTAAACTAGTTCTTTTTATAAAGGTAACAAATTCCAGATTTCATATGTTCAGTTGCAGATAAAATTTCAATTCACTCATTATCATAGTGTAAATGAAAAGCATCTCACGGATAGGCAAGCACAGACATTTAGTTGTAACTGAACTAAACAATAACCAATTAGTCCAAAGTATCTAGCACAATATTAGAACCAAACCAACTAATTCAAAAACTAATTTCGCAGCTCATGGTTTCAAACTAACGCTAAAGCCAAAAACAAAAAAACGAAAAAATGTCCATATTGTATGGATTTTGCAAAGCTTTTGTCCATCATCAACTTATTTTTGTGCAGGAAAACATCAAAATATGCAGGAGAGACATTATGCGAGAATAGACACAAATATTATGAAAAGAATATAAGAACATGATAACCTTCAGTTTATTTCAAAGCATGCAAACAAATAGCATTCCCATTATAAGTTGCAATCCATGAAGTTCTCCACATGAAATGAACGTGAAAAGTACCAAAGAATAAGCCAATGTCACAAAGGCATCAAACATGTCCATGAATCTTTGTCAACATACTAGCTTCTAATGTTGTAAATGCCATATCGAAATTGATTGTATATGTAAATGATACAACATTCGACTTTTAACCAGCTAAATATATCATAGGGTTGTTAATGCATATTGAAAATGCACATATAATGGATACTAATATGCATAATTGGCACAACAAGGTTTTCAAATAACACTGTGTATGGAACATGCTATTGCACCAATATATCCTTCCTAGTAATGAAACAAGGCATGCACCTTCTAGGTCATGTTATATCATGTCCTATGTTGAGACATTAACACCACACACCTTCATGCATAATTAATGATAACACTTTTGCAACAACATATTACAAGAAATTTCATTGCACAATTTCTAAATTCTTCAAGAAAATGTTTCCAAAAATATTTAGAAGCCTCTTTAACACCTTCCTACGTACAATTTGTATGTAATTTAATTCCCACACATAACACAGATAATTTTTCAATAATGTGCATGTAAACTAGAACAAAGAAATATTGAGGCAAAGTTAATTTTATTGAGAACAATCCCTAGGATTACAATGCCATTTGTATTGAAGCCAAGGTTGGAAGCCAATACACCTCCTTATAAGAAACTGCTACAGATTCACACAAATTTGTTCTTCCTTGAAAAGTATACTATAATTGTCTTCATCAATGAGACTGCTACATGCATCAAAAAGGTTCCTCCGATTTGGTCTTTATATCTAGAGCAACAACTCGAATCTTATCACAACACCTCCAATAAGTCGACCTCTGTGAAAAACACTTCATATAAATATTGGGAGCAGCCTGCTATAGGATTAGAATGCATCCCACCAATGAAAACAAGGCTACACAATTCCAGTTGACTTCCTATTCAAACAACATTTCACATGAATAAAGGGAGCCACCCGTTATAGTATTTAAAATTTGACCCACCAATGAAAACAATGTTACACATAAATGCATATGAAATAAAGGGAGTGACCTGCTAGAGTATTTAGAATGCAGTCCACCAAGGAAACAAGGTCACACAGTTCTAGTAAATTTCCTATGAAATGCGACCTAGTAAGATCACAATAGTTCCAGTCAATGGCCTTGCTAACATGGCTACACAGGGAAGGGAACCCACGAGCTATCATTAGAGGAATATTGAGGTCTAAAATGGGCCTCCTAAGGAAAATTATAAAATAATAGTGGAAATAATAAAATAATTTAGATTGCATCATCAAATTTTGGAGTGAAAAAAGAAAAAATACTTTTTCAACTTATTTTCCTACGATTTTACTCAAATTTCAAGCAAAAGCACTCGTTGGATGCGAAATTTAATTTCACTTCAAGGAGTGCCCATGTTGAATATTTTCGATGGATTGTACAACACAAAAAATGAGAAATACATGAAAAAAAATTATTGCAATCACGTTTTTCATGTATTTCTCATTTTTCGTGTAATGGGTTCCATCGAAAGTATTCAACATGGGTACTCATTGGATGCAAAATTAAATTTTGCATCCAATGAGTGCCCCCGCTCGAAATTTCAGTAAAATCGTACGAATATAAGTTGAAAGTACAAGTTGAAAAAAATATTTTATTCATTTTTTTATCATTTTACCTTTTTACTCCAAAAATAGCTAATCATCCCCCATGGTTGACATCATCATCTTCAATTCTATCGGTTCTTATAAATTTGATTTTGGTTGTACATTTTTGTTTTGAGTCCCATTTTTTACCTCAAAATTTCTCTAATGCAATGTTACACAACATTGCACATGAATTAAACGGAGCAGCCTAATAGAGTATTTAGAATGTGACCCACCAAGGAAACAAGGTCACGCAATTGTAGTCGATTTCCTATGACATGTGGCCCAATAAGATCACAAAAATTCTAGACAACGACCATGCTAACAAGATTGTGTAGGGAAGGGACCCCATGAGCTATAATTATGATGATAATTCGATCTGGAGTGAATCAACCACATCCTCCCTTTGAGAAATAATGCGACTTGAGGTTTTGATGCCAGGTATCGATCTTAATATACAACCTTCCTCAGATAATTATGAAATCGGTCATAATGTTTGCATTCAACCTTTCAAGAAAGAAATATTTCAACCCAGAAGAATAGATCAAATAATCTACTGCAACACTAACTCATCAGATTTTAGAAGTACACACAATAATTAATTTCCACTAGGGTGGAAAAAATGTCTACCAAAGATGGATGAGATCTAACTAGGGTAGACAGTGATTCAATGAAGCTAGAGTGAGGGCTTCACCAAAAACCATAGAAAGCATACTCACTTGAGTTCCATGCTAATATAAAATGACATGATAGAATATAATTCTCAATCATTAAGTTCCCTTCTTCTTTTATAATCTCTTATTGAGACTTCTCCAGGCTTCTAGATCCTCCTCTAATATCATTTTATTGATGAAGTCAATTTTCCCTCCTAAATGATTTTTCCCCTCTCTCTTTTTTTTAAATAAAATATATCATTTACCCTATTTATTTAATAATAACAAATTTGGTGTAAATTTCCATAGTTCTCCTAAATAAATTTGTCTCTTCATTATCCTATTAGGAGATAACTAGGAAAGTGGGGATCAAGTATCTGTCTCATGGGTTAGGGGTCATTACAGTCCTTCCCACTTGAAATTTCTTTCCCTCAAGAAACTTTAGCCATGGGTGCTACAATATATGTTCGCCCTCCCATGTTTCATCTTCTGAAGGAAAATGATTCCATCATACTAGATATTCTTTGATCACCCTACTTATTAGTTTCCTCTCACATGTTGAAGAATGTAACTAGTGTTCATCTTAATAATTATACTTGAGTCATAATGTAATGTATTTATCAAAAGGAAAAAAAAAAGAATTTTACTATTAAATAAATTGGCTTATCATAAAGCATGGGTTTCATGCTTGAGTCAATTTTTTTTAGGTCAAAGCCTCCATTGAAGGCTTATAGGGTTTATATCAAGTGTCCTTGTCCATGTCATAATGTAATAGACCTTTCTCGAGAATTTTCAATCAAGAAATAAATTTATTTTAATGTAAAATGGATCAATTAGGCCTCCTCCACCAAGTTGGCCTCAAACCAGACAAGTTTACCTAAATTGAGAGGAAAAAACTCTTATATAAAGGCAACAATTTGACCTCATTTGAAACACTAACTCAACAAGTTCGACCTACGGTTGCAGGAAAATGGAAAAGTGATAAATTCTAAGGAAGAAGAGGAAAAATTCTAAGGGAAAAGAAGGTCTTTCTCGAGGTCTAGAATTCAAAATTTCTCTCTCTTATCCCACGTGTAAAGTTTTGAAGTGTTGCAAGAGGAAAAAAAATTGCAGTAGCTAGGAGGCTGAATTCTGCAGTAAATGGGGGGCTGAAATTTTGGAGAAGATGGGGCTGAAATTTATGGTTTGGTGGGTTGTATTTTCTGGAGAAGAAGATACTATCGAATTTTTATGAATCATGTTGGAAATTTGACTTGGTGGAGGAGGAAGGTCTTGGTCTATCTCATTTTGAATCTACTGAAGGAAGAGTTTTTGAATGGGTTTTTCCCTATATAGGGGATTTAGCCTTAGCTGAGTGCCTACTTCTGGTGTCCTTGATCTTCGTGTTTTACTATGATGATTTCTTGATTAGAAGGAGATAAAATAATAACATAAAGAAGCTAATAAGAACATAATAATATCACAAGTAATTATCAACAAAAGAAAATATTTCTGCCTTTCTAATTTTCTAACATCACATACCTCCATAATCTCCTCAGGAATCAATATTAGGTGTCCCTCCTCATCTAATGGAGGTATATCAAATGTAGTGATAGTATATTTCCCAACTGCCTTCTTCAAGCAAGATTTGTGAAACACATTGTGTATCGTGCTTCCTTCTGGAAGGTCCAATTCATAAGCCACCTCGCCTATCCTCTTGATGATTTGGTAAGGTCCATAAAAATGTGGCTTAATCTTTTCCTCACCCTTTTTCTTGAGGGAGGATTTTTCGATATGGCTACAAGCGCAAGTAAACTGTATCATCAACCTCAAATATCCATTACACACGGTGTTTATTTGCATATAAATTATATCGGTACTGAGTTGTGTGAAGGTTATCCTTAAGTGCCTTAAGGATATCCCAACACTCATGGACCCAATCTCTTACCATTGGATCCCTACTGTCTCCAAATTCCAAGCCCACAAAGGATAATGCAGCATATCCATATAATTATTTGAAGGGAATAATCCCAATCGACATGTGGTGTGAAGTATTGTAGTAATACTCGCCCAAATTCATCCACTTCACCCATGATATTTGCTTCCCTAAAACATAATTCCTCAAGTACCCCTCAAGACACTTATTTACTATCTTTTTTTTTTCTATATGTCTGTGGATGATAGCTCATACTAGAGATAAGCTCTATGCTTACTAACTGAAACAAATCTTACCAAAAAACACCCATGAATCTGTTGTCCATGCCACTGATTATGGTCTTGGGGAGACCATGCAACCTAAATACCTCCTGGAAGAATAATTCTGCTACATGGGATGTTGAGCTCCTGGAGGGAATCACGAAGAAATGGGAGTACTTTGTCAATCGATCTACCACCACATAAATTTAATCCTTGCCTTGAACTTAATGCAATCCTGTAATAAAATCCATAGAGATGCTCTCCCATTTCTATTTCGGAATAGGGATTGGATGTAATAGACCTATTGGATGTGTATGATCCTCCTAATTTTTCTTACAAATTATACATTCACAAACATACCTCTATACATCCTCCTTGAGGCCCTTCCATGAGAACCTCTCTTTGACTACTTCATAAGTTTTGAAATAGCCTGAATGTCCTGCGAGTGGAGAATCATGCACTGCTTGTATCACCTTTTCCTTCAACTGTGATTATGGTACCAAATAAATTATGTCTTTGTAGTAGATGATATCCTACACCATCCTGTACCTACCATCTTGTGCCTGTCCATCCAATATCTCATGTGCCACATTATTCTTGGAGTCTTCTACTACTAGCTAAGACTTTCATTCCAAAGATGAACCCATGATAAAAAAATATTGTAGGCCTCTTGGATAGCACATTTTCCACCATATTATTATTCCCCTTAACACATTCAATCTAAAAATTGTAAGAATGAATATTTCTTACCTATTTTCGGTGCTGATCATTTAAATCCTTTTTATCTAGGAAGAATCTGAGACTGTTATGGACAATTTTGACCTTGAGGTAGTTAGACACAAGATACAATCTGAATTTGGCTAAACCATGCTTGATAATGAGCATCTCTTTATCATAAATAGAATATTTACAATCATATTACCTAAGATTCTTTCTCTCAAAAGAGATATGATGGCCATTTTACATCAACACTACTCCAATCCCTTCACCTGAAGCTTCACACTCCAAAACAAATGGTTGAGAAAAATCGGGTAGGGCGAAAACAGGGCAAGATCTCATTACCTCCTTAATATCAAAAAATGCCTTCTCTACAGCATCGGACCATGCAAATGCTTCCTTTCCTGTCAAATCTATAAGGGGAGATGCTAGTTGTGAAAACCCCTTAAAAAATCATCTATAGTAAGCGCAAATACCCAAGAAACCTCTCAACATAGTCACATTCTTGGGGGTGGGAAAATTTCTGATACATCAGATCTTTTCCTAGTGCACCTTAACCCCTTCTCGTCTAATCACGTGCCCCAAACAGAGCACATCAGTTAAACCAAATTCAAACTTGGAAAAAATGGCATAAAATTGTTGTTCCTCTAGAATCTTCAATACCTCCTCCAAGTGTTGCAGGTGTTACTCCCATCTTCAATTGTATATCTAGATGTTATCAAAGAATACTAACACATACCTACATAATTGATATTGAACACATGGTTCATACAAGACTGGAATGTAGTAGGTGCATTGGTCAACCAAAAATGCATAAAAAAAATTCATAATGGCTATAAAGACATCTAAAAGTTTTTTTAGGAATGTCTTGCTCCCTTACTCTAATCTAATGATAGCCTGAGCAAAGCCTTCAATCTTAGAAAAATATCTAGCCCCTTTCAATTCATCGATCCAAGGGATTGGGCATCGATTTTTTATTTTCTTCTTATTTAATGCTTTGTAATTAATACACATCAGTAGGGACCCATATTTTTTCTTGACTAGGAGTAATGATGAAGAAAATGTTCTAGAACTGGGGTGAATATGACCTAGCCTTAGCAACTCCTAAATATTTTTATCGATCTCATCTTTGTATGCTCTAGGGTGCATGTAGGGAGTGTTGATGACCGCATGGACTCCCTCTTCCAACTCAATGATATGTTCAAATACTCTTTAAGGTGGCCTCCCTGGTGGAATATCACCAAACACCTTCTGATACTTCTATTATAGCACTACAATACCTACTAGATATTGTTGATGCTGATATTCTGACCTCTTTTCTAACACTCTACATTCTACTACCCATTCAATTTCTTTATTCTGGAAAATTGCCTCCATCTGATTTGATGTCACTTTCTTGGGAGGGTAAGTGTGCATGCCTCTTAGAACCACCTATTTTTGTCCTTCATAAACTCCATCTTCATGTGTTGGTGATTTGTACTGTATCACCCAAGGGTGATGAGCCATTGAACTCCCAATACTACGTTACTCTCAGGGACGGTAGTCACAAAGAAATAATCTGTAATAGTGCAGTTTCCCATTGTCAAACTCAATTTGGGAATCACCTTATTGCATTTCATGAACTTTTTTCCTGCAATAGCTATAGAGAACCCTTCAATATTTGTGGTAGATAACCCCTTCTGAGCTACATAGTCAACATCAATAAAATTGTGGGATCCCCCAATATCAATAAACACTATTGCTCTTTGCTCCTGTATGGTTCCCTGAATCTTGAGGGTAATATACCGAGGAATAATTAAAAGTGAAGCGATGATACCACATTTATTTCCCCTTATTATGGCTCATCTTCCACTTCTCCAAGCTCCTCTTGTTGTTGCTCCTAGTCATCTTCCCCTTCCTCGCTATCACAGAATACCTCAATATAATTTTATTTTTCTTTGTAGTACATCGATACCCTAGTGCCCAAAGATCCTTGAATGTAAAACATAACCTCCTTATCCTAATATCCCTTTTGTCTCCTCATCCAATGATTTCTTCCTGGTCCAATCCCTTTGAGGGGATTTAACATCTTTTCCTTTAAGTAGTAAGTTATAATTGATGGGTGGCTTGACCCTAGGAATGCCATCCTGTAAATCCTTGGTCTTGCTTACTGCATCCTGTAAGTTAATTGGTTAATTAGGCCTTACTAACCCCCTTATATGTTTTTCCAACCCCTCAACAAATAATGTAATCATCCTTGCTTCTGAAAAATCTTGTGCCATGACTAACAACCTAAAAAATTATGTTATGTAATTTTCCACACTACTCGTTTGCTTGAGTTTTGTGAGATCCCAAAGTACAAATTTGGATATTTCTGAGAAAATATATTTATGACTCTTTAAGAAAACTCCTCATAGGTGGTTATGTTAGCATGTAGGTGGCTAAACCATGGTACTGCTACCCACAACCTGTGGGTGACACCCATAGGAGAAATTTTCTCCCAGATTGTCTTCAATTGGAAGCCAACATACACCAATAACTCGATGTGCCACCATATCTGATGTTTGAGTCCATCATTGTGTGCCTTCACCCATCTGTTATGATCGTATGTTTGAAGGTGGGCATTCCAAACCTAAAGGTATGGCTTTCATTATGTAGTTGGGTATTTTTTCTTACTTCTCATGGACACTTATGGGCATGGATTAGTGGGGGAATTCGACAAAAATAATGGGCTTGGTCTATACTCTTGTCCCCTTGTCCAACTTGGTGGTTAACCTTGTATCCTAGTCCCATGGGATCTCATTTATTGGCTACTAGATTTAGGAGTAAAACTACATGGGAAATTCTGATTTTGGTTGTGTGGTCCTGCTTCCCGAGACCACATACATCACCCCCCTTCGCTCACTATAACCCCTTTTCATATATTTTCTATTTGGGACTACATTTTTCCATTAGGTCCATAAGGAGTTAGCCTTCCCCTCCCCTTGTCTACACTTTGGGTCAGGACTAGAATGATGCTCCAGATGTTGATGCAGCTAAAATGAAAGTTAAATGCATAATTTGACCACTTACAACATAAAATGTACCATAAAATGCAAAATATGTACAAGACATAAAAATTTATCACGTGGGAAAAAGCTAAACATGGTCTCTATCCCTTATCATGGCCATCACCCTGATTCCTATGGCCCCTATATGAAACCCCAACATCATTAAGAAACCCATGATTGTCCCAACCCCTGGTGGGAGATGAAATTCCAAACCTTAATGGTGTATTCATTGCGATATCATTCACATCATGCTCTTATTCCCTAGAGCCCCGAGCAGTTATAAAAAGAAAAATTCAATAAAAGGAAAAAGGCATATGAAGAAGGGTGAAAAAAGAGAGCTCAGGGTAACTCATTTAACATGATTTATTCCTCCTACATCTATACACCCAAGTGTGGGATTCCCTCATCATAGTTACCCTTTTACCATAGCAAGTGGCTTGGAGCCTTCCCTTAATGCCCCACTTTGTTCCATCATTATATCACATGACAGCTGCCATAAGATGAATGTACCATAGACTTGTCACTCCCTTAGAGCTTGAAACCACCTAATCGAATCCTTGATTAACCTCCTTATTGAACTTGGAGACACATGTACACTTTAAAGTCCATTTTGGAAGGGCATTCCACCATGAATTTTCCACTTGGTTCCATGATTTGTAAGCTTATTTACTTGATTGAAATAATTAATTGTTGTACTAGAAGGTGAGGAGACACATTGGATCTTATAAAGGATTGTAGGTGGGTGTTCTTATTGGGGTTTGGTCTCCTTATACGGGGTCAAAGCCCTCTAGAGGATCATATTGGCATTTGTAGGGTGTGCGTTGATAGCCATGGGCCTCCACTATGGCAGAGAGCAGATAGCCATGCCATGGGATCCTTCGACACTATTTGTTACTTGCTCATGTCCCACTTATTTGATGATGATGATGCACCTGGACCACCATGCCCAGTCATCTACACACTCGGTATTTTATCTAGGGCCCATATGGAGTTTTGTCTCACCATGGGAGATAATGGAGGGCTTGCGTCATTGTACCAGCCCATGTAGATGAGATACATGCTTGTTTGATTCAGTTGGAGACCCATGAGGATGTTCTGAGTGCCCCCACAGCCACGTGAGAGCACCACAAGTCATTTTCTTGGAGATTAAGGGGCCACCCCCTTCATCACTATTATTGGAGCCCTATTGTTCATTATGGCACATGAGGGACTTCATTTTTCCTTCCAACGACCCTTCTAGCTACTTTTGTATCATTTCGGCCCTCTTGAGAGGCTAATTATTCACGTTATGGAGCTATTTGGTGGGTTTTTCAACAAAATTATTGTTATTTTGCACATTATTTTATTATAGGAGCATCATTAGGCTAAATTAGGTTATTCTAACCCCTTAAATGATTGTATAAATATAAGAGAGGTATCCTCTCTCATTCACATCACTTGGATTTTGGATATATCTTTCTAAATATTTCGAGCTTTCAATTTGTGGAATGATTTGGATGATTAAATGCATTTTGTTGTGTGGAATATTTTTGCTATCTGTCTTGGAGCTTCTATTTGGAAAGTTTATGGTTGGATATACTATTTTTTTCACGTAAGTCCTCTTTTCATGCAAATTCATAATGATTCATAATGTTATGTCATGATTTTACTTGTGCCCTAGAATTAATGTGAATTTAGGAAACACTTATAATCTTGGATCATTTCATATGTTATTTACCTTGACAAGAAGAAAGAATTTTCCTAGGGTAGGTTGTGCACATTTTACCTTGAAACTCCATCAAGTATTGCATATCGAAGTATAAAGTCTAAATTTGTTGTGAAATTGCATCCACAGAGAGCGTAACTAATTCTTTATGCCTCCTTGAAGAGCGAAGTTCCAAAATCTTAATCATTTAGACTCCAATATTCCCAATAGCCAAGCACTAGTCCTAGATCCTTGGTGATTACATTAACTTAACAAAATATCACTCTTTCACCTCTTTTCTTCCTCTTTTCTTTGGTGCGAAATTTTAGGCAGGAGGAATTTTAGGATTCCTCTTGGACAAGTTTCTTCATTTATGTCTCCTCTAGGCATCCTATTGTTTTTAATGAATACCAACAACATAATTTCAAAGAAATTGATGTCATAGCTATCTCACTAAGAGGGAATCTTTGAATCTGATTTGACTTGGGGATTTCTTAAAGGTTTTCACCTTGTAGTTAATCATTCATAACCTTTTATCTTAACTATAGGTGATCATTGGATGAGAATTTACCACGGTATATATCTCAACCCTTGGTCTCTTATAATATTTATCTCAAGGGGTTTTTTTTGGAAAGTTGCCCTAACTCCTCCCAAATCTAACACTTTAATTGAATATTTCCATTGGATGAGTCATCCTTTCCTCACTTTGAATCCTAGTATAAACACATCAACCACAAGTGAGGGATTTTGGAAGTTTTGATCTTAGGCATTCATCATTATTGAATATTCCTAAGCCCAAGGTCCCAAGGTCATACTTCATAAGTATTTCTTGGGGAACCTTTCAACTTTTCTTTAAACATTTGAATCATTAATTTAGCCTCTCCTTTTAATGGGCCTTGGAAATCACGTTATACCTTTCCATTGATCTTATCATTCAAGTGATTTACTCCATACTAAGATTCCTCCCATCAGTGAAAGTTCGTAAAAAGCAGGGGACATCAACTAAGGTGACATTGGGTCCTTCTTCTATTGTTTCCATATGGTCTAGTAGTTCTCTGTTAGGTACTCCTCCTAGGGCCCTAATGTGCTATTCAACAACCCTCATTATTTTAGAATAAATGCCTTAGAGAAAATAATGGGGACCCTTCTAAATTTTTAGGATAAGACAATAAAATTGTTGTGACTTAAAAATAGAAATATGAATCAAAGTCATAATCTTGTTGCCTTATATACTTAAGCGGAAAACCAAAAAATCCTAAAACACAAATCGTAAATCGCAATCACAAATCGCAGAAACAACAAGAAACATGCTAAGCCACTCCACATAAACTTTGCGATGCGATATCGCTCAAGAGCTCGAAACATGTGAAAATAACTTTCTAGGTAAAAGGGCGATAAAGGCAGAAAATACATTAATAAAGGAAAATGATACCCAACGAGGATATATGTCATAAATAATGATTAGCGGGACCCACCTTTGCCACGTCACTAATCACAATTGTAAGATTGTAATTTCTCCCGCTAACATATATTCCACCCTGATTTGATTTCTCTGATGCGATACATCACATCACATATTCACCATATATCATCCTTTCTACCTTCCAATTTCTCTGAGATTGTGATTTTGATGTGATATCGCATTACAACATCATTCATCCTTCTCTTTCCCCGCCAATGTTTCAAAGCTAAAAAAATCATAACATATATTAAATCATTGTTGTAAAAGGGAAACGGTTCAACCGCAATCAGAAAAACAAAGTGTGCTCGGTGTTTTGAGACCTTGACACACATATTAAGCTGTGATGCAGGATGTTTAATTTAAAATGTTTAATTTTCCATTCAACACTACAAGTAAAATACCCTCTAGTGGAGGTTATAAAGGAGGTTTTTAGTGTTATAAAATTGGCCAAAATTATCAAAAAAACATTTTCTACAACATTTGTTTTTGGTAATGGAGGTTTTGACAGAGCTGCTAACGGAAATTCAACACAACTAAAAAAAATTGGGCGGCTAGAGATTTTTATGGATTTTTTTCTTATCAATGTGCACTTCATGTGTGAACGCATCGGTGTGTTTTAAACGGTACACACTGGTGCGGTAAACATACTAAGCACTGGGAAGGAAAATAAATTTTTGAAGCCCTAGGGCTTTTACATACGCAACGTCCCAGTGTGTATTACCAACAAATACACATTGGGCCAATAAAAGGTGCATGCAACGGTGTTATTCGGATTATAGTTGTAAAACACTGAGGAATTTAATGCAAACAGTACTGGAGCATTACAAATACGAATGCACTGGTACATTGAGGCAAAATAACATTGGTGCATGCACCTTCTATCCTCCTAGTGCGTATTAGTTGTGTACACGCCCTGGGATGTTAAGGTGTAATAACATAATGATGTGTTAAAGGCCAACCCTACCGGTGCATGCAACGCCTATCTGCCTGGGTTGTAGTCGTCGATAAAGCACATCGGGATTTCTAATTTGTATTGGTATTTGGTGCGGTGCTCATAGGTCGTAGAAACGCACTGGTGCGCAATATCATACACACGCACCAGTGTTCATTTTCTATTTTTTAGAAACATCGACCTATGACAGTGCAATTATTGTAATTTTTTAAAATTCATTATCCATCACAAGTCGACACATATCTTATAACAATATTTATATCAATTAAATTTTTATTAGTGCATTTGAATGTGATGTTTGGATGAATTTTTTATATCATCAGATTTCGCATCTCTTCATTATAGTATTTACTCATCCATATACTTAATCAGTGGTGTAACATTTCACAACGACAATGGAGAACACAACATAATAAATTAAAATGTATTTTATTATATATGAATAAGAGACTCTTTGTCATACCAAATGGGACAGTTATTGGTAACCCTTTCTCTTTCAATTGTGACACTATATCCATTACATTAAACAAAATGTTTGATTTTACAAACAAATATTTCAAAAAATACAACACCTTGCTTTGATATCCAAACATATTGATCATCATTCTTCGCTGGAACTGTTGTCACTGCTCGAGCTACTTTCATGACTTGGGTTATTTGGAGTAATGTTTTGTTCATTGTGTTGATTGTTTTATTCTTCTTCAAGTTCCATCTACAAACATAAAAATAAAGTGTAATGAGTGTATCTAGATTGGTGAGAATAATGAAAATTGAAATATTAAATAATATACATCAATGTAAATCGAAAAGAAATGCACCATAGCAAGAATCGACTTGTGAACTATACACATTCTTTCAAAACCAAATTTCATTCCTTCTCTCAAAAATTCTTTTGTTGGCATTGTTCCATACTTTTTTTCCTGCAAGTTTTATAACCCATAACAAATCAAAGATTTAATAAAAAATATTTTTTTGTTCTATTAATTATAGACGGAGCTAAGTAAAACAAGATAGATACTTACAAATTCCACAATTAATTTATGATATGCCAACATATACTGACAACTCATATTTAACCCGATGTCAATCAATTCTTCTAATGGTTCTTCTTTGTATGTTAGCACATGTTTGAATACAATCAATGATGGTTGTTGTAAAACAATTTAAAATATACAAAAAATGAAATCTAGTTAAGTTGTTATAAGGAAGTAACAATTACTCACAAACATAGATATCAACCTTTTTCTTCCTTGTATTCATGTTCTATGTGCTGAATGGGTTCCATTTTCTTGTCTTTTCTGCAAGAAAATACTTGAAAATTAATATTTAATGCTAAATTATTTATTTATTGTACCTAATCGAAAAATTCAATGATTACATATTACATTTGAAGCACATTGTTGTTGAGATGGCTCCTTGTGCGATGAAATTATGTACATTTCTTTGACCAACTCCTTGTACACCTTTTTTGACATTCCCACTGGCATATTTCTGATATTAGCTTATTCATCCTTTGAGATTTTCATAATCTTCCTGAAAAAGTAACATGACAATAAACTATTTAATTTATATATTGATATATGAAAACTAAATATAACAAAAGTGATATTTATAACTGATTTCTATGTAGTAATATATACATATAATTATAGAAAAACATTTAAAGGAATATTATTTTTTCAATGCTTCTTTTTTTTTGTGTGTTTTTGTTATTAAAAGTCTAACATATCTCATTGACCAACTCTCTGGAAACTCTTCCTCTAGTTTAAATAAAATTTGGTTCTTGGAATCATTGGATTTATTTTTATATTGTAAGTGGAAAGAACATGTATACATTTGTTCCACTAGATCCCTCAAAGTTTTGTAAAAGTTTTTCCCCCTTTCGTTAACCCCCAACACCACTCCAGATGAGCTAAGGAGAAATTCATTTTCATTTGCATGTTCTATTTTTTTCTTTTCTTAGAACAACATTCCTTTCCTTCGTTGTTGGTCCCTGTAGAAAATTAAACATATATGAATTAATAGATTGTTTGAAACATGCTATTTAATATTTTTAAGTATATTATTAATGAAAAATAAAAAAAGAAACTCATATTGGATTAATAGTATTTTTTCATTCACCTGATTCATCCTTCTGCAATTTTTCCATCAAGATTTTACGCTCTTATGGTCTTAGATCAGAAAGAATCTTATAGGGATTTGTCAAAGTTTGTGGCTCTGCATGACACACACTAAATAATACATATTAGTCAAACTTACATATAGTTCAAAAATAATAATTTTTGTAAAGAACTTGCAAAGAACTTGCCTTTTTTCTTTTTTGGGTGTGCTAAGTATTTTTGTTAGAACTCTTGTCAACCATTTTTTTTATCAATATAAAACATGTATCATTCATTAATATATTTTATAAATAAATCACATATTTTTCAAGTAAACAACAAATCAAGAAAATGGTGCAACTACCTAAATTAAACGCCCGATGTGTTTATCGTTTTAACCGCACCGGTACGGTTCACATTTTAGCACCGACTAAGGGGGAAAAATTAAACAATAAAAATGCTATATGTTATTATAAACACATCGCCACTATAGTAGAAACATTTTATGTTTCTCTTTGTCAATAGGAGACCCGATGCGTTATATTAATACGGGAGCACTGATTAACAGAAGCGATTATTTTGAAAAATAATCATAAATGAATGGAAATTTCTTTTATAAAAAAATTCTCTTTGTCAATACGTGCCCGGTTCGTTATAATAAAAGAGCACACCGGTGTGCTATATTAAACAAGGTGCATCGATTAACAAAATCCATTTTTTTTTAAATCGTGAAAGGGCCGACAAGGTTTGGGATCCAACTCTGCAAGTGGTTCCCTAAGTTAGATGTCAAACACCTATATATTTAGTAATACAAACCCTATAAATATAAAATGAAAAGCCCTAATTGTGAATATTTGAAGTCACATAAACAAGAGAAGCAAGGATTTAACGCAAGAATGGATATTTATTTATTTATTTATTTATTTTTTCTGAATTTTAATTAAATCTAAATAGGAATAGAGATTGAAAATGATTTTATTAGTAAAATGCACTGTAAAATTTAAATTTTTTACTATGCATGTATTAAATCTAACAGAAACTGTAAAAAAAAAAATTATTACAGTAAAATTTAGCATTTTTACTATACTACAGGGGAATCACGAGATGTTTCAAATTATGATTCTCTGAATAGTGTTGATGTTCGAATGTATTTTGTTGCTCCACAGTGCTCTCTTTCCAGGTATGTCTCTCCTACAAATCCCTCCCTAAAAATTTTGGAAAAGATAATTGAATAATGAATATATTTTACTATTTAAAGAACTTTTTATGAAATTAGATTTCCGAAAATCATTTGCCACTCATTTTTTAGTTTACCACTTTTTTTCACTTCAAAAAAATAAAGTCGCGTTTTTTTCCCCGATATTTGGTTTTTTTGTTAACTAACCGCACCGGTGCATCCAGTAATAAAATCGCACCGATGTGTTTAACCATACATTAGCACCAATAACAATAACTCTTTTTTTTACGCTCCGAAATTACTTTTAGGTAACATTAACTCGTTTTTTAACGCGCCGAAATTACTTTTAGGTATGTACACAAAAATTATTGTTGGTTTTGCTCAAATGCATGGAGAAAATATCATAATTATATCAAATGGACAATTCTTCAAAATCCAAGTCGTTCCATAGTATTTAGCAAAGTCCATCGCAGAGTATTTATTTATATTTTCACTTTCTAGTTGAATTTATTTATTTTATCCATGTCAATCTGAATAAAATTAATGTATACAAATTTTTAGGTTCATGCAGATTCAGAATCGAGTTCACATTCACAAAATATTCAAAAAATTCCAAAACATCAGAAGCTCTTATCAAGAGCAGCATACCGCAAGGCGCGGTTGGTAGATGAAAATGGACAGTCGCGTCACCCTGCCAATTGTAACATGCCATATTCTAGCCACAATCCCAGGAGAATGATGGTAATAATTGTTTGGTATAATGTAATTATTTCAACTTCAAACAAATTAATCATGCATTGACGTGTTTACTAATTGATATCATCGATATTGTACTAATCATGTTCAAATATATTTTTTGAAATTATTAGGATTCTCGTGATGATGAGCGACCTACCTACCACGTTTTGTTGCACTCCATGACAATGTAAAATCGAGAGAAGGCTGAATTAAGAGAAAAACTTGGAGAGGAACGATACCAAAAATTGTTGAATCAACGACCTATTCAATTCCCACTATGTCTAGATTCACCAATTAGGAATGGCTACAACAATAGTAGTTCTTCACAAGAAGGCAATAGAGGTAATCAAATAGAGGTTAGTATGGATGATTACTTAAGGGATACGACTGCTATGGAGAAAATGTTGTTAGATGCATTCCAAAACGATGATCAACTAGGGGATGATGCTCATATCGCTGATAACTTTTTCGAAAGACTTAAATTTTCTTCCACCACCCCTCTCTTTGGACCTGGCGGTCAATCAAATTCTAATCAGCTGGGGACAACGATGTTACTGTACAACTTGAAATCAAAGTTTGGCTTATCGAATTTATGTTTCTTGGAATTTTTTAGGTAATTGACCATCAAGTACCTTATATTTTGAGAAATCTTGTCACACAATCACCATTACAAATGGTCAATTTTATGACCGTTAAAAATTGTTGGAATTGTACATATAATATTGTCAAGCAACTACAGGTTATTCGAAAATAAGGTTCTTCTGATGATAATGTCTTTCCCGGTAGATGCGAAGAGGCAAAGCAATTGTTGAAAATGTTGGGTGTTGAGTACATATCATATCATGCATGTCCAAATGATTGTATTCTGTATAGAGGAGAATATGCAAGCAAAGAGATATGTCTGAAATGTGGACATGGAAAGTATGATAAATAAAAAAAGAGGGGTAAATAATGTGGTCCTCCTCTTAAGGTATTGAGGCACATGCCTATAATCCCAAGGATTCAAAGGCTCTTTCGTTGCAAAGAATTAGGTATGTTTTAAGGATGGCATGTCTCACATAGAAGCGAGGTGGGAGTTATGTGAATCCCAAAAAATTCAATAGCCATGAAGCATATAGAGGATACATGGCCCAAAAAATTCAAGGGTGAAGTACGAAGTCTATGACTTAGCATAACCATGGATGGTGTCAACCCATATTCCCTCTAGAGCACCAACTATTCTATTTGGCCTATAGTAGTGATCAATAACAATATGCCCCCATGGAAGAATGAACATCTTATGTTGCCTCTCATATTCCCTAGTAGAAGACAAGTGAAGAATATGGTTGTCTACTTACAATCATTGGTATATGAATTGAAGGAATTATGTGATGGGATAAATGTATACGATGTATCAAGACCCATCGTGACAAAGAGGAATTTTATGTTGTATGACATATGTGCTTACACCACACATGATTACCTAGGCTTAGGATTTTGCTATGGTAAATTACATGTTTATTGATTTGTTTATATACGTAACAATATTCTTTCACATATTAATTTAATTCGTTGTAATTGTTCTGATATTCATGATATTCTTTAACATGTCATGCATATTGTATACAATAATTTCACAAGTCTTGCAATAAAAGGGTATTATGGATGTAAATTTTGTGGAACTTCTCTGAAAGCTAGATGATCCAATGACCTACGAAAGCCAGTGTGTGACTGCTCCAGGTTATTCCTCCCAAAATAAAACCCTTATAGAAGAGCAACATCTTCTTTCAATTGTAAACGAGAGAGAACCCAAAGGCCTACTATAATGACACCAACTGAATGGCTTAGAGAATATGAGAGAGAGAAAGAGAAAGAGTTCATAAAAATGTTTGATTCAAATGGGGAGCCTATGTTTGATGATCTAGAATTCTTCGACACCTATGTTGAGAAATTGCCCAATCATATGAAAAGGAAATCTATCTTTTATAACCTCCCATATTGGGAGCATCTTACGGTTACCCACTTACTAGATCTCATTTATATATTTAAAAAATGTTTCATATTCTTTATGGAGGCACATATCATCGAAAAAAGGTGACACATTGGTTTTTAGGAAAGATCTTATTACTTCAAAAACTAAAAAGAAACATTGGCCAAGGAAATTAGAAAGTACGGGAGAGGTTGGTCCCTCTAATTTGTCTTTCAAAGAAGGTGATGTCCCATGGATTTTAAAAAGAGATGATATTTCTTTGGAAAATGAAGTTATAATGGGTGTGACGGTGCCATCTTCATATGGGTCTTCACTATGGTGCTGCTTCACCGTGGAAGACCATTTGTCAAGGTTGAAATCGCATGACCTTTTGAATCTTATAAGAGTATGTATAATGTCAAAAGCATGATTTTATTATTTTTTATATTAATAATTTTTATCCCATAGGATCATAAAGCATAACTAATTTTGTATGCATGTGATTATAACTTTGCAGTGTCATTATCCTTTGTTCATGTGTGGGTGTGTGAAACATGACTTCCCACAAGACCTAGGATGTGCCATATCTAAATTATCTGCATTTGTACGTTGGATCACGTAAAAGGAGATTCATGTGGCTAGCATTCCATGGTGGCATCAAGAGAGAGTTGACATTGTTTGTATGTTTGAGAAGGAACTATCGACGAGTTTCATGGACTTGCAAGTTAATCTTCTAATCCACCTAGTAGATGAGGTTGAATTAATTGGGGTGGTTTCTTATCATTGGATGTTCTTCTTAGAGAGGTACATGAAGAAATTGAAAGGTTTTGTTCGACAAATGGGAAAACCAAAGGGGTCTAGTGCAGAGGGGTACATATCGTATGAGTCTTTCTATTATGCGAGTGAGTACATCAAGCATATCGAAAACACACTAGGTGTGGTGATTTGGGACGATGAAAGGGATGAAGACAAAAGAGAAGGGGAGCTTCTCTAAACGAATGGAAAAATGTGCTTGATAAAGAGTAAGTGACTTATAATAAATATTCACGTTGAACTTTGATATAATGTATATTTTGATCAATAAGACCTCCTTTTCAGGTGAGAGGTGCATCAATGGAGAATGGTTAAGGAAACCCTAGCTCTCATGGTGTTACATAACTTTTTTTCACAATCCCTGCAATCCCCATCTCGCCCATTGGAGGGTCATTTCCATGATCAATAAGAAGTGTCATGCCTTGCAAAGACCATCATTGTATCCCTTTACATGAGAGTAATATTCCTTCTATTGACAATTCCCTGAGTAGAGACTTAATAACCTTTGCTTTTACCTTGGCGCAAGCAGTCAGTTATGCCCTTGCGCCAAAGAGGAAGATTAACATTGGGTCTCGTGCCAGTTGGCACTCTGTCTCATTTAGCCACCCGCGCCGAGCTGTTTATGGAATTTTTTTTAAAAATAGAGGCAAAGATTCCACACCCTGCCTTCCAGCTGGTTACCTGAAGATTTCTTTGAATCCTTCGCTAGTTGATTCAATGATCGATCAAGAGTCATTCTTGGTCGATCCTATTCCTTCAAAAATTAAAATTCATGAATCCATTCCCAACCAAACATTAGTCAAGGAATCGGTCGACCTGATCCCGCCTATGGTTCATCAGGTCTTTTCCGTCGAGATTGGATCTCATAACCCTCATGTTCTTCTTGTTTCTTAAGATTCCTCAGACTTGGAGAAAGATTTTCCCGTCCTTGTAGTTCAAGAAGTTTCTCCTCTTACTCCCATGATAGAGGTCTTGAAGGATGCTCCTCTTGCTCCGGTAACACCAAGGGATGACCATATCATTTCTATGGGACCCCCTCCAAGCAGTTTGGTCGCTTCCTTCAATTGGAGTCGATTTGCGGGATACTGCCTTCCTTCTTATGTGCCTTTTGAGTTCACGGTACAGAACTTTGATGTGGACATACATAGCATGATTATAAATGAAGGCACGTCTGTTAGTGTTATGTCCTAAACTACTTGGAAAGATTTTGGTTCTCCACTACTTGTGCCTGTAACGCAGAATCTGTTGGCTTTTAACAGAGGAACGAGTCAACCGTTAGGGATCCTTCCGAAGTTGCCTATTACTTTGGGAGGGAAAACCATATATATATAAGTGATGGTGATCCAAGGTCCCTTGGATTTTAGTTTACTCTTGGGACGTGATTATTCTTATGCCATGGGTGCGGTTATCTCCTCCCTCTTTCATGTGATTTGTTTTCCACACAAAGGTCAGATCATGACCATTGATCAGCTTTCATTCTTTGATTCTGACATGACATCTGGTCCACCATCTCCCCTTTCAGGTCTTTATTCGTCGGTTTTATCTTCCCCGCCACAGGTTAATTATGTGGCTACCTATCCCATGCCCACATTCAATGATAGTGTCGTTGTGCATCGTGTGCTGGGGGCATTGGGTCATGTTTTCCAAGATGTTGTGAACCTCTTGGAATCCATGACTTCTTATTAAACATGATGAGTTTTCTTTAGAGCAGAGTTCATTTTATTGTGTCTCCTTAAAAATGAAACAAGCTCTTTAGAGCACACTTCATTTCCTTATGTCAACCTCCCTGAAAAAATGAAACAAGATGTTATTAGGATAGATATTTTAATGTGTCAACCTTGTTAAAACAATGAAACACATTCCTATTCAATTCGAGTCTTTGATACAATATCGTAAGATCCCAGTCGAGTCTTTCTCTTGATCTCATAATTGAACCTTCATTCCATCCACCTATCAGTAACTAGCAGTCTACTCCGGTGAATGTACTGAAGCTTGGGGGGCATGTACCTCGAATTGAGTCACCATGCTAGGGGCATGCCCATTTTTCAAGCATAGTTTATCTTTGTTTCTGTTGGAAATATGATGCAGAGTGTTGTCCTTGATGGCAACCCACTGAATGAAGATGAAGACATGTGACTGTTGACATGTGTTGTCCTTGATGGCAATCCACCTGATGAAGTTATTCTTGACTTGATGGACTTGGTAAATGATGTAAATCTGATGTGATATGATGTTTGTTAGCAATATGGTGCTGAGTGTTGTCCTTGAAAGGCAACCCATTTGATGAAGATGATGGCAACTTACTTAATGAAGTTGTGCTTGCTAGAATATGTTCTTGATGAAGTAAATATGATGTATCTACAGAAGGGAATGAAGAAAGAAGTTCAGCTTGTGCTAAATCTATGGTGAAAGAGTATGTCTCAAGGCATACGCGGATCTGTCTAAGGGAAGTCGTGTATGCACGCGGAAAAGAACGTTCCAAGTCGCGTATGGGCTAAAGCGCTCTAAAAGTGCAAAACCAGGGGTAATCACCATGGTATTGACCCATTGTATTGGGTAATGATCCGCCTAATTGACCCCGTCTAATGTAGTTTTGGGCTCATGGTATTGAAAAAGGGGCTCATGGTATTGAAAAAGGGAAAACCTATATAAGGAGAAGAATTTCATTGTGCAAATCATGAGTGTGTGGGAGCAAGATGTCTGAGCTTGAATGAATACTTCTCTGTGAAGTATATCTGAATGGAAAGGGTTACACTTGAATGATAAATCTGAATGTATGATGCACCAATGATGAAGAAGGGGATCTAGATCTGAAATGTACTTGTATCTACTAGATCTGCTTATGGAAGGCTAAGATCTGTGATGAGGCGAACATCTAGGCGAACATCTGTCTGAAGTAAAAGGGTAAATCTGAACTGAATATCTGATCTGAAGAAGTATGCTGCTCTATAATGATTGAATATCTATACGCTACTTCGCCGCAGAGGAAGCGCGTATATACGCGGCTTCGCAGAAGAGGAAGCGCATATGCGCAATGAAATATACACAGAGGTATACGCTGGTTCGTGTGGACGGAAGCGCGTATATATGCGACATCAGTGAAGAGAAAGCGCGTATGCAAACTAGGGTTTGCTGAAGCATGGGGTATGAAACATCTGTTCTGTTCTGCTGTATTACTGCTATTTGATCTGTGATGTCTGAATAGGTCTGTATTAGTTTGGTTGTATGTTTGAGGTTAAGGGCATGGAAAGGGTTCAGTCTGAAAATATGATGAAATGTGGCCTGCAAGTGTTGTTCTATTGAAGTTGTTGGATCCAGTGTGAAAATTGATGAAACGTGGTTACGAGGAGGTCTTGGGTTGTAGCCTTCGATCGAAGTCCTCACAGCTCCCTTCCGAGGTGAGGGAGTGGTAAGCGAGATCGAGTGCGTGGCTCCCTTCGGGGAGAGGAGTGGTAAACGAGTCGAGGGGGTTGGAGCTCCCTTCCGAAGAAGAGGATTATTACTTGGCCTAGGTCGGTGCACAACGTCTTCAGTCAGAGTACGTACCCGACACATATGTTGTAAGATGTTTTTTCTCTATAATAAAATATCCAAGCGAGCAAGCTAGACGGTGACTGACAAAGACTTGGGTTTCCACCTAAAAATCCTGGTGTTCATGTGTGATGCTTTGTGTGATGGTTTATTCTGTTCTTACTGCACCTGTTTACTGTTTATTGAGCATCCGATGAATGAATGATGGAATAATATAAGTAAAGATTTAATGACTGATCTAGATCTTTGAGTATACGCTGGTTTCATAAAGGGGATCCACGTATATACGCTAGTTTACCGAAGGAAAGTAGCGTATGGGTTTTAAGGAATGAAAAAGTAAAAAGATTTGATTATGCAGTAAATACTGATTCACCCCCCCCCTCTCAGTATTTTTCCCAACAATTGGTATCAGAGCGGTGTCCTTGTGCAGAAGCTTGATCGCTTGAGAAGAGATGGATCGCGATGGGAAGTCGAAGGAGTAATGTCTATAAAGCCACCTCATTCAATGGAAAGCGATACGTGTGCAGGTACGTACAAAAGCATATCTGCAAAGTCTTGGGTGCGGAGATGTATGGGCAATCGTGGAAGAAGGTTATCAATACCGACCAAGTATTCCCTGCGATGCGGCGAGAAAGGAAGAAGTATGAAACCAATGCCCAGCGGTAAATGTCTTAATAGGAAGCATGTATGAATCAGAATTTTCTAAAGTGATGCGGCTACATTCGGCAAAAGAAATATGGGACAAAATCATTCGAGCTATGAAGGAGACACAAAGGTAAAAAGTGCAAAACTCCAAACTCTTAGAATTGAATATGAAAATTTGAAGATAAATAGTGGTGAAGTGTTGCAGTTTCTTTCTTCGTCACGGATGATGTTGTCAATCGAATGAGAAATCTGGGTGAAACTAAAACTGATACTACTCTGGTTGAAAAAGTCTTAAGATCCTTGACTCCAAAATTTGACTCTAAAGTCTCCACTATTGAAGAAAGGCAAGATCTGCAAACTCTTACTATTGTTCAATTACATGGGACTCTGACTGCTTTTGAAATGAGACAAGGAGGTCCTTCTCAAGTAAGAGAAGCTGCGTTTAAGGCTTCTACAAAAGGAAAGGAAAAGGAAGTTGTCAAAGAATCCAGCTATATTTCCGATGAAGAAGAAGCAAATTTCGTAAGAAAACTCCAACTAGGAACTGGAAGATTCAAAGGTAAGCTTCCTTTCAAATGTTTTGAATGTGGAAAAGTTGGTCATTATGCTGCAAAATGTCCTTATAAAGGAAAAGAAGTAGTAAGAAGGAATAAGAACCGATCTAGCTCTAAGAAAAGTTACTATGCTAATGAAGACAATGATGGGTCATCTGATAGTGAGGAAGAATGTGAAGAAGATCTTAGACTTCTCATGGCATTTGAACAAAAAGAAGAAAATGATACTTTTATGGATGATCTAGAGGAAAATGATTTTCTTGAAGAAAACAATCAACTCAAACTACGCTTAGAAGATTATAAAATTCTCTTAGAAGAACAAAAGATAATCAGAGAGACCATTGAAAAGCAGTTTGAAAAAGAAAAGAAACATATTGAAAAATTAGAATGTGAAGTGGTAAGTCAAAGAAAAGAAGTTGAGAAAGCAAAGACCTTGAATCTTAGATTTGCTAAAGGATCTGAAACCTTAGATGAGATTATCAAGGTACAACGTTCTCCGTCATATGAAACGGAGTCTTGGATGTCTTAGGAGAATCTTCTCAAACCGGCCTGAGCTATCTAAAAAGCGATTCTGGTGGTTTA
The DNA here is from genome assembly GCA_034641835.2 of Pinus albicaulis. NCBI lineage: Eukaryota > Viridiplantae > Streptophyta > Pinopsida > Pinales > Pinaceae > Pinus > Pinus albicaulis. Next base: position 520,048,519 of record CM076578.1, read on the forward strand.
CTACATTCAGCAACTAAGCAAGGGAATAAAGGATCTCTACAGGGACAGCAGGACCATCTTAATTCAAGGAACACTAACAGGGATAACTTTCAAAGATAGGTAAATTCAAATAGAAGATTCCATTATCGCAGAAATTTCTACTTCAATGGGCAATGTTTCACTTGTCACAATTTTGGTCATAAATCTATTCAATGTGTTACATATAAAACCATCATGACAAGAGAAGCAAGAAAGAAAAGGATGAATATTGAACCAAAGAAGAAAACCTATAACAAATTTTCTCCTCTTCAAAACGAAGTTGAATGTACTTATTGCAATAACTTTGGTCATGAAGAATCTGAATGTAGGAGCAAGGTCCAACCAAAAGAACATGTTCCCTCAAGCTCTAAAATATGGAAAAAGAAAGAAATACAGGTTGAAAATTGTGGGATAGAATTATTTGCAGAAGGTGAAGAAAATCGATGGTACATTGATAGTGGATGCTCAAGACACATGACAGGTGACAAAAGCAAACTCCTTACATATAATGCTCTAGAAAATGAAAAGAAAGCTACATTTGGAAATGATAATCCTGCTGTAATTAAAGGAAAAGGGTTCGTGTTTCTAAAAGAAAAGGTGAAGGATAATGATGTCACGTATGTGGATGGCTTAAGGCATAACATGTTAAGTGTAAGTCAAATGTGTGATCAAGGAGCAAAAGTGATCTTCAGTTCCAAATAATGTGTGGTTCGTGATCTTGATACAGGTAAATCATTATAAAAGGAAAAAGAAATCCAAGCAACCTGTATGTTCTAAACGGCATAGATCAATGTTACTTAAGCAGTCTTGAAAATTGGCTATGGCATAGAAGGCTAGGGCATCACGAGTTTCTCTCAAATCAACAAAACATGAGACTTCAGGCATTCCATTGATCTTCCCAAGGTCAATCTTCCGGAAAGTACCATATGCAAATCTTGTCAATTTGGTAGCGAGACAGTACGATTCAATGCCAAAGAAGGATCATCAAGTAAGCCTCTTGAACTCATGCATACTGATATCTGTGGTCCTATGAGGAAAAATTCATTACGTGGGGAAGAATACTATATCTTATTTACTGATGACTACTCTAGAATGTGTTGGATTGGGTTCATTAAACACAAAGATCAAGCACTTGAAAAATTTCAGAGCTTCAAAGCATTGGCAGAAAATGAATTAGATCTAAAAATCAAGTGTCTTAGATCTGATCGAGGAGGAGAATATTCTTCAAATGAATTCTTTGATTTTTGTGAACAACATGGCATTAAAAGGCAGTTCTCTGTAGCAGGCACTCCACAACAAAATGGTGTAGCAGAAAGAATGAATAGAACAATTGTTCAAATGGCTAGAGCTATGCTTGCGGTCTGATGTTACGACATGTTACGAATTGAAGCAGCACATACAGCAGTTAACATTCTCAATAAGGCTCATGTTCGGGTAAATAGTGACAAAACTCTATATGAACTCTGGTATGGCAATTCTCCCACTGTGAGGCATTTTAAGGTTTTTGGAAGTAAATGCTTTATCAAAAATAGTGATGAAAAGCTTGGAAAATTTGAACCTAGATCAGATGAAGGGATATTTCTTGGTTACTCATCGTCCAGCAAAGCATTCACATGTTACAATAAGAGGCTTCAAAAGGTTGTTGAATGTATTGATGTTGTTATTGACGAGTCTCCTGCGGCTCCTAAAGAAGAAAAACAAACAACAGAAGAAGATGATGATGACATATGGCCTTCTACATCAGATGGAAATGATATAGACAGTGAATCAAATGAAGAACCTGAAAATGATTTATCTGAAAAAGCTCCATCCAGATATGTTCAAAAGAATCATTCTGAATCTCAAATTTTGGGAGACAAGGAATGAGGTACGAAAATACGAACAAGGAGAACTCTTGTGGGATCTTCTAATAATTTGGCACTCATATCCAAAATTGAACCACACAATGTCAATCAAGCAAGCAAAGATGAATGTTGGAGGCAAGCCATGAATGAAAAACTTGATCAAATTGAAAAGAATGACACTTGGGAATTGGTACCAAGACCACATGATAAAAATGTCATTGGAACTAAGTGGATTTTCAAGAACAAGCTAAATGAGAATGGGGATGTTGTAAGAAACAAAGCTAGATTGGTTTGCAAAGGGTATACTCAACAAGAAGGTATAGATTTTGAAGAAACTTTTGCTCCTGTAGCTAGACTTGAAGCCATACGAATGTTTCTTGCTTTTTCAAGTTATCAACAAATCAAAGTTTATCAAATGGATGCTAAATCTGCTTTTCTTAATGGTGATCTAGAAGAAGAAGTATATATAGAACAACCGGAAGGATTCATTTTGGGAAATGATGCAAATCTTGTTTGTAGACTTAAAAAGGCTCTATATGGTCTCCGACAAGCTCAAGGGGCTTGGTACTATGCGTCTTGACAAATATCTTCATGTGAGGATTGTTTTCAAAAGGGTCTGTGATAGCAACTTATACACAAAAGTTGAAAATGATAAACTATTGATTGTGGTTGTATATGTTGATGATAATTTTTAAGGAAATAGCAGAAGAATCTATGAGTCGAGAAATTTGCTTAAATGCATGCGCGACGAGAATTTGAAATGTCTTTGCCAGAGACTAACATTTCTTTCTTGGCTTGCAAGTGCATCAAACTACAGATGGTATATTCATATCACAAGAAAAATATCTTAAGCAATTTTTGAAGAAGTATGGCATGGAAGAATGCAAGCCTGTAAGTACACCAATGATAATCGGATGCAATCTCAGTTCTCATGATGATTCTCCCATGGTGAATCAACTAGAATACAGATCAATGATAGGAAGTCTACTTTATCTCACCGGGACTAGACCAGACATCATGCATGCTGTTGGGATTGTTGGACGATTCCAAGCTAATCCAAAAGAGTCTCACCTTTAGGCTGTCAAAAGAATATTCAAATATCTGCAAGGAACTCAAGAATTTGGACTATGGTATCCAAAGAATGCTAATCTTACTCTTCATGCTTACTCTGATGCAGATTGGGCAGGAAATGTTGATGATCGAAAAAGCACAAGTGGTGGTGCATTCTATATGGGGCCTCGGTTGGTATCTTAGTTCAGTAAGAAGCAAAGTTCTATTGCCTTATCTACTGCTGAAGCAGAATATGTGGCTGCCGCATCTTGTTGCACTCAACTCCTTTGGATGATGCAAACCTTACAAGATTTTCAAATCAAGTGTACACCACCTGTCCCCATTATGTGCGACAATACAAGTGCCATCAGTATCTCAAAGAATCCTGTTATGCATTCGAAGACCAAGCACATTACCATCAAGTATCACTTCTTACGTGAACAAGTGCTTGAACAAAAGGTGAAGTTGGAGTATGTTCCCTCCAAGGAACAAGGATTCTTGAAATATTTTTGCAAACCTGCGCGGGAAGTTCGAGTATCTAAGACGAAAGCTATGGATTATTCTCTGCGATCATCTGAACAAATCTGCATAAATTTAGAAGATGGCTTGGGATACGCGGGTTTCTTGAAACACAGTCGCGTATATACGCGAGTTCCTGCACAGAAAACCGCGTATGTTTGGTTGCTGGAAATTTTTGGTTGGTTCAGCTCTCTTCAGCACAGCTGCAATGCTGTTTGGTATCTCTGATACTGTTTGGTATCTCTGTTGGTGTTCTAGTTCTCATAATTATGTTTCTAATGTTTTGATGAAGATGCCTTGATGTTTTGTTGGTGAAAATGTTCAGGATGCACAAAATAAGGGGGAGCCTTAGTCATTTGGAAAGGTTGCTTGATAAGGCATTGTTGGCATTATGATGGTTCTGAAATATGTTCTCTTTCTTGAGGACTTTCTGGTGTTGGTCTTAAATGGTCATCTTTGTAATTTGTTGAAAAGGTTTTTTTGAGACCCATGATGAAAAATTGTAATATTCAGTCATGTAAGGACTTGTCAAATTTGTAAACCCACTTGGTTGGGTAGCTGAGTTGAATTGTGTAAACCCACTTGGTTGGGTACTTGAGTCTTATATGTAAATCCACTTGGATGAATCTTTGATGTAAGTATGAGTCATTGGTGATAGGAATGTCATAGAGTCATGTACTTCATTGGAAAATATGTTTGAAGATTCAGCATGAACTCAGGGGGAGCTTGGTCACTTCAGTATATATCAGATCTGCAGAACGCTTCTTCCACATGAGGAGAAAAAGGGGGAGAGTATGTTGGTTTTTGATCCGCCCTTTGCCCTTGATGTCAAAGGGGGAGAGTGACATGGTGTTTGAATGAAGAGAAAGAATGGTGTCAAAAATGGAGAGAGTGACATGGTGTCATGGTATTCTTAATGTACCTATCTGTTGTGGTGATCAAACACCATCGTGGTTGCCATCAAGTCCAAAGGGGGAGATTGTTGGAAATATGATGCAGAGTGTTGTCCTTGATGGCAACCCATTGAATGAAGATGAAGACATGTGACTGTTGACATGTGTTGTCCTTGATGGCAATCCACCTGATGAAGTTATTCTTGACTTGATGGACTTGGTAAATGATGTAAATCTGATGTGATATGATGTTTGTTAGCAATATGGTGCTGAGTGTTGTCTTTGAAAGGCAACCCATTTGATGAAGATGATGGCAACTTACTTAATGAAGTTGTGCTTGCTAGAATATGTTCTTGATGAAGTAAATATGATGTATCTACAGAAGGGAATGAAGAAAGAAGTTTAGCTTGTGCTAAATCTATGGTGAAAGAGTATGTCTCAAGGCATACGCGGATCTGTCTAAGGGAAGTCGTGTATGCACGCGGAAAAGAACGTTCCAAGTCGCGTATGGGCTAAAGCGCTCTAAAAGTGCAAAACCAGGGGTAATCACCATGGTATTGACCCATTGTATTGGGTAATGATCCGCCTAATTGACCCCGTCTAATGTAGTTTTGGGCTCATGGTATTGGTTTGGCTCATGGTATTGAAAAAGGGGCTCATGGTATTGAAAAAGGGTAAACCTATATAAGGAGAAGAAATTCATTGTGCAAATCATGAGTGTGGGTGCAAGATGTCTGAGCTTGAATGAATACTTCTCTCTGAAGTATATCTGAATGGAAAGGGTTACACTTGAAAGATAAATCTGAATGTATGATGCACCAATGATGAAGAAGGGGATCTAGATCTGAATTGCACTTGTATTTGCTAGATCTGATTATGGAAGGCTTAGATCTGTGATGAGGCGAACATCTAGGCGAACATCTGTCTGAAGTGAAAGGGTAAATCTGAACTGAATATCTGATCTGAAGAAGTATGCTGCTCTATAATGATTGAAGATCTATACGCTACTTCGCCGCAGTGGAAGCGCGTATATGCGCAGCTTCGCTGAAGAGAAAGCGCGTATGCGCAATAAAATACATACAGAGGTATACGCTGGTTCGTGTGGACAGAAGTGCGTATATACGCGACATCAGTGAAGTAAAAGAGCGTATGCAAACTAGGGTTAGGTGAAGCAAGGGGTATGAAATATCTGATCTGTTCTGCTGTGTTTCTACTATCTGATCTGTGTTTATAAGTATCGGTTGGTGATGTATGTTTGTGCTTAAAATTATGGAAAGGGTCCAGTCTGAAAGTATGATGAAATGTGGCCTGCAAGTGTTGTTCTATTGAAGTTGTTGGATCCAGTGTGAAAATTGATGAAACATGGTCCAAGGAGGCGCTGAGGGTTGTAGCCTTCAATCAGGGGGTCGTAGCTCCCTTCCAGGTGAGGCTGGTAAATGAGATCGGGGGGTCGTAGCTCCCTTCCAGGAGAGGCTGGTAAACGATTCAGGGGGTTGGAGCTCCCTTCCAGGAGAGGCTGGTAAACGAGCGCAGGTGGGTGCCTGCGTGCTGGTCAAGTCTGCGCCAGCACATATGTTGTAAGATGTTTTCTCTATAATAAAATATTGAGGGCTGAGCAACTGCAGCGGTGGTTTTCTCCCGATTTGGGTTTCCACCTAAAAATCCTGGTGTTCATGTGTGATGCTTTGTGTGATGGTTTATTCTGTTCTTACTGCACTTGTTTACTGTTTATTGAGCACCCGATGAATGAATGATGGAATAATATAAGTAAAGGTTTAATGACTGATCTAGATCTCTGTGTATACGCTAGTTTCATAAAGGGGATCCGCGTATATACGCTAGTTTACTGAAGGAAAGTAGCGTATGGGTTTTAAGGAATGAAAAAGTAAAAAGTTTTGATTATGCAGTAAATACTGATTCACCCCCCCCCTCTCAGTATTTTTCCCAACAGTTTCAAGCTTGTGTAAAAATGAAACCAATTCCAAGTAGAGTTTCCCATGTTTTCAAGCTTGTGTAAAAATGAAACCATTACCATTTACCTCTCGTGTTTGCCATTTTATCAACCTATTTTTCCATATGAACCTTGGTTTTCTCATTCCATCGTTACCATCTTCTTGGCCGATCATATGCCTTCACTTGATTGTTTCACCCATTCCTGAGGAACCACTGCGATGACTGGTCGTGTTAGCCAACCTCTTGACCTTTACCTATTCTGGGTAGTTCCACCATTACCGGAACTAGTTGCTACCCTTCATACCACTCGTTCCTCCAAGAGGAGTCAACTTTCAGCTCTTTTCTAACTCTCTAAAATTGAAAATATTGCCAAGGATCTTGTCGTTTTGAACTCGTTAAATGGCTGCGAAAAAATATCTACACAGTATATGTTTACCCCTTTTTTGGGCTAGGATGGATTATTTATGAAAAAGGTATACCTTAGCCTATCACGACTAAGAGGTTCTTTCAAATATTTTTTTCTACCTTTTCAGATCTGAGGGACTATTCACGAAAAGAGCCACGATGGAATTTTCTTTTCTGCCCTCTTTTCAAACTCTCTAAACATGAAAATATGCTGAGTTCTCCCTTTGTCAAACTCGTTAAAACATGATGACATCAGACTTCGTCACCATGACGTTACTCGAGTTCCTCCTTCCTAGGGCTCGTAAAATGTACTAGGTTGGATTTGTTCGAAGGAAAAACTTACAGTAAAATCATATGCTATCCCCTTCAAGCTTGTTTTCAAAAATAATTGGGGTACTCGCCACATATGGTGGGGGAAAATGGAACCACTTTTTAATTATGTTGGCAATATGTCGCTCTTGAACACGGCACTTTTCTGCATTCGTGTCGGGTTGGGGACATCTCATTTCATCATTTTTGCCTCCACGGGTTTGGACAATCTCTTTTGACCTCTCATTTTCTCCACGTCATCATGACCTCAAATCCTTTGATGTCAAATACTACCAAATGCAGTGTCGTGTCACTGATATGTTCAAGAGAAGTTTTCCTCTGCAGTTTTCAACCTCCCTCTGATTCTCTGTTGGTCCTGATTCACTATTATCATGTTCCTCTGTCTCGTATCGATGATGTGGGAAAAATTATGGCCCACCTTCGATCAAGTCACTTCTTGTCAACTTTTTCTCATTATCCAGGAATCTGATCTAGAGACTCCCTTCTGGTACCTTGGAGCCTGCATGCCTCAATGGCAGGTTCTTCGCATTGGACGCAAGATCCACGTCATTGGCCTTCAATCGGGTGATTCTGCAGGTGTTCGATGCCAGATCATTGTTCACATTCCGTGGATTATACCTGTTGTACCTTAAGATCCATTGTCATTATTGGTGGTTTCTCTCATGCCTGTTAACAACTTTCATCATTGGCTGGTAATCAAGTGATTTTATTGCATGTTCAACTTTAGCTCATATATTCGCATGCTTGAATTTTTACTTGTTTGGGTCGAGATGGAGCACAAGACGGGTTTTGTCTGATAAAATCCAGGCTGTGGATTGTTGTGGATTATTATGACTTATTACATGACTCTTTTTATTGGATGGTTGTGACCATACCTAAGTCTATTTGTTGATCCTTACTGCTGGATGGTTGTGCCCATACCTCGAATCTCAGTTTTTATGTACTTTATTATGGATGGTTGCACCCATACCACATGTTCATGTATCAGAGATATCATTTGTATTTGTAATTGCAGGTTTTCTGACAACGGTGTTTAGTTCGAATGCATTATCATAAAGCATTTCGCCCCTCCCTCTCCCTCGGACCTCATGCTTTAGGGGGCATCTGTTACACAAAATTTTGCCACTGTCCCTGCAATCCCCATATCACCCATTGGAGGGTCATTTCCGTGATCAATAAGCAGTGCCATGCCTTGCAAAGACCATCATTGTATCCCTTTACATGAGAGTAATATTCCTTCTGTTGACAATTTCCTGAGCAAAGACTCAAAAAAATTTGTTTTTTCCTTGGCGCGAGTAGTCAGTTATTCCCTCGCACCGAATAGGAAGATTAATACTAGGCCCCGTGCCAGTTGGCACTCTGTCTCAGTTAGCCACCCACGCCGAGCTATTTATGGAATGTTTTTTAAAAATAGAGGTGGATATTCCACTCCAACAAATTCAAGGATGAGTCATTGGGAGTGGTTGAACTGAATAAACCACAGACTCCCTCCTTTAGTTTATGGTTTCCACCTCTTATGGGAACTCCCTAAAGGATAGGCCTCCCTCCCACCTTTGTAGGGATCCTAAACTCTTCCTTTTCCTCTATAAAAAGAAGCTATCTCTCTTTCCATAAGCTAGCTGAACATGGAGAATTGAACATACTATAACTGAACTATTGAAGAGATAGAATAAGAAGGAATTACGTTGAGCGAGCTTGAGTCCATGCCTTCATCCTGTCCAAATTCCTTGACGAGAATATGAGACGCGCTTCGGCTGAACCCCGCTGGAGGAAACTGCGACGTCAAAGAATTGGTTGCAACTCTTCTTTTTATCAATACATATACGTGACTATTGTTTGGTTCCCATTTTTTATTATGTTAGATGTTTAATAAAATATGCTTAGCCCTCTGTGACTGGCTAGTAGTTATGAGTGAAATTGTTATGTCGTATGATGTCCTTGTTTGTTGTTCTAAGTGCAGGTATCCGAGAATGACTGTGAAAGGATTGGGACTTGCTAAGGCAGGAGTGAGAGGCCACCACCACAATAGCCATGGTGACAACGTTGGATTCCAGGTAGGTCGATCTATCATGTCCTCTTTTCATTCAGTAATTAGGAATCAAACCTCTAGCACATCTCTTTGTTTCTAGACCCACTCTAGGGCTAGAGGGATCGTCTCTGTCCACAGAGAGGATTTACGTGCTTAACACATGGCGATGGAGGATCTGGTACACGGCTCCTCACCACATCTTTGTATTAACCATTATCCTTACCTTATTCTATTAGCCCTACATGTTAAATGACGTCGACCCACCTTTTCACTTGATTTTCAATAGACCTATCAGCATTAGCTCATGAATGCATTTGGTACATCCTCAACCATATTTATCGTGGTTTTCTAGGTTCTTAGTGGTATACAGGGTCACATTGACTGACTTTGTGGACAGTAATCATAACTTTGCAGTTACAACTCAGGACCCCTTCACTGTTTACTGATGGCTACTAGCTGTTGTCTAGGAATGTATCATTTTCATGGAAGAATTTTTTTCGCTGGTGGTTTAGTTATGGAACCTACAGAAAATGAGAGTAACGCTCTTATGGAGGAGGATCGATTGGACTACTCTTCAGACACATTAGCGTCGGAACATATTTGGACCCGTTTTCGACATCAGCAACCAACTCGGGCACAACCGCATGATTTTATGGAAGAGATAGCACAACTGGAGGATCAACAGTCAGATATGGAGATTTTTGTGTGAGCCTTGGGGTTTCCATAGTTGAGGTTTCCTAATGAAATCCCTAATGACCAGCTTACGAGCCTCTGCGAAAATACCCTGGCCTTCCTGGTTTTTTCCATACCCTCGCCATTGACGCTACACATTTGGAACTAGCAAAAGGAGACATATAGTCTCGGTGAGGATTTGGTGCATGGCTAATGTATTGTGGGATAAGGTGCAGTCAATGATGGGGATTTTGGATTCGAACAACTTGGTTTGGGACATGGGGGTTACTCTCTTGGCAAGGACACTATACACGAAGGTCCGTCGTTGATGATAGCTTCTGGCAACTTCAAGGGTTTGCCTGTCCCGACTACTCATCAGGAACAAAATATCTCCTCAGTTTTTGACGACGCTCGACTAGAGGAAGGTGGGTCTCTTAGAGAGAACCCTCCTCACAGAGCAGGTAAGAAGAAAACCCACTGTACCAGAATCCATGAGAAATCTTGCGAATTTGTATTCGGTATCGGGGCGAGCATGCAAAAGGCAGGAGAGACTATGTAGACAGTGCTAGTGGGGTGAGTGAGAGGGTGGAATTACATCATGGTCAGACTCAAGAAATGGACCACGAAGATTTGGGGTCCCCTTATTGAAAAACTCTCGGTCGTCCTGACTATGAATAGAGGTTGGTTAGCTTTAATTTTCCCCACCCCTGATATGGCGAGCTGGGTTCTCACTAAATATTGGTATATCAAGATGAATTCGGTACTCCTAAAGCATTGGACTCCACTCTTTGATCCTGATAAGGAGAAGCTTGGTGTCGGACCCATATGGGTACGTTTACCCGGTTTACCCCGCCAATTCTAGATAGACGATGTGCTCAGATGTATAGGTGAGGACCTTGGTATATACCTCAACCACGATAGGTCATATCTGGAAACAAGCAACATCTTTATGGCTTAGATCCTTGTTCACTTAGACACTCAGGAAGGCCTTGTTGAAAGCTATGTCCTGAAGCACGAGAAATTCTCCAGATTTCATATACTTGATTATGAGAGTGTTCCATTTCAGTGTCGATGGTGCCATGAGGTGGGGCACATATAAAATGACTACCCCCTCATTGTCGTTGCATCTTCGGCAAGTTCGAAAACCCTGGTGCATGCTGGAACACGAACGACAAAGACTTTCAGGGGTCTCAATCATCGGTTTGCACCGTGCCTGTAGGAGCATCCGAAGTTTGATCAGCGTCCAACATCCACATTAACGACTTCCTCGACTGTGCAGACAACGATTGTACTGGAGGCACATCTGCCTACTGAGGAGGATCTCAACCCTATCATGGGTACCATGTCCTCTACCTCCTCACTTATTAATGTTAATCTCCTTTTTTCATTTACATCATCTGTTATTACTCATATTATGAATCCACATATTTTAAAGAATAAGCTTGCCCCTGTTTGTTTTCTTGTTGCATCAGCTCCCCCTTTTCCCTCCTTTGTCCCCCCATCATTCCCTGTTGTATAATTTGATCCCTCTGAATGCTCTAATTCATATGGGGCCAACCCTCCTTGTCGTTACAATCTTCATTCCTCAGCTAATATTTCAGCCAACATTTCGTATGGGCTTGGTGATGACCCTGCAATGTCTGCCCTAAAATCCACCCGAGGATGGCCATCCAGGATGTCTAAAGCTATCCATCAGGCTGGGAGGGACGTTGCCACGGGGCAACCAGATACTATTGATCGGGTCCTTAAAGTGAGGAAAACCGCTACAAATGGTTTCCCATGATTTGTATGTCCTTTAATTGGAGAGGGCTAGCTATCCCTGATAAGAAACTGGCCTTCCGCTATTTAAGGGAATCAGAAAGGGTGGGCATCATTTTGTTATAGGAAACTTTAGGCATTAGTGATAATATCCTATCTTTTCTCACCTCGATCTATCCTTACTGGACTTTTCATACTTTTGATGTGTGGGGTCGCTTGGGGGGAAGTCAAATCAGTTTCAATAACTGTAACATACAAATTCTCAATGTCTAGGGATTAGAAGGGAAAGTTGGGGTAGATGTATTAGCCTCAGAGATTGGCACCACCCTCAAAATCGTTAATATTTATGGCCCTTGTCACAGTAGACTCGTTTTCTGGGATAAAATTTTGTAGTCATCCATATTGAAGTCAAAGCATATCATCGTGGTAGGTGATCTTAATTTCTCATTGGGTCATGAAGAATCTTGGGGACCTCATGCCTCGGCAGATCCTATGACTAGTTACTTCAAGCAATATTTGGACAAATCCAACCTGATTGATTTGGCGATGGCCAAGAAGATGCCTACTTGGTGCAATCGTAGGATTGGGGAAGCTGCTCTTGCTAGATGTCTGGATCGATTTTTACTCTCTGCTAAGCTAGCTACTTGGATGGAAAAATCCTGAAAATGGGTGGGATCAGTGGATTATCAGATCATTCACCCATTTACCCAGAGATTATTGGTGATCACAAGAAACCCCACTCCCCTTTCAAATTCAATTCATCTTGGCTCAAGGAACCTGAGTTTCGTCAGATTTTTGTGGAGAACTGGAATCACTGCCACAGGCATCCAAATGCCCAACCTGCATATGTTATAGCCAAAAAAATGTCCTTCATTAAAGAGAAAACCATCAAGTGGGCTAAGGAGAAAATGATTAAAGAAGAAGACGAGCTTAGAAGGATCAAGCAGGAAATTTCCTCCTTTATTGATGAGGATGGTAGAGGACACTCATCAGAGGAGCACAAGGCCTCCCTCACTCTGCTGGAAACTAAGAAAAGTCACCTACTTAGAATGAAGGAGGAGGCGTGCGACTTAAGAGTAGAGCCATTTGGCTGGAGGTAGGGGATAACAACACCAAATTCTCTCAACAATTTGCTAAAGGTAGAAAAAGCATAAAAACTATTTTGGAACTTATTGATCGACATGGAAGGATGGCTAATTTTCACCATCAACTATCAAATATCGGCACCAGACACTTCTCCAATATCTATAGTGATCACAGGGTTGCTAATATAGGTGAGGTTCTCAGTATAGCAAGACTGATGCCTCTATTTGTGCATGAGGAGGATGAGGATGTTCTCAATGCCTCTATCACCCTTGTAGAGATTGAAGCAGTCCTTAAATGGTTCAAAAAGGACAAGGGTCTGGGGCCAGATGGTTGGAAAATCAAATTCTATCTTTCCTTCTTTGAGCTCATTGGATTGGATTTGCTTATGGTCATCAAATATTGTAGATTATTGGGCAGATTGTTTGATAGTTTCAATTCTACTTTTATTGCCCTCATCCCCAAGGTGGACAAACCTCTTTCTTTTAATGAATACCAGCCTATTTCCCTATGTAACTGCCTATAAAAAATCATTGCAAATATTATATCCAACTGCATTAAACCCAACTTATCCTAGCAAATTTCCAAGGAACAATTTTCCTTCCTCCATCATAGACAAATCCATGAGGCCATTGGCATTGCTCAAGAAGCCCTGCACTCCATCAAGCTCCATAGCCTCAAATGCTCCATCCTCAATATTGACTTGGCGAAATCCTTTGATTGTGCTAACTGGACTTACCTTTAGTTGATTCTCACTCACATTGGGTTCCCCCACTCATTTATTCAATGGATTATGTGTTGCATATCCACTGCCTCCTGTAGCCTGCTCATTAATGGCGCTGCTACCCCTTTTCTCCATGCTGGGAGGGGGCTCCGACAATGCTACCTATTATCCCCCCTCCTCTTCCTTCTGATCATGGAGGGCCTCACCTCCCTCATTTCCTCCGTTAGGAATGAGGGTCAACTTCAAGGAGTCAAAATCACTGACACTATTTTCATGACTCATTTACTTTTTTTTATGATGTGCTCATATTTCTAGATGGCTCCTTTGGGGACTTCATTTGTTTCAACAAAATTTTATCCACCTTTTTTACAGCTACTATGACGTTCCCCAATCTCAAAAAATAAACCATTATGTTCTCAAAATTCTCTACCTATGAGAGACAACATGCTCTTCATCTATTCAATTTTGAACATCGTCTCATTGAAGAGGGCCTCAAATGCTTGGGATTTAGACTCAAGCCTAATGATTATAGAATTAATGATTGGAATTGGCTCATTTCCAAAATTGAGAAGAGAATCAACATATGACGGCAGAAATGTCTCTCCAGAGCGGGTAGACTTGTCGTCATCAAATATGTGCTGGAGGCGATACCTGTCTATTGGATAGCACTTGCATGGATACCTAAATGTGTTACCAATAGAATTTAACAAATAGGAAGATGATTCCTTTGGCGGGCTAAGGATTCATAACACACATTTGCATGGATGAAATGGGAGAAAATTACCAAGCCCAAACAGTGGGGGGGCTGGGGCCTCAAGGATCTTAACCTATTTTCTAAAGCCTTGGCCGCCAAGATGGGGTGGAAACTCTTGACCTTAGACAACCTATGGCAGGGGGTCATATATTCCAAATATATTGCACATGTTCCTACTCTTGACTAGATCAAATTCTCACATTGTCCCCATACTTCCTCATCAGTGGTGTGGTGGGCTATCACAAATTCCTTAGCACTCATTAAACAAGGGTTGGCTTGGCGGGTACGGGTCAAAACATAGGTTCGAATTGGAATGGACCCACGGTCAGGTTGTGGTAGGGAGCATCTACTTCCCCAGAACATTATATTATACCTTAGTGAATGAGGGATTTTGAGATTTTGACAAGAAGCGAACAATGATAATTCAGATTGGACCACCCAAGAGTGGAAATCATCCACTATACTCAACATCCCAAAGAAATGGTGGGGGACATGGAACAAGTACATCAGGGCACTTAATATATCCCATATCAGGATTACTGATACAAATGATGAACTGATCTACGTCACTACTCCCAAAGGTTACTACACACCTAAATATGGCTATGCTTCTCTCACTCAGGCACAAATACCTCCTGAGATGGGATGGTGGTGAAAACCACTTTGGAAGCTTAAGCCCCCCCCCCAAAACACGTCTCTTTATTTGGTGTATCGTTACTAATTTTGCACCTACTGAGGAAAATCTAGTTAAGTGTTCCATCTATGGTCCCTCACGATGTGCACACTGCAAAGAACATGCGGAAGACATCCTCCACCTCTTCCTCAATTGCCTTGTGGCTTAATAGATGTGGATTTAGATCACAAAGGACCTGGGCATTAATTCACTTTAGCATGGGGACACCATCCTACTAGCTTGGAAAAACTGGTGGCATACCACTACCTCAGGCAAGGCTCGAAATCTGCCACTCTTGATAACCTAGGGTCTTTGGTTGTCTCGGAACCATAACATATTCTAGAGTGCACTGAACCCCAAGCACACCATTCAAAATTCTATACTAGCTCTCTATCTCTCCATCCCTGAAGAGACACACTCAAAATATGAAAGGGTTATTACATCGGAAGTCATCGATAAAAAATATCCTTGGGCCTATTTCGATAGTGCGACTAGAATTGATGGCTGCGGAGGAGGCTCATTACTTTACCTATCTGATGATCATTTCTATCAGACTAAAATGGGATTGGGCCCTGAAACTAACCACTATTCAGAACTCAACTGTCTTAGACTACTTCTTATTTTTTCCTTAGAGAAGAGGTGCAACATGATACAAATATTTGGGGACTCAAAGATCATTATAAAATAGTTCAATAATATTGTTGCATGTCATGCACACCCTTTTAGAAATTTGCTGGATGAAACGCTTTCTCTTAAAAATCATTTTGATAACATTACTGACACTCATATTTACAGGAAAAGGAACCAAGACACTGACCTCTTGTCAAAAGAAGCAATGCAAATAACTTGGGGACACTGGCATATAACAAAAGACCTGGGAGTGGACATATATCAGCATTATCATTGTCCTTTCATAGAGGATTTTGGGCCCCCAGAGCCTCTGGAACAACCTGTCTGATCAGAGGCTTTATGGTTTCTGTGTTATATATTTTTTACTTTCCTTTCCATACAAACATTTATTATATGATATCCATGTCTATAAGGGCACAAGCCATGCTAATTTTGTAAATATTTTGCTATTATACTGTTGAACAAGGTTATAATAGAGCGCTACTAATATTTTTTGAAAACTACTGGATATGCATGATGCATCCTGAAGCAAATGTAACATGTAATTTTCCTTACAATTACTAAAAATTATGAATTTTTCCTGGGAAAAAAAATGTATATTTTGACCTCATATGTACTATATGTCAGTTTTATTTCATCATTGAATGCAAAAATTGAAGCAATCAATAAATTCGTTCTTTCGATTCTGAAGTGACACAACTGTGGGTCACATTGTACGAACAAAAGAGGATGAAATGGGATAGTGACAGGAAATAATTCAGACGGTTGAATGGTAGAAGTGTGCCTTATCCTGATCATTTAAAATTAAATATGTCAACTATATGCCCCAATATTTGGGTTGCTGACCAAGTTAGAGAGAAATACAGTGCAACTGATCGTTACTTGCATGTTGAAGAGGATGTGCTAAACGTAGGGATTGGGTGCAACAACTCGGTAATAATCTATTTATGTACCTTTTAAACTTAATAACTCATCTTTTAAATGTAACATCAATATTTTGTATTTTAACAGTTGGTTTATTATACACATGACAATGATTTTTTAACTTTTTTATAGGTGCATTTCTTCCCATCTATGTGGGCATATGGACACCATTTTTGCACAGAGAATGTCGATGATGAACACATGACACAATATTGTGGAGTGGAATTCGAGTTCGATCAATCTATTCGAGCTAGCCACCATGATCAAAACCTAGTACGAGGGACGTTAGGTTACATCGGAATGATACAAGAGATCATTGAAGTGGACTTCTCTTCTTTCCGATGTGTTATTTTTAGGCGCAAGTGGTGGGACACCTTTGATCAGAATAATGTAAAGGAAGATCTTGATAGTAGGTTGATATGTATCAACTCTAGAAAGATGTGGGATGAAGCTAAGGAGCCTTATGTTTTCCCCAAACATTGCAACCAGATGCTTTTTTACCCAGGTGTGTTGGATAGGTATTGGCGGTTCATACTGAGACATGACCCTAGATCAAAACATATTTTTGGGAATAATAGTGTTATCATGCCAAGCGAGCTGGAAGATGATGAGGGTGATGAGAACAGAGAGTGATATGATACATGTGTTATTTCATCATTTATACTATTTAAGATGGGTTTTTATAAAGAAGAGGACTTAACCTTATAACTAAGACTTTTTTTTTCCAAACATTATAATATGTATTTTGAATTAATTGGTTTGCATTGTGTTAATGTTAAAATAATTTCACTTGATAATTTTCAATTATGTTGATCTCAAAAGCAATGCACTGTATCAAATTCTTTTTTTCTTATGTCAATTCCTAAAATAACACAGCTACTTGATTGCTTTAAATGGTTTTTCATTATATCATTACTTAAATAAATTCACCCTATATATATATATATATATATATATATATATATATATATGATATCTTCAAAATTTAAGAAAATGTATTAATGTATACTATTATTTTTGGTATGTAAGATCATAATAAAATAATGATAATTCTAAACATGAATTTATTTGCATTATTTTCTAAACTTTATTATGTTACAAAAATGCATATTATTCTAGATTTATTATTTTACAATTATTTATATTCTTTCAAATTTACAATTTTAAAATTAGGGTAATTTAACAATATGTACAATATACATTTTACAATTTTACGATGATTCAATTTTACGGTAGTTATGGTTCAAATTTGAAAATTAATCTACAATTTAACAAATTTTATAATTTTATAATTTTAATAAAATTGAATCATGAAAATACATACAATTACAATTACAATTTTATAATTTTACACACAATTACAATTAAAATTACATTACAATCACGATACATATAATTACAATTACAATTTTACAATTACCAATACATAATATTTAATAAATATTACGATTTGATATTAAAAATAAACACCACGATCATGATAACCATCATACAAACATCATATTCTAAAATACACATTCAAATTTGCTAACATCATCTGATCATCATGATCATGATCATCTAACAAAACACAAGCATTGTATAACATCATCACAACACAAGCAAAAAGTATACATCTCATGTCAAATAAATACTATAACATACACATCTATCTGCAATCACATTAAATGAAGATATCTAACATGACCTAACAATATACACATCATAATGAACACCAACATGTAAATTAAGTACATCAACATGAACATAAAATACATGCACCATATATATATAACTGTATAATGTCAAAAATATACAATTGTAATAGAATTGCATATAAATGTCAAATATCTGGTGGTACATGAACAACACTATAACTAGTCAAGGCTTGCTAAGTCGATGGCGCCTGCTCAGATGGTACCTACTCAGGAGGTTCCTGCTTAGATGGTGTCTTCTTAGGAGGTGCCTACTTATATGGTGCCTTCTCAGGAGGTTCCTGCTCAGATGGTGTCTGCTCAGGAGGTGCATGCTCAGATGGTGCCTACTCAGGAGGTGCCTGCTTAGGAGGTGCTTCCAGCTCATCTCTACGAGGTGAAGGGGGAGGAGGTGGAGTATTAGAATTCGCACTCCCCTCATGATCATCATCTGAGCTGCTATGTGGTACATCTCTATGGCGCCTATCCCTCCTCACTGCTAGTAGCCTAGAAGCTCTAATGATATGACGCATAAGGCTCATCATATCACACAACATGTCCCTACATAGATCCATGAGAGTACGATCTGCCTGGATGTCTCTGATCGTTGCAGGGCAGACTCCCTCATCAACAAGAGTCTATACAGCCAGTCACCCAACTCCATCCTGAATCGAATTTCAGCCCTACACCACATGCTTGCAGGTATCTACACCCAAGGAGGTCTCTCACCCTTCGTGGCCTCTGCCATCTCCTCATCATCTACATGATCACCCGTGGGGGTGGAGGCATGTACCCAAAAAACATGCCAATATCTACAAAATATATATTACACAACAGTAATTATAAAATTTCATTAAATAATTTAATAAAACAATTTAAAGAGCGTGTTCAAATAAATTTTATTCTAATTAATTAAGACAATAAAATGAAACTATATTAATTTAAAGAAAACACTAATATTATCTCTATAATCTGGTGGCTCATCCTATGTGAAGAGGATGTTGGTACACCCTCGCCAATCCAACCCCGTGTAAGGGCACAACACCATCACGAACATGTGGTCATCTTCACTAGCTAGTAGTTCCAATGCATCACTATAAATCCTGGCCGAATACACTAACTGGCCCCTCTTGGGCATCATCTCGCCCCACATGTGCATTTGTACCTCTATCATTGCCCTACAAGGCTGATGGATGATAGTAGGCCTCGTCTCTGGAAACTTCTAAAAAATAAACAAAACAACTCTAAAGAAAAAGAGAAGGTCAACCTCCCACATGCCTGAGATCAACATCTAAGGCTATTCAAAATTGTCGCAAAATAATGGCATAACATCTAACAAGTCATGGCCTCTGGAATAGAGAATCAACATAAAATAAAATATGGAAACTAATGCATTTTCCGTCACTGGTATAATGTGAAATGGTGGTCAGTAATAATGAGAGGCACCTAACCTCCTCTGGACCAAAATAAGCAACCCATAGCTATCCACCAAACACCTAAAAATCTGCCGGAGAAAGTATGTCATCCCTAATGTATCTCTAAGAGTACACCAAATGAATCCTTGTTGCATAACCGAAGGGTACATCAGGGAACTGGGGAAAATCCTCCCCTCTCCTAGATAGGCCAGTGATAAAATACTTGTCCTCCTCAGTGGGTTGGTACCACTGGTCAGGACCGACATGGAAATCTTGTCGATGGGCATCCCACTTGTAGATAAAATGTACTAATAAGTCATTATGCCCTTCACATATGTAGCCTCCTCAGATAAATTGAGTTTTGCATCCCTTAAGAGAAATTGGGTTGGTGGCGTAATAGGGTGAGGGTACAAAAGTATCTCCCTCTCCCTTGCCTCCCACTGTTGTATCATGTTGTAATTGTCTTCCCTCTGCTCTTGGTGTTGTCTCTTCTCTCTCCGTTGACATTGTTGAATGATTCACATATTAAATACATTAGCCTCCCTCATACATAAAACATAATTTTCTTTATTAAATGACAAATGTATTTACAAATATATAAATATAAATTTTATTGAAAAACAAAAAAAAACATTCGGTGTGCCACAAAAAACAGTCACGCACTACCAACGGTACATACATCTATATCACAAAATGTCCACGGTGCACATAAAAAAGAGTCACGTAGTGTGACAAAAAAAAAAATAATTAAATAAATATTATAGGCGATGCGTTGACAAACCATATCCGCCCCAGGGCATTTTTTATATCTCAACGCATGTTTAAAATAATTTACCACTGGCGGTGCAGTATCCAAACACAAAATTCTCCGGTGCAGTAGGTTTGACTGACGCTCCGCACATTAGGTGTGTTCTTGTAATATAGACTCACCAGGATGTTATGTTTATTTTTACATAAATTCTCGGTGTGTTCCGGTAAACCAACGCACTGTCGAGTATAAAATAAATTGTTATTTCTAAAATATTATAAATTCTCGATGTAGAGGGAAACCAACACGCACCGCAAAATTTTTATTGTTATTGTGGTGTGCTTTTGTCGATAGTGCATTGGGATGTCACATTAACTTCTCGGTGCGGTTTCTATTAAGACCATTTTTGGCGCAACCTGTAGATTTATAGGGAGCACTGGGAATGGTGCGAGCCGAACAACTAGAACGCACGTCATAAGAAAAATAAAAATAAAAAATAAAAATAATGAATTCTAAGTCAAAGTTAACAATTAATCCAGTAAAATATTATGTTCATGAGAAACATATATATTACTTGTACATTTGCGTGTCGAGGAGGGATGTTTCCAACGGAGTACTAAAAGCCAAATTTGCCCACTATTTCACAAAATTTGAAGTCCACGCACTAAGCAATGGACAGAAGAAATGTGGGCAATGGGAGCACTGATGGCAGGGCGCCTTAGAGAAGCAAAGGTCACACCGACGCTTGAGAGCTCTATAGGGTTGTAAATAGTAAAAATGAATTTTTAGGGCTGGTAATTTTTTTTAAATTAACCCTTTTTCAGTGTGCTCCAGTATGAGACGCTCTGGGCGGTTGTACCAATGGCACACCACATTTCTTTAAATTAAAAAATATATGGGTTGATGCGTTAGGGAACATTAACCACCCTGAGGCTTCGTTGTTAGAGTATGACACCGAAGTTGGTAGAAATAATGTTTTTAACTTTTCCCTTTTACGATGTGTTGAATTACTAAGATGCACCGGGCCGATTTTTATGGAGCGCACCATGCTTCCTTTGAATAAAAAACCTATGTTGGTGATCATTGTACCTAAACCGCACTTGGTCGTCGTCGTTAGTGTATAACACCGAAATGGTGAAATTATTTTTTTAAATAAAATGCTCATGCGGTGCTCTCATTAATGAAACGCACCGAGCTAGCGATATACGACCAGCATCGGGTGTGTTATATAAAAATCACCATATATTTTCATTAAATAAACACCTATTTTGGGGCGTCATATCACCATAAATGCACCAGGGTGTTGTTGTTAGAGTATAGCACCGCAATGGTGAAAATATAATTTTTGATTAACCAATTGGTTGGTGCGCTTGATTAATTCGAGCCACCGGGAAGGTCATATAGTGAGTGTCTCGGTGTGCCATTTGATCGCATGCACCGATGCGCTTTGAATAAAGTGCACCGTCATTTTTTTGAAAACCCTATCGCGGTGACCATCAACTTGTACGCACTGATGCGTTTTATGGTAGGAACTACTTATTAGATGCTCCGGTGCGTCGTATGTATGAACTGCACCGTTGTTTTCATAGTACTTAAAAATAACTATGCAACGGTTCTTTAGCCTCTACTATGCACCGGTGCATCCTATATATATTAAGCACACCAGTGCATGTTATGATTATAAATGCACCGCAAAAAAGTATCTGCAAAAACATCCACTCGCCAACCTCCTCCAGTGACCGCCGCTACAAATGGATATCTGGGCTATTTTTATAAGGGCTTCCTAAAAAAACTACTAGAGGTTCTTTTCCTCGTAGTGCGAGCACGTGAATCCACATTTTCCATAAATGCATAACCATAATGGTATGATAAGTCTAAGCCTCCAAATGATATTTGATTGACGGTTAATCAATATTCTAGATTTCTTCGCATGCGACACTATATTCTTCATCATTTTGGTTTAATTTTTACATTGCTCCCGCATATTGTTTTTTTTCATTACTTGTTCGTCTTATTCACAGGAAAGTCCCTCAAAATGGTATTTATTTGAGATGTTTAAGGTCGCTAGAAAATAAAAGAAACCTTTGGCTCTTGCTAATCCTATACCTTCCACTGCCACGGTAACCGAGATGTCGCCCATGTTTTTAGATGTGATTCCACTTCATGGGAATCAATGTACAGGATTTTCGAAGATGAAAAACCTCACATAATAAAAATGATAGCTACATCGGATGCCCCTAACACCTCAGAATCTACTATTTCTGATGTAGCAAACTATTTTCTTCATATAATTGCTACACACCCTAAGATTTTACCATATTTAGATATGGTGAAATGGATTATTGATAATCTTAACATTGGGAACATAAAATTTCTCACAACAAGAGGCACAATCATATGATCATTCTGAGCAGAGGATTCAAAGATAATTTACCATATACCAGACCTCCAAAAGATGTATGGCAAATATTTCCTTGATTAATTTGAAAAATAAAATAAGTTCAAGTTAGACCCTATAAAACAATGGAGGAACAACCCCAACAAACACAAGCATGATGACAAGGGTATGTATTCCATTGCTTCTCTAGTTCGTCCCTACTAATATGTTTCCACTATGATGTGTAGACTATTTGGTTCACCCAATACCACTAAATTTTCCATTGAATGGGTCCCTCTTATGGATGCCATCATAGACTCCTACATTATGGATTGGGGTACCATTTTGTCAAATAATATTGCTTCCCAAATCCTTGAATACAGAAAAAGTCACTCTTTTACTTCCAATATTTTCCCCCATTCTTTATGAGTGTGTACATCATGAATGTTGTCTATTTTACCTATGATTTTCCAACCATAGGTTGGAAATGGACCATCCAAGATCCCACCCCTATTCATGTTTACGATGATATTTTGTGGGAACCTAAATATGAATCCAATTTTTAAAGGATTTTTCATGGAGTTATTATGTCAGTCTTCCAATCTATATTTAATATAAAATCCCCAATATTGTCTAAGGAGGCCCAAAATTACTTTACAAGCACAGGGAAATGGTTTGGTGAGGAGTTATTTACTTACTTCAGATTTTATGGAAGCATTGATAAACCCCATTTACTCCCACTATATGTGCCAGAAAAACTTCTAGCCAGAGAAATTGCTTACCAAACAGTGGAGCATGGATTGACTAAAGCCTTGAAAGAGGCAAAGAAAGCTTCATGGCCTACCTTTCCCATTCACTATGTCGTTTATGTAGTGGACATTTTCAAACATGATGGATTAGAAATTGATCAAATCTAATGTCTGAAATTATTTACAATTCCTAATAGACAATTTGATCCAAATAAAGTTTCTCTAAATGTTACAACTCAGGTTAAGGTCAGACACTTCCTTCATGAGGACAATTATTATGATGGCTTATTTGAGTCTACAAATACTTATCTAGATGTTGAAAATTTGGTAGTCATGTGCCTCAACCCTGAGCAAATGGAACAGTTCAAAGAATACAGAAACAATAGGTTGGAAGGTATTCCTCTAGACATTTTATAGGTATCCCAACCTATTACACAAAAAGTTCAACAGGTAGAACAGGAAAAGGAGAAGCCTCTTGAGGATAGTTAAGTCTTTAGTAGATCAAAAGAAGTTAATCCCACAGAATTATAGATTAATATCCCATTGTTTTCCAGTGATCTACAAGAATTCTGTAAAGACTTCAATCAAAAACTTAAGGGATATGAAGAAGTGGTGATCATTGATCACCAAGAAACAGTTGAAACACCTCATTACAAAAGTCAAAGCCCATTCACTAATGGGTCTACTGAAAAATCTGTTAGAATGAAAGGAGTATAATTCATCTCGACCTACCCAACATCTGAAATAATACGAAAGATAGAGGAAATCCCTCCTTTAGATATCTTTTACAACCCAAAACATAAGGCTATCATGAGAAGACAAAGGAAAAGGAGGAGAATTGAATAATCACAGACTCTAGTTCTTGGTGATGTGCCCATGGAGATAGTTTGGAAAGACCCTCAATCATATCCATATTAGGATCTATTAAGGTTAACTCAGTTTGTAGGTGCTTATGCATATGCATCAATTGATAAAGCCAAAAAATTACAACAACTAGTAAAGGAGAAGGATGAAAAAATCCTTCAGCTAGAAAAAAAACTAATGGCAGAAAAGCAAAGTATTAACCTTTAGCTGTAAGCACAAGTCACACAGCTTCAGCAAAGTATGGATCAACTAAAACTGTAGCATCAATTTGACATTGGTGCCAAGGATAGCCAAATACACCAACTACAATTTACTGTGGAACAATTAAAAGATAATCCAAAATTGGATGATTTTAAAAAGGAAGCACTCGAACTAAACACTTTGTTGGCTCAACAACAAGTGGTGTTTTGTCAAAAAATGTCTAACATAAATTATTTGTGTGAAAAGAGCGATTAAATAATGAATCAAGTAGCTGACGAGAGGATAAACTTTGGTGAAATTGATGATAAAGTCTCCCAATATGTCACCTGGAAAGATATTGCAGAAGGCTGAAAGGGAAATATTCCTAGGATCGAAGATTCGAAAAAGGAAATTGTGTTCACTGATTGTGATATGCAATTAAATCAGGCCAAATGGGAAATTTTTAGGGAAAGAGATGTTGCTAATAACATTGTTGAAACAATCAACCAAAACCTCATTGCTGCGAGTTTAATAGATAAATTCCCACCTGGTACTCTACTTGTTTTGAAATATTTGATAAGATAGTTTCAATAGATGTCTAAAATGAAGGAAGAAAGCATCAGAAAATTGGTGAAGCTTGATTGGGACAAGTATTGGAAGCACTTAGTCAAGCCACATAATCAATGGTTAATGTTGCAATGTCTAACCGACACTTCTCCTTACATGATGCCTCCACTATCACATGCGGCCTATACAGGACAATTGTGCGTTAGTTCAGGCCAACCTCTTGAAATTCAGCCTATGATAGAGACCCTTCAGCTCAAGAAACGAATGACAACAGAGAAAACACCACACTCATGAAGTGAGTCATCCCAACAAAATATATTTCTATTTTTAATTTACTTATTTAGATCTGTTTAATCCTACTAAACACTTTATGTATTTTCTATTTTTATACTTTTTATTTTACTATATAGACCCTTTCATGTCTTTGAAGAAAAGGTCCTAAAATTTTGAAAATAATACTTTACAGAAGTTGCACTTTTGTACTCTTAAAGTTTCTCTTAATAGAAAGGGTGGACCAAGGACCAATTTTCAAATGAGAAGAGCTAAGATATATATGGTATTTTTATCTTTATGTTGATGTTTTGTTTCATATGATAAATAGTTTAATTTCCTTATGATGTTTTTTTTATATGTATCCTTTTAAACACAGTCCAACATTAATTCACTTATGAACATGCTTAGATTTCCATTTTTAATACATGAACACATGCATGCAATTATTAACTGCGATATGTGCTTAAGAAATTTATTTGATTAACTATTTAATCAAATCAATTATCTTATTTTTTTTTATATTTCTATAAGTGTCTGATAAATCTTCATTTACATACACTTAATATCATCTTTTAAATCGCATATAAGATAGAGATACTTCATCCCGGGATAGAGATAGGTTTATATATTTTTTATGCTTGTTGTTACTCTCATTCCTCAAGTCACAGTTAGTTATAAATACTACCCACCCACTCAATTATATTTCATTTGGAAACTAGTCCCATAATCCCTAGTCAGAGCCACTATCTCAAATGGATAAGGGACGATTTTTAAGTTCCCGACCGGGTGGTTTTCCCCGATGTTGTTGTAATGATTTTCAAGGCATCAATAGTCCCCTACTAGATTGAGAACTAACAGGTACCACCAATCACGAGCCTCACCTTCCAAATGTAAGGTATCCAATTTGATGGCATTTGGTTCAACTAAAAATAAATGTCTTGTTTCTAAATCCATGCCCTTGTAGTACACTTCGTAGAGCCATCAGAGTTTGGAAGGGTTAGCTTCCTAATAATTTTCTTCAGGAAATAAAATTCTTTAAAGATAATGGCATCTCAAAATTTGTCTCCCATGGATTGATATTCCTAAAAATAATCACCAAATGGAATGTCTTCTTGATCAACAGGTTTTGATGGAGTGGCAGGAAGAAATTTTGGCTTGGTAGGAAGAGATACAATATTAAAATTATGGGGATGGCTTTTGGGTCTAGTAGTTTTTACATTATAAGATGCCCCAACTCTTTCTCCTACATAGGAGTCCCCATTTCCACCCTTATTTTGATTGTTATGCATTATTTTCTCAACCATTTCTTTGTGTCCCTTGGCTAAGTCATTTAGGGCCTTCAAAAGGATCTGAAACGTTGCTTCCTCTTTGCTCAATTGAGTGTTGGAATATCCCATTTGAACATCCCTTGATATTGTGATATTTTCCTCTTTATATCCTGGTGAATTTGGTTTTGGATCTATTGGAATCTATCTTTCTCTTCTCATGTACCAGTGTCCACTATAGGTCGCATTATGAATATATTCATAGGTCATGTGTCTAGCCAAAACTGGGCAAGACCATGCTCTGAAACTATTTTAATGTATCAACCAATTTTACAAGAAGTTAGAGTGCACAATTTCTAAATTATTCAAGAAAATGTTTCCAAAAATATTTAGAAAACTCTCTAACACATTCCTAGCAAAAATGTGTATTAATTAATTCCCATGCATAGCATTGATAATTTTTCAACAATATGCATGTAAACTAGAACCAAAAAATATTTCGGCAAGGTGAATTTTATTGAGAGAAATCCTTAGGATTACAGTGCCAATTGTATTGAACCCAAGGCTATAATCCAATACACCTCCTTATAATAAACTGCTACATATTCACAACAATTCGTTCTTACTTGAAAGGTCTACTACAGGTGTCTTCATCAATGAGGCTATTACATGCATAAAAAAAATGTTCTTCTGATTTGGTCTTTATATCTGGAGCAGAAACTCGATGCTTATCACAACACCTCCAATAAATCGATCTATGTGAACAAAACTACATATAAATACTGGTAGTGGACTGCTATAGGATTAGAATGTATTGCACCAATGAAAACAAGGCCACACAATTCCAATCAAATTCTTATTCAGAAAAAGAAAAAATAAATAAATAAAAAATAAAATAAAATAAATAAATAAATAATTGCACATGAATAAAGGGAGCGACTTTCTATAGTATTTAAAAAGATACCCACCAATGAAAACAATGTTACACAACACTGCACATGAATTAAAGGGAGTGACATGCTAGAGTATTTAGAATGCATCCCACCAAGGAAATAATGTCATACAATTATAGTTGATTTCCTATGAGATGTGGCCTAATAAGATCACAACAATTCTAGTCAATGAACTTGCTAACACATATGCATAGGGAAGGGACCCCATGAGCTATAATGATGATGGAAATTCAATCTGGAGTGAATCGATCACATTCCACATTTGAAAAATATTGTAACCTGAGAATTTGATGCTAATTATCAATCTTGGTATACAACCTTCCTCAGATAATTATGAACTCAGTCCTAATGTTTACATTCGGCCTTTCAAGAAAGCAAGATTCCAACTCAGAAGAATAGATCAAATAATCTCCTGCAACAATTTCTCATCAGATTTAAGAAGTACACACAAGAGTGAATTTCCACTGGGTGGCAAGAATGGCCACTGAAGATGGATGAGATATAACTAGGGTGGCAATAATGTCCACCAAATATGGATGAGATCTAACTAGGGTGGCAAGGGATCCACCAAAGCTAGAGTGAGGGATTCACCAGAAACCCTAGAAAGAAAACTCAATTTATTTCCACACCGATAGAAAATGATATTATGGAATGGAATTCCCAATCATTAAGTTCCCTTCTTATTTTGTAATCGCTTATTAAGAATTCCCCGAGTTTATAGATCCTCCTCTAATATTATTTTATTGATGAAGTCAATTTTCCCTCATAAATGCCTTTTTCCCTCTTTTTTGTTAAATAAAATTTATTATTTACCTTCTTTATTTAATAATAACAAAATTGGGGTAAATTTCCATAGTTCTCCAAAATAAATTTATCTCCTCGCTAGCCTATTAGGAGATAGCTAGGCAAGTTGGAATCAATTTTATGTATCATGGGTTAGGGGACATTACATACATCATGCCGAGTAATGAAACAATGCCTGCTCCTTCCAGGTCATGTTATATCATGTCTTGTATTGATACATTTACACCACACACCTTATTGTATAATCATTGATTGCACTTTTGCAACAACATATTAAACCACACATGACATCATACCCAACTAAGGATAAACTTTGTCCTACCTAGGGTTAAGATACACTATCACACTTGTCTTTATGCCCAATTCATGACTATGCAATAGTAGCATATTGGGTTTCATTTTGTGTTTGATGTTTTGTTGATCAAGGGTCCAAAATAACCTTTTCTTGTAGTTTGGTTGTCACTTACAAAGAGCATACAAATAGCTGGATGATGTTAGTGCTTGAGTAAGAACCAAAAAAGCATGAGGTAGATAAGAAAAATACATGAAAAAGATTAAACAAAACTAGAAAAAACATAAAACAATGCTTAAATGAAGCATAAACACATCAAAAAAAGGCATAGGAACAAAATTCCCTTTATTGATTGCTGGTATAAGAGCTACAAATGAGATATCAAAACACTTGAAGAGGAATCATTGAGCAATGGTGCTCAAGAGCTCTCAACAAGGACCTCCTTTCTTAAATCTCCTATTCAAGCTTACACTCTCTCAAAGAATCTAAGAGAACTCTCAATGATTATGGAACTCTCTCAACATTGGAATGTAGATTGTCTTGGGATAATTTTTCCAACATAATAATGCTTAAAATTCTTCTCTTCAACAATGGAATTCAGGATTCCTTGGGAGAATTTTTTTTAGCTTAACATTTCCTTCTTCTTGGTCTTCTAATGGCTTTTTTATATAGAAGCTTGAAGTCCTCTTTCCCTTCCTTAGCTCACTAATGAGAACATGACTTGATAGGAGGACAAGAGGATTCCCTTGGGGGCTAAGTATCTCCAATTTGACTCGAAATTGATTTTCCTTGTGTGGTAAATGTTAGGGAATCCCAATTCAATTTGTGCAAAATGGTCCTAGACGTTGGTTGACCCATGTGACTATCGAAGAAAAAATTGTGTGGTTGTTAATTTTTTCCTTTAGAGAGCTTGCATGGATTCATTTTTTAAATTGAACCTTTGGAAAACTCTTGATTTTTTGGGTTCCAATTTGAAGTGCTTCACCTGTACGTGTTTTTGTCTGACTCTGGTTGTCATCTGGCTCATACAAATATGTGTATGAATTTTCCATGTTAACAATTTCCCCCTAATGTATGAGGTTAATAGCAAGCGTATAGCCGAAATAAATCATGTTTTGTTGTTCTGATGATTGGTCTGAAGTGATTTTTTGAGAGAGATGATATTACTACGAAGAATATTGAGGATATTTCCTTAACGGTGAATTCACATACAACCATTGTTATGAAGAAATGATGATACAAAAGTTTCTACACGAGGTGGGCATGTGTCATTCTCATTATGATGACTAGGACTGACATAATACAAATATACAGGAAAACGTCATGTTAGGTCAATGATGAGGTAGCCAACATGCCGATAGTTGATGAAGATAACTTTTTTCACCCTCGGGGGTGGGTCTTTCAACCAAGCTGATTTGGATACCCCCTTGCATCTGAAGGATGGAATTTCTAAAGGGGTTGTGCTAAGATGCATGGGTCTTCGACTAGATGAAAGAAGATGCAATGGAACGATGTATGATACTATCCTGACATGAAAAATTATGTTGAGGTCAAATTTTAGGGAGATATATGACATCAGTGAGAAAATTATGGTTCCCAATGTGCCACCCGTGATTATCCTTATATGATGGGAATAACCAAGGTACTGCTTTGATTATGGAAAATGAGTTTTGGTGTCGAAAGAATGAAACGTCAACTTCCCAGAAGATGATTCCAGGAAATATTTGTGAAATTGGTACATATATATGTGATGAGAAAGGGTCCATAGGCATGATAGCAAGAATTGACAGTATGTGAGGTATACAAAAAAATTGCTTGAGGTTGGAGTATTGCAAGTGGTGATAGCCAAAACAACAGTGTTGAAGCAAGTTACCCTTGAGCTAGTAGGGTGTCTAGGGGGGCCATGAAATGATTGCTCTAACTATCATGGTATGTGTGAGAAAATGGTGATCACATAAATAATTATGAGGTGGGGAAAAAGCTAGCTCCAACCAAGGGTGACTCAGGACTACCGCTAGGTGATTAACACAAAAATATGAGTGAGATTTTTGTTCCTTAAAATATATTTGTACACTTTCCAAAATAATTTAAAATTGGTTTTGGATGTACAAACACAAATATGGGTGCCTCGAGAAAATTATGGCATGATTTATGTTTCAGGTGGGTTTACTACAGCAGGTGAGTACCCCATTGGTTGGTCTTCTTTTGGGGTTAATGAGGTAGATGGAATGGCACAGATGGCCTACTGAAATATGGGTTGATGGTAGTCCAAGTGTAGCATGCAGTGGTGCATACATTTTTAATGTCTTTCAACAAGAGTGGTGACCCGAGAGTGGGGGTGGTAAGAAATGTGAGAAGAATATAATTATGAGGCTGATATTATAGACATGCATATTATTAATGGCTCTCAGGCCTGTGAAGATAAACATGGATATTGATAGTGTGAAGGGAACTATAAACTGGGGTAATCCATGTGGGTGAGGCTCTATCGACTGATGTGGACATTTACCATACATAAGAGGAATGTGATGGTAAATGTGGTCAATACGGTGAACCCTATGGTTTATTTCAAAGAAACGATGGCAGGATATGCAAAGATTTGAAGGAATCCTATCTTGCTAAGTGAAGAATGATACCTTAGTTTTCGATTTCCACCATGGGAATGGGCTTTCTATGAAGGTGTTGAGAACCTTCAACTTTGAAATCCAATACCCCAAGTGAAAACACCCATCTATAACAATATGAAAACTAGAAAGAAAGATGTAACAAAAACACAGGAAGGTGCATCTAATGGATTCTTTGAATTGGTGGAGTTGATGCTAATTTTTCCTAACTGGGTAAGCATCAGACCATGTGGTTTTTTGGTGCTTCATGATCAAAGGGTTGATACCAAGCATGTCATAATATGATCGGGAAAAAATGTCCCTATACTCTTGTAACAAGGCTTTGTAGGAGGAAATTTATTTTGGGGAACATGCTCCCCCCAACAAGATTTCTTCAATAATGTTTGGTTTGTTGGATATGTTTACCTTGATGGTAGGTGAAATATTGGACATGTTCCCTCCTCAAACACATATAGCATGGGGATGGGGTTTATGAACCAGTCTACCTACCCCAGTGGAAAAAATCATTTAGTTTCCACTGAACAAATATTGTGGGATGGTTCTTCAGTAGATGTGAAGGCTTGTTCTGGTAAAAAGAAAGTGTGATGGTGCATGGTATCCAAAAAACACTTTGGTTCTGTCATGGCCTCTAGAATATCCTCGTTCGAGTCAAAATTATTCTCTAATCGTTAAAGTGGTTGCGAGGGGTCATGAGGCTAAGATTGGCACCCAGTGGTGCTAGTGGATAAGAAATAAATCTATTTTACGGTTGTTGTCGTGAAACATAATCATGTGGAAAATGCGTAAACTGAATTAGCCTGCACATTCGTTAGTGTTTCAACCCTTGCAATGGGTCAAGTGATCACAACATTAAAAACCGATGAGCAGACAACACAAATCAAGGTTTCTATGGATGAAGAAATGAATCATATATGGTGTTGGGTGTTGTCAACACCAGGTGGGAGGAGAATCTCCCTGATGGGTGTTTGAGGGTAGCTGGGGGAATTTAACATGGTCCTATAATTTGTTTTTGTATATAGGCCTATGCCTCTCGGAATCGAGGGAGGTGTGGGAAAAACTGAGCATGATTGTTTCGTGTGAAAATGCAACATCTATGGCACTTGCGCCTGGGTCTGTTGTTAGGGACAACTTGAGGAAATTGGAGCCACTTATTAAGTTATATAAAATGGGAACGCTGGTTAATCAGATTTCCATGTTCGTCACATAAGGCACAGGTGTAGGAAGGTTTGGGTGGCATTGATTCTAGCTACCTCCATGTATGATGGGAGGTTGTAAGACTATGGGTGCAAGAGAGTATGAGCATGAAGCTTTTTCCTCGAAGACACAATAAATGATTTGAAACACATTGTCTACCACTGAGGTGTTGGGAAGTGACGGTGTGACAATATTATTTTGGGCAAGAGCTCACAATGCATCCTGATAGCGAGGGAATTCTAAAGAGTGATGTGTGCAATGTCTGTGTTGTGCGCATATGGTGAATGGGTGGTTAGTATGTAATGCCTTATTACATGGTGGTGTGACCTTATCCCCTAGAGGTGGATATTTGGCTACTGGTGCCTGAGTGGAATGAAGAAGGGCTTTTAACTCTTCTAACTCTAGGAATATATTGGTAGGGTGCCTTCACACCTCACATAATGCACATTGTGGAGGTACCTTGGAGAGGAATTAGTTGGGGTTTCAACCTTTTTTACCTTTTGTTTCTCCTTCTTTGTCGTCCCTGCTGGAATCACCACAGGTATAGTTTCTTGTGGTGTGGTTAAAGGAATGTTCATTCTAGTTGGAGTGATTCTTGGGTTTGTTGACATGGCCTACGGGGCCAAATACCAAAAATGGATTGCGAGAGCCATGTTGGGCAAGGTAATTGTTGCAATGATTTGGTGTGATATAAAATCGAGGGGGTACAAGAAAGGTGTCTAGGTTACACTGTATGGTAGGAATGTTGACTTCGTGGTCTTAGCATTGGGTATGTCCTAAATCAGTTCCTGAGACTGGGCAGTGTTTTATGAACTCATTATACATATCGAGATTGTGGTTCCGGGCTCGATTAGGGTTGGGTCTCCTGGGTATGTTCCTAGGAGTGATGATGTTTTAAATATCCCTGGGACTACTTCAGTATAGGATGGGATAGACTCATTTT
The DNA here is from genome assembly GCA_034641835.2 of Pinus albicaulis. Classification (NCBI taxonomy): domain Eukaryota; kingdom Viridiplantae; phylum Streptophyta; class Pinopsida; order Pinales; family Pinaceae; genus Pinus; species Pinus albicaulis. The sequence goes on from CM076578.1 coordinate 520,081,699, forward strand.
GGGACGTTATGAATGGTAGGACACCCTAAGGATTTACAGGGGTCTATTTCTCATTGTTTGGGTGCTGATCGATGGTGACGATATTTCCTTCATGGGGAAACATCATAATACATAATACTAATGACGCTACTGCAGCCATGGCATACAGGTAGTTGCAACTAAGTAAGATATTTTAATCTAACTGGGCATCGAGGACTTCAATGTCTATGAGCATATTTTTACCAACGAGCTCCATCTAGACATTTTGGAAAAAGTTCAATGGGGTTGGAAGGACGTCCGTCATAATGATTTTTCAGGGGATCCTATTTTCTACCAAATTGATTTGACATAATATAGGTTGATTCCCCCTCATCAATTATGCATCTATGAATGGTGATGCTCTGGATAGTGACCGGTATATGAAAAGAAATGATTTATGGGAGGCACAATGAAGCATTTTCCAAATCAAAGGCCATCAATCATGAATCAAAAGGGTTGATTATGCCTAATTCGGAAAGTAGGGTTTTTTTTGGGATGGATAGGTTTGAAGTACCTCCAATGCTGACATAACTAAGGGAGATTGTGCTAAATCATCAATGATATTATAACTAGTGGATTCCTTGGATTTATGGGATTTACGCCATAATGGCCCTTTAACCATTCGTGTAATAGGCTCGACAGAGGGTCGAGGTATTGTTAAGAGTGGCATAGAAATAATGTTAGATGATGTGGAGGGGTTAGTGTCTAGGGGAGTTCCATATTCCATGTTTCTTGTTTGTAGGATAATATGTTCGTCAGCCTTGAAAATGTCATAGTTGGCTTGGCTTTGAGGATTCCTCCCATCAGAGTTTTGGTACAGGTGAGAGGCGGGGTGATGTTGTGTGGTTGCTCCTCCCTAGTGGGGAAAAGGGGTCTTCAATACTGCAGGTTGTTGGATAAATACCCCTTGCCCTCTAGCTTCTCTCATCTTCCTCAATTCTAGGATTTGAGGACAATTATGGGTGTAATGTCGATATTCCCCACAAATAGCACATGCATGGTTAGTTTGAAGACTAGCATTCTTATTTGGAATTTGTGTGTTGTTGGTACCTAATTTTGAGTTTGATTCTGATTGGGAGGATTAACCTTTGGTGGTGCATGCGTAAGTTTGTTGTTTCCCCTTCCAAGGTTCTCCCTTTGGATTGTTCTTTCCTTTCTTCTTGTTGGGATTTGGTGAATTAATGGTGTTGAGGGTTTCAAAATATTTCTGTTATTGAGTGTAAGAAGGCTACACAAAATTAGCCCCTGCATTTGGTGGAGGTTGGGGGTTAGTTTGTTGAGGAGAAGGGAAAGGGAAATAAGGATTTCCTTAACCTAGGTTGATGTAAGAGGCTTGGGGATTTGACACAACCTTTGTAGTGCAAGGAGGATATTGTTTTCTCAATATAGTAGGGTACTTGTTCCCACGCGTGGGGGGTTTTGGGGATGCAGGGGATAATTTGGGTAATACCTTGCGCTACTCGAAATTTGGGTTGCAGGTGTGTTATGCAGGATTTATGACTGTGGACAGAAGTATCTCCCCTAGGTCTGGCAGCTAACATAGAACAATAGAGAGACAAAGAACCAAATGTTATCCTTAAAGTAAATAGATGACGGGATGAAGCCTCCCTGTAATCTGTTGCATGCTTTGCTGCTTCTTTAGCTTGAATGCTCCAATCCTAACTCTGATTTCCAAAATTAGAACCTACACAGTCAGACAACACAAGCCAAGAAACTATGATATCTATGGAGCATCATCTAAGAACTTTATTCAATAGATCAACATGGTATTGAAATACATGAAATAACAACATCAGATATAGGAAAAGAGAAAACTCTTTGCATTAATATAGATAGGAGTTACAACCAAAAATAGGTGTTGATATTGTAGAAGAGCTCCTCCAAATTAACTTATATTTTCCTTGTCACAAAGTGCACATCCAATCACCCTAAATGCATGAAATTAAAACTCTCACTACAACAGCATAAGGGTAGAATCACTCTCCAAAAGCCAATGCCTTGGATATGGAAGGTTGTAAATATATAGAGGAGTGGGGTAAGTTGGGAGTTCTTATACAATTAACAATATAAGGCTTTAGATCCACCTTTTATGGGAGGATGGGATCAAAGGATAAGGGATGGAAACTCCAAAGTAGGGTAGGATAGGATCTGAATGCTTTATCTAAGGTAAATGGTTGTAACAAAATATGGAAGCTTCTAGAAGAGGAATCTTCCGAAATTTCTATCTTTTTCCCAAATTTCTAGAACCAACGTAGGTTCAAAGGGAAGCAACCTATAGGTGATCAATGCATGCCACAATGGAGAAACCTGTAGGTGAACGTTGTCCAAGAAGATGCCAAGGGGAGTTGGTCCTAAAACTGGCTCAGATGATGCAATTTCAGGTATAAACTCTAGGGAATGAAAGAGGCATGATTAGGGCATTGTGTAATGATGATGAAAAGGGGAAATACGATGTTGATTGATCCCATTAGTAGGCCTATTGACTGTATGTGAAAAAATGGGCTAGAACAAGGTGGACCTTGAAATTATTTGAAATGGGGTGGTCGATTGTATACTTTACCATATTGGTTATTTGAGATGACTCCAATCAAACCATCAACAACATTTGATGCTCCTAGCTTGTCTTCGGAAAAAGGAAGCATATAGGGAGCATCAGTAAAAACCATGTATAGTTATCCCGATTATGTATAGATAATCTCATATTGTTGAGATTTGGTGATGTATTGTTCCTGTGTTTGAGGAGTGGTTATAGCCACATATTTTTCAATTTCTAGAAAAGTGATTTCAAAAAGGAATATAGGTGAAGGTTATAACACCCTCCTCCAACACTTACCCAAGCTTACCGGTCCACTAGGGTAAATATGTGATGAAAATTTACTATGATATGATTCAACTCCCTAATTGCAGTTAAGCAAGTGGAACTAACTAACAAACACTTTACAAACCTCCTTCATGTGCTATAGGACCCCCAGGATCTAATCCACCACTCTAGGTGCCCAACCCCTAAGTTAACCTAGCCTTTCAATGAGTTAAAACCCCACTCTCTCCCATAACAAGGCATGCAGGGACCCTCCAGTCGCTCCCATAATGCCTACAAGGGAGCTATTGTAGTATTTTTCCAATTAGTGCTATGTCAGCGACTGCGGTATTTAAGGTTGAATTCCAAGGCTAGGACCCAATCACTGCCCAAAACTCCATGAAACTTCCAAAAATGAAAAATAACATCGAAACAAGGATAAAAATGCAAATACTTCAACAAGGGCTGGATTGGACCCCTATAGAAATTATACAACAAGAATGTATATCTTGGATTCACCCAATCTAGAAATGTGCTAAAGTTAAATACTGAATCGCTTCAACTAATCTTTTGCGGAATTAAAAACACAATCTCTAATCACATGAACATGAAGAAAGATCAATCACACACAACACAGATAATTTCCCGGGGAAATATTTAAGCTAAAAACCCCCACTATCTTCTGTTGTATATAATATCATGGGTCATGAAACAGTTACATACAAAACTCTTCTCACAATAGCCTTCATTACATCAGCTAATTGTCTCACACTATCATACAAAAATTGGCAAATCCCTTAGCCAATTTACTGCCTCCAGACAGCCTGCCTTCACTGTGTAATCCCTGCTGAATGCAATCCCTGAATTGATGCAATCTTGCCTGCCTTGACTGCACAAGTATCATGGGCACATCCAATGGATGTTTACTTGAATGTGTGCAAGCGGATAATGTCACAACTGATATTCAACTTCCCTTTCACCTAGAACTCAGCTGGGTCTCCACTGGATCTGACATGAATGCAACTAATAATAGTAAATCTTTAGTTGCATGTGAGATCACTGCATGTGAATTAATTAGTATTTAATTCACTTGATATCTCACTACATGTATCTTCAATTACAACTAGCACAACTGAGTTTAACTCACTTAATTGAGTTAAACAATTTACAACATGCACAAACTCATGCACCAATGCACTTTGAACTCTGTTACAACTATAATTACTCTGTATGTCCCACCAACCAACCTCTAACTCGAAATTCACTAGATAAATAAATTTTCCACTTCATTTAACTATTTCAATTCCACATTGAGAACAGATTACTGTTTAATGTCCATCTAAATTAAGGGATAATAAAAATAGACATGCACCCAAAAATAGCCCTATGGGCCCCACCCTAGTGTAGGTTCTTAATGCACTAGTGTGGGTTCTGAATCTTCTTATTGAATCTCAACACTCCCTCTCAACAAGAAAGGGATTATCCTTCAACCCGATCCTGTCTCCATGGTATTTGAATTTTCTCCTGGTGAGCACCTTCGTCAAAATATCTGCATCCTGATCTTCCATGGGAATGTACTAAAGCAACATGATCCTCCTTTGCACACAATCTCTGAGTTTATGGTACCAGATATCTATATGCTTGGACCTATCATGAAACACAGGATTAATCGAGATTTTAATGCAACTTTGATTATCACAATGAATCATTGTCAGATCAATCTGAGAACCAAACAAACCAACCATGATCTTTCTCATCCAGATAGCCTCACATTTAGCTTGAATTGCTACCATGTATTCTGCTTCCGTTGAACTGAGTGCCACGGATATATGTTTCATGTTGTACTATGAAACAACTGTAGACCTGATACTAAAGATCCCCCTGATGTGCTCTTTTTTTCTGATGGACTTCCAATCCAATCTGCATCTATGAAGCCATGCAACTTCACTCCATCCGCATGTCTGTACCATAGACGATACTTTGATGTGCCCCTTAGGTATCTCAGGACATGCTTCCTCGCCTTCCAAAAGAGCTTGGTAGGATTAACCATATCTTGACTGAGCTGGTTAACTGCATATCAAATATATGGTCTTGTGTTCAATAGATACATTAGCGAACCCACTAACTCTCGCTAGACAGTATCATCAACTACCTCTCTAGAAGTAGCATCCTCTTTGCTCCAGTTTCCTGGAAGAGGAGTATCCATGGGTTTGCAACTCTCCATTTTAAAATTACCTAGTATCTCCTTTGCATTCTTGCCTTGAGACACAAAAAGTTCACCATCCTGCTGCCATATTTCCAATCCAAGAAAATAATGAAGGAATCCCATATCGTTCATTTCAAACTCCCTTGCAAGATCCTCCTTACATGACTTTATCAGCTACTCATCACCAATCAAAATTAGATCATCAAAATAAAGAACAGTGATCAATATCTTACCCTCAACCACAATTTGGTATAGGTTTTCATCTGCTTCACTTATGATGAAGCCCAATCCGGTGAAATAGTTGTCTATCTGAGTGTACCAAGCACGGGGTGCTTGCTTCATCCCATACAACGCTCTTTTGAGTCTGCACACATGCGACTCGCTGTTGAAGATCGCAAAACCTTTAGGCTGCTCTATGTACTGTTTGGTCTCAATCTAGTCTCCTAAATTGAGTTCATTTAATTGTCAACCAGGGTTGGTAAACTGCTGAAGTGAACTGCACCGTATGTGCCTAGGTGTTTTGTCTCTTAATGCGTTGTGTTTAGTGTTTTATGATGTTTCTGGTCTTTTGTGATGATTTATGATGTTTTTGGTCTTTTTGGTAGTTTTATGTTCACAAGGAAAAATGACTAGAAAGCTAGTGGAAAGAAGCTAATGATTAAAATAGAGTGAAACCTGATTGGTTGATGACAAGTGGTGAATGCAAAGGCAACTACTGAAACAAAATCAAATCCAAACTATGACTAAACAGAAACAAAGCTTGATAATGAATTTTAAGCAAATGATTCAAAACATAAACTCAACTTGTCAAATTCTTTCATCAAAGGTATTTTGAGAGAGAGCTTGAGACATGGTCAGCTAAGCATGCAAATTCTCCTAACTAAACAGTTAAACAACTAACTTATAATGATGCAACATTTTATCCATGATTAGAGATTTTTTGAAGCATATTTGGAGTAAAACATTGATACCATCATAAGATCTCTACTTTAAGACTAGTTCCTAACTCTATTCTGCAACTTAGTTTGATAACACTACACTTCACTCAAAGGTTATAGATTTTTAAAATAGTATTTTGAGGAAATGTTTGTTTGTGAGATGATAAGGAAGTTGCAGAAGTACTTCAGGCCTTAAAATGATATTGTCTTCTGTTCATATGGTTATGAATCAATTATAGATTTTAGAACAAGAAGAGGTTTGTAAATAATGAGGGCTGTTTTGTTAAGTTTAACAACTGAAGTAATCTAATATGCAGTGAATGACAACTGAATGTGGAGTGCAAATGCAACGAGTTAAGCTAAAACTGAACTTAAGATGTCACTAATCTAAAACAGTGCTGAATTACCAAGTCATTATCAAAATTAAAACAAAATAACTGAGCATGAATTAAGTGCAATTAAACTCCGGAGTATCCTAACTAGGCTATCATGCATTATTCTATGGAATTATACAGTCTGTTTTTCCATCATGATTGGTATTTTGGAAGAGTTTCTTAGAACAATCCTAACTGTACAATTCAGTGCAAATGCAAACATAAAGACTGAAAGCAATTAAAAACTAAGATATCATAGCTATCTCCTACCCATCATTATGATATTTTGGAAAAGCGTTTTAAGAGAAAGAACATCTATGGTACTTAGTGCAAACACACAACTGAAACGTTCAAGATCACAATCATGCTTAAGACATTATAAGGATTTTTTGGAAGAGTACTTAGCATAAGTATAACTGTGATGGTGAACAAAAGAGATTGCAATTAAATCCTACAATACTATAGCCATTTCCCATTCATTATCATGATCTTTTGGAAGAGATTCTTCTTTTGGAAGAGTTTTTAGAATGAGTATAACTATAGTAGCTAATGAAAACAACTACGAATTCAACTTCAAAAACGTAAAGACAGCTATGATACTTATCTAAATTACGCAAATAAAACCGTGCAGGAGGCAGGGGCCCTCTACCACCAGACATAATCTAACACCAAATCAACTCAACACTTTCAAAACAATACTGTCTGCTTCATTAAAGGTGAAATAACTTGAACAGAGCAATCTGCGTCTTCAGAAATGTAGCACAAAATCTAAGCAAAATCTGGAACAAAATCTAGCCTAGCTCTCGGTTTCCCAAGTGTTTTTATAACAAATTTACATAACAAGACTTGCAACAATTCCAAGATCATTGTCTTTCCTTATCGAAATCACATTAGGACTCTTGAAGTGGTTGCGTAAAAATGAAAAGGACATCTGGACTAAGACAGTCCTATTAGAAGTCTGCCTTCTTAAATGTGTTCCCACGTACCAAAACCATATCCAGAATTCGTTTCTTCCTTCATGGTGAGCAACGAACAATGTAGACATGACGTGGAATATACCCATATGCGGTTTTTCTTGAGAGGCCACCTAAAACATACCCAAACGTGAAGACAACTGCAGAATTTCCGGTTAGCTACGGAATGTCTGCATTCTGCAGCTAGTTCCGGTCAAAATGCATTACAATGACAAAAATCACAAAACTTAGCAAGTCAATCATGTTAATCATTCTAAAAGTAATTTTAACTAAATTCATTGATCAATTGGGTCTAGGATAACAATGGACAAAGGAAAATGAGGTAAAGTAAGATGAAAGAAAGCACAATCTTGAGGCTCAACATACCCCCACTGTTGACTTCTTGCATGTCCTCATGCAACTTATCCTATAAACTCAGAGGCTTCTGCAAGAACATCTAATCCTCTCCTTCTCCTTTGCCTGGAAGCTAGAGATCTTCTGGGTTTTCTGATGACAAGTTTGAACCTTAAGTTGATAAGTGCCCTGATTAGATTCTTGTTCCTCTTTTTCAACTTTTCATTAGCCTTTTCCACTTTGTCTATATGTAGGGATAAGGTTGAGTTCATATCAGTTTTGAGTTTGACTTGTTCCTTCAGAATGTCATTCTCATTTTTGATGTGTCTATTAAGTATTTCCAACTCATACCTATCCCTTCTTAACACATCTATTTTGGACAATGGAGGACTAGGGGTTCTCTCTCTACTCTCTGAAGCTTTCCTTTCCAAAGTTTCAACATATTCATAGACTTCTTGCTGAGCAGGGTCAATTTCAGGGGTTCCTTCATTAAAATCCTCTTCAACATCTTCTTCAATAGATGTTTCCTCATCTTCTATATTTATCACCCCTGTTTGTTTGATTTGAGTTTTCCTTAGTTTCCCCTTTAGTATATGGCTTCTTCTTGGCTGGGAAGATCCCTCTCCTTTCTCTGTGGCAGATTTCCTGATTACCTTCTCTTCTTAAGTTGTCTCTTGATTTGAGTCAACTTCTCTAAGATGATTTCCTCACTACTTTCCTGGACTGTTTTGTCAATTTCAATTTTTGAAGCTCTCCATTTTCTGCTTCTCCTTGTAGGCTGTTGTTCAGGTGAGGGCTCTTTTGGCTCTTCAAAATGATTTCTTATCAAGAAATTGTCCCAAGTATCATTTTTTTTGGTTAAATGGTGTTCAATCAAAATTTTAACCAAGCCATGATGATATAGAGTTGTCTCTAAAAATTGAACCCTTCTTTGAACACAAGAAGCCATATTTTTCAAACTTTGAAGCAAGAAATAGGGTAAGTTTAAGTCTTCCCCCAGAAAATGCATTATCAGTCTAATGTGGTAAACATAAAATGTGCCATATCTACCCTCACATGTAATAAATTTTTGCAGAATAAGCAGTATGTTTCTCCATTTATTTTTCAAGGCAGAACTTGGAATTCCTTTCTTAAACGCAGTGATATCCATACCTGGTGATTTTAGAATTTGCTTCCAGGATTCATTATGGAATTCTCTGTTTTTTAACCATCTCTCTCCATTTCTAAGCAATCCCGTAGCTTCTGCAATGAAAACTTCAGTGACAGTGAATTTAACATCCCCCACTTCAACCTCAGCTCCTTGAAATGATCTTGCAAATGTTTTAGTGACTTCTTTGTGGAAGCCATTAAACTTCTCAAGAAATTGTAGCCATCCTATCTGTTGCAACATTTATTTACATTGAGGGTAGCCTTCTAGGTATTTTATACCCACTGGTTCAGTTCTTACAATGAAACCCATAATTGCTTCTTCAATGTTCAGATTAATACTCTTTCTACCCACGGAAACAATAACTTTCACCTTCGAATTGATATGCCTCAGGTTCTTAATGACAATGGCTTCAAACTTCGGAATGATATACCTCTGCGTTATAGTGACAATGGCTTCAAACTTTGGACTGATATGCCTCTGGTTGACAGTGACAATGGCTTCAAACTCCTCACTGATATATCTCTGTCTCTTGGTGATAATGGTTTCAAATTCCACACTGCTATACCTCTGTCTCCTGGTAACAAATGGCTTCAAATTCTTCACTGCTATACCTCTGTCTCCCGGTGACAAATGAATTCAAATTCCACACTGCTATACCTCTGCATTTACAGTGATAATGCTTAATCTCTGTTCACGGTGATAGGGCTTTGATATTCAAATTGATATACCTTTTGCTCTGCTCACGGTGATAGGAATATCTCTATTTTGGGGAATGAAGTGATGGCTACAGAATGGAGTGATGGAAGTAGTTACGGAATGAGTAAATGGAGTGAGGTGGAGGAAACGAATTAATGATTGAAAAGACGGCAAATATTTTTACAACGGAAAAGAAAATCATCATTGAATTATTTGGTTGGGTGACGTGAAGAAATTAAACACTTTAGCCATTTTAACTGCTTAAATGATGTCAGGTATGGAATTTGAAATGAGAGATTTTAATCCAAAGTTTGTGGAGGGTATTTTGGTCATGATCAATAAAAATAATTAAAACAACTTTTTCGAATAATTCATAACTAAAACTATGCTAAACTTTATGAAATGCCATTATAATCTAAACTTGTTTCCTCTGCTTTTCATTTGATTTTTGTAGTCTTTGTCTTCTTTGTTCACCTTTGGAAGAGTCTTCATAATTCTTCTTGATTCTTCTTATTCATGGATACACTGGATCATTTTGTTGCAATTCTAATGTCTGCTGACTAATGCCTTCAGGATTTGTAGCTGCGGAATGACTGTCTGGCTGTGGAAAGTCTGATCAGCTGCAGAATGTCTGTTAAGCTGCAGAATGTACCTGTAGAGCATTTTAATCATGGAATGGAGTGTTTTTGGAATATAAGTGAAATGTTATATGGTATGAATGAAGATGGATGATGAGACATGATATGTATTAAGTGGATGATGAAATGGAATGGATTCAGTTTATGAAATTGAGTGAAAGAACATAAGAACTGCCCTGCAATCCATGACATGTATTATTCATTTGCAGTAAGACATCATACTTTAAATTTTGACATGAAAATGAGGTGAATGGAGTATGGAATGGGATGAATGAAATATGGAATGAAGTAGAGTATGAATGAATGAATGAAATGGAATATGGATGGATAAGTGAATGGAGTGAAATGAAATGAGATGGATCATAAGCACTATGGATCTGAACTTATGATTTTGTAACAGCTGCTTGCAAAAACAAAATGGAAAAGTTAGAGTGTCAGAGAGACTCTGATTTTCACCCTATATTTTCTGTATAAACATGCCAATCAGTGATTGGTTTTCATGTTTATACTTTTATTTATTTATTTATTTATTTTTTATTTATTTATTTATTTATTTATTTTCAAAATAAATGCTTCAGAAAATTCAATCAAGTTGATGAAGAAGAAAGATTCTTCTTCATTAACTTCACATCACTGCTTTCTTGGAACTTCTAGACAAATTCTTCTCTTGAGAGTGGTTTGTGATACAACTTCAATCTATTACCATTCACAAGAAAAGTGACCTCTTCTTCATCTATAGTTCTGATTTTTATTGCCCCATTATCAAAAATTTCAACAACTTCATATGGCCCAAGTCAATGTGTCTGAAATTTACCTTGAAAATCCTTGAATTTTGAATCAAACAAGAGAGCCCAGTCACCTTCTTTGAATTTCTTCTCTTTGATGTACTTTTCATGCCATCTAGCCCTTTGCTGTTGGACTAGACTTGTTTTCTGAACTGCATCTTGTCTGATCTCATCCAATTCATTAATTTGCTCCAATCTATGCTTCTGTGCCTTCGTCAAATCAAGTCCTAACTGAATTTCCATTTTGAATGTTTGAATTTGGAACTCTATGGGAAACAAAACTTGCTTTCCATAAACAAGCTCATAAGGAGTATGGTCTGTTGTGTTTCTCCATGTAGTTCTATAGGCCCACAAGGCTTCAAGAAGCCTATCCACCCAATCTTTTCTATGTAAATGGACAGTCTTTGTTAGGATTCCTTCAATAACTTTATTGGTAGACTCCACTTGACCATTTTCTTGTGGATGATAAGGAGTAGATTTTCTATGTCTGATTTTGTACCTCTCCATCATTTGCTCCACTAGCCTTGATGTAAATTGAGCTCCTTGATCTGTAACAATTTCCCTTGGGACACCAAAACGAGTAAAAATATCCTCAAAAAGAAAAGTAACTACAGATGATCCATTAGCAACAAGTAATGGCTTGGCTTCTACCCATTTAGTAACATAATCAGTGCAAACTAATATATACCTTTTCTGTCTTGATGGAGGACTAATAGGTCCTACAAAATCCAAAGCCCATTTTTCAAAAGGTTCAATATGTACCTGAGGTTGTAATGGCATCTCACCTGAAGGAGAAGGTTTCCCTACCCTTTGGCAACTATCACACCTTTTGACATATTCTTTAGCATCTTTAAACAAGGATGGCCAATAATATCCTAAATTAAGGATCTTATAGGCCGTCCTCTTATCAGCAAAGTGTCCGCCACAAGGTTCATCATGACATGCTTTGAGAATCTCACGCATCTCATCTTCACGAACACACCTTCTAATGATTAAATCTGGACCTGTCTTGTACAACTCATTAGCAACCCATGAATATTTTTCACTATCATGAATGATTTTTCTTTTATCCCTTGCATTCATTATTGAAGGAAATTTTCCTGAAACTAAATAATTAGCAATATCAGCAAACCATGGAGTTTGAGTAGAGATTGCAAAAAGATATTCATCAGGAAATTGATCTTCAACTGGAGTGTCATCTTTGATATTTTGGAGTCTAGATAGGAAATCAGCTACTGTGTTTTGTTTCCAGGCCTATCTAGAATGGTAATGTTGAATTCTTGTAATAGCAATAACCATCTTATAGCTCTGCCATTAGTAATTGATTTGTTCATTAAGTATCTAATTGCAGAATTATCAGTGTGAACAAAAGTTTCATAGCCTGTTATATAGTGTCTAAATTTGTTTATGGCATGAACAACAGCTAAAAACTCTTTTTCAGTTACAGTATAGTTTAACTCTGCAGGAGTCAAATTTTTACTGGTGTAATAGATGGCATATGGAATCAAATATTTTTGTCCCAATACTGCTCCTAGAGCTGTATCGGAAGCATCTGTCGAGATATGAAAAGGTAACTTCCAGTTAGGTCCCCTTAATATAGGTGCTTTAGAAATTTTGGTTTTCAGGGTTTCAAAAGCTAACTGGCAATCATAAGTCCATTTGAATTCACAATCTTTGGTGAGTAATTTGAAGAGTGGAGATGCTATTTTGGTGAAGTTTTCTATAAATCTCCGATAATATCCTGTAAATCCTAGAAAACTTCTAACATCTCTTTGACAACTTGGAATAGATAAGTTAGAGATGACTTCAAATTTTGACTCATCAACTCTAATCCCATCCCCTGAAATGTGATGCCCTAAAACAATACCTTCAGTAAACATCATAAAACATTTTTCATGACTAAGTGAAAGATTCGCTTCCTGACATCTCTTTAAAACTTTTTCCAAGTTTTCTAAAGCTTCTTCAAATGAGTTTCCATGAACTGTGAAATCATCCATGTACACCTCTACACAATCATGTATTAGATCTGAAAAAAATTCCTAATACTACCCTTTGGAATGTTGCAGGTGCATTGCATAATCCAAATGGAAATACTCGGTAAGCATAAGTACCCCAAGGACAGGTAAATGTGGTTTTGTCTTGATCTTCAAGTGCTACTTGGATTTGGTTGTAACCACTAAACCCATCTAAGAATGAGAAGTACTTTTTGCCAGCTAATGTATCTAACACTTGATCTATGAAAGGTAAGGGGAAATGGTCTTTAAGAGTAGCTTTGTTTAGTTCTCGGTAGTCAACACATACCCTCCATTTTCCATTTTTATTTGGCACAATTACCAAAGGAGAAACCCACTAACTATCTGAAATATGATAGATGAAATTGACATTTAACAATTTTTGCAATTCTTCTTTAACAATTTCCCTAAGATTTGGATTCATCCGTCTTTGAGGTTGTCTGATTGGTTTGCAATTTTCCTCTATATAGATGTGATGAGTGCAAGTCTTGGAGCTTATCCGTTTCATGTCATTGTACTCCCATGCATATGCAGAAGAATGTCTCTGTAATACTTTGACTAACTCTTCTTGTTGAGATTTTTCTAGGTTCTTGTTTATGTTCAAAGTTTTGCCTGGAAAAATCTCACTTGTAGAGTTGCCAAATTTATCCATAGAATGAAGAGACATCTGCCTTGATGACAAAAACTCAATATTGGATCCCTCTTGAAATGATTCATGTTTATGTTCTGGAGAGGATTCAAAATTTTCTGGAGTATTCAGAATTTGATTATCTTCACTAATTTCTGAAATTGTGAAGAGAGGTTGTAAATATTCTTCATCCTCTATCCATTGAGTGTCATCTAGATCTGTAATTGTCCTAGATGGAGGTTATAAAGTGAATTTCTCAGTTGAACTACCATCAGAGATATACATATCACCGGATCTACAACTAATAAAAGCATCAGCTGTAGCCAACCAAGGTCTTCCTAATATAACAGGATGGCCTCCTAGATTATTCTTAGGAGTTAGGATCATGAAATCCACAAGGTACTCCCAAGAGTCTAGGGACACTGGAATGTCTTCTATTACCCCATCTGGTCTGATCACAGATCTATCTGCTAATTGTAATAGTGTGGGTGTAAAGAGAAGATTAGAAAGTTTCAGTTTGTCCATGATTTGTCTACTCATGATATTTATTGCTGCTCCTAAGTCAATGAGTGTGTTTTGAATTTCAATTCCATTGATGTGAATTTTGACAACTAGATTTCCTGGGTCAAGATACTTTGGAATAGAAATCTTGCCCATCATAATGTCTGCTATTTGTCCTGCCAGTTGAATTTTCTTTGTTTCTCTTATTCTTTTTCTTGTTTTCTTCATACTCAACTCCTTTATTGTTTTGGCTAAAATTGGAATTTCCTTGATGGATTGTAATAATGGAATTTTAATGCAAACATTTCTCAGCTCATCTAGGAAATCATAATTAGGCACCATGATTTGTTTTTCTACACATTTATCAATTTGTAGTCTTTCTGGAAAGGGAGGTATAGAAGTAGATGTAGAGGGTTGCTCTAATACAGGAGTTGAATTTATTGGATCTTTTTGCTTTAATTTTTCAGTGTTTGGGTCTTGAAAGGATGTATCTTCCTCAAGACTTTTATTCACCCGTAGAGAGTCTTCCTCAGAATTATCTTGTTCTTGTATAATCACAGAAGGTTTCCTCTTTTCAAGTATTCTTCCAGACCTAAGTTGAACATCACTAAGGTCTAGAGGAGTAATTAAATAAGTTGGAAACTGTTGGCCTTCTATCATGTATGTGTTCTGAGGATTTTTATTATTGGGGTTTGGTATGGGTTGAGCAGGCAATTGATTTGATTTTTGAGGAAATGGTAATGGGAGTGGTTGATTTTGATGTGGTTGGTTCTGATGATGTTGTTGAGGATGTACTAGCTCTGGATCTAGATGAAACAAGTGGTGTTCTAGAAATCAAACTTCTACCTCTGCTGCTTATAAATCTTCCCCTTGAATCTCTCTCCCTACACATATAATTGTTTTTGGATGCTAAGAAACAAAGGTTACCTAGTTTTCACTTCCCCGGCAATGGCGCCAAAATGTTTGGTCTCAATCTAGTCTCCTAAATTGAGTTCATTTAATTGTCAACCAGGGTTGGTAAACTGCTGAAGTGAACTGCACCGTATGTGCCTAGGTGTTTTGTCTCTTAATGCATTTTGTTTAGTGTTTTATGATGTTTTTGTTCTTTTGTGATGATTTATGATGTTTTTGGTCTTTTTGGTAGTTTTATGTTCACAAGGAAAAATGACTAGAAAGCTAGTGGAAAGAAGCTAATGATTAAAACAGAGTGAAACATGATTGGTTGATGACAAGTGGTGAATGCAAAGGCAACTACTGAAACAAAATCAAATCCAAACTATGAATAAACAGAAAATAATGAATTTTAAGCAAATGATTCAAAACATAAACTCAACTTGTCAAATTCTTTCATCAAAGGTATTTTGAGAGAGAGCTTGAGACATGGTCAGCTAAGCATGCAAATTCTCCTAACTAAACAGTTAAACAACTAACTTATAATGATGCAACATTTTATCCATGATTAGAGATTTGTTGAAGCATATTTGGAGTAAAACATTGATACCATCATAAGATATCTACTTTAAGAATAGTTCCTAACTCTATTCTGCAACTTAGTTTGATAACACTACACTTCACTCAAAGGTTATAGATTTTTAAAATAGTATTTTGAGGAAATGTTTGTTTGTGAGATGATAAGGAAGTTTCAGAAGTACTTCAGGCCTTAAAATGATATTTTCTTCTGTTCATATGGTTATGAATCAATTATAGATTTTAGAACAAGAAGAGGTTTGTAAATAATGAAGGCTGTTTTGTTAAGTTTAACAACTAAAGTAATCTAATATGCAGTGAATGACAACTGAATGTGGAGTGCAAATGCAATGAGTTAAGCTAAAACTGAACTTAAGATGTCACTAATCTAAAACAGTGCTGAATTACCAAGTCATTATCAAACTTAAAACAAAATAACTGAGCATGAATTAAGTGCAATTAAACTCTGGAGTATCCTAACTAGGCTATCATGCATTATTCTATGGAATTATACAGTCTGTTTGTCCATCATGATTTGTATTTTGGAAGAGTTTCTTAGAACAATCCTAACTGTACATTTCAGTGCAAATGCAAACATAAAGACTGAAAGCAATTAGAAACTAAGATATCATAGCTATCTCCTACCCATCATTATGATAATTTGGAAAAAAAAATTAAGAGCAAGAACAGCTATGGTACTTAGTGCAAACACACAACTGAAACGTTCAAGATCACAATCATGCTTAAGACATTATAAGGATTTTTTGGAAGAGTACTTAGCATAAGTATAACTGTGATGGTGAACAAAAGAGATTGCAATTAAATCCTACAATACTATAGCCATTTCCCATTCATTATCATGATCTTTTGGAAGAGCTTCTTCTTTTGGAAGATTTTTTAGAATGAGTATAACTATAGTAGCTAATGAAAACAACTACGAATTCAACTTCAAAAACGTAAAGGCAGCTAGGATACTTATCTAAATTACGCAAATAAATCCGTACAGGGGGCAGGGGCCCTCTACCACCAGACGGAATCTAACTCCAAATCAAATCAACGCTTTCAAAACAATACTGTCTGCTTCATTAAAGGAGAAATAACTTGAACAGAGCAATCTGCGTCTTCAGAAATGTAGCACAAAATCTAAACAAAATCTGGAACAAAAATCTAGCCTAGCTCTCGGTTTCCCAAGTGTTTATATAACAAATGTACATAACAAGACTTGCAACAATTCCGGGATCATTGTCTTTCCTTATTGAAATCACATTAGGACTCTTGAAGTGGCTGCGTAAAAAGGAAAAGGACATATGGACTAAGACAATCCTATTAGAAGTCTACCTTCTTAAATGTGTTCCCACGTACCAAAACCATATCCAGAATTCGTTTCTTCCTTCATGGTGAGCAACGAACAATGTAGACATGACGTGGAATATACCCATATGCGGTTTTTCTTGAGAGGCCACCTGGAACATACCCAAACATGAAGATAGCTGCAGAATTGCCGGTTAGCTACGGAATGTCTGCATTCTGCAGCTAGTTCCGGTCAAAATGCATTACAATGACAAAAATCACAAAACTTAGCAAGTCAGTCATGTTAATCATTCTAAAATTAATTTTAACTAAATTCATTGATCAATTGGGTCTAGGATAACAATGGACAAAGGAAAATGAGGTAAAGTAAGATGAAAGAAAGCACAATCTTGAGGCTCAACATGTACACCTCTTTCTCAATGATCCCATTGAGAAACGTATTTTTCACATCCATCTGATGAATGCGCTAGCCCATCTACGCTGAGAGTGCAAGGATGGATCTTATGGAAGAGTACCTTGCGATAGGTGAAAAGGTCTCATCATAATCTATCCCCTTAATTTGTGAGAAAACCCAGGCCACAAATATGGCCTTTTATTTCTCCACACTCCCATCAGCAGCTTGCTTTACCTTGTAGATCCATCTTGAACCTACCACTGATTTTTCAACCGGCCTTGGGACAATTTCCCATGCATTGTTTTTTACAATGGAGCCATACTCCTCCACCATTGCATTAACCCAAGTAGGTTGTTGAACTGCTTCCTAAAAGGAAGATGGTTCAGTCACAATACATTTGGTCATAAGATCCATGTATCCAATAAATCGGTTAGGAGACTATCTCTTTCTGTGTTGTGAAGTAGGGGCTCCTACATTCTATGCAGCATCAAGTCTCAACCTATCAGCTTTTGTGGTGCGCCTTCTGCCATTTCTGATGGATGGCTCTGCATGAGGGATTTCCTCCACTCCATGAATCTCCTCATGTGGTTGATCCACATCTTGAGACTCATCCTTGGGAACCAACAGTTCCTCCTCTGCATGCAATTCCATCTCCCTCTCAAGGGACAACCGTATGGCTTTCCCCTCATCAAATTTTATATCCCGTCACACAATAGTCATTCTGTTGTTCGGAAAATACACATGATAATTATGGGGTGTTTCTGTGTAGCCCAAAAAATTCCAAACTTCGGCAATTGGTTCCAGATTCTTCCTGGCATCCTTGGTCACATGCACATAAACAGATGAGCAAAAAATCTTAAAGTTTGAAACATCAAGTTTCTTACCAGTGAAGGCCTCTTCAGGTGTACTCATGCCAAGTACTCTATGAGGACAATGGTTTTGCACATAAATTGTAGTGTTGCATGTTTCTACCCACAAATGCATTGGTAGGCCTTGATCATGCAACATCGCTTGTGCTACACCCACGATCGTTCTGTTCTTCCTCTCCGCGACCCCATTCTGCTGTGGCTTATGAGGCGCTATGAGTTCTCTTCTAATTCCTTCTTTGCTGCATAATTTCTTGGATTCGTTATAGATGTATTCTCCACCATTATCACTCCTAAGAGCCTTCACTTTCTTCCTCGACTCTTTCTCCACCAATGCCTTAAACTCACAGAACTTAGAGAATGTTTGATCTTTCTTTTGCATGAAGAAGATCCAACATTTACGAGAAAAATCATCAACAAAGATTACATAGTACTTATGTTTTTTTGTAGAAGCAACCGAGAATGGTGCACACACATCTATGTGAACTCTCTCAAGGATCCCCGAAGCTCGATTCTCCTTCTCATGAAAGGTGGAATTTACATACTTCCCCATGGTGTAACTCTTGCACTGATCTAATTGAGCAAGTATTCCCATTGGAATTCCAGTAGATATTTTTGGCATGAATTTCAAGGCTCCATGATGAAGATGGCCCAATTTCCTGTGCCATAATTCAACCTCATCCCGACTCACCACTTTTTCCACCTTTCCCATCATTACAGTGCAACCATTTACCTCTAGATTGTAGAGATTCTTAACTTGAATCCCTATCATCTTGGCTTGACCCATTTTTTTATGTCGCAGGAAAGATTTTCCATCATTAAAAACAACATCATAGCCTCTGTCCTCCAACATTGTGAATAATACCACATTTTTCTTCAGACCTGGTACATGCATTACATATTTTAATTGAAATGGTTTACCTGACTCCCTCTAAAAGGTAATGGTACCAGTCCTGGTAGCATTGTATTGTCCATCGTCACCCGTCTCAATATGCATCTGGAGATCTTTCTCCTCCAAGTCACTAAAAATTTCCTTATCTCCCGTCATGTGAAAGAAAGCACCACTATCAAAATACCACATCGATTCCAATGCACTTGAAACCATGCATGCAATCAAGGAGAATTCAAAGTCAAATTGTGAGGCAAGGGCCTCACCAGTTGCAGCTCCAGCAGCCTTCTTGTTCTTATTCTTTTATGGACAGTTAAGAGCAAGATGCACATGTTCGTGACAATGAAAACACTTCGCCTTGGACATATCTAGCTTCTTGCCCTTAGACTTGGATTTAGAATGGAATTTATTTCCCTTCCCCTTATTTGCCTTGGCAACTAAAGCACAATCCTCTTCATCATCATGCTTTGATGAAGAGCCATCTCTGGTGTTCCACCTGAACTCCTCCTGCACCAGATCCAACCACAGTCATTCCCAATCCAGAAATTTTTCCCTTCCGTTGACAGAGTCTTCATAATTGTGCCAACTCTTAGGAAGTCCCAAGAGAGCCAAGCTCACCAAATCATCATCAGCAACAGTTATTCCTGCCTGCCTTGACTGTGCAAGTATCATGGGCACATCCAATGGATGTTTACTTGCATGTGTGCAAGATGATAATGCCACAATTGATATTCAACTTCCCTTTCACCTAGAACTCAACTGGGTCTCCACTGGATCTAACATGAATGCAGCTAATAAGTAAATATTCAGTTGCATGTGAGATCACTGCATGTGAATTAATTAATATTTAATTCACTTGATCTCTCACTACTTGTATCTTCAGTTACAACTAGCACAATGGAGTTTAAATCACTTAACTAAGTTAAACTATTTACAACTTGCACAAACTCATGCACCACTGCACTTCGAACTCTGTTACAACTAGAATTATTCTGCATGTCCCACCAACCAACATGTAACTTGAAATTCACTAGCTAACTGAATTTTCCACTTCAATTAACTATTTCAAGTCCACATTGAGAATAGATTACAGATTAATGTCCATCTAAATTAAGGGATAATAAAAATAGACATGCACCCAAAAATAGCTCTGTGGGCCCCACCCTAGTTTAGGTTCTTAATGCACTAGTGTGGGTGTTGAATCTCAACAGCCCCTATTAGCCATGACAGACATTTTTTCAAACATGTCACAAATATGAAATCTACATGTCTAAACAATAGATATGAGCATAGGGGTCTCACACTTATTTGAGAATCACTAAGAAACATTGATACCTCATCACAATAATTTTATGACCATATATTAATCTGTTATACATTCTTTGTACATTCAGTGGTTAACCAAAACATTATGAGAGCTATATATTATCATTGTCATAAAATTCAGTTGTAACCAACATAAATATCATTGATATAACAACCATATAAACCACAAATAAAAAAAGTATATTTACCCATAGAATACCAAGTATAAGAAGCTCTTAATAATGAGAGCAAAGGCCAACTAGGTTCAGGACTTCCACATTCCACCCGACCATAGATTGGCTAGACCAAATATCTCTTCAACCAAACACCCTCGTTCCATACTCCAAGAATGAATGTGGGATCTCATAGAACAAATCCATCAAAACCAAAATAGGGTTTCCAGAGGCTGAACCACCTTAACCCTCAACCAGTGATTCCACCTCACGATCATACATCACTTACCATCACCAGATCAGTCTCTACCCAAGTTGTACGGGGCTCCAAAGCATTTGTTCCAACCAAGACTCTAGGACTAGTAACTCAACCCACAAATGTTGTCGGGCTCTAGACCATTTTTCCAACCAAGGCTCCAGGACTAGTAACTCAACCCACTAAGGGCTCCAAAGTGTTTTTCCAACAAAGTATCCAGGACTAATAAATCAACCCAAGTTGTTACAAGGCTCCAAAGTGTTTGTCAAAACAAGGCTCCAAGAACTAATAACTCAACACATAGCCAAAGGCACAAGAAAACCAACCAGAAAACAAAGGTCAAACCCACAACACCATGGATATCCAATAAATGGCAAGACTAAGCAAAACCACTTTCAATCTATGAAATCCTCCATGCTAATGAAATATCATAACCAAGAAACCACATGCATGCCAATACTAGTAAGTAAACCATACATGCAACTTGATACCTGCAAAAAATGCAACTGTAGTTGTTGATCATGTTGTCCTATTGCACTTTCTTGCTCTTCCTTTGCCTTCTTGCTCCAAATATCAAGTATACCACACTCCTCCAAGAGTGCTCTAAGAAACTCTAAGTGTCCAAGAGTATGAGAGAGAGAATAGAAGAGAGCTCCACCATAGAACTAAAAAAAGGTTTGAGAAAAAGCTTTCGAATTCATCCTCAAAAGCCTTTCTATCAATTAGGCCTCTATTTTCTTCATTTTTCATTATTTTCCTTCAATTTCCTCCTCACATGCAACCTGTGACCTTTCACCTTCCTTTTCTCCTATTTTCCATTATTTTCATAAATAAAATGCTAATTAATGTTGCATGACTTTCCAAAGCCTTTTCCATTTCCTTTTCTAATTTCCTTTAGCCATAATAATGGTGAAATGAACACCCACTAGGATGTCTTTCCTACCATTCAGCTTGGAATATGTGTCCCATGACCTTGGTGTTATATTTTTTACATGGATTTTTTACCAGGGTTGTTATAGAACCCTCCTGCTTGGGGGAACACCATTCTCAATGTTCAACGACACCTACAACCAAAAATACTGTTGTAAGAAACACATACTACCCATGGAGATTTATAACAAAACTCATTGCATTATTTACAATGACCACCACTGAAAACATGACAAGCATACAATTTAGTTGCAACACCCTCTTCTCACGTATACCCGAGTAACCAGCCAACAGGGGTAAACATGTGAAGATAGGATACTAATATGAGATTCAACCTCCTAAATTACCTTAAGGAAGTGGAACCGATAGAAACACGGAAAACACACCTTACACAACATCAAAAACACCTCCAAGAGGTTAACCACCCTCCCAGACCCCTGAAACTTGAATGGGGGATGGATTTTGATGCTCTTGAGCCTTATCCATGGGCATTTAAGGGAAATGGAGCAATTATTTACCCTTATACATGGGCTAGCCTTGGAAAGGTAGCGGCCAGGGCCCCAAATAGTCATTTTTATGCCTACAACTCTAGAATTTGTGCCACATTTTCAGCCCCTGAGCCCAGGTCACTGCCCATAACTTCAGGAGAGGATAAATAACATTAAAAAATAAATATGGAAGCAAGCACATCATTGAGAACTCATTCAAACCCACCCAGCCATGACAAGAATTTTTTCAAACATGTTACAAACATTGCATCTACAGGTATAAACAACATATTTAAACATGGGGGTCTCTTACAAATATGAGAATAGATAAGAATCATTTATCCCTGACATCATAAGCGATAATACTGTCTATTTGACCATAAATACATTGTGTATTCAAATATAGGTAAAAACATAGATAGAGCCATACATCATCACTAATCAAATATATGCTTATAACTAGCATAATAACAACATAAATACAATGGATACAATGGCAAATAAATCCATACATAAACCAATACATTTGCATATTGAATACCAAAGGAATGAGCTCTTCATTACTGAATGTAAAAGCCAACTGAAGATGGGACTTCCATGTTCCACCCGAACGTATATTGGTTGAGCCAAACCTTACTTCATCTAATCACCCCATGCCATATTCCAATCATGAATGTGGGACTTTATCAAACACATCAATCAAGACCAAACCAAGGCTCCAGAGACAAAACCATCTCAAATCGAAACCAGTGATTCCACCTCACAGTTGTACATCACTAACCATCATGGATTGATCTCTATCCAAGTTTTTCCAGGGTTCCATAGTGTTTTTTCCAACCGGGGCTTCTAGGACTAGTAACTCAACCCACCTAGGGCTTCCAGAGCGTTTTTCCAACCAAGGCTTCCAGGACTAGTAACTCAACCCACAGTTGTCCATTGGGCTTCCATAGCGTTTTACCAACCAAGGCTTCTAGGAACTAATAACTCAACCCACAACTAAATGAATTATGAGAACCAATTGGAAAACGATCAATGGAAATAAACCCACAACACCATGGTTGTCCAGGTAACGGAAAGGCTAGGAAAATCCACACGCATACACCATGCATGCCAAAAAATGGTGAGGAGAACACACATGCAACTCGGTACCTGCACTCAAAACCTATTGTAGATGTTGATCCCGATGTACTCTTGCGCTTTCCTGCTCTTCCTTTGCTTTCTTGATCCAAATATCCAAAAATTCCACACTCTCTAAGAGTGCTCCAAGAATACTTTAAGTGTCCAAGAGTATGTGTGTGTGTGTGTGAGAGAGAGAGAGAGAGAGAATATAATGAGAGCCATAAGTGTGAGCAAAATCCTATCAACTAATCCCCATAAGCCTTTATATTAAAAGGGTCTCTGTTTTCCTCATTTTCCATTATTATCCTTTATTTTCCTCCTCACATGAAACATGTGACCTTTCACCTTCCTTTTCTCCTAATTTCCATTATTTTCATAAATAAAATACCAATTAATGCCTCATGCCTTTCCAATTCATTTTCCATTTCCTTTATCCATAATAACCGAAATGAACACTCGCTAGGACATTTTTACCACCATTTAGCTTGGAATACGTGTCCCATCAATCGTGGTCTTATATATTTTTACATGATTTTTTACCAGGGCTATTACAGAACCCTCCCCCTTGGGGGAACACCGTCCTCGGTGTTCAATGAAACCTACAAACAACAAACTACTAAAGACAAAACATACTGCTTGTGGAGCTTTATAAAATAAATCGTTGTAGTATTAACAATGACCACTACTGAACCATGAAAAACATATCGTTTATTGGAGCTTTATAACACAAATCATTGTGATATTTACAATAAAAACCAAATTTTCTTCAACCATAAAATAATAATACTATCTATGGAGCTTTATAAACCAACTCGATACAATATTTACAATAATATACACATATACACATCTTCTCAACCATCAAATTGAAGGATGTGATACCCATATCAGCAACAAGGGAGTCCAGAGGCTCACACTTCCACCCTCAAAGTAATACCAGGATTCACCTCCTTCCCAAGAAGTCTAGAATCCAATGCCAAGGTCAAATCTGCATCCAATATCCATCACTACAATCCCGCACCACTTGTCCTCTTTGTGAACAGTTACCGGCTCATTTTTCCAGGGCACACTCCTAATGTGCATTTGATTCCATCTAGAAATGCTAATGACAAAGACAAATCCATCCCTAGCCCTCCCTTCTCTGCTACATAGTCCCTCAAGCAATCCGATCACCCCTTTCGTACATTCACTCACCTTCCAAGTTCCATTGGCACCCCCATATCGGGCAGTCCATCCCTTGGCAAGGATTCCTCGTATCAGAAGGTCAAACAACCAAGGCATACACCTACCTCAAAAACATCATACTAGTCATAGCACGCTCATGGAAATCAATGGAAATTATTGGGGTACCAGTGTCACACAACGACCCTGCTCCTGAAGTGCTTTACCAGCCTATTGTTGCATGTTCTAATTTCTCTCACTATTGATGTTCTTAATTCTTGTATCCAATTTCAAACACCCAACTAGGCATATTCATGTACCAAGCACATAATTTCCATTAGATTCAAAATAAATTGAAATAAATTCACATCATACCTCATTGGTAGCTCATCAATAACATACACTTGCAATTATGTTCACTTCCTATCACAACAAGTCAAACAAATTGTTTGATAAAATCATCATGTATAAAAATATCACATCTGGTTAGCTCAAAACACAACCATTATAGGTAAAATTCATGAATCACATGCAATCATCATAAACCATAATCATAAATCACGTGTAACCATCATAAGTCAGAATCACAGATCACACGCATATTAACAAGACTAAAATAAAATATCAATACTTATCCTTCATTAGTCTGTACTTCTACATTTTCTCTTTCTGTACACACACTGTATTCGTTGCCACACCAATGCTCTTGCTTCTCTTTACTCACGTACACATACACAAAGTGTACATCACAACACATACATTCACACAAGGCATACAACACCACACAATACATACACATTCAACCAGTGTACCACACAACACATACACCTACACCCAGTGTACAATGTGACACAATACATACACCTACATCCGATGCACAATACATATGCCTACACCGGCATATAACACATACAACTACACCTAATGTACAATATGACACAATAGTTATACATACACATAGTACAACAAAATAAACACGCATTTCACGATACCACAACTACACCATGCACATACATAGTATCGCATGCCCGCAACACAACATGTATGTCATGCACATAATACCATATGTATACCAGTACCACATGCATAGCATGTACACAACACCACCTGTACACAACACAACCTCCAAAACATGTGCACAACATCAAATGTACATGACACCACCTGCACAACGTGTAAACAACGCCAAATGTACACTGCACCATTTGTACAATGTGTACATAATACCACAAGTACACATCACCACATGTACACAATGCTACATGCATGACATGTACACAACACCACCTACACCCAACACCATGCACAAGCATACATACTGTAGTACTTATTTTTACCTAATAATGAGAAATGAAAATATTGTGCCCTAAATTCAGGAATTAAATCAATAATTACAGGGAATGTGCCTAAACTTTCCACTTATTCATACATTTAATTATGCCATAATTGAACAATTGGGATGCAAAAGAATACTTGATTATTATTTTGAAGGCATTTTGGCATGTTGTTGCTCCTACTGCAGTTACCAAACCATCCCTTTCCTCCCAGCCTATCTAGGATCAAACTATACGGTTCCCAGATCCAAAAGACTTCAAATGGAAGTCTTTTGGCCCCTGTGCCCACAGCTACAAGAACAATCAAGGCCTATTCTTCCACTCTGTCTGTGGTTCTGGCTCAATTGGAAATTCCTCCTTTGTCTATGTACTACTCCCAAAATATTTTCCCTCCCCTTCTGTCTTGTATTCCTTCTCCTTATATTCCTCATACCATTGTCTCCCAGTCATCATATTTGTATTCTTCGCTCTTTGGCACATGGAATCCAGAAATTTTATTTTTCTTTTAAAGGCAGTCAATTGAATTCATAGAGTCAGCTATGTCGTTGTCACAAGTTTATTTAAATTTTAATCTATACATACAATGGTCATTGTTATGTTGTTCTTTTAAATAATATAACATATGTACTTTTATTTAATATTTATTTCTTTTAATTCCTTTGTATTTTATTTAATATAAAATATAATTTCATTAATATAATTATTAATTAACAATCATTAATACAATTTCATTAATATAGTTCTTATTTAGTTGGCATAATTAATAATATTATAATTTCCCTTTTATTTTATAGCAAATAACACCTTGTATTTACTTTTATTCTAAATAATATGTTACTTATATATTATCATGGTAGTATATATAGCAAGTAATCCACCTCAAATTTTTCATTATATTATGACAAGTTTAGATATTTACTTGGTATGTTGATAATTCATTCATTGTACTTTTCATAATTGGTTAGCACATATACTAGTGCAATGCATGCGATACATGCATATGTAGCTATAATATGCATGTATCGTATGCATGCTAATATTTCTATATTTCTTATAACTCGAGGTGGATCATTACACATACAACACCATATGTACATAGCACCATATGTACAACACACACACAACACCATATGTACATAGCACTGCATATACAACATGTACATATCACCATACGTACACAACACCACATATCCAATATGCGCACAACACCTTATGCACACAACACCACATATCCAACATGTGCACAATAGAGTATGTATACAACATCGTATATCCAACATGTACATAGAACCATCTATACCTAGCACTGCATATGCAATATATACACAACACAATATATATATATACAACAAGCATATAACATCATATGTACACAACACTACATATGTTACATGTACACATCACCATAGGCACAATCACTGAATATACAACATGCGCAACATATACACAACAATAGTACTGCACATCCCTAGACCACACACTGACCCCACGAGCAACCTCGCCTCTAGAGTATTTCCACTATCCATGCTTATCCTAACATGTCGTAGATCACACTACTTTCACTTTGCTAATGTACCCCTTAGCATTACCTATCCATAACATAAACATAGGAATATTACAAGCATATAATATCAATTCATGTGCACATGATACTAACCTAATAGGTTTTTCAAGGCTACTCTACCACTTGATTCCTCATAAGACCAAGAACCTCTTCATGTCACTCACCTACATAAGCAATAATTCCTCCACAAGAATGATCCTTGAAAACCCTGTCATACAGTGACATAGATACATATGTGCATACACACATATAATAATTAACATAAACTAATCATTATCTTGGCATAAAATGACATACATACACACATATATACATATAAACATTAGCATTAAAAAATCATGATCTATGACGACCCTGTCAGACATGACATACATACATACATGTATACATATATAAACATCAACATAAATCAATCATGATCTCATCATATAGAGACATACATACATCTCATCATATAGCGACATACATACATGTATACATATATAGACGTCGGCATAATCATGATCACAACATAATTAAGAGATAACCTTAGGTAAAGGTTAAAATAAATTCCTTTATCCATGCATAATATGCATGTTGTTGAGAACAACAGTTCCCAACATAGCCAAGGCATATAACATCTTAGATCCATTCACTTTACCTACTCTACCACTATCCATTTACTCAATGGACTCAACCATTCCAACCGACTATCCTATTCTTACCTTCTGTGGTGCTTACTCATGCACTGAGCTTCATCTATGCCTTACATTGCCTTTTTGGTACCACACAACTCTTCCAAGCTTAAATTTCATCTTTTCCAGCCATTTACCAAGACACTCAAAACATGAAAAGCAAGGACAAGAAAGAACCATAAGAAAACCATGAAAACCAAAAGCAATATGACACCGCAGCAAAGTGGCATAATCATGCACTAGACACAATCAATACTGCAAATCAAGCACAAACAAGTCAAAAAGGTCGAAAGCACAAGACTGGAAACAAACACCATGACTCAATTCCCCATGGGTTCCCAAAGTTTCCAAGGGAAAGCTCAGTCTGAACCTTCTTCAAGATTTCATGGAAATCTCTTTCCATGTAATCCCTGCATCATATTACAAGAACACATAACTGTCAGTGCATAAATAAACATACCAACAATCTAGTTACCTTGCTTTGTTATTCCAATCATACTACCTTGTAACTAAACACACACATGTCAACCATATGTATAAACATCAAGACAACATATCTATCAATTCGAAATCAACATTTACCAAGGCTAACAACCATGTCATAATCCACAATCAAATCACATTCATCGGTCATAGTACATAATGCTACAACTATCACCTGCTTACACTCAAATACATATAAACTATCTCAACACATATCCGTGAGTACAACCATCTTAAAACAAGATCATTTCTTCATGCACTCTTATAAACACATACTCATATCATGCGATTAGTCAAACATTAAAACAAACTATAAATGTACCATGTTAGATAATTCAACTAAACGACATAATGGACACCAAACACTCAACACCTGATAGATCACATAATAAAACAATCAAGCATAAATTACACAACATAAGCAAACTCACACCTCAATGTGTCTTAGAGGAGCCTATCTTGTCTGCACAATCAATCTAGGTTAGCACAATATAACTTCACAACACATCAACTCAAACCTAAATAAGGTCATGATATCCATAACAATAACTAAATAACATGTTCACATCATAGCTTCTTAAACATTTTTCATTCATGCATACAATCACATATGCTCAACCAGTCTATATATAATACAACACACTATCATAATTAGGTCGACTCATACCTGAAAATCATAACCATAACCAAATTCATAGACCAATCCAAAATAGCATGATATACATAACATCAAAATCTTATTATAGTAACCCTAATCATCAATTTAACTAACATATAACAACAACAAGTTAACATATAACATGTTCATCAACAACATATAGCATAATCATCAAGTTAATAACATGTCTGACTAACCAACGCATGTACGTATGATCACACTAGTCAACTAACATCTATCATAACATCAATATAATGAGAGGCATACACATAACCATAATGCATATGACTACACTGATCAACCAACATTTATCACACATATAACCATAATAACAATATAATGACAAACACATAAATAACCCTAATGCTTACAACAACCATGTATCACATACCTGCACGCCAAGCATGCAAACTTGTATGACAATCTGCACTTGCCTCGAGGTCCATTGTTGCAACTTCACCTTGATGGTTTGCATCTCCTGCTCTATCTTAGCCAACACATTAGAATCATAACATACCAATATCATCATCATGACCTAATTGCTTACAATAACCTTATGTACATCAACCTCACTCAAAACGTTACAAACTTGACCACATGCACCCACTTGACATGTATAACCAATCATGAACGACCAATGCATGTTCGACAAATGACATCACACAAGCAAGCATACACGGATAACACAAAAGAATGACCAATATGCATTCCTAGCATAAGAAAACAATTCAAGTACAACTTGTAGCAACATTTAAGAAAGCGTGCATGAACAACACATAAGTAAGTACCACACATAACCAGTCATACACGCATGGCAACATGTTGACAACAACACCATCATCATTGTTTAATCAATTTAATGTCTTAAATTGCTATCATAAATTATCGACCGAGGTTAGTAATTTGATGAAGTGTGGTACACTATATATGCTTAGATAACCTTCTTTCTTACTTCGTTGTGTATGTTTTATGTTGTTTTGGGGGTTTTGTATCTTATACCTAAAATTTTAAGAATTGAAATTGATCTAAGAAATAAAATCTATGTTTAGAAATGAAATCTTTAAATGCTAGTGAACAACCAAATCTAAATGAATTTTAATGATGAAAACAAATTCTTAAAGAAGGAAGAAAAGGAAATGTTGTTTTTATTCTAAGAAAATGAATTGAATTACAAATTTCTTCTAATGAAATGAATGAAATATGAAATATAAAAGAAGGAAGAAAAGGAAATGTTGATCAACTAATCTAAATTGCATAAAAATAAATCAGACTTTGAATGGTTAAAATTTTAGACTTATCTAGGCCGGCAAAACATCTATTGAAAAGTATTTAACTGATTTAAAGTATAGCACTATTCCAAATATAATTGCATTCAAGTGAAAAATATGAAACCATTTTCTATCTTATCCATTGAAAGCTTTAGTTCTATGAAAACAGAACATTTGATATATTTTAAAACACAATTCTAATCTAACTTTGTCCTAGTTTTAAATCTAAGAATGTTCAAAAGATAAACTTAATCTCATTCTATTCCATGGACTGAAAGCATAAATTCTATTGTTAAGAATTTAAATGACAGTGCTAATTGAAATCAAAGGCAAGTGCAAAGCATGGTTTAAAAGGAAACTAAGGTTGTTGTATGATTGAATGCACAAATCTTATCCAATTGGAAAATGACAAAGTCACATTCTTGAGATGACTTAGTGAGCATAAGATTACACAGTCAACTGGAAATGAAAATAACTAATTTCAAAAAACATTCATGAAACTAATCTATAGAATAGTAAGCAATGTAAACTATGAATTGACAAGAATCTAACTATAAAATAATGCGAATTTAACTATGAATTGACAAGAATAAAACTATGAATCGACTAGAAATTTAAATAAGAAAATTAAACTACAAAAAAATTATGAAAAACCTCCTTTTCGTGTAGGGGCCCTCTGCAACAGAATGAGCCTAAAATCTACTTAGAATATGCATGCATAAGAGAGCTGGAATTAGTCTTCTTTATTAGCAAAACAAATTTTGAAAGCGTAACACCTAATTATAACAAAAATTAGACTGTTTCCCGATTTGAACAAACCGATATTTATATAATTTTTGGATTTCACTGTTTGAGGAAATTCTGCCTATAGATATAAAATAAAACTGAAATTATAAGTCTAATTAGAAGCAAATTCTTTATAGCTATCTCTTGATTTTATTCGTCAGAGCAAATTGAGAGTCTTTCATCTGTTGATCTCGTTCTTTGACTGATCTTGACCGTGAGCGTAGACACGATTCCTCCTTGAATTTGAACAGGTAAGTGGGATAAAATCCATGTGTGGATCATTCCTGAGATACCCATATGGCCCACTTCCTCAATTGCTTCTCAAAACCTGTCAAAAAATAACGGTAGCTGCAGAAACAAAAGTTAGCTACAGAATTGCACGCATTCTGTAGATGATTACAGAAATTCATATAAATAATAAGAAGCATTATAATATAAAGTAGAGATCATATAAATTTCTTGTCTAATGTGGAATATGTCAATTATCACTGATTGAAGTCATGAGTTTGTGAAAAAGGAAGAAGAAATGATGTAAAAGGATGTCAAATTAAGAACATTTTTTAGTTTCAACAATCACTTCCATGGCGACACCACCATGGCCAACACAACATGGATGCAACAAGAACATATAGATCAAAAGCATACTACACATGCATGAAAACAACATAAACACATGATCAACACACCACCCATCTAGTCCGAGAGTTGAACCAAGCTCTGATACCACTCTGTAGCACCCTCTTCTCACATCTAGCCAAGTAACCTGCCAATCGAGGTAACATGCGACAAGAGGATAATATATGAAATTCAACCTCCTATATGACCTTAAGGAATTGGAACTGACATAAACAAGACAAACACACCTTACATAGCATTAACAATGCCTCCAAGAGGTAAACTAACCTTCGATACCCCTGAAACTTGAAGGGGCGTTGGATTTTGACCCTCTTGAGCCTTAGCCACGGGAATATAATGGCAAGGGAGCATATATAGACCCTTAGCCACGGGCATATAATGGCAAGGGAGAAGATATAGACCCTTAGCCATGGGCTAGTCTTGGAAAGGTAGTGGCTGGGGCCCCAAACAGTCAATTTTGTGCCTGCATCGCTGAGATTTGTGCCACATTTTCAACCCCTAATCCCAGGTCACTTCCCAGAACTTCATGTAACTTTGAGAGAGGATAAATAACATTAAAAAAAATATATGGAAGTAATCACATCATCAGGAACTCATCCAACCCCACCATCCATGACAGGAATTTCGTCAAACATGTCATAAACATTACATCTAATGGTATAAGAGATAGATTTAAACATGGGGGTCTCTTACAAATTTGAGTATAGCTAAGAAGCATTTCTCCCCTAAATCATAAGCTACAATACCATATATTTTACCATAGATACATTGTGTATTCAATTACAGGTAAAAGCATAGATAGAGCCATACATCATCACTAATCAAATACATGCTTATAACCAACATAAATACAATGGATGCAACAAAAAATAAATCCATACATAAACCAATACATATGGATAATGAATACTAAAGGAATGAGATCTTCATTATGGAATGTAAAAACCAACTAGAGATGGGGCTTCCACGTTCCACATGACCATAGATTGGTTCAGCCAAGCCTTATTTCAGCCAATCACCATGTGCCACATTCCAAGCATGAATGTGGGAATTTATCAAACACATCAATAAACACAAAACCAGGGCTCCAAAGACCAAATCAACTCAACCCCAAACCAGTGATTCCACCTCATGGTCGGACATCACTATCCATCACAGATTGATCTCTATCGAAGTTGTTCTAGGGCTCTAGAGTGTTTTTTCCAACCAGGGCTTCCAGGACTACTAACTCAACCCCAATTGTTACAGGGCTTCCAAATTGTTTGTCCAACCAAGGCTTCCAGGACTAGTAACTCAACCCACAATTTTATGTCAGGCTTCTAGAGAATTTTTCCAACCAAGGCTTCCAGGAACTAATAACTCAACCCATGGCTAAAGGAACCATGAGAACCAACCAGAAAGAAATCAATGGAAATAAACCCACAACACCATGGTTTTTGAGGAAATGGAAAGGCTAGGTAAATCCACATAGACACCATGCATGCCAAAACTGGTGAGGAAAACATACATGCAACTCGGTACCTGCACTTAGAACTCGATGTAGATGTTGGCGTGATGTCAACTTGCGCTTTCCTTCTCTTCCTTTTCTTTCTTGATCCAAATCTCCAAAAATTACACACTCTCGAAGAGTGCTCCAAGAATAATCTAAGTGTCCAAGAGTATGAGAGAGAGATAGAATATAATGGGAGCCATAAGTGTGATAAAAAGCCTACTAATTGATCCTTGAAAGCCTTTTTATTAATGTGGCCTCTATTTTCTTCATTTTCTATTATTTTCCTTCATTTTCCTCCTCGCATGCAACCTGTGACCTTTCACCTTCCTTTTCTCCTAATTTCCATTATTTTCATAAATAGAATGCCAATTGATGCCTCACACCTTTCCAATGAATTTTCCATTGCCTTTTCCAATTTCCTTTAGCCATAATAACCAAAATTAGCACCCACTAGGATGTTTTTCCCACCATTCAGCTTGGAATACATGTCCCATCAATCGTGGTCTTATATATTCTTACATGAATTGTTACCAGGGTTGTTACATTAGTGGAGCTTTATAACACATCTCATTACAGTTTTACAATAACAACCACATATAGAACAATGATGCCTATGGAGCTTTACAAATCTATCTCAATAGAGTATTTACAATAATATACACATATACATATATGTACCTTTTCTCAACCAAAAAATTAAAGGGTATGATGCATGCATCCACAAAAAGGGAATCCATAGGCTCACACCTCCACCCTCAAAGTAATACTAGGATTCACCTCCTTCTCAGGAAGTCCAAAATCCATTTCCAGAGTCAAATTATTCATCCAATGTCCAACGGTACAATCCTGCACCACATGTCCTCTTAGTGAGTAGTTACTAGATCATTGTTCCAGGGCATACTCCCAATGTGCATCTGATTCCATCTGGTAATGCTATGACTAAAAAAAAAATATCCCCAACCTTCCCTTATATACTACACAGTCCCTCGGGAAATATGGTCACCCCTTCCATGCAGTCACACACTTGCCAAGTTTCGTGGGCATCCCCTTCTCTTCTACACAGTCCCTTGGGTGACCCCTCCCTTGCCAAGTCTTCCTCGCATTGGAAGGTCAAACAACCAAGGCATATACCTACCTCAAAACCATCATACTAGTCATAACATGCTCATGGAAATCAATGGACACTATTGGGTACCAATGTTCCACAATGGCCCTGCTACTAAAGTGTTTTACCAACATATTGCTTCATGTTCCAATTCCTTTCACTACTGCTACTAATTCTTGCAATCGGTTTCAATCACCCATCCAGGCATTTCCATGCTCCATGTACCAAGCACATAACTCCCATTAGATTCAAAATAAATTTAAATTACTTCAAATCATACCTCATTGGTAGTTTGTCAATAAGGTACCCTTGAAATCTTGTTTACTTCTTATCACAACAAATCAAACTAGTTG
This sequence comes from Pinus albicaulis, assembly GCA_034641835.2. NCBI lineage: Eukaryota > Viridiplantae > Streptophyta > Pinopsida > Pinales > Pinaceae > Pinus > Pinus albicaulis. The sequence continues at coordinate 520,116,461 of CM076578.1, forward strand.
TTTGATCAAATCATCATGTATAAACATATCACATCTGGTTAGCTCAAAAAGCAACCATCATAAATTAAATCATGAATCACATGAAATAATCATAAACCATAATCATAAATCTCATGTAACTATCATAAGTTAGAATCATAGATCATATGTGTAATAAAACTGAAATAAAATACCGATACTTATCCTTCATCGGTCCTTACTTATTCCTTTGTTCTTTCTGTACACACACCGGATCGGTTTCCACACCTGGCAAGCACCCAATTCCTTTTCTTCTCTTTAATAATGTACACATACACACAATGTACATCACAACACGCACATCCACACTTGACATACAACACTACACAATACATACACTCACACCTGACATTCAACACATAAATCTACATCCAGTGTACAACACGATACATATATGTAACAGAGTACAACACAACAAATACACATGTCATGAAACCATGACTACACAATGTGCATACATAGTAATACATGCCCACAATACAACATGTACAACATGCACATAATACCACATGTGCACCAGTACCATATGTAGAACATGTACATAGTAACACATGTACATAGCACCACTGCACAACGTGTGCACAACATCACATGTACACGACACCACCTGCACAATGTGTACACAGTGCCACCTGTACATCGTACCACCTGTACAACTTGTACACAATATCACATGTACACAACACCATTTGCATGACATGTACACATTTCCACATGCACGACATGTACACAACACCACCTGCACACAACACCGCATGTACATCATGTACACAACACCAGATGTACAATCATGCAAAAATTACCATATCTACATAGCACCACATGTGCAACATGAACACAACACCATATGTACATATAACTACATATACAACATGTACATAGCACCATATGTACACAACATCACATATACAACATGTGCACAACACCATATGCACACACCACCGCATATCCATCACATGCACAATACAATGTGTACACCACACAGCATATCCAACATGTACATAGCACCATCTATACCCAACACTGCATATTTGATATGCACACAACACCATATATACAACAGATGCACAACACCATATATAAAACAGACACACAACACCATCTATACAACAGACACACAACACCATAGGTACAATCATTTAATGTACAATATGAACAATATATACACAATAGTAGCATTGCACATCCAAAACCACACTGTTTCTACCAAGAAACCTTGACTCCAGTGTCTCTATGTCATCCATTCTTGTCCTACGATGTCGCGAATTATGATTTTTTCATTCCGCTAATGTATCTCTCATCATTACTTGTCCAAAACGTAGGCATAGTAATAACACATAATATAAACTCATATCCACATGATACTGACCTCGTAAATTTTTTAGGGATACTCTTCCCACTTCATTCCTCATAAGACAGGGAACCTCTTCATACCATTCACCTAAATAAGAAATCATTCCTCTAAAATAATGATCCCTATAACCGTGTCATACAATGACATAGATACATATATACATACATATATATTATCATTAGCATAAAAAAATCATGATCTTGTTATACAACGACATACCTACATACATATATACATATAGACATCATCATAAAACAATCATGATCCTTGACGACCCTGTCAGACAATTGCATACATACATATCTACATATACATGTGAACGTTAGCACAAAAAAATCCTAATGACCCTGTCAGTCAACGACATACATGAATACATACAGACATACATATATGCTTCTATATACATCAACATACTCATAGTCACAACACAATTACCAAATAGAATAAGGTCAAGGTTAAGAGGATGCCCTTTCTCCATGCACATCATGTACAACATTGAGAAAAACAGTTCCGAACATAGCCAATTCATCTAATGCCTCAAATCCATTTGCTTTACATTTCTCATTTTTGTACTTCCATCGTACATTTACAACAATGGACCCAACCAATCCAACCAAGTATCATATTCTTACCTTCACCTACCCTTATACATGCATTGGGCTTCATATGAGCCTTACATTACCTATCAGGTTCCGTTCAACCCTTCATGAGCTTTGTTAACTTTCCTCTTTCCCAAACCAATTCCTAATACTCCCAAAACATAAAAGGCAAGAACAAGAAACAACAAGAAGAAAACCATGAAAACCAATAATAATACAACACCACAAACAACGTGGCATGGCCATGCACTAAACAAAATCAAGACTCCAAATCAAGTGCAACAAATCACAAAAGACCAAAAGCACAAAACTAGCAACAAACACCATGACTCAATCCCAATGGTTTCCCAATACTTCTCTTGTAGCTGCTACGACCCCCCCCAAAACTTTTTCCTATACCAAATTTCAGAGCCCTCCTTGGTCTTGCTCATTATTGTCGCAAACTTTGAAGTTCATTTTATTGGTTTTCTTAGAATGTTCTGATCCCTTTCGCAAGATAGGAAAAGTGGCATCTTTTGGAATTTTGGTTGTCGCATTGTATGTATGAGCCTATTCTAGTGGTTCCAATAGGTCACCTTTGTGTGAATGAGTTGTTAGTAACCTTGTAAGTACATGTCACACTGATTTCCAAAGTTTTGAGCATCATCGCACAAGAGTCGTCACGAGCGTCGTAAAGTGTATCTTTGATGTTACACTTGTCATAACCAGTGGTAAAATTGTCACACAGAGGGAAATGATTTGTTTGTATGTCATGGATGATATATGTTCTTTGAGTCATCAAGATATCCTAAGTGTGTGATTATAGTGAAAGTTCATTACCATTCACATTGATCTCACCGGTCTCGCACTTAGTCATTTTTCGTAAAGCTTCCTGACCAAGAAATTAGCTTCACCCAACCTCCCCTGAGCTGTGCACTGTGCATTGCAAATTTTCTGCCTTCCAAGAATTCTACACTACACAATTTTTGTGACAAAGCCTCAACCCTAACCTCCAAAATTATGCAGTCATGACCCCCAAATCAGCTTGAAATGTGAAATTTGTTACCACAAGACTAAATCTCATCCATTGAGACCTTCAATTATGCAATTGTGTAGTATCCTAACCTTCCTTTCCCCCATAACTGCACAGTAATCTCTCCCGGTTCACATCCCTTCAGCCTGTCCCACTAGCTCTGGGGACTGCGCAGTTTTGTCCCTTAGACGAGATTGAAATACGCATTGCGCAGTCTCAAGGATCAAGGCTTCCCCTTGCTTACCTGAACCACACAACTACACAGTCAGTAAACCTCCCTGTCAAACCTATAACTTGTTCCAAGCTTAGTTCATGGATTAGAATGAATCAACTTAGGGTAGGGGTTTTCAGATTGATGTCAACTCATCATGAGTGAATTATAGGAACAAGAACTCTATCATGTCATGGAAATATGATGGAGAAGGTTAGGAAGAAGGGAAGCATTCTCAAAGACACTCTTGCAACTAAACTCACAAGTTGATTGATCAGGAGAAAGTGAAAGGACGCTAGTTTGCGACCATTATCCAAGACTTGAGATCATTGAAGACTCCTTATCACCAAGGGCTGCAGAGGTGAAAAGGAAAAATATTTCATGAAGACACTCAACTCTCATCAAAAGCAGTGGCTTGAAATTTACATGTCATCAAGAAGTCCATTACAGCAGCGTCATTTCATGTCATGAGTGGTCATATGTCACATCACTATTATGGACCATGTATATTGTATTCAAAATGTTCTATAAAGTGGAAGTCCAAAGGACACATATGGAATATGAAGAGTCATGTAAGTTTAAAAGCCATAGGAAGTCAAATAGTCGTGATGGTAGTCAAAGATTCAATGAGGGTGAAGCATCACCCCTTGGTTATATATACACCATCATTGTATGAGAAAAATACTTTTCAACTTGGCTCCACACATAAATAATTTGAGAGTTAAGCTAGTTCTTTTGGGGAGCAAGGAGTGCCTTCAATGCTCCACTATTAGATCTAGTTGTTTTCATTTTATATATGTGTCTTGGAACTTTTACTTAATAACAACATTCTTTAGGGCCGACATGTTCTTCATGCATGAATTGTGAATTTTTGTAAGAATATTCTGTGGATGTTTGTATTTCATGTTTTCTTTCACATGTACTAAGGTAGTTAAACTATTTTGATTATTTTAGTAATTAGCTTATTGAGAATGTGTTGTAATGGTTGTTATTTTGGCGCATCCTTGTGGACTATTCCATCGGATATTAGACAGATTTTTCCCATTCATTGGTTGTAATGACCGACAGATGCCTTGCGGACTATTCCACTAGATGTTAGATGGATCTTGTTGTTTGAGTGTGTCTCTTCTTGGGTGGTACTATTACCTCTCTCTTAGAGGCCCGCCTTTTCCTTTCCCCTGAAGTAGAAGGAATTTGACACACATATGATCAAACACTCACCAGGCACACCCCCCTTTCTTTAAAAAGGTGCATGTGCACTCCTTTCTCTTGTTGATAGTTAGAGCCAAGGAATATATATAAGAATACATGGCAGCCAAGTCGATATTTAGGATGGGATGGTTCCTCCAAATGTAGTGGGGTATAATTGGGACTTCACATCAGGGAGACCCCCTAGTTGACAGATTTCCAACATCATGAACAATGGCGCTAAAAGTAGGGCCAGACGATAGGCTATGCCCATTGAGTCTAGTTTAAATCTCTTATTCAAAATGGCTCTTCCCTAAATAATAATCTCGTGATGTTTTTCTAAATATATTAATATTACCATCCCTGTGGAATTTATTCATAACCTATCCCAATTTAAGTTTGATAGTGAGGGTAAATTATATTTTCATGAAAATTTGTTCCAGTTTGTCTGTTTTTTATTTTCTAATAGAATACATTGCAAGGATGTCATGGCCATATTACTCACCCTCACATTTGAAGGTCACGTTAATCAATGGTGCCATACATTACCCACTGCTTCTATCCATTCATTCAACCAACTGGAAAATGAGCTTCATAAACCATTTAATATGTATAATCACCAAAATGTTTGTAAAAGAATCAATCTCTTAAGAATGACTCCTAATGAATTAGTTGAGGATTTTCCTAATCAATTCCTTTACCTTTGCTATGAATTTCCAGAAGAAGATATGAATTGGGATTCTTGAAATAAGATTTTGAGCGCTTGGTTCTTATCGCTTTACATAGTGAACTTGAACCCCCTGATTTTCCCACTCCCCCAACTCTTGTGAATCATGAGACACCTCTAATTTCATAGGAGGAACCTACTATTCCTTGTGTTCCTTGTCCTCCTCCTTTTCTAGTTCCGACAAGGGTGCCTCCTTGCGATGATAATATTGTTGGGATATTTTTTAATCAAATTCCTAATCTATATTCTTATTCTTCTTCCACTTGTCATAACTTAGATTCAATGTAGGAAATTCCAGAATGACTCATGAAACCTATGGTGAATACTAACTCCTCCATTCTGCAAGATGATATTACCGTTCATAACTCTAGTCTCGAATCTGATAGGGATTTTTGTTATCCTTTGTCCTCTACATGCCATGACTCTTTATACCATGATTCACCTGAGAAATTTGTTCCACCAACTATTTTTTCACACTTTCTTGATTTTCGTGCTGCTAGTCCAAATTGTAATCAGATACAAGGACATCACATTACACAGGTAGAGGAGAAGGAATGTGAATATTTTTTCAATATTTATTCTATTTTCCAAAATCCTCCATGTGAAGATGGTGCACTTCCATTCTTGGATGATTTTCAATCTACTAATCTCGGTAGTGAATCAAATGTAATCAATTATTTCAATCAACCTGTAGCCTTTGGAAACAATTGTTCCAATGATGGTAACTATGTTGATGTATGAAATTAGGAATTCCAAGGCATAGCAGCTGGTATTTTAGCCTCTCATGAATATTTTAATTTAGATCCAGAATCTGATTCAGTTAAAGAATATGTGCTCATCAAAACTTCCCCTCCATATCTCTATCCCTTGACTTCCACAATTTTTTATGCATCTACTTGTGACAGAGATACTACATGATCTTTAGGTTCTTCATCCAATGAGTTGTCTACTCGATTGAAACAAGGTGGTGATACTGTCCATGATGAAATTGAAAACAATCAAATCATTGGGTACTCTTCCCATCCCTTATCATCTCTTATATTGCATGAATAAAACTCTTCAAATAATCTTTCTCACTAAATTCCCCCCATTCATTCATATTTGAATTTGTAATCAGAAGAATATTTTCACTTGAGTAATCTGGTTGTCAAAGTTGGAAAATACGGTAAAAGTGGTGATAGAGATGGCTGTCATCCGGTGAGAAGTGGCCTTATTGAGGCCAGTGGTAGTAGCTATCCTCAAACCATGCATGATCTAGTTCGATCTTCAAATTGAAATTTTACAATTAGGGAAAGTTATAGGACCTGTTAGGAAGTTGAGGCACTTCAACTATGTCAGGATCTTACAACTCTGGTAAGCCCCCCGAACTAAGTCAGATCTGGTTTCTATTTTACAATCCTTCTCTTTGCATGGTTTCACTTGATGTAAATCTCTTTATCAAAGATGTTTGGTATTTTAGATGCAATATTTCAAACTTTTGAGATTTTTCTTCTAACCAGATTCAAGAATATTTTTTGGTTCATTCATCTTCATGAAAATATCTTGCATCAAACTCAGGTTTGGAATGTCTATCTCTCATAGAGTCATGGAATTATGGAGTTTATCATTACAAATACCATATTTGGCTGAAGGAATCATATCTATCATATTTGTTTCATTATGAGAATCTATTGCCTTTCCTTTTTAATATCGTATCGTGAATCATATTCTTCATTGCACTTGAAATCCTCTTAAGTGTGAATGAATGCACGAGTTATCACACGAATCAAGTTCTTCTCTTTTTACCATGTCCTGGCTGGTCTCTTGTATTTATTTTTTTGGCATCCCTTTTAAATTTTTTTGATGATTACGATACTTGTAAAGTCGCTCGCTGGTTATGTTGAAAAGTCAAAAAGAGATGTGTGTCTAATTTAATTTTCCCTTAATTAAATTGGACAATAAAATGTAATCTTATCTCATAATCACTTGTAATAGTTAACTGAGTGTGATAAAATCAGTTATCTCATGAATTTCGAGTTCAGGGTTGTTGGTGAGGCATGCAAAGTGACTCTATTAGTTATTGATTCCAAATTTCAGTTAGCGCATTAGTTTAATGCACGAGAAATCAGTTAACTCAATTAATTAATTTAAAATCAGTTTAACTAGTTGTAACTGTTTGTTGCACTAGTGAGAGGTCAAGTGAATTAAATCAGATTTAATTCACATGCAATTATTTGTCATGTAACTGATGATTTACTATTAATAGTTTCATGCATGTCAATTCCAGTGGATACCTAGTTGAGGCAAAGGTTAAAGGGATATTAACTATCAGTTGTATTATTAGTAGGCTACTCGCATGCAGTAAAACACCCATAGGATTTCCCATGATCATTGTGCAGTTTTGGAAGGCTGTATTTACTAAATAATAGGGATTTCATTCCACATGAATTGTGCAAGCAAGGCAAGCTGAGCAGAGGCTGAAAATTGGCTAAGTGTTGGTCGATTTTGTCCATATCAGTGTAAGCCAGTTGTGAGAGTGCAAGACACTCTTGTAAGAAGAGTGCATTGTAATTGTTTCATGATTCCTTGGTGAATATACATTAGAATATAGAGGGGTTTTGATCAGTAAGCTTTCCCCAAGAAAATATCTATGTTGTGGATTGATTTGCTTCTTTCTTTACTTGTTGTGATTGGCGATCGTGTTTATTTTCCGCAATTTATTTGTAGAAGGATTCAATATCTTGCTTTAGAATATTGCATGATCGGATTGAATCCATTGATATACATATTGATTTTATAATTTATACATGGTATCAGAGCACAGGAAATCACTATAGTGGAGAAGAAATTGAGTTTGTGTTGAATAGCATTGAAATTTGAAAAAATATTCTTTGGTGCGACAGGCAGATCAAGATCAAGATGGCTTTCAATGGCTTGAGATTGGAATATGCCCTTGAGGGTAGTTCCAATTATATTGCATGGAACTAAAGGATGGAGGCAATTCTGGAGGACAACAAGTTGAAATTATTCATTGATAATGACATTCCAAAACCCGCAGCAATAGATGCCACTCTTCTTGGTGCTTGGAAAAAGAAGGTTGCAAAGGTGAGGAGGATCTTATTGGAGGGAGTACGAGACCACATTGTCTCAAGTATCCATGGTAAAGTGACTCCATATGAAATTTGGAAGGCTTTGACATATCTATTTGAGAGTAGTAGTGACCACAGAAAATTGACACTGAAGGACAAGCTCAGGAAAATCAAAATGGAGAGAGGCGACAGTATTCCGAAATATTTAACCAAGTTTGTCCAATCCCAAGATGAGCTTGGGAGTATCGAAATTACTGTAGTGGATGATGACTTGGTGAGCCTAGCTCTTCTATGCCTTCCCAAGAGTTTCCATAGTTATTAGGACTCTGTCAATGGGAGGGAGAAGCTACCAGATTGGGAGCAACTTTGCTCAGATTTGGTGCAAGAAACATTCAGGCGGAATATCAGGGATGGATCCTCATCCAAGATGGATGATGAAGAAAATTCCACCCTAGTTGGTAAGGCAAAGAAGGGGAAGTGAAAGAAATCCTGTTCCAAATCTGAGACCGAAAAATAAGGCAAGAACCGCGACATGTCTAGAGTGAAGTGTTGTCATTGTCACGAGCATGGACATTATGCCACTAATTGTCAAAAAAAAAAAAAGAACAAGAAGGCTTCAAGATCTGTAGCTGGTGAGAAATTTGGTCTACAAATTTGAGTTGGACTTCTCTCTCATCACATGCATGGTGTCTAGTGCGATGGGATTAGTGTGGTACTTGGATAGTGGTGCATATTTTCACATGATGGGAGACAAAGAACTTTTCAGTATCTTGGAGGAGAAGGATCTCCATATTCATATTGAAATGGGTGATGAAGGAAGGTATAGCACCACTGGGATTGGTAGAGTTACTTTCCAGAGATAGTCAGGTAAACCCATCTTATTAAAATATTTCATGCATGTACCAGGCTTGAAAAAGAATTTAGTTTTAGTGATGTGGTTTTCAATGAAGGGAAATCATTCCTTCGTCACAAAGCCACAAGAAAAGCCAAGAAGATTGGTATTCGTGTGAAGAATCTCTACAAAATTTTTGTAGATGTTTATGCAGCATTGATGGGTAAACAGGGAAAATTTTAAGGATGGAAAATTGTTTTGAAGTTTAAAAAATTGGCGAATCTCACTAGTCCCTAATGTGAAAAATATAAAATCTGTATTGATGTATTTGTAAAATTATTCAAATTTATAATGATAATATATATATTTTCTATATAATGTTGGCGATTTTTAAGGTAAAATAATTTTATATTGTAAAATTTGGGTGAATCACTTTTATAAAAAATGGAAATTGGAAAAACTTTTTTTGGAAAAACCATGGAAAATTAGCCCATCTGCGAATATTAGCCCCTAAAATTTTCCATGTGGGTAAAGCAGACAAATTGGTGACTCGGGATGAGGGTGAGTTATGGCACAAGAGGTTGGGCCATCTACACCACGGAGCTTCGAAGTTCATGCAACATATTTCTACAGGGATTCCAAAGGGTACTCTTGTGCAGATAGACACATTCAAGGGATGTACCATGGGGAAGTATGCAAAGGTAACTTTTCACGAGAAGGAGAACCAAGCACTAGGAATCCTTGAGAGAGTTCACTCAGACATGTGTCGGCCATTCTCTACAGATTTGACAATAAATCACATGTATTATGTGATCTTTGTTGATGATTTTTCTAGAAATTTTTGGATCTACTTCATGCAGAAGAAAGATCAGACATTCTCAAAATTTTGTGAGTTCAAAGCACTGGTAGAGAAAGATACGGGGAATCATATGAAGGCTATGAGAAGCGAAAATGGTGGTGATTACATCTCCAATGAATTCAAGAACTTCTGTATCAAAGAATGAATTTGGAGAGAGTTTATTGTGCCTCATAACCCACAATGGAATGGTGTTGCAGAAATAAATAATATAAAAATTACGGGTGTAGAACGAGTGATGTTGCATGATCAGGGCCTACCATTGCATATGTTTCTAGAGGCATGTAACATAGCGTTATTTGTGTAAAACCATAGTCCTCAACGGATACTTGGCATGAGTACCCCAGAGGAGGCTTTTTCTGGTAAGAAACCTAATGTTTCATATTTTAAAATTTTTGGCTCATCTGTCTATTTCCATGTGACCAAATATTCCAGGAAGAAGCTAGAAACAACTACTTAGGTTGGGATCTTTTTGGGGTACATTGATACTCCCCACAATTATCGAGTGTATTTTTGAAAGATCAGGATGACTGTTGTGAGATGGGATATAAAATTTGATAAGGAGAAAACCATGCGATTGTCCCTTGAGAGTGAGCTTGATTTGCATGCAGAGGAGGAACTGTTGGTTCCAAATAATGAACCTCAAGATGTGGAGCAGTCACATGCAGAGGATCATGGAGTGGCAGAAAACACTCATGTAGTGCCATCCACCAGAGATGGTAGAAGGCACACCACGGAAGTTGATAGATTGAGACTTGATGCAGAAGAACATGTAGGAACACCTACTTCACTGCGCAAACAAATATAGTCTCCAGACAATTTTACTGGATACATGGCTCTCATGAGAAAATGTATTTTCGTAGAACCATCCATTTTTGAGCAAGTGGTGCAGCAACCAATTTAGGTTGATACCATGGTTGAGGAGTATGACTCCATCGTCAAGAACAGTGCATGGGATGTTTTCCCAAGACCAGTCAGAAAATCAGTGGTTGAATCTAGATGTATCTATAAGGTGAAGCAGGTGGAAGATGGGAGTGTGGAGAAGTACAAGGCTAGATTTGTAGCCAGAGGATTCTCACAAGTTGAGGGGATTGACTATGAGGATACTTTCGCACCGTTTGCGAGATACTCATCGATTAGATCTATCCTTGCACTCTTAGCACAGATGGGGTGGAAGATACATCAGATAGATGTGAAAATTGTGTTTCTTAATGGATTTATTGAGGAAGAAGTTTACATAGAGCAGCCAGAAGGTTTTGAGATCTTTGACAGTGAGTCACATGTGTGCATACTCAAGAGAGAAATGTATGGGCTGAAGCAAGCACCTCATGCTTGGTACACCAGGATTGATAGCTATTTCAGTAGGTTGGGCTTCATGAAGAGTGAAGTGGATGAGAACCTGTACCAAATTTTGGTTGATGGTAAGCTCTTGATTATCATACTTTATCTTGATGGTCTAATTTTGACAGGTGATGAGTAGCTCATAATTTATTGCAAAGAGGATCTTGTAATAGATTTTGATATGATGGACATGGGACTCCTTCACTATTTCCTTGGCTTGGAAATATGGCAGAGGGATGGTGAGCTATTTGTTTCTCAAGGCAAGTATGCCAAAGATATTCTGAGTAAGTTTCACATGGAGAGATGTAAACCCATGGAGACTCCTCTTCCCTGAAACTGGAGGAAGGAGGATACTAATTCAGGTGAGGTAGTGAACGCTACTGTTTACAAGCAACTTGTGGGTTCACTGATGTACTTGGTGAACACCAGACCATAAATTTGCTATGCAGTTAACCAGCTGAGTCAAGCTATGGTTAAGCCGACCAAGCTCTTTTGGAAGGTGGGGAAGCATGTCTTGAGATATCTCAAGGGCACTACAGAGTATGGATTATGTTACATATGGATAGAGGGAGTGAAGCTTCAAGGCTTCACCGATGCAGATTGGGCAGGCATTGCATTAGACAGAAAGAGCACATCAGGAGGGATCTTCAGCATAGGATTGACAATAGTTTCTTGGTACAACAATAAGTAGAGATTTTTGGCACTCAATTCAGCTGAGGAAGAGTACATGGAAGCTATTCAAGCTGCATGTGAGGCCATCTGGATGACGAAGATTCTGGTTGGTTTGTTTGTTCATCAGATGGATCCGACGATGATACATTGTGATAACCAGAGTTGCATTAAACTCTCAATTAATCTGTTATTCCATGATAGGTCCAAGCATATATACATCTGGTACCACCATCTCAGATATTGTGTTCAAAGGCGCATTATATTACTTCAGTACATTCCCATGGAAGATCGAGATGCAGATATTTTGATGAAGGCACTCGCTAGGAGAAAATTCGAATACCATAGAGGTAGGATCAAAGTAGCTGATAATCCTTTTCTTTTTTAGAGGGAGTGTTCAAAAGTAAACAAGAAATGTGTGTCTAATTTAATTTTCTCTTAATTAAATTGGACAATAAAATGCAATCTTATCTAATAATCACTTGTAATAGTTAACTGAGTGTGATAAACTCAGTTAGCTTATGAATTTCGAGTTGAGGGTGGTTGGTGAGGCATGCAGAGTGATTCTATTAGTTATTGAGTCCAAGTTGCAGTTAGTGCATTATTTTAATGCATGAGAAATCATTTAACTCAATTAATTGAGTTAAAATCAGTTTAACTAGTTGTAATTGTTTGTTGCACTAGTGCGAGGTTAAGTGAATTAAATCAAATTTAATTCACATGAAATTATTTGTCATGTAATTAATGATTTACTATTAATAGCTACATGCATGTCAGTTCCAATGGAGACCCAGTTGAGACAATGGCTAAAGGGATATTAAATATCATTTGTATTATTAGTAGGCTGCCCTCATGCAGTAAAACACCCATAAGATTTCCCATGAGAATTGCACAATTTTGGAAGGCTAAAATTCCTAAACAATAGGGATTGCATTCCACATGACTTGCACAAGCAAGGGAGGCTGAGTAGAGGTTGAAATTTGGCTAAGTGTTGGTCGATTTTGTCTGAATCAGTGTGAGACAATTGTGAGAGTGCAAGAGACTCTTTCAAGAAGAGTGCATTGTAATTGTTTCCTGATTCCTTGGTAAATATACAATTGAAGACAAAGGGGTTTTGAGCAGTAAGCTTTCCCTGGGAAAATATCTAAGTTGTGGATTGATTTGCTTCTTTCTTTCCTTGTTGTGAATAGCGACTGTGTTTATTTTCTGAAAATGATTTGTAGAAGTATTTGGTATCTTTATTTAGCATATCACATGATCAGATTGAATAAAATTCTTTCCTTAAGGGGTCTTGGTCAACTGTTGAGAAGCCTCAGCCAAAACTCCAAGGTTGTCATTCTCTTTTGCCTCCTTTAGAGTTTGGGCCTCAAGGAGGGCTTCCTTCAATTTGGCACAAACAAGCATGTGTTTCTTTGCATAATACTTTGTCATATTTCTTTGCAGCTCTAAGCCTTCATTTGCCTTCTTCAGCTTGGCCTCTAGGTGTATGTTTTCCCTATCAAGCCATGACTCCTGATCATGCTCAATTTCCATGGTAAGGAGTTCAATGAGGGAAAGTTGCTCTACTAGGGTTGATTCCTCTTCCTTCTGTTTTTCCAATGCTTTCCTTAACCCCATGGTTTTTGGCCTCTTCCTATGTTGTTCCTCTTCACCTTCACTTTCTTCATATGGGCCCATGTATTCTTCTGGTTTGACTTGTGCTCTTTGGGCTTCTTTCCAGGCTTTGAGTGCTCTAGCTTCATAGATGGCTTGCTAGGCCCTCATTTTTTTGTTTTGCATTTGATAGAAGTGAATGGCATCCTTTTCACTCTCCAACTCAGCTTCTAGATCTTATATTTTTGCATTCTTGTTTTGGAGGAGGGAGTTTAAAATTCTTGTTTCATTTTCTTCATCACTGTCTATATGGATAAGTTCAGACTCCCTTTCTACTTCAAGATCCTCCTCTTCCACCTTTACCTACTTCTTACCCTTTTCCATGTTTTCCTTGCCCTTATCGAGCCTTGGAGTTGATGCAGATGGCAAGGTCCCTTACTTTTTGGAGGCAACAAACACTTGCCTTGGCCCTTTGTGGTATGTGCACGTAAGAGGATTGATGATGGTTTTGGAAGTGTTCTCATCATGAATGTGACCTTTGGTGTTGCCACCATCTTTTTCACCTTCACTATGATCTCCATCAGTCATCCCATCCTTTGTTTGATTGCTACTTTCTTGACCTTCAACACCATCATCATCATTACCTTCCTTACTGCCTTCTGTACTATCATCTTGGTCTTTGATTTGATCACCAGCCTCTGCACTTTCCTCACTTTGGTTTTGTTCATCATTAAGATCCTTTTCTTCATCATCATCGGTACTATGTGTTTGGTCTCAATATAGTATCCTAAATTGAGCTCATTTAATTGTCAACCAGGGTTGGTAAACTGCTGAAGTGAAGTGTACTGTATGTACCTAGGTGTTTGTTTCTTAATGCGTTGTGTGTAGTGTTTTATTTTTATTTTTTCTTTTGTGATGATTTATGATGTTTTTGGTCTTTTGGTAGTTTTATGTTCACAAGGAAAATGACTAGAAAGCTAGTGGAAGGAAGCTAATGATTAAAAACAGAGTGAAGCCTAATTGGTTGATGACAAATGACAAATGCAATTGCAGATATTGAAACAGAATCAAATCCAAACTATGACTAAGCGAAAACAAAGCTTGATAATGACTTTTAAGCAAATGATTCAAAACATAAACTCAACTTGTCAAATTCTTTCATCAAAGGTATTTTGAGAGAGAGCTTGAGACATGGTCAACTAAGTATGCAAATCCTCCTAACTAAACAGTTAAACAACTAACTTATAATGATACAAAATTTTATCCTTGATTAGAGATTTGTTGAAGCATATTTGGAGTAAAACATTTATACCATCATAAGATCTTCTACTCTAAGGCTAGTTCCTAACTCTATTCTGCAACTTAGTTTGATAACACTACACTTCACTCAAAGGTTATAGATTTTTAAAATAGTCTTTTGAGGAAATGTTTGTTTGTGGGATGATAAGGAAGTTGCAGAAGTACTTCAGGCCTTAAAATGTTATTGTCTTCTGTTCATATGGTTATGAATCAATTATATATTTTAGAACAAGAAGAGGTTTGTAAATAATGAAGGTTGTTTTGTTAAGTTTAACAACTGAAGTAATCCAATATGCAGTGAATGACAACTGAATGTGGAATGCAAATGCAATGAGTTAAGCTAAAACTGAACTTAAGATGTCACTAGTCTAAAACAGTGCTGAACTACCAAGTCATTATCAAACTTTAAAAAAAAATAACTGAACATAAGTTAAGTGCAATTAAACTCCGGAGTATCCTAACTAGGCTATCATGCATTATTCTATGGAATTATACAGTCTGTTTGTCCATCATGATTGGTATTTTGGAAGAGTTTCTTAGAACAATCCTAACTGTACAATTCAGTGCAAATGAAAACATAAAGACTGAAAGCAATGAAAAACTAAGATATCATAGCCATCTCCTACCCATCATTATGATATTTTGGAAAAGAATTTTAAGAGCAAGAATATCTATGGTACTTAGTAAAAACACACAACTGAAGCGTTCAGGATCACAATCATGCTTAAGACATTATAAGGATTTTTTGGAAGAGTTTCTTCTTTTGGAAGAGTTCTTAGCATAAGTATAACTGTGATGGTGAACAAAAGAGATTACAATTAAATCCTACAATACTATAGCCATTTCCCATTCATTATCATAATCTTTTGGAAGAGTTTTTAGAACGAGTATAACTATAGTAGCTAATGAAAACAACTACGAATTCAACTTCAAAAACGTAAAGGCAGCTAAGATACTTATCTAAATTACGCAAATAAAACCGTGCAGGAGGCAGGGGCCCTCTACCACCAGACGGAATCTAACTCCAAATCAAATCAACGCTTTCAAAACAATACTGTCTGCTTCATTAAAGGAGAAATAACTTGAACAGAGCAATCTGCGTCTTCAGAAATGTAGCACAGAATCTAAGCAAAATCTAGAACAAAATCTAGCCTAGCTCTCGGTTTCCCAAGTGTTTATATAAAAAATGTACATAACAAGACTTGCAACAATTCCAGGATTATTGTCTTTCCTTATCGAAATCACATTAGGACTCTTGAAGTGGCTGCATAAAAAGGAAAAAGACATCTGGACTAAGACAGTCCTATTAGAAGTCTGCCTTCTTAAATGTGTTCCCACGTACCAAAACCATACCCAGAATTCGTTTCTTCCTTCATGGTGAGCAACGAACAATGTAGACATGACGTGGAATATGCCCACATGCGGTTTTTCTTGAGAGGCCACCTGGAACATACCCAAACGTGAAGACAGCTGCAGAATCGCCGGTTAGCTACGGAATGTCTGCATTCTGCAGCTAGTTCCGGTCAAAATGTATTACAATGACAAAAATCACAAAACTTAGCAAGTCAGTCATGTTAATCATTCTAAAAGTAATTTTAACTAAATTCATTGATCAATTGGGTCTAGGATAACAATGGACAAAGGAAAATGAGGTAAAGTAAGATGAAAGAAAGCAAAATCTTGAGGCTGAACATACCCCCACTGCTAACTTCTTGCATGTCCTCATGCAACTTATCCTATAAACTCAGAGGCTTCTGCAAGAACATCTAATCCTCTCCTTCTCCTTTGCCTGGAAGCTAGAGATCTTCTGGGTTTTCTGATGACAAGTTTGAACCTTAAGTTGGTAAGTGCCCTGATTAGCTTCTTGTTCCTCTTCTTCAACTTTTCATTAGCCTTTTCCACTTTGTCTATATGTAGAGATAAGGTTGAGTTCATATCGGTTTTGAGCTTAACTTGTTCCTTCAAAATTTCATTCTCATTTTTGATGTGTCTATTAAGTATTTCTAGCTCATACCTATCCCTTCTTAACATATCTATTTCGGACAGTGGAGGACTAGGGGTTCTCTCTCTGCTCTTTGAAGCTTTCCTTTCCAAAGTTTCAACATAATCATAAACTTCTTGCTAAGCAGGGTCAATTTCAGGGGTTCCTTCATTAAAATCCTCTTCAACATCTTCTTCAATAGATGTTTCCTCATCTTCTATATTTATCACCCCTGTTTGTTTGATTTGAGTTTTCCTTAGTTTCCCCTTTAGTCTATGGCTTCTTCTTGGCTAGGAAGATCCCTCTCCTTTCTCTGTGGCAGATTTCCTGATTACCTTCTCTTTCTTAAGTTGTCTCTTGATTTGAGTCAACTTCTCTAAGATGATTTCCTCACTACTTTCCTGGACTGTTTTGTCAATTTCAATTTTTGAAGCTCTCCATTTTCTGCTTCTCCTTGTAGGTTGTTGTTCAGGTGAGGGTTCTTTTGGCTCTTCAAAATGATTTCTTATCAAGAAATTGTCCCATGTATCATTTGTTTTGGCTAAATGGTGTTCAATTAAAATCTTCACCAAGCCATGATGGTATAGAGTTGTCTCTAAAAATTTGAACCCTTCTTTGAACACAGAAAGCCATCTTTTTCAAACTTTGAAGCAAGAAATAGGGTAGGTTTAAGTCTTCCCCCAGAAAATGCATTATCAGTCTAATGTGGTAAACATAAAATGTGCCATATCTACCCTCACATGTAACAAATTTTTTTGCAGAATAAGTAGTATGTTTCTCCATTTATTTTTCAATGCAGAACTTGGAATTCCTTTCTTAAACACAGTGACATCCATACCTGGTGATTTTAGAATTTGCTTCCAGGATTCATTGTGGAATTCTCTATTTTTGAACCATCTCTCTCCATTTCTAAGCAATCCTGTAGCTTCTGCAATGAAAACTTCAGTGACAGTGAATTTGACATCTCCCACTTCAACCTCAGCTCCTTGAAATGACCTTGCAAATGTTTTAGTGATTTCTTTGTGGAAGCCATTAAACTTCTCAAGAAATTGTAGCCATCCTATCTGTTGCAACATTTCTTTACATTGAGGGTAGCCTTCTAGGTATTTTGTACCCATTGGTTCGGTTCTTACAATAAGACCCATAATTTCTTCTTCAATGTTCAGATTAATACTCTTTCTACCCACTGAAACAATAAATTTCACCTTCGAATTGAAATGGCTTCAAACTTCAGACTGATATACCTCTGCGTTATAGTGACAATGGCTTCAAACTTTGGACTGATATGCCTTTGGTTGACAGTGACAATGGCTTCAAATTCTATTCTGATATACCTCTATCTCTCGGTGGCAAATGGCTTCAAATTCCCACACTGTTATACCTCTGTCTCTCGGTGGAAAATGGCTTCAAATTCTTCACTGTTATACCTCTGTCTCCCGGTGACAAATGACTTCAAATTCCACACTGATATACCTCTGCGTTTACAGTGATAATGCTCACTCTCTGCCCACGGTGATAGTGCTTTGATATTCAAACTGATATACCCTTTTTCTCTACTCACGGTGATAAGAATATCTCTGTTTGCGGAATGACGTGCTGGCTACATAATGGAGTGATGGAAGTAGCTACAGAATGAGTAAATGGAGTGAGGTGGAGGAAATGAATTAATTATTGAAAAGACGGCGGAAATTTTTACAACGGAAAAGAGAATCATCATTGAATGATTTGGTTGGGTGACGTGAAGAATTCAAACACTTCAGCCATTTTAACTGCTTAAATGATGTCGGGTATGGAATTTGAAATGAGAGATTTTAATCCAAAGTTTGTGGAGGGTTTATTGGTCATGATCAATAAAAATAATTAAAACAACCTTTTCGACCAATTCATAACTAAAACTATGCTAAACTTTATGAAATTCCATTATAATCTAAACTTGTTACCTCTTCTTTTCATTTGATTTTTGTAGTCTTTGTCTTCTTTGTTCTCCTTTGGAAGAGTCTTCATAATCCTTCTTGATTCTTCTTATTTATGGATACACTGGATCATTTTGTTGCAATTCTAATGTCTGCTGACTAATGCCTTCAGGTTTTGTAGCTGCGGAAAGTCTGATCATCTGCAGAATGTCTGTTAAGCTGCAGAATGTACCTGTAGAGCATTTTAATCATGGAATGGAATGGTTTGGGATATAAGTGAGATGTTATATGGCATGAATGAAGATGGATGATGAGACATGATATGTATGAAGTGGATGATGAAATGGAATGGATTTAGTTTATGAAATGGAGTGAAAGAACATAAGAACTGCCCTGCAGTCCATGACATTTTTTATTCATTTGCAGTAAGACATCAGACTTTAAATTTTGACATGAGAATGAGGTGGATGGAGTATGGAATGAGATGAATGAAATATGGAATGAAGTAGACTATGAATGAATGAATGAAATGGAGGATGGATGGATAAGTGAATGGAGTGAAATGAAATGAGATGGATCATAAGCACTATGGATTTGAACTTATGATTTTATAACAGCTGCTTGCAAAAAAAAAATGGAAAAGTTAGAGTGTCAGAGAGACTCTGATTTTCACCCTATATTTTCTGTATAAACATGCCAATCAATGATTGGTTTTCATGTTTATACCTTTATTTTTATTTTTTTTCAAAAGAAATGCTTCAGAAAATTCAATCAAGTTGATGAAGAAGAAAGATTTTTCTTCATTAACTTCACATCACTGCTTTCTTGGAACTTCTTGACAAATTCTTCTCTTGAGAGTGGTTTGTGATATAGCTTCAATCTATGACCATTCACAAGAAAAGTGACCTTTTCTTCATCTATAGTTCTGATTTTTACTGCCCCATTATCAAAAATTTCAACAACTTCATATGGCCCAAGCCAATGTGTCTGAAATTTACCTTGAAAATCCTTGAATTTTGAATCAAACAAGAGAGCCCAATCACCTTCTTTGAATTTCTTCTCTTTGATGTACTTGTCATGCCATCTAGCCCTTTGCTGTTGGACTAGACTTGTTTTCTGAACTGCATCTTGTCTGATCTCATCCAATTCATTGATTTGCTCCAGTCTATGCTTTTGTGCCTCCGTTAAATCAAGTCCTAGCTGAACTGCCATTTTGAAAGTTTGAATTTGGAACTCTATGGGAAACAAAACTTGCTTTCCATAAATAAGTTCATAAGGAGTATGGCCTGTTGTGTTTCTCCATGTAGTTCTATAGGCCCACAAGGCTTCAGGAAGCCTATCTACCCAATCTCTTCTATGTAAATGAACAGTCTTTGTTAGGATTCCTTCAATGACCTTATTGGTAGATTCCACTTGACCATTTGCTTGTGGATGATAAGGAGTAGATTTTCTATGTCTGATTTTGTACTTCTCCATCATTTTCTCCACTAGCCTTGATGTAAATTGAGCTCCTTGATCTGTAATAATTTCCCTTGGGACACCAAAACGAGTGAAAATATCCTCAAAAAGAAAAGTAACTACAGATGATTCATTAGCAACAAGTAATGGTTTAGCTTCTACCCACTTAGTAACATAATCAGTGCAAACTAATATATATTTCTTTTGTCTTGATGGAGGACCAATAGGTCCTACAAAATCCAAAGCCCATTTTTCAAAAGGTTCAATGTGTACCTGAGGTTGTAATGGCATCTCACCTGAAGGAGAAGGTTTCCCTACCCTTTGGCAACTGTCACACCTTTTGACATACTCTTTAGCATCTTTAAACAAGGATGGCCAACAATATCCTAAATTAAGGATCTTATAGGCTGTCCTCTTATCTGCAAAGTGTCTGCCACAAGGTTCATCATGACATGCCTTGAGAATTTCAGGCATCTCATCTTCACGAACACACCTTCTAATGATCAAATCTGGACCTGTCTTGTACAACTCATTAGCAACCCATGAATATTTTGCACTATCACAAATGATTTTTCTTTTATCCCTTACATTCATAATTGAAGGAAATTTTCCTGAAACTAAATAATTAGCAATATCAGCAAACCATGGAGTTTGAGTAGAGATTGCAAAAAGATATTCATCAAGAAATTGATCTTCAACTGGAGTGTCATCTTTGATATTTTGGAGTCTAGATAGGAAATCAACTACTGTGTTTTGTTTTCCAGGCCTATCTAGAATAGTAATGTTGAATTCTTGTAAGAGCAATAACCATCTTATAACTCTGCCATTAGTAATGGATTTATTCATTAAGTATCTAATTGCAGAATGATCAGTGTGAACAAAAGTTTCATAGCCTGTTATATAGTGTCTAAATTTGTTTATGGCATGAACAACAGCTAAAAACTCTTTTTCAGTTACAGTATAGTTTAACTCTGCAGGAGTCAAATTTTTACTGGTATAATAGATGGCATAGGGAATCAAGTCTTTCTGCCCCAATACTACTCCTAGAGCTGTATCGGAGGCATCTGTGGAGATATGAAAAGGTAACTTCCAGTTAGGTCCCCTTAATATAGGTGCTTCAGAAATTTTGGTTTTCAGGGTTTCAAAAGCTAACTGGCAATCAGAAGTCCATTTGAATTCATAATCTTTGGTAAGTAATTTGAAGAGTGGAGATGCTATTTTGGTGAAGTTTTCTATAAATCTCCGATAATATCCTGTAAATCCTAGAAAACTTCTAACATCTCTTTGACAATTTGGAATAGATAGGTTAGAGATGACTTCAACCTTTGACTCATCAACTCTAATCCCATCCCCTAAAATGTGGTGCCCTAAAACAATACCTTCAGTAAACATCATAAAACATTTTTCATGACTAAGTGAAAGGTTTGCTTCTTGACATCTTTTTAAGACTTTTTCCAAGTTTTCTAAAGCCTCTTCAAATGTATTCCCATAAACTGTGAAGTCATCCATGTACACCTCCACACAATCATGTATTAGATCCGAAAAAATTCCTAATACTGCCCTTTGGAATGTTGCAGGTGCATTGCATAATCCAAATGGAAATACTCGGTAGGCATAGGTACCCCAAGGACAAGTAAATGTGGTTTTATCTTGGTCTTCAAGTGCTACTTGGATTTGATTGTAACCACTAAACCCATCTAAGAATGAAAAGTACTTTTTGCCAGCTAATGTATCTAATACTTGATCTATGAAAGGTAAGGGAAAATGGTCTTTAAGAGTAGCTTTATTCAGTTCTTGGTAGTCAACACACACCCTCCATTTTCCATTTTTCTTTGGCACAATTACCAAAGGAGAAACCCACTGACTATCTGAAATAGGATAGATGAAATTAACATTTAACAATTTTTGCAATTCTTCTTTAACAATTTCCCTAAGATTTGGATTCATCCGTCTTTCAGGTTGTCGGATTCGTTTGCAATTTTCCTCTATATAGATGTGATGAGTACAAGTCTTAGGGCTTATCCCTTTCATGTCAATGTATTCCCATGCATACGCAGAAGAATGTCTCTGTAATACTTTGATTAATTCTTCTTGTTGAGATTTTTCTAGGTTCTTGTTTATGTTCAAAGTTTTACCTGGAAAAATATCTCTAGTAGAGCTACCAAATTTGTCCATAGAATGAAAAGACATCTGCCTTGATGACAAAAACTCAATATTGGATCCCTCTTGAAATGATTCATGTTTGTGTTTTGGAGAGGATTCAAAGTTTTCTAGAGTATTCAGAATTTGATTATCTTCACTAATTTCTGAAATTGTGAAGAGAGGTTGTAAATATTCTTCATCCTCTATCCATTGAGTGTCATCTAGATCTGTAATTGTCCAAGCTGGAGGATATAAAGTGAACTTCTTAGTTGAACTACCATCAGAGATATACATATCACCGGATCTACAACTAATAAAAGCATCAACTGTAGCTAACCAAGGTCTTCCTAATATAACAGGATGGCCTCCTAGATTATTCTTAGGAGTTAGGATCATGAAATCCACAGGGTACTCCCAAGAATCTAGGGACACTGGAATGTCTTCTATTACCCCATCTGGTTTGATCACAGATCTGTCTGCTAATTGTAATAATGTGGGTGTAAAGAGAAGATTAGGGAGTTTCAGTTTATCCATGATTTGTCTACTCATGATATTGATTGCTGCTCCTAAATCAATGAGTGTGTTTTGGATTTCAATTCCATTGATGTGAATTTTAACAACTGGATTTCCTGGGTCAAGATACTTTGGAATAGAAATCTTACCCATCATAATGTCTGCTATTTTTCCTGCCAGTTGAATTTTCTTTTTTTCTCTTATTCTTTTTCTTGTTTTCTTCATACTCAACTCCTTTATTGTTTTGGCTAAAATTGGAATTTCCTTGATGGCTTGTAATAATGGAATTTTAATGCAAACATTTCTCAGCTCATCTAAGAAATCATAATTAGGCACCATAATTTGTTTTTCTACACCTCTATCAATTTGTAATCTTTCCGGAAAGGGAGGTATAGAAGTAGATGTGGATGGTTGCTCTAATACAGGAGTTGGATTTATTGGATCTTTTTGTTTTAGTTTTTCAATGTTTTGGTCTTGAAAGGATGTGTCTTCCTCAAGACTTTTATTAATCCGTAGGGAGTCTTCCTCAGAATTATCTTGTTCTTGTATGATCGCAAAAGGTTTCCTCTTTTCAAGTATCCTTCCAGACCTAAGTTGAACATCACTAAGGTCTAGAGGAGTAATTAAATAAGTTGGAAACTATTGTCCTTCTATCATGTATGTATTCCGAGGGTTCTTATTATTGGGGTTTGCTATGGGCTGAGCCGACAATTGATTGGATTTTTGAGGGAATGGTAATGGAAGTGGTTGATTTTGATGTGGTTGGTTCTGATGATGTTGTTGAGGATTTTGTTGAAGATTTTGAGGAAAATTTTGTTGAGGATTTTGAGGATAAAAATGTGGGTATGGTGGATAGGATGGTGGATACTGATAGTATGGGGAGTATCTTCCATAGGGACTTTGTGATCCTTGTGCCCAAGCTGGAGATTGATTTTGAAATTGAGACCAAGGTTGTTGCCAAGAATTCCAAGGTGGAGGTTGATTATACATTTGATCATGGAATCCTTGTGTCTGAGGTCCCTGCCAAGGCCTTCTAGATACAAAATTGAGAGACTTTGTGGAATCTGTAGGAGTTTCCTCCTGAAAGATAGCTTTGAGACCAGGAAGAGAAGGACAATTCTTGGTCTCATGTTTTTCAGAACAAATGACACAGGTTTCTACAACTTTTACATCCAAAGGACACTCTCTCAAGGCATGTTTATTTCTACATTTGGGACAAAAGATTGCCAAGGCATCAGATTCAGCCTTTTGCTTGTTTTGTATCTTAAGGGTGTCTATTTGTTCACTAAGACTCCCTAAGATGTCAGATTTAAAATCATCAAGCATGTGTCCTATTTCTGATCTACTTACTGTCCCAAAAGCAGACTTACTTGCCCTTGCAAGAGAAGGATCTCTTGGACCTTTGACAGTTTTAGATTTCCTTCTTGAAAGGTTGATACATAACTCAGATATTTCAGGTAATGTGAGCTGTGATATATCCCCTTTTCCCATCATGTTAAGGACATCCAACCATTCATCCCTAATTGTTTTCAACAAAAGAGCTTTTAAGGTGTCTTGATCTAGGTTTTCCATTTTTGCCCTTTTGATGTTGTAATTAAATCTCTCCAACAAATCTTCCAAATTTTCATCTTCTTTTTGTAACATCTTAAACACTTCTTCCTTATGATTAACCGGCATACAATAATCCAAATATATCTCTAGAAATGCTTGTTTCATGTCTTCCCATGTCCTAATAGAACTGCTGATCAAACTCATAAACCACTTCAATGCTGCTCCTTTCAAGGTTGAAGGAAATAATTTCAGTTTTTGAGCATCTTGTAAGTAGTCATAAGTTCTACACAGAACTTCGAATTCAAATAGGAAGGTTTCAGGATCTTCAGTTTTAAGTCCATAGAAGTTTGGAAGGACAGAGAGTGAAATGTTTTTCATGGTTGTATTGGTTTCTTCATCAATTATAGGAACCCAAAAGAGCTTCCTATTTCTCTTCTACCTCTTCCTCCATCTGCACCTCTACCTCCTTCTCCTCTACCTCTACCTCTACCTCCAAATAGTGTGTGTTCTCCATTGAAGACTCCTCCTCCTCCTTCTTCTGCCATAGTTGACTCTCCTGTGGAAGTAGAAAAGTTTGTGTCCCTACCAGGAGTCTTTAGATCTTCTTCTAAGGTAGGTTCAGTGGATGAAGTGGAAGGTTTCTCTAATGGGATATCTGATTTCAGGTCTTCTAGAAGTCCAGGATCAGTAAAGGATGGAATATGGGTTTGAGTTGAAGGTGTACTAGCTCTGGATCTAGATGAAACAAGTGGTGTTCTAGAAATCAAAATTCTGCCTCTGCTGCTTATAAATCTTCCCCTTGAATCTCTCTCCCTACACATATAATTGTTTTTGGATGCTAAGAAACAAAGGTTACCTAGTTTTCACTTCCCCGGCAATGGCGCCAAAATGTTTGGTCTCAATCTAGTCTCCTAAATTGAGCTCATTTAATTGTCAACTAGGGTTGGTAAACTGCTGAAGTGAAGTGTACTGTATGTACCTAGGTGTTTGTTTCTTAATGCGTTGTGTGTAGTGTTTTATGATTTTTTTGGTCTTTTGTGATGATTTATGATGTTTTTGGTCTTTTGGTAGTTTTATGTTCACAAGGAAAATGACTAGAAAGCTAGTGAAAGGAAGCTAATGATTAAAAACAGAGTGAAGCCTAATTGGTTGATGACAAATGACAAATGCAATTGCAGATATTGAAACAGAATCAAATCCAAACTATGACTAAGCAAAAACAAAGCTTGATAATGACTTTTAAGCAAATGATTCAAAACATAAACTCAACTTGTCAAATTCTTTCATCAAAGGTATTTTGAGAGAGAGCTTGAGACATGGTCAACTAAGTATGCAAATCCTCCTAACTAAACAGTTAAACAACTAACTTATAATGATACAACATTTTATCCTTGATTAGAGATTTGCTGAAGCATATTTGGAGTAAAACATTTATACCATCATAAGATCTTCTACTCTAAGGCTAGTTCCTAACTCTATTCTGCAACTTAGTTTGATAACACTACACTTCACTCAAAGGTTATAGATTTTTAAAATAGTCTTTTGAGGAAATGTTTGTTTGTGAGATGATAATGAAGTTGCAGAAGTACTTCAGGCCTTAAAATGATATTGTCTTCTGTTCATATGGTTATGAATCAATTGTAGATTTTAGAACAAGAAGAGGTTTGTAAATAATGAAGGTTGTTTTGTTAAACTTAACAACTGAAGTAATCTAATATGCAGTGAATGAAAACTGAATGTGGAGTGAAAATGCAATGAGTTAAGCTAAAACTGAACTTAAGATGTCACTAGTCTAAAACAGTACTGAACTACAAGTCATTATCAAACTTAAAACAAAATAACTGAGCATGAGTTAAGTGCAATTAAACTCCGGAGTATCCTAACTAGGCTACCATGCATTATTCTATGGAATTATACAATCTGTTTGTCCATCATGATTGGTATTTTGGAAGAGTTTCTTAGAACAATCCTAACTGTACAATTCAGTGCAAATGCAAACATAAAGACTGAAAGCAATGAAAAACTAAGATATCATAGCTATCTCCTACCCATCATTATGATATTTTGGAAGAGCTTTTTAAGAGCAAAAACAGCTATGGTACTTAGTAAAAACACACAACTGAAACGTTCAAGATCACAACCATGCTTAAGACATTATAAGGATTTTTTGGAAGAGTTTCTTCTTTTGGAAGAGTGCTTAGCATAAGTATAACTGTGATGGTGAACAAAAGAGATTACAATTAAATCCTACAATACTATAGCCATTTCCCATTCATTATCATAATCTTTTGGAAGAGCTTCTTCTTTTGGAAGAGTTTTTAGAACGAGTATAACTATAGTATCTAATGAAAACAACTACGAATTCAACTTCAAAAACGTAAAGGCAGCTAGGATACTTATCTAAATTACGCAAATAAATCCGTATAGGGGGCAGGGGCCCTCTACCACCAGACAAAATCTAACACCAAATCAAATCAACGCTTTCAAAATAATACTGTCTGCTTCATTAAAGGAGAAATAACTTGAACAGAGCACTCTGCGTCTTTAGAAATGTAGCACAGAATCTAAGCAAAATCTAGAACAAAATCTAGCCTAGCTCTCGGTTTCCCAAGTGTTTATATAACAAATGTACATAACAAGACTTGCAACAATTCCAGGATCGTTGTCTTTCCTTATCGAAATCACATTAGGACTCTTGAAGTGGCAACGTAAAAAGGAAAAGGACATCTGGACTAAGACAGTCCTATTAGAAGTCTGCCTTCTTAAATGTGTTCCCACGTACCAAAACCATATCCAGAATTCGGTTTTTCCTTCATGGTGAGCAACGAACAATGTAGACATGACGTGGAATATACCCATATGCGGTTTTTCTTGAGATGCCACCTGGAACATGCCTAAACGTGAAGACAGCTGCAGAATTGCCGGTTAGCTATGGAATGTCTGCATTCTGCAGCTAGTTCCGGTCAAAATGCATTACAATGACAAAAATCACAAAAATTAGCAAGTCAGTCATGTTAATCATTCTAAAAGTAATTTTAACTAAATTCATTGATCAATTGGGTCTAGGATAACAATGGACAAAGGAAAATGAGGTAAAGTAAGATGAAAGAAAGCACAATCTTGAGGCTCAACACTATGTTCACTTTTATCATCACTAGAAGGATGATTAGTGTCGTGACTGTCATGACTATCTCCTTTGTTTTCATGTTTCCCACTACCTGTCCGATCAGTGCCATCTTCCTCAAATTATGTCTCTACCTCATCATCTTCTTCCATATTGTCACTGTCCTCATCATTTGTTTCCATGGACTTTTCCTCATCATAATCTTCTTGGTTTCCAACATTGTCATCAAACTCATCTTCATTGTGATCTTCTTACTCTGTCTCTTCTTCATTTCCTCCAGCATCCTCTTCCATGATGGCAAAGTTTTTTTCACTGTCTTTTTTGCTGTCAGCCTCCTTATTTTCATCAATATATTCTTGGTCATCACTTTGTTCATTTGCATCATCCCTTTCTGCACTTTGGGCCGACTCACTTGCATCACTATCATCACTGCCTCCCTCTAAATTGTCACTGTCTTTGTCTTCACCACTGCTATGCTCACTTCCTTCTTCTTCACCATCATTTCCTCCTTTCTCTTCCTCAATAGATTTTGTTTCTGCTTCACTGATTTCATTACCTCCACTGTCATCCTCTTGTTCATCATTACCACTATCATCCTCTTCATTTGATGCATCAATAGAAGGGGAAGGAGGGAGATTTTCTTGGGATGAGGGTACTTGTGCAGATGAGGAGGGAAAATTTGGTTAAGGAGGAGGTTGGGGATTTGTGAAGACTCCATGTGCTATGAAGACATCCCAAGGTATACCCTGCTTCTCCAACTAATGTAATACCACCATTTTGATCAAAGAATGGTGGAACAAGCTATGCATTTGTTGTGGGAAATTTCTCCTCCGAACAACAGCAGACATTTTCTCAATGCTCCTATAGAGATAGTAAGGCAAGTTTAGCACCTTAACCCCTGTGAAATGCATGAGGAATCTAACATGATAGGTATAGAGCATGGAGTACCTCACCTCACAGGTGAAGTACTTCATGATAACCAACATCAAGGAGGCAAATATGTGTTTGAGGTGTGAGAAAGGAAAAATTGTTTTGTTGCCTCCTATGTACCTTGTTTTGATAAATGGCTCTAAAAAGTCTTTGTCCAATTTGCCCTTTTTAAAACATTTTTCACCCACAGCTGGGATACCTGTGACCTCAGAGATGGCACCTGCTGAGATGTCAAAATCTACTCCTGTAAGGCTTGAGTGCTTATTGTGTAAATTGAGAATGAGGAGCCTTGTAAGCTCAGGGTGGCTCTTTACTTGTTTTTTCCTCTCACAAAACTGAAAACATATTGCATTTTGAAAACATGACAGGATCCTAGGAGAGGAGGTAATGGCCACTATGCTTTGTGGTTCTAATCTATTCACTTTTCCTCCCTTATGTTTTGGTCTTAAAGGCCTTTAACCTTTATCACTGCTACTGCTTTTCTCAGCTCCTGACATGGTGATTGGGGATGTTGTTTGACAAATTAGGGTTTGGGGAGAAAGGTGGAAAAGGTGATGGAGTTAACTTTGCAGTGAAATAGGGATGATGTGGAGGCTAGGGTTCTTAGGTTTTAGTTGCCTTACAACCTACGGAGGCCCTCTTAAAGGCGTATTGCAGTCACCTCAATTCACTTACCCTCATATGACATTAAAACTGGTTTTAAGGAGGTTTTAAACACAAAGGGTCATTTTTATGCCAGACCTAGGTTTTTCTTGTCTAGGGTTTGAACTTTAAATCCATAAAAAACCTAAAGAAACTTCAAAAATTGCTTGGCGACAAGGAAAAAGGGTCACTTACAAATTCTTGTATTTTTTACAGATCCCAGAGGCAGCTTAGAGGGTGAAATTTTGAACAAGGGCAAAATATTTTGCCTTTTGAAGGCTCTCTGTGTTTGCACAGTGCCCTGCCCAAGCTATTGGGTCGGGTTGTTCGGGCCTGCGTTTGCGCAGCACCCGGGGTTTGCGTAGCGCCGGGGGTTATTAGTGCAGTGCAATGCAATGTTGAACGGGCGGAGGGTTAATTAGCGTAGCTTCGACCTATATTTGCGTAGCACCGGTGATTTTTTCAGCGCCAGAACCACTTTGCCCAGAAAAGTCCCGAAAACCCTGTTTTTCTCCCTGAAGCTTCTTTCTCCTCACCAAGTGATGAATGAGATTGAAATGAAACCGAAACACTTTTATACACTTTTGTAAAAATAAATCAAACATATAAACCCACTTTACTAAGTTTCTTCAATGTTTTTGTTTTAACTGATACCTTTTTATCTTTTGTAGGGTTTTGAAGACTTCTCAAGGCACCTTTTCTTCTTCTTTTTGTGGTGATGGCTGACTTGAAAGGATATATATGTCCTTTTCAACCCCTTTTACCTTTTGAAAGCTTAGGCACTGTTCAAACTATATTTTTCATGCTTTTGACAAACTAAGAACACTTTTTTATCCTTTATTGGCCTTCTTAAGTGTAATTGACCTTAACATGACTTTCTCATCTTTTATGATATTTTTAACAGTGAGGTATTTTTGCTACAGATGTGTGCATCAATTTTACCCTGTTTTCGCCTTGGCTACTTCTGATTTTCTGCAGGTGCCAAAACACAGGGTTTTTTGTCTCTTTGTCATTGCTTGGACTTTGCACCTCATTTTTCTTTGTCTTGACCATTTAGAAGACTTGTGAATGTATTTTTGAAAGTTAGGGCTCCATCACACTAATAATTTTTACCATTTCTTCCTTTGGTGTAGGTGAAGCAGTCTTGTTTGAAAAACCCTAGAGGGCACCTTGGATATCCTTTGAATGCCTTCTGCTGATTATGAAGGAGGAATCATCATATTCATTTGGCCTGTCCAACCTATCTTTCCAAACTCTTAGGTTTTAGGGCTGTTAGAGAAAAATAAACAGTGTTGTCTTCTAAGTTCTCTATAACCCTTCAAAATTCATTTATTATTTCTGAAAATCTTCGAAGTGTTCTTGATAGTGTTCAGGTGTCTCCTATCCTTTTGGTCTTTGTGATGTTCCTTTGCTTGGAAACACTATCTTGTCAATCAATCACAAAAACAGATTTCTCTTTAAACATAGGCATGTTGCCTTTCTCTTTGTTGTGGATGTCTTCTTGTGATGATTTCATCCCATTACCTTATCTCTTCTTATGCTGATGGAAACCTTAATAAATTTTGCAGAAATGTGAACAAGGGTAGCTTTCCCTTGCAGAATTAGTGCTTTGGCCAAGGAGGCCTTCCTTGAATGGATTTTTGATCAGTTTTGGACTAAGTTACTTGACCTTCTTCTTCTTCGAATGCAGCCTCTTTATACAGGAAAAATAGAGACTTTTTAGAACACTAAATCAACCCTATGACCTATGAAACCCTAGGTGACTTAGTGGAAGGTTCTTTGGGCTTGGCCTTTGACTCAAAAACTTGAATTGGGACCCTTAGGTGTAAAACATATTTTTTGATAGATTGATATATTGAAGATCCAAAATCCAAAGTTCTTGATTTATCTAAAGAGCCTACAGAGATAGTTTTGAGACCATCAATGCTTGAGGTATTTTGGAGATATAAGAAAGCTGATTGATTGGTGGCCCTAGGTAGCAGTGAAGGGGTTTAGGCTAAAACAAAAACAGAGGATTGAGGCCAAAGGTGACACAACAAATACAAAATGAGTGACATGAGCCCATGATGGGTCTTCTGGGATGGGTGAGCTAAGCTTGACATGATGGGATGATGAAATAGTGAAAAAATTATCTTAAGGATAATGAAGGCAGTGAAATTTCTAGAACTCACAATGTTCATGAACTTTGTTTCTAGAAATCTAGGGTAAGCATTTAGTCATCTACAAAGGAAAAAATTATTGATGACTAACAGTGGCTCCACTTGGGGAGGGCAGCTCCTTTTCAGACGGTGTCCAGAACTTTCAGATCTCTGGCTTACTGGAGACCAGTGCCTCATCCATTGGGTATATTTTTACCTCTTTTCACTTGTTGATGCTTGCTTTGAAGTTGTGATCTCAATAATCTGAAAAAACATGATTAGATCAGCTTCATCTCTACCTACCCAACCTACTTGCCTAACATTTTTTCTTCCTTGGGTGCACTTGAACTGGAAAACCCTTGACATTTTCTTCTTTTGAAAGAAAAAAAAAATATCTACTACTATCTTATTTCTTCCAAGAGTTCATATTATGCTAATGAACTCTCTTATTCTCTACCTAGACTACTCAACTGTCAAGATTAAGCTATTTGACAAGATTCATTCACTAAGCTATAAACATGAAATTGAAAGCATGGTTTAAATCAGGATTAGACAATATGACTTACCATGGGCTTGTGGCATAAGAACAAGTTGCACACAAATGTTATTTTTTGTACAAAATAATACTTATAAAAATAAGGGCGGTGATATATCATTTACTATTCATCCCCATTTTTCTCCTTGATTTTGTTTTAAGCATGTGGAACCAGTATATTTCTTTCCTAATCTATCTTTTGATAAGACAAGTTTGAATGATTTGACCAACTATCCTTCACTAACTTATCAACAATAAATTGAGAACATGTTTCAGCCATGATTAGGCTAGATGACTGAAATAAGACCTTCTTTTTGAACCAGCAGTGGCATTTAAGGTTGCTCACTTTCAGTAGTACTATTTTTTGAGTATGGGGCTTTACCTCTTTTCAAATCTACCTTCTTTTTCATTATTTCTATGTTTTTGTATTTTTGTGATTTCCCTCATGCAATGTTTATGTACAATAAATGAAAACCTTTAAAATTAGGGCTCTTGACAAAAATAGTACTTGAGCATCCTGCCATTTACAGGACCTCCAAAAATTTCATCTCCATTCAGCCCTTGTAAAAAGAAAGCATTATGACCTCTAACTTATTGAATGAGGTAAGGAACTTTCCACAAATTCTCAAATTTACCATGTTTACATTTGTCTTCCCTCCCGGAATCCAATTTCAGTACATTGTCTCCAATGTGGAAATTGTTGGCTTTAGTTCTTCTGTCAAAGATTTTCTTTATTATTTCTTGCACTGCTTGAGTCTTGTTATAAAATTCTTCCCTTCTCTACTGCAAATGAATGGTTTGGTTCAGCCTCCTATGCATGTCATTTTCTTCTGATTGCACTTCTTGGAGAAATCTTACTACCAGAATCCCAAGGATGTTGGAAAAATGGCATCCATGCCATACACTAGTTGATAGGGAGACATACTGATTGATTTCTTAGTGGTTATTCTATCAGCCCATAGTGCATGTATTAGCTTTCCATGCCATGCCTTTTGATTCTGTTCTAGAAGCTTTTTTATGATAGTGACCAAGCTTTTGTTAGAGGACTCAGCTAGCCCATTACCTTGAGGGTAATAGGTTGTGGAATGTCCTAGTGTGATGTGATATTTATGAAAAAAGTCAACCATCCTTTTGGATGAAAAGGAAACAACATTATATATGATAATATTTCTAGGGTAACCAAATCTTGATAGGATGTTTGTCTCAAGAAATTTGATAATGATTGAATCAGTGGCATTTCTAGAGGGGATGGCTTCTATCCACTTGGTAAAGTAATCAGTGGCAGTGAGGATCCACTTATGTTTTGCAGACAAGATGGGGTGAATCTCTTCAATGAAGTCTAAACCCCATTGTTGAAAAGGAGCTTCAACAGTAATGGGATATAAAGGCAAAGGTAAGAGTTCTCTTTCCATCAAAAATTTGGCATTAGGCAAGTCATGACTAGTTTGTGGGTGTCAAGAAAAAGGGTGGGCCAATAGTAGCCAGCTCTAAGGATTTTGCTGGCTGTGGTTTTCCAGTAAAAATGACCTCCACACTCTCCCTCATGCAGTTCATGCATGATCTTACCTACGTCATCCTCAAGCAAGAATTTAAGCAATATACCAACAGGATTCTTCCAATATAATATCCCATCTAAAATGCATAATTTCAAAGCTTTTTGTTTTAGGAATCTAGCTTTTGTCTTTGATAATGTAGGAGGAGCATTAAGATATAAAATCACATAAAGAATATCAGCATACCAAGATGAATTCAGAAATGTTTCTTCAACATGGGGATCAGTGCATTCTTTTTGTTCTTCTAAAACATCAACCATGTTCATATCTAAGGCTTTGAAATTTACCTCAGCCATGAGTTTTGCAAGACCTTGTCCTTTAACCAATTTAGTGGGCCTAATTTATAAGTCATATTCTAATATAATGGCAATCCACTTTCCCCTTTTACCATCAAGGCCCTGATTTAAAATGTCCTTGATAACTGAGTGTGGAAAAAAAGCAATGATATGAGAATGTAAGATATAAACTCTAAAGTCTTTCAATGCCTTGATCAAGGTAAAGGCTTGTTTCTCCATGATGTTTTATTTTAATGGAGCATCTCTAAGGGCTTTTCTGAAGAAGGCTATGATTTGTTCTTGCCCCATCATGTTCTTTTGTAGTAACACTGTAGCAATGGTATGTTCATAGGCAAATGAGAAAATGTATAAGTCTTTGTAAAATCGAAACTAATTAGAACCAGTGTTTGAGTGAGGGCTATTTTGACCAATTCAAAGGATTGTTTAGCTTCTAAGGTCCATTTAAACCCTATCTTCTTTTTAAGAATGTTTGTAATATTCCTCAACAGTTCAGCAAGGTTGGGGATGAACCTCCTCAAAAATTTTATCTTCCCGATGAAAGATTGTAACTCTTTAATGTTTCTAGGATGGTTGATTTGTAATATGCCTTCAATCCTTTTGGGGTCTATTTTGATTCCTTCTTCTGAGATGATGTGGCCTAGGAGTTTTCCTTCGTGGAGACCAAACAATGTTTTCTTAGGATTCAAGGAAAGGCCATATTTTCTACACTTTTCAAAAACTTTCCTAAAGTGAATTAAGTGCTCCTCATTAGTCTTAGAGTAAATAGTGATGTCATCAAGGTAAATGACTATGAAGTATCCTATGTCTTCAGAAAAATCTATATCCTTGGCCCTTTGGAAAGTGGCCCCCGCATTCATCAATCTGAATGGCATTTTAACATACATGAATGTACCCCAAGGGGTAGTGAAGGTAGTTTTGTGTTGATCACTTGGGAATACTAGTACTTGGTTGTAATCGGAAAAGCCATAAAGTAGTGAGATTCTCTTAGAGTCAACTACCCTTTGAAGTATGTGATCCATCTTAGGCAAGGGGGAGTTATCTCTTAAGGAGGCTTTGTTCAGATTTCTAAATTTAATGCAAAGCCTAATCTCCCCAGTCTTCTTCCTAATTGACACAAGGTTGGAAACCCACTCTGAGTATCGAAGGGAAACTATGATCCTGGCATC
The DNA here is from genome assembly GCA_034641835.2 of Pinus albicaulis. Lineage (NCBI taxonomy): Eukaryota > Viridiplantae > Streptophyta > Pinopsida > Pinales > Pinaceae > Pinus > Pinus albicaulis. Next base: position 520,151,170 of record CM076578.1, read on the forward strand.
ATACATATTTTTGATCTCTTTCTCAACTAAAGGTAATAAGATAGGGTTTATTCTCCTTAAATTTTGTTTGAAAGGTTTCTGATTTTTCTTAAGAGAAATTTTGTGTTCAATAATGCTTGTGTCATATGATTTCAAATCCTCATATGCCCATGCAAAAACATCTTTAAATTCTTGAAAAAGTTCAATATATCTCTATTTTATGTGAGGGGTAAGAGTTTTGGAGAGTTTGATCATTTTGGGTTCCTTCAGGTTGCCTATGTTATATTCTTCTACATCATTCTCGGTAGACTCTATCTTATGTTTTTTAGCCACATCATTAAAGTCAAATATCTCTTCTAATGGTGCTAGTCCCCTTGGTAGGGTATCATATTTACATTGCAAGACTTCAAGGTCTCTTTGGTCTATATCTTCAAACATTTTTGCCTTACAAAGATGAGCAATCAGATTTATATTAGCAGTAGAGGACAGCTCTATTTTATTGGTTTGTTTTTCAAAAAAAATATCTTCATCATGTTCTAAGCTTGGTCTTACTCTTGTAAATTCATCCCTAGATTGTAAAAATTCATCAATTTGTTCATCATCCTAAAACACTTGCCAATGGTTTATGTTGTCTGGCACTGTGGGCCTATTTTTTACTTTGACAATGTATTGTTCAGTTGCATGGGGTATTTGGAAATTGCTGGCGGAAAAGGCAAGCTCATTGGCCAGGCAGTTCTGGGCTCTAGGGATGAAAATGAGCTGATATTTTTCAAAGGTTTTGAGAAGATCTAGGAAAGAATTTTTGTATTCTCTCAATATTGGGTTCTTTTCTGAATACTCACCTTTGATCTGTTTAATGATTAGCTCTGAGTCCCCTTGGGTAGAGATTTTCTTAGCTCCTAAGTCTTTGAGCAAATGAAAGCTAAGGAGGAGAGCCTCATATTCAACAATGCTATTAGTGCACTGAAAAACTAGTTTGTATGAATAGCCCTCATTTGTGTTATATATCCAGACACCAGCTCCTGAACCTATTTTTCCACAAGAGCCATCAAAACTCATGTTCCAAAGTGTACCTATTTCATGTTCGCCATCAAGCTACTGTTAAGGGCTGCTAGAGTTTTGGATGATATTTTCTTTATTGGAAGATAGTTTGGATTGCACTGGTGGGCTTCGATCTTGGTCATTTTCATTCACTTGTTCATTAATGTCATTTTCATTATACAAGATGAATGAGTCTAAGTCTGAATGAATGGAATATAGGGGAGTGTTATCGGGCCTCTCTTAAATGATAACCATATATTTCATGTGTGACTCTCGGTATAATCTCCTTGTTTTGTTAAAAATAGGGATGGTAGCATAGGACATGTCTAGTTGAAGGTTCCCCTGGAGCTTGGCTCTCCAAGATCTGGATAAAGCATCCCATACTTAGGAGGAATTTCAGCAACCACAATGTCCATGACAAGACCCTAGGCCTAATCTCTCTATCACAACTTTGGGCATAAGGTTGTATGAGGCACCGGAGTCTAGCATGGTATTGTGTAATATCTTGTCATGTATGTTTAGGCTGATATAGAAATGAGGGACAACTCCTTATTGATACTTTCCTTCAACCTTAGGTCCAAACAACAACTCAGGCTCATCATCAGACAAATTCAGAGTGTCAGTATCATTTCCTAAGTTCAAGACCTTCATCACTTGGAATTTACACACTCCTTGAGTTACGAGTTCAGTGAGAGGCATGATTTTTTTTTATTTTAGCAATTTCTCCCTCAAATCTAAAAGGTACTTGTATTTTAGACATATTTACATCAGTCTTCTCAGCCATAACCTTTTCTACTAGTTTAATTTGTTGATTTTGATCAGGGGTTTTAGACAACAGAATTTTTTCAGGGCCACTAGTAGAGCTACTAGGGCAGCTTGAGACACTACTTTGCTAGCTGTTTTTTTCTTTGTTCTGATCAGTTTTTTTAGCCATAGTGTTGGCAGTGTCTGTTGTCTTCTTAGGACTGTTTTCTAGAGATTTCCTAGTAGTAGTGTCAATTTGGTTTCTCTTGGAGGCTTCTTGGTTTCTTTTTCTCCTAAGGTCATATTGCCTATGGACTTCCATGATGGAAATTTCAAGTCCCAATTTGTAATCTTCAAAATCTTCACAAATTGTTTGAGTTTGATAAAAGGAAAAGGGATCTTGTTCGTCTTCTATGAGAAAAAAATCATCTTCATTATCAGAACCTATCAAGTTTACATTTCTATCTTCAGGTTCTTTAGCTTCTCTTCCCTCTTCATCTACATAATTATCTTGGAAGGGTGGCCTAATTTTTTGATCATTTTCCCTTTGTTTGATTTGAGGAATGTCTCTTCTGAAGTTTTGAGCTCTATTTCTGTTTTGGGGATTGGCTTGATTTTCCCTAGGATGTGTTCTTTCGCTCAAGTTTATCCTTAATAACATTCTCTCCATGGTTCTCATTAGGCTATCCATCTTGGTATCGGATCAGGGGGTTGAGGGCATGGTTCCATTTTTGTAGGTCACTCTCTTTTCTGATCTCATCCTAGCTCTCTTTTCAATCAAGTTTATCTCGGCACTAATAGCTGCCTTTTGCATTTCTTCTAAATTTGTGGGGTCTCTTTCTCTCAATTGGAATGTCATGTCTGAATCAAAACCTTTTGGAAATTTCACTAGTGCTAGGCCTTGTGGGGGTTTCATGTGAAGTGGGAGGGTATTTTAGACACTATTAAACCTGGTGCAATAATCTTGCACGTTTTCCCCTACATTCCTCTTAAGATTATTAGATTCAGAAAGGATTTGGAGGGGATTTTTCTTGATTTACCACTTGTTTATGAAATTTTGGTAGAGGGAAGGGAGATCATGTATTGTGTTAGGAGTTAATTCTTTGAACCATTTTTTGGCCTCTCCTCCTAAGCTTTGTGAAAAGATCCACATTTTAACAGTTTCTTCTTCTATCTCCATGTAATCAAAGGCATCATTTATCCTATCTACATGTTGTTGGGCAGTGATGGATTCAACTCCTGTGAAATGAGGGATCTTGGACTGATAGTCATTTGGAAAAGGCACTAGAGGTTGAGGTAAGGCCAAGGGGGTATACCAAGCTACCATGATAGGAGCTAATGGAGGGTTTACAAGAAAAGGGTTAGTGAAATGAGATGTATGATAAGGCGGAGTGGTTTGCACAGTGATGGTATGGATGGGTGTGGTGGAAGTATTTGGACCAACGAACTGATTTTGAATAAATTTGGTATGGAAAGAGTTAAAGTGATGGAGAAGCTGAAAGTTAGGTGGTGTGGAAGGAGAAGCTTCTCTACTAGAACTCTGCTGCAAATCTATGGGCTCAAGGTCATTTTGGTCAATATCAGTTTGTGACTTGGTTCTGAAAAGGTTCCTTTTATGGTGCAAGTCAAACTGGGGATCTTGCAAAGCTGTAAGATGTTCAAGTACAGAGCTTGCTCTTTGAATGGTCCTAATAGTGGTTAAGTTTCCAGATCTAGAATTTTGCCACAAAATGGTCCTAATAGTGGGAGTGTTTGGGTCCGGATGAGATATGGTATTGATCCTATGTGAAGCTAGATTTCAAACTTAAAATTCAGAGAGGCTGAAATTTTTTAGTACTTTTTTCCGAAGGCTGGCCTCTCTCAGTGCTTGGTAAACTCTCATAATATATAACTGGGTTCATAAACTTCTCAGGGTTGTCTTGACACAAATCCAGGGAGTCACATGAGTACTAATGAAGTAATAGGCCTACTGGAGGCTAGTGGAGTCGGCAGGTGGATATTTTTGTTGTTTTTAAGGATGTATGTTTATGGTCCACCACCAATAACTGACAAAAAACCAATCTAGGGATGTTTTGGGGTTTTATGAGTTCCCTTTATGTATCCCTAAGGTTTGTAAGAGTGTCCTATAGCTAAATCATCATTTTTCTAAGATGTTGAAACAAACAGAGTCTACTCTTGGCTATCAGTTGAGTTCTCTATGATTTGACAAGGTTTCTGAAGTCCTAAGGGATACTTAGATTGTCACTGATTCAGAACGTCCCACCGTGATCGCCAAAATGTTAGTGTGGTGATGAGGTGGCAATGAATCAATGCGTACAGAATGTTTCGGCTTGTGACTTACTCAGAAGGTCCCACCATGATCACCAGAATGTTAGGGTCCCGTGATTTAGAAGATTGGTAGACCAAATGCACAGGGTAACATGAAACCAGTCTTTGGAATCCTAGGACCTAGCCTTCCTGGACTCAGAGAGGGCTCTCTCTATGATTTTAAAAGGATGTGTTCTTGTTTTCTTTTGATGGTTGATTTTAGGCTAGTTGTTAAGTGTAGGGTTTGTTGATTGTTTGGTTGGGTAAGATGAACAGGTAGAATAGGTGGAGTGAGAGGTCTTTAAATCATTGGGCTATGGAGTCAATGAAAGTCATGAATTTCTCAATAATGGATCAAAGTGCATAACATGGAAAATCTAGCAAGGTTAATGGATCGTTAAGGTAATGTATGAAGTGGGGTGGACATCAAGTTTGGGAAAAACAAGGTAGGGCAAAGGGCAATGAAGTATCTTTTTTCATTTACCCATAAACAAGAAGGTCTTAAATATGATAAGAAAAATATACTAATCATGAGATATGGCAAACCATCTACTCAATGAAAATACTTCAACAAATAAATATCCAAGATAAACATTCGAATGAAACAAACAAACAAAGAAAGTTTATCTTACTTAGTAATTTCACCTTCAGAATTGACAAAACATATAAGATAGCACAAAAACTTTAATCAATCAAAAAGGGAACTCCTAAACATTGTTGATCAAGCTATAAAGAACTCTGAGGAAAATTTATAGGCATGGACAAAGGGCAAGATCAGAACAAGACCTCTTTGACTTAACCTAGCAAGCAGTACTTCAAATAAAGGTTCCAAGACAGAGTTTAGATAGCTTCAAATAAGCGGGGCTTATCGTGAATCATATTTTTAAACTAGCATATTAATCCATAAATGAAACAAACACGCAAAAAGAGGCTTGAGGAGCAGTTAATAATTCCTAAAACACACCCAGCAGAGGAAAACATCAAGACCATAGAAAATAGGAGGACTAAGGTGCTTCAAGGAGCATTTCTCAACCTATACTTTTTTGTTTTATAGAAACAAAGAAGGATGAAACATAATGACAACAAGAAAACATGAACAAATTAAGAATACATCACCATTAATCAAGCTAAGGAATCCTGCAAACAAGCTTCTCCATCATCATTCCATGCAAACCAATCATCAATTTCACAACACCAATTTCTTCTCCAAGCTCATAAAAACCATGTATTACTCTCAAAGCTCATCAAATGCCAAAATTTACAATGAAGCCCTCATGATCTATTTAACTCATTAAAGGAGGGAAAAAACCCTAGATAGGGTTGGAAAATGTCAAAATCACTCATAAATGTCATTTATGCCTAAGAGACCATGCAAGGCCCAAGGCACAAAATATCTCATGAAATAAATTCTAAAATAACTTCTTGCACTTAATTATAGAGTGATTTGCTTCAAAAAACACTTAAAAATGATTTTTCAATAAATGAATGTTTTTTTTTTTTTACTTTTGGTCCAAAACACATTCAATAGTCCATTTGCGCAGCGCCACTTTCAGCAGAAAATAGGGTCTTTAGCAACTAAGTTTTGGACCCCTTCCCGATGTCGGATTTGGCTCCGCGATGGCTCGTTGGAAAGCCTGATGAATCTACTTTCCAAAATTGCTTTTATTTTCTAGATCCAGCTCCTGTAGCCTAGTCAAAAAGTCAAAAATCCCAATACTATCATTTGCGCAGCGCCAGGCCCAAAACAGTGACAGAAAGGAGAAAAAAGAGAGGTTTTTTGACCTTTTGAGGGGTCAAAGTTGCTCCAAATAATTTGAAACTTTGTGAACATAACGTACTAGGTGTGAGGAGTCCAAAAATTGCAAGTTCTTCTGAAGATGCTCCATCTGTTAGCGTAGCGCCAATGGCATTGCGCTAATGAGCCTTAAAAACCACAAAAAACAAAAATTTCTCCAAAATCTCTCAAAATTGGTGGAGACATTCCTTACAGGGTCTTGGTAAACTATTTAGAAGCCTCAGCCAAAACTCCAAGGCTGTCATGCTCTTTTTCCTCCTTTAGGGTTTGGGCCTCAAGGAGGGCTTCCTTCAGTTCGGCACAAACAAGCTTGTGTTTCTTTGCATAATACTTTGTCATCTTTCTTTGCAGCTCTAAGCCTTCATTTTCCTTCTTTAGCTTGGCCTCTAGGTGTATGTTTTCCCTCTCAAGCCATGACTCTCGATCATGCTCAATTTCCATGGCAAGGAGTTTAGTGAGGGAAAGTTGCTCTGCTAGGGTTGATTCCTCTTCCTTCTATTTTGCCAATGCTTTCCTTAACCCCGTGTTTTTTGGCCTCTTCTTAGGTTGTTCCTCTTCACCTTCACTTTCTTCATATGGGCCCATGTATTCTTCTATTTTGACTTGTGCTCTTTCGTCTTCTTTCTGGGCTTTGAGTGCTCTATTTTCATAGATGGCTTACTGGGCACTCATTTGTTTGTTTTACATTTGATACAAGTGAATGGCATCCTTTGCACTCTCCAACTTAGTTTCCAGGTCTTCTATTTGTGCATTCTTGTTTTGGAGGAGGGAGTTTAAAATTCTTGTTTCACATTCTTCATCACTGTCTATATGGATAAGTTCAGACTCCCTTTCTATTTCAGGATCCTCCTCTTCCACCTTTGCCTGCTGGTTACCCTTTTCCATCTTTTCCTTGCCCTTGTCAAGCCTTGGAGTTGATGTAGATGGCAAGGCCCCTTGCCTTTTGGAGGCAGAAAACACTTGCCTTGGCCCTCTGTGGTATGTGCACATAAGAGGAGTGATGATGCTTTTGGAAGTGTTTTCATCATGGTCATGACCTTTGGTGTTGCCACCAACTCCTTCACCTTCACTATGATCTCCATCAGTCATCCCATGCTTTGTTTGATTGTTGCTTTCTTGACCTTAAACACCATCAGCATCATTACCTTCCTTACTACCTTTTTTGCTGTCATCTTGGTCTTTGATTTGATCACCAGCCTCTACACATTCCTCACTTTGGTTTTGTTCATTATTAAGGTCCTTTTCTTCATCATCCTCTGTACTGTGTTCACTTTTATCATCACTAGAAGGCGGATTAGTGTCATGACTGTCATGAATATCTCCTTTGTTGTCATGTTTCTCACTTCTTGTCCTATAAGTGCCATCTTCCTCAAATTCTATCCCTACCTCATCATCTTCTTCTGTATTTTCACTGTCCTCATCATCTGTTTCCATGGACTCTGCCTTATCATAATCTTCTTGGTTTCCAACATTGTCATCAAACTCATCTTCATTGTGATCTGCTTGCTCTGTCTCTTCTTCATTTCCTCCTGCATCCTCTTCCATGGTGGCAGAGTTTTGTTCACTGTATTTTTTGTTGCCAGACTCCTTCTTTTCATAAATATCTTCTTGGTGATCACTTTGTTCATTTGCATCATCCCTTTCTGCACTTTGGGCCGAACCATTTGCATCACTATCATCACTTCCTCCCTCTGATTTGTCACTGTCTTTTTCTTCACCATTGTTGTGCTCACTTCCTTCTTCTTCACCATCATTTCCTCCTTGCTCTTCCTCAATAAATTTTGTTTCTGCTTCACTGATTTCATTACCTCCACTATCATCCTCTTGTTCATCATTACCACTATCATCCTCTTCATTTGATGCATCAATAGAAGGGGAAGGAGGGAGATTTTCTTGGGATGAGGGTACTTGTGCAGATGAGGAGGGAAAATTTGGTTGAGGAGGAGGCTGGGGGTTTGTGAAGACTTCATGTGCTATGAAAACATCCCAAGGTATACCCTACTACTCCAACTGATGTAATACCACCATTTTGATCAAAGAATGGTGGAACAACCTATGCATTTGCTATGGGTAATTCCTCCTCCAGACAATAGAAGACATTTTCTCAATGCTCCTATAGAGATATTAAGGCAAGTTTAGCACCTTAACCCTTCTGAAATTCATGAGGAGTCTGACATGATAGGTATAGAGCATGGAGTACCTCCCCTCACAGGTGAAGTACTTCATGATAACCAACATCAAGGAGGAAAATCTATGTTTGAGGTGTGAGAAAGGAAAAACTGTTTTTCTGCCTCCTCTGTACCTTTTTTTGATAAATGGCTCTAAAAATTCTTTGTCGAATTTTCCCTTTTTAAACCATTTTTCACCCACGGCTGGGATACCTGTGGCCTCAGAGATGGCACCTGCAGAGATATCAAAATATACTCCTACAAGGCTTGAGTGCTTGTTGTGTAAATTGAGAATGAGGAGCCTTGTAAGCTCAAGGTGGCTCTTTACTTTTTTGATCCTCTCAAAAAACTGAAAACATCTTGCATTTTGAAAACATGACAGGATCCTAAGAGAGGAGGTAATGGCCACTGTGCTTTGAGGTTCCAATTTATTCACTTTTCCTCCCTTATTTTTTGATCTTAAAGGCCTTTGACCTTTATCACTGCTACTGCTTTTATCAGCTCCTGACATGTTGATTGGGGATGTTGTTTGACAAATTAGGGTTTGGGGAGCAAGGTGGAAAAGGTGATGGAGTTAACTTTGCAGTGAAATAGGGATGATGTGGAGGCTAGGGTTCTTAGGGTTTAGTTTCCTTGCAACTTAAGGAGGCCCTCTTAAAGGTGTATTGCAGTCACCTCAATTCACTTACCCTCATATGACATCAAAACTAGTTTTAAGAAGGCTTTAAATACAAAGGTTCATTTGTATGCCAGGCCTAGGGTTTGCTTATCTAGGGTTTGAACTTTAAAGCCATAAAAAACCAAAATAAACTTGAAAACTTGCTTGGGGAAAAGAAAAAGGGCCACTTACCAATTCTTGGCTTTTGTACAGATCCCAGAGGCAGCTTAGAGGGTGAAATTTTGAACAAGGGCAAGATATTTTTCCTTTTCAAAGCTCTGCATTTGTGCATCACCCTGCCCGAGCTGTCGGGTCGGGTTGTTTGCACAGCGCCGGCAAGGTCTGCACGATGGTTAGCGCAGCATCAGGCGCGTGCACTGTCTGCTAGTCTCCTGGGTGAGTCAGGTGGAATTTGCGCAGCGCCTGGGCAGTCATGCAGGGCGGTGTTGGGTGACCCGTTAGCGCAGCACCGGGACTTGTATAGTTTCGTCAGTGTCCGAGTGAGTTGGGCCTGCATTTGCGTAGCGCCGGGGGTTATTAGCGCAGCACAGTGAAATGTTGAACGAGCGGAGGGCTAGTTAGCGCAGTTCTGACTTGTATTTGCGTAGTGCCGGTGATTTGCACAGTGCCAGAACCACTTTGCCTAGAAAAAGCACGAAAACCCTGTTTTTCTCCCTGAAGCTTATTTCTCCTCACCAAGTGATGGATGAGATTGAAATGAAACCGAAACACTTTTATACCCTTTTGTAAAAATAAATCAAACCTATAAACCCACTTTACTAAGTTTCTTCAACCTTTTTGTTTTGATTGATACCTCTTTATCTTTTACGGGGTTTTGAAGACTTCTCAAGGCACCTTTTCTTTTTCTTTTTGTGGCGATGGCTGACTTGAAAGGATATAGATGTCCTTTTCAACCTCTTTTACCTTTTGAAAGCTTGGGCACTGTTCAAACTATCTTTGTCATGCTTTTGACAAACTAAGAACACTGTTTTATCCTTAATTTGCCTTCTTAAGTGTAATTGACCTGAACATGACTTTATCATCTTTTCTGATATTTTTAACAGTGAGGTATTTTTAGCACACATGTGTGCATCAGTTTTACCCTATTTTCCCCTTGGCTATTTCTGATTTTCTGTAAGCGCCAAAACACAGGGTTTTTGGTCTCTTTGTCATTGCTTGTACTTTGACACCTCTTTTTTCTTTGCCTTGACCATTTAGAAGACTTGTGAATATATTTTTGAATTTTAGGGCTCCATCACACTAAGATTCTTTTAGTATTTCTTCCTTTGGTGTAGGTGAAGTAGTCTTGTTCGATAAACCCTAGAGGGCACCTTAGATATCTTTTGAATGCCTTATGATGATTATGAAGGAGGACTCATCATCTTCATTTGGCCTATCCTGTCCATCTTCCAAACTCTTAGGTTTTAGGGTTGTTAGAGAAAAATAAACAGTGTTGTCTTCTAATTTCTCTATAACCCTTCAAAATTCATCTATTATTTCTGAAAATCTTCAATGTGTTCTTGATAGTGTTGAGGTGTCTCCTGTCCTTTTGGTCTTTGTGATGTTCCTTTGCTTGGAGACAATGTCTTGTCAATCAATCACAAAAATTGATTTCTCCTTAAACATATGCATGTTGCCTTTCTCTTTGCTATGGATGTCTTCTTGTGATGATTTCATCCCATTACCTTATCTCTTCTTGTGTTGATGGCAACCTTGATCATTTTTGCAAAAATATGAACAAGGGTAGTTGTCCCTTGCAGAATTAGTGCTTTGGCCAACGAGGCCTTCCTTGAATGTATTTTTGATCAGTTTTGGACTAAGTCACTTAAGCTTCTTCTTCTTTGAATGCAACCTCTTTATACAGGAAAAACAGAGACTTTTTAGAACACTAAATCAACCTTATAACCTATGAAAACCTAGGTGACCTAGTGGAAGGTTCTTTGGGCTTGGCCTTTGACTAAAAAACGTGAATTGGGATCCTTAGGTGCAAAACAAATTTTTTGATAGATTGATGTATTGAAGATCCAAAATCCAAAGTTCTTGATTTATCTAAAGAGCCTACAAAGATATTTTTGAGACCATCAATGCTTGAGGTATTTTGGAGATATAAGGTAGCTGATTGATTGGTGGCCCTAGGTAGCAGTGGAGGGGTTTAGGCTAAAACAAAAATAGAGGATTGAGGCTAAAGGTGACACAACAAAGACAAAATGAGTGACATGAGCCCATGATGGGTATTCCAGGATGGTTGAGCTGAGCTTGACACGATGGGATGATGAAATAGTGAAAAAATTATCTTAAGGATAATGAAGGTAGTGAGATTTTTAGAACTCACAATGTTCATGACCTTTGTTTCTAGAAATCTAGGGTAAGCATTTAGTCTTCTACAAAGGAAAAAATTACTAATTACTAACATGCCACATCACTATTGTGGACCATGTATATTGTATTCAAAATGTATTGTAAAGTGGAAGTCTGAAGGACACACATGGAATATGAGGAGTCATGTAAGTTGAAAATTCATAGGAATTCAAACAGTCATGAGGGTAGTCAAAGATTCAAGGAGGGTGAAGCATCACCCCCTGGTTATATATACACCCTCATTGTAAGAGCAAAGGACTTTTCACCTTGGATCCACCCACAAATCATTGGAGAGATAAGCTAGTTCTTTTGTGGAGCAAGGAGTGGCTCTAATGCTCCACTATTGGAGCTAGTGATGTTCATTGGATATATGTGTCTTGGAAATTTTACTTAATAATAGAAGCCTTCAAGGAAAACACAAAATTCATGCATGGATTATGAATTTTTGTAAGACTATTTTGTGTATATTTGTATTTCATTTTTTCTTTCACATGTGCTAAGGTAGATGAACTATTTCGGTTATTTTAGTATTTATATTATCGATAATGTGTTGTAATGGTTGTTATTTTTGTTGTATCCTTGTGGACTATTATGTTGGATATTAGAAAAAAAATTCTCATTAATTGGTCATAATGATTGTCGCATCCCTTGTGGACTATTTTGTTGGATGTTATGTGTGTCTCTTCTTCGGTGGTATTATTACCTCTCTCTTAGAGGACCACCTTTTCCTTTTCCCCGTATTAGAAGATCTTTGACACATATATGATCGAACACTCATTAGGCACACTCCCCTTCATTTTCAAAGGTGCATTTTCACTCCTCTCTCTTGCTGACAATTAGAGCCAAGGCATATCTATAAGAATACATAGCAGTTGGTTCGATATTCCAGATGAGGCTCCTACTCCAAAAGGTGTGAGGTCTTGGGACTTCACATTGGGGATACCCCTTGGTTGATGTATTTCCAGCATCATAAACAACTTCCGAAGGACATCACAACCTAAACATTCTCCAAGTTTTCATGGTAGAATATTTTCCATTCAATCCCCTACATCATATTGTCATAAACACATAAATTCCAGTGTATAAAAAGATATACAATATTCTAGTTATCTTACCTTGTTGGTCCAAGCACACTACCTTGTAACAAAACACATCCATGCCATCTCTCAAGGGAATCCAATTCCTTGACCGATCTAGATATAAATAAAAAGTAGTTGATATACCTGTCAAATAAATTTTCATGACTATAACACATATTCGCATAATGTGAGACAAAATAAAGGTTAATAAGACTTCATATATGTAAAAAACTCATTCGTTTAGAATTAGGGTTTCTAAACATAACCAAAGGAATTCTTGCCCAATTCCTTTCTTTTACCTTTTTACCTTATTGCAATCGAGTCTTAATATGCACTGTCACATCACCCAACTATTAGTTATATAAACAAATCAACTATTACCCCATCGCACTAATGCCAAGCATGTTTCCCTACAACTAGTCACACATGTTAGCCACATGTTCCAAAGATCAAGACATCATATCAATGAATTTGAAATCAACATTTACCAAGACTAAACACCATGTCATACTCAACAATAAACTCACATTCATCAGTCATAATACATAATGCTACAACTATCACATACTTACACTCAAGTACATATCAACTGTCTCAACACATATGTGTTAGTACAACCATCTTAAAACAATATCATTTCTTCATGCAATCTTATAGGAACATACTCCTCTCATGCAAGTAATATAACATTTAGGAAACAAATAAATGACATAATAGACACCAAACACTCAAACATGAAATAAACTACATAATCAAACATTCAAACACCAAGTAGATGACATAAGAAAATTCATACCTTGATGTATCTTATGGGAGGCTATCTTTTCTGCATAGTCAATCTATATTAGCACAATATAAATTCACAACACATCAAATCAAACATGAATAAGGTCATGATATCCATAACAATAAGTAGCTAACATGTTCACATCATAAGCTCACAAAAAATTGTCATTCATGCATAACAATCACATATGCACAATCATTCTAGATTAGTATGACATAATATCAAAATAGGTAGACTCATACATGAATATCATAACCATAACCATATGCATAGGTCAATCCAGATCAACACGATACATATAACATCAAAATCTTAATACAATAACCCTAATCATCAAGTTAATTAACATATAACAAAAACAAGTTAACTATCATATAACAATCAACAAGTTAACATGTAACATACTTATCAACTACATTTAACATAATAATACAGTTAAATAACAATAATGCATATAAAAACAAGTTACTATATTCATTCATGATTATTTGACACATGTGCATATGACGACACTGATTCACCAGCATCTACCATGCATGTAATCACAACAAAAATAAAATGGAAAATGTGTATATAACCCTAATGCATATAACAATCCATTAACAAACATACCTGCATGCCCACCATACAAACATGTATGACAATATGCCCGTACCCCAAAGTCTAGTGATGCAACCTCAGCTTGAATATTTGCATCTCATGCTTCATCCCAACCAACACATTATCATCATAACATACCAACAACATCATGATTACCTAAAATGTCTATAATGACCTCATGGACATCAAATTTAACCATGAAAATGCATGCATAACAACTGACATGCATAAAAAATGCATAATCAACATGCACTCATTGTGAAAAATCCTAGATCCGAATTCCCACTGCAACAAATATGAATTAATTCTTCTATTATGTTTCATAATTATTTCATTACAATGAAATATCAAAGTAATTTCTGAAGCAGTCTACACAGCTAATGGTGTGCAATAAATCTAAGTGCTGAAACAATCTGAACAAAGTACAATGAAAAACATACACATTTGACACAATTATTTTTGGACTAAGTCCCCAGAAAAACCCAACCTGGGAAAACTGGTGCAGCAGATCTGAGGGTTTGTATTATTAAGCAATAGAATCTTGAGTACAACTAGGGTGCCAACATCTGGCAAACCCTTCAGTGAAAAATGTGAGATATACCTCACTCTACAAGTCTTTGGCTGATCTGATAGCATTGGTGAAGCCCTCATTTCATCTGTGTGATTGCTTACGCTGGAACTACGTAAGCCTGTGTGGGAAAGCTTGAGGAACTGTGTCACCTTCCTCTATAATTGTTATAGTTGATCTAAGACTAGTTTTTGGCCCCCCTGGCTCAAAAAACCCTGCCTCTAGATATCTTCGGACTGACTCCAAGAGACACTGCGATGCTTCTGTGTGATTTCCTGTAGGGATTGTGTCACCTCTTTAGAAAAATGTGTTGTCTCTCTCTGTGTCACTACTGCCTCTCTCTAAAATGCACTCCTGGTCCTCCTGACCAGTTCTGCTTCTACCCCTCTCTGATCTGAACACTGAATCAAAATCACTTAGCAAACCCCGCCATAGTGATTTGATTCTGATCAGAGGCCGTGTCTCCTCACACAAATTTTAAAATGCTTAATGGCTCAAGTGTCTCAATGTGTTTTCCATAGGCCCCTCACCCTCCTTCTTATATTCTTCTGTTTAACCTTCAACGGACAAGATTAAAACATAATCAAGGGCTAAGATTAACTTGGAGGTGATCCATGACTTTATCTAGAAGATTCACACTTAGTTTAATTAATACCCTTTAATTAATCAGTTTCCCTAAGTTTAGACTTAGGAAAACATTAAAAAATGATTAATTATTTTTAATTAAACCATCTCTAAGTAGAATTTTCCAAAACCATTTATGGGTTTTATGGAATACATGTGTCTTATCCTATATAAAAAGTTACAAGGCTAGATCATATCTGATGCTACCATAAATCAACACTCCCTCTTAGCGAGGAAAGTGCTCTAGAAAAACAACTCAATGTGCTGCGCTGACTTCTAGAACATCTGTTGTTGTGTTGTTGATGCTGCTCACCAACACTACACAAGATAATGTTGCATATGTAGTGTTTCTGACTCTGCATACTGCTGCCAACTGCCACTGTACTGCAACACCTTCTGAATTCTGCAACCATGCTACTGCATTGTGTGAGCATTGCTCTGCACTGGGTGAGCACTACTCTGCACTGCATTGCACCTCTTGTGCACTGCGCTACTGCTGCTCATTTGTTGCTACTACTCATCTACTGTTTTTGATGCGCTGATGCTACTTGCAACAGAAAGACATCTAAAATTTGGACAAGTAAATCTGCAACTCAAAAATAAGATTGATTGATGCTAGTTTATGCACTAGTTCTCTGAAAAATACTGTGTTGTTGCTGCTTTGCACTGCACTGCGATGCACCAGTGTGCACTACGTTGTTGCTTCTCAACTATTGATGTTGTTGCTCCCTCTATGCATTGATCAGGCTTTAGTACTGCTAGCCACTGCACTTTCTTCTCATCGTCCGCTGCAACTGTCCATCTTGCTACTGTCTTTAGGCTGTCGTAGCTCACATGTGATCCAAGAGTCCAGAAATAATCTAGGATCCTGCCAGATTCTGGATCTACAACTCCAAGTCATCCCATTTATCTCCTTTCGGAATATGAGCTAACATAGCACAATCTTTTTTTTTCTGCCTAAAGCTTGGCAACTCCTACTTGTGGATCTTCCTTCTCCTCTTAATCCTTTTTATTAAGAGGAAACTATGTGGCATAATGTCCCATTTTCCCACACATGAAGCACTTGATCTTAGACAGATATTTCTTCTTCTGCTTTTTTTCCCCTTTGATGCAAGGGCGGTGTTATCTTCTTCCTCCTTCTTGACCTTTGAACCACTGTTTCCATCCTCCAGATGGATTTTGAGGAGATCTCTCCTCAACTCTTCTTGCTGTAAGGATACCCACATCACTTCCCATCCTGGAAGTCTTTCTCTACCTAGAATACTTTGACAAAGACCTAATAGTCCTCTGAAACAGAGTTCATAGTGAGCCTTACTAGCTCTGAGTCTCTAGGAGCAGACCCTACTGTTGATAGTTGGTCTCAATTATCCTGAATACGAGACAAGAAGGAGTCAAAACGCTCTCCCTTATTCATCCTGGTATTACACATCTTATCTTCAAGGTACATCTTCTGCTGCTCGGAAGATCCTTGGTATAGCTTTTCCAACCCTACCCACATTTCTCTAGTAGTGCCTTTTGCTACTATGTGCGGTACGATATGATCCTTCACACCATCTAGGATCAATTGCTTGGCTCTTGCCATATTCTTCTTGAATTATCTCAGATGTGCGACATCCAAGGGTTTTGCACATGCACTCTTTATGAGGGCTTTCAGATCATGCTCATCAAGGAGAAACTCTATCCTTGATTTCCAAATAACATAGTTGGAGGCACCCTCCATTCTATCTTGGTCACACAATCTGTTGTTGGCCATCTCCTCAAATGTCGATTTATTTCTCTAACCCTCTGCTCAGCTATACTTATGCACTCTTTATGGAGTAAGTCACTACTTCTACTGTTGCACAGGGGAAACTGAGCTTCTTTGAGTAAGAAACTCTCTGAGGTCAAGAAATACCCAACTGTGTTTTTCAGAAATTTTCTGACGCTTATGCACTGGCTCTTACTGTTCTGTAGTAACTGCATCCTTCAGCTATGCTGGTTTGCTATATTTCCTCTTCTACAATTGAAAAATCTTACCCCTCTATTAACTCTCTCAGAGGGAGCCTTTTCTGTGCTGGAATTCCCTCCTGGCTTGGACAACGTAATTTCTAGGAGGGTCTGTTGCTACTTACGCAAATCCCAAACTCTTCAACGTTGATCTGCTAGTTCACTTGTGTTTCACCTGCACTTCAGTTTGAATAAACTCTAATACCATGTGAAAAATCCTAGATCTGGATTGCTATTGCAAAAAATTTGAATCACTTCTTCTATTATGTTTCATAATTATTTCATTACAGTGAAAGATCAGAGTAATTTCTGAAGTAATCTACACAAATAATGTTGCAGAATAAATCTAAGTGCTGAAACAATCTGAAAAAGAAAAAGAAAATACAATGAAAAACATCCACATTTGACACAGTTGTTTTTAGACTAACTCCCCAAAAAAACCCAACTCGAGAAAACCCATGCAACAGATTTGAGGGTTTGTATTATTAAGTAGGAGGAATCTTGAGTAAAAATAGGGTGCCAACATCCGGCAAAACCTTCAGATAAATCTAGACGATCTGGTGAAATATGTGAGATATAACTCACTCTGCAAGTCGTTGGCTGATCTGATAGTGTTGGGGAAGCCCTCATTGCCTCTGCATGATTGCTTACACTGGAACTGCGTAAGCCTGCGTGGGCAAGCTTGAGGAACTGTGTCACCTTCCTCTACAATTGATCTAGCTTATCTAATACTATATTTCCCCCCCTGGCTCAAAAACCCCCACCTATAGTTATCTTTGGACTGACTCCAAGATACACTGCGCTGCTTCTGCACAATTTCTTGCAGGGGTTGCGTCACCTCTTTAGAAAATTGTGCCGTCTCTCTCTGCATCACTGTTGCCTCTCTCTAAAATGCACTCCTAGTCCTCCTGACTAGTTATGCTTCTGCCCCTCTCCGAATCTGATCACTGACTCAAAATCACTTAGCAAACCCTGCCCTAGTGATTCGATTTTGATCAAAATTTTTGTCTCCTCACACAAATTCAAAAATTCTCAATGGCTCAAGTGTCTCAATGTGTTTTCCATAGGCCCCTCACCCTCCTTCTTATATTCTTTTGTTGAACCTTCAACGGCCAAGATTAAAACATAATTAAGGTCTAAGATAAACTTGGAGGTGATCCATGACTTTATCTAGAAGATTCACACTTAGTTTAATTAATACCCTTTAATTAATCAATTTCCCTAAGTTTAGACTTAGGAAAACATTAAAAAACGATTAATTATTTTAATTAAACCATCTCTAAGTGGAATTTTCAAAAACCATTTCTGGGTTTTATGGAATACATGTGTCCTAGCCTATATGAAAAGTTACAAGGCTAGAGCACATCCGATGCTACCATAAATCAACACTCATGATGGTCATATCCAACAACAACACCATCAATTTCCACATGGTGACACAACTACAGAAATGACCACCACCATGCATACACAACAAGAATATAGTCCACAAACATGCAGACATCATATGCAACTGACATGTATGCATGACAAACCCATTCCACCTACCCAATACAAGTGTTAAACTATGCTCTAATACGACTTTGTAATACCCTCCTCCCACAATTACCCAAGGTTACCGGTCCACTAGGGTAAATATGTGATGAAGAGTTACTATGATATGATTCAACTCCCTAAGTTCAGTTAAGGAAGTGGAATCGACTAACTAACACTTTACAGACCTCCCTTAGGTGCTACAGGACCCCCAAGAGCTAATCCACCACTCTAGGTGCCCAACGCCTGAGTTAACCTAACCTTTCAATGAATTAAACCCCCACTCACTCCCATAACAAGGAATATGTTATCACAAAATCTGATCCTGATAGGCTGCTGATCAAGTAGAATCTAAGTAACTCTTTCAAACCAATCTTTTCACTGAGGCTTAGCCTCCTCAACCTGAGAGGGCTCTCTCAATAGGTTTAAGATTTTTGATTAATGATTCAATGGCTAAATCTAGGAATAAAAGGATAAAAATGTATAACTGGTTGAATCAAAGATTAGCAAACATATATTAGGCTATGGAGTTAGAGTGGTCTTCAACAAAACACCATGATCTGTCAAACATGGAAGTCAAGGCACTTGGAGTCTAGGTTTATAAATGAAAACAGTAACACAGTGAAAAAGCACAGTCTACAAGCATGTGAAGGAAGTTAGAGCATTTTTCAATGAATTCTAAGTAACACATGTTCATACAACTGCAAATAGATAATTGAAAAAGGCCATATAATCTCAAACACATAAAATCCTTTTGAATCTTGAGTAGTAAACTGATCTCTGTATTAAGTTGAAAAATATCCAGTCACATACAATAACACAATTGCTTTGCTAATGAAACTGCCAACCTTAAGGAATTCGACCTCATTCTTCATATAGAGTCTTTACATTTCTTGGATTCCATGATCCATCATTGGGAGAATTCGAATTTCTAAAATTGACACCTATCTACTCCTAAAACAAACTCTTAATTACAAACTGACAGCTGATTGTCTTCTAGGAGTTCTAATACAAATAGGAGTGAAACTCCTTATCATGTCTCAAACAACATTATCAAAAATTTAAAAACCCTCTTTGACAGTTGCTAATCCATGTCTTCGACCTTTATGATGCCTCTAGCTTTGTGGTGAACCCTGTTGATTCATGACTTAACTGCCCTAGAAACCAGGAGACAAAATCTCCTGAATTTTAGCCTTAACCTCCATGCTTGTCTTCGAACATCTTTGCTAGCCTTGATGACTATCTTGTATATGTAACATGTGTTAACATTCCATAAATTCTTCAATCCTTCCACCTGTGCAAAAATAAGCCTTCGAAAAAAAATGAAAAGGAGCTGGAATATGACTGCGCTACGAAAACAACCTGTTTTCGTAGTGCAGCTTTTATACCACTGTAAACACATTCCTTTGACCATTCTTTTTCTTGCCTTTCAACCTGGAACTTCATTTATGACCTTTCTCTTTCCATTCACAATGTTAAACTCTGAAGACTAGCAGTTCTTACCTCCCAATTTCATGCAAAAATGCCAAAACTTCACCTTCAACAGTTTCGTAGTGCGCTACGAAACTGCTGTGTGTACTCATTTAACACAGTTTTTTCAAAAATTTACAGTTTTGGAGATATTTAAGATATTTTTAAGGATTTATATCAACAACAACAAAAAAAAAAAAACTTAATGGAGATGTTCTTCTTCAAAAATATATTGATCTTCATGACAAAAATTGATTCAAGGATTTACCATTTTTGCCCTATTTCATTTTTGTTGCAACTGTGTTTCTAGGTCTTCAATCTGCCTCTTCAGTTTCCTATTGGTGGCTCTTAACTGAGCATTCATAATTCTCACATATATAGCCTCTTTAATTGCAGGAACAGTCCAAGTAAAGTATTGAGCTTCACTAGTTATTGTTTCTAGTTTAGAAACCTTCGTATGTTCCCATAGAGCTTTTATCCTCTTAAAATTTGTCTTTTCAACAGCATGCCTTCTTGCTCTCTTCCTTAGTCTAGCAATTTCATAATTTTCTGATTTCAACTTTTGTTCCATTTCTTCACAGCTAGTTTTTTCTGTCTGAGTATAAAGTACTTTGTCTTTGTCACCTTCAAGCATTGGTGATGAAATCTCTATGAATTCTTCCTGAACAATGGAAGATTCCTCTGTTTCTCCTAATTCAACATTGGACTCTTGCATCTTTTTAGATTTTCTGGTTAAAGGCTTTCTTGGCTTAAACACAAATGTTGCAACCTCATCTTCAAATTCCAGCTTCTTAGAAGATTTCAGCTTCTTAGAAGATTTCATCTTCTTAGGTTTTCCTTCATCAAATTTTATGAAATCTGCCTGTGCCAAAGGGGATTCTTCAATATCAATGGCTTCCAAAATATCATTTAAGTTACCCTTTAAGCTTGGACTTTCTTCTGAGATCACTGATTTACCTTTCTCCTTTGTAATTTAACTTCTAGTCAATCTCCTTTGAACTGGTTTATCAGCTAACTGTTCTTGTGTCATTTCTTTAATTTCAGCTATCTTTTCTTTTGTAGGTTAAGGAGTCTCAAGACTAACCACTGATGCTTTACTCACTTGCTCTTTCACCTGCTTTCTTGGTTTCAGATTGACAAATCTTTTTGACCTGGTCACTACAGGCTTACTAGTTTCTGCTGGTGAGTTTTCTTTAGTCTTGGGGCTAATGCGTGCACTTGGTTTTCCACTCCAAAACCACATAGAAACAAAAATGAATACCATTCTCTGTGGATATTTTTAAGTTCATGTAAAACTATCAGTTTAGTTAGGCCATGATGGAAAAGGGAAGTTTCACATCCTTGACTTTTCAAAATACCTTTGAATGTTGAAGAGCAAGTTGGCATAGATGTCTTTGATATAATTCCTTGGAGTTTCCTTGGTTAAATCTGTTTCTGCAAACTCTGGCTTCAGAAATACCTTACATGGTTCCATATCAAAATTGAAAATTTTGAACCATCTATCTTTCCCCCTAGGAATCTTTGTCACCAAAGCTATAATCTCAGGAGTTACTGCCAAATTTAGAATTCCAAATTTGTATTTGAACCAGTGAAATGAGGAGCAAATTCCTTTGACACTTGACTGTGTCCTCCCTGTAATTTTTCACAAAATCTCCAACACCCTGTTTTCTTGAAAGCTTCCATCACTGACTTATCTTTGACTAGAGCCTCTATTCTTTCAGGCTCTATTCTTAAACAATGACCAGACCTGTGATTTTTTCTTTCTTCTGTCATCTTTGACTCTAAATTCCTGTAACAAATCAGCCTCACTTGAATTTCTGTTTATCATCCTCGCTTGCCAATGGTAGTCAGACTCACTTGCTAATGATGATCAGCCTCACTTGCAAATCGATGAGAGAAGCTTTGGTAAGGAATTACCATGAGCTTAGCATTCAAAGGAAATTTTCTTGAGTGTTTGCATGCAAACTGTAATGAGAAAACCCATCAATCCTTTCGAATTTGAAATTACCTATCATCATGACCCCTGTATTCGAAATGATGAAATTGAATGGTCGCATGCCTTAGAAATGACTCCTAACTGACACCTAATGATGACAAATTAATGGAATCTAACTATATTGGTGATTTGACAAGACTTTCTACGAATCTGCGATTTCATAGCGTGTTTAGTTCAATTTCAGGGTTTTGCGCTACAAAAACAACAGCATTTTCGTAGCGCAAAACAGAATTTTTACACTGTCTGCGCTACGAAAACATGGTTTCGTGGCTAATTCATTTTTTTTTGTTTTAAATGGTTTGAAATTTGATTTCTAAGGAGGGTTGTATGACCTTTAAAACATGAATGAATTTTTTTAAGCTTTATTTGGACATAAAAATGAGACTTTGAGACTCTCACCCTATCACCTACCCTTTAAAGCATAAAATGACCATAACACCTATCTAAGACCATAACTAGAAATGATGTAAACTGTCCAAGTTTAGAAAAAAAAATTATGGTGATAAAAGAATACATGCGGATGGGACCCTCTAGTCGCTCACACAATGCATGCAAGGGAGAGACAACAGTCTTTTTCAGCTAGTGTTATGCCAGTGACTACAATATTCCAGGGCTAGGACCCAGACATTTCCCATAACTCCATGAAAATTACAGAAATGAAAAATAACATCGACACATGGTTACAAATGTAAATACTTGAACAAGGAATTGAATGGACCCCTACTAACCATGACATAAATTTTTTAAAACATGTCACAAATATGCAATCTACAGGTCTAAACAACAAATTTGAGCATAGGGGTCTCACACTTATCTGAGAATCACTAAGAAGCATTGATACCTCATCACAATAATTTCATTAGAATCTATTAAGCCATACATTCATTATACATTCAGTGATTAACCAAAACATGATGAGACCCATATATTATCACTGTCATAAAATTCAGTCATAATCGGCATATAAACAACACAAATATCAATGATATAATAGCCATATATACCACATATAAACAAGTGTATTTACCCATTGAAAACCAAGTAGAAGAAGCTATTATAGAAAACCAAGTTCGGTACTTCCACGTTCCACCCCACCATAGATTGGATGAACCAAATATCTCTTCAACCAGTTACCCCCATGCCATACTCCAAGCATGAATATGGGATCTAATAGAACAAATCCATAAAAGCCAAAACAAGGCTTCCAAAGGCCAAACCACCTCAACCCTCAACCAATGATTCCAGCTCACGATCCAACATCACTAACCATCATCAAATCTCTCTACCTAAGTTTTCTAGGGCTCTAGAAAGGTTGTTCCAACCAAGGCTCCAAGAATAGTAACACAACCCAGAGTTGTTTTCGGCCTCCAAAGTGATTTTCCAACCAAGGCTCCAAGAATAGTAACTCAACCCGATCTATTACAGGGCTCCAGAGCGTTCGTACAACCAAGGATCCGGGAACTAATAATTGAACCCACAACCAAAGGCACAAGAAAACCAACCAAAAAATAAATTAAAACCCACAACATTATGCCTATGTGGGAAATTGAAAGACTAAGAAAACCCAATGTCCATCCAAGATATCCTCCATGCCAATGACAGATAATAACCAAGAAACCATGTACATGTGACATGCATGCCAATACTAGTAATGAAACCATACATGCAACTCGATACCTACAAAGAAATCCAGTTGTAGCTTTTGATCCTGTTGTTCCCTTGCGCTTTCATGCTCTTCCTTTGCCTTCTTGCTCCAAATATCAAGTATGCCACACTCCTCCAAGAGTGATCCAAGAAACTTTAAGTGTCCAAGAGTATGGGAGAGAGAATAAAAGAGAACTCCACTATAGAACTAAAAAAAGGATTGAGAAAAATCTTTCCAGTTGATCCTAATAAGGCTTTTTATCAATGGGGCCTCTATCTTCTTCATTTTCCATTATTTTCCTTCAATTTCCTCCTCGCATGTAGCCTATGACATTTCACCTTCCTTTTTGCCTATTTCCATTATTTTCATAAATAAAATGCAAATTAATGCCTCATGCCTTTCCAAAGCCTTTGTCATTTCCTTTTCCAATTTCCTTTAGCTAGAAATTACAATAACTGAAATGAACACCCACAGGGATATTTTTCCCACCATTCAACTTGGAATATGTGTCCCATGACCTTGGTATTATATTTTATACATGGATTTTTTACCAGGGTTGTTACAAAGGTCTTCTATTACATTGAATTTATAAATATTACGATGCTTGCACCACTCATGTATATGGTCTGATATATGAGTGGATTTGGTATGCCGAAAATGAGTCAACAGTTCTAACCTAGTGCCATGTCGCACTAGGAGTTGAAAAAAGGCGAGGAATGAACGACTTAGAGATTTAAATGTGCAATGGGAATTGGTTATCTCACTCACATACCATTTCACGATAAGGCTAGTGAGGGTGCATTGAAATAGCCTCAGACGAAATGAGTCCTCAATGATGTTGTTGGATGTACATCATATATGATAGGTCATGATGTGATTAGCAGGATCTTCTCCTTTATTTCCTTCAAATTTGGGAATATCTAAAGGTAGCTTGGTTGTCATGGGGAGCCAAGTTTTATCTGGAGTGATTGGATAATTGATGAACTTACTTGCATCTAATAGATTCAAGGAAGAAACAAATGAGATATTTATGTTATTGGCTATAGTGGTATGACCTGGGGTTGTAGCTTGAAAAAAATTTCCTTCAGAAGCAGTAGGGTTGCTTGGGGGAGTAGAATGTGATATCCCTACAGAGGTAGTAAAAGGGATTCCTTTATGGGGAGGTGTTCCCAAAAAGGTTTCTCCTATAAAGGATGACCCAATTATAGTGGTTGTATGTTGTCTTTTATGCCTTGATGGCGAGAGACCAGGTAAACCTCTCAGTAAAGGGGAAGGTTTAAGATGCGACGAGAGTGACGGGTAACCCTTGGTTCTCCTATGGTGCTCTTTTCAAAGTGAATTTTACTTTATATTATGAGAGGGGAAATTGTATCAAATAAAATGAGCCACATACATAACACAAAGTGAAAATAAAAAGGTTAATTTTCATTTTAACTTTATGCTATGTGACCAATCAAACAAGAAAAAGGTTTTTTGTTTTGCGTATGATAAAAAATCCTAGAGGGCTTATTCATCCTTTGCACTCTTAATGTAACTCGGCCTTGCGAGGATTCTTACAGAAGGTTACTGGGGCCATGTCTTGAAAGTACCAAAGACGCTTCTAGCAACCAAGAATTAGCCAAGGTAATCAAGAGTCTTTAGTGCTTCCCACATCTCAACATATAAGGAAAGATGCCCTAAACATTTGGCCACTAGGATACCTTCATCCCATGGAGGAAGTCGAGTCTTGAGCTTCTTGGTATTTATTCATCAATATCGAGCACTATACGAGTCAGTTAGCATGTATAGGACTGCACAAATTGGTACCTAAGCCTAACCCCCTTTGAATCGGGTTTATGGCATGCCCGAGTATTCTTTTTCATGGGATGATGAATGATTTTAGGCACCCTATAAGAAAAATTATATGTTTTATAATGTAAACAACCTTGACAACTTATGAGATGCCTACCCCCGTGGTCCTAACCTGAACTATAAATTATTTTGTCACCCCTGTGGTGAATTTAGTGTGTTCAAGTGTTAGAGTTTATTTTAAAGAGGCTTATTCACTTAGGGTGTGAATATTTAAGCTTTAAATAAACTAAGTATCAATATTCCGAAAGGTGGGAACCCTTGGTAAAAATTTTAGATGAGCTTAGTGTGTGGAGTGGAAGTGTATGCAGGTGAACTTGTGAGCATACACGAGTTTGAGGAAATGTGGATATGCGATGATTAAACTCCCCTAATTATTTTATGTTATGGTTGTTCCTTTCAAGAAAAGAAATCGTGTGTGGATGATGGGCTACTTCTTTTCTAATTACACTATGTGAGCATATAGGGAGATGGAAAAATAAGTGCCTTGATCAATATTTCAAATGCAAACCCAGGATCATCACAAGGACGCAAGGGAAGCAAGGGCTACTCTCTTTCTTACTAACACCCATTCCTAGTCCTAATAAAATCTTTGAAATTTTTGAAAATATTTGGTTATTCAAAAGATGTGTGGATAATGGACCACTTGCTCTTTTCCTAATTAATCTATGTGTGATTATTGAAGAAGATATAAAATATGTGGGGATTAGGGCCACTTACTTTCCCCTAGTTAAACTACGTGAGTTGTAATTTTTCTAAGTAAAAATAAGAAATCACCTTACTAATAGTGGTTAGAAAAGTAACTAAGAAACTATCTAAACTATGAAAAACACGAGTGTAAACAATTCATTAAGTGATACCAAAACACTCAGGAAAGAAAAAATTACAAATATTTTTTGGCATTCTGTAAGCCACGTGGGTTTTTCTGTGGATGGACGTGTGACTCATGCATCTTTCTATGGGAAAATATGTGTGACCAAATTTAAATGTTGAATTCATGTTCTATCCAGGTCGGGAACAGGTCTGAGTGGGACCCACAAAATTCCAGAGAGGTAATGGATGCTAAAAACAGTGAAAATTCAGAGAGAGAGGTCCTACAACACAACCAATTAAATCAAAGAAAGGCACAAAGTGGAGTCGCCATTTTGTGTTTGGTGTTTGTTGAGCAAGGGTCCCAAAACACTTTTTCTTATAGTTTGGTTGTCACATACTAAGAGCATACAAATAGTTTGATGATTTTAGTGCTTGAATAACAACAAAAAAAGCATGAGTGAGATAATAACAATACATGAACAAGAATAAAAAAAAGTATAAAAAGTATAAAAGTGTGCTTAAATGAAACATAAACACATCAACAAAAGACATAGGAGTAAAATTCCCTTTAATGGTTGCTGGTAGAAGAGCTAAAAATGAGATATCAAAACACTTGAAGAGGAATTCTTGATCAATGGTGCCCAAGAGCTCTCAGCAAGGAGATCCTTTCTTCAATCTCCAATGCAATCTCACTCTCTCTCAAATAAACTAAGAGAACTCTCAATGATGAAGGAAATCTCTAAAAAATGGAATGCAGGATTGTCTTGGGACAATTTTTCCAGTATAACAATGCTTAAACTTATTCTCTTCAACAATGGAATGCAGGATTGCTTGGGATCAATTTTTCCAGCATAACATTTCCTTCTTCTTGGTCTTCCAATGGCTTATTTATATATAATTTTGAAGTCCTCTTTCCCTCCCTTATTTGATTAATGAGAAAATAACTTGATAGGAGGACAAGAGGATTCCCTTGGGGGATGAGTATCTCCAAATTGACTCAAAATCGGGTGTCCTTGGGTAGTACATATCAGAGAATCCAAATTCAATTTGTGTGAAGTGGTCCCAGACTGATGACTCGAAATTTGGTTGAACCGCGCGACTATTGAAGAAAAATTTTGGTTGTTATTAATTCATTCCTTTGGATAGCCTGCATAGATTGACTTTTTAGATTGAACCTTTGGAAAACTCTTCATTTTTTGTGTTTCATGATGTCTTCAACTGGAATTGCTTCACCTGTATGTGTTTTTCTCTGACTCTGGGTGTCATGTGACTCGTACAAATGTGTGTATGACTTTTCCATGTTAACGCATTCCATAAGTTTGTAGTCGTACTTTGTAATAAAATAACTCATACTATTTACCCAAAATATTAAAGTGGAATGACATGTGTTAGAAATTAAATAAGCATACAAGGGATATGGAAATACGTTATAACAATGCAATTTGAAACTACAAAGATTGCACACAATATTTAGTGATAATTGTATGATTCTTAGTGATGGTTACACAATCCTTAGTGACAATTTTTGCTATAGCAACATGTTAAAAGGTGTCAATATTTCCTATTAGCAGTTTGTGTCCACACTATGTTATCAAACAACACGTGACAATAGATTATTTGTATTCAGGTATTCATTCATTCTTTATAGTAATACAAATTGATTGTGCAATACTGGTGAATAAATTTATAGATCAAAGCTCCTAGAATGGCACGCTGCCACAAGTTCTCTCTTGTTATCTAGGTGAGATAGCCAAATATAACCATAGTAGCTAATTTAATTTAAGCCTCTTTTATTTCCATTGCATACTTACAAATGCACATTCGTTAAAGAGAATATATGTTACTAAAATACATGTAAAGGAATTTTATAAACATAGCCACATTAATCCATTGTTAATAATACAGGTCAATGAAGCTACAACAAGGAAAATTCCTAGAATAAAATTCTATTAAGCCACAGCCCATGTGCATAAGATAGAAGTGTTCCTCTAGATAATTTCGGTGCATTCTTCCTATAACCCAAGGACTTTATTTGAGGAAATAAGTGAATTTACTCTCTGATTTCATGAGGTAATGTGCAGTGCTTGGTGCCCCAAACTTGTTAATACCTTGTGTCATGATTGTTAGTCATCCAACATGCAGATGTCTATTTGGCATATAGTTGCAACAATACATAGATGTACGACTTCATAATCCATTATACCATGTAGGAATCACATACAATACTGCCATATTATAACCCTACTTCAAGGTGCTAGATCTGAGTGATCCGTTTTGGTATTGGCATAAGGACCTTAGTTCTCCTCCCAACCATTGATATTCTACCAACAGAGCAATATCCACCCCCTAGCTTAGGACCAGACCAAGGATTCCATAGGCCTTTTCCACCTCCACCCTTCCTATATATGTAGGCATATATCGGGATTCCAGAGGAAATCCTCCTCCACCCTTTAGCCAATGGTGGAATTCCAAAGATGATATTATCCTCCCTCACGTAATTCAAGGATTCCATATATTTTCTCCACAATTTTTTCACCTTCAGTACCTCCACCCCGTGTTGGGAATCTAGAGGGTACTGCATATGATTATGTAGCAAGGAAAATGAATATAGGGAAGCCATAAGCCTCCACCCTTTTTAATGATGAGGGACTCCAGAGTGAAAAATATCCATCCTTAATAAACTCAAGGACCCTTGAGAACCTAAGCCATAGATATGTTTAATGGAACATGGGTTTAAAATTTATTCATTGTGCTATGAAACCTAAGGGCTATCCGTAATACCTATTACTTTCACACTTCAGGAGTGACTAGCCAAAAAACATAGCTTGTAACTTTCTATCCCCGGGAAAGTAAGACCAATCAATCAATAACTTGCTAGGATATATATATATATATATATATATAAACCTATCCAATAGCATAACTGAAGGGTCTTTCCACATACAGAGATAATAAAAATCCCAACATACATTTACATAATGTATATTAAACAATGTAGAACAATGTCAAGCATAAAAATTCATAGGTTTGGTTTCACCTTTTATGTTGGTCTATGCTCTAGAGTTTAAATTCTAACTAGTTGAAAATCTAATGTTGTGAGTATCATGAGTGATTTCGAATGAGTTTAACTCACCTTTGTATTGTGTCCCTCTAAGTCACACATGTCTACTTTGTTTCCTTTGTGATGCTACTAAAACTTGTGTGTTTTCCTCTTCTAATATTACACAAATGACCTTTGGTTTTCCCTTCGATTACCTCCTCCTTCCTTGTGATCCACTTCATTTTTTATTTCTTGCTCCCCACCCTACATGACCCTTCCTTCCTTTTATTTCTCAACCATTTGAATCAAGCTTCTGTTTAGTCAGGGTTTCTAGTTAATTAGTTAATTACGGTCATCTCAAATATTACTGTCACAAAATGCATTCCACTTTTGAAAATTACCATGGTTACAAATATAAAGATATATGTTTATATTCACACTAGCTATATAAAATAGAAGTAAAAAAAGCCATGTACAAAATATATATACATGTTTTTATACATATTTACTTTATTTCCATTTAACACCTAGGCATTTAATCATGTTCATACACATGTATATGCATAGGCATGCTTACTATATTTCCATGTGTATACCTAGATAACTAAATGACCCTACACATGCAAGTTGATAAAAACAATATTTTAATTATATCCATGACTGAGATCATATCACAACATATATCTACTTTCAAGATGACTAGGCTCTTTACAACCCATCCCCCTTGAGGGAACACTGTACTCAGTGTTCAGTTACCACATACAATAAGATTAACTACTTAAAAGACTAAGCATAGATTATATGGAGTGTTATATGTACAACTCATTTCAACTCTTACAATAGAATTTATATGCACAATGGATCACCCAGCCACACAATAACTATTACCTTATAATTTAGCCATTCTCCAATGGATATTTGTTTGTGTTGAAGCCAAATCCATTCACCTAGAGTGGGAAATTCCCATGCTCTCTTGTAACATGGAATACAATTATCTCATGAGACTCATCATAAAGAAATTGTAATGATTTAAATTATAACTCTTTTCTTTTCCATCATTCTATCAAGGGATTTCAAATGTGTCCCACCTCCACCATTTTCCAAAAAAATGGAATACATAAGATTATACCTCCACCCTCAATCAGTAACAAGGGGATCTAGAGGCTTTGGCATACACCCAAAATCAATAACAAGGGAATCTAGAGGCTTATGCCTCCACCCTCAATCAGCAGCAAGGGAATCCACAGGTCAATACCTCCACCCTCAAGGGAATTCAGAGACTTATTCCTCTACCCTCAAATCAACAACAAGGGAATCCAAAGGTTGATACCTCCACCCTCAAGGGAATCCATAAGCTTATTCCTCCACCCAGTATCATCAAGGGAATCCAAATTTTTATACCTCCACCCAATGATGATTATATATATAAGCCCATTTGTGACTATGGGCACGATCAAACCAGGTAACCACTATTGTTAGTATGAATCTTTCATCGAAAAAGACCACTTTAGCTACACATAACAAATAGCCCTAACATCAAGTATGACTGCCAATATCTTTAAGTCTGTAGTTGGTTGATCCAAATAATGCTGCACAAATCCAGATCTAAGCATAAAAGACATTAAGCAGTAAAAATGAAATATGGCTCCATGCATCCAATAGACAAGACAAGAACGATATCTTTGAAAGAATTTTTTATATTATATTAAAAGGGGGCACCTGAGAGGAAAACAAGAAAGGTGTTTTCCGGTTCTCCTCAATGGGATGGGTTCTTGACAGTCCTCAGCATTTCAGATCTAAAATTTCTCTCTCTTGTTGGTGTAGAAAACCCAGACAAACATAGAACTCAATGGGAGCTCACAAAGCAAAAATGGAAAATGTGACCAAGTCACTAGAAAATTTGGCGGAAATTCCGACGGCCAATTCGTCGCTATTCCGACACATAGTCGTCGCAAGAGCGACAGTTCGAGGGCAGACAAACCGTGGTTTGTCCTGCCGTCGCAGTTCCGACGCACGAAAAAGTGTTGCACTATCAACACCTCTTCCATCGCTTCCGAACAAGCGTCACTCTTCCGACATCTCACAAACCGTCGCGCCTCCGATGTTTGTAAACTGTCGCACTTCCGATGAAATGTGGTTCGATGTTTGGAACGTCGCTCTTCCGACGCCTAAAAGTCGTCGTAATTCCGACCCAACGTGGTCCGAAGTTTTGGACGTCACTCTTCCGACGTCTGTAAGATGTCGCAATGCCGACGATATGTGGTCCGACGTTTGGTACGTCGCTCTTTCGACGTTTGTAATCTGTCGCAATTTCGATGATATGTGGTCCAACGTTTGGAACGTCACTCTTCCGACGTTTGTAATCTATCGCAATTCCGACGAAATGTGGTCCGACGTTTTCATACTGTCTCTCTTCCGACGTTTCTAGGTTGTCGCAGTTCCGACGTCTACAAGGCGTCGGTAGACCGACGGAGGGTTCAATTTTAAAAAAAAAAAAATTGAAACTTTAAAAGACGAGAAACGTTGTTTTGAATATATTATATGAAGTAAAAAAGTCCATGAAAGTGAAATAGCAATATGTAGAATAGTAAAGCAACAGATAGAGTACCGACGTCCATTGTTCCAAATACAAATTAAAGTACCCAAAACCCTGCAACAGAGAAAAACGAATATGTCCAAAATATAAAAAGACCATCAGACCATATCAATAAACCAGCAACATAGACCAGCATCGCTAGTTTTGAAGGTAGAGTGATAAACATTAATCATTTTTTTTTCACAAGAGAAAAATGTTGTTTTGAATATATTATATGAAGTAAAACAATCCATGAAGTTATTACATTTTCACATCTGAAGATTGGAACCCAAATATCCATCCAGAAAAGTGGAAGTCCCACCCCAGACAGTGATAGAAAAATACCCCATGTCACATACAGGAACTTGATATAAAACCCAGTAACGGTCCACATGGAGATTATCGACAATCTGAGAAAGCATCCAAATATGCCCGAGGCATCTATAAGAAAGTGAAATAGCAGTATGTAGAATAGTAAAGCAACAGATAGAGTACCGACGTCCATTGTTCCAATACAAATTAAAGTACCCAAAATCCTGCAACAGAGAAAAACGCTAATCATGTGAGGAGTGTTATATGTCCAAAATATAAAAAGACCATCAGACCATATCAATAAACCAGCAACATAGACCAACATCGCTAGTTTTGAAGGCAGAGTGATAAACATTAATCATTTTTTTTTTCACAAGAGAAAAAACGTTGTTTTAAATATATTATATGAAGTAAAACAGTCCATGAAATCATTACATTTTCACATCTGAAGATTGGAACCCAAATATCCATCCAGAAAAGTGGAAGTCCCACCCCAGACAGTGATAGAAATACCCCATGTCACATACAATGACTTGATATAAAACCCAGTAACGGTCCACATGGAGATTATCGACAATCTGAGAAAGCATCCAAATATGCCCGAGGCATCTATAAGAAAGTGAAATAGCAGTATGTAGAATAGTAAAGCAACAGATAGAGTACCAACGTTCATTTTTCCAAATACAAATTAAAGTACCCAAAATCCTGCAACAGAGAAAAACGCTAATCATGTGAGGAGTGTGATATGTCCAAAATATAAAAAGACCATCGGACCATATCAATAAACCAGCAACATAGACCAGCATCGCTAGTTTTGAAGGCAGAGTGATAAACATTAATCATTTTTTTTTCACAAGAGAAAAAACGTTGTTTTGAATATATTATATGAAGTAAAACAGTCCATGAAGTTATTACATTTTCACATCTGAAGATTGGAACCCAAATATCCATCGAGAAAAGTGGAAGTCCCACCCCAGACAGTGATAGAAAAATACCCCATGTCACATACAGGGACTTGATATAAAACCCAGTAACGGTCCACATGGAGATTATCGACAATCTGAGAAAGCATCCAAATATGCCCGAGGCATCTATAAGAAAGTGAAATAGCAGTATGTAGAATAGTAAAGCAACGGATAGAGTACGTACCGACGTCCATTGTTCCAAATACAAATTAAAGTACCCAAAATCCTTGAACAGAGAAAAACGCTAATCATGTGAGGAGTGTGATATGTCCAAAATATAAAAAGACCATCAGACCATATCAATAAACCAACAACATAGACCGGCATCGCTAGTTTTGAAGGCAGAGTGATAAACATTAATCATTTTTTTTTCACAAGAGAAAAAATGTTGTTTTGAATATATTATATGAAGTAAAACGGTCCATGAAGTCATTACATTTTCACATCTGAAGATTGGAACCCAAATATCCATCCAGAAAAGTGGAAGTCCCACCCCAGACAGTGATAGAAAAATACCCCATGTCACATACGGCGACTTGATATAAAACCCAGTAACGGTCCACATGGAGATTATCGACAATCTGAGAAAGCATCCAAATATGCCCAAGGCATCTATAAGAAAGTGAAATAGCAGTATGTAGAATAGTAAAGCAACAGATAGAGTACGTACCAACGTCCATTGTTCCAAATACAAATTAAAGTACCCAAAATCCTTGAACAGAGAAAAACGCTAATCATGTGAGGAGTGTGATATGTCCAAAATATAAAAATACCATCAGACCATATCAATAAACCAGCAACATAGACAAGCATCGCTAGTTTTGAAGGCAGAATGATAAACGTTAATCATTTTTTTTTCAGAAGAGAAAAAACGCCATTTTGAATATATTATATGAAGTAAAACAGTCCATGAAGTCATTACATTTTCACATCTGAAGATTGGAACCCAAATATCCATCCAGAAAAGTGGAAGTCCCACCCCAGACAATGATAGAAAAATACCCCATGTCACATACAGGGACATGATATAAAATCCGGTAACGGTCCACATGGAGATTATCGACAATCTGAGAAAGCATTCAAATATGCCCGAGGCATCTATAAGAAAGTGAAATAGTAGTATGTAGAACAGTAAAGCAACAGATAGAGTACCGACGTCCATTGTGCTAAATACAAATTAAAGTACCCAAAATCCTTGAACAGATCAATAAAAACGCTAACCATGTGAGAATTCTAAGTAAATTTAATCTATTAACATTGCGAATAAAATTACACCGAAGTCAAAAACATTGCCTGGCCATACTCATGGCAAATTTGTCATCAAAAAATCAAAAAATTAAGAAGACTGCCCTCATACGGGGAAACCAGTCTTGAACGTTTAATTTACAGAATTCAAAAATATTACTTAAAGGTCCAGCACGGTAAAATAAACTAAAAGCAGCCCAATTAACTGGGCCTGCTAAGCAAGAAAAACAAATTAACCAAACTACTCCTCCGCTGGTTCCTCCACGATTCGGCACCATCCTTCGGAAGGTCCAGGATCGCTAGGTGCTACCTCCACATGCATGCCACGACTCCCCTCCTGAAGGCCCGAATGCTGGCCGGCTTTTTCCGAGCTCAGACCCGTCGGACGGGTGCATTCTTCCTCCGTTTGGGCCTCCTCGCGGAAGACCACAGTGACTAAAGCCATGATTCTTGGGCGGTTGAGAGAGCAATTAAAGGAAAATTGCGCAGTGTGCGTCGTGGGAGAAGGTGAACTAACGGTGGGGAAGCCAGGAGCAGGGGAATCCATACGGTGGCCAGATGCTACAAGCCGACCCCGCCCACTCCTAGTATTTGGATATCGACCTAAGTAATAATCACTGGACTGGCCGGAAGTTGACTCTGTTGAGGGGCTGGAGGGAGCGCGTCGGGGTTGACGTCTAGTGCTCCCCCTGCGGCAACACATCCTATGACGCACGCGAGGCATGGGTGCAATCTCAGGCGCAGTGGGCACAAGAGGAGACGAAGAAGCAGAATTGCAATTAATAGAGGAAGACAGACAGAGACAGAACCGAGAGAAATGAAAATATGCAGCAACGTCTAGGCAGAAGTTCAGCTGGCCACTTCTCCTTATCGTCACCGTTAGCAGGTAGTGTAATCCAGCAACCGGCTTGTCTGAAAAACCATGGCTAAACGCCATTTTGTCGACCCGTCTGCAATGCAATCAAAGGATGCCCGTCATAATTAATCTTTGATCATTAATAATGAGAGCTGAAGGTCGGATCAAATTGGAGCGTGCAGAATCGCTAAGAGGAGTGGAGGTCCGATCTTGAACAGTGTTAAAAATTAATTAATGCAGATTTGATGTGAAAATTTAATTGAACAGCGTTAAATGTTAATGTGATTGATATGAAATCGCCATATCCATGTCCCATCACCTTAAACGCCATCGAATGCACCCGCAGCCGGGAGCAGGGCAAGTTTTTATTGAGGACACGTGGCAGAAATTGATTGGAGCGGATCTTTGTTTGGGCCGCTCGCGCAGTGGAAATCCGGACCCATAAAATATTAGGGCGAATTTGATAAGAAATTCGTGTCACAAAATTGGCCGACGTCAGCAGGCTATTTTGGAACGCGAATTTGGTTTGAATTATGGTTTATCGCCGTTTGAAGTCCGGCGGGCTTGACTCAAGAACAATTTTGTTTGATCCCATCTTATAAAATTTGTGTTGGTTTTCTTTGATAATACACATATTTATAATAAATCATGGGAATACCACACTAAACATGTGGAAAAGTTATATAAATAATTATTAAGAACAATCATTTTTATGTAAAAATATCCAAGGCGAGGTCTGTGTAGAGAACCGGGGTCGTGAAAACTGTTCAAATATAAAAATCCCGCTTAATAAAGAGACAAAATTGTTGTGCTTTCGGAACCTGACCCGAGGATTGGACATGAGTTAACAAGCAAAAGGATAGCGGAACCAGACATGCACCCGTGGTCAAGCCCTCTACCAAAACCACGAGCGGAATCACAAAAGCGGGTTGCCCATATCGCACCGCTTTTGCGGAGTAGGCGGTATTTCCTATTCGCGAGCGATTCCATAGGGAATGAGACACGTGGCGAAGTGACCCCGGAAAACAACCGTTTAACCCACGCCATCGCACGTTAAAGCCCGACGTTGGAAGCCGAGCGAAATTGCCAAGAGTCGTTGATTTGGAGAAGGGCCATCGGACAGTGGTCACACGTTGAACTTGCCCGGAGGTTAACTAAGGTGTGCGGAGGATAGCCAGGTACGATACGAGTGTTTGATTGGTTATTGATATATATAGGTGGGGCTGGAGTATAATGAAATTGTTTAATTAAACGATTGGCAGATAATTAGCATAAGTCTGGAGCGTGATTGTTGTAAGGATGGGTGGTGAAATATAGAGCCGAAAGTTCATTACAAGTTATTTATTTAAAAAGAAACGTGGAGTATAAATACAAAGTGTTCAAAGTTAAACATTGGTTATAAGGCTTGGAGATAATATAAAGTCGGGAATATAAATTAAAGTCCAACCATTGTGGATGGTATTTATTTATCAAATTCTACGAATTTGATAAATAAACTCGAAGAAAGAAGAAGTCAATTAAGACTCAGGCTGGAGGAAAAGAACGGGGTACACCAAGGGAAAATGCTGACAGAGCGATTGTAGACACACCAGCTCTCCTTGGGGGTCCAATTTCAGTTTTGTTGCGTCACACGATGACCTCTCTTCTCTGGCATTTACTTGTATTGAAGATCACTATTCTAGGAATAAGGAGTTATTTTCTCCAAAAATAACCCTAGCCAAACATTGACAATGCATCAAGGTTATCTTTCTATGCTTCATAAGCACATTTTTTCTACTTCTAAATCATGTCTTGGAAGTGGTTGTTGTGCTGGAAATTATTCACCAGTTGGTTTCATACCAAAGTCTTTTTCACATTTTCAGCATCCAATACATGAAAAAGATAATGGTTTAAAACAACATAAATATTTGAAATTTTGCAAGAATTGTCTAGCACACTTTGAATATGAATTTTGAAGTCGAGTGCATGATGCTGTATAGGATCAAGTGTCATTTTGAATACCAAATGTTTCACAAGAAACTTCTCAACATGCTACCCTGCAGTAAGGATTAAATGACAATATTGCATCAACTATTTCCATAATAAAAGTTCACCTCGGCCATAAGACTAAACAACTACAAATGTTGTAGATCTAACAAGACCACACAATCAAATGTATTCCACAAGGCCAATACTGTATGAAAAATGAAAAGGAGTTTGCCACCAAAAATACCTTAGGCAACTAATTCAATTAGATACACCAAACCATCAACAAAAAGGAAAACTAGCCTACTCAAAAGGCAAGCTTTTACCTCCTTTGACAAAATTTTGAGTTCCGAAACAAGGGCCTTTATTGTCTTGTCAATGCCCCTAGTAATTTGAATGGGGTTTGCACCTGCTGCAACAACCTAAACAAAAAGGTTTCATTTCAAATTATTTTCCACAAATTTAAGATACAACCATTGTCAGTTTTGTATTTCCTAACAAGCTCATAAATTTTGACAAAAGAACCAAAATTTTCTAATACCTGATAGCAATTTTTTCACTCAAAAACTATCTTAGACTCAATAAGCCCAACCCAAAACTAAAAAACCAAACACCATAAGACCCTACAAAAATGAATAGATGATCTTAATCCAGTACTATCGACAAAAAGTTACCTTTACACCCTCACTTATTAAACCCTGTGCTGTTGAATTTTAACTTCAACTGCTGCAGCAGAAGGACGGATGCAGCAGCAACATTTTTTTTGGAGGTTGCTTGCATGCCATCCAGAAATTTAATTCATCATTTAAAATTCCTGCAAGTTTTTTTTGTAGACGGCCGCAGCCATGTTTCTGTACAGGATTGTATTTAAACACAACATCCAACATTAACTCAATTCACCAACCAGAAATTAAACAAACGGAAATTTACCCGACAGTTTTGTAAATTCAAAAGGAGGACACGTGGAGCATTAATATTGGATCGCATGAAATTGAAGGGAATCTGAAAACCTGAAAACCGGACCCGAATTTTTTATAGGGCATATTGGATTGAGAATTCGAGTTAAAATTAGGCAGACGTCAACATCCCATTTTGGAACGCGAATTTGGTTTGAAATTCAATCTATTCAGACTTTTGAAGTCCGACGGAAAGGGTTCTTTAATGTTTTGATAGTTTAATATATACATATGTTTTAAACATATGTTATATATATATCATATGAGAAATGAAAGGTGGGCCATAAAATTTAGTTTTAATTTTATTTTTTTAAAAAGAGGGTTTATTATAATATGTTTTATATGTTACGACATATAAAAATAAAAAGGTCGAAAAAGCTTGGTAGTTTTTTTTATAGACAGTACGTAAATTTTTTATTACACAGCAGTGTGTAAAAAGTGAAAGATTGAGTGTAACTTTTTAAGTGTTTATGCACAGCAGTGCGAAAGGGAAAAACACAACAGAGTGTTTTAGAGACATAGTATGTTTGTTTTGAACAGACAGTGAGTTGGTTTTATGCACTGCGTTTTGTAGCGGTCATAATTTTGTAATCCCTCTCAGTGAGGAAGTAGTGTAATAGTTTTTTTTTGAGTTATTGAAGGGAATAGAAGTTTGTTTTCAAAGTATTGAAACTTTGTCTCCTATCAAAGAAATTTTTATTTTCTGTGTGTTAGAGGAAGGGAGATTTATTCTCCATTCATTGTTCTGGAATTTTTCAATATTCCAACATGTGCAAGAACAACAGATGTTGTGGTTCCATCCCCAGCTAAATCATTTGTCTTTGCCGCGGCTTGCCTTACCAACTTGGCCCCAATATTTTCAACTGGGTCCTCTAATTCAACCAATAAAAAGGCCAAAACCATAGCATTGAGATACATTTCATTACACTGTCAATAACAATAAAATTTGACTCAGCCGTAACCCTTTCCTTTTATTGTTGTGAAAAGCTTTATTCATTACTCTAATGTGGCTAGTCCATAGGCCAAGTAGACCACTGGGTAACAAATATGTTTCCTTTCACCTTTGAGTTTTCAAATTATGCCTACCAAATCTAAGACATTTAAGAGGGGGAACTAATACAACGTTAAAAAGAAAACCAGAGCACACATCTACAAATTACCTCCTTAGCTACTGTCACACCATCATTAACTATTTTCGGAGAACCATGCTTGCTCTCCAAGACAACATTTTGCCCTTCACCCCAAGGGTGACTCCAACAAGATCAGCAAGTTTGTTCACACCGCCTGCAAGACAAATTGACAATGCTTTCGGTAAGTGTGCAATTGAATGCCAGACCATATGCCAAAACAACCCTCCATGAAAAATTAAAATAACACATTAAAATCGAATATAAGTGGACAAGGAAAGATCCACCGCAGTGAAGTTTCACGTGCGGGTGACCTTCCTTTAAACATAATTTTTTCTCTGACCTGCAATTTTTTTGTCACTGAGCCATCCTTGTTGAAGTACAACTCCTTTTCCATAGCTCTTGTATTAAATACCTTCTCTCTGTCGCGTAATCTCAGATTCCCTCTTCTGCTTGAGTGATTAAAGGAAATGGGTGAAAAAAATGAAAGAGAAGACAATTGTCTGCCATAATTATCAAACATTGCACCCAACTTCTTCCCCTTTCCATTGTTACCCAATGAGGTAGATGTAGCAATTGTTGTCATACTGCCCAAAGCAGAGGCCGTCTTCTCTTATCTTGAATATAGAATTACAAGATCTTCATATTAGTATGAACCTTAAAAAACATGACTCCCATTTCTAAAAACCACTTTTAAGTTGTAACAGGCAAACTAAACAACTATCGCAACTTTTGGCAACTTCTGGAGCATTAAGAGAGAAACAACCAAAGAAAAATACAACCATAATACTCATTTTAATGAGACTGGACTATATATTTGCATTAAGATAATAGAAAGAAATCACAACTATATTAAGGCCAGCACAAAACAATCTTTAACCAGTGTCTCTCGCGGCCTTCAGGTTGCCATG
Source organism: Pinus albicaulis (assembly GCA_034641835.2). Lineage (NCBI taxonomy): Eukaryota > Viridiplantae > Streptophyta > Pinopsida > Pinales > Pinaceae > Pinus > Pinus albicaulis. The sequence continues at coordinate 520,191,121 of CM076578.1, forward strand.
CTAGAGGTTGCATATTTTTAATTTAAATTCTTGACCTCTCGTGCCCATCTATGAATGCATCCAATGGGATATCTACATCAAATGCTCCTTTATATCCCCAAAAACAAATTCCCTACTACAAGAGCACCAGTATTGATGGATCACCCACACCATCCCACCCACTAGAAACGGTGAAAAAGGAAACCCGAGAAAACTTCTGAAATATCTCAAGATGACTATATGGGTGGTTCTTATGAATCAACCAACCATTCGGAACATGCTCATCAATCCAAACCATGAGTATTATGTGACAATATTCAAGCAGGCACTGAATCGGATTTCTGAAGCTATGTTAGAGAAACCCTAAACTCTCACTGAAAATAGGTGAAATGTGGCACCACTCGGAGATTGACATGTGCCAATTGGTACAAGTGGTAGACAATTGGCATGCTCAAACAACGAGGTGATGCAGGAATGACATGAGGGAGAAAATATCAGAAAAGCCCCAAATCTGGAGAACTAAAGCTCATCACCAACACGAGATTGACAACTTTACATGATGTAACCTATGAAATCGTAAATGGAGAAATCATAGTAACAATAAAGTAACCTATGTAACAATAAAGTCGGATTCATCCTGGGAGTGGTAATGGGAGAAATCATAGTGAACAACAGAAAACATGCATAGTTTCTTACAATCAAATAGATGAAAAAACACATACAAAAAACCTAGATAATAATCATGAACAAGCTTAATATTGAATTATGAACTGTAAAGGAACTTACAAAATGTGACATTACGAACCTGGTCGAGCGCACAAGCAAAAATATCCTGGACATGACCCTGGTTGACAAGTTGTATTGCTCATGATGCAAGAGGATTTGTACCTGCACTGCCAAGTCAATCAAAATCCATCATTATCTATACGATAAATACAAGTAATTGATGTAGTATTTTTTACTCTAAGATGCATTCTTATGATAATGTTAGAACATATGTTGAAAATGTCAAAACATACCTGAATAAGCTCCTCTTCGTTTCAAGATCAATTTATTGGAGTCGCATGAACTTGGAACAAGCCTCCCACGATCTGAAAGAGTAGCAACTAAGTCAACAGTGACTTTTTTGTTGCTACGCTGGATCAAGGGAGGTTTGCTCCAAGATTAAATTGCTCCCATAAATTATTCTCTACTAAACAGGGCCAACCATGTGAAGGTGGAAGCTCTTATGGCCCCTCCCCCCCCCCTCACATCACTCTCAATTCCCCAATACCCAATCTATATTTCATTTTTTACTTTCATGAGCATAAAAAAATATTCAATAACTAATAAAAAAACAATTCAACAAAAAGTACGCAAGGAAACATTGCAATTAATGCTTGACATAAAAATAGTATGATAAATGAGTTTTTTATATAACGCGAAAAACGTTCCAAGTATGGTCATTGGTAACGTTTGTCTTATAATAATACAATATTTTACATTATCGAATTTTCTTTTTCTTCTTCCTATTTTTAAAGCTCCTAATTACATCATCAATATCATCATGCTCTGCTCCTATTTCGTGCCTTTCAACCCGCACTGCTGACCTAGTTGCGTAGTCACGATGTCTGGTCTCATCCAGTGACGGGGCATCGCCTACAAAAACAGATAATATTAAATTTTAATTGTCAGTTTTTAAATATCATTGAACTAGTTCGGTAATATTAATTAAAAAAATTGCAATGAGATTATTTACCTGGTGCACCAGTTGTCGCCGCTGACCTAGTTGCGTTGTCACGATGTCTGGTCTCATCCAGTGACGGGGCATCGCCTACAAAAACATCTAATATTAAATTTTAATTATCCGTTTTTAAATATCATTGAACTAGTTCGGTAATATTAATAAAAAAAATTGCAATGAGATTATTTACCTGGTGCACCAGTTGTCGCCGTTGGGACTATTGCCCTGTCTTCCTCTCTGGTGGTAAGATCCTCAAGGGAAACATTCTCTGTCATTTAAACAAAAAACGTTATAAGGACAACCATCAAAGTATAATTAGAAAAAATTATAAGTGGAAATTAATTACCGTCACGGCCCTCACTGATAGTAGCATTGTCGGCCTGGTCCCCACTACAATGATCAGGTTGCACGTGAGGAGCATCTACATCTGGCTCTAAAACTGGGTTATTTGCCTCATCGATAGTGTTGCTCCCCTGATTTAAACAAAGTTGTTAGACATTAAATTTATGGACGAAAACAAACATATTGAAAGGTTAATGTTTTACCTTATCATGCATTCTGGATCTTGGGACCTGCCCCAAGCTTCTACGACGTTCAACTACGACTTGATAGCCGAAATGGAAAGCGATATTTTTATCTTCCTTTGTAGTTTATGTTCTGAAGGCATCACCCTACATTACATATGATTGTGTATTTTTAATCATATTTGATAGGATTACAAAAACGTTGGAAGGCGATACAATTAATTATAAGATGTTTAGCTACTTAATTACAATTCTTGCAGCTAATTTCAAGTAGCCACCCTGGCCGAGCTTGTGATGGCCCTTTTTCTCTATCCTAGCTTTGGTTGCCTTTGAGGTGTCGGGCAACCTAGCATCAAAAGATTGAAGTCAGATATGACGTAGCACACTTTTATTTTAGACATAAAGAAAATTAAAGCTATTGAATTAAAGTTGTAATTTACCTTGCGGGTCCAGTTGGCATTTTTCCTTCTTTCTTTGCCCTTTTCTCTTTTCCGTCATGGATGAGTGCTCTTCACTCACTCTCTGAAACTGCGAGAGGAAGCTCATATCTAGGGTTAAATTTAAATTGCGTCCTATAGGTGTCCCTGGTATATTTCAAATATTTGCCGGCTACCTGAGCCACCGCTTTTCTGTCAAATGTGTCGACCCCAAAAAGGGCTTCTAGATAATCTAGAAGTTCTTTTTTCAGGTTGGAATTCTAGGAATTCCACCCTGTACGTATGGTTGGGCCAAAAATTACCAACGCATGGCTCTCCAGAATCTTGTAGAACTCATTGTTTCCTACACAGAATAAAACCAAAAGAAAAAGAAGATATTATCATTAATTTAAAAATAAAAATCATGATAAATATGTTTTAGAAAAAGTACATGAAATAGTTAAAATATTAAAATTTACCTGGGAGTTGTACATGCTTTATAGGGACACCCTCATCGTTCACCAACAACGTGCCATTAATGGTCCCTGTGGAGGTGACACGTGTAGCTCCAGGAAACGCAATAATGTAGTTGGCCATATCAGCCTCATCATTGCCAACACGTTCAGCGGTTGGTTGGGTGTCTGCTTGGGCAAGGTGTGTTTCTTGGCTAGCACCTAAAGGAGTAGAAGGTGTACGAGAGGGTTGTTGGGCAATCTCTTGCCCTTGTGTCCCACTACCACCAACACCGGGTTCAGCAAATGCCAGAAGACGCTACATACGAAAGAACTTTTTGTTAGTTTAGTCAATGTAAAAATTAAAAATCAAACTATCACAATTCATCTCATGCAGAACAAAAAAAATATCCTTTTGACTTTTTATTATTACCTGATATCTATTTAGTTGCCTCATAAGATGTTGTATCCTCTCTTCTGTTTCAGGTGTTTGAGGCGCATCTATCAAAGCATTAAATTCCGACCTTGCATCTCGTGCCTTTTTTTGCAACAACAACACTGGAGATAGGGATGAAGAAAGCTCTTCCTCAAAGAGGGAATCATCGGGCGTACCATGGCTAGGTGTCTGCATATTTGAACAAAATTAATATTATTTCAATTATGTAAATAACTAAAATACCTGAAGATAGAGCAATGCTGGCACTTTACATGTTCTTCCGCTGGCCTCTTTCCGCGATCATCCCGTCTCGGAGTTGTTCCTGCACTGCTCTGATCAGTCTGCCACATTGCAATAAAATTATAAATGTAAAAACTTGAAAACAATATCTAACTTGAAAACACAAAATGAAAATTGAAATAATTTCTAATAAGACACCGGAAGACAGAGTTAGAGTTTCAAATATGCCTTGCATTGAATTCAGTCCTAGAAACATGTCATTGCACATTAAGGCACCCAAACATTCACTCCACGAATGATATATTTAAGTAGGCTTCTCCTATTATGGGAAAACACCATACCTATAATGAATTCACTTGCATGTATAAAGGGAAAGGAAAACATGTTTTCATACAACGGTGACAAAGGCATCTTGGGGAATGGTATCTTCACTTTTTATTTATGTTGTTCACCCACACCACTCTCGTGTTTTCACTAATCCTGTTTTGTCATTTTTGGATTCAAATTAAGTTAAGGCCTTAAGTATTTTTTGACCTTTTGGTGTAGTTTTTATAAGTGGCATGTATGGATTTTCCATTAATTCTGCACTTTTTCTCTTCATGCGCATGTTTCCTGGAAATCAAATGCATGATTTAGTCCCATACATTTAACAAGTTGTTGGATCAACTCCATAGGAAATATCATGTTTCCTATTCAATCAAAATTTATCTCGGTTAGGGTAGGTAGGAAGGTTTTCCCTTTGTATTAATAGGGCACTTCTAGCTTGCATTTTTATTATATCTTTCAAATTTAGTGTCGTTTCAATTAGGGCATGATTTTTTGCAACTTCCAAGGTGAGAATGAACAAAGACAAATTTTTGTGATGGATGACTGTATATGACTCCATGGCCAGAGGAAAAGGCACTAATCTACTTCTTCAAATATCTATAGTTATCATTCACCTCATACGGAGATGGTCCCTGATTTTGAGCCAAATGTTGCAGCAAAAAGTTCCCCCCCTCCATAATTTGATATTCAATGGAAATTTCTTAAATTGATGATGGGGCAAGATTACGGAACGTTGGCACATACATATGTAATGGAATTACAATATCATGATATATGTTTGCATATGTTTATGGCAATGTTCCACCAAGTCCCCTGGAGGTGGGAGCGAGGGGACGAGGGAGCGCGGGAGCAGCCTATGCAAAAGCTCCCTACCAATTTTCAGGAAACGTGGGGGGACGTCGGGGTCATAAAAATTATAAAATTTAATATTTAAAATGTAACTATATTTTTTCAAGGAATGTATATACATTCATCATGCACTTTCATCATGAAAGATAAATCATAAATGATAAAATTACAAATCGATGAATGATGAATCATATAATTGAAACAAATTTAAAAGTTAAAAGTTAAAACATACATCATACAATCATGCATGTAAGTTTGTAAGTTTGTAACTATATAATCATTAATGTAACTACCAACAATGTACAATGAAAATAAATTTTAAGATATCATATGACATATTATATCAAGATTCAAAATAGAGTTTAAACTGAAGTTTACAACTCAAGTCTGAAACATAAAACTTAAACACAAATAAGTTATGTCTGAAACATAAAACATAAAACATAACATATGAATATCAAATGATATCATCATATTGATAAATGAGCATAAATGCTCAAGTTAATGCCCCACTAGTCTCTGCATCCAACTTCTGCACGAATATATCAAGATCAACCATGTCACCATCTGAATCAGAATCACTTGGATTCTCAAATATGCTAAGTGGCACATCAACTTTTAACACGAAACCATAAACTAAAAGGAGCGGTGAGGGGACGTGAGGGGGCGTGAGGGAAACATCCCCTAGAAGTCCCCAAGACCCCGGAGCGCGAGGGGGTGAGGAATCTAGACCCCTAGGTGGGGGGGCGAGACCCCGTGTAACACTGGTTTATGGAGGTGGTGGAGCAAAAAAGAGCTCAAATAGAGCTGAAATTTTTCACATAAAAAGGATTGTGGGCTTGAATAATGGTTCCATTTAAAAAATTATATCTAGACAGAGAATAAGTGTAGCATGCAAACATGCATTGAAAATCCATCTGATTTTGCATTGTATTACTTATGATGGATTCAAATTTGGGTTTCAAAATGCCAGGTTATGGCATGATTTTGTCGAGAAACCCTTAGTTGGATTCTCATGTTGGTTTAATTTATATTTTAAGTTTTTTTTGCAATCTTTGGGTGATAGTAACTCATGAACTAGGTTACCAATGTGTAACAATCATATTTCAAGAAAAAAGTTGTGATTTTTTTATATTATTATTATTATCTATTAGCTACGAGTATTGACACCTAATGCCTGGAATTTTGACATCTTGATAGCATGGATAATTTTGAAAATGTTTCTAGTAATGTTAACATAATAACTATCATTACTTGTCTTCACTTTTGTCACCATAATAGACCTGTGATATGGAATCATCACACAACTTCATATGCTATGTCCCAACAAGTTCAAACTGGTTGAACCTACCTCATAGTGTGGTTATTAAGGACAAGTTGCTTGGTATATAACTCGATAGCATAGACCACGTTGCGGTTCTAAAAAGAATCCTCAAGTGTCAAAAAAACTTCACAATATGTTCTACTATAAAGCCTTTTGGGATACCTGAAATAATATATGTATCATTGATGACTTTTAAAGTATGACAAGATCCGGAGGGAAAGGAAATCAATGGAAGAGTGATCCACCAATGAGAACCTAGAATTTAGCACCAGATGAGTTAGAGTCTAGGAAATTGAAACCCTATAATTTTAATTAGTGATGAAGGACATCACATAGGTAATTATATTTTCATGTAGAATAATCTGTTAATTCAAATTTAAACTACATAATATGAAAGGCATACCATAAATGTTTCCACGTAAGTCCAAACAACCTATAAAAAGGGAAAACCTTCTTTTTCCATGGGAAATAATTTACCTTTCCTTTTTCAAGATAATCTAAATCACAAAAAATATGAAATATATTGCACACATTCTTGGATAATGTGAAAGTGGAAAAGGAATACCCTACACAAGTGATGCACACATGTACATTTGAACACTAATAGATTTTTGTAGTTGAAATGCAATACTTGTTTTCATTTAAATGTAGGGTTTTTAAAGTAGGGAGAAATAATGGCTGCCAAATTAATAAGCGTTTCTTTGGGAAAAATTTAAATCTTGTATTGGGTGATGAAGATAATAGAGGGTATTGAATCTTGATTCTTGTGACATCTAGAGAGAACCATACAGCCTAACACAATCCAATAGAATTGACCAAAAAAACCCAAATAGAGTCAACCCTACTATAGGAGGAAGGGCCTGCAATAAGAACTTACCATTTTGCAAGAGCTGAGGGCGAATGCTGTTTTGCAAGAGCTGAGGGCGAACGCTGAGGGCGAATGCTAAGGGCAAATGATGTTCTACAAGAGCTGAGGGCGAATGAAGGGCGAATGTTGTTCTGAAAGAGCTGAGGGCAAATCTAGGGCGAATGCTATTCTACAAGAGCTCAGGGCGAATGCTGAGGGTGAATGCTGTTCTGCAAGAGCTCAGGGCGAATGTTGTTCTGCAAGAGCTGAGGGCGAATGCTGAGGGCGAATGTTGTTCTGCAAGAGCGGAGGGCGAATGCGCGTGTGATTCTAGCTGATGTCTGCTTTATGTACATTTGAACATAATAGATTTTGTAGTTGAAATGCAATGCTTGTTTTCATTTAAATGTAGGGTTTTTAAAGCGGGGAGAAATAATGGCTGCCAAATTAATAAGCGTTTCTTTGGGAAAAATTTAAATCTTGTATTGGGTGATGAAGATAATAGAGGGTATTGAATCTTGACTCTTGACATCTACAAAGAACCCTACAGCCTAACACAATCCAATGGAATTGACCAAAAAAACCCAAATAGATTCAACCCTACTATAGGAGGAAGGGCCTGCAGTAAGAACTTACCATTTTGCAAGAGCTGAGGGCGAATGCTGTTCTGCAAGAGCTGAGGGCGAACGCTGAGGGCGAATGCTGAGGGCAAATGCTGTTCTGCAAGAGCAGAGGGCGAATGCGCGCGTGATATCAAACGTTAATGTAGCTATTGCGACAAATACGAAACAATAAAATCATTTTTATGTAGCGTGCATATAAGTTTCGAATTTTTATGTAGCGCGCATATAAGTTTGGTATTTTTATGTAGCGCAAAAATAACTGTCGCTATACCGACGGCGGAAAAGGCGTCGCTATTAGGACGGGTGCCTCCAAACGTCGCAATGGCGACACCTAGACATTGTGTCGCAGTTGCGACGTTTAGAGTCGTCTCAATAGCGACGCTTTGGGCCATGGTGTCGCAATTGCGACGTCTTCCTCTAAACGTCGCAATTGCGACACTTTTTTAAGTGTCGGTATTGCGACACTTTTCTATAGACGTCGATATAGCGACGGTTTCGGGCGGGATGGAAAAAATTTGGGAAAATTTCCGACATTTGGTCAAAAGCATCGGAAACAAGTGTCGGAATTTCCGCCAAATGTAGTAGTGAGTGTATAGATCCAGAGTGATCTAATGCAATGGAAGGTGACTAATGAATGGGGAAAACCCTTCTATTTATAACAAAATATTAGGGCAATCTAGAACTTGGTGCATGAATAAAATATTATTAATCAAATTCTAGAACCACCCTTTAGGAATAATTTATTATATTTGTTGGAGGGAAAAGGATTTTTGACTTGGGTCAATTCCTTTATTTATAAATAATAAATAAATAAATGATTTATTTACTATTTTTAAGGAAATGGTGGGAATATAATTAAATAAATAATGATTTATTTAATTATTTATAAATGATTTAGTCAAATTTAACTAGGAATATTATTTAAATAGGATTTAAATAATTTATTCCTAAGAAATAATCAAATAAATAAGGATTTATTTAATTGATTTCCTTGTTTTGGGTTAAATATGACCAGGAAATATAAACAAATATGGATTTGTTTATTATTTCCTTTTGGGGTTTTCTGTTTAGACCATAAAAAACTTAATAAAGGTGTTTTACTAAGCTATTTCACATAGTGAAAGAAATTTTACTTAGGGTAAAATTGGTCTTACATGGTGTACTTGGGTTCATCTAATGATAATAGGTTAGATGACCAAAAAATGGTGTAACAGATTGCCCCCCAACGTATGAGTGTTAGGAGCAAATCGTATGACCGAAGTACGTTGTAAGAACTCAATCACTAGACATCAAGAGGGAAGTCAGAGAGAGAAATATAAGGTAGTCTAATGTGCTAAAGGACTAGACCCTGAGGACATGAGACTTACAGGTGCAACAAGTCTCTAGTTTATGAAGTGGTACCTATGCGAAAGGCGGCGGGAGAGGCATACCTATGCCCGCCGAGACAAAGTACAAAAGAATAGTATGTCCAGTAAACAAGGAAACGAACTATAAAGTACATGCTGGCATAAATATGAGCCAGAAAATAGAATGATGAATCCCACGTACATGTTTTTCTTGGAATAATATCCAGGACTGATACAATAATAGTTTAGTACATGAGATACAAATACACCCCAAATGCCCACTATACACGGGGAAGGGCTCGCAAAATCTGACTGATACATGCAAATCGAAAAGGCGCTGCAAGCGGCTGAGGCCAACATCATCAAATGTAAGGAGCTGCATCCAAGGCTAAAAATGAAGAAGTCATCCAGGCATGTGGGGGGCTACCTGCAGGGCCACCCCCTCATGAGGGTTGAGACATCTCACACACACCCGGGAATCACCAATAGTTGCTGCTGCATCACTGGACCATTGAGTATATGGATCACGATCATGTTGAAAGGAGCTCGAACCAAGGTATACTGCTCTCTGGACCTGGCTGCTGGAGTAAATGAGTTGATGTCGACAGAAGGAGGCCCGCCATAGGTGAGGCAATAAGGAATCCCCAACTAAGGCATGAGAGAAAATAGTAGAGAGACGAACAGAAGAACACTAATGATGATGATGAAATGGGGGATACTGAGTAGCGGATGGACGACTTCCCTTGTTAGAGCATAAAGGGCATGAATGGCTTGGCAGCGACTGACACAATATCATGAGGGATAGGGGACAATGGGACTAAAGGCCATAATGTGCGACATGAGAGAGGGAGCAAGCAATGAAGGATGGAGGACTATAGCGAGATACAAAGGGACTCGGGATAGGCTCCATGAATGTGATGATGACTCAACTCATATGCTCTAAACAAGGGCGAAGCAATCGTGTTGCCACACAGTAAAGGTCCAATGGGGGACCATAAAAACATGAGTACAAGATGGTAACTCATGACGAACATCAACACGAGCATGGACAAGTATGGAGACCAAGTGGTGCCTCTAGTATGAGTGTTGCAAGTGAAGAAATTCGATTTTGAGGAATGGAGAAAGGGGAATCTAAACACAGTTTAATGATGTGGTGTGCCATTTGTTTTCGTTATGGTTATGCAATATGTGAAAGGAAATGGAGGATTACCAATCTCTTTTAGTACTGCATATATGAATCAAATGGACTTTAAGTTTCCGGGTTGGCATACCTGGTGTCACTATCCCAAAGAGAGGATTTGGAGATAATGAACTAATGCTCTCCTAGAAAACCCATAGGTTGGTCAACAACAATGTCTAAGAGACTGGGTTGCTGATGTAAGATGAAGGAACGATAAGGGGTATCATCCCTAGAGTGATCTGAAGTGATATGGGACTCTATAGGTTGGTCTAAATATGGAAGAATAATGGTACTAAAGTTGACATGACTAGATACACTAGGAGAGTTATGGAGAATTGCTTCTCCTGGTCTCTCAAATATGGGTGCCCCCTTACCCAAACATGGGGTTTCAATGTAATGGCCACGAGGTGTATGTGGTGCGAATGCATGGGTTAGATGTAAGGGGGAATATATAAAGTCAGGGGTGGGGATTTCTTCCATAATGTTGTCATCGTGATAGAAGATGGGGTGACTGGTGGAAGAAAGACCACCTGACGCGGCAAAGCTACCTGACTCATCATCATGAGAAGAGAGGTTCACATGCACATCGCCACAAGGGGTGACAGAAGAGTAATAAGATAAAGGATCTACCGATGTTGATCCTAGGGTGATCGCTGAAGGAAGGTCAAGCGAAACAACAGGGGAGGATTCAGAGGGAATGTTCCCTGAGGGTCTCATGGATGATGATAGGTAGAAGATGGTGGACGAAGGCTCCGTCATCTCGACATCAGGAGGGGGAATGTCAATGGGAGCCATCATGTCTAGTAGTTCTGCCGAAGCAAAACGTGCAAATAGGGGAGAGGTGGACTCGTTGCGCTTGGCCTCAAATTGGCAGACCGCGGCTAGAGAGGTGCGGAAGTCCTTGAGGCGGGAACAAAGGTGGGTGTAATGGCCATGGAGATCACACAAAGCACAGGGGTGGTTGGTGTGAATAGTCTTGGGGTTCTTGGCCGCAGTCGCAGAAGAAACAAAGGCTTCAAGGAATGCGACATTAACGATGGGCTTGAGATGAGGCAGTTCAGGAAATATAAACAAATATGGATTTGTTTATTATCTCCTTTTGGGGTTTCCTGTTTAGACCATAAACAACTTAATAAAGGTGTTTTACTAAGCTATTTCACATAGTGAAAGAAATTTTACTTAGGGTAAAATTGGTCTTACATGGTGTACTTGGGTTCATCTAATGATAATAGGTTAGATGACCAAAAAATGGTGTAACAACTACCAAACCAGGTAGTCTTCTATCGACAAAACTATGACACCACTTACACATACATGTGCTAAAAAAATGGAGCTCAGAATGTTACTCCTATAATTAGTAGAAAGATTGGGGTGATGGTAGTTGCAACACTCCATACATTTTTTTTAAAGTATATATTTGTTGAGGAGAATTATACCGAGAGTAACAATTCCAATGTAAGTAATGAAAATCCCCCATAAGTGCTAAGTAATCATTAGGAATTGGAAATTGAGCCTTCATTTTAGAATCCCATGTCATTTCAACAATATTTATACTTATTCCAAATTCCCACATAAGAGAGATCTGAACCATGGCCCATGACATGAATAGACTCAAAGTTTTTTTCAAACCATATAAACTATGGAGTGAGTTCCTACTTACTTTATCAACCTTCCCCAGTGTAAGCATATAAGAAAAGCATAAGAATCCATTTTCACTATTGAGAGATATGTCAAATTCCATATTCATAATAAATAGATCTTAAGTCCCAGTAGGGTATATAACATTTTTTTTCTTTGAAAATAAAATACTTATTTGTTATTTTTCCGTACTAAAAAAAGAGAATGGTAATTGAGATATTATGGCAAGCTTCCACATCGCACAAGGATTCCAAGTGCTTTTAAAGTTCTCAATAGCTAATATATTCATTCCATAAGACCAAAAAACTGATTTATCCATTCCCTACCTATGAACATTTGGTAACAAAAAATGGCATGTCTTTTGCCATAAGTTGCTACATATTTGTTGTAAATTTTTTTTGACATATTATATGAGCTCCTTTACAAGTGCCTAACTGTACTATGAAATTTATCCAAAGTATGAAACAAAATGGAGTTGTTAATAAAATATATCTATCCAAGGCTAACACTTAAGCATACTGCCAAATGATGGAAACAAGAAAAAAAAAAGTTTGACATAGACCTAAGCTGAAATTTTAGTCACATGGTGGGGGCCTTCTCATGTACCCCTTCTCCTGGCTAGATAACAAGCTCTTCATCCCTAAGTTTCCATAAAATCAAGCAAGAGAGGGAAATAGGAATGATAATAATATATGTTTCTCCTGTTTGTTCCTTTTTTTTTTCTTTTCTTTTTTTTCTGTAGGTTACTTTCCACATTAATATGGTATAGATTATATTCTCCTAATATTATATTATTAACATGTACCTCATGATTTTGGAAATGGACCTCCTTGAAGAGAATCCATGACTTCCACCAATTCACCTTACCCATGATCACAATAAATATTACACATTCTTTCTCCTCTTCATCAAAATTGGTATGCTCATTTTGAGTATACCAAATATGGGAGAAGGAAGTACTATGAATTTTTCAGCAATTGGGTTTTCCAATAATCCAAATCATTTTTTACATGAAATAGAAACCCAAGCACTATGCGATATAAGATAAGGCCATCACATACATACAAATACTTTTTAATTAATTCTTGGAACCACACTACATGAAGCTAGCATAAGCCCTGCAACCTTAAAAACTCCTTGAGAATGTCATCTATTGATACCAGTCACCATGTAAGAGGAATACTTTGATGCCTGAGATGGTAAGGATACCCTTGTTGCAATATGTAACTAAAATTAAGCTAACAGAACAAAATATATCCTTCACCATAAAAATAATGCACGTAGTTTTGATCATCATCCATATAATCTAAATTTATGAAAGCTTGAAAAAATAAGAGTTGGCCTTTGAACATCACAATACCTTCAACTTATCACTCCAATCAAGCACTTGCAAAGTTTATCATGTGTATTATTACTGAAAACCATCTTCCAATTTGGATCCAACTAGCTAGGTTCAAAACTTATAATACTCTTTGCGAGTTTCATATAACCTAAACAACATGACCACTTGAACTAAATTTTAAACACAAACAAGGACCAAAATTGTAACTAGCCCTTGCAATTATCTTGAGCCTAGGTGAAGACATCGGTACCTAATAAGAAATTATGCTTAAGCTGGTCTCCTCACTAGCTCCTTGATGAGTATCTCATTGTCTTTGTTAACTCATGGTTACACAAACAACATAACCATAGTTAGTTACTTTTCCACAAGTAGTACAATTGTGATAGCATGTGTGTATACTATGACACAACTACATGCCAGTATGTATATATTCACAACTATGCATTATTTATTTTTGCATCCCATGCATTCCTTCAAGTATTTGCATACAACCAATTATTAACTCTTGCATTAGTAGCATTTAGATTCCCTACTTACTGTACATAGCACATTTATCAGCCATCTAAATAAAACAATATAGAAATATTTTAGGTAAGGAATTTTCCCTTATAATCTCCACATGAATAACAAAGTTTTTCATGGCCCCATGGCCAACGCAGTTTTAGAATTTACCAGCTATTAAATTCTCTCCCAAGTAGAAAATCATATACTCAAATATAATTTTACTCAGTACAATTGCTACACTATTTATCATGCAACTCTATATAAGAAAACAATGGTTTTAGGTGAGAAACTCCCTTATCGACTAATCACATTTTTGAACGAGTCCAGCTCTTGGTGATGCATCATTTCTTAAAATTTGTAGTTGACACTATCATGTTTATATACAGGGGTTTGCATCCTTGCTCTTATCTTGAGTTTCCTTGGAATATTATTTTATCCTAGAAAGTTCTCTTCATTTCCTTATAAAAAGTCCCAAACAATCCCAACTTGGTCTTTTGACATTTTCCTCAATAACAAAATCTAAGGGAATTGAAGTACATTATTCACTTCATGTTCATTATATATAAGTTTTTGGTTCATATCTTGTAACTTTTTCTTAAGGTCATATGTTGTTTCTAATATGGCGGTTTACCCATCACATGCATAAAGTGCAAAGCTCTCATCTACTTAGAAGGCCTTCTCTACCATATAAGGCTTCCAATGATTCCCACCTGTTCCATCATGACTTTATTATGATTAGAAACCTTTATTATTTGGTTCCCTATCCTTAACTTAGGGAGTTAATATAATATTTTTCCACCATACATGAGATTGTTTCAATCTCTATTAGTTGGTTCTTGCTTACCTATGATATATATTATAGAGGAAACAATGAATGAAAAACTTGTGGACACATCAAAAGTTTAGGCCCTTAATCTTCATTCCTCTTGTGATAGAGACCATTAGGTCCAAGTGTTGAAGTTGGGAGCTCTGATACCACTTGTAACATACCCCCTTAATTAACCTGAGGTGGTTACTATGTTATCCAACTCTCATTGTGCAGTTACGAGAATGGGGCAAGGTAAAATTTATTTTCTTTTACCACTTGTAACATAACCCCAAATATATATATAGATATATATATATTAAGCATGTGGAGACTAAGCTAATAAGTCAGTGTGATGCATCATGGGTGTTGTGCCTCATAGATCATGATGATGAATTTCAAATGACCATGTTTTATATGAGGAGGTTGCATTGCACACTAGTTTTTTCCCTTTACCTACACATGTTAAACAAAGAGATTCTAGTCACTATGCATAAAACTCACTTTTTTTATATGATTTCATAGAAACTGCTCCCAATTAGTGCTTATGGCTCTATTTACTAATGGAAGAATAATTTTTGTGGAAATTTGAATTTATCTACTTGGTTATGGCATTTGTGGACATGGATATTTATCAACCAACTCCCCTCATCTGAAAATAATAAACTACAAAATTTACATCTAATACATTAATGATGTGATTTCTGAAGCAACGCAAACATCATTAATCAATTAAATTTCCCATTTAAATGGTCTCGTTCTTATGAATAATTATTTTAAATGTGGTTCACAGACACTGAGTGGTTGCTACATCCACAAATAAAATCCAAGTAGATCAAACCGAAGGGATCTACCCGCCAACCAAACTAGCAAGGCCTAACCCCAAGGGCGTCAAGTATATTTGACCACATGACCTCTCGATAGGCGAGGCACTTGAAAACAAGAACTCGACCAACTGAGTTATCCCTTGGGGCTAACGTTCATATGAATTATATACATCACATCAATGTAGAGAGATTTGAACTTCACGATATTTTATGGTCTTTATAGGTGGAATCTGTAATGAATATTGAATATAATAGTTGGTATATTTCATAGTGTATGTGTCACATCCCCAAAGGTATTTATGTGCACTCATTGCTAAACTAGTTATTTTTCTAAATGTAATAGAGTCCATATTTCATGAAATCAAACAA
The DNA here is from genome assembly GCA_034641835.2 of Pinus albicaulis. NCBI lineage: Eukaryota > Viridiplantae > Streptophyta > Pinopsida > Pinales > Pinaceae > Pinus > Pinus albicaulis. The sequence goes on from CM076578.1 coordinate 520,206,872, forward strand.
CTAGTTGCAGACAGTTTTTGAATTCATTCTAACCGTAACATGGTATAGATTTCATATGTTCAAATAATTAGTTGCATACATATTTCTAATTCACTCATTTTCATAATGTAAATGCAAAGCATCTCACGGATAGGAAAGCACGAACATTTAGTTGTAATCGAGCTAGACAATAACCAATTAGTCTAGAGTAGCTAGAATAGTATGTGAACCAAACCAACTAATTCACAAACTAATATCTCAGTTCATCATTTCAAACCTAACGCTAAAGCCAAAAAAGTCTAAGTCCAAATTTTATGGATTTTGCAAAGATTTTGCTTGCCATCAATAGATTTTTGCGCCGGAAAACATCAAAATATGTAGAAGATACATTATGCCAAAATAGACTCAAATATTAAGAAAAAAATATAATAACATGATAACCTTCTGCTAATTTCAAAGCATGCAAATAAATGGCATTCCCATTATAGGTTGCAATCCATGAATTTCTCCACATGAAATGAACGTGAAAAGTACCAAAGAATAAGCGAATGTCACAAAGGCATTAAACATGTCCATGAATCTTTTTTATCATACCAGTTTCTAAATATGTAAATACCATATCAAAATTTATTGTCTATATGAATGATACAACATTCGACTTTTAACTAACTAGTTATATCATACGGTTGTTAATGCATATTACAAAATCACATGTAATGGATATAATATGCATATTTGGCACATAAATGTTTTCAAGTAACAGTATGTATGGCACATGCTATTGCACCAATACATCATTCCCAATAATGAAATAAGGCCTGCACCTTTTAAGTCATGTTATATCATGTATTGTGTTGAGACATTGACACCGCACACCTTCATGCATAATTAATGATAGAAATTTTGCAATAGCATATTAAACCACACATGACATCATACCCAACCAAGGATAAACTTTGTCTTGCCTAGGGTTAAGATATACTACAACACTTGTCTTTATTCCCAAGTCATGACTATGCAATAGTATCACATTGGGTTTCATTCCATAAGTTTGTAGCAGTACTTAGTAATAAAACAAGTCATATTATTTACCAAAATATTAAAGTGGAACAACATGTGTTAGAACTTGAACAATCATACAGGAGTTATGGCAATACATCATAACAATGAAATTTGAAACTACGAAGATTTCACACAGTCCTTAGTGACAGTTGTATGATTCTCAATGACAATTACACAATATTTAGTGAAATTTCTTGATGTAGCAACATGTTAAAAGGAGTTAGTATATCATATCAATAGCTGTGGCCATATTATGTGATGAAACAATACGTGACAACATATTTCTTGTATTTAGGTATCCATTCATTGGCTCTATTAATACAATATGATTGTGCAATAATGGTGAATAACTTTACAATTCGAAGCTCCTAGAAGGGCATAATGCCACGAGTTCTCTCTTGATGTCTAGGTGAGATATCCAAATATGACCACAATAGCCAATTTAATTTAAGCCTCTTTTATTTCTATTGTGTACTTACAGTTGCACAGTCATTAAAGAGAATATATCTTACTAAAATACATGTAAAGGAATTTCAAAAAAATGCCACATTAAGCCACTGTCAATAACATAGGTCAATGATGCTACAAAAAGGAAAATACCTATAAAAAAATTCTATTAAGCCATACCCCACATGCATAAGGTAGTATTGTTCCTATAGATAATTTCGTTGCATGATTCTTATTAAACTAAAGAATTGTATTTGAGGCAATAAGTGAATTTCCTATCTGATTTCACAAGGTCCTTTATAGTGATTGACGGCCCAAACTTGTTAAGACCTTGTGTCATGATTGTTTGTCATCCAACATGCAAATGTACATTTGGCATATAGTTTCAACGGTGCATATATGTAAGGCTTATGAATCCATTAGACCATATACGAATCACATACAATACTTCCATATTGGTATTGGCATAAGGTGCCAAAGTGATCCATATTGGTATTGGTATAAGGTCCATAGTTCTCCTCCCAACCATCGACAGTCTACCAACATAGCACTTGCCACCCCCTAGATTACGACCAAACTAAGGGTTCTAGAGGATTTTTCCACCTACACCTGCCTATATATGTCGGCTTACACTAGGATTCCAGAGGAAATCCTCCCCCACCCTTTAGCCAATGAGGGAATTCCATAGATGATATTATCCTCCCTCACTTAATTCAAGGATTCCAGAGACTTTCTCCACTGAATTTTCCACCTTCAGTACCTCCTCCATGTGTTGGGAATCTAGAGGGTACTAAATCTGATTATGTAGTAAGGAAAACCAATATAGGGAAACCAAAAGCCTCCACCCTTTTTAAACTACGAGGGACTCCAAAGTGAAAAATCTCCACCCTTTGTTAAGTCAAGGACCCTTGAGAACCTAAGCCATACCTATTTTTAGTGGACGACAAGGGTTTCAAATTTATTCACCTTGTTATGAAACCTAAGGGATATCCCTAATACTTATTAATTTCACACTTCAGGAGTGACTAGCCAACAAACATAGCTTTCAACAACCCATAGGAGTGACTAGCCAACAAACAATAACTTGCTAGGATATATATATATATATATATATATATATATATATATATATATATATAGCAACCCATCCAATAGCATAAATGAAGTATCATTCGACATACAGAGAGTATAAAAGTCCCAACATACATTTACATAATTTATATTAAGCAATGTAGAACAATGCCAAGAATAGAAAATCACAGGTATGGTTTCACCTTTCGAACTGGTGTATGCTCTAGAGTTCAAATTCTAACTAGTTGAACATCTAATGTTGTGAGTATGAGTGATTTCAAATGAGTTTAACTCACCTTCATAAGAGAAATTTTAATGTCTAAAATGGGCCTCCTAAGAAAATGTACAACCAAAATAAACTTTATAAGAACCAATAGGATTCAAGATGATGATGTCAACCACGGGGAATGATTCGCCATTTTTGGAATAAAAAAATAAAAATATTAAAAAATAGTAAAATAATAAAAACTAATTTTTTAAATCATATTTTCAACTTATCTCCCTAATGTTTTACTCAAATTTCGAGCAGGAGTACTTTTGGATTCAAAATTTAGTTCCTCATCCAAGGAGTACTCATGTTACATACTTTGTATGGACCTTGCTACACGAAAAATGAGAAATAAATGAAATAACGTGATTGCAATTCTGCATCCAACGAGTGTTCCCGCTCAAAATTTGAGTAAATCCATAGGGAGATAAGTTGAAAATACGAGTTGAAAAGGTAGTTTTTATTTTTTTCCCTCTAAAATTTGATTATGCAATCTAATATTATTTTATTATTTCCACTACTATTTTATAATTTCCTTAGGAGACCCATTTTTTACCTCACAATTCCTCTAATGTGTATTGCATCCCTCCAAAACACACAAGTATACTTTGTTGCCTTCGTGATGCCACTGAAACTTGTGTGTTTTCCTCTTCTCTTGCATAAATGACCTTGGGTTTTCCCTTCAATTTCCTCCTCCTTCCCAATTCTCCAATGCCTTTTTTCTTTCTAGATCCCCACCCTCCATGACCCTTCCTTCCTTTTCTTTTTCAACCATTCAAATCACACTTCTAGTTAGTTAGTTAGTTAGTTAGGGTCAGCTGAAATATTACCTTCGCCAAATGCATTCCACTTTTGAAATTTACCATGGTTACACATATAAATATATATGTTTATATTCATAGTATCCATATAAATTCTAAGTAACAAAAGCCATGTACATTTTTTTATACATATTTACTTTATTTACATTTAAAACTTAGACATTTTATCATGTTCATGCAAATGTATATGCATAGGCATGTTTATTATCTTTCCATATGTATACCCAAATAACTAAATGACCCTACATTTGCAAGGTGATCAAAACAATATTTAAATTATATCCATGACTCAGACCATACCACAACATCTATCTACTTACAAGATGACTATGGTCATTAAAATAGATCTGGGGTTAAGATGGAGCTAAGTTGGTTTCAATCATGCACGGAAACAAAAAATATGTGGAACATCTTGTTGTTTTGATCATTTTAAATATGTTAAATATGTCTAAGATTAACATGGTCATTTTAATTTTAAATTTTCCCAGTTACCTCAGTTTGTTGAGATGATAGAGACTGTTAATAACTTGAATGATGAAATAAAAATTTTGAATAAAAAATGATAATGTAACAGTGTTGAATGATAGAAAATGTGAGTAATAAGAATGTAGTCAATTACAAATAGTCTTCATTACGATAAATCTCCAACTATTTTCTTCTACTATTCTTATTATCACATTTGTTAGTTTTTCCATATTTTCATATCGATCATATGAAAAGGGAGGTTGAAATCGTAAACCATTCAAATCTTTAATTCACACCATTGTAGTAAATGCCATACCTTTTCTCTCTCGCTCCAATATTAATAGTAGCTTTCTCCAAATTCAATTATTGTGTCTTCTGGAGTGTTAAACACCGAGTAAGTTTCAATGGTAGTTGTTTTTAAATTATCTCATTTGAATGCAAGGTAACTAACAACGACAAATGATGGAAAATGGGAATAATAAGAATGTAGTCAACTACAAATAGTTTATAATTTAAAGAAGCAAACACTTCAGTTAAGTAGAAATTTTATTTAAGGTGAAAATTCAAGTATTTTATTTATGGTTGACTTAATATAACATAGAAATCAATGCACGTCGTCAATAATTTTTTTGTGCTTACACTAAAATCAATGCAAACTATTAATCTAATTACCTATAAATTAATGTACACCTTACCTCTAGTTACATCAAATCAAAATTCAACATCTACACTGAAATCAATGCATCTAATGCAAACAATCAAATATGATGATAAATCAATATCTACATTGAAATCAATGCATATAATACAAGCAATCGAATACGATTATAAATCAACATCTACACTATAATCAATGCATCTAGTGCTAACAATCAAGTATATTAGAAATCAACATCTACACTAAAATCAATGCATTTAGTGCAAGCAATCAAATAAGATTAGAAATCAACATCTGCATTGAAATCAATGCATCTAAAGCAAGCAATCAAATAGGATTAGAAATCAACATCTACACTACAAGCAATGCATTTAGTGCAAGGAATAAATATAATTAGAAATGAACATCTACACTGAAATCAATGCATCTAGGGAAAGTATTCAAATAGGTTTATAAATCATCATCTACACTGAAAACAATGCATATAGTGCAAGCAATATTCTTCTCTTTATCTCCCCCTCCATCTATATCTATATCTCCCTCTATCTCTCCTTCTTTCTCTCTCTATCTCACCTTCCCAAACACACACACTCTCTGCGTACATACCTATGTATCTCTCCCTCACTCCCTCTCTCTATCTCTCTCTTCTTTCCTCTCTCTCCCTTCCATCTATATCAACATGAAAACCTATCAAACAGGTATTGAACCAAGTTCTCACTTTTTAGAGGTAGCAAAAAATCATTCGATTTTGAAAAGTGTTGATTCTGAATACACCTCTTTTTAGCATATTTGTGAGAATTTAAAATTTCTTATGTATTAAGTATGCAAATTTTTTTTTTCAATGTTAGTGCTTTTCATGTCAAATGCAACATCAACCCCATTATTTTTGGGCTTATTTTTGTCACTTTAAATTTTTTGATATATTAAGTATGGATAATTTTTTTTAAATGTAGGTGATTTTCATGCGGATTTTGAAAAGCATCAACATTTTTTTAGGCATATTTTTGACACTTCAAATTTTTTGATGTCCTAAGTATGTACAATTTTCTTTAAATGTTGATTATTTAACCATTTTTCAAGTTGTCTTATTCTTCTTGTTTTTTGTCTTAAGATGTTTATTTGTTAAGGGTTTTCCAAACTAGTGTTTTTTGTTTTTCTTTGCAATGTTTTTTTTATAATGAAATTTTTTATTTTTTTTGCAAAGTTTAAAAAAATTAGAGGTTACGATTTTTTATATATTTATATATTGTTAATTAATACTTCAATACATATAAAATTATTATCACTAAAAATAATAATTTTAAAAACTTGACAAAAATATACATTTTGCATATTGATGTAAATAAAGAAACACATATTTTAGTACATTTTCGCTAAAGATAACATGTTAAATAAAAAAACTTATTAAAAGATTGAATAAATTTTTTTTTTAAAATAACAAATTTTATGAATTTTATATCTAAAGATGATGACATTTTGATGTAGGGACATCCATAGAAAAAACATTTACATTGACCAGAAGGTCAAAAACATTTATTATAGGAGTTGGTTCCTCAATGAGTGATTTGTTAAAGAGAATTTATTTAAATTATTATATGATTTGTTTAATTAGGAAGATTGTTGCAAAATAGTTATAGTTTGTTTAATTTTTCCCTAAATTGGTCCTTACGTCCTACATTCATGGATTCGGATAAAGCTTTCATGTAATTTTTATATTTCTTTTGATTTAATAAAATGAGGGATATACGTGTGGTGTGCAAGAGCCCTCAAAACCCAGCGTTCTGTAATCCCAATCTCTATTTTATAATCTGTATTGTAAGTGTGCACATAGTTGTATGTTCTTCAAACTATTTGTTGCAAGGCCATGAGAAACATTAGACATATAATTAGATACATTTACGAATGACAGTGGAGACTGTGTCTGTGTGATTTTTTGAAGCGATTATAGGAGGAGCTAAAAGGGTCGAGGAGAGAAGGCATAGAGATGAGGTGTTCATAAGAGCAACACAAAACCAGAGGAGAGCGAGAAGAACAGGGAATTGACCCCACAAAAATGGATAATATAACTAATTGCACCAACACCAATTACACCGACACTTGGCCGATTTTGGATTTTCGTCGAAGTACGTCATTTAACGGGAATCGGGGCCACCAATAGACGGAACACATAACAGAGATAGCATATAGGTTAATGAGCCTAAAGGAGTTCATTGTAGTGGCCGAAAGGTCGAAGGTGGGCCAGCCTAAAGCTAATGGAACCAAAGGGTTCCAAGCCCGAAAGTCTTGAAGTCAGCGGGTTCTATACCCAAAAGCAAGTGCTCGGAAGGTGCATGAGCTTCAAGTCTTGAAGTCAGCGGGTTCTATACCCAAAAGCAAGTACTCGGAAGGTGAATGAGCTTCAATCTAGCGGCATATGTATATTTCGTCCATACTCGTAGAGAGTTGGCTACCACTTCTCACTCCTCCCACTTTTAAAAGAGACCTACTGCTGTGATTTTCAACGGGATTTACATCGGAAAGGGTTGAAGGAAGCGTCGATTTGGCGAAATTGTTTTGTTTGAATAGGACCGATTTAGAACAAAGCTAAGCTAGATTGGCATCACATTTGAAGGTTGGTTGTTTGTTTGTTTTTTTTTTTTTTTTTAATTACAATTAAATTAAATTAAAAAAATTAAAGTATTAAAATAGTAAAGTTTCACTAGCATCACTGGTTGAGGATGGGCCTAGTTAGCAAGGCGATCGAGGATCAAATCTCACATGGAATGGTTATGCCATGTGCTAGGGGGAGGAGACATGCTAAAAAAATCCAATCAACTTATGGATGGTATGGACCAAGCCGAGTGCGATCCCCTAGTGACTTTGACAACTTAGATACCCTTGGGTCATGACTCCTAAAGCCATAGGTCAAGTTTGGAGGATCACAAACAACATGACAAAAGAAAAAAAAGAAAAATAAAAACATTAAAATAATTTTTTAAAATAAAAATTAAAAAAAATACACATTAAAAAAATAAAAATGAAAAAAATGAAAAACAATTAAAACAATTAAAAAGAAATATAAAAGCTCCCACTCAAGGACCCTCGGGAATCGACCAACCCCGGTCCAAACATTGAGGGGCTTTGGTTGTGGGCCTTTGTATTAATTTGATTTTATTTATTTTTACTGATTTAAAAAATATATATATTATATATCATTTTTTGGGATTCAACTGTGTTAAGGAAATCATTCATCTATGACCATTTCCATGAGAGGTAGTCGTAATTGACTAATTTCTCATGATTTTTGAATAGTCCACTTAGCACTCATTGCATTGGGTGATGCTCACAAGGGTGAAGAAGTGAGATTGAAACTAGTGAAATAAATCACATAGCATTAATCATCACTTTCGAAACTTGCACCCGGTAACCAAGACTTCTCGAGAGGTCACCCATCCTAGATCGCCTCTGGCTCAAGCTCTTAATTGTGGAGTTTTCCCCACAATCAAGCAAGATAAGTGGGCTTGATTGTAAGGAAAACTCCACAGTTAAGCGCACTTGAGCCAGAGGTGATCTGGGATGGGTGACCTCCCGGGAAGTTGTGGTTACAGGGTGCAAGTCCCGGAAGTAATGATTGTCACTATGTGATTTATTTCGCTATTTTCAATCCCTCTTCTTCACCCCTGTCAATATTTAAATATGTATTTTTTTTTATTTTGTTAATTTTCTATTTTATTTTATTTTATTTTTTATTTTAATGTTTTTTTTTAATTATTGTAACTTTTTTAATAATTATTTTTTAATTTTAACTTAATTTTAATTTATCTATTTAATATTTTTTTAATTTGATGTTTTTTTTTTTTTGGTTTTTTTTAAATTATCCAATCTGTTTTATTTATATGCTTTTTATTGTTTTACCTTTTTTTATTAAATTTTTTTCTTAAATTATGTTTTTGGAAATTTTTTTTTTCATTTATTTATTTATTTATTTTTAATTTTTTTTCTTTTCTATTTTTTTAATATATTTTATGAGTTAATTTTGTTATTTTTTATATGTGTGACTTTATTTTGTGTTTTTTTAATATATTTTTCATATATCCTTTTTTGAGGTCATTTTAATTTTAATTTTTTATGTTTTAATATATATATTTTTAATTTTTTATATTTTTAGTTTGAATATTTTAAATGTTTAAATTTTTGTTTTATTTTTTATTTTTCTCTCTCTCTCTCTCACACACACACACACACATATATATATATATATATATTTGTTAGTCTAGCTCATAGAGATTTGAACTGTGAATTTAATGCTTTACATATTACTTCATAACAAAGCGATCGTCAATTGAGCTACACCCCGTTAGCTATTTATTATATATGTATTTATTAGTTTGTTTTATTTTATTTTTTTCTGAAGGTCCATGTCGATCCTTGACTAGCAACCTGGCCCCATTATGTGTCAATTGGATAGTAGATTCTAAAATTTTCATTATAATAGATCAATTATGCCCCCACAATGTGTCAATTTCATGGTTGATTTTTAAGTTTTCATTGTAATGTGTCGAGTTCACCTACACTGCATGATCTAGGGGATCCAGAAAATGCTCAAAAATCAAAGTGATCAAATCCTCCCGAAATAATGCCAAATCATAGAGCTCGTCATTCTAATCCCAACAACGCTTGAATTGCCTCAATCTGACACCGTATCAACAAGTTATCGTGTTTTGAAGTTTTGACCAAACAGGAAAAAAGTCAACTTGCAGGGTTGATTGTGTAGGGTACGGATGTTGACATGGTAGTCCGTACGTTGACATGGCAGGGTTGACTAGGTTGTATGGATGGCATGTGGACCAATCACGTGAGGGAAATGGATGCTCATGTTATCTGTTGATTGGGTCTACAATCATTTTATTAGGCCAATCACAAGCCACCACATGGACCAATCATAGGGCAACATGTGGCCCTATGAGAGGCTACCAAATGGCTTGGAATTTGGCGCCAAAAATTTGTTAGTAGGCTGAATGCACCTCTGATGGATTGAACACACGACCTGTTAGTTGTGAAATGAGCGCCCTACCAATGAACAAGGGGTGGTACTTATTAACCAAGGATCTCAGCATTATATTTATTATGGATGAAGTCGGCGGTTGGGGGCATGGTTTTATGTTGTTACGAGAACGACGTTGGAATGGAGGGGGCTGGGGCACGTGGCACAACACCAATTCCCATGGAATAGGACCATGTGGTTAGCACGGGAACCGGGTAAGGGGTTGTCGGTGGGGTCAACGACCTGTTAAAAAAAAAATATTGTTATATATTAAAAAAAACGTGCCAACCACGCCTATTCCACTGGATCAAACCCAAAACCTCTGAATAAAAACACAACACACCATCATTGGGCCAAAGGCCTGTTTTGTTGAAACTTTTTCAGATCAGAAGGGGTATCTCGAACAATTTGCAAACATTCTCGAAAAGGGGGCATATTTTGCTCAATTTTAAGCCTTTTTTAGCTCAAGAAGAGCCTAGATGGGGTTTTTTTAACTTTGTGAGCAACGTGAAAGCATCATATTTTTAGTTTGAAGCTTTTAAACTAATGTAATAAACAATTGTGCATTTTAATAAAGTAGTCACCATTGGAATCAGGACCTGGAGACGTAGCCCATGATGGGTGAACTTCGTTGTCAATTTGTTCTTGCCTTATACTGCAATTTTGTCCTCTTTTTACTGTAAAATTTCCGCAAATTAGCTTATGTTTGTGTACTTTTGCATTTTCGATCCATTTCGTAAAAGGACATAAAAAAACCTACAAACTAATCAATGAAACCTTCACTTTCATTTTTGGATCAGTTCAGTATCAGAGAATGGGTTTTGTGAAAGTTTAATAGAATTTGCAAGGTTTTTGAATGCTTACAAGGTCTATATTGAGAAGAGGAGAAGGAGCACTTGAAGAACCTAACCCTCCAATTAGCTCAAGAATACCACATACTCCATAAGGCATGGCTCATGAAAAAGGACAAGGACAAGAACCGATGTCTGAAGATGACAGATCTTTTAGAAAAAAAAAAAAAATTGATATGATTGAAATGGTGAAAGTGTTTTATAATGGAAGAACAACATGTTTGCAAGGAGAAATCTAATCAAATGAAAGGTGATAGTGGTGATGGGAGAAATCCTCCACCTCCTCCTCCTCCTTCACCTCCATCCTCATCTCCTTATTCGCCTCCTTCCTCACATAGACCAACTCCTTAAACATGTCCAAGAGGACATAATAAGCCTTCCTTAGCTTAAGCCTGAGGTCAGGTTTGAATTTCCAATATATGATGGAGAAGTAAATGTTGAAAAGTTGGATAATTAGGTTCGTCAAATTGAAGTTTATTGCAGGATCCAAAATATTGATGATGAAGTCACAAAGATCCAACTTGCTTCTCTTTGTTTGGGAGGTACAACTCTTATTTGGTGGGAAGCCAAAACTCAAAAAGATTTGAAGAAAAGTGGTAAAATTATCTCTTCTTGGAATAATTTTATAGTTGCATTAAGAAAGTAATTTTATCCATTAACTTATATTCAAAAAGCAATAATGGATTGGAAAAAACTTTAGAGAAGCTAAAGGTCAGAGTGTTGATAGTTACACTTAAGAATTTAGAAAAAGAGCACTGATCTTGGGTGTTGATTTGTCCTCACATGATACTCTTTTTAAATATATAGGTGGATTGCATAGTTATTTGAGACATACTATACTTATGTTTAATCCCACCAATCTAGATGAAGTATGTGTTTAGGTTACTCATTTAGAATCAAGAGGAAAGAATATTCCTCAAGAGTCCAACAAGATGTAATGTCCCCAATTTTTATTTTTCATCTGAGGGAGTTAATGGAGTTTATTGGGGAGGTTCTGAGCATAGCACAACTTTGTAAATTGAGCATTGGAGACATTTTTGGCATATAAGAATTAGGAGAAATAAAAAAATATTTTTCTAGTGGAATGTGGGGGCCACACCTACAAGAAACACGCACTAGTTGGAGAGAAAATCGAATTGCAAGGGAAGGAGATCGAAATATTGGATGGAGGGACCCACATGAGGAGGCAAGAAAAAAATTATAAATAGAAGGATCATAGAAGATATTGGGGTCTTTGTTCACTCATCTATTTCATTTTTTTCTCAAGCTGTTTAACTGGGTCACGAGTGCTACTTAGCATAGAGTTCTCCAAGGGGAGAACTCACCCTTCTTTCTGTGGACTTCGAGTGCCACCCTAGGGATGCAAGCTTGCTAATTTAGTGAGATGGTTTGGGGAGTATTGTAGTACATTTCAGAAAACTCCTTCAGCCAATCTGTACTCAAGGGAGGACAGAGTACATAAATTGTAGCACTCATTTCAGCTAGATTTTGTGGGTGTTTTACTGGGAGAAAATTAGTGAAGTTGCTTGAGGGGGAGTCTAGCCTTTGTGGAAATTTTTGGTGCTAGAGGTGACTGCAATTGAGGGAAAATAGTTTATTTCCCTAGGGTTTGCGCAGGTGGTCACTAGAGAGCATTTTTTGGAGCTAGATTCATCTATCTTGTGTATGGATTTGATGTGAAACCTATCCCCTACATCAGGGAAAATTTCCTATATCATTCCTATAGCAGATTGAGGAGAAATAAGGGTGATTTCAGCGAATTTCATCACTAAGGGACAGAGTATTTGTTTAGGAGGGTGTAGTGCCAAAATAGGTCAATTTTGGAAGGTCAGAATTAGCCAAAACTCTTTATGGGCTTTTGGGGGTTTGTTGAGAGGAATCTGGGGTTAAATTTGCAAAACCTTTCGGGCAGTATTCAGGTGAGAACTCTCCTTTATGTTCAACAGTACATTTTATTATTCAACCAGTAATTGCACCATTTTTCTAGGTGGTTGGTTTGGGGTAGATTCCTTTTTGGGTTTGGTTGAGCACATTATGGAAAGGTACCAACTATAATTTCAGGAGGTTCTGAGTGCAAGAGCAGAAAATATCACCATTTTATTCTAGCAACAGAAGTAGGAATTTACTAGGTCTGTGCAGATCTTAGTTGGGCTAATATTTGAGTACTTGGGGAGTGTTTCCTCAACCTGAGGCTTTGGTTGCTTGCTACAGCAAGCCCAGTTTCCTCTTTTCATCACTATATTGTACTTATTCAACTCAAATTTTAATATAAAGACCTAGTTTTGGTGCCACTGTATGTGTATTTGTTACTTATGCATATTTTCCAATTTTGGGTATTGTTCATGAGCATGTCTTTCTGTTATTCATTGTTAATTTAATATTAGGAACATTACGGTGGTATCAAAGCATGATCTTGGCCCAATTGTGGGTATCCAATAATATCATGGAAGATTCGGGTATGTAGGCACAATGATTGGTGAAACAATAGACAAACCCATGACTCGAGGGTAATTCAGTATGTGGGAATTCTGGGGTGGAATTCATTGGAACGATGAGAGGTTAACCCAATTGAGGAGGGTAACAGACGTGACCCATCCTCATCCTTACAGCAGAGACACTAGAGATACACAGACCATGGGGACACAACCATCTGCATCATATGGGGAAAGTCGACAAAACCAAGGGCAGTTAGAGGGTGAGACAAGGGGGCACTTTTGCTGGTGGAGACCTAGCCATAGATATCAAGAGCCTAAGGAGGAGGTTGAGCATGAGGCTTAGGGCACACCATATTGTAGGGTGCATGTATATACACCTAGTGTGATGCAGGATTCATCCTCGTTGAAGACTCCCTTGACCACTTTGGTTGATATCTTAGTGGAGAGAGTATATCATACATTAGTGGTCGGCATCTGTTCATGAGGTGATCGAAGGTATGTCCGGGTTTTTGGGTTATACCAACACACAATAGCTGGAGGAGGTTCCAGGAGATGTATCCCCCCTTGGTGGAGAACCAGAAGATACAAAGTTATTAGATGATGGTCTTCCACATCAATTCCATCAGTTTTGGTCCGACCTTCTAGCATTAAAAAGGAAATTCGTGTTAGTGTGAGAGGATGTTTTGCCGCATAACGAGGAGCTGGAGGGCATGAGAACAGTTTGTGTCGATTCCACGGGTGTTACACAGTAATTTGTCACCGTCCCTGCAATCCCCGTCCCACACATTGGAGGGCTCATTTTGTGACCTGTGAGCAGTGACATGGCTTGAAACCACTTTCATAACTTCCCTCTGAACAAGAGCTTTCATTTCCCTGAAGACATCTCCTTGTGAAAAACCCTAAAAATGGCCCTTTTAGCATTGGTGCGAGTAGGCAGTTCATTACCCGCGCCAATGGGGAAAATACTTCAAAGAGGTCACGCCAATTGGCACTCTGTCCCAGAGTCGCACTCGCGCTAGCCAATTTAAGAGGTGTTTTTTTAAAATAAATGGCGGAAGTTTCGTCCTAACTGATCCTTGAACTGATATCTATCTTGAGTTGGGAGGTTTGGCTACGGATTTCCATAGAGAGGAAGTGGTTTGCCACCTCTCATGGAAGCTTCCTTGATGATAGGGCCAATCCCATGATTATAGGGATCCCAACTCCTCTTCCTCCATCTATAAAAGCTTGCCCATCTCCATTGCAAGCTATTCTTCAAGTTCCCAAATTTCCAAGAGCCTTATGCTGCAAGAGCCTCCATAATTCCCTTAAGGCTAATTTCAAGCAAGGAGACTATCGTCAAGATCCGAAGAGAGAGGTTTGTCCCATCCTTGACAGGATTTTCGAGACGTGTTCTCCTGGCGACCCCCCGAAGGAGAATTCAGCGTCAGAACTATGGTTGTAATTTTCCTTTGATTGATTATTAATGAACAACTATTGGTTATGGTTCCACTCTTGTTGTTATTTACGATGATGAGTTATGTCCTTTCTGACTGACATATAGTTGCATCTACTGGATTTTACGCTTGCGTTTGTTTTGTTTCTCGCATGTGTAGGTGTCTCATCACGGAGATCGCGGGGATCGTGATCTGCCAAAGCTGAGGAACGGGAGCGCCATCTCTTCTACAACGACTGCGTTGGATTCCAGGTAAGCCTTCGTCGCTAGTTGGTTTATTTGCAATTAGGAACCTGCACTATAGCGTGATTGATTGTTGCTAGACCCGGTCTGGGCTAGTAGGGATCGCCTCTGTTCGCAGAGGGGATTTACCTCCACAACAAATTGGCGACTCCGCTGGGGACCGTTAGCTTGTTGTTGTTCTGCTTTGTAAACTGTTGAGTCCCAAATTTGCATCTTTTCCATACATTTTTCCATACCTTTTTCACTCACCTAAACCTCCCAAATTGTCAATATCATGTGCAAAAGAGCATCTAACATGGTTTTTAATTATATTTTTTTGTTTGCTATTTGATCTAGATTTTGTTCATTCAGCTGCGGAATCTTGCCACTTTCCGCAGCTGCTGCAACTTTCCGCAGCTATTTTGTGAAACTCTATGCTACAGGTGTCTACAAGGGAAAAGAGCCACATGGGCAGGTCAGGAATGACGTGGACATGGTTCGTGTCCTATTGGTTCAAGCAAACTCGTCCAAAGAAGTCGCAGTCAAAGGCGTCCACATGGAAGTCAACCATGGAGTTTCATGTCGGCCGGACTCTGTTTCGTGTCACATAAAGGTTCAAACGGCCGTTTCTAAGCCTGCGGAGGTTAAATCAACATCTGTACAGGGTTCTGGAGTCGAATTCAAGCATCCACCTCTCGTAGATCTACTTTCCAACACGGTCATGCTCCTATATCCGTGGACGTAGTGGTCTACGTGTTCTCCACTAGCATGAACTTTAGGAAACAGTTATAGTTTGTTGTTATATATAATGCATTTGCATACGCATATGAAGTTAGTCGATATTAGTGAATGTAGTCTCTGTTATCTTTTGATTAATCTGCTCTGTAGTGATTACGTTGCACTTGTGCCGTAACATTACCATTCTGTAATGACTGCTTTTTAATATGAGAAGACTCTGTTTTTCAACTTAATTCGTATTTGAGGACCGTTGCCAAGGCTGTGTAGAGGGCCCCTGCTCAGCTAAGGTTTTGTGTAATAGTGTATATTTCTCATTTCATTTCTTTAGAAATCATTGTATCATAATCCATTCATATGTTCATACTTTGCAGTTGTTTCATTTCTGTTTATAAACTTCTATAATTTCCATTTCATTTCTGTTTTTTTTCATGTTTTATGATTGTTAACCACTGATCAGTGTTTATGTTTCAGGTTATAGATAGACAGCCCGAGCATTTTCATAGCTTTGTGATTAATGACATGGAACTAACATTGTTCTGCTGCTAATTTTCTTTTCATAGCTTTTGTTTAATTTCAGTATTACTTTGTTCATTTCAGTTTTGTTTATCTGCTTCAATAGTTAAATTTAGATATACTAATCTGCTCATAGCATCTTCATTTACCTCCGAAAGCCACAGCTGGATTGATGGTGAGGGATTGTATTATGAGATGTGTAGTTTAGTATTAGTTTCTTTTCTGCAAATTTAGATATATTAAGCTGCTCATAGCATCTTCAGTTGCCTCCGAAAGCCACAGCTGGACTGATGGTGAGGGACTGCATTATGAAATGTGTAGTTTAGTATTAGTTTCTTTTCTACAAATTTAGATATATTAAGCTGCTCATAGCGTCTTCAGTTACCTCCGAAAGCCACAGCTGGACTGATGGTGAGGGACTGCATTATGAAATGTGTAGTTTAGTATTAGTTTCTTTTCTGCAAATTTAGATATATTAAATCATACATGACATCTTCAGTTGCCTCCGAAAGCCACAGCTGGACTGATGGTGAGGGATTGAATCATGAGTGTATGGTTTAGTATTAGTTTACTTTCTGCAAATTAAATATCAGTTACTCAAGTTGTTTATGATTACTTCCGAAAATCATAGCTGGACTAATGATGAAGGGTCAGAAGATAAATTGATGATACTGATTTATATTTATTTTGTTGCAATTTTGAATTTCCTTAAACATAGTTTCTTTTGTGTTTAGTCAGCAGCAAGAATAGTTTGGTTTTCATGCTCACTAGTTTACTGTTTTGATTTATTAGATTAGCAGCACCTTTTCATTTCAGCAGTACATTTTCATTTTCTTTCTTGTCATTGTAAATTTCAATTTGCTTTTTAAAGTTTCAAGTTGGTAAATCATTATAGGGGATATCACTTCCTTGAACAAACATAACCAAACTTGTTTTCATCTTAGAATTTCCATTTCACCCTAGAAAAACCAAAAACGACAAAAAGTTAAGAAATAGGTTATCTTGCACATATAGTGCGCCGCACTTCATCAGCTTACGATTCCCGGATTGACAAATTAAATGCAGCAATTTAGGACACACTAAATTGACCAAACATTTAGCGCCCGTTCTTGAAGATGATGTAACTGATGACCATTCTTCAAAAAAACATAAAATCATAAAAAGAAGGAAAACTTGATAACTTCTTGAAGTATGCTCTTTCCTCTTGCACCTAGTGTGATCTGGAGGATCAAGAAGGAGTTATTTATTTAGTAATTTCTTAAGTATGCTCTCTTCTTGCACCTAGTGTGACCTGGAAAGATCGGAAAAAAAAATTAGTAAGCTGACTTTCAAAAATAAGTAATGACATGCATAGAGCAAGAGATTCTAGGGGAAGGTTTATAGCTAAAGCCAAGAGTTCGATTTTCACAACTCCATCTTCTTCAAGGCATAGACGAGGATTCACCACCATCTACCCCTAGCCTTAAGATTTTTGGAAGTCAAGGAACAACTGAATTAGAGGATTCTCCTATACCACCTATTCAATCCCATTTAGAAAACAAAGAGACTTTCTCTCATTCTCCCTTGGTAGAAAAACTAGAGGACTTTAAGGACTCTAAAGAAACTATCATGGCGGGGGAAGTAATAGATGGAGGTGGAGGTAGAGAGGAGGAAACAATGGAGATAACAATGGTGAAGGAAATAATGATAGAAACAAGGATTTGGGATTCCTATAGTTGATGAGGAAACTCATGCAACAATGAAAAATATCTCACCATCTGTTCTCCCTAACTTTTATGGATTCGCGAAGTGACGATCTGAAACATTTCTGTTTGAGTTTGAAGTCGTGTGCCGAACCTATGACTATATGGAAGACTCTCAAAAACTCAAACTGTTTCCTTCAACATTGAAGGGAGCTGCTTTGAAATGGTTCATGGGATTAGCCACCCAATCTATTAGGACTTGGAATGATATGAAACAAACATTTTTGGATAGATACTTGGACTATTGTATCCCCACCAATCACAAGGATGGGGGGGGTATTCAAAATGATGCAAAAAGAAGATGAAAATTTGGAAGACTTACTTGAAAGATTTCAATACAACTTGAAAAGAGAAAAGATGAGCAACTTAGATGATGAAACCTTGAAAGCCCTCATATTAAAAGCCATTAGAGATGAATGGATAGATATTTTAAACATGATGGGGAAGGGAGACATTTCTCAACTTCCACTTCGTGACATAACAGAACTATGTGTCCATCTCTCAAGAGGAAAATCTAAAACAGGAAAAGGGCCTAGGGATCCTTCTCTTATTAGGGCTAACAAATCTGCAACTGGATCAGTAAGTAGGGCAGAGATTGGTAACATGCTTGATGAGTTTAAAACTGATATTTTAGGGAGCCTTAGTGAACAACTAGATACCCTTAAAATTCAAAACAAGCAGAAAGCAGAAACAGATGCTTTAGCCATCTTTTGTCCGAAATGTAGGAAGAAACATGCTTTAAGGGAATGTCCCTTGGATGCAAAAGTTGGAGAAACATGTATGATTTGCTCAGAAAATCATGAGATCAAGGATTGTCCTTCAATTCCTGGACTCAAAGCTGTTTTTAAAGAAGACCCAAATTCAGTAGAATCTCTCTGTTTTGTCGCAAGGAGACCTTGGCAGGGACAACAATCTCAAGGGTTTAACAACCCTATGAATCTTCAAACCCCACCAAACTGGAATCCTTGGCAACAACCTTGGCCCCAACATCAAAATTCATATCAGCCATGGGTACAAGGGATGCAAAATCCTTATGGGAGATTTGCTCAATTTTATCAATATCCTCCATCTTTTCAAAATCAATAAGCTCCACAACTTCCAAACCCAAATCCACAACTTTCATTGCCATTTCCACAACAACAACCTTCTCAACAAAATCCAAATCCTCAACTCATGCTTCCATACCAACAAAAGACAAGTCAACTTCCAGCTCAACCATTGCCAAATCCTAATAATAAGAATCCTCAGAATACTTACATGGTAGAAGGACAACAATTTCCTACCTATATGATTGTTCCTCTCAACGATGTACAACTCAGATCTGGTAGAGTTTTAGAAAAACCTTCTATAGATATTCGAGAGCAAGATACCTCTGAGGAGGACTCTCTTCAAGTCAATAAGGGTTCTGAGGAAGAATCTCTTCAAAATTCAAAAATTCAAAAAGAAAAAGAAAAGCTAACATCCACAACTCCTATAGTTGAGCAACCTGCATCTTCATCTACACCTCCTTTTCTTGAAAGACTACAAATTGATAAGGGGGTGGAGAAACAAATTTTGTTGCCTAACTATGACTTTCTAGATGAATTGAAGAATGTTTGTATCAAGATTCCATTGCTACAAGCCATTCGAGAAATTCCTATTCTAGCAAAAACCATAAAGGAGTTGAGTTTCAAAAAACCAGGAAGGAAACTAAAAGACACAAGAAGAATCCACCTGGTAGGAAAGATTGCAGACATTATGATGGGAAAAATTACTATGCAGAAGTATGTAGATCCAGGAAGTCCAATTGTCAAGACACATATAAATGGAATAGAAATTCCAAACACATTGATTGACTTAGGGCTGCTATCAACATTATGAGTAGACAGACTATGGAACAGTTAAAACTTCCTAACCTTCTTTTTACACCTACTTTATTGCAACTTGCAGATCGATCGGTTATTAAACCAGATGTTGTATTAGAAGATATTTCAGTCTCCTTAGATTCTTGGGAATATCCAGTAGACTTTATGATTTTGACTCCCAAAAGTAATCTAGGAGGACATCCAATTATCTTAGGAAGACCTTGGCTGGCCACAGCTGATGCTTTTATTAGTTGTAGATCTGGAGACATGTACATTTCTAATGGTAATTCGACAAAGAAATTCAATTTGTATCCTCCAGCAAGAGCAATCACAGAAATAGGAGACAATGAATGGGTCGATGATGAGAACACTATACAACCTGTCTTTACCATCTCTGAAATCAGTGAGGATAGTCAAATTCTGAACACATTAGAAAATTTTGAGATATTTTCAGAATATGACCCCACACAATTTCAGTTGGAATCTGACATAGAATATTTATCATCTAGACAAATGTCTCTTTACTCTATGGAAGAATTTGGTAATTCTGCTATTGAGATTTTTCCAGAAAAAACATTGAATATCAACAAACATTTGGAGAAGTCACAACAAGAAGAACTAACGAGAATCTTGCAAAAACATTCTACTGCATTTGCATGGGAGTATACTGACATGAAGGGTATTGATCCTAAGACTTGCATCCATCATATCTATATTGAGGAAAACAGTAGACCAATCAGACAACCTCAAAGAAGGATGAATCCAAATCTTAGGGAGATAGTGAAAGAAGAGCTCCAAAAACTTCTCAATGTAAACTTCATTTATCCAATTTCGGATAGCCGATGGGTTTCTCCTTTGGTTATAGTACCTAAAAAGAATGGTAAATGGAGGGTATGCATTGATTACAGGGAATTGAACAAAGCAACTTTGAAGGATCACTTTCCTTTGCCTTTTATTGATCAGGTATTAGATACATTAGCAGGTAAAAAGTACTTTTCATTTTTGGATAGTTTTAGTGGCTATAATCAAATTCAGGTAGCACCTGAAGATCAAGATAAGACCACATTTACTTGTCCATGGGGAACTTTTGCCTACCGAGTGCTTCCTTTTGGGTTATGTAATGCACCAGCAACATTCCAAAAAGCAGTACTAGGAATTTTTTCTGATCTAATCCATGATTGTGTAGAGGTTTATATGGATGATTTTACAGTTTATGGTAATTCATTTGAAGAGGCATTAGAAATTTGGAAAAAGTCCTTATAAGATGTAAAGAAACAAACCTTTCATTAAACCATGAAAAATGCTTTATGATGTTTACTGAAGGTATTGTTTTGGGACATCATATTTTAGGAGATGGGATTAAGGTTGATAGATCAAAAGTTGAAGTCATCTCCAAGTTTCCTATTCCAAATTGTCAAAAAGATGTTAGAAGTTTTCTAGGATTTACTGGTTACTATAGAAGATTTATAGAAAACTTCACTAAAATAGCATCTCCACTCTTCAAATTGCTTACAAAAGACTGTGAATTTAAATGGGATCCTGATTGTCAATTAGCTTTTGAAACTTTGAAAATAAGAATATCTGAAGCACCTATCTTGAGAGGACCAAATTGGAAACTTCCTTTCCATATTTCTACAGATGCTTCAGATACAGCTCTTGGAGCTGTGTTGGGTCAAAAAGATTTAATTCCTTATGCCATTTATTGCACCAGTAAAAATTTGACTCCCACAGAGTTGAATTATACTGTGACTGAAAAAGAGTTCTTAGCTGTTGTTCATGCAATTAATAAGTTTAGACATTACATAGCAGGCTATGAAACTTTTATTCATACTGACCATTCTGCAATTAGATATTTAATGAACAAACCTGTTACTAATGGCAGAGTGACAAGATGGCTTTTACTTTTGCAAGAATTCAATATTACTGTGTTGGATAGACTAGGAAAACATAATACAGTAGCTGATTTCTTGTCTAGGATTCAGAATACTAAAGAAGATTCTCCTGTAGAAGATAAATTTCCTGATGAATACTTGTTTGCAGTAACTATTAAGACCCCTTGGTATGCAGATGTTGCTAACTATTTGGTTACAGGGAAACTACCTTCACATTTATTTCCAAGAGAAAAACGAAAGATTATTCAGGAGAGTTCAAGATATTCATGGATTTCTAACGAATTGTTTAAAACAGGGCCAGATCTTGTGATCAGAAGATGTGTCAGGGAAGATGAAATGCCCGATATTCTTAAGGCATGTCATGATGAACCATGCGGCGGACACTTTGCGGACAAAAGGACGGCCTATAAAATCCTTTCCTTGGGATATTATTGGCCTTCTCTCTTAAAAGATGCAAAACAATATGTCAAAAGGTGTGATAGCTGCCAAAGAGTAGGGAAACCTACCCTTTCAAATGAAATGCCATTGCAAACACAGGTACTCATTGAACCCTTTAAAAAATGGGCTTTAGATTTCATTGGACCTATTAATCCACCATCTAAGCAAAAGAAGTATATATTGGTTTGTACTGATTATGTTACTAAATGGGTAGAAGCTAAAGCATTAGTATCTGCTACTGAAAATTCAGTTGTTCAGTTTCTTTATGAGGATATTTTTACTCGCTTTGGTGTTCCAAGAGAAATTGTGACAGATCAGGGGAGCCAATTCACATCCAATTTGGTGGAAAAATTGATGGAAGAATACAAAATCAAGCACAGAAGATCTACTCCTTACCATCCACAAGAAAATGGTCAAGTGGAGTCCACAAACAAAGTTCTTGAAAGTATCATCACCAAAACTGTTCATCTACATAGAAGAGATTGGGCAGAAAGGCTTCCGGAAGCCTTGTGGGCCTACAGAACTACATGGAGGAATACAACAGGACATTCTCCCTATGAACTTGTTTATGGGAAAGAAGTCTTGCTCCCCATTGAGTTCCAAGTCAAGACCTTCAAGATAGCAGTTCAGTTGGGGATGGACTCATCAGAAGCCCAAAAGCATAGAATGGAGCAGTTGAATGAGCTAGATGAGATCAGACAAGAAGCAATTCTAAGAACTGATCTAGTTCAATATCAAAGAACTAAATGGCATGACAAATATATCAAAGAGAAGAAGTTTCAAGAAGGAGATTGGGCATTTTTATTTGATTCCAAGTTTAAATATTTTCAAGGGAAATTTCAGACTCATTGGCTTGGGCCATATGAGATTGACAAGATCTTTAGCAATGGAGCTGTAAGAATCAAGACCATTGATGAGTTTCAAACTCCTCTTATTGTGAATGGTCATAGGTTGAAAGTTTATCATAAGCCACTCTCAAAAGAATATTTTGTCAAAATGTTGCAAGAAAGTTCTGCAATCAGGCTGGTACAGAAGAATTCTTCTTCTCCACCAGCCTAGCTTTTGTTTTTCAGTTAAAAAAAAATAAAATAAAAAAAAAATGATATAAGCCTGAAAACCAATCATTGATTGGCAGTCTTATACAGAAAATATAGGGTGAAAATCAGGGAAACCTGACACTCTATATTTTCCAAAAAAATCTTTCCTTCATTTCACAAGCTTTGTCACCACTCATTCCACTTCATTCCACTTCATTCCACTTCATTCCATTTCATTTCACTTCATTCCACTTCATTCACTTTATTTCATTCCATTCCATCAATAAAAATCTTTTTCATGACCATTTCCATCTGGTCATTTGTCATTTGTTCATTTCCATTCATCCAAGTAATAGCTGTGTCAGTTTCCGCAGCTGACATCTGTTTCCGCAGCTGACTCCAGTTTCCGCAGCCAGAAGCAAATTCCGCAGCTACTACTCTGTTTTCAAAAGAGAATGTACAGTCAGATGTTATTGCCATAATTATGAAATAAAATGCAGGTGAGAAGATCAATGGAGCATTCAAGACACCAATGGAGATCAGTCAGTTGAAGACCAAAGGAAAAAGCAAAGATTCCAAAGGTATGAATAAAATTTATTTCAAATAGTATTGAAAAACACATTTTTATATAGTTTTGAACCATGAGCTCTATTCATTATGCGCAATGATTATATTGACAGTTCCGTAACCTTTCACGATCTCCATATTATCCTCTTGCATTTATTCACAAACGGTTTCATCATTAAACCCCGATTTTCACTCATGATCCAATATCCCACCGGTGATAATGAAGCGTATTTGATTTGACCAAGGACTCTTACAAGCCGCATCAAGTCACAACCTTTGATTGAAACGTGTTCACATTTATTTCGTAGCCACCAAAATTCAAAATGCGGCTGAATGTGTTATATTCTATCAATCTACTCAGTCCTATCTTTGCTATGTTTTCGAAACCCCACTCTGTTTTGTTTTACTCCGTTTCGTTCCTTTTGCTCATTCTCACTCCCAGATATCTACCCACAGTCTCACTCCATTCCGTTTATAGTGCTCATTCCCATTTTATGATACATTCCCACAGCCATTGTGCTCGTTCCTGAGCATTCAACCATTCTACTTCCATTTGAAACCCTCACGAAGGAAAATTTGTGAAAAACAGAGAAGTGAAATGGGTAAATTGCTAAGGGCAGAGCCGGAAGGACCAAAGTTTATAGAGGGATATCCGCAAGCAAAGGAGATATTAAAGAAAGCAAAATGGCTGCGTTTTATTCAGAAATTCAGAGGTTATCACAGAGAAGTTACGAAAGCATTTGCAAGGTCATTTGATGGCTCGGAAGCAGAAATTGGAGACCTCAAGTTTTCGGTCAATGAAGCATCAATAGCAACAGCCACGGAACTTCCTCAGGAGGGAGAGCGTTGGTTCAAAAATAAAAGCATCAGTGATGAGGCATGGAGAACAATCTTACGAAACCAAGGTATGGACATAACTGTTTTTAAGAGAGGAATTCCTGTGCATGCATTGAAGGAAGAATGGGCCACTTTACTGCTAATTGTTCATAAATTCATTACATGTGAAGGCCGTTTTGGGTCCATGTACATGTACCATACCAGGCTATTGATGAATTTTCTAGAAAACCAAACTCTCAATCTCCCATATTTTCTATTCAATAGCTTGAAGAAAATGGTTGTGACTGTTCAAAAACACTTAGGAGATGTAGAGCCTCATCTATATCACCACGGCCTTATAAAAATTCTTATTGAAAAGGAGTTAAAGGAAAGAAAAGACACATGGGAACAATTCCTAGTTAGAAATTTCTTTGAGGAACCTCAGGAAATTCCTGAAGGTAGTTCAATAAGAAGGAGTAGAAGAAAAAGAATAAATGTTGAAACCCAAATTACTCCTACTCGGGAAATTCCCGCAGCTAGCACAGCAAGAAGAAGTAGGAGGAAAAGAACAATTGAGGAAATCCAAAACACTCCTACTACTACTATGGAAAGAACTGATAGGGAAGAGAGACTGGTAAAAAGAAAGAAGAAGGAAATCAAGGGTAAGAAGCCAATAACACCAAAAGGGAAAGAAACTATTGAGGCTGTACATAAAACTCCTTCTTCTGAAGAAGAAGATCATCAAGTGCTATCAGAAAGATTAGTCTATCTTCAAAAACAGTCATCTATATCCAAGAAGGCAGAGAAAGGAAAACAAAAACAAAAGGGTAGTGTACCACAGCATATGAGGAGAAGCAGCAGACTTAAAGGGAAATTGAGAAAAACGCAAATTAAGGGTCCTCATTTCATTGATTTGGGTGAGGAGACATCTGAACAGTCCCCAACTGACCATAGTCCATATCAGTCAGTTAGTGAACCTGGTTCCTTTCATTCCCAATCAGACAATGAGCATACTCCATCTTATTCTCAGCAAAATATTGATGTAAGCCCTCCTCGGCCAGATTTTGAACATAACTCTCCTTTACAGCATTTTGGGGACAGCCCAATCAAAATGACACCTGAAATATACCCCAAGCAGCAGGAGGTATATGACTATATAGAATCCTTGGAAAAGGCAGCCACAGGTCCAAGTACTTCTTCCATTCAGCCACATACATTGCAGGATGATTTGGTCCAATCATTAAAGCAGGAAATTTTTGAGCTGGAGCTTTTAAATAGGCATATCAAAAATGAAAATGAAACATTGAAAGAACAAGGCAAGCTAGACAAGATCATCCATGATAATACTATGTTACATTTGGGAATATGGCAAAAGAAGAATAAGAAATTGAAAAGGAAATGCCAGAAATTGAGCAGAGCACTTGTAAATATCAAATTTAGGTGCTTAATGAAGAAACCCAGAATGATGGTAGTACCAAAGAAGAAGAGAAGAGGATTGGATGTGCTGGCTGAAGTATCAAGGCACATGAACTGAACAAAGAGTATCAAAATTTTGGTTGCATGAGGACATGCAACACCTTCACAGTGGGGGTATGTTGAGTCCCAAATTTGCATCTTTTCAATACATTTTTCCATACCTTTTTCACTCACCTAAACCTCCCAAATTGTCAATATCATGTGCAAAAGAGCATCTAACATGGTTTTTAATTATATTTTTGTGTTTGCTATTTGAACTAGATTTTGTTCATTCAGCTGCGGAATCTTGCCACTTTCCGCAGCTGCTGCAACTTTCCGCAGCTATTTTGTGAAACTCTATGCTACAGGTGTCTACAAGGAAAACGAGCCACATGGGCAGGTCAGGAATGACGTGGACATGGTTCGTGTCCTATTGGTTTGAGAAAACTCATCTAAAGAAGCCGCGGTCAAGGCGTCCACATGGAAGTCAACCATAGAGTCTCATGTCGGCCGGACTATTACAGATGTCCTCAAAGTTAATGACGTTTAAGCTGCGGAGGATTCATCCGACATACATCTGAGTTTGATCGAACCTAAGCATCCACCTCTACGTAGATCTACTTTCCAACACGGCCATACTCCTATATCCGTGGACGTAGTGGTCTACGTGCTTCCCACTAGCATGAACTTTAGGAAACAGTTATAGTTTGTTGTTATATATATTGTGTTTGCATACGCATATGAAGTTAGTTGAAGTTAGTTGATGTTCGTGAATGTAGTCTCTGTTATCTTTTAGTCTGCTCTGTAGTGATTATGTTGCACTTGTGCCGTAACACTACCATTCTGTAATGAACTGCTTTTTAATATGAGAGGACTCTGTTTTTCAACTTAATTCGTGTTTGAGGACCGTTACCAAGCTTGTGTAGAGGGCCCCTGCTCAGCTAAGGTTTTGTGTATTAGTGTATATTTCTCATTTTGTTTCTTTAGAAATCATTGTATCATAATCCATTCATATGTTCATACTTTGCAGTTGTTTCATTTCTGTTTATAAACTTTTATAATTTCCATTTCATTTCTGTTTTTCATGCTTTATGATTGTTAATCACTGATCAGTGTTTATGCTTTTCAGGTTTTAGATAGGCCGCCCGGGCATTTTTATAGCTTTTTGACTAATGACATGGATCTAACATTGTTCTGCTGCTAGTTTTCTTCTCATAGCTTTTGTTTAAATTCAGTCTTGCTTTGTTCATTTCAGTTTTGTTTGCTGCATGATGGTGCATGAGAATTCAGATATACTAATCTGTCTTGCTTGTACTGATTGCCTCACATCCAGGCTCAGGTGATGGTGAGGGATTGTATTATGAAATGTGTAGTTTAGTATTAGTTCCTTTTCTGCAAATTTAGATATATTAAGCTGCTCATAGCATCTTCAGTTGCCTCCGAAAGCCACAGCTGGACTGATGGTGAGGGATTGTATTATGAAATGTGTAGTTTAGTATTAGTTTCTTTTCTGCAAATTTAGATATATTAAGCTGCTCATAGCATCTTCGGTTGCCTCCGAAAGCCACAGCTGGACTGATGGTGAGGGATTGTATTATGAAATGTGTAGTTTAGTATTAGTTTCTTTTCTGCAAATTTAGATATATTAAATCATGCATGACATCTTCGGTTGCCTCCGAAAGCCACAGCTGGATTGATGGCGAGGGATTGAATCATGAGTGTATGGTTTAGTATTAGTTTATTTTCTGCAAATTAAATATCAGTTACACAAGTTGTTTATGATTACTTCCGAAAATCATAGCTGGACTAATGATGAAGGGTCAGAAGATAAATTGATGTAATCTGATTTAGATTTATTTTGTTGCAATTTTTGAATTTCCTTAAGCATAGTTTCTTTTATGTTTAGTTGGCAGCAAGAATAGTTTGGTTTTCATGTTCACTAGTTTACTGTTTTGATTTATTAGAATAGCAGCACCTTTTCATTTCAGCAGTACATTTTCATTTTCTTTCAAGTCTTGTCATTGTAAATTTCAATTTGCTTTTTAAAGTTTCAAGTTGGTAAATCATTATAGGGGATATCACTTCCTTGAACAAACATAACCAAACTTGTTTTCATCTTAGAATTTCCATTTCACCTTAGAAAAGCCAAAAACGACAAAAAGTTAAGAAATAGGTTATCTTGCACATATAGTGCGCCGCACTTCATCAGCTTACGATTCCCGGATTGACAAATTAAATGCAGCAATTTAGGACACACTAAATTGACCAAACATAAACTATAGACGGAGCCTGAAGTTAGCTAGATAGCCTTTGAAATGCTTTCGCTCTGCAATTGCGAAGTAGATCAAAGTTGCTTCAGTCAATCTCCAGTTTAGTTTGGAAACTGAACATTTGGAGCATTGTCTTGTCTCTTCAGTTGATTCTTGTTTCTGCTTGCTTGATCAGCTCTTTTGGGCTGGTTCTTTCTATGAATTTGGGTTTTTGAAAACTCCAAACATCATTGGTCTGATCTTGGATTGCTTATTTTTTATTTTAGCATAGAAAACTTGATTGGTGCGTTTTTTAGCGTGACAATCGCACCAATTGGCGCTAGTTGACAATGTATTACCCGCGCCAATTTTGATATGGCGCTAGTTTCAGCCTGACAGTCGCACCAGTGCTGGGGACTACTAGGGTTTGCTTGATTTTGAGCTTTCTAAGCCTGATCTCTGATTTTGGTTTCATTTTTTTGACTGCTTGAGTGTTTTGGAGCCTTGATTGACTGACTGTTACCTTCGTCCTTTGGTTGTTTGCCCATTTCCATCGATTTTGCATTCTAGCCCTAGGTCATCTAGGTGCTATGGTGTGTCGAGCCTCCCTTGGGAGTTTTTGGTGTCTATCGGTTCAGTCAACCTTGTGATTGCTTCCTTGCATTCGTTTGACAGTTGTTTATCATTTTATTGCGCTATTTGGGTGATTGACTCCTCCTTCATTCGAATTCCGCTTTGTCTCGTTTTGGGCCTAGATTACACGGCTCATTTGTGTCTTTGGGATTTTCTTGGTTTTGAGGGACTTTTGGTCGATTTGAGGTCTGATTGTGATTGCCATTGAGTGGAATTTGATTGGTTTTTCTCTCTTGTCATCATTTCTCGAATCGCCTTTGCATTAGTTTTCATTTTTTTTAGCGCACTTTGCTCTGAAATATTGAAAATATAAAAAAAAAATATCTTTTGCTTTTCATTAGTTAATGTGAATTAGATCTTTTCGGTGTTATTAGTGATTGGTAACCTTCAACGAAAAGCCTTTTAGTTTTCATTAGCTGCATTAGATACATCATTGGCTGTTTTCTGTTCATTTCGTTATTGTGTGAAAAGCTCTCAACTCTCTCATAAATAGCTTTCATCGAATGAAATGATATACTGTGGCATATAGACTGTATTTAGGAGACTTTGAAACATTACATTCGCTAGGGCTTGAAAACTGAAACGTAATTGAAGATAAACTTTAAAATTTACTCAATTTACACTAAGGCAGCATTTAAATCTAACGAAACACATTTAGAGGTCTAGGCTAGAGACGTGTTCCGGCGTCTTAAAACCTAGTAGCTGTCGTTCGCCTCTCGGCTTTAGACAGCACTAGTACGGACTTGTGCTCCCTGTATCGTCATGTATATAAAGGGAGACCCCACTAGGTTTCAATACTTTATCCATAGGAAGCCGAGTCTGCCGCCCTATACCCGTGATACACCGGACACAACATTCGGGGAGATTGCCTACACGTACAGAAAGTCCTTGGTTGATTTCTCTTTCATTTTGAAACCAAGGTGTATATTGCAGTTCATGGTTATTTGGTACACCCTTTGCCTAGTATTCCTGAGTAATCATTTGATCTTTTCTGACTCTTTAATTTGAACGGATCACCAAGCGCTTGTCCTTTCACGCTTGCTTCAAAACTGAAAGAGATAGAGTCACCTTTTCAACCGTTTCTCGACTCTTAAAACATGAAATGGTGAAGTTTCTAGTTTCAATGTCGTAAAATTAATCACCCGCGATCACACGCCCTATAAGATTTTGCTTGTTGGCCGTTTGATTGTGTGCCTTGGTTCTTTTTCAGCCCGTGTGCGATTTTGAGTTGTTGATGGCAACTTTTCTAGAGTTCACCAACCAAGGACTCCCCTCCGATGGGAATCCTAGTCATTTTCCTCCTTTTGGGAATGTTGGTGCTCCTTACATGGCAACGTTGTCCCTTCCTGGGTTAACTGTTGGGTTGCCTGTTTGGTTATTTTCAACCTCTGTGGTTCCGAATGTCTCAACTACTGTTCAATCAGTTCCTCCACCTGAACAGCATCATACTGATTCCAAGGTGGACCTCTCCCCTTCTTCGCCTGTTTCCGCGTCCTCCTCCTCTTCTTCGCCTGGTGAAAGTTTGGATTCGAGTAACCAGGTGGCTAAGAAGAAGAAGAAGAAGTCTGATAAAAGAGAGGCTAAATCTACCACTACTGTTTCTCAAACAACGATGCCTCCTCTTGATAAACCTCCCAACCCTCCACGAAAAGTCAAGTTCCCTTGCATGTTGTGCACGGGAGACCATCTTCTTCGAGACTGTCGAGGCATTCCCAAGGTCCTTGAAGAATGGTCCGACGGTCGCCCACCGTTGTCGTTGGCCTCCGGGAGTCAGGTTAGGGGCACGTCTCCAACTGGTGCTGGTAAGACTCCTAAGAAACAGGGTAAGCTCACCAATCCCTGTAAGTTGTGTGAAGGGCACCATGCCATTCACCTTTGTCGATATATGGATAAAGCAAAAAGAGTCTTGGACAACGCAACTTCTTCTGCATCGCGCCTTCCGCCTGGTTACCAGAAGTTGTCTTTGAGTCCTCCACCAGCTGATGCCACGATTGGTCAAGAGTCATCTTTGATCGATCCCACTCCCCCGGAAATTCAAATTCAGGAATCCATCCCCCACCAACCATTGGTTGTGGGATCGGTTGAGCTAGTTCCGTCCACGGTACGCCAGGTCCTTTCCGTTGAGAGTGGATCTCACACCCCTCATGTCCTTCTAGTTTCTTCAGATTCTTCAGACTTGGAGAAATATTCTCCTGTCCCCGTCCCTCAAGAAGAAGCTCCTTCACCTCCCGTGATGGAGGTCCCAAAGGTTACCCCTCCCACCTTTGAGATGGAGGTCGTGGAGACCGCTCCTTCTTCCATAACATCAGGGGAAGACCTTCGCAGTTCGATGGTAGCCCCTCCGAGTAGTCTAGTCGCTTCCTTTGATTGGAATCGATTTGCAGGATACCGCCTCCCATCTTATGTGCCTTTCGAGATCACGGTACAGGCTTTTGGTCTGGTTGTACCCAACACCATTATAGACGAAGGCGCCTTTGTTAGTGTTCTATCCTCGACTACCTGGAAAGATTTCGATTCACTGCCGCTTGCGCCTGTTTCGCAGAATCTGTTGACATTCAACAAAAGGACTAGCCAACCGTTAGTGATCCTTCCACAGTTACATCTTACTTTGGGAGGTAAAACCATCCATATGGATGTGATGGTTGTTCCAGGCCCCTTGGATTTCAATCTGCTTTTGGGGCGCGATTACACCTATGCCGTGGGAGCACTTGTTTCCTCCCTCTTTCACGTGATGTGTTTTCCACATGAAGGACGGATCGTGACCATTGACCAGCTTGCGTTCTTTGGTCCTAATGTGGCAGCTGGCTGCCATCATCCCTTCCTGGATTTTATCCACCCGTTGTATCTGCCCCACCACAGGTCAACTATGTGGCGACCTACCCCGTGCCTGTGCTCAGTGATAGTGCCATCATGCATCGTGTGCTGGGGGCATTGGGTCCAGACTTCCAAGATTTTTTCCTTCCATCGTACGGGAAAATCTTGGAAGCCATGACTTCTTGTTCATTATAAGGAGGTCAGCCAGAGCATAGTTCCTCTGCCTGTGTCAAGCTCCTTCAAAAATGAAACCAGGTTCCCGGAGCATAGTTCTTTTTCATGTGTCAAGCTCCTTAAAAAATGAAATAAGCTGCTACGAGGATAGTTCTTTTAAGTATGTCAACCTCATTAAAATAATGAAACATGAGCTCGTTCAATTCGAGTGCGTTCGATTCAGATCAAACTGTTGTCAACCTTCAGTCCATTTTCAATGGACTGAAGCTTGGGGGTCATGTACCTCGAATTGAGACACCATGTTGGGGCGCATGCCCGTCTTCCTCATTTCCAAGCATATTTTGCATGTGAAAATATGCATGAAATAAAGCCCTAGGTGTCTAATCTCCGTGGTGCTCATGATAACAAGCCACCGCACGCACTAAGCGTCTCAGAAGACGGTGGAGGTGACTAGGCACTCCCACCGTATGTCTCTGGTATGCTAGTGGGACATCTGCCAGCCGGGCATAGTCTGGAATCCCCCGGGCAATCCCCTCGAGGTTCTGGACCAACTCTTCTCCCTCGGCACCCTCCGCCTGAGGGTCAGCTGCGGGATGAGTTCTCCGTGAAATAGGAGACATACCGGCAGGTCTTTCTGGGCCGACATCTGCATGCACATAAAACTGCTGTTAGGACGAGCATGTATTACCAAAAAATCATAAAACACAAAAATCAAAAAGACGATCTTACCCAACTCCTTGTCCCAGTCATCTCCCTCCGGGAGTGAAAGATCTGGATCACCAGTGAAATCGGTCCCTGCATATGGCCAGTCTTCGACTACGATCAACTGACATCATAGCCACCCAAAAAACGACGGCCTCCAGGACATCTGTTGGCCCCCTCCTGCTCCGGGCATCAGTGCTGCCCAGCGAGCCATTCTCGGCTCTCGTGGTACCAGCTCAGCTACTTTGGCCCCTTCGCCCTGGAAGATTGGTAGTCGTTCCAGAATGAACGATACTAGGATAGAATCGTATCCAAAATGCTTCAGTTTGGCCTGCTTGCACTTCGTGAGCTGTCTCTTCATGTTGATTGTCGCCATTGTAGCCCAGTCAAACAGTGTAGGACTCATACACCCTGAGGCTAGTATGAGTTGGGCCTTGGTCGCCTCATGTGGAGCTTTCGATCCTGCAGCTTGTGTAATGGTTTGTAGCACTACTCTGAGTGCTAGATCCTCGACGGTGTGAATGTCTACCTTTCCGCTTCCTAATCCGGTTCGTGCCCTTGGGCACACCCTCACCATTACCTGCTCCATGTTTTCACCAGATGGTCTACTCCCTGTCAATATGTGATCCAGGTTGATATTGGTGGCCACCCGCCTATTCCACTTGGGCCCCCACCATTGTCTCTTTCAGTTTTTCAGTTTCGGCATAACTTACTATTTTTAGCAGTTTTTCGGGTCCTGAACTTCAGGAGCCGTTTTGAGGCCCTAAACGACGTTTTTTGGGCATCGTTTTACCAAAAAATTTAATGGAATGAAATTCATCCCGAAAGTTGTGGTCCTCGAACAGAGCTTTCTAATGATGTATCATGTGCGTCAAACGGAGATAGTAGGCCAAAGTTACGTCCCTGGGAAGTTGAAACACCAATTTACCCAAACGGGGCCCATAGTTTTGGCGCTTCATCTCCTAGGGGTTAGGTTTTTGGATGTTTAGGGTTATCCATTATTTCTCAATAATAAATAGGCCCTCGAGCCTCATTGTAACTCAATTCAGAGGCCTGTAGTCGCCACATCTCTTCTCAAAGATAGCTACCAGTGCCCTAGCTAGTTTTATTCCATTCTGTCTGTAAACAAATTTCAGTTCTTTGATATTAATGAAATGAAGTGTTATTTCCGTTGCATCTCTGTATTTATGGTTATATGTTTATTCTGTTGCGTTCCTGCATAAATCTGGATTAATATGGGCACTGGACCTCTGCGCGATAGTCCGGTTATGAAGTATACGTCAGAAACCTCCAGTTCTAATACTTGATCCCGCAGCTTGAACACTTGTTCATTTTCATCCCAAATACTGATCAGGTATTATAGAAGCTCAGGTTGAGATCGTAAGCAAGGTGTCAGGAAGAAATTTTTAAGCCCACAATTCTTGAGAGCATTCATACAAGTTTCGTTCTCCATGGCTAGTTCGTCCTCTTCCCCATGCTCCCTCTCTTTCCATTCGATCACCATTGTACTCGGTTGCCTGCATCAACATGGTCAAAAACCCTTAATTAAATCTCTGGTATACTTTGAAATCCATTCAAATCACTAGTTATTTGCAATTTTGAAACGGAAAACCGTATTGCGCCATTGGCGCACCTGTTTCCATAACAGTCGCGCCAGTTTGCGCAGGCTCTTTGTATACAAAAGGCCATTGGCGCGGGTCCGTGCCCGATACCCGCGCCAATGGGCGGAGCCCTAAAATTACAAAAATCTTCCACAAAAATCTAATGAGAAATGGAAAACTATGAAAAAATGGATTAAAATGGAGTACAAGGAAGCGCCTCTTACCTGGAACGAATGGGGATCTGAATGGTAGCTCGAATCTGTCGCAATCACCATCAGAAGGTTTGCACAAAATGGACCACTGCTGCTCTCCAAAAGAGGTAAATAGTAAAAGTAATTTTGTTTTTACCATTTGAGACTATTTATAAATTTTTGAAATCTAAAATAGGTTTTAAAATTCATTTTTTATCAATATTTTAATATATTTTGTCGAAAATGGATTTTACGCTTGCCTCTGTGTGTAGCAACAGGTTTGTACGCGACTTAAACGGTGAAACGAGTTGTATTTTATACTTTTTCGGACTCGGTAAAAACACGAAAAATTCACTTTGGAGTCATCTTTCAGCTCTTTTCTGACTCTCTAAATATGAAAAGATTGCCGAGGCCCTTGTCGTTTTGATCTCGTTAAAGTGGACACAAAACGACATCTACCCAGTATACGTTTACCCCTTTTTCGGGCTAGGATAGATTATTTACGAAAAAGGAATACCCTAGCCTATCGCGACTAGGAGGTTTTCTCAGACATAGTTTTCTACCTTTTCGGATCTGAGGAACTATTTACGAAAAGGGACCATTGGAGTTTACTTTTCAGTTGTCTTTTCACTAAACATGAAAAGACACCAATTTCTTCCTTTGTCAGACTCGTTAAACCCTGATGACATCGGATTCAGTCGAAATGACGTTATTCGAGTCGCTCCTTCCTAGGGCTCGTTAAATGTACTAGGATGGACTTATATCACAAGCATATGCTATCCCCTTCAAGCTTGTCATCAAAAATAATTGGGGTACTCGCCAGAAATGGCGGGGAAAAATGGAACCAGCATCATTGTCGTGTTGGCAGTATGTCGCTCTTGAACATGGCACTTGTCTGCATTCGTGTCGGGTTGGGGACATCTCATCTCGTTTTTCACTTGCCTCCGTGGGTTTGGGTAATCCATTTTGACCTCTCATCTGCTCTTTGCCTCGTCACTATGACCTCTGATCTTTTGATGTCAAATACTGCCAAGTCCACTATCGTGCCAGTTGACCTCTGCAAATACCAACCTTCCTATGATTCTCATCTGATCGTGGTTCGCAAAAACATTATGTTCCTCTGTCTCGTGTCGATGATGTGGGAAACACTATGGCCCACCTTCGATCAAGGTCACTTCCTATCGACTCCAGCTCATTATCCGGGAAGCTGATCTAGGGACTCCCTTCTAGTGCCTTGGAGCCTGCATGCCTCAATGGAAAGTTCTTCGCATTCAACGCGAGGTTTTCATTATCGGCCTCCGATCGAGTGATTCTACGGGTGTTCGATGCCAGTTCATTGATTCACATGCCGTAGATTGTACATGTAGTACCTTGAGGGCCATTGTCATTATTGGTGGTACCTCTCGCGTCTGTTAACAGCTTTCATCATTGGCTGGTAATCAGGCGATGTTCTTGCATGTTCGACTTCAGCTCACATATTCACATGCTTGGACTTGTACTATGTTCGGGTCAAGATGGAGCGCAAGACCCTGGATTGTGTCTGTTGTAATCCAGGCTGCGATTTTGTGGATTATTATGATTGGTTAAGTGACTCACTTACTGGATGGCTGCGACCATACCTGAGTCTATTTATCAATCCTCACTGGATGGTTGCATCCATGCCTCGGATCTAGATTATTACATACTCTGTTATGGATGGCTGTGCCCATACCATGTATATATCATGTATTTTAGATATCCGTTGTACTTCTCTACGCAAGTTTTCCGACGGCGGTGTTTTCAATTGGACACGTTCTCGTAAAGCATTTCACCCCTCTCTCTCTCTCGGGCCTCATACTTTAGGGGGCATCTGTTACACAATAATTTGTCACCGTCCCTGCAATCCCCATCCCGCACATTGGAGGGCTCATTTTGTGACCTGTGAGCAGTGACATGGCTTGAAACCACTTTCATGACATCCCTCTAAACAAGAGCTTTCATTGCCCTGAAGACATCTCCTTGTGAAAAACCCTAAAAGTGGCCCTTTTAGCATTGGTGCGAGCAGGCAGTTCAGTACCCGCGCCAATGGGGAAAATACTTCAAAGAGGCCGCGCCAGTTGGTGCTCTGTCCCAGAGTCGCACTTGCGCCAGCCAATTTAAGGAGTGTTTTTTAAAAATAAATGGTGGAAGTTTCGTCCTAACTGATCCAGGAACTGATATCTATCTTGAGTTGGGAGGTTTGGCTACGGGTTTCCATAGAGAGGAAGTGGTTTGCCACCTCTCATGGAAGCTTCCTTGATGATAGGGCCAATCCCATGATTATAGGGATCCCAACTCCCCTTCCTCCATCTATAAAAGCTTTCTCATCTCCATTGCAAGCTAGTCTTCAAGTTCCCAAATTTCCCAAGAGCCTTATGCTGCAAGAGCCTCCATAATTCCCTTAAGGCCAATTTCAAGCAAGGAGACTATCGTCAAGATCCGAAGAGAGAGGTTTGTCCCATCCTTGACAGGATTTTCGAGACGTGTTCTGCTGGCGACCCCCCGAAGGAGAATTCAGCGTTAGAACTATGGTTGTAATTTTCCTTTGATTGATTATTAATGAACGACTATTGGTTATGGTTCCACTCTTGTTGTTATTTACGATGATGAGTTATGTCCTTTCTGACTGACATATAGCTGCATCTACTGGATTTTACGCTTGCGTTTTTTTTTTTTCTCGCATGTGCAGGTGTCCCATCACGGAGATCATGGGGATCGTGATCTGCCAAAGCTGAGGAACGGGAGCGCCATCTCTTCTACAACGACTGCGTTGGATTCCAGGTAAGCCTTCATCACTAGTTGGTTTATTTCCAATTAGGAACCTGCAATATAGTGTGATTGATTGTTGCTAGACCCGGTCTGGGCTAGTAGGGATCGCCTCTGTCCGCAGAGGGGATTTACCTCCACAACAACGGGCAAATTGACTCACGTTGGGGAGTGGTTAGATTCCATACTGGTGCAGCTAGAGTGCATATTGGAGCGTCGAAGAAAGCTCTCTTTAGGCATGCATAGATGAGGATGGAAGCACTATTAGGCTACGTTTTTTAATTGGAGAGAGAGAGACAGATTTACATATTCATATTTCATGTATTGACCAGGATAGTGAGATGAGACTACCTGAGTTGCACAAGGTGCAACATCCACATGTTGGGATTATTTTATGTGCAGAGTTCATGCATTCGATCCCTCTCTTGGGATTCGATGGCGAGAGATTCTAAGTTGGTACCCAATGGAGCGGGCTATGGAAATGGTAGTGGACCTAGGTGTAGCTCAACAGGATCTTCCAGGCACTAGGATACCGGAAGCTCAAACTAGCATTAGAATCTGGGAGGGACCACCTATCATTTCCAAAATATACTGGTTGACTACGACCTTGATGATATGGTTGACCTAACAACTGAGCATGCATATTTTCTAGGAGATTTTTGGATAGTACTAGTGGCCAACCATTTTGTGGGAAGACTCCTTGGTTTTTCTTGGTATGATGGTTGTGAATGGAATCACAGGATGATCAATATACTATGGTAGGAGTTTGTTGGAGGAGGTGGAATTGGTAGGCCACCAGACATTGCTTTTTAAGGATCTGGGGATTATTCACATTTGTGTGGGGTATATTGAAGGACACAAAGGAGCATAGAAAGGGTGGCATCACTACTAGTACCTAGGGATATTCACTTTTTGGGTCCCTCAGGGAGGATTTGGAGGGGAGATCCATTCACCGAGGAGTATGGTGATGCGATGGTGGAGGTGATGATATTGTTGGGTGCATTCCGACGTATATGGACACAACTTTAGGCGATCACATCCGGGGATGGGTAGGAGCATATAGCATAGAGCAGTGGTCTGCAGATAGGCATGGAGATGCATGGGGTTGTGTTGTAGTATGTTGGACTGTGTTGTGGAGTAGGGGTGCCACACATCGCACTAAGTACATGCGGGGAGTGACAAGTGCAGTGACACAATCAAGGCATGGGATGATACAAGATGATATAGTCGTAAACGAGGGTATCTAGTGGTGTACCAAGATAGGTTGTGGCATAGAGTCGCATGTTGTGGAGTATAGTGATACTTGGTGGTATGATATGACGCATGATGCAACACAGCAGACTCTTGAAGCATTTCCTAAAAGGAGACTTATGGAAAAATTAATTACGTGTATTATTGGATGCAGCTCACCTAGGATCGATGAGGACATTCTTGAGCATCTAGGGACACCATGTTTAGTGGAGACATCGCTTCGATGGGGTTATCAACATATTCGAGGCGGAGAGAGGGTCATCTGTAGGATTACTTTTGAGCATTCTATAAGACTCTTGATCATACCTTTTGGGACATACCCACCCATCATCCTCCAGTGTTGCTTACAGTCGCAAAGTGTTTTGTTATTTCCCCTTGATAGTCTCCATTCATGCAGCAGGTCATGGGAGGCTTACCCTAGGTAGTTGGATGAGACAACCCGTGTCATGGGCCGGGAGGAGACTCTCTAGTTGAGACACGTGTTAGCTGCATGAGTTGAGGGATACATTCTTAGGGATGGCATGGTTGATTGTATAGGTAGAATATGTTCCACCCCTGGCCTCACAATTTTAATGGCAGAAGTGTCCTCAAACACATAATTCTATTAATAGGAAAATAAATTACATGAGAAATTTGCAAGAGTTTACACACATAGACTCCAACACTCTTGCAATTAGGAAAATGACCTATTTATAAGCTACATGTCCTAACTTATTTTAGTTGTGGACCACTTGATAAAACAATAAGTGTCCATTTACAATAAATATTATTCTAACCAATCTACTAACTTTATTCCTATATTAGAGCCTAATATACGACACTATTTTAGAGTCATATATTTTGTGGCAATATTCTATTTCTAAGTGTCTCTAATATTAATTTAAATATTCTAATTTAATAAATATTTTATCCTATCTTTAAAATATGATATTTGGATCATCTAACATTCCCCCTTATGATCCAAAGATACATTACAACCTATACCAAGTTCATCCATGAACTCAGTAAATTTTATCCTGCCAAGAGGTTTGGTGAAGATATCGAAGATCTGATCTTCTGGAGGACAATAAATCGGCTTGATGACATCCTTTGCAATGAGTGATCTGATATGATGATACTTAGTGTCCACACGCTTTTTCTTTGAATGAAAAACTAGGTTCTTAGCAAGATTTATTACTGATTGGTTGTCGATGAATAACGATGTAGCTTATGCTGGAGGAATTCCCAAGTCCTGTAAAACTCTAGGCAACCAAACAATCTTACATGTTGCTTCCCATGCTGATATGTACTCTGCTTCTGCTGAAGAAGTGGCCATTGTAGCTTGCTTCTTGCAACTCCAAGGCACTGTAGCTGACCCCATGTTCATTAAATAACCTGAGGTTGATGCCCTATCATCAGTACTGCCAGCACAGTTAGCATCTGAAAATCCACCAAGTACAAAGGTTTTAGTCTTTTTGTAAAGAAGACCAAAATATTTTGTTCCTTGGATATAATGAAGAAATCTTTTGGCTGCATTCTAGTGGTTGTCTCGTGGTTCCAGCATAAATCGGGAAAGAATACTGACAACATAAGAAATATTTGGTCAAGTAGTTGTCAGATAAATCAGGCTTCCAATCAACTATCGATAAGTAGTGTTATCCACCATTCCCCCCCCCCCCCCCCTTCAAATTTTGAAAGTTTCAATTTTTGTTTCATGGGGGTAAGAACAGGCTTGCAATCTTGCATTCCAAATTGCCGAAGAATTTTTGCTGCATAATTAATCTGAGAAATGAATATATGATGTGGATGTTGGAATACTTCAACTCCAAGATAATAGTGAAGTAGTCCTAAATCTGTCATCTTAAAACCTGCATGTAATTTCTTTTTCACCTGTGCAATGTGATCATCATTGTTTCCAGTGATAATCAAATCATCTACATACATAACCAGAATCACCAAATTTTTACCTTGTTGGCGTACATACAAGGTATCATCAGATTCACTTCTTTGAAAGCCAAATTTCAGAAGGTATTCATCCATTTTGGCATACCAACCTCAGGCAACTTGTTTTAATCCATATAAAGACTTTATCAATTTGCAAACTTTATGTTCATGTCCTTCAATTTCAAAACCTGGTGGTTGTGTCATATACACTTCCTCTTCTAAATATCCATTGAGGAAAGCACTTTTTACATCCATCTGATGAACTTTCCATGCTTTCTAGGCTTCTAATGCAAGTTTTAATCAGATGGTGTTCCATTTAGCCGTAGGAGAAAAATTTTCCTCATAATCAATCCCTTCCTGTTGCACAAAACCCATAGAAACAAGTCCTTCTTTTTACTTGTCGATATCGCAATTTTGCTTGTACTTAATTTGGTAAACCCATTTGCATCATATGGGTTTAACTTTTTGAGGACAATCAACAAGTTTCCAAGTGTTTTCGTCAAGAACTGCATGATATTCATCAACCATAGCCTATTTCCATTCTTTATGTTTTACTGCCTCTCTATATGTAGAGGGTTCAATAAAATCATTTGATATCAAGGAAAAATTTCCTTCACTTCTATGTGATCCCCTTGTTCCTGTTTTATTATGCTCATTAGACCTTACATCTTTCAAAAGTTGAAGTACCCATTTTGGCAATTGATGTTCACTGGTTTGAGATTGTGAAAAATCACCATCATTGTAAAGAGGGTTGATGTAAACAGATGTTCGTTGATCAACCGCAAATTCTAGGGGCGAAGAGTCATTGTCAGAAAACTGTTACTACTAGGAGATTTGGATTAACTTCCAGAAGACCCAAACGGTGCTAATGAAGAAGATGGACTGGATGAATCATTTTCAGATGAAGGAAACTCAATTTCATACCAATTTTATGAATTTGGTTGAATTTGTATATTTTATTTTCCCTTATCCTTTTGTTTCTAAATTTTGAAGAAGACTTTCAATTTCTTCAACACTCTTACTCTCATTTTCATCGAAAATAACATCCCTTCTCACAATAAATTTCCCATTGGACAAAATTTGATACCCTTTCTTCTCATCAGAATACCCAATCATTATGCACTTCAAGCTTCGTGAGTCAATCTTAGTTCGTTTTTATTTTGGAACTAATGCATAAAATACTAATCCAAAAACTTTGAGATGTTTAACTCAAGGTTTGAAACCAAAGCATGCTTCATAAGGTGTGATTTTGTCTAAAGAAGCAGTTGGAGATCTATTTCTTAAGTAGACAACGATATGAATTTCCTCGACCCAATATATAGGACTTTGTTGGGAAAAATACTGAGAGGGGGGGGGGGGTGGCATGAATCAGTATTTATAACTTACTTAAAACTTTTAATTTTTCCTTACTGATTTCTATACACGACTTTAATGAACCTAGCTAGCGTATGCACACAGATATCCTTAAGCAAAATTGCGTATGACCATAGATCTTTTTATGCAAATAATTCTTTACTTAAATCAATGCAGCATTCATTCATCATATGTTTATTAAGAAGTAAGCATGTAAAGTAAGAACAAAATAAATCATCACACATAAGAAATACACATGAACACCAAAATTTTAAGGTGGAAACCCAATTTGGGAGAAAACCACCGTTGTTTTCATCTTTGTCTTCAATATTTATTATATGGAAAACTGCTTACATTATTTTAATAATGAAGACTCATATTGATACGCAAGAATCTACTTGCAGAAGGCTACAACCTTCTCTCATTCTCCAGCTACTACTGGAAGGGAGCTCCAACCCCCTAATCTCATTTACCAGCCACTACTGGAAGGGAGCTTCAACCCCCTGATCAGAACACCAGCTTCTACTGGCAGGAAGCTTCTACTTCCATACTGAAGGCTTCAACCCTCAGAACCACTACAGACCACGCTTCATCAATTTTCACACTGGATCCCACGGCTTCGACACAACACTTCATAAAGATCAACATCAATAAACTTAACCCAAATTTCAATCAGAACTATGAGATCACTATAACCAGAACACAGTAATAAACCCATATATCATAATCAATATGCAAAATCAATCTCAACCCTGATCATTCATTATCTTAAAATACATACGCAACTTCACTTTATTGATCCTGCGTGTATACGCGCTTTCCTTCACACCAACCTGCATATAGATCTGAGAATACTGAATTTTTCAAAATATGATCAGTCTTAGAACCAGATCTGAGGCTTTCAGTCAGATATATTTTTAGTATTGCAGATTCCTTAATAAGTTAGTCATCATTAAACATATTTACTCACTTATTGATCATATTTTTACATATTGAGCTTAGCATCATATACAGTATTCAAGAAACCCAGATCTACATGAAGACTTCATTGGCAAACAGCGGAAATACAACATAATTAAAAAAAGAACCTCTTCAAAATTCTTCAGAAAACCATGACTTCCATACGCACTTTGGCTGAGACAAAGCCGCGTGTATGCGCGCCTTCACTATGACTAACTAGCATATAGATCTATAAATTTTATTACTACAGAAAGATGCAGATCTATAAACTTACCTATATTCCTTTACTTCACTTCAACAAACATGCGCC
The DNA here is from genome assembly GCA_034641835.2 of Pinus albicaulis. Lineage (NCBI taxonomy): Eukaryota > Viridiplantae > Streptophyta > Pinopsida > Pinales > Pinaceae > Pinus > Pinus albicaulis. The sequence continues at coordinate 520,249,596 of CM076578.1, forward strand.
AGGTCACAGATCCAAATATCTCATAATTAGATCATGCAATTACATAGTCATTTCAAGTCTAGAGATCCCGATCCATCAGTGTATCCAAGGGTGCATCATAGATTCAGATCTACTAATAAAATAGAGTTCATCCCATGCAGATATACTTCAGAGAGAAGTGTTCAGTAACAGCCCTTACACATGCACACCCTTGCACTATGATCTTCCTCTCCTTATATAGGATTAGCCTTTAACAATACCATGAGCCAAAACCACACAAGTGGCAATGGTATTCTTGGACGAAATCAAATAGACGATACAACGCTGAATACTATGGGCTAATACCATGGTAATGCCCCTTGGTATCATAATTTTAGAGAGTAAAAGGTACACACATCTTGGATTCTTCATACCCACGTGTATACGCAGCTTCTCTTCATAAAAACTGTGAATATACTAATTTTGGATGTATACGCAGGTTGCTTATATACCAAGTAGCGTATACATTACCTTCATATGTGGGTTTCCTTCATCAAACCTATGTATACATTAAGAAATATTTCCTGTTTCATTTCTCTGGCACTTACTGGAATTCATTTCTCTGTTACATCTGAACTGACCTGTAGAAAAATTATTTTTACATCTTTAACAAATAGGTTGCTTATCAAAAGGCAACTCATCAAGTAGGTTTCCATCAAGGAAAACTTCATCAAGTAGGTTGCCATCAAGGACAACATATTGCATCATATTTCCAACAATCTCCCCCTTTAGACTTGATGACAACCATGATGGTGTTTGATCACCACAATAGATAGATACATTAATCATAACCATTATTCAAACACCAAAATACTCTCCCCCTTTAACATCAAGGGCAAAGGGTGAATCAATACTGAAACAAGGTTTCTCTTTCCTTGTAGAAAGCAGAGCTCTACTTATCTAATGTGCACTGTATTGACCATGCTCCCCTTAAGTTCATGTTGAATCTTTAGACAAATTTTTCAATGAAGAACGTGACTCTATAACTCAACCGAGTTTGACCTTTCCTATCACCAAGGACTCATACTTACATCAAATATCCAACCAAGTGGAATTACATATTTGACTCAAATACCCAACCAAGTGGGTTTACAAATTTTAAAAAGTCCTTACATGACTGAATATAACGATTTTACATCATAGGTCTCAACATGACCTTTTCATCAAATTACATATATGATTTTTATAACTAGGACCAAAATATCTCAAGGGAGAGATTATAAATCAGAAACCAATCAGAATTCCAAAAATGCATCCTTTTCAGGTGCTCCCCTAAAACTTGTGCATCTTGAACATCTTCAACAACCAATTCATCAAAGCATCTTCATCAAGGAGATAAATATCAAAGAAAGGTACAGTAAGATTAATATAGGAACAACATCAGAGATTACCCAACAGCACCATAGACTATTCTGAAAGCTGACCCAGAGATTTTTTTCAACAAAAACTGATCCAGGGGCATTAGGCTCAAAAGTTACTTGTACATAAAGTAGACATAGGGGGTCCCATGTTCTTAAATATTCTTGTAAATATTAATATTTTGAATGTTTTGGTAGGAAATTGTAATTATCCTCAAGTCATTTTGAGAACATGAGAAGTTGGTGGAGATAGGAATACGAAGAGTCAGTTTAGGATTAATTCAGTTATTGAGTCTAGATTCAGGAATTGGAATGCTAAGAGTTGTTGAACTGTTTGTATAAATGTAACCCTAAAGAGGTTAGAGGAGAACCAGAGAGGAGGAGAGAGAGTTGGAGAGGTAGAGAACCTCTTCAGCAACGAAATAGGAGGATAATGGCCACCGAATTGAATATCTGGCCCGTCATGAGATTGTAAGAATTTGTTTTGAGATTTGTCGCCTGTATATATATATATATATATATATATATATTTGTGGAGAATTGTTCATAAGTTCTGTGTGTATAGCATGTGTTCTTGGTAGAATCTATTTGAAGCATGTTTGAATGTCTTTGAATTTCAGTAAGAACCTTTGGACATGTATAAAATAAATTGTGTCTGAATTCTGTGAGGTGAATCGATCACTGTAAGGATCAATTCTGATTCAAAAGAATTCCAGTGTCTGCTATCCGAGTGAGAGTTTAATTCCTTTGAAATTGTTGGATTGTATGTGATCTGTGTTGATGATTGTTGGGTTATTAATATGAATAATCCTGTGTGATTATATGAGTGTCCTCGACAGAGGATATCTGAATTTATAACAGTTAAGAATTCTGTATGGGCGAGACCCTGTAACAGAGTGTACATAAAAACGCACGATAACCCTGTGTGAGAATTGTAGTCTCGGTTATCGAAGTAATTGTAGCAAGGAGGAGCAATTCTGCAGTCGTGTGGGGAGCCTGTGAATGGAACTGTGCTTGACGGAACCTGGAGCGATATAAGTGGAACCTGGAGTAGGGAACCGTGACCGAATGAACAGTAACGACGGTTTGAAGGCTGGAAGCAGTTTTTATCGCACCACCTTCGCGGCGAAAGCGGTATTTGAGGAATGGGGAGCGATTCCATAGATTGACCGACGCGTGTCCCCGAGCGACTTTGGAAAACCGCCTCCACTACGCACCATCGCACATTATTGTTCGTACAAGTTACCCGAGAGATATTCGTCGGATCGAATGGAGCAGGGCGACATGATCTCCGCCATTGGATGTGGTAGGCGTTAGTGTTGGGACCCACACGTATATATACTCACTGATTGTTGCTGCCTAACTAAGGTTTGCGGGGTTAATAAGGCATGTGTAAATTGTTACATTGGCAGAGACGAGAGCACATGATCAGGAGACCATGAAAAAATTGAAGCTTGGGAGTCTGATGCAGGGGCATTAGGCTCAAAAGTTACTTGTACATAAAGTAGACATAGGGGGTCCCGTGTTCTTAAATATTCTTGTAAATATTAATATTTTGAATGTTTTGGTAGGAAATTGTAATTATCCTCAAGTCATTTTGAGAACATTAGAAGTTGGTGGAGATAGGAATACGAAGATTCAGTTTAGGATTAATTCAGTTATTGAGTCTAGATTCAGGAATTGGAATGCTAAGAGTTGCTGAACTATTTGTATAAATGTAACCCTGAAGAGGTTAGAGGAGAACCAGAGAGGAGGAGAGAGAGTTGGAGAGGTAGAGAACCTCTTCAGCAACAGAATAGGAGGATAATGGCCACCGAATTGAATATCTGGCCCGTCATGAGATTGTAAGAATTTGTTTTGAGATTTATCGCCTGTATATATATATATATATATATATATATATATATATATATTTGTGGAGAATTGTTCATAAGTTCTATGTGCATAGCGTGTGTTCTTGGTAGAATCTATTTGAAGCATGTTTGAATGTCTTTGAATTTCAGTAATAACCTTTGGACATGTATAAAATAAATTGTGTCTGAATTTTGTGAGGTGAATCGATCACTGTAAGGATCGATTCTGAGTCAAAATAATTCCAGTGTCCGCTATCCGAGTGAGATTTTAATTCCTTTGAAATTGCTAGATTGTATGTGATCTTTGTTGATGATTGTTGGGTTATTAATATGAATAATCCTGCGTGATTATATGAGTGTCCTCGATGGAGGATATCCGAATTTATAATAGTTAAGAATTCTGTATGGGCGAGACCCCGTAACAAAGTGTACACAAGAATGCACGATAACCCTGTGTGAGAATTTTAGTCTCGGTTATCGAAGTAATTGTAGCAAGGAGGAGAAATTCTGCAGTAGTGTGGGGAGCCTGCGAATGGAACTGTGCTTGACGGAACCTGGAGCGATATAAATAGAACCTAGAGTAGGGAACCGTGACTGAATGAACAATAACGGCGGTTTGAAGGCTGGAAGCAGTTTTTATCGCACCACCTTCGCGGCGAAAGCAGTATTTGAGGAATGGGGAGCGATTCCATAGATTGACCGACGCGTGTCCCCGAGCGACTTTGGAAAACCGCCTCCACTGCGTGCCATCGCGCATTATTGTTTGTACAAGTTACCCGAGCGATATTCGTCGGATCGGATGGAGCAGGGCGACGTGATCTCCACCGTTGGATGTGGTAGGCGTTAGCGTTGGGACCCACACGTATATGTACTGCCTGATTGTTGCTGCCTAACTAAGGTTTGCGGGGTTAATAAGGCATGTGTAAATTGTTACATTGGCAAAGATAAATACAGTTGTGAAGTTAGCGCCATATGAAATATATGTGGTGTTAACCATATCGTGATGTTTGAACGGAGACCGGGACCATACATTGATACAACATTATATGCGAGTAGGGTGACATCGTTTTAAATATGTGATGAAATGAACATGGTTTAATGTATTGGGGGTCGATATATGTATGTCTTGGGGAGTTCATAACTAAAGGAGGAAATTGGATTAATATCTCAATATCATATTGAGATATTAAAAAGCCTTAGATTAATTATCTATTTGCCAGTATAGAAGAAAGAAAGGTTGTGAGATAGCGGATCAAGAAGAAGATGGGGCAGGAAAAATTTGATGCATTTACACACACATTGAGGTTGGGACCAAGGTAAACCGAGGCCAAGGGTGGCCTCGCTATCAAAAACCATACGCGGTTTTATGCATAGAAACTCGCATATATACGCGATTCAACTTTATGAAACCAATGTACCAAAATTAATATTCTGAAATTAAGCAGATTTGATAAGAGAGGCAGAGAAAACTCCCATCTTTTGTCTAAAATATTTGAATGCTTCCCTAGCAACAGGTTTGGTAAATATATATGCAACTTGTTCTTTGGAGGGAACATACTCCAATTTAACCTTTTTTTCAAGCACTTGTTCAAGTAGGAAGTGATACTTGATAGGAATCTTCTTGGTCTTGGAATGCATAACATGATTTTTCGAGATACTAATGTCACTTGTATTGTCACATAGAATGGAGATGGGAGGTGAACATTTGATTTGAATACCTTGTAAGATCTGCATCATCCAAAGAATTTGTGTGCAACATGATGCAGTAGCCACATATTTTTCTTCTGCCGTAGATAAGGAAATATAACTTTGTTACTTGTTGAACCAAGATACTAATCGAGGCCCCATATAGAATGCACCACCACTAGTGCTTTTTCGATCATCAACATTTCCAGCACAATCCACATCTATGTAATCATGAAGAGTGAGATCAACATTCTTTGGATACCATAGACCAAAGTCTTGAGTCCCTTGTAGATATTTGAATATTCTTTTTACAGCTTGAATATGAGACTCTTTTGGATTAGCTTGGAATCGTCCAACAATCCCAACTGCATGCATAATGTCTAGTCTTGTCTCGGTTAGATAAAGCAGACTTCCAATCATGGATCTATGCTCTGGTTGATTCACCATGGGAGAATCATCATGAGAACTGAGGTTACATCCACTTATCATTGGAGTACTCATAGGTTTGCAGTCTTCCATCCCATACTTCTTCAGAATTTTCTTGAGATATTTTTTTTGTGATAGAAATATGCCATATGTTGCTTGTTGCACTTGTAAGCCAAGAAAATATGTTAGTTCCCCAAGTAATGACATTTAAAATTCTTGTTGCATAACAGAAGCAAATTTCTTACTCATGGACTCTTCATTACTTCCAAAAATGATGTCATCAACATACACAACAATAATCAATAATTTATCATTATCCATTTTTGTGTATAAGTTACTGTCAATAGATCTCTTTATGAAACCTTGTTGTTGAATATATTTGTCAAGACAATAGTACCATGTCCGAGGAGCCTGTTTGAGACCATATAAAGCCTTTTTAAGTTTGAAAACAAGATTTTCATCATTTCCCAGAATGAATCCTTCTGGTTGTTCTATATAAAATTCTTCTTCTAGATCACCATTGAGGAAAGTAGATTTTACATCCATTTGATAAACTTTGAATTTTTGAAAACTTCAAAAAGCAAGAAAAATTCTTATGGCTTCAAGTATGGCTACAGGAGAAAATGTTTCTTCAAATTCTATACCTTCTTGTTGAGCATACCCTTTACAAACAAGTCTAGCTTTGTTTCTAACAACAACTCCATTTTCATTTAACTTGTTTTTGAATATCCATTTTGTTCCAATAACATTTTTATCATGAGGTCTTGGAACCAATTCCCAAGTATGATTCTTTTCAATCTGATCAAGTTCTTCATTCATGGCTTGAATCCAACATTCATATTTACTAGCTTGATTTACATTATGTGGTTCAATAGTGGATAAGAATGCCAGATAGTTATGGGATCCTACAAGATTTCTTCTTGTTTGGACACTTGATCCCTTTTCTCCTAGAATTTGAGATTTTGGATGATTCTTTTGAACATACCTGGATGGATCCTTTTAAGATATACCTTCTTCTGGTGCTTCATTAGGTTCTCCTTCTATATTGTTGCTATTTGATGAGGGAAAATATACATCATCATCATCTTCATTTGTTGTTGTTATTTCCCTTTTAGGAGTTGTGAGAGACTCATCAATTGCAACATCAATACATTCAAAAATATTCTGAAGTCTTTTATTGTAACATTTATATGCTTTACTTCTAGAAGAGTAACCAGGAAATATTCCTTCATCTCCTCTAGTTTCAAACTTACCAAATTTTTCATCATTTTTCTTGATAAAACATTTTCTTCCAAAAACTCTAAAATACTTTACAATGGCAAGATTTCCATACCATAGCTCATAAGGAGTTTTATCACTGTTCACATGAACATGGGCCTTGTTAAGAATATTTACTGCAGTATATGTGCTTCTTCTCCCCAAAAGGTATCAGGAGTTCCAGATTCATCAAGCATAGCACGAGCCATCTGTTGAACTGTTCTATTCATTCTTTCTGCCACGCCATTTTGTTGTGGGGTTCCAGCTACAGAAAACTAACTTTTTATGCCATGAGGTTCACAAAAATCAAAGAATTCATCTAATATATATTCTCCTCCTCGGTCAGATCTAAGACATTTGATTTTTAGATCTAATTCATTTTCAACTAGAGCTTTGAAGATCTTAAAATTTTCAAATGCTTCATCTTTATGTTTTAGTAAACCGATACAACACATTCTAGAGAAGTCATCAATAAATAGAATATAGTATTGTTCTCCACGAGGTGAATTTTTCCTTACAGGTCCACATAAATCAATATGTATAAGTTCAAGAGGCTTACTTGTTGATCCTTCTTTGGCATTGAATTTCACCTCGGTTTTCTTACCGAATTAGCATGATTTGCATATGGTACTTTCATGCAGAGTGATGCTGTGAAGATCACGAACAGCTTTGAGTCTGCTAGATTTGCTTATTTGAGAGAAGCTCAAATGTCCCAATATTCTATGCCATATCCAATTTTCTGAAGATTTACCTAAGTAGAATTGCTCTTGGCCACCTTTCAATACATACATATTGCTTGGTGTTCTAGTTCCTTTTATTACTGTGTTTCCTGTGTCAAGTTCACGTACTACACATTCTTTTGAACTAAAGACAACTTCATTTCCTTGTTCACACATTTGACTCACACTCAATAGGTTATGCTTTAATCCATCCACATACATAACATTGTTAGCTTTCACATTTTATTTTAGAAAAACATAACCTTTTCCGTTAATGACAGCAGAAGAGTCATTTCCAAAGGTAACATTATTTTCCTTCTCTAGAGAATTGTATGAAAGGAGTTTATTTTTATCACCTGTCATGTGTTTTGAACATCCGCTATCAATGTGCCATTAATTTTATTCCACTTCTGCAAATAAAGCTATGCCATAGCTTTCAACCTGTAAGTCCTTCTTTCTCCATACCTTGGAATTTGAAGGTATATGCTCTTTTGACTTAATTTTGCTCCTGCATTCATATTCTTCATGTCCAAAGTTATTGAAATAAGAACATTCAATTTCATTTTGAAGAGGAGAAAATTTGTTATAAGTATTATTCCTTATTCCAGTCAAATTTCTTTGCTTTCTTGCTTCTCTGGTCATGATGGTTTTGTATGCAACACATTGGGAAGCTTTATGAACAAAATTATGACATGAGAAACATTGCACATTAAAGAAGAAATTTTTGCAATCATGAAACCTTCTATTTATGTTTACTTGCTAATTTATATTTCTGTTATTGTTCTTCCTTGAATTGAAGTGGTCATGATTTACCTGGGTGGTCTTTTTGTTCGTTTGCTGAGTGACAAAATGTTGTTGGCTGGCTTTAGCTGCATTTAGATAGCTTGGTGCTGAAGACTGAGAGGATTCTATGATATATCCAAGACCTGTCTTTACCAGAGGAGAGCGTCGTACCTTGATAATTTCATCTAAGGTTTCAGATCCTTTAGAAAATCTAAGATTTAAAGTTTTCACTTTCTCAATTTCCTTTCTTAGACTTACTATTTCACATTCTAATTTCTCATTGTGCTTCTCCTTTTCTATAAGCTGATTCTTTAGAGTATCTATGGCAATTTTGTTTTCTTCCAAACATATGTTAAGATGATTTATTTCTTCAAGAAAATCATTTCTTCTAATGAATCCATAAAAGTATCTTTAGCCTCACTAGAGTCTTTTTCAAAAGCCATGAGCAGTCTAATATCTTGATCAGATTCTCTTTCTTCACTATTTGATAGACCATCACTATCTTCATGAGTATAATAGCTTTTTCTATTTATAAATCGTTTCTTATTTCCTTTTGCCACTTCCTTTCCCTTTTCATAGTTATCTTTATGGGGACATTTAGCAGCATAATGACCAACTCTTCCACAGGAAAAACATTTAAAAGGAAGCTTACCTATGAACCTTCTAGTGCCAAGTTTTAGCTTCTTTTAAAAATTTGTCTCATCTTGTTCTTATACTTCCTTCCCTTTTGCAGCAGCTCTAAAGACAACTTCTTTGACTTCAGATGGACCTCCTTTCCTCATTTCACATGCAGTAAAAATCCCATGAAGTTGAACAACAGTAAGTTTTTGTAGATCCTTCTTCTCTTCAATAGCAGACACTTTTGACTTGAATTTGGGAGTTAGAGATATTTAAACCTTTTCTCCTAGAGTAGTGTCAGTTATGGTTTCACCCAAATTTCTCATACGATTTACAATATCATCTAGACGTAAAAAGAAACTAGCAATGCTTTCCTCATTATGCATTCTGAGTTTTTCATATTGAATTCTGAGAGTTTGGAGTTTAGCACTTTTTACCTTAGCATCACCTTCATAGCTCAGAATTATTTTGTCCCATATCTCCTTTGTTGTATTCAACTACATGAATTTGACAAATTCTGATTCAGTCAAACTTCCTAATAAAGCATTGACCACCTTTGCATTGGTTTCATAGTTCTTTCTTGCGGCTGGATCTGTTGGAACTGAAGCTGGATACTGATAACCTCCTTCAACTATATCCCATACATCTACTCCAAGAGACTGAAGATAGGATCTTGTTCTTGTCTTCCAGAAGATTAAATTGTTTCCATTGAAGAGAGGAGGCCTAATAGATGATGTCCCATCTTGATTGCTCATCTTAGTTGATCTTCCTTCTAGCAATTAACCTTCTTCAGAAGGACCTGATCTGATACCAATTGTTTGGAAAAATATTGAGAGCGGGGGGGGGAGGGGGGGTGAATCAGTATTTATAACTTACTTAAAAATTTTAATTTTTCCTTACTTGTTTATATAAGCGACTTTAGTGAACCCAGCTAGCGTATGCATGCGGATATCCTTAAGAAACTTGTATATGACCGGAGATCTTAATATGTAGATAATTCTTTACTTAAATCAGTGCATCATTCATTCATCAGATGTTTAGTAAGCAGTAAGCATGTGCAGTAAGAACATAATACATCATTACGCATAAGAAATACACATGAACACCAGCATTTTAAGGTGGAAACCCAATTCGGGAGAAAACCATCGTTGTTTTCGTCTCTGTCTTTAATATTTACTATATGGAAAACTGCTTACATTATTGTATTGATGCAAACACATATCAGTATGCATGAATCTACCTGCAGAAGGCTACAACCTTCTCTTGTTCTCTAGTTGCTACTGGAAGGGAGCTCCAACCATAACTTCGATGCAACACTTCGTAAAGATCAACACCAATAAACTTAACCCAAATTTCAATCAAAACTGTGAGATCACTGTAACCAAAACACAGTAATAAACCCATATATCAAAATCAGTATGTAGAATCAATCTCAATCCTGATCATTCATTATCTTAAAATACATATGTGACTTCACTTTGCTGATCTCGCGTGTATACGCGCTTTCCTTCACAGCAACCTGAATATAGATCTGAGAATACTGAATTTTTCATAATATGATTAGTCTCAGAACCAGATATGAAGCTTTTAGTAAGATATCTTTTCAGTATTGCAAAACCCTTAATCATTTAGTCAACATTACATATACTTACTCACTTATTGATCAGATTTGTATATATTGAGCTTAGCAACATATACAATATTCAAGAAACCCAGATCTACATGAAGACTTCATTGGCAGACAACAAAAATACATCATCATTAAACAAATAACTTCTTCATCATGCTTCAGAAAACACGGACTTCTATACACGCTTTGGCTGAGACAAAGCCGCGTGTATACGCACTTTCACAATGACTAACTGGCGTATAGATTTGTAAATGTTATTACTACAAAAATATGCAGATCTATAAACTTACCCAGATTCCTTTACTTCTCTTCAACAAACATGCGCCAGGTCAAATATCCAAAGATTTCATAATTAGATCATGCAACTACATAGTCATTTCAGGTCTAGAGATCCTGATCCATCATTGTATCCAAGGGTGCATCATAGATTCAAATCTACCAATAAAAAATAGTTCATCCCATGCAAATATACTTCAGAGACAAGTATTCAATAACATCCCTTACACATGCACACCCTTGCACTATGATCTTCCTCTCCTTATATAGGATTAGCCTTTAACAATACCATGAGCCAAAACCACAAAAGTGCCGATGGTATTCTTGGACGAAATCAAATATACAATACAATGCTCAATATTGTGGGCTAATACCATGGTAATTCCCCTTGGTATCATAATTTTAGAGCGCAACAGGTATACGCATCTTGGATTCTTTATACCCGTGTGTATACGCAACTTCTCTTCATAAAAACTATGCATATACTAATTCTAGATGTATACGCGGGTTTCCTATATGCCAAGTAGTGTATACATTTCCTTCATATGCGGGTTGCCTTCATCAAACCTACGTATACACTGAGAAATAATTTATGTTTCATTTATCTAGCACTTACTGGAATTCCTTTCTCTATCACATCTGAACTGACCTGTAGAAACATCATTTTTACATATTTAGCAAATATGTTGCTTATCAAAATGAAACTCATCAAGTAGGTTTCCATCAAGGAAAAATTCATCAAGTAGGTTGCCATCAAGGACAACATATTACATCATATTGCCAACAGATTTAATTTTTGAAAGTTAACGTAGATCTCACCATTCCTAACAAGGTGCGGTTCATTCTTTCTACTACTCCATTATGTTTTGGAGTGTATACATTGGTAAGATGTCGTTTTATGCCATTATCCATGCAATACATTTTGAATTCATTTGAATTGAATTCTCCTCAATTGTCTATTCTAGGATTGCAATCTTCTCCTTAACTTCATTTTCAATAAGTTGGAGAAAAGTTTTAAACTTTTCAAATGCTTCTAAATTTTTCTTCAAAAAATATACTTAAGTCATCCTACTAAAATCATCAACAAAGAGTAAGAAATATCTGCATCCTCCTAGCAAAGTTTGTAAGGGTCCACAAATATCACTGTGAACCAATTGCAAACGCATGTTTGCTCGCCATGAACTTGTGGGAAAATTCTCTCGATGTTGTTTTCCATAAATGCAAGTTTCACATTTTTCATTTTCCCTTTTGAAGGTTGGAAGTCCCTTAACCATTCCCTATTTTTGTAATTGAGAGATACTTTCAAAGTTGAGATGGCCATATCTTACATGCCACAATCTAATCGGTGAAATGTCTATACTTGTTGCTCCTGCAAAGTTAGAATTTCTTAGAATAATTTTCCCTTTCATCCTTAACAGTTTTCTTTATTCATAACCTGTCATCACTGTTTTCATGTTCTATTTGACTGAGTTAATTTTAACTTAGCCATGCTCCATAATCACCAGATGTCATGCTTGTCAAATCGTGACTAAAGATAGAAAAAATTTCTTAAATGTTGGTAAATACCATACATTTGAAATCATTATTTCTCCAATTCTAGGTGGAAAATATTTAACTACACCTTTTCCATATGCAGTATGTTTTGTTTTATCAGCAAGATAGATTGAATTGAGATTGCATTTTTGGAAGTTCAAAAATAAGTCACGTCGAAAAGTCACGTGTTGAGTTTCTCTTGTATCCAAAATCCATGCATATTCATATTCAATTCTAAGAAAGGTTGAAACCTGTAAAGTTGTTGATTCTATGTTTTTGAAGACATATTCTGAACCATCATGATCATCTTGATCATTTGCAAACTATGCAGTGTTTTGATGAAACTTGAGAATTTTATCAATGGAATTTCTACAATCCTCGGCATAATGTCCAACATTGTTACATCTTCTGCAAACAATTTGACTGAAATCTCTTTCTCTGCCTTGATACTATCCTCTGCCTTTTCTTTGTCCTCTATTAGGATTTTTTCCTCTGCCCAGACTTTGTCCTCTTCCTTAATTATATCCTCTACCTTGATTGTTCCCTCTGCCTTGAAAATTGCTCCTGCCTGAACTGTAGCCTCTATTGAAATTGTTTCCTCTACTTTGACTGCGACCATGACCTTGGAGACTGTTTTATGCTTGAATTTGATTGAAAGGTCCTCTTCCTCGGTTTCTAGAACTATCAGTTGAGGATTTACTTGTGCTAGACTCTGTGAAAAAAGACATCTTCCCCAATCTGTTTCTTCTTCCCAAAATTTTTGTCATGTTGGACTAACATATCACTCAACTCATCAAACTTGATCTTTTCTAATTTTCCAGTGACTTGCGAAGTTTCCAAAAAATGTGTGTAAGATGATGGCAATCCAGTAATCAATTTTTTAGTTAGGAAAATTTCATCAAAAGTTTGAAAACCGACATTTATTATTTCCTGCTTGATGTTTTTAAGCCATGAAATATATTCAAGAACATCACCACCTTCAGTTAATTTTTGTTGGAGAAATTTTAATCGAAGATCGACCTTTTTTTATTCAGGTTGTTTATCAAAGAGATATTTGAATGTACACAAAGAAATCCATGCATCTGAGGCGTTTTCAATATGAATATACATCTCATTGTTAACTGAAGACTTTATAAGAGCTAGTGCCTTGGCATTTTTGACTTGCCATTTTGCAAGTAAAACTGCATATGTTGGTTTATTAGGCTTAATGTCTTTATCACATATTTCATGCCACAATTCATTATATATGAAAATGCTTTCAATTAGACATTTCAAAGTCTTATAATATTTCACCCCTTCTAGCTTATCAGAATCAGAGAATAGATCAATTAACTTCGACATGATAGTGTTTAAGCAGTGCACCAAAAGAATCAAGCATAGGAAAAATGAGCAACTTGTCACACAAAACACACCACACAAAAATGATCTATTGGGGCTTGGCCTTGACCATCGTATAGTCGTTGAAAAAGGAGAAAAATGACTGAACTTTGCACTTGGCTCTATTCAATTTTTCTTTGAGTGTTTACAATGAAATATTTTCAAAATTTCACCGCTTGACAATTCCCTTACAAATTTCCTTTCAAAAAAAAATCTAATCCCCCCTCAAAGTAAAAAAAAACTTTGAGTTACAAATAATGACCCTTATTTCTCCAAAATAAAAATTACAAATAACATCTAATTATTACTCCAAAAAATTACAAAATTTATTGCTCCAAACATTTACAAATAACCCCTCACACCTTCTTTCTCCGAAAATATTACAAACAATAATAAATTCCTTATCTCTCCAAATAAAATTACAAATGACAACTCTTGTATTTCTCCAAATTCGGGCTCATCTGAATATACACTGAATACACTCATATATGTAGATAGGGTCAAAGGACTTTCAAAGAGCAACAATAAAATGGATCAAACTGTAATAAGTGTAGCTTCTACCCCCAAGGATTCACAACCTTTGCTTCCTGTGCTTTATGGCGAGTATCCTGATTATGATGGCGAGGCATCAGTTGGATATTTTCCTAGAAAATCAGGGGGAAATCCCACCGTATTATGGTCATAATGGAGACGTGGAAGGATGTTCTTCAAATTATTCATTTAATACCAGAAATGAAACTAGGTTGACCTCAAATTTTTTAGAAATAGATAGATCCAACTCAAGAGAAAAGATTCATAGCTCTGTTAGTGGTAAGAAATTATCCTTGGTGATTGCAAAATCCAATGATGTCTCTGACAAAAACTGGGCACAAATGGTTTCTCCAACTGGCCAAAAGGTAACAAGAGAACAAAGACCTGATAAGCAGGTGTACTGGAAATCTAAAGAAGACATCAAACCTGATGTCTCTAGCATTTTTTATAGCCGACAACAGCAATATATTGATGAATCTACTTTGAGTGTTGCTTCAATTCAATTGATGAACAATTTAATGGAGTTTTCCATAAGCTTGTATAGGTGGAATATCCTCCTCTCATCAGCTACATTACTGAAGCTCTAATACCACAATAATGGCAGAAGTTTCCTCAGACACGTAATTTTATTAATAGGAAAAGAAATTACATGAGAAATTTGCAAGAGTTTACACACGTAGACTCCAACACTCTTGCAATTAGGAAAATGACCTATTTATAAGCTACATGTCCTAAATTATTTTAGTTATGGACCAATTGATAAAACAACAAGTGTCCATTTACAATAAATATCCTTCTAACCAATCTACTAACTTTATTCCTATATTAGAGCCTAAGATACGACACTATTCTAGAGTCATATCTTTTGTAACAATATTATATTTCTAAGTGTCTCTACTATTAATTTAAATATTCCAATTTAATAAATATTTTATCGTAGCTTTAAAATATGATATTTGGATCATCTAAAATTCCCCCGTATGATCCAAAGATACATTACAACCTATACCAAGTTCATCCCTGAACTTAGTAAATTTTATCCTGCCAACAGGTTTGGTGAAGATATCGGAGATATGATCTTCTGAAGGACAATAAATTGGCTTGATGACATCATTTTCAATGAGTGATATTATATGATGATACTTAGTGTCCACATGCTTTGTCTTTGAATGAAAAATTGGGTTCTTGGCAAGCTTTATTGCTAACTGTTTGTTGATGAATAACAATGTAGCTTCTGCTGGAGGAATTCCCAAGTCCTGTAAAACTCTACGCAACCAAACAATCTCACATGTTGCTTCCCATGATGATATGTACATTGCTTCTACTGAATAAGTGGTCACTGTGGATTGCTTCTTGCAACTCCAAGACACTGCAACTGACCCCATGTTCATTAAGTAACCTGATGTTCATGCCCTATCATCAATACTGCTAGCAAAGTCGGCACCTGAAAATACACAAAGTACAAAAATTTTAGTCTTTTTGTAAAGAAGACCAAAATATTGTGTTCCTTGGATATAACGAAGAACTCTTTTGCCTGCATTCCAGTGGTTGTCTTGTGGTTCCTACATAAAGCGGGAAAGAATACTGACGGCATAGGAAATATTTGGTCGAGTAGTTATCAGATAAATCAAGCTTCCAATCAACTATCGATAAGTAGTGCTATCCACCATTTCCCCCCCTTTAATGAAAGTTTCAAGTTTGTTCCATGCGGGTAAGAACAAGCTTGCAATCCTGCATTCCAAATTGCTGAAGAACTTATGCTGCATAATTACTCTTAGAAATGAAGATATGATGTGGACGTTGGAATACTTCAACTCCAATATAGTAGTCAAGTAGTCCCAAATCTGTCATCTTAAAACTTGCATGTAAATCCTTTTTCACATGTGCAATGTGACCATCATTTTTTCCAGTGATAATCAAACCATTTACATACATAACCAGAATCACCATATTTTTACCTTGTTGGCATACATATAAGGTATCATCAGATTCACTTCGTTGAAAGCAAACTTTCCGAAGGTATTCGTTCATTTTGGCATACCAAGCTCAGGGAGCTTGTTTTAATCCATATAAAGCCTTTATCAGTTTGCAAATTTTATGTTCTTGTCCTTCAATTTCAAAACCTGGTGGTTGTGTCATATACACTTCCTCCTATAAATCTTCGTTGAGGAAAGAACTTTTTACATCCATATGATGAACTTTCCATCCTTTATAGGCTGCTAATGCAAGTTTTAATCAGATGATGTTCCGTTTAGCCGTAAGAGAAAAATTTTCCTCATAATCAATCCCTTCCTGTTGCGCAACCCATAGAGACGAGTCTTGCTTTGTACTTGTATATATCGCCATTTTTCTTGTACTTAATTTGGTAAACCCATTTTCATCCGATGGGTTTAACATTTTGAGGACAATCAACAAGTTTCCAAGTGTTGTTGTCAAGAACTGCCTAATATTCATCAACCATAGCTTGTTGCCATTATTTATGTTTTGTTTCCTCTCTATATGTATAGGGTTCTGTAAAATCACTTTCTATCAAGGAAAAATTTCCTTCACTTCTATGTGATCCCCTTGTTCCTATTTTATTATGCTCATTAGGTCTTACATCTTTCAAAAGTTGAACTGCCCATTTTGGAAATTGATGTTCACTGGTTTGAGATTGTGAAAAATCACCAACATTGTAAAGAGGGTTGATGTAAACAAATGTTCGTTGATCAATCGCAGATTCTAGGGGCGGAGAGTCACTGTCAGAAGAACTACTACTGCTAGGAGATTTGGATTAACTTCCAGAAGACCCAAATGGTGTTAGTGAAGAAGATGGACTGGATGAATCATTTGCAGATGAAGGAAACTCAAGTTCATATCAATTTTGTGAATTTGGTTGACTTTTTATATTTTCTTTTCTTTTATCACCCTTTGTTTCTAACTTTTGAAGAAGACTTTCAATTTCTTTAGCACTCTTACTCTCATTTTCATCAAAAATCAAATCCCTTCTCACAATAATTTCCCATTGGAAGAAATTCGGTACCCTTTCTTCTGATTAGAATACCCAATCATTGTGCACTTCAAGCTTCATGAGTCAATATTAGTTCGTTTTTATATCGGAACTAAGGCATAACATACTGATCCAAAAACTTTGAGATTTTTAACTCAAGGTTTGAAACCAAATCATGCTTCATAAGTTGTCATTCTATCTAAATAAGTAGTTGGAGATTTTTTCCTTAATTAGACAGTTTTATGAATTTCCTCAGCCCAATATATAGGACTTAATTTTTTAAAGTTAACATAGATCTCACCATTCCTAACAAGGTGCAGTTCATTATTTCTACTACTCCATTTTGCTATGGAGTGTATACATTGGTAAGATGTCGTTTGATGTCGTTATCCATGCAATACATTTTGAAATCATTTGAAGTGAATTCCCCTCCATTGTTTGTTCTAAGAGTGCCAATATCTCCTTAACTTAATTTTCAATAAGTTGGGAAAAAGTTTTAAACTTGTCAAATGATTCTGACTTTTGCTTCAAAAAATATACCCAAGTCATCCTACTAAAATTATCAACACAGAGTAAGAAATATCTACATCCTCCTAGCGAAGTTTGTAAGGGTCCACAAATATCACTGTGAACCATTTGCAAATGCCCGTTTTCTCGCCATGAACTTGTGTGAAAAGTCTCTCGATGTTGTTTTCCATAAATGCAAGCTTCACATTTTGAACTTTCCCTTTTGAAGGTTGGAAGTCCCTTAACATTTCCCTATTTTTGTAACTGAGAGAGACTTTCAAAGTTGAGATTGCCATATCTTACATGCCACAATCTTATCCGTGAAATGTCTATACTTGTTGCTCCTGCAAAGTCAGAATTTCTTGGAATAATTGTCCCTTTCATCCCTAACAGTTTTCCATCTTCATAACTTGTCATCATTGTTTTCATTTTTTGTTTGTTTGAGTTAACTTTAACTAATACATCCTCCATAATCACCAGATGTCCTGCTTGTCGAATCGTGACTAAAGATAGAAATTTTTTCTTAAATGTTGGTACATACCCTACATTTGAAATTATTCTTTCTCCAATGCCAGATAGAAAAACTTTAACTACACCTTTTCCATAAGCAGTATGTTTTGCTTTATCAGTAAGATAGATTGAATTGAGATGGCATTGTTGGAAGTTCCAAAATAAGTCACATCTAAAATTCATGTGTTGATTTGCTCCTGTATCCAAAATCCATGCATCTTCATATTCACTTCTAAAAAAGGTTGAAACATGTAAAGCTATTGATATTGTGTTTGTGAAGACATATTCTGAACCATCATGATCATCTTGATCATTTGCAAATTGTTCAGTGTTTTGATGAAACTTGGGAATTTTATCAACGGAAGTTCTACAATCCTCAACATAATGTCCAACTTTGTTACATCTTCTGCAAACAATTTGACCGAAATCTCTGTCTCTGCCTTGATACTATCCTCTGCCTCTACTTTATCCTCTGTTCGGAGTTTGTCCTCTGCCTGGAATTTTTCCTTTTCCTTGATTATATCCTCTGCCTTGATTGTTCCCTTTGCCTTGAAAATTGCTCATGCTTGAACTATAGCCTCTGTTGAAATTGTTTCCTTTGCTTTGATTGCGACCATGACCTTGTAGATTGTTTGTTGCTTGACTTTCATTGAAATGTCCTCTTCCTCGGTATCTAGAACTATCATTTGAGGATTTACTTGTGCTAGCCTCTGTGAAGAAGACAACTTCCCCAATCTGTTTCTTCTTCCCAAAATTTTTGTCATGTTGGGCTAACATATCACCCAACTCATCAAACTTGATCTTCTTTAATTTTCCAGTGACTTGCAAAGTTTCAAAAAAATGTGTGTAAGATGATGGAAATCCAGGAATTAAAATTGTAGTTAGGAAACTTTCATCAACAGCTTGAAAACCTACGTTTATTATTTCCTACTTGATGTTTTTAAGTCGTGAAATATAGTCAACAACATCACCACCTTCAGTTAATTTTTGTTGGACAAATTTTAATCAAAGATCGACCAATTTTTATTCAGGTTGTGTATCAAAGATATCTTTGAATGTACGCAAAGAAATCCATGCATCTAACGCGTTTTCAATATGAATATACATCTCATTTTTAACTAAAGACTTTATAAGAGCTAGTGCCTTGGCATTTTTGACTTCCCATTTTGCAAGTAAATTTGCATTTGTTGGTTTATTAGGCTTAATGTTGCCATCACTTTTTTCATGCCACAATTCATTATATATGAGAGTGCTTTCAATTAGACATTTCCAAGTCTTATAATATTTCACCCCTTCTAGCTTATCAGAATTAGATAATAGATTAATTAACTTCAACATGGTAGTGTTTAAGCAGTGCACCAAAATAATCAAGTACAGGAGAAAATGAGCAACTCGTCACACGAAACACACCATGCAAAAACGATCTATCGGGGCTTGGCCTTAACGATCGTATATTCGTGAAAACGGAGAAAAATGACTGAGCTTTGCACTTGGCTCTAATCAATTTCTCTTTGAGTGTTTACAATAAAATCTTTTCAAAATTTGACCGCTTGACAATGCCCTTACAAATTTCCTTTCAAAAAAAAATCTAACCCCGCCCCCCCTCAAAGTAAAAAAATACTTTGAGTTACAAATAATGATCCTTATTTCCCCAAAATAAAAATTACAAATAAAATATACTTATTACTCCAAAAAATTACAAAATTTACTGCTCCAAACATTTACAAATAACCCCTCACACCTTTCTCCAAAAATATTACAAATAATAATAAATTCCTTATCTCTCCAAATAAAATTACAAATGAAAACTCCTGTATTTCTCCAAATACAGGCTCATGTGAACATACACTAAATACACTCAGATATGCAGATCGGTTCAAAGGACTTTCAAAGAGAAACAATAAAAAGGATCAAACTGTCAGCAATGCAGCTTCTACCCCCAAGGATTCACAACCTTTGCTGACAGTGCCTTATGGGGAGTCTTTTGATTATAATCAAGAGGCTTCAGTTGGATATTTTCCTAGAAAATTAGGGGAAATCCCACCGTATTATGGTCATAATGGAGACGTGGAAGGACGTTCTTCTAATGCATCTTCAAATTATTCATTTAATACCAGAAATGAAACTGGATTGACCTCAAATTATGTAGAAATAGATAGATCCAACTCAAGAGAAAATATTTGTAGCTCTGTTAGTGGTCAGAAATTATCCTTGGTGACTGCAAAATATAATGATGTCTATGACGAAAACTAGGCACAAATGGTTTCTCCAACTGGCCAGAAGGTAACAAGAGAACAAAGACCTGATAATTAGGTGTACTGGAAATCTAAAGAAGACATCAAACCCGATGTCTCCAATATTGTTTATAGCCGACAACAGCAATATATTGATGAATCTGCTTCGAGTGCTGCTTAAATTCAATGGATGGACAATTTAATGGAGTTTTCCATAAGCTTGTAGAGCTGGAATCTCCTCCTCCCATCAGTTGCATTAATGAAGCTAAGATACCACAATAATAGTAGAAGTGTCCTCAGACACGTAATTTTATTAATAGGAAAATAAATTACATAAGAAATTTGCAAGAGTTTACACACGTGGACTCCAACACTCTTGCAATTAGGAAAATGACCTATTTATAAGATACATGTCCTAACTTATTTTAGTTATCGACCACTTGATAATAAAAAAAGTGTCCATTTATAATAAATATCCCTCTAACCATTCTACTAACTTTATTCCTATATTAGAGCCTAAGATACGACACTATTCTAGAGTCGTATCTTTTGTAACAATATTCTATTTCTAAGTGCCTATAATATTAATTTAAATATTCTAATTTAATAAATATTTTATCCAAAGTCAACCAAATTCACAAAATTGGTATAAACTTAAGTTTCAGTACTCTTACTCTCATATTCATCAAAAATCACATCCCTTCTCACAATAAATTTCCCATTGGACAAAATTCAATACCCTTTCTTCTCATCAGAATACGCAATCATTGTGCACTTCAAGCTTCATGAGTCAATCTTAGTTCGTTTTTCTTTCAGAACTAAGGCATAACATATTGATCCAAAAAAATTGAGATGTTTAACTTCTTGATTGAAACCAAACCATGATTCATAAGGTGTGATTCCATCTAAAGAAGTAGTTGGAGATTTGTTCCTTAAGTAGATAGTTGTATGAATTGCCTCGGCCCAATATATAGGACTTAATTTTTGAAAGTTAACATAGATATCACCATTCCTAACAAGGTGTGTTTGATTCTTTCTACTACTCCATGTTGCTGTGGAGTGTATACATTGGTAAGATGACGTTTTATGCCATTATCCATGCAATACATTTTGAATTCAGTTGAAGTGAATTCTCCTCCATTATCTGTTCTAAGAGTGCCAATCTTCTCCTTAACTTCATTTTCAATAAGTTGACGAAAAGTTTTAAAATTTTCAAATGCTTCTGATTTTTGCTTCAAAAAATATTCCCAAGTCATCCTACTAAAATAATCAACAAAGGGTAAGAAATATCTTCGTCCTCCTAGCGAAGTTTGTAAGGTCCACAAATATCACTGTGAACCAATTGAAAACACTCGTTTGCTCACGATGAACTTACGGGAAAAGTATCCAGATGTTTTTTTCCATAATTGCAAGCTTCACATTTTGCATTTTCCCTTTTAAAGGTTGGAAGTCCCGTAGCCATTCCCTATTTTTGTAACTGAGATAGACTTTCAAAGTTGATATGGCCATATCTTACATGCCACAATCTGATTGGTGAAATGTCTATACTTGTTGCTCCTGCAAATTTAGAATTTCTTGGAATAATTGTCCCTTTCATCCTTAACAGTTTTCCATCTTCATAACTTGTCATGACTGTTTTCATGTTCTGTTTGACTGAGTTAATTTTAACTAAGCCATCCTCCATAATTGCTAGATGTCCTGTGTGTCGAATCATGACTAAAGATAGAAAAATTTTCTTAAATTTTGGTACATACCATATTTTGAAATCAATATTTCTCCAATTCCATGTAGAAAAACTTTAACTACACATTTTCCATAAGGAGTATGTTTTTTTTTATCAGCAAGATAGATTTAATTGAGATGGCATTGTTGGAAGTTCCAAAAGAAGTCACGTCGAAAAGTCATGTGTTGAATTTCTCCTATATCCAAAATCCATGTATCTTCATATTCACGTCTAAGAAAGGTTGAAACTTGTAAAGTTGTTGATTCTTTGTTTGTGAATACACATTCTGAACCATCATGATCATCTTGATCATTTGCAAATTGTTCAGTGTTTTGATGAAACTTGGGAATTTTATCAATGGAAGTTCTACAATCCTCAACATAATGTCCAACTTTGTTACATCTTCTGCAAACAATTTGACTGAAATCTTTGTCTCTGCCTTGATGTTATCCTCTACCTCTGATTTTTCCTCTATTTGGAGTTTTTCCTCTTCCTGGACTTTTTCCTCTTCCTTGATTATATCCTCTGCCTTGATTGTTCCCTTTGCCTTGAAAATTTCTCCTGCCTGAACTGTAGCCTCTGTTGAAATGATAGTCCTTGCTGGTAGGAGGATTCCTAGGCTTCCATCAGTAACTAGGCACATCATCAGGAGCTAGGATAGCAAATATTGTTGTGTGATTTGGTAGGCGCATATCATTTGGTTATTCATGACACAGGTTCCTTATGGTCGATGCCTACCTATTGGATACCTATATGAGTCAAGGACGCGGCACAGAGGGGTCCCAATAGCTAACATCATATCACAATGGCAAGAAGCGGGGATTGGGGGTTGTGGACCTCCAGCATGGTTATGGGATCCAGGGATCCAATGGATTGGTGGGATACTCCACTCCTTAGTGAGCATGGTCAGGATAAAAAGTGAACTGATTCATTCATAGGCAGACACATGGGGAATCACCAAATCCCTCACCATGGGGTGAGGAAGATTGTTGCTCAGGATTGGGGACAACCATGGAGAGATAGGTGTTGGCACTTTTGAGTCGCTTTGGCAGGTTGGGACTAACCTTGATCATCACATCGATTATGGACGAGATTTATGGGAGAGGAGGATCTAGTATGAGCATGTTAGATTGTTAGTGATGACTAGAGTGTCACGGGGTCATGAGGATAATTTCTTGTGCGATGGGAATGGGACCCTACCATCACAATACTTAACGGTTGAGCTACCCATAGGGGTGAGTTGGTTTCTACAGGGGAGGGTCATCTAGATTCTCCATCGGGTTTCAATGATTCATTGATAACATGGGGGACTTCATCAGCATGGCAGGTTGGCTAGCAGGAGGATTTCAATAGGAGCTCATGATGGATATACTTCATTCACATAGGGATTGAGTTGTATCTTAGGGGCCCAAAATCAAAGTGTATGAGACGGACTATTCGACAGGGAAACTTCAAGAGGATTTGGACATGATTTTACATCATCAAGATGATCTACTTATTGGTGGTAGAAAAAGGGCTTCTAATGCACATATCTGGCAGGATAGTGGCAGGAGCAAGGGGTACTTCACGTTGATAAGGTTGGCTTGGGATCTTGATATTAAGGAACTCCTTCACTATAGGATCCACAGTTAGAGAGGGCGCTTGTTCAGGCATTTCTTGAGGAAAATAAATTTTTGGTGGGGAGGATTGTAATGTCCCCAATTCTTATTTTTCATCTTATGGAGTTAATGGAGTTTATTGGGGAGGTGCTAAGCATAGCACAATTTTTTTAAATTGAGCATTGGAGATATTTTTGGTGTATGGTAATGAGGAGAAATAGAAAATTAATTTGTTAGTGGAATGTGGGGGCCACGCCTGCAAGAAATACACACCACTTGGAGAGAAAATTGAATTTCAAGGGAAGGAGGTTGAAATATTGGATGGAGGGAGCCACATGAGGAGTCAAGAAAAAAATTATAAAAAGAAGGAGCATAGAGGTTATTGGGGTCGTTTTTCACTCATCTAGTTCCTTTGTTGCTCAATTTGTTTAGCTAGGTCACAAGTGTTGCTTAGCACACATTTCTCCAAGGGGATAACTCACCCTTATTTCGGTGGACTTCGAGTGCCACCTCAGGGAGGAAACCTTGCTACTTTGGTGAGAGGGTTTGTGGAGTATTGTAGCACATTTCAATGGATTCCTTCAACCAATTTATACTCCAGGGAGGACGCAATAGAGAAATTGTACCACTCATTTCAGCTAGCTTCCGTGGGTGTTTTGTCAGGATAAAATTAGTGGATTTGATTGAGGGGGAGTCTAGCCTTTGTGGAAAGTTTTGGTGCTACAGGTTGTTGTTATTGAGGGGAAAGGATTTAATTCCCTAGGGCCTGCGCAAGAGGTCACTGGACAACGTTTTGTGGAGTTGGGTTCGGTCGTATTATGTCGAGATTTGATATGAAACCTCTCCCCTAAATCTGGGAAAATTTCCTATATCATTCCTATTTCATATTGAGGAAAAATAAGGAGGATTTCAATAGATTTCATTACCAAGGGACACAATATTTGTTCAAGAGATTATAGTGCCAAAATATGGCAATTTTGGAAGGTTAAAATTAGCCAAAACCCTTTCTTTATTTTTTTGGGTTTGTTGAGAGGAGTCTGGGGTCAAATTTGTAGAATTTTCCAGGCAGTGTTCAAGCCAAAAATATCCTTTATGTTCAGCAGTATATTTTATTATTCACTCGGTAATTGCACCATTTTGTGGGTTTTCCGGGTGGTTGGTTTGGGGAAGATTCCTTTTTTGGTTTGGTTGAGCACAACGTGGAGAGGCACCAACTATAATTTCAGGAGGTTTTGAGCACAAGAGTGGAAAATATCACCATTTTCTTCTAGTAGAAGAAGTAGGAATTTACTGGGTCTGAGCAGATCTTAGTTGGGATAATATTTTAGCACTTGGGAAGTGTTTCCTCAACCTGGGGCTTTTCTTGCTTGATGTAGCAATCCCAGGTTCCTCTTTTCCTCACTATATTGTACTTATTCAGCTCAAATTTTAATATAAAGACCCAGTTTGGGTGCCAATATATGTGTATCAATTATTTATGCATGTTTTCCATTTTTGAGTATGTTTCATGAGCATGTCTTTCTATTATTCACTACTAATTTCGTATTAGGAACATTACACAAGAAACCCTTTAAATTTGCACACAAATGAAAGGGGAAAGCTAAAGGAAATAGTAAGAATAGTGATACATTCAAGAAAGAGGGGAGGGGGGGGCGGCTTACTTGCAAACATTGTTCAAAATATGGCCATCATGAAGAATATTGTTGGAAATTACATCCAGAATTGACACCAAAGAAGTTTAATAACAAGGGGAAACAAAAGACTATTTCTATAACTCAACAAGATCTAGGATCTAGTTCATGTAATGAAACTAAAATCACAGCCATGGGAATGAAAGGTATAGCTTCTAAAGCAAGTACTAGTTCTTCTATCAATTTTGTTGAATCTCAAAATGATAAAGAAAGAAGTGATATTTTTCATATCAGGGTCATTACAAAACATACAAAGGTTGATACACTATTTTATGGTGTATCTCAAATCAAACTTATTTCTAAATAAATTGTCAAGAAATTTAATTTACAAACTACACCTCATGCAAAACTTTACCCTTTGGGTTGGGTATGTGATGATGCCAAATTGCAAATGACAAGAAAATGTTAAATCAAATTTTCCATCACTACTAATTTTATAGATGAGGTTGAGCTTGATGTTATACCACTTGACATTTGTGGGATTGTCTTAGGGAGCCCATATTATATGACCGAAAATCCATATTCTATTGTCATGAGAAAAAGTATCATCTTTTCAAATATGGAGTTGTGTATATTTTTATATAACAACGCAAGAAGATGAAATTATCTCTTATTAGTGCGGGACAAATGAAAAGGCTTGTGAATTATACTAAGAATTTTGTATTGTTGATGATAAAAGATAAATATGTTGTTGAATCTAAAGCTTTCTCAAGATGTGATTCTAAACTAAAGCATGAATTGGTTGAATTTGTAAATACTAATGACAAGATGTTTTAGGAACCTTAGGGGTTATCTTGAAAAAAGGATTCCAACATGAGATACAATTGCAACAAGATGCACCACTTCTTAATATTGGCATGTACAAAATTTCAGTCTTGGAGAATCCAAAGATCAAAAGAAAAATCTAAGATTTGCTTGAAAAAGGGGTCATTAGACTGAGTACATCTCCTTGTGGGTCTCCTATTATTTTTGTTCCAAATAAAGATGGTACACGATGCATGTGTATGATTTCTGAGCATTGAACAAGATCACAGTAACTAATAATTATCCTCTTCCTCACATTGATGATTTGCTAGATCAGTTAAAGGATCTCGTTTATTTTAATAAGTTATACATGAGAAGCGGTTATCATCAGATAAGGATTATTGAATATGATATTTGGAAAACTGCTTTTAAGACAAAATAATGATATTTTGAATGGTTAGTTATGTCATTTGGGATTTTTAATGCACCTGCCACATTCATGAAAGTTATGAATGATGTATTGTGACCATTCATTGATGATTTTTTCATCGTCTACTTAGATTATATTCAATGATTTTTAGTAAGACTCGTGAAAACCATATCAAGCATGTAAAGAAAGTTTTAGATGTCTCGAAAAAGGAAAAGTTGTATTTGAAGATGTCTAAATGTGAATTTGGGAAAACCTCTTTGGTTTATTTAGGTCATATTGTAAGCGGTGGTGAATTGAAAATTGATCCCTCCAAAGTTGAAGTCAATGTGAATTGGCCTAAACCCAAAAATGTAACAGAAGTTAGGAGTTTTTTGGGAGCAACCCAATATTGGAGAAAAATTATCACCAACTTCTCATCTATTGCAGAACCATTACATGTTTTGAAAAGTGTGAAGCATGTCTTTCAGTGGGGAGGCAAGCAGTGGAAAGCATTCGACACTTTGAAAGAGAAAATCAATACAACACTAGTTCCGGCACTTCTAGATGTCAAGTAACAATTTGAAATTCAAACCAATGCAAGAAAATATGTTATGGGGGGGTTTTGATGCAACATGGTAAGCCAATATGTTATGAATTTGAGACATTTTCCAATGATGTAATTAACTATCCAACTTATGATAAAGATTTGTATGCTTTGGTACAAAGCATGAAGAAGTGGAAGAATTATTTGATGGGTAAAGAAACGATTATTCATATTGACCATTAACCTTTGCGGTATCTTTAATCACAAACCAAGCTACAACAATATAAAATTTCAAATGGATGGTATTTCTGTAGCAATT
This sequence comes from Pinus albicaulis, assembly GCA_034641835.2. Lineage (NCBI taxonomy): Eukaryota > Viridiplantae > Streptophyta > Pinopsida > Pinales > Pinaceae > Pinus > Pinus albicaulis. Next base: position 520,276,929 of record CM076578.1, read on the forward strand.
TCGTTTGGTCATGAGGTATAAGAAAGGTATTTATAACAAAGTTGCAGATATGTTGTCAAGGCATATTATTAATGCATCTGTCATTCTAAATCATAACTCAATCATGCATGAAATTTATTTTGAACAGTATGCTCAAGATGAATATTTTAAAGATGTTTATGCAACTTTGAGTCAAGGAAATCATGTTGAAGAGTTGGATTACCATGTTCATAAATTTTTTTTGTATCATCTTGGAAATTTGTGTATTCCACAGGGTGAAAGAGTTAATGTTATAAGTGAATCCCATACTTCTCTTATTGTTTGTCATTTTGGTGTAGGAAAAACAATTTATCAACTATTTTTATTGGTTTCGTATGAATGAATTTATATCAAGATATGTAAAAGGATGTTATATGTGTGCTACTAGTAAGCCAAGTAACAGGAAATTGGGTTTTTTACATTCCACTTTATATCCCTTCTCGTCCTTGGGAAAATGTTTCTATGGATTTTGTAGGGGGGCTACCTATGTCTCGAAAATTTAATTATTATTTATATGTTGTAGTGGATAGATTCAAAAAAATGTGTGTGTTGATGCCTTGTAAGAAATAGGTCACAACTGAACAAACTGCACATATGTTCTTCCATAATGTATCGGTTCACTATGGGTTACCTATTTCTATTGTTTCTGATCGATATTCTCAATTTATTGGGAATTTTTGGTAAACTTTATGGGAACTGATGGACACAAATTTAAAGAATAGCATGACATTTCATCCACAAAATGATGGTCAAACAGAGGTAGTGAATAGAACAGTAGTTCATCTCCTTCAATGATATTTTGGTAAGCATCCTAAGCTTTGGGATGAGAATTTTCATTACATCCAACATGACTACAATCATGCCAAGAATTCATCTACACAAATATCTCTATTTCAAGCTTATTTGGGTTGTTTTCCAAAATCTCCTTTGGATTCTATCTTTGGTAAAGAAATTGCAGTGGATGGACATAGTGATGTGGATAAAGCCAAGCGTTTCATTGAAAAAATCTAGTTAGTAAATCAAAGGGTATAGGAACAACTAGAGAAATGTCAAGCCAAGTATAAAGCAAAGACATGATAAGCATCGGGTTGATTATGATTCTCAAGTGGGAGGTAAAGTTTGGTTGTACATCAATAAGTAAAGATTACAAGGTGAAGGTAAAATCTCAAACTAATCAGATATGGTCCTTTCAAAATATTGGAGAAGATTGGTAATAACACATTCTAATTAGATTTTCCACCTTACATGAAAATTTATTATATTATGAATGTGGAAAACTTGAGATTTTATGAGCCTCATATGATTGTTGATCAATAAGAGAATGTTAAAATTCCATATATAGAATATTTTTCCCCTAAGTATTTGAATGAGTTACAAGAAGACACTATTCTTAATAGGAGAACAAGAACTTCATGTAGAGGCAGTGTGTAGTATCTTCGTGTGGGGCACAAAGGTACTAATACAAGTAAATAAAGGTGGATAGAGATCATAAAAGTGAGGGAGTTGTGCCCTCACTTACTTGCTGAGTAAAAACATACTTTTGGTGGTCCAAAGGCTATCAGTGGGGAGGAGTAATCTAGTGGATCCATAAAATGCTAAAAAATCAAAGTGCTCAAATTTTCCTAAAACCAGTGCCAAATAGTATAGCTCGTCGTTTTGATTCAAAAACACTTGAATCGCCTCAATCTGACACCATATAAGCAAGTTATCATGTTTTGAAGTTTTGGCAAAAAAAAAAAAGTTAACTTGCAGGGTTGACTGTGCAGGGTGTGGATGATGACGTGTCAATCTATACGTTGGTGTGGTAGGGTTGACTGCGTTGTACGAATGACATGTAAACCAATCATGTGAGTGAAAGTGACATTTACATTGTAACCACCCTCCTCCCACATTTACCTAATTTAACCGGTCCATTGGGGTAAACATGTGACGAGAGGCTACTATGATATGATTCAACTTCCCATGTATAGTTAAGGAAGTGGATCCAACACAACACACCCAATATGACCTTACACACATACTACATAACCTTCAAGAGGCAGCCCACCATTCCAGGTGACCAATCCCTAAGCAAATTCGACATCGCACTAACCTAGAGCCTCAATCAATCCCATAACATGGGCATGCATGCGACTGGGACCCTCCAATAACTCCCACAGCAAGGGCATGCCTGCGACTGGAGAAATTTCCAAGTAGTTATGTGCCAGCAACTCCAGATTTTGTGCCACTTTTTTAGGGCCATGACTCAGGCCACTACCTAGAACTCCATGAAACTTTCAAAAATGAAAAATAACATTGAAACAATGATACAAATGCAAATACTTGAACAAGGACTTGAATGGACCCCTACTAGACATGACAAGGATTTCATCAAACATGTCACAAATATGCATTCTACAGGTCATAATAACATATCTCAGCATAGGGGTCTCATACTTATCTGAGAATCAATAAGAAGCATTGATTCCTTATCACATTAGCTGCATTATCATCTAGTAGGTCATATATTCATTGCTCATTCATTTATAAATCAAAACATGATGAGAGCCATACATCATCACTATCATAAAAAGTACTCATAACCATCATATAAACAACATAAATAATAAGGATACAACAACCATAAATGCTACATATGAACCAATACATTTTCACATAAAATACGAAGGAAATGAACTCTTATTAATGAACGCCAAAGCCAACCAGGTTTAGGACTTCCATGTTCCACCCGATGAACCAATCTCTCTTCATCCAATCACCCCCGTACCATATTCCAAGCATAAATGTGGGACTTATAACCAAAAGAAAACGGGGTTTCTTGAGGCTACACCACCTCACCCTCATCAATAGAACCAAGATTTACCGCAATACTCACTGGATCACTAGGGCCTAAACAAGCATGGATGCCTCCGGATCTCTCCACCTAAATCATGATGGATTTTTCTGTCTCAACCTCTTGCCTTTATCGTGTATCCCATCATTACCATTCAAGGAATTCCTAGGACTAAGAGGTCTCCACCCTCTAGGCTTTACCGTGTATCCCATCCCGGTATTCCAAGGCCCAATCATGGGTATTCACCATTAGCTTTATCATGTATCTCGCCATTCATCAATCAAGGAATTACTAGGCTCAATCAAGGTTTTCACATCTAGTCTTTACCATTTATCCCATCTCGTGATTCCTAGGCCTTGTGAATAATCCTGATACCACCCCATGAATAATCCTGAGACCACCCCACTTAGCTTCGAGTCCATACAACAATCCATCTCAACCAAATACAAGAGAATCCACCACACCATGGCTATCCAGAAATGGAAAGGAAAGACTAAAGAACATTGTCACACCTGGAAAAATCCATGCCAATGACAACAAGAGAACCAAGAACACACATGCAAAAACATGCATGCCAAAATTAGCAAGGAAATTATATATTCAAATTGATACTTACAAGTAATGTTGTTGTAGTTTCTTGATCCTTCTCTTCCTTGCTTGAACTTTCGCTTTCCTCTTTACCTTCTTTGATTTTCTTGATCTAATGCTGAATTGCTCCAAGAAAACTCTAAGTGTCCAAGAGTGTGAGAGAGAGAGAGAGAATAGAGAGAGAGCTCCAAAACTGAACTAACAAAATGTTACCAACTGATCCCCTTAGAATCCTTTTTATTAATGAGGCCTCTATTTTCTTCATTTTTCCATTATTTTCCTCCATTTTCCTCCTCAAATGCAACATGTGACCTTTCACCTTCCTTTTCTGCTAATTTCCATTATTTTCATAAATAAAATGCCAAATAATGCTTAATGCCTTTCCAAGCCTTTGCCATTTCCTTTTCCAATTTCCTTAGCCATAATAAACAAAATTAACACCCACGCTAGGATGTTTATGCCCAAAAATCAGCTTGGAATAAGTGTCCCATAACTGTGAATATTACTTTTCCTTTATTAACTTTAATTACATGGAATTTTCACCAGTGTTGTTACAGAACTCTCGCCCTTGGGAGAACACCATCATCGGTGTTCAATGACACCTACAACCAACAAGATTTATGTAAGAAAAACATATTTCCCATGGATCTTTATAACTTATCTTGTTGCAGTATTTACAATTATCAACTTGCTTAGAAGCAAACCAACATGATAACATAATAACATAACAACCATAATGACATGACACCCATACCACTTATTGGAGCTTTATAACACAACTCATGGTGGTATTTACATCCATATGGATATGTACATATACCAAAACATCACACCAAAAACATATATCAAGGACATTCGTTCAACCAACGAATAGATACGGATACATAGCCAACATTTGATCTGCCATCTCCTATGTAGCTTCATCGGGCCCAAAGTGCTTCCACTGCACTTTAACCTATTCAATAGCTTGGTTTTGGAGAATGAGCATGTTTCTCTACAATACACCTTATGGTTCTGACTGGAATTATCCTTCGGGCTCCACCTGCAATACAAACCATTCAATCACATGATCAACATATTTAGCGTACTTCTTAAGAAATGATACATGGAAAACATCATGGACTTTCACTGTTAGAGGCAGTGCAACTTGATAGGCTATTGGTCCAATCCTTTCAAGAATCTTGAAAGGTCCACAAAACCGAGGTGCCAGCTTAACACATGATCCAATCTGCAAGGAGTTATTCTTAGGCCTGATGTGCAAGTACACATGTTCTCCAACGTGAAACTCCTTAAACAACCTGTTCCGATCTACATAGATTTTCTACCTATTTTATGTTGCCTTTAGATTCTTCTTTATTAGCTGCATTTCTTGTTCCATATGTGCTAACGTATTTGGTCCTATCAACACCCTATTCACTGGGTCACTCCAACACATGGGAGTATTACAACTCCACCCGTACAATGCCTCAAACAGACTCATCCTTAGTGACTCTTGGTAACCATTTTTGTAAGAAAACTCAACCAATGGAAGGTAATCCTCACATCTCCTCTATCGATGAATCACATACATCCTCAACATGTCCTCCAATATCTTGTTGACCCTCTTTATTTTCCCATATGTCTGCAAATGATAAGTTGTAATGGAGGCCAAATTTGTCCCTAAATTTTCAAACTACTCCTTCCAAAACCTGGAAGTGAAATTAGCATCCATGTTTTACATAATCTTCTTCAAAACACCATGAAATCAGAGCACATATCTGATGAATACCTGTGCCACATCACTAGTTGAATATGTATATTTTACTAGAATGAAGTGTGCTACCTTAGTCAACATGCCCACCACAACCATGATGGAAACATGTTGTCTAGATATCTTCGAAAAACCTATAATGAAATCCATGGAAATTACCTCCCATTTCCACTCTCGAAACACAATTGACTGCAGTAACCCACCTGGATGCTTACATTTCGCATTTACCTGCTGACAGTCCAAACATCTAGCCACAAACTCTTCTACATCCTTCTTCAGATTAGACCAATAATAAAAATTCTTCACTATTATCAATGTATTTTGATATTGTGGATGACCTGAATACAGCTTCGCATGAAACTCCCTCAAGATGATATTATTGGGCTCACTATATTCTAACACATATATCCTGTCCCTAAATCTGATCAAGCCATCTACTGAGAGACAATATTCAACGTCTTGTTCACATGTACCTGTACTTGTAACACTACCTATACATGTACTTGTACCTGTACCTGTACCACTACATGTACCTGTATTTGTACTCTGTTGTAACTTGTGCCTAAGTTCTCTATACATGTCATTCTACTAACCTGCCTGTAAGATCTGTCCCATAAGAACTCATAGCTGCAATGTGATTTACCTATATCCTCATGCTAAGAGAATCTGCAACCCGGTTCTCTTTTCCCTTGATGTGCCTGACTCCTCAAAGTCAAACTCAATGATTGTGGCCAACCATATAGATTTCATGGAATTCTGATTTGGTTGGTCAAACAAGTATATTAATCCACTATTATCACTCATCAATAAAAACCTCTTTCCTAGAAGATAATTCCTCCACATCTTCAATGCGTGAATGACCGCTGCCAACTCAAGATCATGTGTTAAATAATTCTGTTGGTGTTCATTCAGTTTCTGTGATTCATATCATACACATGTATTTCCTGCATAAGGACTCTACCAAGTCTTCTCTTAAAAGCATGTGTATGCACTACAAACTCTTTATCTGGATCTACAATATTTAACACTGGAGCATTTGTAAACAACTACTTCAATTTTTCAAAACTCATTGCACATTACTTTGTCCATTCAATTTTCTTACCTTTATTTTGCAATGGCGTGATAGGGTATGCAATCCGAGAGAAGTTCCTGATGAAACTCCTAAAATATCCTTCTAGTCCCATAAATTATCTTACCTAATCCACGTTTCTAGGAGTTTCCCATTCCATGATAGCCCTTATATTCTTTGGATCCATTGTTATACCTTCCTTGGAGACCACATACCCCAAGTAATGTACCTATGTCTGAAAGAAACTGCATTTACTAAGCTTAGCATACAACTAATGCTCTCTCAACAATCTCAACATTGTTGCTAAATTCTTGGAATGCTTTTCCTCATTCTTAGAGTAAATAAATATTTCATCAATGAATACAATAACAAACTTTTCCAGATACGGACACAACACACTATTCATCAAGAACATAAAAGTAGTTGTATCATTATTCAAACCAAATGGAACTACAACAAACTCATAATTCCCATACCTAGTTTGAAAATTTGTCATGTAAATGTCCTCTTCCTTGATATGTACCTTATTATATATGGATCTCAAATCCATATTCAAGAACACTTTTTCTCCCTTTAAATCAAATAATTCATCAATCCTCAGCAATGGATAATTGTTCTTGATGGTCACCTTGTTCAACTTCTTGTAATTAATACACAACCTAAGGGTATCATCCTTATTCTTCACAAACAATACTGGTTCACCCCATAGTGATACACTTGGCCTAATGTACCCCTTGTCAATATTTTCCTTCAACTCTACCAACTATGGAGTGCTCATCCTATACAGTGCCTTCGATGCTAGTGTTTCCCCTGGTACCAACTCAATAGAGAAGTCCACTTCTCTGTGAGGTGGAAACTCTGAAATATTTTCTAGAAACACATCCTTAAATTGTTGTAAAATCGGGTACCTGCTCAATATCTCTACATCCTCATCCTCCTTACCTTTATTGCTAAAAATGTGCACTGCAAATAACACACCCTTTTCTGCAACTGTGGTTTTCCTACGTAGATGTCACCATTCTAACTAATGTTGCTTTCTTCTTAACCTGTAAGATTATTTTTTACCCATTGTCATCCAAGCACTCAATGGATTTGCCATACTATTTACCTTAGTCCTGTGAAGGTACAACCAGTCCATACACAAAAGAATACTATAGGATCCCAACGAAAATACATTCAAATGTGTTGATGTAGGCATACCATTCAGTTCAAATGAACAAGATCTTATCCCATGATAAACTCTCTTCTTTGTACCTAAATCCAACTGCACTAACCAAGATTTTTCATGCACTTCTTTATTCAAACCACACTTATCCACCAAGTCAGCGTTAACATAACTATAATTAGACCTGGGGTCAATCAAAATAGAAACAACTTGATCACAAAGCTTACCATCCATCTCAATGATAGATGCATAGTGATATACATGCTTGTTATCCAATGCTGCATAGATATGAGGAATGCTCTGCCTAACATCCCCAATAGTCTACGCCTCCTATTCACTATAAATATGAGGCCTACCAACCTGATACTGTGGAAAATCTCTCTTGAGATGCTCCTTACCACATATCCAACATTCCAACCACACGATACCATCACCTCTGTTATGTTGTTGTGATCCATGTCCCTATCTAGATACATTTAACTTCTTGCAAGGTGCAACATTTTCTTTCACTTCTACATTCTGAGGCCTTGTTATTTTCGGCTACCATTTACCTTTACCTTTATCTTTCCCTTTCCATCCTTGATGAAATCCATTCTTACACTTTGACTGCTCATAACAATGCTTTAGTTTCCCAATAACTTCCTCAATTGACCAAGGCTCATCATACTCAATACAATCTCTAAAAGCTAATGGAAATCCACTGAAAAACCTCTGAACTTTAGTCTTTTCATCATTAAGATATAGTACATACCTCAATAGCTCTAGGAACTTAGTCATTTACTCTTCATCTTTCATCGATCCCATCTTAAGCTCATACAATTCTCTAGCTTTGGTTTTCTAATACCTCTCCGATAAGTATTTCTTCCTGAAAACTCTCTTGAATTCATGCCAACTCAACTCTTTTGTCCTGATGTCTTTGGCCTTCTTCACATCTTCCCAATAGATATCTGATTTACCTTTTAGGCTGAAGATAATTACTTTGGTCTTCATATTATTTGTTTAATTATGCAACTCAAAGAATTTGTTCATCCCAAGTAACCAAGCCTCTGCATCTTTTGTCTTATTCAAATATCCATCGAAGGTAGGTGGCTTAGCTTTCTTAAAATAATATGGCAAGTATCCCCTATCACTCCTCATGTAAGGGTGATAACGATGATGATCATAATGCCTTTCAGAACCAGAACTAGAATAGTACATATGTCCATCACCTCTGCTATCTGGAGTATCCAATAAACTATCATCTTTGATCATGTCATCCTTATCTAACCTGTGACCACCATGAGACCTACTACCATATGCCCCATTATTTTTTTCCCCCTGCCATGGCTGATCCGAAGTGGCCCCTATCGCTACAATTCTGCCAAACTTTTAAGGATTATTGCATTGAATTTTGTTTTTTTCTCTTGTTCCTACATGATACTATCATTGTCTGCTTTGCAACTTCTTATCTCTGCCTTCAAGATTCTCAATGTGTTTGCTAAATCAGAAGAGTTCCCAACACCACGCTGCTCATATGATCCATAGGGAGAATCTTGGGAACTATAGTCTACCATCTTTCTAGTTATCTTTGATCTCTTCTTGCAAGGCATACTATGTCAGCTAAACCAAATCATAAACAAACCAGTGTACCTCAGTATAATTCAGGGAGGATATCCCATATGAAAAATCGACCATATTAGCATGATAGATAGATAAAAATAATCATAACAACATATATATATCATCCTAAACATAGTCCAATCATCAATTCAAGACCATACCAACCACACATCATGACCTCAGGAATGACAACTACAACCATATCAATGTATGCATAACAAAATATAAACACCGACATGCATAAACAATGCACAACCGACATACAATAAAGACAAATACATTCAACAATGACACCATCAACTTTCACATGGTGTACAACTGCTACCATGACTAAGACCATGCTTATGCCACAAGCACATAGACCACAAGCATAAGAACACATATGCAACCAACATGAATTCATGACTTACACACCGCCCATCCAGTCCAAGGGGTGAACCATGCTCTAATATCACTTTGTAACCACCCTCCTCCCACATTTACCCAAGTTAACCAGTTTGCTGGAGTAAACATGTGACGAGAGGCTACTATTATCTAATTCAGCTCCCCATGTACAATTAAGGAAGTGGAACTGACACAACACACCCAATATGACCTTACATACATGCTACAAAACCTTCAAGAGACAACCCACCCTTACAGGTGACCAACCCATGAGGAAACTCAACATTTCACTGACCTACAGCCTCAGTCACTCCCATTACATAGGAATGCATGCGATTGGGAACCTCCAGTCACTCCCACAACAAGGGAATGCCTATGACTAGGGACTTTTCTAAGTAGTATTGTGCTAGCAACTCCAGATTTTGTGCCACGTTTTTAGGTTCAAGACTCAGGCCACTTCCCATAACTCCATGAAACTTCTAGAAATTAAAAGTAACATCGAAACAATGATACAAATGAAAATAATTGAACAAGGAATTGACTGGACACCTACTATCCATGAAAATAAATCTTATTAATGAATGCAAAAGAGAACCAGGTTTGGGACTTCTACATTCCACCCGAACATAGATTGGTTGAACCAAATATCTCTTCATCTAATCACCCCTGTGCCATATTCCAATCATGAATGTAGGACTTATAACCAAAATCAACCAAGGATTCCTGAGGCTACACGACCTCACTCTCATCAATAGAACTAGACTTTGTTGCAATGCTCACTGGATCACTAGGCCCTAAAAAAGCATGGATCCCTTTGGATCTCTCCACCTAAACCGTGAAGAATTTTTCTATCTCAACCTCTTGGCTTTACCATGTATCCCGCCATTACCAGTAAAGGGATTCCTAGTCCTATGAGCTCTCCACCCTCTGGGCTTTACTGTGTATCCCATTCTGGTATTCCTATGCCCAATCAAGGGTATTCACCACTGAGATTTACCGTGTATCTCATCATTCACTAGTCAAGGGATTCCTAGGTTCAATTGAGGTGTTCATATCCAGGATTTAACGTGTATCACATCCCAGGATTCCTAGGCCTTATGAATAATCCCGAGACCACCCCACTCAGCTTTGAGTCCATCCGAAAATCTATCTCAACCAAATACAAGAGAACCCACCACACCATGGCTATCCATAAATGGAAAGGCAAGGTTGAAGAACACTGTCACACCTGGAAAAACCCATGCCAATGACAACAAGAGAACCAAGAACACACATGCATAACCATGCATTCCAAAACTAGCAAGGAAATTATACATGCAAATTGATACCTACAATTAATCTCGTTGTAGTTGCTTTATCCTCCTCTTCCTTGCTTGATATTTAGCTTTCCTCTTTTCCTTATTTTATTTTCTTGATACAATATTGAAGTGTTCCAAGAAAAATCTAAGTTTCCAAGAGTGTGTGAGAAAGATAATAGAGAGAGAGAGCTCCAAAACTAAGCTAAAAAATTCTTACACTCACAAAAAGGTTTCCAAGTGATCCTTAGAAGTATTTTTATTAATGAGGCATCTATTTTCGTAATTTTTCCATTATTTTCCTTCATTTTCCTCTTCACATCCAACCTGTGACATTTCACCTTCCTTTTCTCCTCCTTTCCATTATTTTCATAAATAAAATTCCAATTAATGCCTCATGCCTTTCCAAAGCCTTTTCCATTGCCTTTTCCAATTTCCTTAGCCATAATAAACCAAATTAAGACCCAAACTAGGATGTTTTTTCCCAACATTCAACGTGGAATAAGTGTCCCATAACTGTGGTTATTATTTTGTCTTTATTAACTTTTATTACACTGAATTTTCACTGAACCCCTACCCTTGGGGGAACACCTTCCTCGGTGTTCAATGACACCTACAACCAACAATGTTTCTATAAGAAAAACATACTGCCCATGGAGCTTTATAGCTTAGCTCGTTGTAGTATTTACAATGATCAACTTGCTGAGAAGCAAAACAACATGACAACATAATAACATAACAACCATAATGACACGACACCCATACCGCTTATTAGAGCTTTATAACACAAGTCATGTCAGTATTTACATCTATATGCATATGTACATATACCAAAACATGATAGTAAAAAAATATATTAAGCACATTCGTTCAACTAGTGAATAGAGAAGGATACATAGCCTGAATCTGATTTGTCATCTCCCATGTAGCTTCATCGCGCCCAAGGTGCTTCCAAAATTAAAGGATTTTTTATTATTTATGTTGAATTAAACTTTTTCCTTTGATTTAAGAAATGGGATTGGCTTTAGTAAAGAGTAAATATATTTAAAATTTCATCTAATCTGGAATTTTAATGTAGTAAAAATTTTTGTTGAAAGTAAATTTATGATCCATGAAATGGTATAGTAAAGATGTTTAAAATTTTATCTAATTTGTAATAAAATATTTTGTTGAAGGTAAATTTATGATCCATTCAAATGCAATGTATATGATAAAGGAACTCTTAAACCCATAATATAATTTACCTTCAACAAAGATAAATCATGCCAATAAAATCAGGTGAATGTTGTATTTTCCTTGTTGAAATTCATGCCATTAATATCAATCCCAAAACTAAAAGTGTGACCATAGATCATGTTGGGAAAAATACTGAGAGGGGGGGGGGGTGAATCAGTATTTACTGCATACTCAAATCTTTTTACTTTTTCATTCCTTAAAACCCATACGCTACTTTCCTTCAGTAAACTAGCGTATATACGCGGATCCCCTTTATGAAACTAGCGTATACACAGAGATCTAGATCTGTCATTAAATATTTACTTATATTATTCCATAATTCATTCATCAGATGCTTAATAAACAGTAAACAGGTGCAGTAAGAACAGAATAAACCATCACACAAAGCATCACACATGAACACCAGGATTTTTAGGTGGAAACCCAAATCGGGAGAAAACCACCGCTGCAGTTGCTCAGCCTTCAATATTTTATTATAGAGAAAACATCTTACGACATATGTGCTGGCGCAGACTTGACCAGCACGCAGGCACCCACCTGCGCTCGTTTACCAGCCTCTCCTGGAAGGGAGCTCCAACCCCCTGACTCGTTTACCAGCCTCTCCTGGAAGGGAGCTACGACCCCCTGATCTCGTTTACCAGCCTCTCCTGGAAGGGAGCTACAACCCCCTGACTGAAGGCTACAACCTTCAGCACCACCTTGGACCACGTTTCATCAATTTTCACACTGGATCCAACAACTTCAATCGAACACCATTTGCAGGCCACATTTCATCATATTTTCAGACTGGACCCTTTCCATACTTTTAAGCACAAACATACATCACCAACAGATACTTACCAACACAGATCAGATAGTAGAAACACAGCAGAACAGATCAGATATTTCATACCCCTTGCTTCAGCAAACCCTAGTTTGCATACGCGCTTTCACTTCATTGATGTCGCGTATATACGCGCTTCCGTCCACACAAACCAGCGTATACCTCAGTGTATATTTTATTGCGCATACGCGCTTTCTCTTCGCTGAAGACGCGTATATACGCGCTTCCTCCGCGGCGAAGTAGCGTATAGATATTCAATCATTAAAGAGCAGCATACTTCATCAAATCAGATATTCAGTTCAGATCTACCCTTTTGCTTCAGACAGATGTTCGCCTAGATGCTCGCCTCATCACAGATCTAAGCCTTCCATAATCAGATCTAGCAAATACAAGAGCAATTCGGATCTAGATCCCCTTCTTCATCATTGGTGCATCATACATTCAGATTTATCATTCAAGTGTAACCCTTTCCATTCAGATATACTTCAGAGAGAAGTATTCATTCAAGCTCAGACATCTTGCACCCACACTCATGATTTTCACAATGAATTTCTTCTCCTTATATAGGTTTATCCTTTTCAATACCACGAGCCCCCTTTTTCAATACCATGGGCCAAAACAATACCATGAGCCCAAAACTACCTGGACGGGGTCAAGTAGGCGGATCATTACCCAATACCATGGGTCAATACCATGGTGGTTACCCTTGGTTTTGCACTTTTTGAGCGCTTTAGCCCATACGCGACTTGGCACGTTCTTTTCCGCGTGCATACGCGACTTCGCCTAGGCCAATCCGCGTATACAAAGAGACATACTCTTTTCATCATATTTTGAGCACATTTTGAATTCCTTTCTTCATTTCCTTTTGTACACACTGTAGATACATCATATTTTCTTCATCGGGAACATATTCTCTCAAGCACAACTTCATCAAGTAAGTTGTCATCATCTTCATCAAGAGGGTTGCCTTTCAAGTACAACACTCAGCATCATATCATCAACAAACATCATATCACATCAGATTTACATCATTTACCAAGTCCATCAAGTCAAGAATAACTTCATCAGGTGGATTGCCATCAAGGACTACACATGTCAACAGTCGCATGTCTTCATCTCCATTCAGTGGGTTGCCATCAAGGACAACACTCTGCATCATATTTCCAACAATCTCCCCCTTTGGACTTGATTGCAACCACGATGGTGTTTGGTTACCACAACAGATAGGTACCATGTCACTCTCCCAAATATGTCACTCTCCCAAATATTTGACATTATTATCTTCTCTTCATTCAAACACCATGTCACTCTCCCCCTTTGACATCAAGGGCAAAGGGCGGATCAAAAACCAACACTCTCCTCCTCATGTGGAAGAAACATTCTGCAGATCTGATATGTGCTGAAGTGGCCAAGCTCCCCTTGAGTTCATGCTGAATCATCAAACATATTTTCCAATGGAGTACATGACTCTATGACTTTCCTATCACCAATGACTCATACTTACATCAAACATCCAACCAAGTGGATTTACATATGAGACTCAAGTACCCAACCAAGTGGGTTTACACATTTCAACTCAGCTACCCATCCAAGTGGGTTTACAAATTTGACAAGTCCTTACATGACTGAATATTACAATTTTACATCATGGGTCTCAACAAGACCTTTTCATCAAAACTACAAATATAACTTTTAAGACCAACACCAGAAATTCCTCAAGAAAGAGAACATATTTTCAGAACCATCATAATGCCAACACTGCATTATACTCAGCAAAGCTAATGCTCCCCCTGAATCTGTGCAACCAAGCAATCTTTCCAAAAGACTAAGGCTCCCCCTTAGTTTGTGCATCCTGAAAACTTCCACCAACAAATCATCAAGGCATCTTCATCAAAACATTAGAAACAGATTTATGAGAACTGGATCACCACCAGAGATACCAACCAGCACTGCAGCTGTGCTGAAGAGAGCTGAACCAATCAAAAATTGTCAGCAATCAGTCATACGCGGTTTTCTGTGCATAAACTCGCGTACACACGCGACTGTGTTTCAGGAAACCCGCGTATCCCAAGCCATCTTCTAAATTTTAACCAGATCTGATCCTCTGTGAGAAAAAGGTAGTGTTCAGCTTCTTTTGAATGCTTCTCTGGACTACAGATAGATAGAACAGTACAGTTGTGTCTTCAAGCGTCATCCAACGGTTGTAGCATAAGCACATTAGTAACCAAGCCTTCATATTCTTTGTAGCATCAATACAATCTTTCCAAGAGAGATTCTCATATCAGAACAACATCTTCACATAGGTGTCAAGCAATCATCCATGTGGTCCAACATCACCATGATCTTCAAAATATAACATGAAGTAACATATGTAGGCAAAAGATCTCTCAACCATAGTAACAGACTCTGCATGATTTATTTCTGAATCAAATGATATCCTACTCATCCATGTGTGAGTACAAAAGATAATTATTAGCAACCAGGGCTCAAAAACTCATCATAATAAACCATGTACCAAGTTATCATCATTTGAGCATGAGTATCACAAAAACCAAAGAATAAGCAATCATAAGTATGCAACCTGCTGCTCCCCCTAAACCAGTGCTCCTTCTTAACTTATGCAACCTGAAAACATTCATCAGCATCATCAGCAACAATCTCTGCATGGGCTGCCCTTATCTCCGAATTATAGGACTTTCATCTCAACAATAAATGCTCTTCATCATAAAGCAACCAGGCTTCATCCATAACATTCAACACAAGAACCCATGTATCATTTCATTATCATGAGTATAACCAGAAAGATGCTAATAGTGCAATTATCAGCAGTCAGACTGATGCTCCCCCTGGACCTCTGCTCCAGATCTTCAGCTATCAAATAAATTCTCTTATCATCAATGCATACGCGGCTGTGTCTGCTGTAACTCGCGTGTATACGCGACTTTGTTTCATAGAACCCGCGTATGGAAAGTGAAATATAGAAAATTTCACACCTTCATCTCCTTCTGCAATTTTACCTTCTGTTCCTGTCTTTTCTTCACACCAGATGCACTGTTAGAGATACATATAACCAGAATAATCAAATCAAACATGAGAGACATCATACATTGCTCCCCCTGTGACGATACATTACTAAATCTGATAATGTATCCCACATCATTCCTGCAGTCAATCAGAGAAGTAAGCTTCAGAAGCGGATGACTGCAATAGGGTCAAAATTTCCTACGTTTATGATCGGTCCTCCATCCTTTTCCAGATTTGTTTGAACTTTCTATTTGTGTGCCGAAAATTGTCCACTTTCTCAGATCTGTTCAACCTGCATTCCTTTTCTACATGTCCATACTTGTTACAAGAATAACATCTCATGTGTCCAGAGAAATAATCATAAGAATCATAATGAGTATTTCTAATCTTTCTCCTTTTGCACTCGACTGCTTTATGTCCATACATGTTACATGAGAAAAAATATCCCCTGAAGAAACTAGAGTACCTTTCTGAGTAGAACCTGTTTGTTTGTGGCTGAAATGATCTGCTCCTGCAATTTGCTGCAACATGCCCATAATTATGACATTTAAAACATTCAACGTTCTTGAATGAATTTCTTTGAGAATTCATGATTGTTGGTCGATCTTTTATTTCTTTCAACACTTCAGGTTTTGCATTGACATCCTCTGAATTTTTAGCACTTCCTTGTGAGCTAGATTCACCTTTAACAGTTTCACGGAAACCAAGACCAAGTTTGATAGCAGGAGACCTTTGATTACTTAGAATTTTGTCCAAAGTGTTAGTACTATCTTGAAACCTCAATAGTTTAACCTTTTCTTCTAATTTACCTTTGAGAATGTTTACCTCAACCTCCAAGGCTTGACATTGCTTTTTCATGCTTTCTTCTTTCCTTCTTCCATCTTCTACTTGATCCTTCAGATTTAGAATCTCTTCTTTCAACCAATCTTCATTTCCTTCACATGTTTGTTGCATCTCTTCATTCTTCTTATTTGATTTTTCCAGATCTTCTTTGAGAGAGATGATTTCTGCTTCAAGGCCTTCCTTTTCAAATGTTTGTAGAGGTTCCTCAATCTTCTTACTTGATGCTTCAAGATCTGTTTGTAGAGAGATGACTGCAGCTTCAAGTCCTTCATTCTTCTTGTTTGATTTTTCGAGATCTGCATTTAGATCGTTGATTTCTACTTCTAGTTCTTTAATTCGATTGGATGCATAAGTATGAAACCTTTGATACTTTTCCACCTGTCCATTTAGCATTTCTATTTGATCTTTCATTTGAGAGATCATCTCATTGTAGATAACTTCGCTTTTATTAAATGATCTTTGTTGATCTTCAATTTTCTTGATAGCTTCCTTTAGATCCAAAACTTTACTTTTACTATCTTCACCATTGCATGCACAGGAAAGTGCATCACAAGAACAACAATCAATGCTTGTTTCATCTTCTTCATTTTCTGCTGCAAATGTTTTCTGAGATATCTCTTTTTCAGTAGCCTTCTTCTTTTGCTTCTTAGCCATGAGCACTTTCAGATCTTGGTCAGAATCTTCATCTTCACTGGACACTTCATCATCATCTTCTTTTGCATAATAACTCTTTCTCTTCTCAAATTGTTTCCCTTTACCATGCTTTTCTTTATAAGGACATTTAGCAGCATAATGACCAACTTTTCCACACTCAAAACATTTGAAGGGAAGCTTACCTTTGAATCTTCCAGTACCTAGTTGGAGCTTTCTCACGAAATTTGCTTCTTCTTCATCGGATACATAGTTGGATTCTTTGACAACCTCCTTTTCCTTTCCTTTTGTAGATGCCTTAAAAGCAACTTCTCTTATTTGAGAAGGACCTCCTTGTCTCATTTCAAAAGCAGTCAGAGTACCATGTAATTGAACAATAGTAAGCGATTGCAGATCTTGCCTTTCTTCAATAGCTGAAACTTTAGAGTCAAATTTTGAAGTCAATGATCTTAAGACCTTTTCCACCAGAGTAGTATCAGTTATGGTTTCACCCAAGTTTCTCATTCGATTTACAATATCATCCAGACGAAGAAAGAAACTGGCAACACTCTCATCACTATGCATCTTCAAATTTTCATATTCAATTCTAAGAGTTTGGAGTTTTGCACTTTTACCTTTGTGTCTCCTTCATAGCTTAGAATGATTTTGTCCCATATTTATTTTGCTGAATGTAGCTGCATCACTTTAGCAAATTCTGATTCAGACATGCTTCCCAATAAGACATTCACTGCTTTGGCATTGATTTCATACTTCTTTCTTTCAGCTGCATCAGTAGGAATACTTGCCGAGTATTGATAACCTTCTTCCACGATTGCCCATACATCTGCACCAAGACTTTGTAGATATGCTTTTGTACGTACCTTCCAGAATATCAGATTGCTTCCATTGAATATAGGTGGCTTTATAGACATTATTCCTTCTTGACTTCCCATTGCGACGAATCTCCTTTAAGCGATCAAGCTTCTCCACAAGGACCTGCTCCGATACCAATTGTTGGGAAAAATACTGAGAGGGGGGGGGGGGGGGTGAATCAGTATTTACTGCATAATCAAATCTTTTTACTTTTTCATTCCTTAAAACCCATACGCTACTTTCCTTCAGTAAACTAGCGTATATACGCGGATCTCCTTTATGAAACTAGCGTATACACAGAGATCTAGATCTGTCATTAAATCTTCACTTATATTATTCCATCATTCATTCATCAGATGTTCAATAAACAGTAAACATGTGCAGTAAGAACAGAATAAACCATCACACAAAGCATCACACATGAACACCAGGATTTTTAGGTGGAAACCCAAATCGGGTGAAAACCACCGCTGCAGTTGCTCAGCCTTCAATATTTTATTATAGAGAAAACATCTTACAACATATGTGCTGGCGCAGACTTGACCAGCACGCAGGCACCCACCTGCGCTCGTTTACCAGCCTCTCCTGGAAGGGAGCTCCAACCCCCTGACTCGTTTACCAGCCTCTCCTGGAAGAGAGCTACGACCCCCCGATCTCGTTTACCAGCCTCACCTGGAAGGGAGCTACGACCCCCTGACTGAAGGCTACAACCCTCAGCACCTCTATGGACCACGTTTCATCAATTTTCACACTGGATCCAAAAACTTCAATAGAACACCACTTGCAGGCCACATTTCATCATATTTTCAAACTGGACGCTCCCATGCACCCAAGCACAAACGCCATCATCATGAGATACTTACCAACACTTTTCAAGAAAATGCAGAAAGCAATGAGCAACCCGGATATTTGCTGCCCTTGCTTCAGCAAACCTGGTTGCATCACGCTTCTCCTTCATTGATGTCGTATATCTGTGTTTCAGGTCCACAAACCGAGGCGTATACCTCGGTGTATATTTTATTGCGCATACGCAACGCTTTCTCTTATTTGACGGCGTATATCCGCTTCCTCAGCAGCGAAGTAGCGTATAGATCTTCAATCATTACGAGTTGTACTTCATCGGATCGGATATTCGGTCGGATCTCTACCCTTTTGCTTCAGACAGATGTTCGTCTAGATGCTCGCCTCATCACAGATCTAGGCCTTCCATAATCAGATCTAGCAAATACAAGAGCAATTCAGATCTAGATCCCCTTCTTCATCATTGGTGCATCATACATTCAGATTTATCATTCAAGTGTAACCCTTTCCATTCAAATATACTTCAGAGAGAAGTATTTATTCAAGCTCAGACATCTTGCACCCTCACTCATGATTTGCACAATGAAATTCTTCTCCTTATATAGGTTTATCCTTTTTCAATACCATGAGCCCCTTTTTCAATACCATGGGCCAAAACAATACCAAGAGCCCAAAACTACCTGGACGGGGTCAATTAGGCGGATCATTACCCAATACCATGGGTCAATACCATGGTGGTTACCCTTGGTTTTGCACTTTTTGAGCGCTTTAGCCCATACGCGACTTGGCACGTTCTTTTCCGCGTGCATACGCGACTTCGCCTAGGCCAATCCGCGTATACAAAGAGACATACTCTTTTCATCATATTTTGAGCACATTTTGAATTCCTTTCTTCATTTCCTTTTGTACACACTGTAGATACATCATATTTTCTTCATCGGGAACATATTCTCTCAAGCACAACTTCATCAAGTAAGTTGTCATCATCTTCATCAAGAGGGTTGCCTTTCAAGTACAACACTCAGCATCATATCATCAACAAACATCATATCACATCAGATTTACATCATTTACCAAGTCCATCAAGTCAAGAATAACTTCATCAGGTGGATTTCCATCAAGGACAACACATGTCAACATTCGCATGTCTTCATCTCCATTCAGTGGGTTGCCATCAAGGACAACACTCTGCATCATATTTCCAACAATCACCTATATCTATGTATGTCTACTCAGATCTCAACCAATGATTGTAAATAATCTGGCAACAGAGAGCCTCGTGTGTGTTGTGTATCTAACAAAAAAGAACTGCCACGAACCTCTCATAAATCCGAACAACACAACTCCAAGAATATTTCTTGTACTATTTAATTTATTTTCATCTATTCTATATGAAAAATTTTCCATGATATGCATTTCTAATTGCATCAAATGGAAATTTCCTAGAGCAAGTTCTTAATTATAATAATTCAATGATCGAGATTGATCATATGGTTGATGAATACATTGAGAGAACCGCGTACACACATACACACACACACACACACACACACACAGTCAAGATTTTTGGGATCAGTGTCGTATACATTTCACTCAAGGCTCGAGGAATTATATAATCTATATATTTCTCAGAAGAAAACAAGATAGTCTAAGCCATAAATTTCAAAATTTCCTCCTCCATCCTCGGGTAAGTCATACCATTTCTCTCTCTATCCATATAGTGGTATTGAAAATAAGGTGGCAGAGGCTCTAGAATCTATATCTGTGGAGGGTCAGTGTCTGTCTAGTGGTCATGGTTCCTTGTTGGGTGTGGAATTTCTCTGTGTCATCCGGATTTTGTTTCTGATATGGTCATGGGGGATGGAAGTGCCCCTCTTCCTCTTCTTAACCCGCAACAGTTTGCGGCACGCCGCATGGAGCCTCATGAAAAACCTCTGTTATCTTCTCTGATGGACTCTCGGTTGACTGTTCCTCTCCCTTCTTCTCTCCCGGATGATGATGTTCAATTATCCCCTCGTAATTCCATTGATAGTGATTTGGAATTACTGTTACTTGACCTGAATGCTCAACTTGCTCCACTGATAGTGGATATTGGTAAGCCCTCTTCCCTGACCATACAAATCAGTCTGCCATCCATATCGAATGTAACCATTCGAAAGGGGAAGGGAAGACCTAGGTTGAAAAAGAAATCCATTATGTGTTGGCACAGGAACCAGATATAGCGTTTGGTAATTTCATAGATGTTTTGGTTTCACAAGCCATTGATAGGGTCCTTAGAGAACTAGTACCCTCCAATGTCGTGCCATGATGCACATTTTCTCTATAAACTTAAGGGGGTTGGGGGGACGGGACAAATTCATCTCTTTGAGGGATTTTTTAATAAATTTAAATCCAAACTTGACCTTTATCCAAGAAACCATGCAATCGGCTGACCATTCCATATCTTGTTTTCGTCCAATGTTCCCAGCATGGCATATGGTGGCGAGTGAAGCCGAGGGAAGATCGGGTGGATTGGTCGCGATCTGGGATCCCATATGGGCTAATCTGAAAGCATTTGGGTTATTCGGCGGGATAATTATGACTGTATTCTTGAGATGTTTTCATCACAGGGTACATTTGATTAACTTATATGCACCATATCATGATAGAATCATATTTTGGAACCAGATGGAGGGATGCGGTATTCTGATGCTGGACTGTCTGATCATGGTTGGTGATTTTAACTTCTCTTTACATGAAGGGGAGACATGGGGTGACAGAGGGAGGAGTGACCCTCTAGCGGGTTTTCTTCGTAACATGATCCATAATTCACATCTGTGCGACATCAATTTGGAGAATAATTGCCTCACCTGGTATAATGGAAGGAAGGGGACATAATTCATTTGGAAAATGATAGATAGGTTTTTAGTCCAGGAAAATCTACTATCACAGATGGGGACTATCACTTCTCGGGCTGAAGATATTGTCATTTCTAATCACGGGCCAATTACCATGGAGTGGCAATTTGAGAAGAGGCCTGACAGATACCCTTTCAAGTTTAGTAGGGTATGGTTAGAGGATCATAATTTCAATGACCTGGTTCGGGATTATTTGAGCTCCCACCGAAAGACTTAAGGTATGTCGGCCATGGTATACTTATCACATACCCTCCGGGGGTTGAAAAGAGTTGTTTGTGAATGGGAGAAGTTGAGAAAGAATCAAATGATAGTGAATTTTAAAAAGTGCGCTATCAAAACGACATAGTTAATTAAGGAAATGGAAGAGGGGAATCAGTCTACAAATAACTGGAAAAGGCTTACAGAAATCAAGATGGATAAAAGGAAGATACTCCTCATAGAAGAACAATCCTGGAGATTAAAAAGCCGAGCTACTTGGCCAAAAGAGGGTGACAAAAACTCAAAGCATTTCCATTCATATGCTACAGGGAGGAAAAATGCAAATGTGATCTGGAAAATAAATATTTATGGGAATTATTATTTCTCTACGGAGAATATTCAACCTGAGGCTATAAATTATTTCACAGGCTTATACAAGGCTTGAGAGGAAACTGTGAATGAGGAACAATTTTGCGCTCTGGAAGAGTACCCCATTATGTTTGATGAGGAGGAAAATCAGAGTCTCAAGAGGATTGTTAGTACAATGGAGGTAATGAAAGTGTTGAAGTATTTTTCCGTGGACAAGAGTCTGGGGCCAAATGGCTGGACTCCGGATTTCTTTCTTCATTTCTCTGGGGAATTCATCTAGGACATAACAGACATGGTAGAAGAAGCGAGAAAGACAGGATTGATACATGGAGCTATAAATTCGACTTTCCTGGCTCTTATCCCCAAGAAAAAAGGAACTTTATCTTTTGATGAATTTAGGCCTATCTCGTTGTGTAATCATTTGTATAAGGTTATATCAAAGACTACTGCCGAAAGGATGAAGGAGGTTTTATCAAGATTTATTACTCTAAAACAATCAGGATTCTTAAGGAATAGAGGTATTCATGATGCAGTGGCATCGACACAAGAAATCCTTCACTCTCTCCACTCAAGGAAGATGGATGCTGCAGTGATGAAGGTGGACCTAAGCAAAGCATATGACAAGGTGGACTAGATTTTTCTGAGATAAGTCTTATGCAAGATTGGATTGGACAGATTATCAGTTAACTGGATTATGGGATGTGTCTGCAACACATCAATGGATGTTATCATCAATGGGGCGACATCAAGATTTTTTAAGCCAGGTAGAGGATTGTGACAAGGTTGTGCCTTATCCCCTTTACTATTTATCCTAGTTATGGATGCTTTTAGTTTAAAAATTAGCAAGTTTGTGATTTTGGGGGAGATAAGGGGTATCAAGGTAACCTTTCAGAGGGAGATTACACACAGTCTCTTCGTCGATGATGTTATGATGTTTGGGTTGTTAATGAATAGTGTCTGGGTGGCCATCCATGACATTTTTACCAAGTTTTGCAAAGCAACTGGGATGAAGGAAAATGAAGGAAAATTGTGCATCCACCATGCTGAGGGAGGTCGGGAATTATATGATTATATTGGAACTTTGTTTAATTTCAGTATTGAGCCCCTTGATGAGGGTTTTACATACCTTGGGTTTCATATGAGACCATCTAGATATTGTGTGGATGATTGGTTGTGGCTGCTAGACAAGTATCAAAGAAGGATTCATGGATGGAATTTAAAATGGTTGTCTAAAGGGGGAATATTAGTGTTAGCTCAGGTGGTCCTTCAAAAATTTACAGTTTACTGGGCTCATTTATACTCCATTCCCAAGAAAATCATTAACAAGATCAGGAGTATCATGGCCAACTTCATCTGGAATGGGGGTAGGGGGAGAGGGAAATATCACCTAGCCAAATGGGATTTGGTATCGAAACCAAAGGAGTCAGGGGGTGGGGGATACTGGACCTTGAAATATTTGGCAAGGCACTTCTTATGAAATATTTATGGAGGTGCTTAAATTCCCCCGGTATATGGAATAATATTATTATATATAAATATCTGGGAGATGTGGGTGTGGAGGAACTTTACATAAAGGGATGGATGAATGAAACGAAGGGGTCTATTATCTGGAGAGGTTTTAAAAGCATATGGAATCAAATTTTTAGAGAATCTCTGGTGGTGTTTTGGGGGGGGGAATTTGGACGGTCATTTGATACTTCGTGGCATGTCGCAATCACATTTACTTAGCATGGATGTATTGACCCACCTCAATGAAAAAGGAATATTTTATTTAAGACAAGCCATAAAATATTGGGTGTAGGGAACACCGAGATGGAAATTTGTTAAGGCTTTGGCTATTAATGTCAACATGAAAGCTGAATGGATTCGATATACTAAATCTCTGAGATGTCTGGGAATAAGAAATCAGAAAACAAGAGACCGGATGATATGGGGAGGATTTATAATCAAAGGATAAATTAGTACCTGTGAAACATACAGTGTGTTGATTAATAACAAACTAGGACATGACATAAGAATCTAGTTCGGGGATATCTAGAAGTTAAATGCTCAGTCAAAGATGATCATCTTCTTATGGTTGGTTTGGATGGATAAGAACCTAACATGGCCGAACCTACAGAAGAAAGGGAAGATTGAGCCCGGAATTTGCAGACTCTGTATGAAAGAAAATGAGGCAATCTACATCTATTTTATTCATGTTCATTTGCCCGAGAGATTCACATTGGCTTATGTAAGCACTTCAACTTACAGAATCTGGAATATGAGAACACTGAAGATTGTATCAGATGGTGGTTTAAGAAAGGTAAGAATCTAAGGAACATTCTCGTCATCTGTCATTTGTGTTTATGGTGCTGTAGAAATATATGGTTATTTGATGAAGAGGACAGTATTTCTGGTAAGATTTGTTTTCAGATCATTCAGCTATGGGAAAAGTTAGGAATTCAATAGAATCCTCCCTTTGAATTATCAAAGAGATTGAGGCCATTTGAAATTCATTACCCTGTTGGTTTCTTAGATGGGGCATCACAACATTCGAGATACAAATGTGGGGCATGGCTGATGATCTCCCCAAAATGTCATTACAAAATCTATTGGTATGGTGGTCTGGGGACTAACACGAGGGCATGAATTTTAGCACTATGGGGACTTTTGTGGTTCTAAAATCAACTATATTTGGATAAATTGTGGGTCTTTGGTGACTCGTAGGTCATTCTGGATCACTTTAATAAGGGGACTTCTCTTAATCCTAGATACCTTACTGCTTGGCTGGACAGAATTAAAGAACTATGAAGATCCTTCTCCACCATATTCTTCAAACACATCTACAGGGAGAAGAACACTCATGCAGACAGGCTATCAAAAAAGGGACTGAATGGGAATTTCGGGGAGATGTATGATGAGTTAGCAGATGCAATAGGAAGTGGAGCGATAGGTTGGTAAAAAAAAATTGAAAGGCAAGGACTAAGGTGGAAGAGGGACATTTTTGTGCTATGATATTTTGGATTCTGTCAGAGTACATGATCAGGATATCCATTGTATCATTTTAGCATAGAGATTTGGGAGAAGACTTTAGAAAGTAAAAAGATGGTGATACTAGGATGACAAGGAATATGCCTGAGGGAAAAATTTATCGAATGTTGATAGACCATGACTATCTACCACAACAACAGTTTTGTATATGTAAGATCTATGATGATTATTGGTGTGCTTATACAGATACCATAAGTTTTTTGAAGATAGGAACTGTGACCATTTTTCATTTTGTATTTAATCAAGAATTATTTTAAGTTTTTGTGTTGGTACTCTATATAAACCAGGCGTTTTTTCCACTGAAAGAAAAAATAAATAAATAAAAAAATTGCTCAGAAGATGTCGCAATCTAATCTAAAAAATATATTTAGAGAAAATCGACATTATCGAAAGAGAAGTATGAAAAGACCAAGGTGAGAGACATGCGCATAATAAACCAAACATTATCTATGATGTATAGCAATTTCCATAAAATGCAAATCTACAGCTTTTATATATATATATATATATATATTTTAAGGCCTCGTTCAAATAATTCCCAAAAAATCAGTACATAGAGCAATAAAATGGAGCGCAACTCATGAGATTACTTCGGTCGATTTTCTTAATAAGTATTATATTTTTTCCCTAACTGATCAAATATTTTACCTGACATCAATAGATTTCAAATATCTCTGAATGAATACCTATTTCATGTAAACAGTAAAGTGCATATCCGATGGAGATCAATAAATTAGATATTAAGTTGTAATATACCCATTATTAAAGCAGACTGATGGTGGATACACCACGTGAAACCTTTCCTTTTTTTTAAGCGATGAGATATATTATGGCCACCACTATCGAACTACAATTGGATTCCTATTAAACACAGACTCATTGGCACGTTGATGAATGCCTGCCATTTTATTCTTGTGGGTTGAAGAGAAATTGTTTGTTTATATGTAAAATTTTGAATGAAATCCATTCCCACCATTGTAGATGCACATAAAACTTGAATGTGACTTAGCCTGTTCATAATCTCAAATAGATAATCGAACGGGAAGGTTAAAAAACGAGAGAGACCAAGATAATTTGACAACAATACTATTTTAAAATGGCCGCCAAAAATACTATTGCTTTATACCGTCGTTATTTTTTTGCACGTGAAGAAGAAGTGGAGCCAACACGAAGACCTAGAATGGAATGGTGCAAAACAATTACTGCAATTATGTAATTGTATTGTATTTTTTTTATTATTATGGTTATTTTTATTTTTGTTTGGGTCTACATTAATTTTATTATTATTATTTCAGTAGATACTTGACATACTTATACATGACTTTCAGACTGGGCTAACAATACGGGCACAATAATATTAAAAAAATAATTTATTAAATTAATTTATTTGAAAATTTTAATATATATATATAATTTTATTTATTAATTAACAAATATCAATAATGCATAAATTTATAAAAATATATGTGTTTTTTTAATTAAAAAGAAAAATTCCTTAACGAAGTGCGAGCCAGCTGTATTGTATTACGAAGAATGATTAATGTGATGGGTAGTAAAAATGGAGGGTGGCGATACTCCATCCCTCACACATTTGATCTAATTGAAAAGGTGGCGGTGCACATGTCTCTTATTAATGGCGAGGGGTAAGGTGGCAGGGCCACTTGCATTCTTGAGATTTCTGAAGGTTTCCCTCCATCGACATTCCATAACCTTCAGGCTACGAGAGTGGTTATGGTATCAGGTATGTACTTAGTACTAGTTTATCTGTTACAATTCCCTTTGTTGGCTCAGTTTCTTTGCTTTTTCATTGGCAAAGTGTGTTCATAATGATGTATGGAGCTAGTTGGAAGCTACCCCGTGAACGTTGGAAGGAAATAATGGTTTTCTATGAAGAATTGTTAGCTTCTCACTTTGTTGTTTCTATTTATTTCGATATATTTCTTTCATTCACAGGGTTGTATTCGAGGATTTTGGTTTGGGATTTAATTATTTTTGCATGTTGGTTTGCCTGCATTAACAACCGTGACAATATTTTGGTTCTAATGCTTCATATGTCCTGGGTATTTTTTATGATGGTTCTCCCTTGTTTGTCTAATTATCTTGGTTTCTCTCAACTTGGGGAGGATTGGGGGGAAATCTTAAACCTCCTAGGGCTAACCCGTCGCACTTTTCCTGAAAATTGTCGGGTAGTTGGTTTCATAACTCACCATAATATGTATGTATGCCAAGAAATTCCTACATGTCCTTTAGTGTCGAGAGGGCTCTGGGGTCCTAATCTTGTCACCTATTATGTGACTTCAATTATAACGCCTTGGTCTTGGGTTATCCATTATCGTTGTCCTATGTTCTTCAATCTTATGGCACGCCCTTCCTCTATCTCTAGTTCTTCAGCTTGGGGGGGGGGGGGGGTGGACGTGGTAGATAACAAGGGTTGAATCATGGTGCCAATCAGCCCCAATCTCGCCCAGCAAAAATTTGGGGCCGAAAAACTACCTCCCAAATAATTCATGAAGCAACCCATGTATTTCAAACTGGAACACTTGTATATGTATACCAACTTATCTCGGGTTGGGAAGCTAAATTGAACCATCAAGCAGCAGAAACATATGTGGATTTGGGTGATTGGCAAGATTTGGTGCCCAACCCAGGCCACTCGAGAGGAAGGTCCTCCAAAATATAAGCAAACATTCTATCTTTATTGGTTCATGAAGAACATTTTAACCAAATCTTTGGCTATTTCTCCAGCTGGCTCCTCCAAGATAGATTATGGATTTGTTGATTTACAAAATGAATTCCAACTGATTTAGTTTGACCTCCAATAGAAAAATGGATGCCTCAATCCCATTGAGCGGCATATTCCGTGCATTCTTCAGTCTAAACTTCTTGGATCAAGCGCGAAGGATCCAACCCGAGTTGATTCTTCTGATGATTAGTTACATGGTTGACTCAATTTTGGCTTTCATTTTGTCATATGCAGTATTTACAGTTTATAGTTTTAGATCTTAGTAATTTAGTATATAAAAGGCTAGATGATAATCAAACATACATGGCTCTGCTTGATAGTATTAAAATTTTCTATTTTTGGATGACATATAATGTAGTTAGGTGGCCAACAAACCTAGTTTCCCCCTGGCAGGTTGAGGCCACCTAACGATTTGAATTTTGTTTGTAACCTACATTTTTGAAGCAAATTAGTGAAAGAGGTCCGACCAAGCTTAAAATAAATAAATATATATATATATATATATATATATATATATATATATATATATATAATGCTAGAATTTGCACACAATTTCATCATTAGTTATATTTTCTTTAAAAAAAAAAATTTAATTTTTATGTAATGATGAAAATAAATAAAATTTTAGGTGAAGAATTTTAAATTTAGTAATTTTATTATCTTTTGGTTTTCTTTAATCGTAATTTATTTTATTTTAAATTTTTATATTTAAAAAAATAATAACTTTATAAAATATTTAGTTATTAACTTTTGTCATATATATATATATATATATATATATATATATATATATATATATATATATATTACTACTACTAAAAACATGAACTTAGAGTAGGGATTGTCTCCATTGTTTGCCACTTGGAAAATCAAACCAGTAGCCTAAACAAAAAAAATTAAAATTGTTTATATTGTTCATGATTCAAGGAACTGACAAGATAAAAAAAATTAGATAGATCTACAAGGAAAAAATTGTATAAACTAAAAAAAATTGTTGCATTGTTGGGAACGACATTGTTGGCATGAGCAAATGCCATGTAACCTTACATTATGTTGGGTTGTTCTCTTGACCTGGAAGTTGGGGTTCTCCATTTGTGGCTGACATGGAGGGATCCATGCCTATTATTCACTTGGTCAGAAACATGATTTTCTTGTTGATATTTTCCATTTTCTCCATTGTTAGCTCAAGCATACAAATTATGATTTCTTGTTGAGTGTTAGCCGCCAATATACAAGGGCTCTCTCCATTAGAGTTTTTGTGTGCCAATATAAGTTGATAGTATACAAATAAGAGAATCTCTAGATCTGGTGGAATTACCAATATATGGGATCCAGTTTCTTGTTTCCATGTCCATGTGTGTGTCAGGAATGTACGTTTGAGATTTTTTTACTTGTTCCTCCACATCAGATATTTTGATTTGGAAAACTTCATGGATGATATCCCTATATCTTTCCATGGAAACCCTGGCTATAGACTATGCATAGGTACCTCAAAGAGATGGGGGACATAAATCAGGGGAGGATGGAGAGACACAAGAGATTGATGAGCGATAAGGGAGTAGTGAAGGGTTGTAAAAAGGAAAGAGGGGCCAAGAATGAGAGGTGGAGTAATGAGGGAAAGGCTTGGAAAGAGGGGGGAACCGATAGCTTAGGAGAGGGAACTAGGGAGAACAAGAAAGTTTGACAAGGGAAAAATGGAGGTTTTGAGAAGAATTAAGAGAGTTCAAGGTAGAATGAAATGACCTAGATAAATAGAACCCAATAGAGGGAGAGAAACCTAGATTCCAAGAGAAGCCACAAAAGACAAAGAAACAAAAGAGATAAAATGTAGGATTGAGGAAGAATTGCATGACATAAGCACAAAGAAACCAAACTTGAGTGAGTCGATCACATTGTGAGGGATCACACATAATGGTGAGAATGGACTGGACCAATCAAGACGCAAACTCAAAATCAATGCCTCTAGCCTCAGTCACTCCATGGATAAGCTCTATCAAACCAAATATGCCTACCATGCTAGCCTCTCGCCATGGTTGACTGTTTATAAGTATTCTGAAGTGCTCCCTGCACACCAAGTGGTCTCCTTCTTTTCACTTCCCTAAAAATTGGCTTGTTGCAGCCTATATCCTTTTGTGATTAATTCCCTTTATCCTCAATGTGCAAACCTCTATACTTCATACCTTCCGTAGCTTCTACACACTCCAAGTTTGTATTGCAATTGCAAGCATTAAGTTTCCAATTTTGCTTCCTCTTGTGTGATGGTGGGGTGGCCATGCAGGCTACCAGGTAGAGGAAACTTGCTTCCATCTATTATGATTTCATACCATCATCCCAAGGCTACTATATTGTTTCGGTTGGGAATCCCCTATGAGGATTGTATTATTGCTCCACTATTTCTCTGAAAGATTCCTTTAGTTTTTCTGAAGTGAGTTGCATCCACTTTGAATCTAGAACCACATTCTTGTAGTCTAATCTTGCATTTTCTAACTTGTCTACCAATTTATTTCCACTTCGTAGGACACACTAAGGAATGAGTACATTGAATTTTGTTAGTTTCCCAACTATATTTTCTAGATTTTCTTATAGTCTCCAGTTGTTTATGACTTTGGCCAGGTTATAGCCACTTTGGATTTTCTTGATCATATTGATAATTGTTTTGGAATCCTCTTCTAATATAACTATTTCAATATTTAGCTTATTGTTTATTCTTATAACTTTATCAACAACATATAATTATGTTGCATTGTTGGTATCATTACCCAACGCTCCAACATAATATACATGTAGTATTTCACCCTGCTCATTTCGAAATGCCCCTCCATAGTTGATTAGCCCTGGATTGCCCATAGAGGCTCCATCAAAATTTAATTTGATGAATCCACATGATGGGGGTTGCCATTGTTTGGGGCTTTCTTAGTTGTGGGGGTTAGTGTGGAGTTAGTTTACTATTATTAGTTGGTGTAGTCCCAAAATCTTGGGTATGGTCAAATGTCTTGCCTCGTATTCCCAGAAATGAGTGGTCCAAGGGGAGATTAAGATTGTTTCTTTAACTTTCTTAATGATTGCATTCCATACATGGTTTAGCTCCTCTTTTTTGTTCTTGAATTGTATTTTATTGTGTTCTTTCCATATTTCCTAACCTATGAATCCTGAAAAAAGTTGTTGGGCTCTATTGATGATATTATTCTTAAATGATGTTCGTCTCCATTATTCAAACTTGGATTGTATGTCAATTCTTTTTATGTCATTTTGCCTGAAATTTATGGTCATTCTATCCCATATCTCTGCGGTAAATTGACTATCATTTAAAAGATACTCCATTATATTAATTTTTTTTATATAATAAATATAAAATATAAATAATTTATATCAATATTTAAAAAATATATATGTTAATATAAATTTTGTATCCATGCTTTCGAACTTCAATGTCAATATTACAAACATCTTTAATGTTATACTTTATAAATCTTTCATTTACTTATCGTAAATCTACAATGCCTTGTATTTTGTACCAATGTGACATGAAAGATGGATCGATGTATGCGCACTATCTAGGTTACTGATACATCTTACTAATATTAGTCCAAGGTTTCCCATCAATATCAAGCATAGTGTATAATATCAAGCACAATGTATAGAAGGATTGAAGGGACCTTCGATTATATAGGGAAATACGTTTTTACTATAAAATATTTAGTAAAGTTTAATGTACAAAATTGGATCAACTCGAGTTAAAGGGTATTTAAGGGTTTATTGATTTTATCATTGATAACATAGAACATCATTTTACGATCAGGGGTCTTAAGATTACATCAAAATGTGATGTCTGTGGATTGAATTTTGGAAGCCGTCTTCGAGACACATCGAATATGTAGTACATACCAATGTTTTAAAAAACGGAATCGGTCAGCTACCAGGCCGAGGTAATGACTCAGTAATGACTCAGAATCGGTAATGATTCGGTCGACTCGGTTTCAATGACTCGGTTTTTGTAAAAAATACATTAAATATTATTTTTTTTGTACAAAAACATAAATTTAAAGATTTTTATTCATGTTTCCAAACACATAGCATTACAATATAGACAAAGGACAACATTGATTTGTGATTAGGGCTCGCCCCTTTACATTTCATTATCATATCATTGTTCAGGGCCCTGCTGCAAGCATAAAGAGTTTCAATATTTACAGTTGTGAGTCTTAAAGGAGATCAACAGCCCTCTCACATCTGAAAAGTGCCATTATTAAAGGTTTTGAAATTCATAATTAATCACAAGACAAGGCCCAAAATAAGCAAAATTTACCTCACATTACTCACAAGAAGTTTGGAAAGTATTCTAACCCTTGTTCTTGCATATATGTGGATTATTTTTGACTGACAGTGGGCTATAACAACTGATATTTTTTTTACAGTGGTATATTTGAAAGTCTGGTGCACTCTGTCATCACTAGTATTCACGGTTTTTCTTTCTATTTTCTAGCATCCGCATTTGACAGATTGCATATAGTGTCATCTCATTGTTGACTTGTAAGCAATCCTCAATTTACTTACATCATATTTCTGTGTATTTGTCACTTTCTCTTATATTGGTAGAATTGAAGTAAAGAGATCCTTCACTCATTTTCTGAGTTGAAATTCAAAGATTTCAGTGGATCATCTCCAGTGCTATTCATTTCTTTGGAGGCTAATTTTGTTACCTTGCAGGAGAATCTATAATTTAAACTCCAATTCTCTTTTGAAGCAGAGGTTTAGAAATTTTGTGAACCTAATTGACTGTAAGTTCATCCCTGTTGGAGGTAGTGAGCTAAATTGACCTTTTTTTACAAAGGTTTCACATCCAAACCATAAATTAGCCTCTAAAACCAACTCCACAATCTTCAGAAAACTCTCACAAATGCTCAAGAAATTTGAATGAGAAAGATGTGAGCTCAATGGAGGGGTTGGGTTAGTTAAATAGCATGAGGAGGGCTTAGACAACCTAAAAAAAACCTAACAGCGGATTAAAATCCGATTTGAAGTCCACAAAGTCAGTTTTTTTGGGCCCACCGGCTGGCTATTTTGGCTCGGCCTGGTTGATCGGCTTGTTACCGAGCCGGCCGAGTCATTATAAAAACCGGCCGGCTCGGTAACAAACCGGCCAACCTAGCTGGTTTTGTGCCTGGTCGGACCGGCCAGCCTAATGGCTCGGTCGACCAGGCCTGGTCGGAGTTGAGCCGGCCGTTTTTTAAAACAGAGGTACATACAACAGTTAGATCGAATATTTATAAGAAATGTTTTGCACAAGAAGGATTTATAGTTAACATTAACTTTATCTTCTTCTTTTTTAAGTAATGATTATTTTCTTTTAATGTGTTCACTTATGTTTCTTCTAACTATGCCCTTATTATAATTATAAATGTATTTATTTATTTGGTGGTCATATTTTAAATCAGGAATATTTATTTATTTATTAATAATAATATAGTCATTTGATATGTTAATTTTTTTTATTTATTGAAATTTATTTTTTTAATATTATTAAAAATGTTTAGGGTGAGAAGGGTAGGAGAAGTTATTTATAACTTTGGATGGATAATAATCGATATCTGTCTTTAAAGCCTTAGAATCTTTACAAATAATATGGTTGAAGATTATGATCTCTTGCAATAATTGAACCTAGTTAACAATCTTGACATTTTAAGCTTGTCAATGATGAGGGACTTCAAAATAATAAAAGTTTCTTGATCTAGTTCGTCCTCTCTTTATTTTTGGTTAGCATCAACGATTGGGAGGATTAGAAATGTAAAAGAATCAATTGCAACTAAGAATTGTTTCCAGATTTGTGAATTGTTTTCTAGATTTTGTGAGAAAATAACAAGGCAGTGGAATATTAAACTAACCTAGCCACTCATAAAAAAAATGGGACAATAGTTATTAATAGTAAAGAGTACTTTCAGTGAGTCCCACGAACAAGCAAAGAAGAGTCCACATCATGTAATGAGGATCCCACATATCAATAAGTTAAGTTAGCACATGGTGCATTACTTACTACTTAGCTCCCATGAAGCACAAATTTATGCAAAAGAGATCCTTCCTTTCTTTTCATGTGTGTGTATCCATCCTAATGCCATCTAATGAATACTTCACTTGTTTGATGCAAGCAATGTGGGTATATAAATCAAGGTGTAGTTGTTTACGAGTATTAATGTTGATGGTCCAATCTGAATGGCTACTTGTTGGTTATGAACAATTCATGGTGTTATTTTATTTTTGTTCTTTGAAAATTGTTGATGTCGTGTTGGAGAGTTTCAATGCATTTCACTCAGTCCTCCTAATTTGATATCCAATAACCTTCTCTATATACCTATGTTTACAAATGTATTTATATTAGAGGAAAGTTTGGTTACTGTGCATTGTGGTTAGATCTATGCCTTTATTCAATTAGCATTAGGGTCTTTTCTTTAGTTTTACTTGAGGAATTTCATCTCTTTAGTCATTAGTTCAACCATAAATCATATTGGTATATATTGGGATAGGTTGGCATTGTAAGCCAAAAACTATTGAGAACACAAGATTCTTCTCACTGAGGCATTGTTAGGATAAAACTACGAAATATATATAGTGACACGAGGAAGCCATAATGGACTATGATAGCACTCTTTGATCAATTTAGGAATCCAATTGCAACTCTCAGGTGGATGTAATCATGGGTACCCTTCTGCAATAGAAGAAGCATATTAGCATTGAAATCTAAACGAATTCTAATGCACATGAGTAGAAGAAGCACAATGTAATCCATAATTATTAGGCCCAAGAGGAAAACAAGAAAGAAACAATGAGGTTTGTGAAAAAATATGAGGATGAAGTATATTTCACATATGAAAAGTATTGTTATTTTTCATATGTGATTTTTACCGGAAGGTTTTTTCACAATTTATGGATCACAAAAGCCATCTCTCAAACATGAAGTATATAGTTGCCTCACTTTTTGGCTCTTCATTAAAAACATTTTTCAAATTTCTTAGGTTATTGGTTAATTTTTGCCAAGTATATACTACTAAATAGTTTAGAATAATGATGTACTGAAAACTATCCTTCAATGGTAACCTTAGGTTAAATGGGACATTTTTGGGTATCCAAAATTTTAGTAGTGATCCATTTCTTTCATATTTTTAATATGAGCTTTGCTATTTGCCTTTATTTAATTCAAATTTTCCAATTCCAGTTTAAATAAAAAAGGTTAAAAGTCATTAAGGGTTTTGTACTAGGCAATCAATCTTTCTAGTAGGTGGGGCTTCACCTTCCTATACCAATAACTACCTTAGGCGTGAGTGCTAGTATCATTACCATTAGTAGGTGTGAGTGCAAAGTCTCATTAATATTAAAGAAGAACATATATCTAGGAAAGAAGATAAAAAAGCTACACCTTATGGTTAGTCATTTGAGAGATTTATCACTCGACTATTAAGGAGAAGGAGGATGCCTGCAGATAAGAAAAATTGGGAACATAAACATAATGAGGCTAGCTTAAGGCATTAATCCAAGGAAAAACATCTATTACATTAGGAAAGATAAAAATATATATATAATAAAGTCCCTAAAGTTGCACATTGCGCTCTCATCCCTACATTCTAGAAAGATAAAAAAATAAAAAATAAAATGTTAAAAAAGTGATAAAAAATAATAAAATGAAAATTTCAAAATAAAAGAAAGGGAAAAAAAAACTTTAAAAAATTAAAGGAAAAAACAAAAAAAGGAAGACAAATATATAAAAGAACATATAAAACCAAAAATTGAAATTAAAAAATGCAAAAAAAAAGGAAAAATGTTTTTAAAAAATAGAAAGAAAAAAAAATGTTGGGGTTGGTGTTGGGGAAGGAGTACAAAAATTAAAGAAATTTCTAGAATTATATGGCTTTCTCCCCTAACCTTCAACCTTTTCCCCTCCAACCTTGTGCTTTTCTTATGGAGTGACATGGGGGGATAGGGTGGTGGAAGGATGGAAGGGGTAGTAAGGATTGAGTATAAATTTAATTTTAAGTTAGAAAAAAATATAAGGTACTACTAATAACACCATGCTTCAACTCAGAGGGTTGAAATAAAGGTTTTTGTTGTATTGGTATCAATTGTTAAAACTATGTTTCCATAGATTCATAATTTTAAACTAAAAGAAAAGAGGGTGATATTAACTTAGCACCACTATTTGATGTGAATCCTAATTGTTAAGACCATTGTTACAAATAAGTTGCAATTTTAACCATGGATTTTCTTTATGCTACTCATAGTAGCAATTTTCGATTTGGAGATTGCTTTTAAGGTTTTTATTACCAACAATATGAGTTTTTGAGGCCAATATTTAAAAAAATTGTAACTATAACCCCCGCAAAAAGGGGTACTATTATTAACACCATTTTTTGTTTAAGGATTTATTTTGGTGTCTTTGACACAAAAGTATGGGGTTTTTAAGATCAAATTTGTCCTTTTGAGGTCATAATTCTTATAAAGTTGATAACTAAGTTCATATGGTTTGCATATATATTTGCATTGAAAATATTAGGGACTAACTAATTCTTCTCATATTTTTCCTCTAGGATTTCCATAATATCCCAGATTTATGTGAACCTTGTCTTAGTGCACAAGAACAAACATTTGAATTTCCATTTAAGTATTAGTCACATGAATTTTTTGGAGGGATTACATTTTTGGAGGCCTGTAAACCCTATTATTCTTAATTATGTTAAATGGTTCATTTTTTTTCCAAATAAAATTCACATCCTAGGGAAATCCATTGGGCACTTTTATTATATGGAAAATAACTAGGGAAAACTAACGAGTTGTTGTTTTGGCAACCTAACCCAGTAAGGATGTCGAGTGAGACCCAAAATATTCACAGAAATAGTCAACCCAGAGACTTAACCCTATAACCTCTTACTTATAATTCACAATTATCAACAACTTGAACTAATCCACTAAACAATATTAACAAATTATATTAAAAACACACTTTTTAATTATTATTTTTAAAAGAAACGACTAAGATATTGTATTAATAAAAGAGAGAAATTAGAAATATTGAGTACAAATATTCTGAAATCCTTTAAGATTCTGGCTAGAACACACAGGAATAGCCCAAAATATTGCAGAGCTTTCACATAATACTTGTCATATAAAACTAATCCACTTATATTTTTTCGAAAAACCACCTAGAATCCTTGTAAATTTGAAAAACATTCATTAATTTAGATTTTATTTGACTGCATTTTCACCTTTCATGGATAGTTTTTCATCTTTCTTTTGACTTGGGTCCAAGCCCCATTTTCAGCTGCTTTGCCATAGTTATCCATGTTTGAAGGAAATGGATCATTGAAGTCCACCTTGCGATAGGGAGGGGGAATAACTATGTCCATTTGTTATGCCCATGATATTACTTTCCCTTTGTTGTCGTGAGGAGGCGTGAACATAGATGGTTCTACAACTTTTTACCTTTGTCCAAAGTGACGAGATCTTGCACTTGGGGCAAGTTCTTTTGAGAGATCACTAGAGAGGCAACCGAAGCATTTTCATGCTTCACATTATCTATACCCTTCTATGATTTAGTGACCTTTGGAGGAAATTCGAATGATGCATTTGTGGTCTAGGACATTCCATCCATTTATTCTAAAGTTTTTAAACCATTTGGAGTGTTACATGTGTCACATGAAGCAGAATAAGAGGCCTCCAAGGATAATGAATTGTGGTCGAAGGTGGCACCTGCCCACCAGTATTTGGGATTCCTGGAGGAGGATTTTGACTTTATTTTACTCGCATTTAGACATGACTTGAGGGTATAAATAGTTTCATAGAAACTTCTACAGTGAAAGGAAATGTTTTCATAGTCCACGGGTTGAGACCAAAGGAAGTCTAGATCAGTGAGCTTAATCTTAGCACGGAAACCATTACTGAAATCCATATCTGCACATATACAAGCATACGTGGGTTTGAGATAATATATAATATCTTCATTATGAAAATGAAACCTGCATAAGGCATCACCAATAGAATTTAAAGAAGCTAAGTTCCACATATGCACGGGAATATTAGGGAGCCTTACCTAGACAAGATCAGTCGTGATGGAAGCTGAAAGAGGGTCAAAAGAGGGGAACCAAGGTTGCAGAGAGAGACTGACACAACCCCAAAACCATGGACCAACATCCAGAACTCGTGCCCGGTCACCAATTTTATTAAACAAAATGATAAGAAAGTCTCTATCCAAAGGGTATAGGTTCATCTTAGTAGATATGAGGGGCTTCCAATGCTCGTTATCCCTGGAGTGAAGATCAGTGAGCTCTGGCCAAAGCCCAATGAAGCTACAAATTAATCCAGATTCATATAAAAACTCAACGTCATTAAGAGCTTCTTCTTCCAAAAATACTTCCACCATAGGATCCACACTAATGGGGATCATTTTGAAAATAGGAGGGGGACTTCCATCTGTTGCTTTAACATCTCAAAAATACTTCAAAGGTGCTTGGGAGGAACCCAAAATTGAGGAAGAAGGAACAAATCCAATGGAACTAGATGCATTCGAATCTTCTAATGGATAAGATAGCATGGGGGCAGAATAACTTTTCCCATCATTCGCAGGAACAAAAACCAAGGGATGAAATTTAGACACAGGAATTCCAACCGAAAGCAACGACATTAATCCAGACACCAAAAACGACGATACATCAGAGTGACATGGGGGTTTTCCTCATTCTAAATAAAACCAACTAAAAGTGATGAAGAGAGGGCTGAGTCAAATATCAAGCATGAAGAACACCAACAATCTCTAGGGAAAATTTCGGCGAGGGTTGAACCCTAGCTGCCAACGCACCAGAGTTCCACAATGATCGCATTCTCATCCTAGAAAATCCATCACACTTTTTAATTATTACCCATTTTCAAATCTCTTTTAATATTTATGTCTTTATCTTAAACATTAAAAAGATAAAAATTTAAGTAAACAAATGTTTATTTTTAAACTCGTTTAATTAAAAATAAAATAATGTTTTAGATTCTTTGAATGGCTTACGTTATTCTTTTCAATTTTTAAACAAGGCTCTGTCAATTTTCCAATAGTATTCCATGCCACATTTAACATCACTATAATTGTTTCACATCTAAATGAGTTCCTTCATCCAATCTTGGTATTCTTAGTATTGTGCATCTGATTGCATACACCATTATAATGACTCTAACTCTCTCTTAGTGCACATCTCTATTGCAAACAAAACATTGCAAACACCATTATACAAATTACACAAGCACTTATTTCTAAAACTTGATAATTACTTCCAATGATGTATATGTTTATTTAGCACTTTCAATGTATCATTAAGGAATTACACATTCAAAAATTCAACCATAGAGACAATGAAAAAATAGAGATCACAGTGAATAAGAGATACAATATTTACCCTCGGAAAATCCACTTGAGGGAAAAAGCCAACAACCTTCTTCTTAGAGAAATATTCAGTTCAACTAGAGATACATCAAATTCAATGCTTATGGTCACACTAACTAGAAATATGCTTCCACGAGACAACCAACAATATGCCAAGTCCAACCTCCTTCACTTTTCCATGAAAAAACTCCTCCTTGAGCAACTCAATCAAGGTCTGTAATGGAGACCAAGCTTTGGCCTTCTTCTTCCACGGAAAATCTTGAACTAGATCACAATCACACCACAAAAAAACTTGGGCTTGATTGTAACTTCATTCCACAAGCATTTCAAACTTGACGACATGCTTCACTCCGTAAGAACTCGGGGTAGATCACACGCCTTTCTTCACAAGAAAATCAGAGTATGTCACGGGAATATGTCATAAAAATATTGAACTATGTCATAGAAGAATATTAGACACATAGTTCACATGTGTGAGGGAAACAATAGACTTCTTCTTAACTTGTTTTGTTGGATTTTCCTCTTATATTCAACCTTCTAGGCATGTCTGACTTCGCTTGAAATCAAATATGTATGTGTCGTATGTGTTTTTCGATTGATGCCTTTGGAGGGAGGACAAACCACTTATTTATATGCACTAAAAAGGGTCCAAATGGGTGTGTCTTGGGGAAGAAATGACTTGATCACATATAGATTGACTTGACATCTCGCGATATCTAAATCCAAATTTAAAAATTCAATTTCCCACTTTTGAAAATGCCATAAAAAAACATATGTTATAAAAATATTATTTTGACAAATCAATAAAAAAAAAATTTAATCACAAACATAAGAAAATTCTAAATATAATTATTTTGTCACAAATAAAATTTATATTTTATATTTACAATTACAAATTGTACATTATGAAAACTAGCCATAATTACAAAAGTCAACAACTCTCACTGAGTGCACTATCTCTATTGCAAAAAAACCCTTACAAACACCGTTATAACGATTCTCCCTTAGTCCTCTCCCTTAGTGCACATCTCTATTGCAAACAATATCTCTGAATTCATCATTTTGAACCTCAAAGGCGATGTAATCTATTTATTCAATGTAGTATGGCATTTGTGCTTGACATCACCCATAGTTAGTATGTTTTAAAGTTTTGTTAAAAGTAGATTAATATCCCACCTCTTGGAATTGTTGGTGGATTATAATGATTATTAATAGTGAACTTTTTATTGTTTTTGGGAACCACTTATCACGTTGGTGGATTATAATCATTATTAATAGTGAATTTATAATCATTATTAATAGTGAATTTTGGATTGTTTTTGGGAACCACTTATCACTTTTGAATGCCATTATATTGAAGATAAAAAGCCTCAATATTTAGAAAATATAATGTATTGTGAATGAATGCTTTTAAAGCACCATAAACTTAATGTAAAAGTAAGAATAATTGTTTTACTTAAGATGATCTATTTTAAAACTCAATCATATGATCATATGGTACATGCTATCAGTGATAAAGAAGTTTAATAATGAAATTGCTTTGGCTTTCACTTTGCTCATCCATGGTTTGAAATATATTTATATAATTTATAACCAAAAGTACATTGAATATTTATTATTTTATTTTAATTAAGTATAAAGTTAAAATTATATTTTACATAGTTATATAATATTAACAATAATGAACACACATTAAAATTAAAATTAAAATCTATATTGATTAAGTGGATTGTGTTGGGGTATTTTTACAAATTTGGTAGTTTTTGATGAAAATAATATTTTTCATTGATGTTAAAGACAAAGAGAGATTACAGATATCAAAGATAAAAATTGTAAGATGAAGATTGTTGGAAATATTGTATAAATATCTAATTTTTTGATTCTCAGTTTGGATACCCTATTTTTTAATCTATTTTTACTTTAAATATCTAGCTCAAATGGGAGCATAGGATATACGGTTCAAAATATTGTTCTGAGACATTTTCAATGGTATATGGCACTCCCTCTAACTCAATAGGAATGGGGAGATAT
This sequence comes from Pinus albicaulis, assembly GCA_034641835.2. NCBI lineage: Eukaryota > Viridiplantae > Streptophyta > Pinopsida > Pinales > Pinaceae > Pinus > Pinus albicaulis. The sequence goes on from CM076578.1 coordinate 520,318,535, forward strand.
GAAATATTTTGTCAAGTCATACTAGCCATAAAGTACATGTCGATGCAGTTGGTTTTACAAGTCAACCCCATAAGTGAATGTAGAGACACTATAAATAAAGGATATATTAGTGCATTTGAATATGAATCCAATCAAGAAGATTTTTGTGGTGTGAAATAGAAGTTGGGGAATACTCTTGGGGATTTTAAAGGTAGAGAAAAAATGTGATTTGTGGAGTGAATGAACCATCTTGGCATTTTCACTATAACATTTATTATGGGATGTTTCAAATTGTGAAATTTTGAGGTTATAGAGTATATTTATTCATGTACACATGGTAAACATTTCAAGCACGGTTTCACTATACTTTCGTATATATGCTCTGAGGAAATTATCGTTTATGAATAGTCTTGAAATTGGATTCAAATAGGTCAATTTGGAATTTTCATTTTCACTTATCTTTTGAGATATTTCAGACTATGAAATATTGAGGATACTGAGATGATATATCTAGGTCCTTATGGTAACAATTATAGACTTTGGTTTGCTATAAATTTACATATATGTGTTGTGGAAGTTCGGGATTTCGAGTAGTCCTAAAATCAATGTCAAAAAAGTTAGTTTGACATTTTTTGCTATAAATTATTTTCTGAGAGGTTTTAGACTATGAAATATTGAGGAGACAAAGGAAATATCCGTAAGTACTTGTGGTAAAAAATTCAAACTTTGTTTCACTATAATTTTAGAGATATGGCTCATGGAAGTTATGGTTTCCAAATTATCGTAAAACCAATTTCAAAAATTTCAGGTTGGAATCTTTTATATGACTTATTTTTTGGGAATTTTCAAAGTGTGAATATTTTAGAGATCTGAGGAGACATACTAAAGTGTCTTTTGTAAAAAATTCATAATCAGTTACAAAATTGGATACATGGCATTTTGTACAAGTTCATACTTGGGAAGAGGGAAAAAAACATGTTTTTGAAGAAGAAAGCCCCGTGAAGGAAGAAGCAACAAGAAAGCACGATGAAGGAAAAATTAGCAAGAATACCTAGTGAAGTAGGTTGGTGCCTATGAATATTTATAACATTGGGGATTGGTTTCTCCAGTAGGTTGGTGCCTACAAATATTTACAACGATGGGTATTTGCGTCTCTAGTAGGTTGGTGCCTACGGATATTTGTAGCAATGGGGATTGGTGTATCTAATTACAGTGGTGCCTATAATATTTGTAATATTAGATTGACGCATACAAATAATTATAAAAATATTTTTTGTAGTTTTATCTCGAAAGTGTTTCCACGTAAAGCTTGTGTTCTATGGTTTTCACTTGATAGGTATTATATATGATTATTTTCTTATGGTTCGTGAATGCTTGGAAAATATAAAAAGGTCTTATATTTATTCACCCCCCCCCCCTCCCGCTCTCAATGTAAATATGTGTTCAACAGTTTCTATCAGGGTAGGTTCCTTCAAAAAAACTCTAACCACTAGAAGTAGATTTTAGGAGCACACAAGGGTAGTCAAGAAGGTTTCTCCATAAACAAATCCATATTTTTTTACTAGAACAAATATGCATTCTAGAGTATAAGGATATTGAATTATCTAATGGCTATTCGGTTTGATTTTGTCAATCATTCGTAACTAGTTATATAGCCCAAAAATATCCTCCATTAAATATGATTATGAAGGCGGCTAGAGAACATACTACAAAATCCATGAGTGCTATATTGTGTGGTTATCAAAATCATAATTTGTTAAGGTGATGCATTGTGAATCGAAAAAATAAATTTGGGACAAAGTTCAAAACATCTATGAAGGGGATGACTAGGTAAAGGAAAATCTCCAAACTCATAGAAGATAGTTTGAGAGTTTGAAAATGAAAGATGAAGAAAATGTTGCAACCTATTTCCTCCATGTGGATGAAATCATCAACATCATCATAGGGCTTGGTGATAATTTTGAAGAAAAAATGATTGTACAAAAGGTGTTAAGGTCACTTCCCTCAAGACTTAATGCCAAGGTCTTTGTCTTTGAAGAAATGAAGGATCTAGAGAAACTAACGATGGATGTATTGCATGGGGATCTCGCTGCATATGAAATGAGTATAGAAAAATAAAATCCAACATAGAATACAAAATGACACAAATCATGTGATCGTTCCAACCATGAATTGGATATAGAAGAAGCACAATGTAACAAAGCTAGAAAGAGGATATGGAAAATATAGAGGTAAGCTAACCTTAAAATGTTTTAATTTTGATAGAGTAGGACATTTTTGCTTCTAAATGTCCATATGAAAAAGGGAAGACAATAATGACGAAGAAGAAAATAACAATAAAAAGCAAACCTACCCAAAAGAAAAATATATTAAGAAGAAGACTTTTTACTCTAGATAGGACAATAACTTGTCTAAAGAAAGTGGTGGATATGTTTATGATATTGACAAACAATAATTCCCCTTTTTTTTTATACTGACATAATAAAGTCTCCTAAACTAGACAAAGAAGAAGGTTCTCTTACCAAGCATAGAGAATAATGCACAAAGGTGTGGAAATGGAAGCAAGAAAAATAGAAGAAGGAAGAATTTGGACTTGCACTGTATGATAAAAACAATGAAAGCCAATGGTACATTGATACTAGATGTTAAAAACACAAGGAAATGTATTAGAAAATATTTATCATCCTAAAGGAATAAAAAGGAGGAAGTGTTATCTTTGGGGATAATGGTTTTGCGACGATAGTTGGGAAAGGTGCGATTAATCTTGATGATGGAAATACTAAAACACAAAAGGAGGGGAGATAAGGAAAACAGGTCTAGGAATATTAGTGGAATATGAAAACATTATAACCTTGAGAAATATATATTTCCTCGATAGAGTCAAAGGATAAAAACAGTGTACAAGACAAGTAGACAAAATTTAGTTGTGGTATAGAAGGATGGTCCATATAGAATTTAACAATATAGTAAAACTCAACAGTGCATAATAAATAAGAGATATGCCAAAGATATCAAAACCTATGGACATTATTTTCAAGTTGTGTCATCACAAGAAGCATATGAGAGTTAGTTTCAAAATAAAGGAGTACTCAACATCAAAGTCATTGGAAGGTGTACACACAACCCTATGTGATACAACAAGAATACAAACTTTAAAATATGAGAGATAATTTATGTTTCTTATTGATGATTACATAAGAATGAAATGGGTTGCATTTCTTAAAGAAAAATCTAAAACTTTTGAGAAGTTTAAAGCTTTCAAATCCCTATTGAAAATGAGAGTGGTTTAAAAATCATGTGCTTAAGATCATACAAAAGAGTTTAGTTTACCTTTAATGAATTTGGTGAATTCTATGAGAATCATGGTATCAAGAGAAATTTTTTTGGCAACAAGGACTCCATAGAAAAATGGATTGGTAAAAAGGAAGAACATAAATATATAAGGAATGGCTAGAACAATTTTAATGAAGTTAAACTACCAAACATTTTTTGGGGAGAATTAGTTAGCACAATAATCTATTTTTTGGATAGAACACAAATTAGAGTGAACAACAACAAGGCACCTTATGAATTATGGAAAGGTAGACCAACTAATGTCAAATACTTCAAAATATTTGGGAGAAAGTGCTATATAAAGATAAACGAAGATAATTTACATATTTTTTATTTAAGAACATATGAAGGTATATTTCTTGACTATGCATTTGGAAGCAAGGCCTATAAATGTTACAACAAAAGATTAAATAGGGTGGTAGAAAGTATTGATGTAAGATTGGATGAATCAATATATATAAAAAAAAAATACACAAACAATGAAAATCCAAAGGAGACAATCTAGAAACAACAAGAAAAGAGAGAAGAAGAGTGAGAAGAAAAAAATGAACAGGAACAAACAAAATGTCAATATCCAAATCCACCATCCAGAATTTTCCAAAAGTATCATCCAAAAAATAATATTTTTTGTGATATAGACACAGGAGTTCAAACTAGAAGGGGATTGGTAAGTGCACTAAAACAAGTAACATTTTATTTTCTATCCAAAATAGAGCCCAATAAATGCACACAAGCTAGTGAAGATTATGAAATTTCCTTAATTGCAACAATTGGAATTCAATCTTCTATCTACTGAAGATTATTTGCCTTCAAAACTTAATTAGGGAAAATAATGATTAAATTAGTACTGCAATTTTCACAAATAATTATAGGAACTAAGAAATAATGCACAAAAAAAAAATAGATGACACCAATATTATTGGACAAATGTCCATAGAAAAACTCCAGTGTGGGGAAAACCAGTTCTTCAACTGAGGATTTTATTATTAATTCTTCAGCAAAACTTGAAAATTACAATTTTCTTGCTTCTCATTGGAAAATATTTGTCAAATATTTTTCTCGTCACAAAAATGATCAGGAAACACAAAAGTTTCCATGTGCAGGTGCATTCAGACTCCTTGTGTAATTCACACTTCTCCTAACAACTTACACTAGTTGCTCCATATATTTGTAATGCCTCTAAGAAAATTCGTCTGTAAGTAAAAATTGCCTCCAACAACTTGTTTGACTAACTCGCACTGCCTCCGGGTGATAGATCTGGCACTAGAAACTGAAACAAGCTCCTTTATCACTCACACTAGCTAATTGGATACTCACATCACTGAATTTGGCCTCCTTTTCTACTGATGAAATTGATCTCCTTCCTCTCATTAGAAACTAGAAATCATTGAGAAAAATCCTCCTGAAATTTTCTCCCCATTTTTCTCTATTGAAACCCTTCTACCAATGTCTCCCTTGCTCAAACTGCACCCTTTCTAATCACTACAACTAGGTAATTCAAACTCCTTAATGTGTCTCCAACTGACCCGTCGATTTTCTCTTATAATCTCTCATTGAGCAACCAAAAACCACGATCTAATCACAATCAATGGCTAAGATCATCTTGACCCCATCAAGTCACTTTTCTGGAAGTCTCTAGAGAAAATCAATTTACCTCAATTAATTTGATTTAATTAACTAGTTTTGCTAAGTTAGACTTAGGAAAATATTTAATAATTGGCTAATTAATCTAATTAAGGCATTTTCCTTGGAAAATTTTGTTGGGTCTTGGATATAATTATCCTCATGTGTTCCTTAGCCTCTTAGACACCAAATAGAGACTAGAACACAAGTTTGCTACTTCCAAAAACAAACACTCCCTCTTAGTGATGAAGGGTGTTCTCCACTACTCCCATCTTATCCCTAAAGTAGACACTTTTCCTTACTCAAGGCCTTCATGAGAGTATCTGGAATTTTCTAATATGTGGGAACATATTGTAGATGAACTAATCCATGTTGTACACAATCTCTAATGAAGTGGTATCTGATGTCGATATGCTTCGACCTATCATGAAACATTGCATTCCCAGAGAGCTTGATGCAACTATGATTATCATAGTAGATATTGATCGAATGTAACCACTTATCAAATAGTCCTACAAGAAACTATTGAATCCAAATGGTTTCACATGTGGTCATTCTTGTTGCCATGTACTCTTCCTCTATAGAACTCAGTGCCATGGAATTTTTCTTCTTGCTACACCAAGAGACAACCACTGATCCAATATTGAAGCAACATCGTAAGGTGCTTTTCTGGTCCATGGAATTTTTTTCCCAGTCTACATATATATATCCTATCAAACTAACACCATCACCTCAAGCACATCACAAACCATACTCAATTCTACCTAATAGATACCTTAATACATGTATTGTTGTTGTCCAATGTACTCTCTTCGGATCCACCATGAACTGACTAAGACTATTGACTGTGAAACAAATGTTTAGCATTGTATTGACCATATACATGAGATATTTGATGAGGTTCCTATACAAGGTTGGGTTCACTATTTCATCCTCCTATGTGTCTATATTCCTCTAGTTGGTAATCATAGGCATGAACATGGGTCTATAGTCCTACATCCTAAATCTCTTCAAGATCCCCATATTCTATCTCCCTTGCCCAAGGAAAATTTTCTCATATTTCTTCCATACCTTTAGTGCTAGGAAGTAATGCATCGAGTCCCAAATCCTTCATCTCGAACTCAGATACCAAGTCCCTCTTGTAGTCCTCTATGAACCCTGATGATCCTGTCAAAAAAATATCATCCATATATAATACTAGGATGAGTGGCTCACCTCCTACCATCAGATAGTAGCGGTTGGAATATTCCTCGCCCTTCATGATTCCCATCTGCTACAAATAGTTATAAATCTAACCATACCATGCCTAGGGGCTTGTTTGAGTAAGTATAACAATCTCTTCAACCTGCATATATGTGTGTCTCTCTCAAAACCCTCTAGTTGTTCGATGTACACCTCCTCTTCTATTACCTCGTTCAACAAAGTTGTATTGATGTCCATATAGTTAATTTTCCATCCCATATGTGTCATTAATGAGATTACTGCTCTTATAGAAGTGTATCTAGCCACTCGAGCAAATGACTTCTCATAGTCTATGCCTTCCTTTTGTGCATAACCCTTGTCCACAAGCCTAATGTTATATTTCTCGACGCTATCATCTGCAAAATACTTGATCTTATAGATCTATCGAGAGCCAACTACTGAAATTTACATTGGTTTAGGAATTACCTCCCATACATCATTGATCATGATGGACTTGTACTCCTTGACCATTGCATCATCCCACACATGATTTTGTGTATCCTCTTGATAAATAGAAGGCTCTTTGTCAATGACCTATGTCACTAATGTCTTGTACCTGTCTAGTTGTTTTCACTCTTTGGTGATCACCCTAGGAGTTGCCATAAACTCCTGTGCATCCTTCAAAGTTTGAATAACCTCCCTATTTCTTCTTCCATTGGTGGTGGTTGGAACTTCATGCTTCTCATCCTTCCCTTATTGCTTTGTTTGTTGTGAAGTTGTTGGACCACCTGCATCTAATATAGTGCTCGTACTATTTATTGTACTTCTGTTATGTTGTCCATGTGACTGATTCTTAGCCCTTGGAGATTATATTGGCCCACTCTTATCATATGTTGGTAATTCGTGACATATTCTAAAGGCTTTCTCCTCCTAGAACGTCATGTCCTGTCTCATGATGATCCTCCTTCTACTAGGTATGTATATCCTATATGCCTTGGAATTTTTATTGTACCCAAAAAAATAGACCTTCTTTGTGGTATGATCCAATTTGGTGTGTTTTTCATCTGCCACACGATCATAAGAAATACTACCAAATATCCTTAAGTGCCCAACCTCTGGATTCTTCCTTGTAAAAGCCTCTTCTAGTGTCATTTTACCTAACGCTTTATGAGGAACCCTATTCTATATGTACATTATTATTCTACATTCCTTTTCCCATTGAAACCTGGGGATATATTGGTCATATAACATTTCCCTCGCTGCCCCAACTGTCATCCAGTTCTTCCACTCAGTGACCCCATTTTGTTGTGGGTTGTATGGATTTGTCCATTTTCTCTTGATACCTTCCTTCTGGCACAAAAACATGTGAAGGCCTTACATGTATACTCACCTCCATTTTCTGTTCGAAGCACCTTAATCTTGTTTCCTCTCAATTATCCAAAATAGCCTTAAAATATTGGAAGTGAATGAAGACCTCATCCTTCGTCTTCAATAAATATATCCAAGTTTTCCTGGAGTATTCATCGATGAAGGTTAATAAATACTCATAATCCCTAAGAGATATATTAGACAACAAGCCATAAATATCTAAGTGTATTAAATAAAGCACACCATTGACTCTATTATCACTCCTTGGGAATGTTGCCTTCGCGTATTTCCCAAGCATGCACCCTTTGCACATATTGTCATGTTTTGTGCTCAATTCCAGAACTCCTATCACGGTCTCCCTAAGTAACATGAGTTATCCATGGTATATATGTCCCAACCTCCTATGCCATAGTTCTGCCAATTCTATGCTAATGTTGCTGCTAATTAGTGTCTTTGGAGCATCGAACTGCAACCTAAATAGATTTTTGCTTCATACCCCAATCTGTTTGGCCTTCTTCCAAGTCTAGTGCTTGGTGTACAACTTCTTCCCTGTGAAGTAGACATCATATCCTTATCATATAGTGTAGAAACTAAAATCAGGTTCATGCCTAAACCTAGCACATGCAATACATCTGTAACACTAGTTCTCTTGCGTAACTCCCTCTCAATGTTGATGGTACCTCTCCCAAATAGAGTACACTTAGCCTTGTTTTCGATTTGTATATGGAATTCCATCTCCCCTTCCCTATAACTGGAGAAATATTCTCTAACTCTTGTCATATGTTTCGACACTGTATAACGGACACCTGTGGATGTAGAGCTAAAGAGGAAAGCTATGAGAGCTAAGTCATCCTCCACACTGGAATACAATTCCTCAATGTTTGATGAAGAAGTTTTCTACTTCCCCTTATTTTCCTTCTTCCGATTTGGACATAGGTTGAAATAGTGTCATAGTTGACTGCAAATGAAATACTTGATTTTACTCAAGTCCTTATTCTTCTTGTATCTTTTCTAGCTTAATCATTTAATGGAACCTTTCTTCATCTTTCATTTTCCTCCTAGGGCTACATTTTCCTGCTCCTTCTTAACCTTCGAAGTTTTTCCATTTTTGTTGCTACTTCCATTGACTAAGCTAAGCTTAAGCTCCTCTTGAGTGAATTCAATCCATAGGAAATCCCATCCTGGGAGTGTATCTCGTCCAGTGATCACTTGGACGAACATATTCCACTTCTTGGAAAACCCATTCAGTGTTATTCTAAATACCTAATCATCTCTTGGCTTGTCTCTTACTTTAACCAATTCATCTCTGGAAAGTTGAGCCCTAGTGAGATAAGATACTACATCTTCAACCTTATGTATCTTGATGGTCCTGAACTTATCTTGGAGAATCAATTTCCTATTAGCTGCAATATTTTGGTACATATTGACAATCGCGACCCTCATCTACTTCATTGTGTACTTCTCTACGATATGTAGAACAATATGGTCCCTGACTCCATCAAAGATAATCCTTTTTGCTTTGGAATTCTCCTTTTTATAGGTTGCTAGTTGCTGTGGATATGTCGATATGTAATAGTATTCTCTAAATACTCCTTCAATCCATACTCATCCAGTAGGAATGTCATTCTAGACTTCCAAACGACAAAGTTGGAGCTTCCATAAAATCTATCTTGAATTCTCAAACTGTTGGAAATGTTTTCATCGATGGCAAAGGAGACAAAATAGAAGAGCAGAGAGAGAAAAGAGGCAGCAAGATGTAGAGAGAGTCGATCAGCAGCAAAAGAAGCAAGGAAGTACAAGACAGAGGTTGCAGAGACAGAGAAAGGAGGCAGAGGCGTGAGATGAAACGGTCGAGCAGCAGAGAAAGGTTATAGAAAGCACAGTGAAATAGAGACAGAGAATAACTTAGGCGGAGATGGAGAATACAGAGGCAGAGGCATTAGCAAACCAACAGTGAAATGATTGCAGGAGATGCGGAACCGTGCAGAAAGGGCGGAACCGAGAAGCTAAATAACAGCGGGGTTCTGTGTATATGGGTTAATACACAATCAGTACTTTTAAACGAATAATATAGGTTAAAATAAACCTTTGACGTGAAGTTATAAAATACTGGAACCCGGAGTCAAGAGCGGAACCCTGAGCAAACAGTGAAACCGACGCTCAAAAACCAATGGGTTCGTGCGTTGGTTGAAGTGGTAAGCAATATTGCCAAAATGAACATGATATATGTCATTGATGGCCACATGTCCTAAAGCTGTTTTCAAATACAACTTTTTTTCGCGTAATTTTGGAGAATTATGTGACGAGTATATAAGTTGCGCGATATTGTGCGTCGCCCATTGGATGGGGGTCCAAAGCTCAGCTGGTGCGCGAGAGCAGATTGACCGTCCGATCAAAGGAGAAGTTGCGGGGAAAAGAACCAATACTGTGGGCCCAAGTATAGTTACATGAAGTGTTGGGTTAATGTTATAAGCCTTGGTTGAAAGGTTATAAACACTTGCGCGTTTAATAAAAGGCATCAAATCCATTGTTATAACGTTAAGTGATAAGGTCGGGAATATGCAAGTGTTTATCAGGTTCAAACCTTAGAGAGCGGGTTAATAAGGTTATATGTTGGGTTAATACACTTGACATAATAAACAAAGGAAGGGGTTCAGTATAATATGAGCACAGTATTAATACAGGGCTTTTAAAACATTGTAAATGGGGATACAAGTTGCGGTGGGCCCAGTTGGAGTATCGTGTTAATGGTTAGGGATTAATTGTTGGAGAAAATATTGAATGGTTGAATTGTTTATATATATTAACTGTGGACCCCGATTATGTTGCGGATTGATGAAGAGGTAACCCAAACTTTAGACAGTGCATTATATCATTACAAACAAGACGAATTAAAACAACTTTGGAGCCCAAAAGGTTATATTACTACATATATTAGCACTGAGTTTAAGTCTAAGTCAAAGACTTAATATAATGTTGACGGAGGATATTATATGCGTAGTGTGGGACCCCCCCCCCCTACATAAAATTCCGAGAATCTTAACCCTAGCTAGAGGATCCATAAAAGTTGAAGCGGCAAAGTATATGTATGCAGCACTTTATATATGTAGCGCTTTATATACAAGGGACCAAATTATATATGTGTGTGTGTGTGTGTGTGTGTGTGTGTGTGTGTGTGTGTAGCGCTCAGTTGTTCGGGTATTAATACAAACGAAGTCCTATACGGTGGGACCCTCATGAATCGCATCGGAGAAAAGTGTGGCAACGGAGCATGTCAATAAAAGTTCTGATTGTGATTGCGATGAAGATGCGGACCCGATGGGTTTGTGAACTATGATTCATACGTTCTTGAGTTCCGGCATCACAGTGAACCATCGCATCGGCACAATGAAGAGCAGTGAACATTGAACCATCGCATCGGCGCAGTAAAGTGCAATGAACAGTGAATCATCGCATCGGAATGAAAGCAGAGTATCGAAACATGCAACTGGAAGTTGCGATTGTGATTAATCGCAATCATAAGTATTCAAGAGGTGATGCATCGCATCGAAGAATAAAGCAAGCTCGGCAAGTGGGCCCGAAAGGGAATTTTGTGTATTAAAACGATTTATTATTATTATTATATTTCCAAGAGTTATTTGAGTTATATAATGCGGCAATTTATATGTTAAAATGCTTTATTATTATGCCGAGAGTTAAATTGCGCAGTAACATATATATTGCAGTTACACCACGGAAGTGAACAGGAGAGCAAGTAGAGCCGAAAAAGACAGACACAATCACAGAAAAGACAAACACACGGTGATCCAAAACTGAATGGGTTGTTTTGTAATCTATATTGTAACTGAATGTAAATATTTTTTATTGGTTTATATTTTTTGTGATGCACTAGCAAGTCTCCGTAGGAAATAAAAACTCCACTGTAAAATTGAAAACTGTATAAATTGCTGAGATTTTCTGAATGAGCTGGATAAAGAAGTGAGGAGGTAGAAGGCAAAGAGTCAGGGCTGTTCGCTTTGAATTCCCTGAGGAATACGAACTGTTATGAGGAGAACTGTATAAAGCATATCACATTGATATGCAGAAAGAGGTTAGAGAATGTAGAGTATGAAGAATTGAGGCAGAGAAGATAAGGAAAAGAGGAGCAAAAAGAGATGCTACAGAACAGAGCTGATATCTAAGGTAAATCAGCAAATATTTTATTTTGATAGATTGAGGAATTTGGAGCTTCCCTATCAAGTTGAAGCTTGATAGATGTCAGTTGTAGCTGACTGAGATTGGAGCCTCCTGTAGGTTGGTGCCTGCAGAAAAAAAGTGGTGAGAGGGAGTTGGAGCTTGCCTTTGCATCACAACAATAATAAGATGTGGTTTTCTCCCTTTATGGGTTTCCACTTATATCTGTTGTCTCTGTGTGTGTTGCCTATGTGTTGATATGTTCTATCCAATCTGCTTAATGTTTGTTGCTCTCATAATAAGTTTGGTGTCACATTAACTTAATACTTGCTGCTACATATTAAGATTGTTCACATATTAAGTTGGTTATAAAATTAAGCTGTAAATAAGCTTGATGAAAAGTTTAAAAAGCTCATGTATGTGTTAAACTGATTCACCCCCCCCCCCCCTCCCTCTCAGTTTAACTAAGGATTCAACAATTAGTATCAAGTCCAGGTTCCTTTTGTACCAGTTTAACAACTGAAAGGAGATCCTAGGTCCCCAGGATGGCTAGTAAAGAAGGATGCTCAACCAATAAAGCCCCTTTTTTCACTGGTACAAATTATGCCTTCTGGAAAATCAGAATGAGGACATACATAATGTCTCTAGGAATAGAAGTTTGGGCTGCTGTGGAATTAGGATATGCCCCAAAGGCAACTGACTCAGAGAAATAAACCAAACAAGATTTTGTTGCTAACACAAAAGCCATGAATGCCATCTTAAATGGATTGTGTGAGGCAGAATTTATCAAATTAATGCACAAAGAGACTGCCAAAGAGATGTGGGATACCCTAGAGAACATCCATGAGGGAGACAAGATGGTAAAGACTGCCAAACTTCAAGTCTATAGAGCCCAGTTTGAGAACTTAAAAATGAATGTTGATGAAGACATTGCCAGCTTCTTTTTAAGGGTTGTAGAAATAGTAAATAACATGAAAGCTCTAGGGGAAACCATAAAAGAAGTTGTGATTGTTCAAAATATTCTGAGATCTCTTCCACCCATCTTTAACCCCAAGGTTTCTGCCATAGAAGAAACAGCTAATTGGGAAACCTTGACCATGAACCAGTTACTTGGAAATCTAACAGCCTATGAAATGAGACTCCCACAGAAGAAGCCAAGCGTGAGGGAGGCAGCTTTTAAAACATAAAATAAGAAAGAAGAAAAGGATGAGATATGCTCTTGCTCTGATGAAGAAGAGGCCAAATTTTTCAAGAAGCTGGATAGAGGCTTAGGTAAATATAAAGGTAAACTTCCATTCAAATGCTTTAACTGTGGAAGAGTTGGAAACTATGCTGCTAAGTGTCCTTATAAGAAAGCAAGGAATCAGGCTCAAGAATCAGAGAAGACTACATCAAAGAACTGGCAGAAAGGAAAGAAATTCAATAGAAAATCTTTCTATGCTCAACAAGACAGCAGTGCATCTGAAGACTCAGATGAAGCCTCAAGTGAAGAAGGAACCTCTGAATTTTTATTGATGGCCATAGAAGAACTTGAAGGACTCCTTCTAGAAGATGAAGAAGAAGGTGAAGTTGACCTTGAGGGGGAGCTAAGAAGTGCCCTGGAGGAGATTGACAGACTCAAACTGAAGTGCAGAAAACAAAAAGACATTCTCCTCAAGTATGTAAGAGAAGAGCAAAATTCAGAATTCATCATGCAGCTGAAGGTAGAGCTTGAAGAAGCCAAGAAGATAGAAGACATGTTACTTAAGCAAATCAAGGATAAAACTCAGGAACAAGAGAAGTTGGAAGAAGAAGTAGTATGTCTGAGGAATAAATTAGAGAATGCTCAAAGGAAAGTGTCTATAAATTTTTCTCAAACAACAAGCTCTGGTAAGTTGAACAAAATTCTGGATGATCAAAGATATTCTCTGATAAAAACTGGGATATGCTATGAAGAAGAATCAAGTAAAGGCAAATAAAAAGAAAAAGAAAATATTATTTTTGTAAAAGCAAAGAAGGTTGATGAAGTAGCTCAAATAATTCCTACAAAAGAAGAAACATGCAATGAAGGAGACAGAAACCAAAAGAAACCTCTAATAACAAAGAATGAAGTAAATACTCAGACAACAAAAAAAGGATCATATACCCTGAGTATGTCAAATTTGGAAGCCATCAAAGGAGATTCTTCCCTCCTATGAAAAATGCCACCTGTTATGCCTGCCACAAGCTGGGACATATTGCTGCATACTGTCATACAAGGAGTAATTCAAACCAGCAAAGGATGCAAACAATGAAGAGACTGGCTCAAGCAAACAAATGGAGAAGACAACCTCACATCAGGTATGCAAATTGTTTCTATGGTTACTATTTTTATTGTATGGAATTTGGCCATAATATCATTGAGTGTAGAAAATATGGACAAAGATTGATGTTCAACACCTTAAGGAGGTTTATGAATCATGGAGATTTTACTCATACTCACAATCCTGCAAAAATTATGATCAAATGTTGTGTATGCAAGAAAATTGGACATATATCTTCCAAATTTCCTCTCAGAGAATGTGATTCATCATCTCACAAAAGGTACCAAACAAAAGGATGCTTCCAGTGGAAAAAGAAGGTGAATAAATGTGACCTGGCTCTAACTGCTCAAGACCTGAAGAGCCAATGGTATTTGGACAGTGGCTGCTCAAAACATATGACTGGAGATAGAAGCAAGTTTATAACTTTTGATGAAAAGAAATCTGGAAATGTTACTTTTGGCAATGATAAAGCAGGAAAAATCAAGGGAAAAGGAACAGTCAACCTAGATAATGGCCGAGGAAAGGCCCAAGATGTACTATTTGTGGATGGGCTGAAAGAAAATCTGTTGAGTGTCAGTCAAATGTGTGACAAGGGTTGTGAAGTTCTTTTTAGAGCACAAGACTGTGAAGTCAGATCAAGCACCATAGGGAAGACTCTGATCAAAGGTGTTCCAACCGAGAGTAATGTCTACATAGTAAAAGAAGATAATGAAGCATGCCACCTTAGCAAATTGGAGGAATCATGGCTATGGCATAGGAGATTGGGACATCTTAACTTCAACCATATCATCAAACTGAGCAAGAAGAAATCATTCTGAGATATGCCAGCAATAAAAAGGCCTTCAAATACCATATGAAAATCTTGCCAGTTTGGCAAACAGACCCGGACATCCTTTAAGACCAAAGATGACCTATCAACAAGTAGGCCACTTCAGCTTGTACACATGGACCTTTGTGGACCTTCAAGAACTAAAACACCAAGTGGAGAATCCTACTTCATGCTGATCATAGATGATTTCTCAAGAATGACATGGGTTTCATTTCTCAAACATAAATCGGAAGCGCTTGAGAAATTCAAAATATTCAAAGCATTAGCAGAAAATCAAACAGGATGCAAGCTAAAATGCATCAAATCAGACAGAGGAGGTGAATTCACAGATTATGACTTTGCAGACCTATGCAATGAACATGGGATAAAGCAACAACTTACTATTGCAGGGACACCTCAACAGAATGAAGTAGAAAAAATACAAAACAGGTCTGTACAACAAATGGCCAGAGCCATGATGCAAGAGAGTAACATTACTCAAACCTTCTGGGCAGAAGCAGTACACACAACTGTGCGTATCCTTAACAAAGCTCATTTAAGGCCAAGCAGTGACAAGACTCCCTATGAACTATGGAATGGTAAACCAGCTTCAATCAAGCACTTTAGAGTCTTTGGAAGCAAGTGCTGCATAAAGAATAATGATGAAAATCTGAGGAAGTTTGATGCAAGAGAAGATGAAGGAATATTCTTAAGATATGCATCCAAGATTAAAGGGTACAGGTGCTACAACAAGACTCTTCGAAAAATTGTAGAAATCATTGACGTAATATTTGATGAAGAACTTCCAAACAAGACAAGAAGTACAGACTGCAGCAGTCCTCCAGAAGATCATGAAGAAGAGGACCAAGATGATGATGAAGCAAGCAAGACATCAGAAGATGTTGAACTGAGCTCGAAATCCCCCTCAAGATACACTCAAAAGAACCATCCAGAAGATCAAATCATTGGAGACAAGAGTGTAGGAGTCTAAACAAGAAGGCAGCTAACTGAACAGACAAAAGAGGTATACATAGCTATGCTATCACAAATAGAGCCAAAGAAGTTTGAAGAAGTCAGCAAGGACAAGTATTGGGTGAATGTTATGAATGAAGAATTGGACCAAATTGAGAAGAACAATACCCGGGAATTAGTTCCTAGACCCTCTGAGAAAAATGTCATAGGCTCAAAATGGGTATTCAAGAATAAAATGAATGAGCAAGGACAAGTAATCAGGAATCAAGCCAGACTTGTTTGCAAAGGATATTCACAAATCGAAGGACTTGATTACGATGAAAAATTTGCCCCTGTAGCCAGAATGGAAGCTATCAGAATGTTTCTGGCCTTTGCATGCTACCAAGACTTCAAGGTATATCAAATGGATGTGAAATCTGCATTTCTAAATGGAGATCTAGAAGAAGAAGTCTACATGGAACAACCAGAAGGTTTCTCATTAACAGACAAAGAAGACTATGTGTGCAGACTAAAGAAGGCTCTATATGGACTAAAACAAGCTCCTCGTGCTTGGTACTCAAGGCTAGATAAGTACTTGCAAAAACAAGGCTTTAAGAGAGGAGGAGTATACAACAATCTATACATAAAAACCCATGAAAACGAACTCCTGATTGTTGTAGTATATGTTGATGACATTATGTTTGGAAGAAAAAAAGATGAGCTAGCAAAAGGATTTGCTGAAGAGATGAAATCAGAGTTTGAGATGTCTATGATTGGAGAGCTCACCTTCTACTTAGGACTTCAAATTCAGAAAAAGAACACAGATACATTCATCTCACAGGAAAAATACTTAAAAGAGATGTTGAAAAAGTTCAAAATGGAAGACTGCAAACCTGTGTCAACTCCCATGATCACTGGATGCAAGCTATGTGCTGATGATGGATCTGCTGATATAGATCAAAGACTCTACAGATCCATGATAGGAAGTCTGTTGTACCTAACAGCATTAAGACCAGACATCATGTTGGCAGTAGGACTTGTGGCTAGATATCAGGCAACACCAAAACAAAATCACCTTCTAGCAGTCAAAAGAATATTTAGATATCTACAAGGAACTGTAAAGTATTCGCTATGGTATCCAAAAGACAAGAGCTTCACATTGACAACATATACAGATGTAGATTGGGCCAGCTGTGTAGATGACAGGAAAAGCACAAGTGGAGGTGCATTCTACTTGGGAAAAAATCTGGTGGCATGGCTACGCAAGAAACAAACATCTATCTCTTTATCTACAACAGAAGTAGAATACATAGCAGCAACAGCATGCTGCACACAAGTCATGTGGATGAAGCAAACCCTCCAAGACATGAAGGTAAGCATTGATGAACCTATCTCTATCAAATGTGATAATACAAGTGCTATAAGTATTTCGAAAAATCCTGTACTTCATTAAAAAACTAAACACATCCCAATAAAGTACCATTTCCTAAGAGAACAAGTAGCACAGAAGGTAGTGAAGTTGGAATATGTGCCAACAAAAGAACAAACAGCAGACATATTCACAAAACCTCTTTCTATAGAGCCATTCGAATATCTAAGAAACAAACTAGGGGTAGTGTCTTCAGATACTACTCTCTGAAAGAAAAGGAAAGCTTCATTCCAGGGGGAGAACAGAAAAGAAGACATCATTCCAGGGGGAGATCAGTCAACAAAGAGAGCTATAAAAAGGCCAGAGCAACTAAACAGAGCCTGAAACAGGTCCTCAAGATCAGAGCAACATGGACAAGATTTAAAATCACACTAGGAAATGAGCAACCCTTTGCCATTGATGTCAAAGGGGGAGGAAAAGCGAGCACCAGAAGAAAGGGTCCTAAAAGACAAGCAGAGGAAGTGTATTGCCATCAATGCCAAAGGGGGAGACTGTTGGAGATGTTGTCATTGATGGCAAAGGAGACAACATAGAAGAGCAGAGAGAGAAAAGAGGCAGCAAGATGCAGAGAGAGTCGAGTAGCAGCAAAAGAAGCAAGGCAGTACAAGACAGAGGTTGCAGAGACAGAGAAAGGAGGCAGAGTTGTGAGATGAAACGGTCAAGCAGCAGAGAAAGGTTGCAAAAAGCATAGTGAAACAGAGACAGAGAATAATTGAGGCGAAGATAGAGAATATAGACGCAGAGGCATTAACAAACCAACAGTGAAATGATTGCAGGAGATGCGAAACCGTGCAGAAAGGGCGGAACCGAGAAGCTAAATGACAGCGGGGTTCTGTGTATATGGGTTAATACACAATCGGTACTTTTAAACGAAGAATATAGATTAAAATAAACCTTTGACGCGAAGTTATAAAATACTGGAACTCGGAGTCAAGAGCGGAACCCTGAGCAAACAGTGAAACCGGCGCTCAAAAACCAGTGGGTTCGCGCGTTGGTTGAAGTGGTAAGTAGTATTACCAAAATGAACACGATATATGTCATTGATGGCCACGTGTCCTAAAGCTGTTTTCAATTACAACTTTTTTCGTGTAATTTTGGAGAATTATGTGACGAGCATATAAGTTGCGCGATATTGCGCGTCGCCCGTCGGATGGGGGTCCAAAGCTCAGCTGGTGCGCGAGAGCAGATTGACCGTCCGATCAAAGGAGAAGTTGCGGGGAAAAGAACCAATACTGTGGGCCCAAGTATAGTTACATGAAGTGTTGGGTTAATGTTATAAGCCTTGGTTGAAAGGTTATAAACGCTTGCGCGTTTAATAAAAGGCATCAAATCCATTGTTATAACGTTAAGTGATAAGGTCGGGAATATGCAAGTGTTTATCAGGTTCAAACCTTAGAGAGTGGGTTAATAAGGTTATATGTGGGTTAATACACTCGACATAATAAAAAAAGGAAGGGATTCAATATAATATGAGCACAGTATTAATATAGGGCTTTTAAAACATTGTAAATGGGGATACAAGTTGCGGTGGGCCCAGTTGGAGTATCGTGTTAATGGTTTGGGATTAACCGTTGGAGAAAATATTGAATGGTTGAATTGTTTATATATATTAACTGTGGACCCTGATTATGTTGCGGATTGACGAAGAGGTAACCCAAACTTTAGAGAGTGCATTATATCATTACAAAGAAGACGAGTTAAAACAACACTGGAGCCCGAAAGGTTATATTAATACATATATTAGCGCTGAGTTTAAGTCTGAGTCAAAGACTTAATATAATGTTGACGGAGGATATTATATGTGTAGTGTGGGACCCCCCCTACATAAAATTCTGAGAATCTTAACCCTAGCTGGAGGATCCATAAAAGCTGAAGCGGCAAAGTATATGTATGCAACACTTTATATATGTAGCGCTTTATATACAAGGGACCAAAGTATATATGTGTGTGTGTGTGTGTGTAGCGCTCAGTTGTTCGGGTATTAATACAAACGAAGTCCTATAAGGTGGGACCCTCACAAATCGCATCGGAGAAAAGTGTGGCAGCGGAGCATGTCAATAAAAGTTCTGATTGCGATTGCGATGAAGATGCGGACTCGATGGGTTTGTGAACTGTGATTCATACATGCTTTAGTTCCAGCATCACAGTGAACCATCGCATCGACACAATTAAGAGCAGTGAACAGTGAACCATCGCATCGGCGTAGTAAAGTGCAATGAACAATGAATCATCGCATCGGAATGAAAGCAGAGTATAGAAACATGCAACTGGAAGTTGCGATTGCGATTAATCGCAATCGGAAGTAGTCAAGAGGTGATGCATCGCATCGAAGAATAAAGCAAGCTCGGCAAGTGGGCCCGAAAGGGCATTTTGTGTATTAAAACGATTTATTATTGTTATATTTCCAAGAGTTATCTGAGTTATATAACACGACAGTTTATATGTTAAAAAGCTTTATTATTATGGCGAGAGTTAAATTGCGCAGTTACATATATACTGCAGTTACACCACGGCAGTGAACAGGAGAGAAAGCAAAGCCGAAAAAGACAGACACAGTCACAGAAAAGACAAACACACGGTGATCCAAAACGCAATGGGTTGTTTTGTAATCGATATTGTAACTGAATGTAAATATTTTTGATTGGTTTATATTGTTTGTGATGCACTGGCAAGTCTCCGTAGGAAATAAAAACTCCACTGTAAAACTGAAAACTGTATAAATTGCTGAGATTTTCTGAATGACCTGGATAAAGAAGTGAGGAGGTAGAAGGCAAAGAGTCAGGGCTATTCACTTTGAATTCCCTGAGGAATATGAACTGTTATGAGGCAAACTGTATAAAGCATATCACATTGATATGCAGAAAGAGGTTAGAGAATGCAGAGTATGAAGAATTGAGGCAGAGAAGATAAGGAAAAGAGGAGCAGAAAGAGATGCTACAGAACAGAGCTGATATCTAAGGTAAATCAACAAATATTTTCTTTTGATAGATTGAGGAAGTTGGATCTTCCCTATCAAGTTGAAGCTTGATAGATGTCAGTTGTAGGTGACTGAGGTTGGAGCCTCCTGTAGGTTGGTGCCTGCAGAAAAACAGTGGTGAGAGGGAGTTGGAGCTTGCCTTTGCATCACAACAATAATAATATGTGGTTTTCTCCCTTTATGGGTTTCCACTTATATATGTTGTCTCTGTGCTTGTTGCCTATGTGTTAATATGTTCTATCCAATCTGCTTAATGTTTGCTGCTCTCATAATAAGTTTGGTGTCACATTAACTTAATACTTGCTGCTACATATTAAGACTGTTCACATATTAAGTTGGTTATAAAATTAAGTTATAAATAAGCTTGATGAAAAATTGAAAAAGCTCATGTATGTGTTAAACTGATTCACCCCCCATCTCAGTTTAACTAAGGATTCGACACAAACCTGCTATGATCGTCTCTGGAAATTTGGAAATATCGCAAAACCTAAAAAATAAATCTAGAGAATGTAAACTGGGTCATAAAAATTCAGTATTTCTCTTCTTGTTCCCTGCATTGATTTACTCCTGCAAACCCTCTGCATTGATCTACTTTGACACCACGTGAAATTTCCTTAATTGCAGCAATTGGAATTTAATATTCTATCTACTGGAGATTATTTGTCTTAATAAATTAGTTACAACAAATAACAATTAAATCACTACTGCAATTTTCAAAAATAACTATAGGAACTAAGAAGTAATTCACAAAAAAAAAAATACATGACACCAATATTTTTTTAACAAATGTCCTTGGAAAAACCCCAGCGTGGGGAAAGCCAGTTCTACAGATGAGGGTTTTATTATAAATTCTTCAGCAAAAATTGAGAATTACAATCTTCTTGCCTCTAATTGGAAAAGCTTTGGAAAATATTTTTCTCTTCAAAAAAATGATCTGGAAACACAAAAATCTCCCTTTGTAGGTGTATTTGGCCTCCTTGTGAACCTCACACTACTCCCAACAACTTGAACTAGCTCTGCAAATCGCACTAACTCTACAAATTGCACTAGCTGCTCCAGAAATTCACACTTCCTCTAGGAAAAATATTCTATGAGACAAAATTTCCTCTAGCAACTTGTCTGACTAACTTGCACTACCTCCAACTGATAGATATGACATTGGTAACTGAAATGAGCTCCATTATCACTTGCATTGGCTAACTGGATACTCACATTGTTGAATTTATCCTCCTATTCTGTTGATGAATCTCCTTCCTCTCACTAGAAAATGGAAATCACTGAGAAAATTCCTCCGTAATTTTTCTCTCTAATATTCACTACTAAAACCCCTTTGCTGGTGTCTCCCTTGCTCAAATTATGCTCTTGATAATCATTGCAACTTGGTAATTCAATCTCCTTGACGTGTCTCAAACTAACCCATCAATTTTATCTTATAATCTCTCATTGAGAAATCAATTACCACAATCTAATCACAATGATGGCTAAGATAATCTTGACCCCATCAAGTGACTTTTCCGAAAGTCTCTAGAGGAAAATCAATCGACCTCAATTTTCTAATTTGGTTAACCAATTCTCTAGTTAGACTTAAGAAAATGTTTAATAATCACTAATTAATATAACTAAGGAATTTCCCTTGGAATTTTTTTCTAGATCTTGGAGATGATTATCCTCATGTGTTCCTTATCCTCTTAGACACCAAATAGAGACTAGAACACATGTCCGTTGCTACCAAAAACTAACAAACATAAGCATTGGGTTAATGTTATAGATGGAGAACTGAATTAGATTGAGAAGAATAAAACATAGGAACTTGTGCCTAAACCAAAATACAAGAAAGTGGAAAAAGTTGAATGAAGATAGATGAGTAGTAAGAAATAAATCAAGATTGGTCTATAAAGGTATGATCAAGTTGATATCAAAGAAAAAAAGCTCAGTGGTAGTTAGAGGGTTTAATTCCCCGTCCACTCGGGGTTATTTTCTTCAAAGACATGTTAGCATGTGTTGGAAAAATATGAACGAGTTGAAAATCGTGATGAGTAATTCCTCAAACCCCAAAGGGGCTGAAAAATTGAATATCTTGATATTGAGGTGAATAATGGCATTTTAATTCTTGGGTCTTTCCCAAAATAGTCCCCCAAAGTTACACATTCATGAGTTACCGTGAAAAAACAAGGGTATGCTCAAGTTGAGGGTATGTTTCGAACTAGTATGTTTACCAGAAGACTAGTATGTTTTCCAGTATAGATTTTACTCACACCATTCTTCCCCCAAGACTCAACCAATTGTAACACCATAATTTTATTTTGTTTCTACTTTTCTAAGGAGCCACATCCATTCCTCTCTGTGGCATCCATTTGGTTTTAGGAAGAAACCTAATTATTTAAAACCTTTTTTGATGGGTTCCATTTCGAAGGGTAGAAAATCATTAATGTATGAGAGAGTCCATGATCTTACCGCATTATGGTGAAAGGTTTATTTAGAATAAATAATCTCCATCGCCGTAGATTGACAGAAAATATTGATAACTCTATGGAAATCCTATCATTCTATGACAAAACTAGCCTGTATCAATAAAACATCATCCACAAAAAATAGGTGGGTGATGTATTGATTTAAAGTGATTTTTACACCTTTGATATTTCCCTCCTTATTTTGTTAGCACTATGAGACTTGAGCCTTCCATCACAAGCATAAATAGAAGGGCAGAAAGTGGGCACCCTTACCTAAGACCTCTCGATCTAGAAAAGGATCTGGAAGGAGATTCATTGAATAAGATTGAAAATTTTGTTGAGGAAACACAACCCATAATCCAATTGATGACATCCAAGACCAAACCAATATGTAATAAGACTAATGTGAGAAAAGACCAGTTTACTCTGTCAAAGGCCTTGTTGAGGTCCATTTTCAGAATCAGGGATTTCAGATTATTTACTTTTATGGAATGTAATACTTCATGGGTGATGCCAATAGCATCGTGAATTTGTCTATCAAATAGAAAACTAAATGGTTGTGTGAAATTTTCTCAGCAAGGATTCTCTTGATCCTATTTGAAATCACTTTTGATATGATTTTATATACTAAAGTAAGGTCTTTGGTTTGGAGATTTTTAGGATAAGAGCTATGTAAGTTTCATTTTTGGCTTTGGAAACTCTTCCTGTCCATTTAGATTCGTCCACAACTTTAGAAATATTAGGCCCCATAAGGTCAAAAAAGGAAAGGAATAGTTTGACCATCCATCCATCATGGCCTAGACTTTTGTCTTTGGAAAAAAACTTTAGAACCCATTTTTTCTCATCAGAGGAGACAAGACTTCCAATCATATCATAGTCCTCCTAACTGTAGAATTTTGGATAATTTCGAATAATATGAAGTTGGGAGAAAATGTTAGTAGTGTCCAGATCTTTAAAGGGGTAAGAAAAGTGAGACAGAACGATAACCATTAATTCTTGTTGACTAGAGATAGTCTTACCGTCATTCATCTCAAGCTCCCAAATATAATTTATATTCCTTCTATGGTTTGCATAATTATGAAAAAAAATTGTGTTTCTGTCCTCCTGCTTTATCCAAGTTGCTCTACTTTTGAGTCTTTTGGTCTCTTCTTCCATATTTAAGATCTACATCTTCCTGGTTTCCAAGAGGCTCAATTTTTGGGCTACTTTTGCTAGGAAAATAGAATTTTAAAAGGTCTAGGAGTAGAGATTATATTCAAATTCCAAATCTAACAAATCCCTTTTAACCTCCATCTTCCATTTTTTTTCCCAAGTCTCAACCTCCTTTTTGATATCCCCTAATTTTTTGACAAGGGAGTCCATGGCGAAGGACCAATTTAAAACCACATTGTTTTTCCAACATCTTTTTACTAGAGATCTAAAGGAATCATCTTCCAATCAAGTGTGGTTAAATTTAAAGGGGTAAAAATTATTGTGATTTTCAAATCAAATTCTAAGAGAATTGGAAAATGATCTGATATTTTATATTGACCTATCCAGGATTTGTATCTCCCCATATTATCTACCAATTACCTTTCCATTAAAAATATATCGAGACGTTTAGCAATACCTTTTGCACCCAACCTGTCATTTCTCCACGTGGGAGCTAGTGTAAAGGGAGATATATCCTAGAGGTTGTGTATGTGTATCATCTTTGAAAAATAAGAAGCCAAGGGATCCACACGAGCACGAGACCCCCAAGAATCCCTTGGAGAGAGAGTGAAATTTAAGTCACCCGCTAAAAGGATGGAATGGTCTCCTAATAGTCCAATGGATTGGAACTTATCCCAAAAATCCCACCTCTCCCCATAGGGGCCATAACAATTTACTAATGTGATCAAAAAGGGAAAACCGCTTACAAATCCCTTTGAGATAATTCCAACCAAAGAAGAGGAGACCTACAAAGAGGCATACTTTGGTTCCATAAAGAGATGGATCCCTCCAGATATTCCAGTGGAATCCATAGTAGAAAAATACCACCACAGACACAAATGACGAAATGCCTCTCTAGCCTTCGTCCTTAGAACCATAGTTCCTTGAAATAAGATAATGGGGGGTTTGTAAATTTCAAACAATCTCTTGAGGGAAATAAATTTGGAGGTCCCCCAACCACCCTAATGTTGAGGGACAAAATAATCATTTGGGAACAACCTTAGAGTGCGGTTGTTCTCTAAGGGCCCTACAAACAATTTCCTTATCAGAAGTTGGATTCAAGCTTAATCCACCCTGAATGAAATTAAAAGGATTCCCTGACTAGCCATATAGTTTTTTTTTAAGCTTCTTATTTCTTATGGTAACATTTTGGAACATAGAAGGTTGTTCTAAGGATAAGGGTTTAATGGAGGATGCTCCATTAAAGGTTGGGATGGGCGTCATATTGAGAATATCCTTGTAAGAGGGAGTTGAAGGTAGATTCACAGGGTAGGGAGGGAGAGGAGGACCATTAAGTGGTAAAATGTTGGGAAGGGGTTTGAGATGAGGTCATTTCCTGTGACCATAGAAGATTCAATTAATGAACTATGAAGAGAGGAAATCGAAGGGTCGAGATTATTGGAAGAACGAGTGGCAAGGTTGGTTTTGAATAATGAAGAGTAGGGATGGCCATTTGAACTCAGTACAAGGTTTTTCCAGAGTCCTATGGGATAATTTGGTCTCCAGATAGAAGGAATCGACAAAAGTGTTTTAGTCTTCGAATCAATGCTTTAGCAACTAGGAAGATTTTAGGATGCTTCTTTGGATAATTTTGAATTGGAGAGCTCTTTTTTTTTCTAGACTATAGATGAGAAAAAAAATATGTTATCGACATTAATTGAATGATGGAATCAACATAAGAGAAATACTTACAAGCATATTCACAACTTCCATATGATAACTTTGTCGAGAGTTCTTAGAAAAATCTAGGCGAGGTGGTACGCATATGGCATGTTTGAATTTCCAGATGATCATTTTCGGATGAAACCCTCAAGGAGAGTGCCTTACTCAGGCTCAAACCATAATATTTTTCTTGATATTTTAAAACCTCTACTTCATATTCCTTCACGTCCTATGAAACAAGTATTAATGATTGAGAACGAGTTGCATCTGACCCAATAAATTTTTCAACCCCAGCCGGGGAACCATCTTAACACCACATCCTTGGGTCCTTTGGAGGATGACAAAAAGAAAAATAATTCCTTGGCAGAACATTGTGAGGTGGCTCTCCAACCTTTCTGCACAAATGAGATCCAAATGTTTTTTGAGGAGGCGTCACACAGAGGCTAGCCATAAGCCTTACCCCTCTACAATTCAAACACATGAATGGAGTCCTCCAAAATCCAAGTGGTTGCAAGATATTTTTCTCTCCCCACATGATTTTTAGAATCCTTGGGAGACCCTAAAAGACATCCATCTCTACTAGGATCCATGCAATCCTTTTTTCCAATGCTCTCAAGGAAGATTCCTCTAGAAATACAAATCTACGCAGGAAATTTGGGATGCTTATGAAAACCTCTTTTGACTAGAGCTCCTGTGGGAAGTCGGGAAGCATAACCTATAGGTTTTTGCGGGTTTGTTTTCCAGTTCTTGGATAAAAAATTAGGGACCATCGTCGAAGCCATAATGTTCCTTTGTCGATGACCCATGGCATACTAAGGATTAGATTTGGGTTAGATTCTTGTAGAATATAGAATTGAATCCATTTATTTACCAAGATACTTACAACTAGGGTGTCGCCCACCAAAGGCTTCCATAATTGTCAGAGAAATATAGTTGAATTTTCCCACAAGAGCTCACTTTGATAGAGATTTGACTCTATCAATCTTCATGTCCATCCCAAAAGTTAACTGCTTCATGGTTGTGAGTGTCTTGCATGATTTTTGGGCACACTTCTGTTTTTCTTTCTCCCTTGGACACTTTTTATCGGTCCCTTCTCCTCCCGCTCTTGCTAATTGAAAATATGCTTGTAAAGGCTGGCCACATTTTCACTTAAGACAACGTTTGTCATATATTTCATTGTCATTAAAGGGCCCTAAGAGAATTCCAACAGGGACTGACATCTGATGATAGATAGACCTATAAGGCACTATTTTCCTGCAAAGTCATTAAAATACTGGGAGATGTCCACTTGAACCACTCCTGAAAACCCTTTGCCTTTACCCAAAAGCTCTGGGCTTCGACCATTAAAATAAACAAAAAAGATAGACCATAAAGCTAAATAATTTACTAAGAATTTGTCAGCCCCCCAAAAATGAAGTCATACAGAGGTGAAACAAAAAAATGAAATTGAGTTAATTCGACAAGAGGTAAAATATTCTAGCTCAGCTAAACGCTTACAGAAAAACTAGTTGCCAAGAAAAGATGCAATCTCCTTGAATCATCACTTTGTTGCTAACCAAAGCCTAGCCCTTCCTAATGAGAATAGAAAAACCTAGCCGCCATGACTTAGTGTAGAAACCCTAACCGCCATGAATTCCCTAGTTGCTCCCCTCCATTAGAAAAACCTTTATGGTGACTACATGTGTGATTAAATTTATTGGACAACCCAAAACATATGTCCATCCTCAAGTATTTGACCACTTCAAATCTAAGTAAAACAAGTTAAAAATTTAATTATTGAATTTGAATTTGAATTTTCATATTTACTTATTACTATTTAATTATACCATTCAAAATTATATAGTGAATTATATGAACTAAAATATAATATCAATTATTATAAACTATTACAATTAAAATATAACATAATATTAATTATTATAAACTATTACAAACGTATTATATAAAAATACTATTATAAAAAAATAAAAATATTGCTTTTATCATAATACTTAATTTTTATATTAACCAAAAAAATAATATTTAATTTGAATTGTATAAATATATTTTCACTTTATAAAAAAATATATTACATTAAAAATGTAAAGTACCATGTCAAAATATCCATAAATCAAATATAATCTATTTATATGTTCTTACTCCATAAATACTACAAGCCATTATCAAACACTACCCCTATAAGTATGCTAGGTTGTTGGTATGAGTGTTAATATAAAATATTGCATTCAAAAGAATGGTTATTTTTGTTGGAAAATAATGAAAATTTGGTATGATTTTGATAAAATTAGTTTTTTTTTTTTTTTTAAATTTAAATTAGAGCGATAAGTTTTAAGATATAAGATATCGAACGTCAAAAAAATTTTGATTAAAAAAAAAATCGATTCAAGCATTTCTACCATCAAACGTTCCTATTATCAATGTTTTTTTTTAAAACACTGAATTCTTCAAAGACAGCACCATAAAAAAATTATAAATATTATTATTTAAATCTTAAAATAACCCTATACTAACTAGCCACGTGAAACTTACTGTATATTTTTGTTTTATAAACAGTCCACTTCGTTAAAAATAACTTAAGATAACTCACTAATAGAAAGTCTCCAAACGTTATGCGTACTCAACTTTTTATATTTTTTTTAAAATAAAATATTCCAAAGTAGATAATTTCCACTTAAAGAAAAGCACCAGTATATATTAGGTCGACCAAATGGGGGAAATCCATTTTTTCTAAATAGTTTAACTAGTAAATCGTATTGTGTCATCGAGTGAGAGCTCCATGGTGTTGACGTGTCACGTGACAACCCAGAAACACACGGATGTACGGACATTCCAGACCAATCAATGTAACTGTTGAAGACGGAGTGGTAGGGATATTTTCTAACATGCAATGCAGTTGAGATGAAAGAAATTATTTTAACTTTTAGGAACCTAAAAAATAATTTATGAGACAGAAGCAATCTCCATCTGATTCCTATATTTTGTCTGGATTAACGAGAACTTAGAGAAAAAAGGAAAGAATTACAGCTTTTTAAGGCCAAGAAAACTATACTAAAATGCTATACAGAAGCAATCTCCATCTGATTCTTATATTTTGTCTGGATTAACGAGAACTTAGAGAAAAAAGGAAAGAATTACAGCTTTTTAAGGCCAAGAAAACTATACCAAAATGCTATCCTCGGTCTTTATAAATCCTTTTCCTACCCTCCCGAGTCCCCGCATACATAATTCAGATGTGTTCATGCTTCCCTGTTTGGCGTGAAAAAGGCTATCCTCGGTCTTTCTAAATCCTTTTCCTTACACTCTGCGCGTACATAATTCAAATCTGTGTACATGCTTCTCTGTTTGGGAGATAACAGAGTGAATGTTTAGGAGCTCTTAATGCCTGTTGAGTAGGGATCGATTGGCTGCAGGAATTACTACATTTGTGGAGGCGTTTAGTGAATTCCTGCATTCGTGGAGACATTTAATGCATGTACATGGAAGCACAGCCAGCAGGTTTTTGAAAGCTTCATTTACAGAGTATTTTACAAGTATTTCTGACTTCTTGTTTTTCTAAGGGACGGTGATATATTTTATTTTTCCAACCAGTTTATTTAACCGTCTATTTTCTGTTGTGTTTCTATCAATAATTTTGTATTTCAACAATGCCATTTATTCTCTGCTGTTCTCTGCTGCAGGTCAGACTAGCTTTGTATTCTAAGGCGGTATAAACTTCGCTTTTATGGAGAATCGATGGATAGATCAAAAGAATTACTGTTTTCAGAGATACATTACCCCAGGGTTCATTCACCAACCTTTTGTGACTTCTTGCTTTGCTCTTGCTATGTATTTAATGGACAGTGATATGCCTTTAATACCTGTTAAATATGATGATAGGCTATAGTAATACAATTATAGCTTTCATGGATGCACAGCGAGCACAGCCAGCAGGTTAATAGACAGTAATATACATTAATTTTCCAACAAGTTTCCAGATCAGTCTTTCTTTTATCTGTATCAATAATTTATTTATTCTTCTCTGCTCTGCTTCCGTATTCCCAACTAATTTTGAAGTCTATGACGTTCAGACTCGTCTTTAATGCAGTATTAATGAATGGATGGAGGAATTAATAATTTGTTGGATGCACGTCCTTCTGAAGCCCACGGATTCATGGAGGGTTCATTCACCACCAATATTTAATGGTGTTTTCCATTTCTGGATTTTGTTAGGTGCTTTGGACAATGGTTTTGGTTTTTTTTGTTTTTTTTTAAAGGATAAATCCAAGTTACTCTGTTCTACTCCGTTATCTATTTTCAGCATTCCTTTGGCATACTTTATGTCCTATTAATTTTGGTAGATGTAGTTCTCCCATGTTTTTACCATATTTATTTTGCCATGGCTATGGCCATTACGCAATCGATTTTCAAAATTTCCAAAGAACCAAATAAACTCTGAGGCCTCTAAAAATTCAAGCATTATTAGGAATGACTGTGTAGACAGCATATATAAGCCAAATCCAATGATTAATAAAAACAGAACATATAGGAAAACAAGAACATATATGCTGCCTGCTTACCGAGAACTCAGGTCACGATCGGAGTGCAAAGTCATTAAAAGACTGGGAGGTGTCCACTGGAATCACTCCTGAAAACCCTTTGCCTTCACCCAAAAGCTATGGGGCTCCGACCATTAAAATAAACAAAAAAGACAGACCATAGAGAATCTACTAAGAATTCTCTGCTAAGAATTTGAGTTCCATTGATTTTTGTAAGTACCTAAAAATTAAGTCATAACTAACTTAATTAGACAAGTGCTAAAATATTCTAGCTCAGCCAAATCTTTATAGAAAAGATGCAATCTCCTTGAATTATCACTTTGTTGCTAACGAAAGCCTAGCCTTTTCTAATAAGAATAAAAACACTTGGCCACCATGAATCAGTACAGAAACCTTAACCGCCATGAAATCCCTAATTGCTCCAACCCTAATCACCATGAAATCTCTAGTTGCTCCTCTCCATTAGAAAGACCTTTATGGTGACTACATGTATGATTAAATTTATTGGACAACCTAACACATATGTCCATCCTTCCCAATAAGAATAAAAAAACCTGACTGCCATGAATGAAGAAACCTTTATGGTAACTACATGTATGATTAAATTTATTGGACAACCTAACACATATGTCCATCCTTCCCAATAAGAATAAAAAAACCTGGCTGCCATGAATGAAGAAACCTTTATGGTGACTACATGTATGATTAAATTTATTGGACAACCCAACACATATGTCCATCCTTCCTAATGAAAATAAAAAAATCTGGCAGCCTAGTTGCTCCCCTCCATTAAAAAGACCTTTATGATAACTACATGTATGATTAAATTTATTGGACAACCCAAAACATATGTCCATCCTTAAGTTTCGCTGAAAGTGAGCTTCATGTTCACCACCAATACAAGAAATCAATATCCCTCTTTGTATTCAATAATAAATGATATAGAAATATGACCACTTAAAATCTAAGTAAAGAAACTTGAAAATATAATTATTAGATTTGAATTTGAATTTTCATATTTACTTATTACTATTTAATTATACCATTCAAAGTTATCCAGGAGTTATATCAACTAGAACATAATATTAATTATTATATATTATTACAATTCAAATACAACATAATATTAATTATTATAAACTATTATAATTATCATTTTTCTTATTATATAAAAATACTATTATAAAAAATAAAAATATTACTTTTATTATAATACTTGATTTTTATATTAACAAAACATTAATATTTATTTTGAATTTATTAAATATATTTTCACTTTTATCAAAAAGATATATTACAAGTATGAGGGGTTTTCGCAGTGCATTATATTAGATATCAATTTTTGGGATTCAACTACTTTAAGTAAGTTATCATTCAGGTTGTAGTAACTGACTAATTTCTCGTGCTTTTTTAATAGTCTACTCAGCACTCATTGCATCGGGTGATGCTCACAGGGGTGAAGAAGTGAGATTGAAACTGGTGAAAGGAATCACATAGTGTCATTGGGTGATGCTCACACGGGTGAAGTGGGATTGAAACTAGTGAAAGGAATCACATAACGTCAATCATCACTTCCAGGGCTTGCACCTAGTAACTAGGACTTCCCGGGAGGTCACCCATCCCAGAATTCCTCTAGCTGTAGAGTTTTCTCCACAATCAAGCCCACTTAGCTTGCTACCCCATTTGCAAAACCTTAGCAAGTATTGTGTCTCATGAACCATTCAAGTAGAGCTCCCTTTACTCTTTGTATTTTAAAGAGTAAAATATATTACATTAAAATGTAAAGTAACATATCAAAATATCCATAAATCAAATATAATCTAATTATATGTTCTTACTCCATAAATACTACACGCCATTATCAAACATTGCCCATATAAATATGTTAGGTATGTTAGGTTATTGGTATGAGTGTTAATATAAAATGTTGTAGTGAACATAGCGGTTATTTTTGCCACGTTGAACTCATTTTCATCATTAAAAAAATATGATTTCTTACTATCAAATTTTGATGCTCACACAGGTGAAGAAGTGAGATTGAAACTAGTGAAAGGAATCACATAGCGTCATTGGGTGATGCTCACACGGGTGAAGAAGTGGGATCGAAACTAGTGAAAGGAATCACATAATGTCAATCATCACTTCCGGGGCTTGCACCCGGTAACCAGGACTTCTCGGGAGGTCACCCATCCCAGAATTCCTCTAGTTGTAGAGTTTTCCCCACAATCAAGCCCACTTAGCTTGCTACCCCATTTGCAAAACCTTAGCAAGTATTGTGTCTCATGAACCATTCAAGTAGAGCTCCCTTTACTCTTTGTATTTTAAAGAGTAAAATATATTACATTAAAATGTAAAGTAACATATCAAAATATCCATAAATCAAATATAATCTAATTATATGTTCTCACTCCATAAATACTACACGCCATTATCAAACATTGCCCATATAAATATGTTAGGTATGTTAGGTTATTGGTATGAGTGTTAATATAAAATGTTGTAGTTAACATAGCGGTTATTTTTGCCGTGAGATGTTGAACTCATTTCCACCAAAAAGAATATTTCTTACTATCAAATTCTGATGCTCACAGGGGTGAAGAAGTGAGATTGAAACTAGTGAAAGAAATCATATAGCGTCATTGGGTGATGCTCACACGGGTGACGAAGTGGGATTGAAACTAGTGAAAGGAATTACATATCGTCAATCATCACTTCTGAGGCTTGCACCTAGTAACCAGGACTTCCCGGGAGGTCACCCATCCCGGAATTCCTCTAGCTGTAGAGTTTTCCCCACAATCAAGCCCACTTATCTTGCTACCCCATTTGCAAAACCGTAGCAAGTATTGTGTCTCATGAACCATTCAAGTAGAGCTCCCTTTACTCTTTGTATTTTAAAGAGTAAAATATATTACATTAAAATGTAAAGTAACATATCAAAATATCCATAAATCAAATATAATCTAACTATATGTTCTTACCCCATAAATACTACACACCATTATCAAACATTGTCCATATAAATATGTTAGGTATGTTAGGTTATTGGTATGAGTGCTAATATAAAATGTTGTAGTTAACATAGCTGTTATTTTTGCCGTGAGATGTTGAATTCATTTCCACCATTAAAAAAAATATGATTATCAAAATTTTTGAAAAAAAATAACTAGATTCTAACAATTGTTTTAGTCATCTAAACAAAATTAACAACTCGATATACATGGTTATAATTTTTTTTATAGAGATTATTATTTAAATCTTAAAATAGACACATAGTGACACAAACTAAACAACGAAGTGAAACTTACTGTAAGAAAGAAATAAAGTATTTTTAACGTGCACGAGGCTAAAAATAGTTAATGGGATAGATTGCTTCTATTTTTACAATAACTGATCCCAACTTCTCGACAAACTCTTTGCTGAATAGATTATCCCAAGAACTAGCTGCCAAAATACCTGCATAATTTTACCTATTGTCTTTGAAGCCTTAGCATTCTAAAATGAAGTGTTTTTCTATTTCCACTTTTCTGGAAAAACAAAAAATACATACTCTTTCCTCTCACATTTCTTTTAACCTTTTCCTCTTACATTTCTTTTGACCTTTTCCAACGCCCTGTATACACTCCACTTCATTAACAATAACTTAAGATAAAGTCTATAAACATTATGTAAACATTATGCGTACTCAACTTTTTATACATTTTTAAAATAAAATATAGCAAAGTAAATAATTTCCACTTAAAGAAAAGCACCAGTATATATTTTATTGACCAAATGGGGAAAAGCCATTTTTTCTAAATAGTATAACTAGTAAATTGTATAGTGTCATCGAGTGAGAGTTACATAGTGTTGACGTGT
Source organism: Pinus albicaulis (assembly GCA_034641835.2). Taxonomy (NCBI): domain Eukaryota; kingdom Viridiplantae; phylum Streptophyta; class Pinopsida; order Pinales; family Pinaceae; genus Pinus; species Pinus albicaulis. Next base: position 520,352,333 of record CM076578.1, read on the forward strand.
CACGTGACAACCGAGAAACACACGGATATATGGATATTCCACACCAATCAATGTAGCCGTTGAACAGGGAATGAGAGGAATATTTTCTGACATGCAATGCAGGTGAGATAATAATCACCGTTGGATTGGAGAGTGGGAGCGTAAGGAGGAAGGGAAAGCCTTATGGCTTTTTAAGGCGAGGAAAACTATACTGAAAAGCTATCCTCGCTCTTTATAAATCCTTTTCCTGCCCTCCCCGGCGCCAGCATACATAATTCACATGTGTTAATGCTTCCCTGTTTGGTGTGAAAAAAGCTATCCTCGGTCTTTATAAATCCTTTTCCTACCCTCCGCGCGTACATAATTCAAATCTGTGTACATGCTTCTCTGTTTGGGAGCTCTTAATGCCTGTTGAGTAAGGATCGATTGGCAGCAGGAATTACTAGATTTGTGGATGCATTTAATGAATTCCTGCATTCGTGGAGACATTTAATGCTAGCAGGTTTTTGAAAGCTTCATTTACAGAGTATTTTACAAGTATTTCTGATTTCTTGGTTTTCTAAGGGACAGTGATATATTTTATTTTTCCAGACAATTTATTTAACCGTCTATTTTCTGTTGTGTTTCTATCAATAATTTTGTATTTCAACAATGACATTTATTCTCTGCTGCAGGTCAGACTAGCTTTGAATTCTAGGGCTGTATAAACTTCGCTTTTATGGAGAATCGATGGATAGATCAAAATAATTGTTGTTTTCAGAGATACATTACCCCAGGTTTCATTCACCAACCTTTTCTGCAAGTATTTGTGACTGCTTTTGTTATGTATCTAATACCTGCCTTTAATACCTGTTAAATATGATGATAGACTATTGTAATAAGAATTATAGTTTTCATGGATGCACAGCGAGCAGGTTAATAGATAGTGATAGACATTAATTTTCAACAAGTTTCCATATCAGTCTTTCTTTTGTCTGTATCAATAATTTATTTAGTCTTCTCTGCTCTGTTTCCGTATTCCCGACTAATTTTGAAGTATATGACGTTCAGACTTGTCTTTAATGCAGTATTAATGAATGGATGGGAGGAATTAATGATTTGTTGGATGCACATCCGGCTGAAGCCCGCGGATTCATGGGAGGGTTCATTCACCACCAATATTTACAGATATTTTCCATTTCTTGATTTTGTTAGGCACTTTGGACAATGATATATTTTTATTTTTATTTTTTTTGTAGGACAAATCCAAGCTACTCTGCTCTATTATGTTATCTATTTTCAGCATTCTTTTGGCACACTTTATGTCCGACTAATTTTGGTAGATGTAGTCCTCCCATAATTTTACCATATTTATTTTGCCCATGGCTATGGCCATTACGCAATCGATTTCCAAAATTTCCAAAGAACCAAATAAACTCCGAGGCCTCTAAAAATTCCAGCATTATTAGGAATGACTGTGTAGACATAGCATATAGAAACCAAATCCATTGGTTAATAAAAACAGAGCATATAGGAAAACACGAACATATAGGCTGCCTGCTTACCGACAACTCAGGTCACGATCCGGGTGCCCGGTACCATAGGCCATGACCGGGGTGTTCGGTCCATAGGTCACAATCAAAGACGATAACCACAGGCCATGGCCAAAGCGTTCCGCACGCGGTGTTTCTGGCCACTGGGGAAGAACACCTTACTTTGCCTTAGATGCCTCCCCGGATGCCGTACCAGATTTGATTCACATCTTTTACACCTATGTAATGTGTACTAAAAGTAGCATTAAATGCATCCTGGAACTTTACTTCTGCATAATGCACACGTTGCGGTTACAACTTTTGAGTTACTTTGCGGCAGTGTGTGCATAACACATAGAGACGCATTCTTAGCAATGCATAGGTGGCGTGCAGAATCCAAAATCCATTTGGCAATGTTGGCCGATTTATATGGCTACATTTCTTAGACAATGCACTCATGCCGAGCCGCATCTTTTGTTTTTTTACTCTGGTTTTGCATTGGACTATATTTCTTCTACCTTGGAAATCATTCATAATTCAATTCAATTCAATTAAGGTTTAATTTTTAAGATTTTGGATAATTCAATTAAATTAAGGTTTAATTTTTAAAATTTTCGATTGAATTTCGAAGTATTTTACTTGTGACTTTCTTAACGTTTTAAATTTGGTTTGTATGAAGAAATAATGGTTAACCTCATGGTTTGATAGAGTTTGTTTGTTAAAAAAGCTTCATTGAATTTGTCTTAATTTTTTTCATTGAAATTTAATGAAGGTTTGTGTTATGATGGTGATAATAGTGGAAAATAAAAGTTTTCACGAGTTTTTATTTTTGTTGGTATATTGCATTCTTTTTATATAATAAAGAAAACTTATTAATGAAAAAACACTAAACCTCACACTATTGTTGTTCATGAGGTATGCAATCCTAAGTTGGTGAGATAAAACCCTCAATTGCCTAGGACTAGAGCAAAAATTATAAGAGAGTTAGCCTAAGACCATAGCAAAATTTAGAAGAAAGTTGACCACTAGGATAGCTCAAAAAGATGATAGAATCATTTTCAATCTAGAGATAAAGATTTAGCCGATAAGATAGATCAAAGAGATGATAAAAATCATTCTCAATCTACGGATAAGTAATGGAGTTTAGGAGAGAGTGTTTCTCTTTGTGAAATCCAAGTATATCTACAACGTTGAGTGAGTGTATTATTGTAGTCACTCACCCTTTATACATCCCTTTCCTTTATTTAGGGAGAAGCATGTCCACCCATGGCACTCAGGGAGGGTTCTTCATCCTTGCTGGAATGAACATAATCCCTCATTCTAACTTTTTTTTCCATAATTGTTATATGGGTATCTCTTGTATTCCCTTAATATTAATATAAAGGTGTTGGATGGTGGAAGATGTTGATTTATGGTAGCATCAGATCTGCTCTAAGTCTCAAATTTTGCAGGGAGGCTTAGACACATGTATTTCAAAGAACCCAGAAAGTGTTTTGGGATATTCCATCTGGATTGTGTTTTATTAAAATAATTAATTATTTTTAATGGAAGCCTAAGTCTAAACTTAGAGAATTATAATAATTAAACGGGTGTTAATAAAACAGAGTGTGAATCTTCTAGAAAAAGACAGAGATCAAGCCAAGTTAATCTTAGTCGTTGATTAACGATTTAATCTCGGTCATTGAAGTCTCAACGAGAAGATTATAAGAAGGATTTGATGGGCATTTGGAAGATAACACCGAGTGAGTCTAGAGATCGATTTTCTCAAGTGAGCAGTGCTCAATAGAGGAGAAGATCATCGAGTTGATTCGATTGCAGTGAGGGGCAGTGATAGTTCCGGTTGGAAAGTCTTTTCCTAAGTTGGGAATACATAGCAGAGAAGACAGAGAAAATGAAGCAGAAAAGGCAGCGTAGCAGCGACGCAGAGGCAGCGCAGGGCCACGCACGAGTAGCGTTGTAGCGTTGAGGAGATCAATGATTTTGTTGAGGATCAGTCAGATTCAGTGCTAGAGTGTCAGGGTGTGAGACCGGAGGGGCCAAAAGATCAGATCCAGCCAACAGAAGATCCGATAGAAGGAGCTGACGCAGTTCCTAGCCAAGGTGATGCAGCTTTGCGCAGAGACAGCGTGGGGCTGTCCAGTTCAGCGTGGGGACAATGTCAGATCTCCAGTGTTAGTGTGAGGACATTTTCTCACTAATTCTACGTCAATAATTTTCTTTGTATGGATGGCCAGCAAGGCATCCTAGTTGTATTCAGAACTTCTGCTTAATAAAATCAAACCCTCATTTGCTACACCGGTTTCTCGGCAATGGGTTTTTCTGGGGACTTAGTCCAAAAATAATGGTGTCGTGTGTGTTATTTTTTTTCTTGCTCAGATCTTGTTTTCGCATTTAACTTCCGCAGTTTATTTTAGCGAAGGTTGCAGTGTGATGTATTCAGTGTTTGCCATAGATAACTGCAAATAAATTGTTAAGTAAAAGTTAACAATTTGGTGGATTTTTTCCAATTGCTGCAATAGGATTTCGGTGTAAGAATTTTCACATGGTATCAAAGCTTGTATAGTAGTGCAGGAGAAGCAAGGGAGCAGATTGGAGGAACTAAGTGTTGAAGAAGAAGTGGGAGGTCAAATAGCTGCATAGGTAGCAGATCGAATCCCTAAAGGATTTCGTAGTCCAGGCTAGGAGGGCTAGATTCACGAGGAAAATCTCTCTCTGAGTGAGTCGACAGAGAGGTAAGATTTCCAGATTCGTGATTTGTCAGTGGGAGAGGGAGCAGCGCAACTGTAGCTTCAGCGCAAAGAAGATCTCTGTGGGACGCAGTTTTTCTGCAGCATTTGGCTAGACAAAAAAGTGCCAGAAAGAAGAAGAAGACACAGTGGAAGGAATATTCTTCCTCAGTGAATTCCTAGCCAAGGGATTCTAATTCTCAGTCGCTGAGCAACAATGTTGAGGAGTAGATCTACTAAATCCAGCAGGGAGTGTGTAGGCCAGCCTATTAGCTGCGTAGAGGAGAGAGAGGGAGAAATTCGACATTTTTAGTCGGCAGAGATTGCAGCAAATAGGCTGAGAGATCAAGATCGGTTAGAGGGAGCCTCTAAGTTCTAACTATGTGATCTAGCAGGGAAGGATCAAATCCCTGTTAGATGAGCATGATATCAAAACTTTCATCGATGGTGTGGTAGTAGTCTCCGTGAATGTATATCCGTTGAAAGAATACAAGAAAGATATGGCAAAGGCAAAGCGTATGATCCTCGACGTGGTGATGGATCATGTTGTATGATCGCAAGCAAAGGGACCACAAAGGAGACATGGAATGATCAGGGGCTCAGTTTTATGCTAAAAAATCAAAGTTCTCAGATTGACTCGGACCCTGAATGACCGTGTAATGCTCGTCGTTCAGAATCTGACGCACTTTGTTTCACGAAAAATGGTCTACGTTTGCTCCCGGAAACGAGTTCTGTCTGCTTTGCTAAATAGATAAATTTAAAAAAAAATGATAGTCAGATGCCCAGTCAGCAGTCTGTACTGAAGTGGTAGCATGGCACTGGTCTGAATTGGGGTAACGTGGTGTAATTCTATTTGTTTAATTCTGGCCAACCGGGTGAGGACACGTGGTGCAGCCTGGGGCCGCCACGTGCCCCCCCCCCGCCCCCCAAGTTTGTATTGTAGTGTAAAATTTTTGGGTCAAGTCTGGGTGGAGGCGCCAGGGTTTGACCTCGCGACCTCCCACCACATAGTGCCACGCCCTACCGTCCCACCTACTGGATGGATCTTAACTATCATAGCAGTCCATTTATATTTATATTAAATGTTGTATTAAGGAGGGGGAAGGCAGGGGCCAGCCCCTAAGGGCTAGCCCCCGGTGCATATGACCTTTGTGCCAAGACCACCGGCGGAGCTCCGAACTAATGCGGAGATTAAAGACCATAACCATGTTTTATTAATGTTTAATCCGGTTTAAAGGTGCCCAATCCCAATTTAATTGCGGATTAACTTAAGCGTGTGGTTAGCGCTTAAGTGCGCTTAATTAGCGCTAAGACTCCCACTTAACATTAACTGCAGATTTACTCGGCGAACCCCGAGATTCGGTGGATTGCTAGTTTTAGTTGCAGTTAGCTAGTTTATGTCCTGAAATAGTGGGAAAAATTAAAATGGTCATAACTTTTGCATTTTTCGACCAATTGAGGTTCAGAAAGAGGCTATCTGACCATTTTGAACCATTTTGAACTCATTGGAGCAGGTTACAAGAGCAAAAGAGCATTGTAAACATGCCATTTTGACAATTTGAGCATAATATAGAGGCCCAAGCCATGGAAGCTGGACCAAGGAGTTGTAGCCCAGGAGGGGTGAACTCCTTCATCAAATACTTGTGTTAATGTTATGTATGGTGATTTTCTGTACTTTATTTGCTGATATTTAGCGCTTGTTTTTATGTTAAAATTTTCACTAAATTGACATGAAAAATACTCATGAGACTTGATAATTTGGAAGAGAACCTGAACCCTTAAGCACACATAAGATATTGAATTTATAATCTGAAAGAGTAAATAGCACAACAACACTAACATACTCCATTCAGATCATTTTTGGTATCAGAGCTCAAGTTCTTTAGGTTTTATTATGCAAGAAGGGATCTAATTGTTTGCAAGTTTGTGTCATGCATACAAGGTTAAAACTCAAAAGAGGAGAAGGGAAGTTGGTTGAGAGCCCTGCAGTTGGGTCAAGAGGAAGAAGGGAAAGGTTGCCAAAGTCTTCAACACCAGCACATCCTCAAGTTGAAGTTGAGTCTTCAGTGAGCATGTCTCATGAAGGAGAACCTATCATGACAGAAGATGAGAGAGCATTCAAGAATGCATTCTTTGATATGATTGAGATGGTTAAAGTCCTCTATGAAGAAAGGAATGTAAGGATGAAAGGAGAGAGTTCAAGGCTTCCAAGAGGAGAGGGTTCTCCAGGAGGAGGAGGCCATGGATATGGTAAGAAGCCACCATCCACTCCACCATCATCCTCACCACCATCTTCACCTTCCTCATCATCATCTTCCACTACTACAACTCTTCCATATGTTCATACACATACTTCAGAAGGAACTGGTAAATCACCTTTTCTTAAACTTGATGTTAAATTTGAGCTTCCAATGTATAATGACGAAGTGAATGCAGAGAAGCTGGATAATTGGATTCGTCAATTGGAGGTTTATTGCAGAATCCATAACCTTCAAGAAGATGACATAAATATTCAGTTGGCTTCCTTGAGAATGGAGGGTTCAACACTTGTATGGTGGGAAGCAAGGACTCAAGATGAGATTAAAAAGCACGGTAAGGTCTCAATGTCTTGGTCAAGTTTTATTGCTGCCATTAAAAGACAATTTTATCCTCTAGCTTACATGCAAAAAGCCATTATGGACTGGCAGAATTTTAGACAATTAAAAGGGAAAAGTGTGCAAGATTACACTCATGAATTTAGGAGAAGAGCTCTTATTTTGGGTGTCAATTTGTATTCTCGAGAAACTTTGTTAAAGTATATTGGGGGTTTGCACAATTATCTTAGACATACTATTCTCATGTTCAAACCCACAAACTTAGATGAGGTTTGCGTTCAAGCCATACATCTAGAAGCAAGAGGAAAACATAGTGCAGAGGAGATAAGTGATAGTTTCCTTGAGTATGAGGGTAAAGGAAAGGGTAAGTTTAATGGAAGAGGAAAGAGAAATGGTTTTAGAAAAATAGAGAAAGAGAAACTCACATGTAAACATTGTTCAAAGAATGGCCATGATGGAGACCATTGTTGGCAACTCCATCCAGAGTTGAAGCCAAACAAACTTAAAGCCAAAGAGAAGGGGAAAATTGTTGCAATCATTGAACATGACTTAGGTTCAAATTTAGGGGATGAAACCAATATTACAGCAATGGGTTTGAAAGGTAATAACATAGCAAGCACTAGTTCTTCAAGCTGTTCCAATGTAACTCAAGATGAAGATAGAAGAATTGAACTCTTTCATATTAGAGTTGTTTCAAAGCATACCAAATAGACACACTATTTGATAGTGGTTCTCAAGCTAATATGATTTCCGAAGACTTAGTTAAGAAGTTAAATTTTGAATCTGTTACACATCCAAGACCTTATCCTTTAGGGTGGATATGCAAGAATGTAAGTTTGCAGGTAACAAGGAAGTGTATCCTAAGGTTTGCAATCAATTCAAACTTTCTTGATGAAGTTGAACTTGATGTAGTACCGTTTGAGATTTCAGGTATTGTTTTGGGAATTCCTTATCTTTATGATAGGAAAGCAGTATTTCATCGCCATGAGAATAAGTATCACTTGTTCAAGGATGGAATTGAGTACATAGTTAGAGCGCATAAGAAGAAGAGAATTTTGTCTCTTATACATGCATGAGAAATGAAGAGAATAGTGAATGCAAGTCAAAATTTGACTTTGTTAATGATCAAGCATAGAGATGTTTTGAATGAGACCTTTCAAAAAGATGCATCGAATGAACAAGTTGATTTCATTGAAGTTGCTAATGCTTGTAATAAGATGTTTCAGGACTCTAACAGGTTTCCTTTGAAAGGAGGTAAACAAGATGTGAAAGATTTGCAGCAGTCAACATCAGTGTTAAGCAGTGATGGAAACAAGATGCCTGTGCAAGAGAGTGCAAAGGTCAAAGTGAAAGCGCCAAAGCAATTTGACAAATAAGTCATAGGTTCCACAAGTAATTGTTTTTGGTTTCAGAAGGGTACATGGCAATGGCGAAAACACTTGGTCAAAAGTCGACGCAAGTACAAGGCAAGACAAGCTAAAAATCGCCTTGTCGACAGTGTTCAAGGTGAGACAGTTTTCAAGTTTCCTTTGATTGACGACCGAGGTGGAAACAAGTTTGTTTCCTCAAGGACAACTTGTTCTTCTGCAAATTCAACGAAATTGCAGTATGACGATGTCTACAACAGCAAGACAGGGTCTCCAGAATCAAGGAAAAAGATTAGTTTTTGTGAAAAGCTCAAATTGATGAAATTGGGAAAATTCCAGTGGATTGAGGCTGGAAGGGTGAGGGAAATGTACCCTCATCTACATGTTCAGTAATGAAAGAGCTTTTGGGGTCCAAAAGGCTTCCAAGTTCCAGTGGGGAGGAACGATCAGGGGCTCAGTTTTATGCTAAAAATTCGAAGTTCTCAGATTGGCTTGGAACTTGAATGATCGCATAGTGCTCGCCGTTCTGAATCCGGCGCACTTCTTTTGACAAAAAATGGTCTCCGTATGTTCTCGGAAACAAGTTTTGTCCGCTTTGCTAAACAGACAAATTAAAAAAAAATGATAGCCAGATGCCTAGTCAGCAGTCCATACCGCTGACGTGGCATGCTGACTGTGCTAGTCATTTGTTTGGCAATTTCTCCAGCGAATGGTAAGCTGCCAAGTGGCAGCATGGCACTGGTTCGAATTGGGGTGACGTGGTGTAATTCTATTGGTTTAATTATGGCCAACTGGGTGAGGACACGTGATGCAGCCTAGGGCCGCCACGTGCCCCCCCAAGTTTGTATTATAGTGTAAAAAATTTTGCGTCAAGTCCGGGTGGAGGCGTTAGGGTTCGACCCTGTGACCTCCCACCACAGCGCCACGGCCTACCGTCCCGCCTATCGGATGGATCTTAACTATCATAGAAGTCCATTTATATTAATATTAAATGTTGTATTAAGGCGAGGGAAGGCGGGGGCCAGCCCCTGGTGCATATGACCTTTGTGCTAGGACCATCGGCAGAGCTCCGAACTAATGCGGAGATTAAAGACGATAACCATGTTTTATTAACGTTTAATCCGGTTTGTTAAACTCTGCCATGGTAAACACACGAGACATAGAAAACATGAGAAATATAAGACATTAGATGCATTTATTATTCATAAATGGTGCATTTATAGTATATTAGGTGACCCTTAGATTCATCTTCCAAGGTCTCTTGGACTTCTTATTTCCATTCGCCTTCTACACCTACCCATAGAGGATTAGGTGTCCAACATTCCCCCCCTTAATCCAAAGGGGTATGTGTGAGTCCAAGAAGAGAGATGTAATACAAAAATGGCAAAGTATGCATGGCATCACTTAGGCTGAATGAACTCTCTAAAATGTTGGCATAAAGAGGTGGTTTAAGGATGACCACCAACACTGGAACACTTAGTGCAGTTCCCGGAACTCTTCCAAATCTGGCAAGAAGCTGAGGTCTTCTGCTAGAGGAAGTGCTCCTCATATTTTGAAGAAGGATACCTTCAACCTATAAGAAGGGAGGTCTACAACCTGCGATGGTTTAAGGATGACCACCAACTCTGGAATGCTTGATTCATTTCCTGGAACTCTTCCAAAACAGGCAAGAAGCTGAAGTCTTCTGTTAGAGGAAGTGTCCTGAATTCTTTGAAGAGGAAAAATATCAACCTCACATATATGGTCTAAGGCTGACCACCAACCAAAGGCATACTCATGGGCATCCATGTCTCTGGCTACAACTCTGAATCTGGAATGACAGGTTATGGCTCAGGCTCGCTTGAACTGTTGTGTCTCTAGCTACAACTCTGAATCTGGAATGACAGGTTGTAGCTCAGGCTCGCTTGATGTGGTGTGTCTCTGGCTTGTAGATGACCATCATTTTCCCCCTTGTCAGATACAAGGTGAGATGATGGCGAAAACTCAACTGCAAGATTGTTTAATATTCTGGAACAAGTTCTGACATATGACTTAAACATCTTCTTGGCTGTTGATGCCCATTGCCAAGAAGCGATCCATCCAAGATGAATCTTTGTTCTTGCAGGAGGCTTGTTTTTGAAGCATCTGCGTGAAGAATGAGTGTGCCGACCACAGTGCTTGCATGGGTGAAGATTGAAACAATGGTCTTTCATATGGCCAACTCGATCACAGTGTTGGCATTTTACAATCTGTTGTTGCTGCTGTGGAAGAGGAGAAAAATCTAGAACAACTATAGGTGAGCTATCGTGAAGAAATCCGGCACTTTGAAATTTGATGGGTTGGCGAGTAGTCTGGAATATGAAAGGACAACTCCTTGTCATATCCAAGACCTGTTTTGTGCTTGTAATGGACAAGATCTTCCCAAGGTCTGATGATGGGCTTGGGAAGTGCATACTGAACTTCTGCATTTGCATGTAAATCTGCTCTTGAACTGGGCTCAATGATCTGAATAGTTTCTTGTTGTTGATGAGAGTTTGCCTAATGTTTTGAACACAAACAAATTCAGAATGATGCTTATGTTGTTGTAGCTCTTCTTGTTGGAATTGAGATTCAAGTTGCAAAAACTTGATTTTTTCTTGTGCATATTGTAGATAGGTCTGAATTTTTGAAAGAGAAGCTTTGTTGATGGTTATCCTCTGATCTATAGTGGAATGTATTAGAGTATCTAATAACTCTAATATATTGTCAATTTTAGCCATTTTCTGAGCAAAATAAAGACTCAACACTCTAGAAAGGCTGGACAAATCCCAACGTGTTGAATGTTAAAAAATATCAGTTGTAATACAAAGACCAAAATGATATAACGCATATATAAGTCTCGGCTAGAATAATCTCTGATGCTTTATGAGTCCAGCATTCAAATACAACACACAATATAGAAATGAATATTCCCTCGCACACAACAAAATCGACTTATATGCTCGCAAATTCCAGAATATTTCATGGATCAATGCCAACTTATTTGTTACCAGCGAAGGGGTTCAACAGATTTCGAACAAATTCGAGACTTAAGTATGTCCAAGCGTTAAGTCTTCAATTGCGTTTCACACAGGTAAGTCTTCAATTGCGTTTAACATAGGTCTGTGGTGCTGCAACAAGGGAACAAGTTCGAAGATTTATTTGAAGTTCTGATTGTTGAATCCGAGCTCCAAGATTTGATTTTTGACCACAGTTCGAGACCTCTATATCCCACAAATCCGAGCCTCTCTGCAATTCGATGAACTATCTCTGCGTTGCGATAATGTTTTCTCCTTTTATTCAGATCCGATTTGAATTGATTGATCTTAGCGTTGCCAATGCTGACACCGAACACCCAACGAAATTATGAAATATAGATATATTCAGGGGAAAGCCGCGGAGATGCCTGTTGTGGGTTCCACGGTTTATTATTTCTCACAGGGCCACGCTGAGCACGCTTTGACACCACCTGACTTCCCACTAGAGCATACAACTTGAAAATCTTCCCCAGCGTCATGTATAACTGCGACTACTCGATGTCTTGGGAGGTAGAAAGGATGTATGAGAGAGTGACTCAATGTTCCAACTAGCGCAAAACTATTTAACTCATTGCATTGTATACACTCAACGTAATGAATGATCTTTTAGCTTGACCGAACGAATAGTTCTTCGATATAAAGGATGGATATCCGTTATAGAAGCCCTCGTCGTGTTTCATATTTGTATTGAGATTTGAGAATGTTTTCCTCCCTCTACTTGTAAATTACAAAACCATTCTCTCAAAATGAGAGCACAAAACCATCAACAGAGTGCCTCTTCGCATAATGTAGGAACAAAATATGGTCAAGGTAACGCCAAAAATAATAGATGATAGAGAGGCGTTTTCTGGAAAGGAAAGGAATAGACAAGTGAGATATAATGGATAGATAGCCACGTAGAAGATTCCTACCACGAGAACAAAGAATTCTGACAAGCCAACCGTTTGACGTTATGATTCCAGACTAAGAATAGCCAGGAGCAATGGTTCTGTGAGGAGTATGGTCAGACCTGAATGGAAAGGCCTTCTACAATGACTAGGTGCAAAGACATTATGGTAGGAATGGTCAGGTTCTGGGACGCGGAGTCCTTCAACATGAATCCGAAGAGTAGCTCTTTTAATGCAGCGGTTCGCAATTCCTCGAAAGGAGCCCTTCAAAAATATGAGAATTATATTCACCAACGAATTGATCTTCAACAAGAATCAATCACGGAACAGACCTTAATCCCAGATAATAGAGTGGCTTTTAACGCAGAGAATGAATATGGCTTCAATTAAGGATTCAACGCATAGTCTCTTTGCACAATGTGTATCATCTGAAAGAGGGCCACAACCAACATTTATGGTACATAAAAAGACTGCATAAATGTTAATTCAGGTAGCATAAAGGACCATGGGCTCGATGTCTTTTTTGGATTGCTTCTATGACTATCAACAGTGCTCAACACAGAGAATAATGAACAATGAGGAGATATAGCCAGTGTTCAGATAGGAGGCAAAGAATATGTCAGAGAATAGCAGGAAACTAGAAACTCGATTGTTTGGAGGGAGAGGGAGTGTAGGGCACACAAAGAATGGCCACAAACACTGTGGCTAAGATATGAGCAGGGCAGGAATTCGCCTGCTCCGATACCATGTTAAACACCACCATGGTAAACACACGAGACATAGAAGACATGAGAAAGATAAGACATTAGATGCATTTATTATTCATAAATGGTGCATTTATAGTACATTAGGTGACCCTTGGATTCATCTTCCAAGGTCTCTTGGACTTGTTATGTCCATTCGCCTTCCACACCTACCCATAGAGGATTAGGTGTTCAACACGGTTTAAAGGTGCCTAATCCCAATTTAATTGCGGATTAACTTACGTGCGTGGTTAGCGCTTATGTGTGCTTAATTAACGCTAAGACTCCCACTTAACATTAATTGCGGATTAACTTGGTGGACCCGAGATTCGGCGGACTGCCAGTTTTAGTTGCAGTTAGCTAGTTTAGGGCCTGAAATGGTGGGAAAAATTAAAATGGTCATAACTTTTGCATTTTTCGACCAATTCAGGCTCAGAAAGAGGCTAGCTAATCATTTTGAGCCATTCTGGACTCATTGGAGCAGGTTACAGGAGCAGAAGAGCATTGTAAATAAGTAATTTTGACAATTTGAGCATAATATGGAGGCCCAAGCCATGGAAGTTGGACCAAGGAGATGTAGCCCAGGAGGGGTGAACTCCTTCATCAAATACCTATGTTAATGTTATGTATGGTGATGTTCTGTACTTTATTTATTGATGTTCAACTCTTGTTTTTATGTTGATTTTTTCACTAAATTGACATGAAAAACACTCATGAGACTTGATAATTTGCAAGAGAACTTGAACCCTTAAGCACACATAAGACATTGAATTTATAATCTGAAAGAGTAATTAGAACAGCAACACTAACATACTCCATTCAAATCAGATACCTTAGAAACACTACATCAGGGATCTTCTGATCAGCAGAAGATGTTCTTGTGGGGGAAGATGCGATTAACATAGATGCAGAAGGGAGAGCGCATTGATCCATTCTTGTCTAAGCTTCCGAAAGTTCGAGATTAGCTGGCAGTTGTGGGAGTGATGCCTCAAGGCACCGATATGGTCAGATTAGCCGTGAACTCAGTTTCAGATGAATGGTAGGTCTTCGTCCAGAGCATCCTGGGCAGAGAAAGACTGTCTGATTGGCAGACGATGTGGGCTTCTCTTCAGCAGGAAGAGATGAGGTGAGACATGATCAAATGTAATCTTGATGGCAGCAGCAACAGTGGGATGAATCCCAAGGAGGAGGAGGAGAATGCAACCCTTGCATCAAAGGGACAACAGGAGCAACGAAGACAGAAAAATGAAGTTTCAAAGATCAAGTTTTTTCTGTGTGGAGAGTATGATAATTATGCCACACAGTGTCCTCTCAAGAAGAAGGACAAAGATGAGAAATATGATCCACAGGCTGCAACTGCGAAGATCGAGGAGGAGGAGTTCACCATGATTGCCCACATATCTCCTAGGGAGAATTGGGGTGATCTAGAACTGTAGTTGGGCAGGATCCTTGAGGAATCCACCTCATGGGTCAATACCTTGCTACGGGAACCCAAATAAGAAGTAGCAAGATGGACAAGTGTCATTTGGTGCAGAGCAGTGCAAAAGTGACAGCGCAATGGCTAGTAAGCGCTAGAGTCTGAGCAGCGTAGAACAAATTTAGCAGTAGTGCAGGAAGGCACAGCACAAAGTCAACAACAACGCAGCAGCTTCAGAGGGTCAGCGCAGAGTTTAGCAACAGTAGATCTTCAATATCAAATGCATCATGCTAAACACTTAGTTTAGCGTTTGGATGTTTTTTTGTTGCATCAAGCTACAGAGTTATAGTGCAGTAGCAGTTGGCAGTAGTACGTAGGGTCATCAAAAACATAGATGCAAAAACACAGTTGTTGGTGGGCAGCAGTGTCAAACATCAATAGAGCACATTCCTCGCTAAGAGGGAGTGTTGATTTCTGGTAGCATCGGATGTGCTCTAAGTCTCAAATTTTGCAGGTAGGCTTAGACACATATATTCCAAAGAACCCAGAAAGCGTTTTGTGAAATTCCACCTGGATTTTGTTTTATTAAAATCATTAACTATTTTTAATGGGAGCCTAAGTCTAAACTTAGGGAATTAAAATAATTCAATGGTATTAATAAAACAGGGTGTGAATATTCTAGAAAAAGACAGTGATCAAGTCAAGTTAACCTTAGCCGTTGATTAGCGATATAATCTCGGTCGTTGAAGTCTCAATGAGAAGATTATAAGGACTTGATGGGCATTTGGAAAATAACACTAAGTGATTCTAGAGATCGATTTTCTCAAGTGAGCAGTGCTGAGCAGCAGAGAAGATCATCGAGTTGATTCGATTGCAGTAAGGGGCAGTGATAGTTCCCGTTGGAAAGTATTTTCCTGAGTCGGGAATACATAGTAGAGAAGGCAGAGAAAAGGACGCAGAAGAGGAAGCGTAGCAACTACGCAGAGGCAGCGCATGGCCACGTAGGGGCAGTGCTGTAGCCTTGAGGAGATCAGTGATTTTGCTGAGGATTAGTCGGATCCAGTGTTGAAGTGCCAGGGTGTGAGACTGGAGGGGCCAAAAGATCAGATCCAGTGAGCAAAAGATCCGATAGAAGGAGCTGATGCGGTTCCTAGCCAAGGTGACACAGATCTGCGTAGAGGCAACGTGGGGACAATGTCGGATCTCCAGTGTTAGTGTGAGGACATTTTCTCACTAATTCTCTTTCAGTAATTTTCTCTGTATGGATGGCTAGTATGGAATCCTAGTTGTATTCAGAACTTCTGCTTAATAAAATCAAACCCTCAACTATTGCATCGATTTTCCTGCATTGGGTTTTTCTGGGGACTTAGTCCAAAAATAACATTGTCGTGTGTGTTATTTTCTTTTCTTGCTTAGATATAGTTTCTACATTTAACTTCCGCAGTTTATTTTAGTGAAGGTTGCAGTGTGATGTATTCAATGTTTGTTGTAGATAACTGCAAATAAATTGTTAATTAAAAGTTAACAATTAGGTGGATATTTTCCAGTTGCTGCAATAGGGTTCCGGTGTAGGAATTTTCACAGAAGATTGTTAATATCATAGCCAAACTAAAGTGTGACGAAGAATCATAAATTTTTCTATTAAGATTGTTGATAGTTATGCTTGGCCAAATGCATGGAAGATTAAAGTGCAAGAGATAATTTCTCTATTTAACAATATTATTTTCAACTAAGCAACAAAGTTGATGAAAGAAGGTAATAACGTGAAATAATATTATGGTGATAAGAGACTAGATCCTGGATACAATATTGATATATTATATCTAATTAATTTATAGAACATTGAGATGAAGACTCTCAACATATGACCATTCACTTTATCAAAGAAAAAATGTTAAATATTCTACATATTTGACCTTTTTCGTTTTTCCATGATCAAATTCTATCCAAGAAACCATCTTTTTTAATGCAAAAATGGATTCGACACCCTTAAATATCCCTATTTCACCTTGTTTTGTAATGTTAACAGCTCATATATGCAATTTCCTTAATCCAAAATTATTATTTCCAGAAGTCAAAACACAAATATCCCTGACCATTATTTTGAATGGTTAGAAAAAATCAATTCATAACACACTTAGACTATGACTTCTTCAAATGTATATTCTAAATCTCATTTTTAGATAATAGTTTTTATACAAATTTATAAAATGCTAGTTTTAATTGAATCTCTTAAAACTGAAAATAAATATAGGTTGTTTAAAATTAAAGAATGAGTGAAAAAGCGTACCTTAGATTTATTCTATAAACAATATATTTAAATATATAAAAACTACCATGATAATAAATAACATTAATATAAATATATTTTTCATTAAAAAAATAATTTAATATTTTAATATCACTTCATATTTTGAGTTGATGTAACTGTGGTTGTGATTCTCTATTGTTGGTGGTGCTCCCTCTTCCTTCTCTTCTTGACAAGTCTTTTCTTTAAAGCCACTGGAAGATTTCTAGTGAAGGATCTTCTCCTTGAATCCTCTTGAAGCTTGTAAAGCACTAGGTTGCTTTGGTTAGGTTTGTAGTGGACAGTTGTAACCATCACCCTAGGTTTGCTTGCATTATCTCAAGAGAATCCTTAATTGACTCCATATGCTTCCCCAAAAAGTAGTCACTAATCTAGACTCTATTCTTGTCTAGTCAATCATAAAATCAAAATCCATTTTTTCAAACTTTAGTTTTGTTTTATATATTTGAGTTTTTGTAACTTCCATTTGAGTTTCTAACCATCGAAACCCTAGACATCTTGGCATTTTGCATGTGTTTTGACTTTGAAAATCATCTAACTTGTAAAAGTTGTCTTGCTGATTTATAGTTCTGTATCTTTCGAGTAAAATGTTTTCATTCTATTGGTTGTTATGTGTTTTAAAAATTTCAGAATCAACAAATTACTTTAATTATGGATTTACTTATGGCTTTAACCCTAGAAATTGCTCATGAAAAGTTTCTGAAGTGGCTGAAACATATTGTTGTTTATTACTTTTTATTGTTTCAATTTCTTTATCTTTAAAGCAATTTTTATGACAGGCTTTGTTAGATTTCAAATATGGACTATTTTGGGATACTTTCTTGTTGGATAATCATCTAATAAATAGTGTAAAATAGCCCCAAAAATGATCTAACTTAAATATAAAATTTAATTTAATTAACCGCCTTAATTCATAGCTCACATATCATAATAAATTGGTGGTAATCTGGGTATTAACATTGGTTACTGTAGATTTGGTTTGTTTGGCCTTTGTAACCCTATTTTCTACTACAGAAGGATCCCTTGTGTTCCCTTGTGTTGGAATTTCGTTTCACTAAAAAAGGAGAAGAAGTTGTTGAGGTGACATTGGTAACATTTTCATGTTACTCTCGTCCTTGTACCTTTGTGAGGGCTTTGCACTTGTGTGCAAGATTGCATGAGAACAATCTCTTACAATCTCTTTCTGACATTGCATTTCAACATTAATATTCATATGCTAGTTAATATTCTATCTCCATAGTAGTTAGGCTTACTACTCGTCTTATTTCAATACTCACATATGATAGTAGGCTTACTACTCCTCGTCTTATTTCAATACTCACATATGATAGTTTAATTGTTGTGTTAATATTGTAGTCATTATACTTTTTTGTCTCATTTCCCATCATTCTCAACTTGACATACATCTTTTCTTCTTCCATTTTCTTTTCCTTTGCCTCTATTTCCTATCATATCACTTACAAATAATCTAGTAGCTCCAGCTTATACCAATTATTTGGGTGTGCAATGTGTGCTTGTGTTGCCATTTTTTACTTTTGTGGGTGCTTCACTAAAGTTGAGGCCCCCTTTGCCCTTTCTAGCTCAAAGTTGGCATTGCTACTTCTTGCCTTCATTGGTGCTTCAACAAAATAGTTGCCTCTTATGCTTTCTCCTCTCACCTTCTGTTGCTTCTTTTACTTTCTAGGGAGTTGGTGTTACCTCCGAAGCTACTCAATCTAAGACAAAAGCATTATTATTGCAAGTATATAGGTTGCTTAGACAATAAGATTACCATGTTTAGATCTTTTGCATACCATAGTAGTCACCTAGATTGACAATGTTTGTCCTTAGGTAAGCACATGTATCATATTTCTAAATATTTTTTGTTTCTTTTTTGATCTTATTTATTATTCTTACATTTTACTACCCACATATATCTAGCTAGCATGTGCAAATAGGCTCTCATTTTTCACATGGCATGTCCTAAATAGGCTCTTGTATTGAGTTTCATTTGTTTGCTAAGTGTGGCTATTATTCTCTTACAATCTCCCTCTAACATTGTGTTTGAGCATTTTAACTCATATGGTAGCTAGGATTCTACCTCTATAATAGTTATACTTTATGCTCCTTGTCTTATTTAAGTACTCGCATATCATAGATTGGATATTGATTTAAAATTGATGTAGCTACCCTCGTTTGTCTACTCTCTTATATTTCTCAACTTGAGATTTGCTTCTTCCTATTTTTTTTTTCTTTGCTTATACCTTCTTGCTACCATAAGTTCTACAATCAATCCATGTAACTTTGCTTTGCATCAATGATTGGATTTGCAAGTTTTCATACGAGAGTTGGAAATCTTTACCTACCCTGTGAATCATTCATCACAATGTTGGGAATTAGTCTTTTCCATTTTTTTCCCCTTTTTCTGACTCTTCACCTTTTGTCTCTTCTATTTTTGGTTACCTCACTGGTTATTGGTTTCCTCTAGGTCGTTTTATTGAGTAGGGCACATCTCAAGATAATTGTTGATTATAATCGGATGTGCTCTAAGTCTCAAACTTTGTGGAGAGGCTTAGACACGTATTCCAAATAACCCATAAATTGTTTGGGGAAATTCCACCTGGATTGTATTTTATTAAGAAAATTAATTATTTTAAAGTGACCCTAAGTCTAAACTTATAAAAATAAAACAATTAAAGTGAATTAATAGAATATGGGTGTGAATGTTCTAGGAAAAGTAGATCAAGTCAAAATGTAATCTTAGTCGTTGATTGGAGATCTAATCTCGGTCGTTGAAGTCTCAACGAGAAGACTATAAACAAGACTTCACGGTCATTTGGAAAGACACACCGAGAGATCAAGAGATTCAATTTTCTGAAGTGAGCAGTGATCAGAGGAAAAATTTGATCGAGAGATTCCCACGTAGTTGAGGGGCAGAGACAGTTTTGGTCGGAGGATCTTCTCCGAGGCCAAGTATACGCAGCAGAGAGGCAGAGAAAGATGCAGAGGAGGTAGTGTAGTGCCAAGAGAGGGTGACGCAGGGCCACGAAGGCCACACACAGAGGCAATGCAGTCTTCCTGAGCAGTGGTCCTAGATTTTGCTGGGAGATCGAGGTTCTAAGCTGGGAGGGCTGGAATCAAGTTTCCTAAGAGCAGATTGATCCAATAGAGGAGGTGATGCAGTACTCCAAAGTTTCCCATGCAGGCCCATGTAATTACTGCACAGAGGCAACGCAGAGGATGTTGGGGGTTCATTGTTTCAACTATTGGATCAACTGAGACTTGCCGATTGAGGTAATATCACTATTTTCTCTGTCGAGTGATATTCTTTGTACTGGATTTCCAGCAAGGCATCCAGAGATTGTATTAAGAATAACTGTTGCTTAATAATAAAACCCTCAGATTTGCTGCACAGGTTTTCCCACATTGGTTTTTTCCGGGGACGTCTGTCCAAAAACAACGACATCCTGTGTGATGTATTTCTTTCTTGCTCAGTTTCTTGTTTCTACATATTAATTTAATTAAGTGAAGGTTGCTTCAGTATTTACAGAAGAAATTCGTAATAACTTGTTAATGTAATTTACAAGTAGGTGAAGTAAATTTAGTTGGTTGCAGTAGGATTCCAGACTTGGAATTTTCACATGGTATCAGAGTGTTGTAGGTGAAACAAGAAGAGCAGAGCCAACACTGAGAAGGAGGCTGAAAAGTTGCAGAAGGCAGCATTTCGAATCCCCAGAGGGATTGCGCAGTTTGGGCCAGGAGGGTTGAATTTTCAAGGAAAGTCTCTCTCTGAGTGAGTCGAAAGAGAGGAATGGCTTACAGATCGAAATTTTTCCGTGATAGAGGGAGTAGCGCAAAGCCTCAACATAAGTGCTGGTGGGACGCAGTTTTTTGCAGGCAGAATTTTTTTTGTTGGGCAGAAAGACTTCAGAAGGAAGAAAAGAAGCACAGTGAGGGAATTTTCTTCCTCAAGGAGTTCCTAGCTAGGGAATTCTATTTTTCGAGATCTGAGTAGCAAATCTGGGTGGCTGATTTACCATCTCCAGTAAGAAGTGCGTAAGCTAGTCCAGTGTTGCGCAGAGGAGAAAGAGAGGGAGCATATTCGACATTTTCATGACGGCCATGGCAGCTCATGGGCTTAGAGATCAGGATCGGTTGGAGGGAGCCTCCAACTATGTAATCTAGAAAGCACGAATCACATGCCTTCTAGATGAATACGATCTCAAGCTTTTCGTGACGAGTATGGTAGTTGTCCCTATAAATCTAGATCCACTGAAGAAGTACACAACTGATATGGCGAAGGCGAAGAGGCTGCTCCTTGATGGAGTCAAAGATGTTCCACATAGCCAACAAGGACACAATTAGGCAGATGTGGGAAGCCTTAGCAACACTATACGAAGGATCTTCCAGAAAATGAAAGATGTACTTAGAGCAGAAATTGAGGATGATTCAGATGCAAAAAGGGGAGCATATAGATCCATTTTTCTCGAGGCTTCAGGAAATCCATGATCAGCTAGCACTCGTGGGGTCCACAACTCAACCTATCGCGATGGTAAGGTTGGCCCTCAAAGTAGTCACAGAAGAATGGTAGGTGTTTGTCCAGAGCATCATGGGCAAAGCAACCTTGCCGAGATGGGAAGAGATGTGAGATGCTCTTCAACAAGAAGAGTTAAGGAGGGACCTAGTCAAGTGTAAACTTGACGACAATAGTAGCAATGGGTCGAAGACAAAAGAGGAGGAAAATGCAGCCCTTGCATCCAAGGGACAACAGAAGCATCGGAGACGGAAGAAGGACGTCTCAAAGATTAAATGATTCAAGTGTGGTGAACTTGGTCACTACGCAACATAGTGTCCTTTGAAGAAAAAGGACAAGGACGAGAAGCATGATCCGAAGGCTGCGTCCGCAAAGATTGAAGAAGATGAGTATGCCATGAGTTCCCACGCATCTCCAGGAGGGTGATGGGGCAACATTGAATTGTAAGTCCGCAAGAACTTCAGTTGGGAAGGATCCTTGAGGAGTCCACCTCTTGGATCATGACCTTGCTACGAGTGCCCAAGATCAGTAGTAGCAAGTTGGAGAAGTTTCAGTTGGTGCATAGGAGTGTTGGAGTGACAGACGCAGTAGTTAGCAACGTAGTACAGAGTTTCAGTAGTGCAAAGAGACGCATCGCAGGAGCAGCAACAACGTAGTGCTTCAGAGGGACAGCGTGGGACTAGTCGCAGTCAAAATTTCAACATCGAGATGTATCCTGAACACTTGTTCAGATTTTGGATGTTTTCCAGTTGCTTCTCTCAGCAACTGAGTTGCAGTGCAGAGTTAGCAGTAGCAGTGCTAGTAGCAGATGCAACATTTGAGATGGAGTTGCAGTACAGATGCAGTGTTGATCGTAGAAGGGTCAGCAGCAGTACAGTTTCAGCAACAATGTAGTAGTTGGTGGACAACATGTCAGACATTAGCAGCGCAGAGGGAGATGCTTCAGAGTCGGAGCAGTGTGCAGTAGGGCATATTTGCTAGAGAACATTCCTCGCTAAGAGAGAGTGTTGATTTGGGGTAGCATCGGATGTGCTCCAAGTCTCAAACTTTGTTAAGAGGCTTAGATACATGTATTCCAGATAACCTAGAAATTGTTTGGGAAAATTCCACCCGGATTGTATTTTATTAAGAAAATTAATTATTTTAAAGTGACCCTAAGTCTAAACTTAGGAAAATAAAATAATTGAAGTGAATTAATAGAATATGGGTGTGAATGTTCTAGAAAAATCAGATCATGTCAAAATGTAATCTTAGCCATTGGTTGGAGATCTAATCTCGGTCGTTGAAGTCTCAATGAGAAGACTATAAAGAAGGCTTGAGGGTCATTTGGAAAGACACACTGAGAGATCAAGAGATTGAATTTTCTGAAGTGAGTAGTGCTAGAGGAAAACTTTGATCGAGAGATTCTCACGCAGTTGAGGGGCAGAGACAATTTTGGTCGGAGGTTCTTCTCTGAGGCCAAGAATACTTAGCAAAGAGGCAGATAAAGATGCAGAGGAGGCAACGCAGTGCCAAGAGAGGGTGACGCAATACCTAGAGAGGGTGATGCAGGGCCACGAAGGCCACATGCATAGGCAAGTAGTCTTACTGAGCAGTAGTCCGAGATTTTGCTGGGAGATCGGGATTTTGAGCCAAAAGGGCTGGAATCGAGTTTCTTGAGAGCAGGACGGTCCAGCAGAGGAGGTGATGCGGTCCTCTAGAGTTCCCCACACAGGCCCACGTAATTATTGCGCAGAGGCAGCACAGAGGGTGCTAGGGTTTGTCATTTTAGCTACCGGATCAGCCGAGACTTGCCGAGTGAGGAAATCTCGCTATTTTTCTCTGTCGAGTGATATTCTCTGTACTAGATTGCCAGCAAGGCATCCAGAGATTATATTAAGAAATAACTGCTACTTAATAATAAAACCCTCAGATCTTTTGCACCGGTTTTCTCACGTTGGGTTTTTCCAGCGACATTTGTCCAAAAACAACGATGTCTTGTGTGATGTATTTCTTTCTTGCACAGTTTATTTTTTCCACATATTAATTTAATTAAGTGAAGGTTGCTTAAGTATTTACAAAAGAAATCCATAAATAACTTGTTAATGTAATTTACAAGTAGGAAAAGTAAATTCAGTTGGTTGCAGTAGGATTATGGACTTGGAATTTTCACAATAACATCTTCCTAGATGGGACTAGTCACCATGCTCATTCCTCCTTTTGTCTTCCTTGGAATGCTGGTCTTGGTTGTTGCATCCTATAGACTACAACTATGGGATTATATCTGTATTTTTCAATCTAATGTATCCTTCCTCTAAATTTTTTCTTCTTGACTTTGCTAGTATTTCCCTAATGTATCACCACTTTTCTTTCCTTTCCCATTATTTGTTTTTTTCCTTTTTTCATTCTTCATTTCTCATTCTATCACCACCTACATTCTAGTGTAATAAATTTATATTTTCATTTGTATCTCACTAGCACCATCGGTGGTCATCCCCTTGTTTATTCCTTGCTAGTGTTGCTTCATGCAGCCCTCTCTAGTGCCTTTATACAGAGTTACTCCCTCTCATGCTATAACTACCATGGTACTAGAATTTCTAGATATGTCCTTCATTGGTGCTTCACTAGTCTTCATATCTCTAGCTCCCTAACTAACTCTATTTTGGCTTTTCTACCTATTATCTTCATCGGTGTTTGATAAGATTCACCACCTTTGATGTTCTTTCTTGATGTGCATGGGCATTGCCACCTTTTTCTTTTGATGTTGATTCAACCATCTCATTGATTCCCTTGTTTTCTCCTCCCACTTTTGTTATTCTCTTGTACTTCATAGGGAGTTGGTGTCACCTTCACTCATGGGGGTAACATTTTGAGATTATCATCACAAAAATACCTTATTTTGGTAATGAAATAACCATTCTTGCACCTTTCATGTTCTTCAACAAACTCCAACATTGAGACATTTATTTTGTTCAGTTAAGTATAGGTAGCATATTTGTAGCTTTCTTTAATATATTTTTCATTTCGTTTATTTCATCTATGCTTCTTGCTTGACACTACTCACATCTATATTTTTAGGAGATCCAAGTTGAATCTCTTCTCTCATAAATCAGAAGTAAGTTGTGCATTATTATTTTTAAAGTTAGAATTTTTCTTATTCTTTCCCTCAATCCATGTCTGACATGTATCTTTGCTTCTTGCTTGGGGGGGATCAATGGGAAAATCCAAATTATGCTATTTTATTTCTAGTCTAAAGTCCTTGTTTATGTCATCCAATGTCATACCCACCTTGAATTTAGTGGGCAAAATGAGTTATGTGAGATTTCTTGGGAGCCACGTGGTGATTTAGGAATATGATTTATATTCCATGGTTTTTGGTTGTTGTCCAAGGATTCTTTGTATTTTTCCAAATATTGTACGAAAGAAGCTATCTAAATGCTAAGCTATTGTACCATAAGCTAGCAAGTTTTATGATGGCCTTTATAAGATTTTAGATCTGGTGTTGTGCAGGAAATCCTTTCTGCGTGTTATCACACATAAATTTTTAATTTTTGATTGGGGTCACTCGCCTGGGTAATTCTATCTCATAAGGCTAGTCCATGAAATTGATGACAAATTCATGAAATAAGTCTTTATCCTAAGTCCAAAACACTTCATTAGTCATGTCATCTAAGTCATATCTATCAAATCTACCTTAGGTTCACATGCACTGGTTTAAAAACTCATTTTTAGCCACATGTCTGATTTTTCACGATTCCACAGTGAATTCTATGCAAAATAGGCAGATTTTGCTACGAAATCACCTGACCATTTCATAGCGAACCTGAGGATTTCTCTGTTTTTTGACTGTTTGAGCTATCAACTTCAAGAGCAGTTTCTGGGAAAACAGAGGAGAATTCTAAGAAACTGAGAGAGGTTATTGTCAAGAACAGATCAAAGAACATTAACATCTTTCACTTCTCTCAAAGGTGCTACAAATTGGGAGATTCGGAGATGTCTTTGGGTTCTATTTTCAAAATGTGTTTTTTTCCTATTTGAGACATGTTTTTCAAATGCAGTTCTCGGACACTTGGAGATGTTTTTAAAAAACCCAAGAGAGGTTTTTCTTCAGAACAAACTGATCTACAAAAACCTCCTCCCTTTTTGCAACAGCTATCAAGGATCTAGAGATATGAGATCATTTATGAGCCCTAATTTTCAGAAAAGACAGCTTCATTTTTATTTGTAGATGAACTTGTTGAAGATGAAAATCCTATTTCTTGAGGACGGTAAGAAGTATTTTGAACCAAGTTTTGCTTATCATACTTCATATTATCATATTACACATCCATAGGCAAAATTTTGAAGAAAAAAGACAATTTTTCAGTTTTCTGCCCATTAGGCCATTTCGTAGCGAATCCCAGGCTTGAAGCCCAGATTTTGCTACAAAATCATTGTAGGTGACTTTTTGCTTAAAATCACAGCTATGGTCAAAATCCGAGTGGGAAAAATTTTGTATTTAGCTCATTAGCCCCAAGGAAGACCCTCCAACAGCAACGAAGGTATAAAGGAGCAATGGCAGCGAAGAAGAAAGTGAATAAAGAAGGTTACTGTGCGAGATACAAGCCTATGGATTTGAAACTATTGAATGAAGATCCCAGTGTCATGGATGCCTTCAAGAATGTTGGTTGTCTACAGTTTTGTCATAAGCTACAGGGCTTTCATGCTCAGATATCCAAAGACTTCGCAACCAATTTCACAGGGACAACCTCAAAGGTTGGGGTATTGAATTTCACAGTATCACCTGATACTATCTCTCAAGCTACAGAAATACCCAGAGGAGGCGAGCAATGGTTCAAAGGTACAAAATCCAAAATGCAGAGCTGTGAAGAATTTGTCAAACATTAGCACATAGGGGCTGACATGGCAAGTGGCATCCCCATGAGTTATATGAAAGAAAATTATTCAAAGTTGTTGTTTGTGGTCCAGAAGTATTTTGCCTGCGAGGGGAGGTTTCACATGGTCTACTTTTATCACTTCGGGCTCCTTTTGCATTTCATTGGTAAGAAACCACTTGATTTGCCTTTCTTTTTATTTAGAAGTTTGGGGAAGATGTCAGATAAGGTCCAAGCCAAGGCTGAGGGTAGTGAAACATCAGTTTTCACCATGGCCTGATCAAATTATTAGTGTTGGAGGAATTAAAAAAGTTAAACAGAGATTGGGCATCTTTTCTCTTCCTGAGTGGATATGAAGTAGATTCAGTGGCACCTAAAAAGATTTCAAAGCCAAAGATCACTTCATCTCCAGTTGTGATAGAAGAAATTAATGAAGGAGGAGGACAACCTACTGTGGAACCAATGGATGTTGAATTTGAACCTATGCCAGAGACTGATATCCCACAGCCATCACTTGCAAGACAAAAACAGAAAATTAGTAAACATAGTAGCAGGAGGATTCTAGGAGCCAAACCCTTGCTAAGGGAAATCTTGAAGACATCCTCCAGGCAATAGACATTGAAGAATCTCCAATTTTCCAGGCAGAAGACATTGAAGGGGATAGAAGGAAGAAGCAGAAAGGTAAGTCTGTCAAAAAATTGGATTTTGCAGGAGAAGACACTGGTTTCATTTTCCAGCCAAGGAAACCAATGACCATGTCACAGCTTGCAAAGGGTGCCATGGAGAGCAAGAAAGCAGAAAATATTAATGAAGGCAAGCAGCCAGAGAACATTAGAGACCTATCTCCAGCAGCAGAAGAGGTCTTTGCACAAAGGAAAGGAAAAGAACAAGTTGAGGAAAAGACTAAAGTACAAATTTTACAGGAGCAATAAAGAGAGGCTAGGGAAGAAGTAATTGAAGTCAAATTGGAATTGAAAGAGGCCAAGGTAGACAGACAACTAATGGTAGACTTTGAAAAAGAAATGAAGGATCAACTAGACAAATATGACAAAATTTTGTCAAATGTCAAGATGTTGAAGAGAAGTCTTCCTCTGAGGAAAGTGGTGAAGAACACTAGGAAGAGAAATATGTGGTTGCACTTTGAGAGAAAAAAGCTCAAAGGGCAGGTTAAAGAGTTGAAAGACCAAATGGATATGATCCAAGAAGAACTGAATAAAAGAGGGTTGAAGATTAGAATGGTAAATGAACCTGAAGAGGTACAGCCTACTGGTGCTAAAGATGAAATACCCAAAGTCTGAGGGGTTGGTCTAAAATATTTTTGATTAAGTTTACAACTTGCAAGAAACACAAATTTTGGTTTAGAAACTGAATTTTTGAAGAAAAGTGACAAATCTGCACTTTCAACCAAGTTAGGCAGTTTCGTAGCGAAGTCCAGGCTTGAGGGCCGGAATTTGCTACGAAATTCCTGTAGGATGTTTTTACTTAAAAAACCAGTTTTGATGGAAATCTGAGGGAAAGTGATGGTATTCAGCTCATATGACCTGACAAACATATCTTGATAAGCAGAGAAGGCAAAAAAGGAGGTTGAATGGCGGAAGTAAACATGCTACTAAATTTCGCTACGAAACTGCCTAAGGTCACTCTGTTTTTGCAACTAAGTGTTTTTAATGGGTTTTGAATGTAATATTCCTAATTAGCGACAGCTAATTGGAATATTCGATTTTGTATAGTTTTGTCGTCTATAGTTTATAAATAAATAAAAAGTGAGTAGAGAAGGTCTAACTCACTTAAGTGAAATAAAACATCCTCCTAGTATCACAACGTTGTGACTTAAGGGGAGCCAAGGGGGGCCAAGCACCATGTAGAGAGGGGGCTCACGTTAGCTCTAGAAGCTTCTGCGTAGGAGAGGATTGGACATGTGGCAAGAGATGGAGGCTATGTTGAGGAGATGGCTAGGGGATTGGAGGAAGGCCAACGTTATAAAAGAAGGGGGAGCCTTCTCATTTGATTCATTCTGTTGTTGATGATATTGAGCTAGA
This sequence comes from Pinus albicaulis, assembly GCA_034641835.2. Taxonomy (NCBI): domain Eukaryota; kingdom Viridiplantae; phylum Streptophyta; class Pinopsida; order Pinales; family Pinaceae; genus Pinus; species Pinus albicaulis. The sequence continues at coordinate 520,380,305 of CM076578.1, forward strand.
CGTTTTGTTTTCTTGAGCACGCTGGCTGTTTAGCCTGTCTGTAGCACTGTTTAGTACATTGAGTGTCTCCGGTCGGAGATCTCGCCCTTAGCCCCGGGGGACTTCGAGTGCCTGCTCGGGCAAGGTTCTTTCTTCAGTATTTTGTGAGAGGTTTTGTTGTTTGGGTTTGCTGCGGAGCTGGGCTTTCATAGAGACTGTGCAGTCACTGGGAGTGAGGACGCAGTCCATTTTGGAGGTATTCCGGATCGGGATTTCTGCAGGAGATTTAGCCGAGATTTCAAGCAGAGGATCAGCCCTTGCCAGTAGGAGGATTTTGGTGGAGTTTGAGGCAGTGTCTCAGCTATTCTCATTTAGCCTCTGCGCTGAGTCTTGGAGGCCAGCGTAATTCCTTGAGGAGGTATTTTCTGGTGGTTTTCGGGGGTTGGCCATTTTTTATATGGTTTCTGGGTTTTGTCCGGGTTGGTGAGTAGAGGAGGTTTGCAGATTTTCAGCTCATTCCGGCAAGGGGATCAGCCCATAGTCTTCAGTTCATTCCAGTAGTAGCAACTACACAACAGTTTTCCAGCAGCTGGGACGCAGTTCAGAGAGCAGCCATTTCCTGTATATTCTGAGAGTATTTCTTCACTTGCCTTGAGCAAGATTAGGTGCCATCACTCTGATCACCTATTGTACTTCATTATATTTCTCAGATTAATAAAATGGCTTAGCATTTCCTCTCTATGTTTCTGGATGAGTTGTCGTATTTGCCGTATTTCCGTTCTATGCTATTATATGTCTGCTACACTATTATTTTTATATATTCTTGAGCTTTATAGTTCTATACCACTTGGTGTGTTTATCTTTCACTCTTAGATAGAGTCTGGAAAGGGCCAGGTAGCCTCTGGATTTCGTCCTCTTTCAGAGGCGATATATTTGGTAAATGCCCTCCCAGTCTATCTTTGGTTGGAGTTTGCCGTGTTTTATAAATATCCCAAAACGGGATATTACAGTGGTATCAGAGCATAGTCCTGGCTCAGCCTGTGGTCTATGACACCGGGAAAAAGACCATATATTTGTTACAGAGGCAGGAAGTACAGAGACCGTGAGCGTAGGTTGGAGAACACCTACGGAGAGGGAGATTGTGTTTGGGTGGTGGACACAGAGCAGGAGAGAGAGCTTGTATTAGATTAAGAGCAAAGAGGGCCAATGGCAGATGATACAGAGGCCAAACAGTTTGGGGAGGCACTCCTCAAATCGGTGCAGGATTTAGCTAGACAGATTGAGGTGATGGGTCAGAGATTCATCGCTGTGGAGGCTAGACAGCGTGAGACCCCACGGGTTTTCCAGATAGGAGAGGGATCAGGTACATTCCATCATTTGTCGGAGCATGGTGCTGCTCAGCGTGATGCTCCTCAGCCAATGGCTTCACGTGCACCTACCCGCTCTACCATGCCCACTTTCTTGGGAGCAGACACAGGGGCAGGAGCCCAACAGGAGGCAGATCCCAGACACATGGGCGAGTATTTTGCAGAGTATCAGGCCTATGGGCAGGAGTTTAGGGATGCTCTCTCGTTCCAGGATTTTGTTCAGCTCCAGTGGAACAATAGACCCCGCGACCATCATAGAGGGCACCGACATTATCATGATGGAGATACCCATCACACATCTAGCAGATTTCATTTGCCTACATTTGATGGCTCATCAAACAGTTCGGAAAAGTCTTGGGTGGAGAAGCTGGACATCTATTTCCAGCTTAACCAGATGTCAGAGACGGAGGCCATCAAGGTGGCGACATTGCATTTGGATGGTGAGGCCCAGGACTGGTGGTTCCATCGGATGGTGACACTCGGGCATTCTACAGTGACGACATATGCCGAGTTTATCAGGAGGTTGATGGAGCGTTTTGACCGGAGGGATCCGGAATAACACTTTGTTGAGTTGACGCGGCTCAAGCAGACTAGGAGCCCAGAGACTTACATTGCAGATTTCTTGAGGGTTTCAGTGATGGTGTCAGATCTATCCGTAGCTCGGATGATCTATATGTTTGTGGAGGGATTGGCAGAGCCACTTCGAGGTCTAGTCAAATCTATTAGACCAGCTACACTCCAGGATGCTATTAGCAGGACCAGGGACTTACACGATGCATTGCCCAGGACACGGTCACCTTACCCCCAGAGACAGGGTTTCCAGCCCAAGGGGAAGGATGTGAGGGCTCCTCCTCCCAAGGGGAATCCAGGTCGGGCACAGATAGATGATGATGCCAGGAGGGAGTTGAGAAAGAAGTGGCTGTGCTTCACTTTTCAGGAGCGGTGGGCACCAGGGCATAGGTGTGTTGTTGGCAAAGCACACTTCATTGAGGTCTTCTCCGATGATAGCGGGGAAGAGGATGAGGAGGATGATGAGGAGGCAGGAGATAGTCAGATGGCCCAGGATCAGTTGCCGCCTCCACCTCTAGGGATAGGAGGTGCAGCTTTTGCACCCACAGGAGGGACCCTTGCAGCCTTGCGAGGAGTTCCTAAGTATTTGACGCTGCGCGTACGAGGGACAGTACGTGGCCAGCGAGTATCAGTCTTGGTTGGCAGTGGGGCGACCTACAACTTCATTGATGCACAGATAGTCGAGAGGAGGGGTATACTGACCAAGAGCTTTGACGGATTTTCAGTCTTGGTCCTAGGAGCCCAGACGATGTAGTGTGCCCGGTATTTTCCAGAGTTGGCAGTGACGATGGGTACCTACATCGTGACCGATCACTTTTTCGTGGTCAACATACCAGATACCAATGTGGTATTGGGTGTTCAGTGGTTGATTACTCTAGGGAAGGTCACCATGGATTGGGAGGCCTTAGAGATGGACTGGGATGACAAGAAGACCAGGAAGCATGAGAAGATCCGCGGGATGCACACTTACCCACCTCAGACAGTTTCGACACACCGGATGGAGGCAGACTGCCGGAAGGGAGACATAGAGTGGGCGGTTGAGCTGCGGGCATCAGAGGCAGAGACCACCAGTCAAGCAGTTCATCCGGATATACGGGCCATCCTTGACAGGCATGATGTAGTGTTTGGGGATATACCGCCAGGCCGGCCACCGGACAGAGGGTTCGAGCACACCATTGAGCTTGAGTAGGGTATTCAGGCAGTGATTACTACCCCCTATAGGCATCCCAAAGCCTATTGGGATGAGATTGAGCGGGCCATCCAGGGGTTGCTGGCTCTTGGGCACATCAAACCGAGCACGAGTCTATTTGCTTCTTCCGTAGTGTTGGTGAAGAAGAAGGACGACACCCTGAGGATGTGCATTGATTACAGGGCTCTGAACAAAAAGACCCTGAAGAACAGGTATCCTATACCCACGATCGATGAGTTGATGGATGAGTTGAGAGGAGCCAAGTTCTTCTCGAAGATTGAATTGAGATCAAGGTACCATCAGATTCGCGTGAGGGAATAGGACATTCCCAAGACCGCCTTCAGGTGTCATTATGGGCACTTTGAGTTTTTGGTTATGCCTTTTGGGCTGACCAATGCACCAGCCACCTTTCAGTCTTGCATGAACCATATCTTCCGCAGTCATCTGAGGAAGTTTGTATCGGTATTCTTTGATGACATACTCATATACAGCAAGACTTGGGAGGAGCATCTCCGGCATATAGAGGCAGTACTACACATCTTGGAAGAGCAACAGTTCTATGCTAAGCTCTCCAAGTGTGAGTATGGGATGACGGAGATGTTGTATTTGGGTCACATTATTGGAGTGGATGGAGTGAGGGTCCATGAGGAGAAGATTAGAGCCATCAGAGATTGGCCGGAGCCGAGGAACGTGACAGAACTTCGAGGGTTCATTGGGATATGTACCTATTACAGGAAGTTCGTCAAAGGTTTCTCACAGCTTGCTGCACCCCTTACAGATTTGACAAAGAAGGGGGCATTCAGTTGGTCAGATACGGCGCAGCGAGCCTTTGATAGGCTCAAGGAGGTGATGAGTAGCTGCCCAGTGCTTGCATTGCCGGATTTTACGCAGCCATTTGTCTTGGAGTGTGATGCGTCAGGAGAGGGGATCAACACAGTATTGATGCAGGGGGGATACTCTATAGCCTTTGAGAGCCGGAAGCTCCTTCCGCATGAGAGGTTGTATTCTATATACGACAGAGATGTTGGTCATCATGCATGCCTTGGCCAAATTCCGGCAGTATTTGGTAGGGAACAGATTCAGGGTGAGGACTGATCACAACAGCCTCAGGTTCTTTCTGGAGCAGAAGCAGCTACAGGAGAGGCAACAGAAGTGGATCAGTAAGATCCAAGCATACGACTTTGACATTGAGTATGTCAAGGGTAAGAATAACGTGGTAGCAGATGCCCTTTCACATAGACCAGCCACGTTATCTCTTATGAGCTTAGATACAGATTGGAGGGCTCGACTTTTAGTGGAGTACTCCAAGGATAGATTTGCATGTGAGGTGCTGGATGGACAGGTGGTGGACGACAGATACAGGGTGGTTGATAAGATCATCTACTATAGGGACAGGATCTTCTTGAATGAGGGATCTCAACTTAAGAAGAAGATACTCCAGGCATCACATGATTCTCCATTGGCAGGCCATCAGGGGTTTACCAAAACCTACAGGGCCATTAGAAGGGTTCTCATGGAAGAGCCTCAAGAGACGTCTCCAACACATCGAGGAGTGCGATGTTTGTTTTCGAGGAGGAACAAGGGGTAGATGAGCCATCCCGCGGGACTTCTTTGTAGCCTCTTCCCATTCGGGGAAATGGGAGAGCATATCGATGGACTTCATCACGGGGTTGCCCATGGTGCGAGGCAAGGGATTGTGTCTTTGTTGTCGTTGATCGGCTGACAAAGTATGCGCACTTTTTCGCCATATCCGCGCATTACACAGCAGCACAGGTGGCCGAGCTGTTCTTCAGAGAGGTTTTCATGCTGCATGGTCTTCCTAAGACCATCATCAATGACAGGGACAGCCGCTTCATGGGCGGATTTTGGCAGGAGCTTTTCCGACTGGTGGGGACGGAGTTGACACCGAGTACCAGTTATCACCCACAGACGGATGGACAGACGGAGATAGTTAACAAGTGGATGGAGGGCTACTTGCGTAACTATGTCAGTGGGTAGCTGCGAGCATGGTTGAGATGGTTACATTTGGGGGAGTACTGCTACAACACGACACATCACATGCCCATTGGTATGTCACCGTTTTATGCTTTGTATGGGTATCATTCCTTATCTTTTGCTGATGTGATGTTCGGTGCTACCAAGGCTCCTAGAGCCAAGATTTGGATCCAAGAGAGTCAGGACATTCTCCGAGCTCTCAAGGACAATATGTTCCTTACAAAACATTGTTGTGTCTTTGACAAGGGTTGGGTGGAGAAGCAGTTTGAGGTAGGGGACTTGGTCTCTACCTACACTTACAATACATACCATGAGTCCCCTCGGCCCCGAGAAGTAGAGGGGCGAGAAGCTCAGAAAGCCTCGCTTTGAGCCATACGGGGTGATACACGAGTTGAGCGGGGTTGCGTCGCCAGGTTGGGCCACCCCAAAGTGACAAGATCTGCTTGTTTCATATATGTTGGGCGGGGCAGCAGAGTGAGCGGTGGCAGATGAGCTACCACCCACAGATGATAAGGGGCATTTAGTGTTGCAGCCAGAGGCTATTATTGATACCAGGGAGAGGCAGCTACGGAGCAGGACAGTCCGGGAATTCTTGGTGAGGTGGAAGAATTTGCCGGATGAGGATGCCACTTGGGATAGTGAGAAGATTTTGCAACATCCATCACTTCAATTGCTTGAGGACAAGCAACATTTTGCCGGGGGAGACTGTAATATTCCTAATTAGTGACAGCTAATTGGAATATTCGATTTTGTATAGTTTTGCTATCTATAGTTTATAAATAAATAAAAAGTGAGTAGAGAGGGTTTAACTCACTTAAGTGAAATAAAACATCCTCCTAGTAGCATAACGTTGTAACTTAAGGGGGAGCCAAGGGGGGCCAAACACCACGTAGAGAGGGGGCTCACGTTAGCTCTAGAAGTTTCTGCGCAGGAGAGGTTGGACACATGGCAAGAGATGGAGGCTACGTTGAGGAGATGGCCTTGGGATTGGAGGAAGGCCAACGTTATAAAAGAAGGAGCCTTCTCATTTGATTCATTCTGTTGTTGATGATATTGAGTTAGACGTTTTGTCTTCTTGAGCACGCTGGCTATTTAGTCTGTCTGCAGCACTGTTTAGTGCATTGAGTGTCTCCGGTCGGAGATCTCACCCTTAGCCCTGGGGGACTTCAAGTGCCTGTTCGGGCAAGGTTATTTCTTCAGTATTTTGTGAGAGGTTTTGTTGTTTGGGTTTGCTGCGGAGCTGGGTTTTCATAGAGACTACGCAGTCACTGGGAGAGAGGACGCAGTCCTTTTTGGAGGTACTCCGGATCGGGATTTCTGCAGGAGATTTAGCCGAGATTTTGAGCAGAGGATCAACCTTTGCCAGTAGGAGGATTTTGGTGGAGTTTGAGGCGGTGTCTCAGCTATTCTCATTTAGCCTCTGCGCTGAGCCTTGGAGGCCAACGTAATTCCTTGAGGAGGTATTTTCGGGTGGTTTTCTGGGGTTGGCCATTTTTGATATGGTTTTCGGGTTTTGTCCGGATTGGTGAGTAGAGGAGGTTTGCAAATTTTCAGCTCATTCCGGCAAGGGGATTAACCCCTAGTCTTCAGTTCATTCCGGCAAGGGGATTAGCCCCTAGTCTTCAGTTCATTCCAACAGTAGCAGCTACACAACAGTTTTCCAGCAGCTGGGATGCAGTTTAGAGAGCAGCCATTTCCTGTATATTCTGAGAGTATTTCTTCACTTGCCTTGAGCAAGATTAGGTGCCATCACTCTGATCACCTATTGTACTTCATTATATTTCTCAGATTAATAAAATGGCTTAGCATTTCCTCTCTATGTTTATGGATGAGTTGCCGTATTTTCTTTCTCTGCTATTATATGTCTGCTGCACTGTTATTTTTATATATTCTTGAGCATTCTAGTTCTATACCACTTGGTGTGTTTATCTTTCACTCTTAGACAGAGTCTGGAAAAGGAGCAGGACGCCTCGGTTTCGTCTCTTTCAGAGGCGATATATTCGGTAAATGCCCTCCCAGTCTATCTCTGGTTGGAGTTTGCCGTGTTTTAGAAATATCCCCGAAACGGGATATTACATTGAAGGTTTGAAAAGCGTGTTGAAGAACAACCAGCCACTTGGAGACATCCAAGCTGACAGTGGGCCATCCCAACATAGATTCACTACTCGACAGGAGTGTCACTTATCCAGCTCAGCATGAAGACAAATATTAAAGTGGTGTTTATCTTTTCCTAAAAAATAGGACTGTTGTTTCCTAAATATATGGGGTACATTAATATCTCAGTGGTGGTGAATGCTACTCGAGCACTGTATCCTTATCCATGTAATTTTCCCACTACTGAAGAAGTGAATGTACTAAATGTAAATCCGAGTCCAATTAGAAGTGTAAGTCTTTAGAGACTAGGTGTCTTTTTCAGTTCCAAAAATGTAGTTTTTAGTTATGTTAGGTGTCAATATTATGGTTTGATGATCTAGCAAGCTGGGAAGATCCAATGTAAGTAACAAAAGTCTATTAATAGATAGAAAATCGAATGAGAAAGGGTTGGAGAATGTCATTTGAGACTACTACTTCTGTAAATTTTGGAATATTAGTAATATAAAGTGATGGTGATTTCTTCTTTACCTGAGATTCTTTGACTATTGCAATGAGCTTATGTCTTATGTTTCCTTAATATCTTTTTCCAATATCTTGATGTTGAATTACTCAAAATTCATGCCCTCATGCTCTAACTTCCTTTTGACATTGAGTTATTGAATATTTTATGTGTGTTAGTATTGTATTTTCATTGAAATAGTAAAAGCCTCAGTTTCCACAAGGAGATTCTTTTGTCACTGAATTCCTTCATATTGACTCCATGTGCCCAATAGTAGTGAAACCTATTTCATTTTTCACCTACAATCAAATACACTAAGACACTTATCACAGATTTGTCCATCTGATTTGAAACATAATTGAGCAAATCATTAGTTAAATTGAGGGAGCCCTCTCAGGTTGAAGAGGCTAATCCTTAGTCAAAATTTGGTTTGAAAAAGTTACTCTAAGTTGTTTGGTGGAGCAGCCCATCAAGATGAATTTAGAATAACAACGCAGACAGAAAATGATCCCTCTATAGTCCTGTGGGAGGATCTAGCGACAAACGAGACAAATATATTAAACGCCTTTCCTAACTTGTGCTAGAAAACACGAAGGAGGATAGATTTCCTACCTCTTTCTAGTGCTAGTGCCAGTAACCAGCCTTCCCGGTTCTTTTAGCCTCCGCTCATGATCACAATATCCATCTCCATTGGCGTGAATGAGAGACTGCAAGGAAAGACAAGTGGAGACAAAAAACATATACGTGCATTATAGTTCTGGTACGATTCGAGATTCTCAAACTAAGACTAAAGAAACACTACAATATGTAGAAATTTTAAGACCCACTCCGGTTTTCAGTTTCTCCTTATCTCTCCCATATAGTTAAATGCCCATTCCCATAACCATACATTCAACAAACTAGAAAAATAAATATTTTCTGAAAACAAAAATTCTGGAAATTTCAGAGTGTTGAAAATGCAAAAATAAAACTCAGAAAAATAAATCAGCCACACACAAAATTTGACATGCTGATTTTTGTTCAAGATGACCCTGGAAAAAACCCCCTACAACTCTCGGGGAAAACCAATTCGAAAGCTTCTCTTTATTTCTGAATATGCTTTTATAGTGAACAATAAAACACAGTAAAAATTACAACAGACACAAAATCCACTTATCTTGATTTTCGTGCCAACTTTCCACCTTGAAAATCATGCCAACAACAAACAGAAAATTACAGGAAAAATTACAGCATTAAATGTTGTACTTGTTGCCTTGAAAAACATGCCAGATTTTGCCTATACAGAACTGTATGAATAGTACAACAGTCCCTCGATTTCTGTGCCCAAAAAAGTTGCCTCGAAAATCGTGCCCTTGACTGCTGAATCTGCGCCTCGAAAACAATGTTGTACTTTGCCTCGAAAAGCATGCTAACAGTGATGTACGGATTCTGTCTTGGTAACCGTGCCAAATAAATGCTGATGTCCGAAAATGTTGCCTTGGGAAATGTGTTCTCCTGCTGTACGAATTTGCTGTGTATCTTTTGCTGCTCTCCCTCAGCTCAGAAATTTCTCTTTAGCTTTCTCTCCTCCTCTCTCAATCTACTCATGAAAGATTGAATGATCTTTTCTCTCCTTTTCCTCCTTTAACCTAACCCTAAGTGACTTTGGGGAATCCTTAAATCCAATGACTGAGATAGATTTAGATATAGGGCTGAGATTAAATGTTCATTTAAATCTCACTTTCTATTTTTTAATTCACCCCACTTTAATAAAGACCCTCTTAGTCATTTATTTCCAAAGTCACTTTTCACTTTCTAATTTCACATTGACTTTATTAAAGTCACTGTAAAATTAGACTGAGTAACTTTATCACTTAAAGTCACTTTTAAATTAGATTTGACTTTATAACTTATAAAGTCACTTTAGGAGAAAAATTAAATTCTTTTGGACACTTTTCCCTAGGCCAAAGATCAAAGCCTTAGGGAACCACTTGTCCTCCGGTAACCAAATTTCAACACTCCCTCTTACCGAGGAAGGTGTTCCTCACCACACCCATCTTATCTCTGAAGTAGACATGCTTTCCCCGTGGTAAGGCTTTGGTAAGAATATCTGCAACCTGCTCATCAGTGGGAATATACTCAAGCTTCACAGCTCCTTTCTGAACATAGTCTCTGATGAAGTGATATTTGATCCCGATATGCTTTGACCTGTCATGAAATACCGGATTCTCCGTGAGTTTAATGCAACTCTGATTATCACAGTAAATCACTGAAGGTCTCAACGGCTGACCAAATAAGCCAAACAACATCTTGCGAAGCCAGATGGCCTCACAACTAGCTAGACTGGCTGCCATATACTCTGCTTTCGCTGAACTCAATGCTACTGACTGCTGCTTCCGGCTGAACCATGACACCATTGCCGAACCCAACCCAAAACAACACCCTGAAGTGCTCTTCCTATCAAAAGCACAACCTGCCCAATCAGAATCAGTGTAACCTGCCAATCTCACTCCATCCCCCTGCCTATAATCCAGACCATAATCCACTGTCCCCTGCAAGTACCGCAAAATGTGTTTTGCAGCAACCCAGTGCACCCTCCTGGGCTCACACATGAATTGGCTCATCGTGTTGACTGCAAAACATATATCTGGTCTAGTGTTGACCAAATACATCAAGGAACCAATCAGTTGTCTATACAATGTGGGATCCACCAACTCGGAATCTGAAGCGTGAAGCTTCTTCCAGTTAGTGATCATAGGTGTCGACATGGGTTTACAATCCTCCATGTGAAATCTGCTAAGGATGTCCACAATATACTTCCCCTGTCCCAGGAAGAAATGCCCCTCCTCCTGCCACACCTCCAAACCCAAAAAGTAATGCATCAAGCCAATGTCCTTCATCTCAAACTCCGACGCAAGATCTCTCTTGCAGTGCTCTATGAGTCTCTCTGCACCCGTAATGACCAAGTCATCCACATACAGCACCAGAATGAGAGGCTCCTCACCTATCACAATAAAGTAAAGGTTCGGATCTACATCACTCTTTGTGAAACCCATCTCCTACATGTAAGTATTAATCCTGGAGTACCAAGCTCTGGGAGCTTGCTTCAGGCCATAAAGGGCCTTCTTCAATCTGCACATATGGGACTCCTTCCCATGCACCTCAAAGCCCTGTGGTTGCTCAATGTACACCTCCTCCTATATGAAGCCATTGAGAAATGCGGTCTTCACATCCAGCTAGTGGATCTTCCAACCCATCTCTGTTGCTATCGATATAATGGAGCGAATGGAAGTATATCGAGCTACGGGAGCGAAGGTCTCCTCATAATCTACTCCCTCTACCTGGGAGAACCCTCTAGCCACAAACCTTGCCTTGAATTTCTCAATGCTACGATCTGCAGCATGCTTTACCTTGTAAAGCCATCTGGAAGTAGCCATGGATTTTCCCTCAGGCCTCGGCACCACTTCCCAAACATCATTCTTCATGATAGAAGAATACTCCTCCTGCATGGCCTCTCTCCAGACCTGCTGGCTAGTTGCCTCCTCATAGCTAGAAGGCTCAGAGTCAACAATGTTGGCAACCATTGCCATATAGCTACAGAACCGCTCAGGTGGTCTGCTCTCTCTGCCCAGCCTCTTCGGCCCAGCAACATATGTGGCCTCTCTTAAGGTATCCTGAAGCCACTTGGGCTTCCTCTTCCCTGAGCACACTTCTCCCACAAGAGAATGAAACTCCTCCTCCTCATCAGGAGCCTGAACTCTTGAATGTCTGTCTATTGTCCTCCTGCTTGAAACTGAACTTGTAGATGCTAAAGTACCATGTGAACTGTCCATCAGTGGACTACCTAGTGAACTGCTCTGCATGCTGCCCAAAGCACCACCCCTCTGGCTCTGCAAGCCACTGCTCATTGATGGACCTGACACCGTAATCAATGTACCTCCTGATCCCTACCCACTGGTTCCCTGTGACTGACTCAGCTGCTCCTGAGGGTCTGGCTGATCCAGATACTCTAACTCTCGTGACCTCCTGAAAGCCCTGTCCTCCTTGAACTTCACATCCCGCTTGACAACAACTCTCCTCTGTGCAGGAATATAAATCTGAAAGGCTTTCGAGGTTTCACTGTAGCCCACAAAGATACCCTTCTCTGCGGTGGGCTCTAGCTTGGTCCTCTTCTCCTTCGGTACGTAGGAGTATGCAATACACCCAAAGATACGAAAATGACCAATATCAGGCTTCTTCCCAGAAAAAGCCTGCTCTAGAGTCACATGCCCCAAGGCATGATGTGGACTCCTGTTCTAAAAATAAACAACAGTTTTGCAGGCCTCTGCCCACAAAAACAATGGTAACCCCTGATCATGTAGCATGGCTTTGGCAGCCCTCCAATGGATCTGTTCTTCCTCTCCGCAGCCCCATTCTGCTGGGGGTTGTAAGGAACTGTGAACTCCCTCCTAATGCCTGCCTCCGCATAGTAATCAACAAACTCACTAAGGGTGTACTCCCCTCCATTGTCTGACCTCAGGGACTTGATCTGCTGACCTGTCTAAGTCTCCACAAGAGCTCTGAACTCCTGAAACTACTTGAAGACCTCATTCTTGGTCTTCAAGAAATAAATCCAGGTCTTCCAGGTATTTACAGAAACAGCGAGCTTCTACTAAGAAAGTAGAAACAACAAGTTTCTACTAGAATATAGAAACAACAAGTTTCTATCATAGATGAGCAGTAAACACTAAAATAACATTATTCTAATACCGTCCCTTAATGCTCAATCTATTTACAACATCGATAGAACCTTTGAATTTTACAAACTTATCAGGACCAAGAGGCTTGGTGAAGATCAATGTTTTGAAAATCGCGATCGGGATTAAATCGGTGAGGGGAAAAAATCGGAAAAAATCGTAAAAATCAGGAAAAAATCGTAAAAATCGGGTAAAAATCAGCACATACAAAAATATTCATTTTTTTTCCAATTTTTTTAATATCTAAAGCATCCACAACATAAAATAAATGCATTGACACATAAATATGAAAAAAAACTAATATATAAGACGTGTAATATCATGTCTAGTGCTACATCACACATAATAGTGAATCATGTCTTGAATACTAAGTCCTGAGTCTCAACTCAACCTCAAAATATCAACAAAAAATATAATAATGTATCTCATATCATGAGTCATAATGTTATATACAAAGGAATGCACCAAATAACCTATACTACTGATTTCCTCCGCCCCTCTTATTAAAAAAATGTAATGCCTTTCCTCTAGACGAAGAAGTCGACTGGGCCGGTAATGGACTCACAGCTCCTATCCTGAAGCACCAGGAGCTAAAGGAGGCAGACCACGTCCTCTACCGGTAGCAGGGGTAGGTGGTGTCACCTCCTCCTCCTGCTGTTGCTCCTCCTCCTCCTCCTCATGAAACTCATCATTGATTCATCGTTACTAGAAATGGGATCATCAACAAGAGATACATAAACATCATCTAGCTCAAAGTCTTCATACTTGGATTGCTCAACCTTATAACATGATAGAAATTGAAAAAGTTTAACATGCCTAACCAATGATTTTGGTTTGAGTGAAGGGTTCATCTCCTCAACCTTAAAACGCGGTAGAAAAAGATTAACATGCCTAACCAGTTGTTTTCCTTTGAGTGAAGGATACATTCTTGTTAAGGCCATGGTAGGGGAGTTCAACAATCAATACCACCAACATCAACAAAGTTCAACAATCAATGCCACCAACATCAAGGTTCTTAAAGGACTTCATACTCTTGATCAATTGCCAATCTCATACCCTTACACATAATAGAATCAAATGGAAACAATGCAAATCCCCAAACCATGAAACCCTGAAAACTATTAAGTCTGCTTAATTTTGAGTGAAATCTAAAATTCTAGTTTCTTCATATGAAGTCCAATGAGGTCGAAACCACTCTTAAACATCCTGAGTCATTTCATGGTAATGTTAAAAATTTAAGTAAAAGGATGAAAATGAAAAATAAAGGAAATATCACTTTTACTTAAATCGCGATTTAATCGCGATGTTCAAAACCATGGTGAAGATGTCTGTTGGCTGCTCCGTTGTGGGAACATATAGTAACTGAATGGATCCGTCTTCAACAAGCTGGCAAATGTAGTGACAATGAGTTTCCACATGCTTTTTTCGTTCATGGAAGACTGGATTCTTGGCGAGTTTGAGCACTCCCTGATTATCACAGAACAAGGGAGTAGGACCTGCCTGGGAAACATGCATATCCGCAAGCATACGTCAAAGCCAAAGTGCCTCGCAAGATGCCTTAACTGCTCCTCAATATTCTGCTTCTGTCGAGGAGAGAGCCATTGCCTACTGCTTCTTACTAGCCCATGTGATAGCGCCAGATCCCAGACTAAACACATACCCAGTTGTAGATTTACGGTCATCAACCGAACCAACCCAGTCTGAATCTATGTAACCACTGAGTGTAGGATCTGAACTCCGAGTGTACAGAAGTCTATAATCAGGGGTTCCTCTTACATAACGCAACACACACTTTGCTGCTATCCAATGATCAGCGTTAGGAGCTGACATGAAGCGTGAAATGTAGCTCACTGCAAAACTGATATCAGGTCGAGTGGCAGTAAGTAGATGAGGCTGCCCACTAACTGCCTGAATAAAGTTTCATCCATAAGTGGTGAGGATGACTAAGCTGAAAGTTTGAGCCCTGGTTCCATAGGAGTTGTGGTAGGTTTGCAATCCTGCATTCTGAACCTTTCCACAAGATTTCTGGCATACTTGGACTGAGAGAGAAAGATGTTGTTCTCAGTTTGCCAGACTTCCACCCCTAAACAGTAATGAAGAAGCCCCAAATATGTCATATCAAAAGCGCTGCACAAATCCTGTTTGATCCCGTGGATCAAATGTGTTGAACTGCCATTAATAATAAGATCATCCACATAGACAACCACAAACAGAATATCATCACCAGTATGTTTGATATACAGGTTTGCATCAGATGGACTCTGCTGAAAACCATGATCTGTTAGGTACTTATCAATTTTCATGTACCAAGCCCAAGGGGTTTGTTTCAGACCATAGAGTACTTTTACTAATCTAGAAAAATTTTGTGCTTGATCGGCAACCTTGAATCCTGGAGGCTGCGTCATGTAGACTTCTTCCTGCAAGTCACCATTCAGAAAAGCACTCTTTACATCCATTTGATGGACTTTGCAACTGAACTAAGTTGCTAAGGCAAGGACAAGCCGTATGGTACTCATCTTGGTTGTAGGAGCAAAGGTCTTCTCATAGTCTATACCTTCTTTCTGTGAGAATCCTTGAGCAACAAGACGAGCCTTATACTTGTCAAGGGTTCCGTCAGATTTGTATTTCACTTTATACACCCATTTGCAACTAATAGGTGTCTTCCCTGCAGGAATATCAGAAACGGTCCAAGTGTGATTCTTCTGAAGACTCTAGAATTCAGCTTCCATAGCCTGTTCCCACTCAGGTATGCCCTTAGCCTCTGAATAGGTTTGAGGCTCAAAAACACTGTGTATGTTAGCCATAAGAGAAAAATTTACTGTAGGCTGTTGTTTGCTCTTATTTCTGGAAGTTCTCCCTTCAAGGAGTTCATTATCCCGAAGATCACCAATAGTTTTAGCCCACCATTTACGCCGGAGAGTAGAAGAACCAATATCTGGAGGAGGTGGAGGAGGCTCAGGAACAATAGGAGCAGCAGGAGGAGGATTAGTTTCCGGAGGAAGCTCAGGTAGTGCATCATCAAAGACTGATGCTGCATCATCCCTCCCATCAAGTGGACCTAACAGAAGAAAAAACACTGTGAGGCTGATCCTCAGAACATTGCTCAAAAGGAAGGGACTGAAAGAACGCTCTGTCTTCATCAAATACCACATCCCGACTGAAGATAAGACAATCAGTGTCTATATCTATCAGCCTATAGGCCTTGTGGTGATCACTATACCCTGTCATCATGAGTTTCTGGCTTTTGGAATCCAACTTAGAGCGCTTAGCACCGGGAATCCAAACATATGCAACTGAGCCAAAAACTTTGAGATGGTTGATCTTAGGCTTTCGACCAGACCAAACCTCTTCTGGAGTCTTCCCTTTAACAGCCTGAGTAGGTGATCGATTAAGAAGATAGACTGCAGTAAACACTGCTTCAACCCAAAATTTGTTCGGAACGCTCCTATGTTGTAACATAGAACGAGCCATTTCAACAACCGTATGGTTGCGATGTTCTACAACACTGTTCTACTGAGGAGTGTAGGGTGTGGTTAACTGGCGTTTGATGCCATGGGTATCACAGAAGTTGGAAAAAGTAGAAGAACTAAATTCCCCCCCGTTATCTGTCCTAAGAGTTATGATATTACAGCCAAACTCTTTTTCAACTAAGGACTTAAACTTCTGAAAGATGCTAAATACATCAGATTTATGTTTTAAAAAGTACACCCACATTTTTATATTGAAATCATCTACAGTGAGCAAAAAATATTTGCAACCAATAACTGAAGATGTATTCATAGGACCACAAATATCAGCATCAATTAACTGGAGTACCTTAGATGCGCGCCAAGATTCTCCATCCTTGAATGATGACCGATGTTGCTTGCTAGCTTGACAGGCGCCACACACTCCCAAATGCTGTGTCTAAATATCATGTAACCCTAACACAAGTCCCTCCTGAGATAGCTGAGAGAGATACTGAATGTTTAAATGCCCATATCTCTGATGCCACAGAGTGCTGATAGGAGAAACACGAGCTGCTAGAGCCACTTCTGGGGAATCACCGGTGTCAAGAAGCCTGTATAGACCATGATCCTCTAGGCCAACAGCAACCATAAGCCGAGTGTCCCTGTCAATAATGGAGCACTTGTGCGCACTGAACACCACATCGAGCTGAGGAGAGTTTCTCATAATCTGGCTGACAGACAGTAGATTAATTTCCATACCAGGAACATAGTACACATTCAGGAAGATGAGTGTGCACCCACCAGACTGGATCTAAACTGTACCTTTTCTAACCACCGTGTACTCCTCACCTCCGCCGAAGACCACGGAATCACTGAAAGATGAGAAGTCAGTAAACCAGTCACGCCTGTGAGAGAAATGACGTGATGCACCAGAGTCAATGTACCAGGTAGATGACGGGGCGTGATTTGAGTACCTTTTAGCCATAAAGACATAAAAGGCAGATTCCTTCTGCTCGGAATGTTCTGCGACATTTGCTTGCTGATGAGACCCTCCCTGCATCTTCTGTTCAGAAGAAATACTCTGTCGGCAATCTTTCTTCAAATGACCAAACTTGTTACAATAATTACACTGCACATTTTTCTTCTTATCAGGATCATAAGACTGAGAAGAACCAATGTTGTGAACATCGAAATCGGGATAAAATCGGCAAGGATTCAAAAAACCAAAAAATTGTAAAAATCGGGAAAATATTGGTAAAAAATCGGCAAACATCGGCAAAATTAAGATACCATAAAAATATCTTTAAAAATTGGAAAACATTGGCTAGACTAAAAAATCATGATTTCGAGATAACATCGGGATGTTATCGAGATGTTCGCAACATTGAGAAGAACCTGTCTTCTGAAATGACTGAGAGGACTGATATTTGGCAGTAAAAGCATTTTCTGAGGAGGCTGATGAAGCACCACTAACAAACTGCTGTTTCCAACGATCCTGCTGTAGAAGTTTGGTGCATAGCTCTGGAAACTTCAGATCAACATTAGTGGAGGTAATGTTGAGAGTTTCTATAAAGTGTTCATAAGATTTTGGTAGACTTTTCAGGGTGATGACTACCATATCTTCTTCCTCCATGGTCCGACCAATGGCTTCAAGTTGATCTCGAATGGCTTTAATCTTGTTAAGATGGTTCTTGTAAAGACATATGTTCGTCCATCATGATGGAGAACAACTGATTCTTTAGAAAGAAAGCTCTGCTCTTGTCGGATGTCTCGTGCAATTCCTTCAAATGTTTCCAGATTTCGGCAGCTGTTTTGCCAGAAGGGATCTGTGGTAACTGATCATCAGTTACAGAGAGTTTGAGAAGCATAACAGCCTCTCGATTTCGATCATCAAACTTATCTTGATCTGCACCAGGTGTACCAGGACGAGGCTCTTTGCCCAAAACAAGCTGGTCAAGATGCCTATATTAAAAAATGGTCAACATTCTCTGTTTCCAGATGTTATAATTGTTGCCATTAAAGCATTGATTGCCTTCCAACATCAGATTGGTTAGTGAGGCCATTTTTGGATATCTTAGATCACTGATTAGAGATTCCTCCGATGCACAAGTCCAGGATCAAACCCCATAAACCTAAAAAATGAACAGAATAAGAGGGAGATTCACGACATACAGATCAAAACCCATAAACTCCACAATTCAGCTCAAAAATACGGATGATCAGCCAAACGTCAGCAATCCTTTTTCTGATCGAAAAAAAAGAATAACAAAAGAAATCCGATACAACTAAAAGTCAATGCCCAAAAACATCATTTCACTAACCACAATTACTACTGCAATACCAAAATGACAGGACATGCAGGAAAGTGGCAGAAACAACAAGATAGAAGGCACAGTCTCGGAGATCTGCCAGAGAAAAAATTTACCCAAATCATGAAAAGTTGCAATCTGAAAGATCAGTGTATCGAAAACAGTATTTCATGAACTACAATACGTTAATTGTGAGGAGAAACGAGCAGCATTCTGGAAGAAATCTGGGCAGCTTTTGATGAAGAGATGCCTCATAAGATAAGTTGAGCCACAAGGGATCAGAGAAAACCAGATGCTATGCAATCAATCGTATCTGGGAACCCAAAGCGATAACTCGTCAAGGGGATTAGCAGCGGGGATAACACACCAAATGCCCGTAAACGAGAGATTAGACGACAATTTAACAGTGTCACATTGTCTGCATCAATCCGAAGGCAGAAAGAGTGGCCCTGCCCGATTTATAAATTGTAATTCTTATCGAAATGGCGGCTCAAAAATTGTGACGCAAAAAAAAAAAAAAAATTCAGACTTCAAGAGAGCTGTTTCGAAATGAAGCACAGAATTTTTCAAATAATGAAGAATTATTTCGAAAAAAATACCTAAGCTCTGATACCATAATGAATGAATGAATTGAATTGATTTACAATGAGCAGTGAAGCTCAATAAATAATACAACTGTATTTACAGAAACAACAAGTTTCTACTAAGAATATAGAAACAACAAGTTTCTATCATAGATGAGCAGTAAACACTAAAATAACATTATTCTAATACAAGCTAGTTCTTTATGATTTCATTATGTATGCAATCATCCCAGAACCTCTCCCAAGTGGGAAGGGTCTCACGTGCACAAATCCCATCAGCAAAGTTCAGCCATGAACTGGGAAGGCCATTCACTGCAATCCGCACCAACTCAGTGGGTGGAATGACCTCTCCAATTGCTGCTAACTCATCTCTCACATTAGTGATCTTTGTGAGGTATGCAGTAGCACTATCAGTCTTTGTCATCTTAATGGCCTTCAGCTTCTTCATTAGGACCATTTTTCTGTTCTCATTGGTACTCTGGTAGAGATTGGTCAAGGCTGTCCACATCTCATGAGCAAGTCTCTTTCCTCTCACATGAGGAATACAATGGTCTTTAATACCATCCAGAATTCGTCTCTTGCCCTTGTTATTATTCTTATTAAAGTCTGCCAACTGAACAGTGTCAGTAGGCACATTAACAGGGCGTTGTTGGGTACTCATCATTATACCCCAGACTTTTTCCTCCTCAAAGATGCTCTGCATTCTTTCCTTCCATACATTGTAGTTGCTATGCCCATCCAACCTATCCTTCACCCCCAAGCCCAAAGACATGCTTGCTGTCCTAATAAACTGAAAATAACATTGCTGTAATAAAGGTTCTGATTTCTGTGTGTAAAATCAACTTGCTGTAATTTTTCTTCTTGCTGTCCCAAACTGCACTTTTCAGCAAACTAGCTCCGATACCATGTAGAAATTTTAAGACCCGCTCTGATTTTCAGTTTCTCCTTATTTCTCCCATATAGTTAAATACCCATTCCCCTAACCATACATTCAACAAGCTGGAAAAATAAATATTTTCTGAAAACACAAATTCTGGAAATTTCACAGTGCTGAAAATGTAGAAATAAAACTCAAAAAAATAAATAAGCCACATACAAAAATTTGACACGCTGATTTTTGGTCAAGATGACTCTAGAAAAAACCCCCTACAACTCTTGGGGAAAACCAGTTCGGAAGCTTCTCTTTACTTCTGAATTTTCTTTTATAATGAACAGTAAAACACAGTAAAAATTACAGCGAACACAAAATCCACTTATCTCGATTTTTGTGCCAATTTTCCACCTTGAAAATCGTGCCAACAACAAACAGAACATTACAGGAAAAATTATAGCATTAAATGTTGTACTTGCCACCTTGAAAAATGTGCCAGATTCTTCCTGTACGGAAATGTACAGACAGTACATCAGTCCCTCAATTTCTGTGCCCAAAAAAGTTGCATCGAAAATCATGCACTTAACTGTTGAATTTGCTCCTCGAAAACACTGTACCTTGCCTCGAAAAGTGTGCTAACAGTGCTGTACGGATTCTATCTTGGTAACCATGCCAAATAAATGCTGCTGTCTGAAAATGCTGCCTTGGGAAATTTTCTCTCTTGCTATACGGATTTGCTGCTCTCTCTCTGCTCATAAATTTCTCTTTATCTTTCTCTCCTCCTCTCTCAATCTGCTCATGAAACACTGAATGATCTTTTTCTCCTTTTCCTCCTTTAACCTAACCCTAAGTGACTTTTGGGGAATCCCTAAATCCAATGGCTGAGATAGCTTTAGATCTAGGGCTGAAATTAAATGCTCATTTAAATCTCACTTTCTATTTTCTAATTCACCCCACTTTAATAAAGACCCTCTTAGTCATTTATTTCCAAAGTCACTTTTCACTTTCTAATTTCACATTGACTTTATTAAAGTCACTTTAAAGTTAGACTTAGTAACTTTATCACTTAAAGTCACTTTTAAATTAGATTTGACTTTATAACTTATAAAGTCACTTTAGAAGAAAAATTAAATTCTTTTGGACACTTTTCCCTAGCTCAAAGATCAAAGCCTTAGGGAACCACCTGTCCTCCGGTAACCAAATTTCAACACAATAAATAGACAATTGACATATTTATGGAAAGGAAAGACATGATGTATTATTAATAGGATGATAAAGGGAGCAATACAACCAGAAGCCTTGATGTCCATTTTGGGAAGAACTGCCTGAAGAGGGCCAATGCAGATTTTCCTAACAAAAGTTGCATTGCCAGTACTAGACATATGTAGTGAAAAAGGTGACAAGCGCGAGGCATTAGCTATGTATAACGTGATGGGCTTGCAAACAAGTGTTTTTTACAAGTTCTTCAAAATTATTTTAAGTCAAGTCTTCTTCCACTTCTTCAAGGATGTCTGAGACATGTTTCATGGAGAACATATTTTGCGACACTTCAGGATACGAGACTGAGAGTGTGACAAAATACTGTATAACATTTGGATTTTGGGATAATTTATTACTGGATAATCATCTAGTAAACCATCTAAAATAGCCCCAAAAATTATATAGCTTAAATCTATAATTGAATTTAAGCAACCACCTTAATTCACAACTCACATCTCAAAATAAATTGGTGGTAATCTGGGTAGTAGCATAAGTGACCTTAGATTTGGTTTGCGTAGCCTTTGGATTCATAGATTCTAATAGTTAAGTCTCCCTTGTGTTGGACTTGTCCTTCCCTAAAAAAGGAAAGCAGTTGCCTATGTGATAGCGGTAACACTTCTGTGGTACTCTGGTTTTTGTACCTAGTTTGTGAGATATCTGAAATTGGGTGCAAGATTTTTTAATAACAATCTCTTACCTATCATATCATATATTGGATATTGCTTTAAAATTGATGTCTCTACAATCGTTTGTATGCTCTCCCATATTTCTCAACTTGACATTTACTTCTTCCTATTTCTTTTTTCATTGCTTACACCTTGCTACCATAATGCTTACAATCAATCCATGTAACTTTTCTTTGCATCAATCATTGGATATGCAAATTTTTGTATGAAAGTTGGAATCCTTACCTAACCTGTGAAATATTTATCACGATGATGGGAATTAGTCTTTTCCATTTTTTTCCCTTTTTCTCACTCTTCACCTTTTGTCTCTTCTATGTTCACCTCACTAGTTATTAGTTTCCTCTAGGCCGTTATCTTAAGTAGGGCCCATCTCAAGATAACTTCTTCCTAGATGGGACTAGTCACCATGCTCATTCCTACTTTTGTCTTCCTTGGAATGTTGGTCTTCGTTGTTTCATCCTATAAACTGCAACTATGGGATTATATTTGTAATCATTAATCTAGCATATTCTTCTTGAATTTGCTGGTATTTCCCTAATGTCTCACCACTTTTCTTTGCTTTTCCACTATTTGTTATTTTCCTTTTTTCATTCTATCACCACCTATATTTTAGTGTCATAGATTTTTGTTTTCATTGGTACCTGATGTTGAGTTTATAGCACTGGGAAGTGTTCCAAGTCTCAAATTTGGTGGAGAGGCTTGGACAATAGTTATCTAGAGGACCCAGAAATCATTTGTGGAAATTCCATTCGGATATGGCTTTATTAAAATAATTAATTTTTTAATGCAGACCCTAAGTTTAAACTTAGGGAAATTAAATAAATAAAGGGTATTAATAAAGCAGAGTATGAAACTTCTACAAAACGAAGATCAAGTCATCTTTTAGTCTTGATTAACGATATAATCTTGGTTGTTGAGTCCTCAACGAGAAGACTATAAGAAGAGGCTCGAGGGTCATTTGGAAATCAAGCTGGGGACATTCTCAGTACCCTAAGGAAATCAATTCTGAAGCAAGAGAATTCGAATTCAGTGGGTGCGTCTGTAGAGGCGGGATTGTAGAAGCAGAAGGAGGAGGGAGGATTCAGTTAACGGAGAAGAAGAAGGCAAGAGGATGAAGGGAAGGGTGTGTTGATCGGCAGCAAGAACCCCTCCACGCAGAGTTACGCAGTCTAGAGAGGGATTGCGCAGAGCTCACACGTTGGATGACGCAGAGGGCGTAGGAGATCACCCCAAGGGTCAGAAACACTTCTGAAGGTTCTAGAAAATTCAGCCAAGTGTATGCTAATTTTACTTTGCTCATCAATATTTCTTGTAAATGAATTTTTCATTACTGAAGATATATACAAAACCCTCATTTGCTGCACCAGTTTTCTCACATTTGGTTTTTCAGGGACAATTGTCCAAAAATAACTGTGTTCATATGGTTGATTCTATTGTGCTACTTGTGTAATTTCTGTTCTTATGCTTTTGATCAGAGTGAAGTACTACAAATGTGTTTTTTCGGAATTCACTGAAGCATTTGTAAATAGCTTATCTCATTAGTAGGAGAAATAAACCAATCATTGCAGTAATAATTTTCATATCTGAAAATTTCACATGGTATCAGAGAAAAAGGCTAAAGACAGAAAGGGAGGATCTGCCATGGACCAAAGATCCAACATCCAGAAGGGTTCACATAGTCCTCCAGAGCACGTAGAAATGCAGAGAGAACACGTCATGAAAGTGTTGGCATCCAGACTAGAGAAGGATCTTGCTTGTGTGTCGAGCACAACTCCTCCAAGTGTTTGGTATATTGACAGTGGAGCATCTGCTAACATGACGGGGTTTCGAGAACGTTTTTCGAGCTACCAAGAAGAATAGATGATTTCCAGATAACTATGGGAAACAAGGCCAAATGTATCCCTGTTGGAAGAGGTACCATAACATTTCAGATAGAAGTTGGCAACAAGATTCAAGCCACGAATGTTCTGCATGTACCAGGGTTGGGGATGAATTTACTCTCTGTGTCTCAGCTTCAGAACAAGGGATATGACGTATAATTTATTGGAAATAAAGGTGTATGTCAAACATCCTAGCTGGAGCAAGAAGGCACAAATTGGAATAAGGAGTCATAAGCTATATAAACTCCAGCTTGAATCCCCAATGGCCCTGATTGGCAGTACGAACGACAGATATCTGAATGAATTATGGCACAGAAGGATGGGGCATCTACATCATGGAGCCTCGAGGGTTCTCAAGAATACTGTCATATGAGCTCCTGAACTTAGCACGAGGAGAGATGAAGTCTGTAGGGGATGCGTACTAGGGAAATATGCTAAAACAACGTTTCCAAGAAGCAGCAGCAGGGCCAAGAGTGTATTGGAATTAATACACTCAGATATTTGCGGTCCAATGTCCACAACCGCTCTCAGTGGTGCAAAGTATTTTGCTACCTTTATTGATGATCATTCCAGTAAGACTTGGATCTATTTTCTCAAAACCAAAGATGAAGTCTTTGATCGGTTCAAAGAATTCAAAGCATTGGTAGAAAATTCAACAAGAAAGAAGATCAAGAAGCTGTGATCAAATAATGGTGGAGAATATATCGATAAGGACTTCACCAATTTCTATGCAAGGGAAGGCATCAAGAGACAATGGACAACTCCATACAATCCAGAGCAAAATGGAGTTGCAGAAAGGAAGAACCGGACCATAATAGAAGTTGCAAGGGCAATGCTATATGACCTAGATATGCCCAAATTTTTGTGGGAAGAAGCCTGCAATACAACGGTATATGTGTAGAACACAGTTCCCCATAGAGCATTGGGGAAGGTAACTGTTGAGATTTTGTGTATTTGGGGTAGCATCAGTTGTGCTCTAGCTCCCAAATTTTGTGGAGGGACTAGAGTACACTTGATCTACAAGACCTAGAAATTGATTTGAGAAATTTCATCTGGTTTAGGAGATATTAATTTAATTAATTATTTTAATGTATTTCCTAAGTTAAAACTTAGGGAACTTAAATAATTAAAGTGAATTTAATTAAACATGTGATGAAATTGTCATAAGTCACACGGATCAAGCTTTCTTTTAATCTTAGCCATTGATTCAAGATTTGATCATGGTCGTTGGTTTCTCAACGAGAAAAGTATAAAGGAAAGGCTTGGGGTCATTTGTAAAGACATACAGAGGCAGAGCATTGAAGCTAAGCTGAGATTCTAGGGCAGGGTTTTCTAAGAATACTCAGAAGTGTTTCAACTGCAGAGAGGGGAATTTAGGCCAAGGGGATGATTTGATCCTGGGGTCTAGAATACACAAGAGACAGAGATCAGCTCAAAGATAGCGCAGAAGAGAAGGGAAGCTACAGCAGCAAGGACAACACAGTCCCTCCAAGGACAACATTATTTTCAGCAGGAAACCCTTAAAGGGTTATGCAGAGACCCTAAGAGGTAGCCTAGGGCCTGTGTCACACAGTCTGGGGTAACGCAAACCTTTCCGGAGCAGCGCTGAGTGTCAGAGGGGCTTTAGAGGCTGACGCAGACGCTTTTAGGGGCAGCGCTGGGGTTTCTAGGCCCTAATCTTGGCTGAGTTCTATAAATCCCGTTTGAGGGTGTGGACCAGTCATTATTTTGGCCCTAGATCAGCTAGTGAGTTGTAGATCTAGTATTTCTCTGTCGGGTTTTCCAGATCTAGAACCCAGGCTTGTTGTATTCATAAAATTATTAATAATAAAACCCTCCAGCAGCCAAAGACCGGTTTTCCTGCATTGGGTTTTTCTGGGGACTATTTGTCAAGAAATAACTGTCACTTTGTCTATGTGTGCATGAAATTGTTCTAGATCTGGATTGGTGGAGATCTATTATGTGTTTTGCTTTGATTTTAACTTGAATTTATTCAGTTAATAACTTGTCTAAGTAGGAGGAGCATTACCAGATTAAAAGTAATAATTTCTGCATAAAGTGTAAAGATTCAGAAATTTCCACATGGTATCAGAGCAATTGCAGATCTAGGAGGGTCACCAGCAAGAATCTGAAGGTTCTAGCTGCAGGAAGCAGTTGGAAAAGCAGCAAAAATGCAGATCTGAAGGGACAACACAGTTTTCAGAGGCAGATTCACGTAGAGGGAAGGGTGACGTTGTTTAACATTATCTCCTAGCAAGCCCACGAAATTACTGCGCAAAGGCAGCTCAGAAACAGTGCTGGATTGGTCTAAACTAGCCAGTGTGATTCAGATATAAATGTGTCAGATCCAGAAAAGACTGCAGAAAAGCTGCAGAAATTCTGAAGGTGCTGGTGGGGTTAATTTTCTGAAGTTTTCAGATTTTTAGCCTTAGCACAAGTGACAAAGAGCGGGAAGAGATCAGCTTCTCAGAGAGTTTCTAGCCAAAGGAAACTTGCAGTTTAATCAAAGGATCAAAGAAGAAGCTGAATCATAGTTGATTTGGTAGATTTCCAAGGAGGGAAATCAGCTGTCAGAGGGAGCAGAAGGTGCCTGTTTCACCAAGGGCCTTAGATCCATTTCTCTAGCAAAGAGAAAATGATGTTCCAACACATTCTGAGCAGATGGCTCCTCATGGAATGCGTGATCAGGATAGGCTGGATGGCCTCTCAAACTTTTCAGTTTGGAAGGCAAGGATCTTGATAGTCCTCGAGGCATACAATCTTAGAGACCATGCAAAGCAAACTCTGGCCACACCGACAGATCCGGATCTCCTTTGGAAGCATAAGGAGGTTGCTAGGCATGCCAAGCGATTGATTATGGATAGAATCAATGACCATATTGTACCACACTTAGCTGAGAAGAAGATAGCTAACGAGATGTGGAAGGCCTTGACCTCCCCGTATGAGGGAAAATCTGTCCAAAGAAAGATGTTGTTGGAGACTCAGATGAGGTCATTCATGATGACCAAGGGAGAAGACATGGAGCATTTTCTCTTCAGATTGCAGTCAATCAGAGTTCAACTGAATGCAATGGGTGCAAAGGTGGATGATGATGTGATAGTCAGGACTACCCTCAATGCAGTCATAGAAGAGTGGGAAACCTTTGTCCAAAGTATATTGGGCAGAGTGGACCTCCCAGATTGGGATAGCTTCTGGTCAATTCTGCGTCAAGAAGAACTCCGCAGATTCACCAAGAAGCAGCACAACTCTGGATTGAGAAAAGTGAAGAAAGAAGATGAAGAAGATGCAGCCTTGGCATCAAAGAAGCAGCCAAAGAAAAAGAAGGATCTCTCAAAGATCAAGTGCTTCCAGTGTGGTGAAATGGGACATTTTTCTAGCAATTGTCCTGAGAAGAAAGGACAAGGAATCTTCTTCTTCCAAAGAAACTATGGCAGATGATGGGTCAGGAGATGATGCAGCCATGAGCGCTCATGAACCACGGAGGTGGGGTGACATGGATATGTAGAGGAGCTACATAAAAGTAAGGCGGGATCCTTGAACAACTCATCTCTTTGATCACATGCGAGCCTTAAGACAGTAGATAGTAGCCTTAAGACAGTAGCAGGACAAGTGGAGCAGTGGGTGCATAGATCACAGATGAAGCAGGTAGAGGCAGATCTGAAGATTGGAAGGAGCAGCGCAGAGCAAGGCAGCAGCAGCGTAGAAGCAATAGCAGTGTAGAGGTTGATGTGACTTCAACAGCGCAAAGAAGAGCTGCTTACACAGTGCAGAGCTGCAACAACGTAGAAAGCTTCAGAGGAACAACGCAGTGCAGCAGCAGCGTGATAGATTTCAGCACAAGGCGCTGATGTGAGTCTGATTACGTAGACAGAGCTGTAGTTGAGCATCGTTCTTTAGATGCCAACAAAGATCTGTAGCCTATGGAGCTTCAGTGATGAGGATACAACCCATCTGACTTGTTTGTCAAATATTGGGTAGGAGATTTAGTTGGTTCTCTCAAAAACTGAAGTTGCAGTGCAACAGATCAACAGTGGCAGTGCTATGAGTAGCACAGATGCACAATATTGAGAGGGAGCTGCAGTACAGATGTTGCAGTGGCAGTGGTAGAGTCATGGGTAGCAGTAGTGCAAAGTTGAGTGGCAACAGTCCAAGCTTCAACAACACAGAACCAGTGCCCAAAATCATGTAATGCATAGTGTGATGTATTACTAGAGCACACCCTTGATGCTAAGAGGGAGTGTTGAGATTTTGTGTATTTGGGGTAGCATCAGTTGTGCTCTAGCTCGCAAATTTTGTGGAGGGACTAGAGTACACTTGATCTACGAGACCCAAAAATTGATTTGGGAAATTTCATCTGGTTTAGGAGATATTAAATTAATTAATTAATTATTTTAATGTATTTCCTAAGTTAAAACTTAGGGAACTTAAATAATTAAAGTGAATTTAATTAAACATGTGATGAAATTGTCTTAAGTCACACTGATCAAGCTTTCTTTTAATCTTAGCCATTGATTCAAGATCTGATCATGGCCGTTGATTTGTCAACGAGAAAAGTATAAAGGAAAGGCTTGGGGTCATTTGTAAAGGCACATAGAGGCAGAGCATTGAAGGTAAGCTGAGATTCTAGGGCAAGGTTTGCTAAGAATACTTAGAAGTGTTTCAGCTACAGAGAGGGGAATTTAGGCCAAGGGGATGATATGATCCCAGGGTCTAGAATACCTGAGCGAAGATTAGCTCAGATAATGAAGAAGAAGGAAGGCTGCGGGGAGCAAGGGCAGTGCGGTCCCTCCGGGAACGGCGTGATTTTGAGTGGAAACCCTGAGAGGGTGAGGAGACCACAGGGAGCAACAAGGTGCGTCACCTATTAGGGTATAGGACCTTTGGAACTGAGGTCGAGAGGGAGCTTGAGGCTGACGTAGAGGCTTCAGGGGCAGCGTTGGGGTTTCTAGGCCCTAATTTTCGCTGAGTTCTATAAATCCCGTTTGAGGGAGTGGATTAGTCATTATTTTGGCCCTAGATCAACCAGTGAGTTGTAGATCTAATATATCTTTGTCAGGTTTTCCAGATTTGGAACCCAGGCTTGTTGTATTCAGAAAATTCTTAATAATAAAACCTTCCAGCAGCCAGAGACCGGTTTTCCCGCGTTGGGTTTTTTCGAGGACTATTTGTCTAGAAATAACTATGTCACTTTGTCAATGTGTGCATGAACTTGTTCTAGATCTAGATTGGTGGAGATCTGTTATGTGTTTTGCTTCGATTTTAACTTGAATTTATTCAGTTAATAACTTGTCTAAGTAGGAGGAGCATTACCAGATTAACAGTAATAATTTCTGCATAAAGTGTAAAGATTCAGGAATTTTCACAGTAACTCTTGAGAGTGTGTTCACAGGAAGCAACCCGGAGGTGAGCCACATCAGGATATTTGGCAACATGGTGTACTGCCACATTCCAAATGAGAAGAGGAAGAAGTTGGATTAGATTGGAGAAAAGGGTTTTCTTGTGGGCTATAGTGAACATGCGAAAGCATATCGCATCTATATTCCAGAAATCAGGAAAATCGTAGTAAGGAGGGATGTGAAATTCATGGAGGAGAGAGCCTTCAGGAAATCTCGAGAAATAGCTACAAATACACAGATTGAGGAGGATCCACTAGTACAACCTCAACAACCTACAGAGGATGGGGCAAGTGCCTCTCCAAGGCACAAGGATTTTGAGGAGAGTTCCTCCGAAGAAGAACAAGGGGAGCAGGTTAGACCGCCCACCACCAGTGTGAGACCGAGCAGAGAACTTCAACAAATTCTGAAGGATGTAGAAGAATTTGTTGGAGCCCCTAGAGATGGGAAGAGGGTACGGAAGCAACCTGACAGATACCAGGCCCTGGTAGCTCAGGTTGGAGAACCTTGCAGCTTTCGGGAAGCATCTCAGCATCAAGTGTGGGTCGATGCCATGGTGGAGGAGTATAGCTCCATCATGACAAACGACGTCTAGGAAGTAGTCTTTAGACCACAGGACAGATTAGTTGTAGGATCTAGGTGGATCTACAAGATCAAGTATGTTGCAGATGGCAGCATAGAGAAGTTCAAGGCCAGATTTGTAGCTAAGGGGTACGCACAAAAGGAAGGGATCAATTATGAGGAAACCTTTGCCCCTGTAGCTCGCTACACTTCTATCAGATCCGTCATCTCTCTAGCAGCCTCGATGGGATAGGAGATTCACCATATGGATGTCAAGACAACGTTCTTGAACGGGGTGATAGAGGAGGAAGTGTACATAGAACAACCAGAGGGCTTCGAGACACATGAGCAGAAGACTCATGTTTGCAGGCTTAAGAAAGCCTTATATGGTTTAAAACAAGCCCCTAGGGTATGGTATGGGCGAATTGATAGCTACTTGCAGAAGATGGGGTTCGTCAAGAGTGATGCAGATCCCAATCTCTACTACTTGAGAGTAGGGGATGAGCCGTTAATTCTGGTATTATATGTGGATGATCTGTTTCTTACTGGATCATCTAAGCTCATCAAGGACTGAAAGGAGAATTTGGCTACAGAATTCAACATGAAGGACCTGGGGCAGATGCACTATTATCTTGGATTAGAAGTCTGGCAGTAGAAGGGGGAAATCTTCCTAGGGCAAGGAAGATACACTACAGAAATCCTAAAGAGATTTCAGATGGAAGACTGTAGACCCATGGCCACGCCAATGATTACTAACTGGAAGAAGATAGACACAACGGTAGATGATGAGGCTGATCCCACTTTGTATAGGTAGCTCATCAGATCATTGATGTATCTGGTCAATACTAGACCAGACATCTGTTATGCAGTGAATACCCTCAGTCAATTCATGGTGGAATCAAGGACTCACTGGGCAACAGCCAAACAAGTTCTCATATATCTTAAGGGGACAATCAAGTATGGATTGAAGTACACCAAGGGCAATGAGGTCTTGTTGAGTGGGTTTACAAATGCAGATTGGGCTGGAAGCACAGTGGATCGGAAGAGTATCAGTGGGTATTGTTTCAATCTCAGATCAGGAATGACCTGTTGGTGTAGCAGGAAATAGAAGTGCGTAGCACTAAGTTCAGTTGAGGCAGAGTACATGGCAGCAAGCACAGCTTCGTGCGAGGCCATATGGCTTGGTAAGTCACTCTTGAACCTACTTAAGAAGAGGATGGAACTGACCAGGATTATGTGTGATAATCAGAGTTGCATTCAGTTCTCTGAGAATCCTGTGTTTCATGACTGGTCGAAACACATTAACATTTGGTGCCACTTCATCAGGGACTATCTCCAATGGGGAGCAGTGCAGTTGAGGTACACTCCTATAGGGGAACATGTTGTAGATATCCTCACCAAGGCTCTAAGTAAGATTAAGTTCACTTACTTCCGAGAGAAGATGGGGATGGTCGAGAACCCCTTCCATTAGAGGAACGGGTGGTCTACAGAAACAGAGGGAGCTGCAGTATGGATGAGGCAATGGCAGAGACAGTGTCACAGGCAGCAGTACAGAGGGCAGCATCGCAGAGATGAGGGGCAGCAGCGAGGACATCATCAGCGCAGCAGATGTTCTAGAGTCAGAGCAGTACAGTGGTATCTTGCTTGAACACTTTCCTCGCTAAGAGGGAGTGTTGATTTTATAGCATTGGGAAGTGTTCCAAGTCTCAAATTTGGTGGAGAGACTTGGAAAACAATTATCCAGAGAACCCAGAAATCGTTTGGGGAAATTTCACTCGGATATGGATTTATTAAAATAATTAATTATTTTAATGCAGACCCTAAGTTTAAACTTAGGGAAATTAAATAATTAAAGGGTATTAATAAAGCAGAGTGTGAATCTTCTAGAAAACGAAGATCAAGTCATCTTTTAATCTGAGCCATTGATTAACGATATACTCTTGGCCGTTGATTCATTAGCGAGAGGACTATAAGAAGAGGCTTGAGGGTCATTTGGAAATCATACTGGGGACATTCTCAGTACCCGAAGGAAATCAATTCTGAAGCAAGAGAATTTGATTTCAGTGGGTGAGTCTGTACAGGCGGGATTGCAGTAGCAGAAGGAGGAGGGAGGATTCAATTAACGGAGAAGCAGAAGGTAGGAGGATGAAGGGAAGGGTGTGTTGATCGACAACAAGAACCCCTCCACGCAGAGTTATGCAGTCCAGAGAGGGACTGTGCATAGCTCATACGTTGGATGACGCAGAGGGTGTAGGAGATCACCCCGAGGGTCAGAAACACTTTTGAAGGTTCCAGAAAATTCAGCCAGGTGTATGCTAATTTTACTTTTCTCATCAGGACTCTTGTAAATGAACTTTTCATTAATGAAGATAAATACAAAACCCTCATCTGCTGCACCGGTTTTCCCACATTGGGTTTTTTCAGGGACAATTGTCCAAAAATAACTGTGTTCATATGGTTGATTCTATTGTGCTAATTGTGTAATTTTTGTTCTTATGCTTTTGATCAGAGTGAAGTACTGCAAATGTGTTTATTTCAGAATTTACTGAAGCATTTGTAAATAACTTATCTCATAAGTAGGAGAAATAAACCAATCATTGCAGTAATAATTTTTAGATCTGAAAATTTCACACCTCACTATCACCATTGGCGGTCATCCCCTTGTTTATTCATTATTATTGTTGCCTCATGTAGCCTTTTCTAGTGCCTTTATTGAGTCACTCCCTCTCATGCTATAGCTACCATGGTACTAGTATTTCGAGACGTTTCCTTCATTGGTGCACCAATAGTCTTCAGATCTCTTGCTCCCTAACTAACTCCATTTTGGCATTGTTAGCTGTTACCTTCATCAGTGTTTGATGAGCTACACCACCTTTGATGTGTTGATTTTTAAGTAGCATCGAATGTGCTCTAGCTCTGAAACTTTGTGGAGGGGCTAGAACACATGAGGTCTCCAAGACCCAGAAATCGTTTGGAGAAATTCCACCCAGAGCTTAAGTTATTCAAATAATTAATTATTTTAATGGAGACCCTAAGTCTAACTTAGGGAAATTGAATAATTAAAGTGAATTAATTTAAACATGTGGGTGAGAATGTTCTAAGTGATGAGGATCAAGTCTTTTCTAATCTTAGTCGTCTATTAGAGATTAGATCACGGTTGTTGATTTCTCAACTGGAAAAGTATTAAAGGAAGGCTTGGGGTCAGTTGGAGAACACACAAAGTAGCAGCACTTGAGCTAAGTCAAAATTCTGGGGCGCAGTTTGTCGAGAATTTCAGAGTGAGCTTGCAGTGCAGTGAGGGGCAGTTCAGCAGTGGGATTTTGGATCCAAGGTTGAGAATACAGTTGTAAAGAGGCAGATCTACCTAGGAGAGACAACGCAACCCTTGAGAGGGTGACGCAGGCCTAGCTTGGATGACGTAGGCCCAAAGGGGTGACACAGTCTAGGAGGAGGTGACGTAGAGCCAGAGGCTGCAACACTGGGGTTTCTTTGTGGCAGATCGGGCTCAATTTTAGCAAATCGAAGAAGGGTGATGCAACCATTAGGAAGGGTGACGCAGTTCCAGCGCAGATCTTGTTGGGGACTATGTAGGCACCTGTGGGGTTCATCATTCTAACGCTGGATCAACAATAATATTTATCTCCAGATAGATGTACTTCTGCTAAGGAAATTATATGTTGGGTGAGACGTTTATGGCACCCTAGTTTATATTCAGAAATCTGCATAATAATAAAAACATTCAAGATCTGCTGCACCGGTTTTTCTGCATTGGGTTTTTCTGGGGACATGTGTCCGAAAAATTATGTGTCCTTTGTCTAATGGTTTCTTATTATTCAATACTTGATCTGTATAGTTGTGTAGGTTGCAGTGTATTTACTTTGATGTTTTACTGAATAATTCAGAAAATAACTTGTTAAGTAAATCAAATAAGTAGGAGAAGTCAATCAAATTTACTGCAGTAGGATTTCTGTTTAGTAGATTCAGAATTTTTCACATGGAATCAGAGCATTTGCAGATCAGGAAGAGCTGAAGCCATCAACAGAAGACTGAAGAAAATTTGCTGCAGGAAGGCAGCTGTCCTGAGTGACAGCACAGATCTAGAGAGGCAAGGAAGGGTGACGCAGTCACCTGTGGAGCTCACGTAGAAGGACGCAGAGCAAGGAGAGGTGACGTTGTGGCTGTGCAGAGGCATCGTAGTGCTTGTTGGCCCAGTGCAGAAATTCTGAGCCTCCGGTTGTCGTGGCTGGAACTGCAGATCATTTTTTTTCAGTAGTTGTTGGTGGGGCATTGTTTCTATTGGTGCAGAACAATGTCTAGCAGGGCATGGAAAAGTAAGGGGAAGCAGTTCCTCAAAAGACTTCTCGCCAAGAGATCTAGATCTAGTGTTGATCAGCAACAAAGAGTGATCGGAGAGGGCTGATTCGACATCAGTTGGCGGAGGATTTCCGGGAGGGAAGTCGGTTTTCAGAGGGAGCGTGATTCCTTAGAGGGTTTCTAGTGCCAAGAAACCTAGATCCGAGTTTTTTCTGGGGAAACAGCAAAAGAGGGAGAAGTGAATCAGTTCGACATATTTAGTTGAGCAAAGATGGTTGCAGATGGACTGAGGGATTAGGACAGGTTGGATGGTGCATGCAAATATTTCATCAAGAAGGCCAGGATCCTATCCGTCCTGGATGAGTATCACATCAAGCATCTCGCCGAGAGCGTAGTTGTTGTTCTTGCTAACGCTGATCAATTGAAGAAGTATGAGGAAGCTCAAGCGAAGGCAAAGCACTTGATCTTGGATGGGGTCAAGGATCATGTGGTCCCACACATTGTTGAGAAGAATACAACACATGATATGTGGACGTCTTTGACCACATTGTATCAGGGGACTTATTTCCAGAGGAGAATGCTTTTGGAGAATCAACTTCGGTTATTTCAGCTGTTGAAGGGAGAAGAGATTGACCCCTTCCTCATTAGATTGTAGGTTGTCGTAGGGGCCACACCTCATGAAGGTCTTATGGTGAGGATTGCTCTGAATGCAGTTACCGATGAGTGGGAGAACTTTGTCCAAGGCATTTGGGGCAGAGCAACACTTCCAATTTGGGAAAACATGTGGGCAACTCTTCAACAAGAAGAGATCAAGAGGATGACCAAGGCGGGCATGAGCAGCGGAGGGATCAAGATCAAGGAGGAGGAGGAAGATGCGGCTCTCGCATCTAAGGGACAACATGGGCAGCAGAGGAAGAAGAAGAAAGACCTTTCAAAGGTCGAGTGCTTAAGGTGTGGTGAACTAGGAAATTTCGCCACACAATGCCCTCAGAAGAAGAAAGGTGAAAACAAATCTGATTCAAAGGCTATTGCAGTTAAGGACGATGATGGAGATGATGATGATGTGGCCATGAGTGCTCATGTGCTTCGAGAGAAGAGGTGGGGCGACATTGATCTGTAGCTCTTTTGAGCTTCAGAAGAAGAGGCGGGATCCTTGAGGTGCCCAAACTCTTGGATCACATACGAGCTACGGGAGCCCTTAATGACAGTAGCAGGATGATTGGAGTCAGTTGGTGCGAAGGATAATGGAGTAGCATTGGCAGAGCTAGGACGTTGAAGTCTTGAGCAGAGGCAGCAACATCATAGCAGTAACGCGGAGGTTGATGGATTTCAACAGCGCAGAGGCAGTGCTTATGCAGTGTAGAGCAGCAGGAACGCAGATCTCTAGAGGGTCAACATAGATTAGCAGCAGAGAGTGCTTCAGTATTGAGGTGCACTCAGACTAACTTGTATGTTGAGTCTTTGGGTGATGTTTTTCAGTTGCTTACTTCTCAGCAACTGAGTTGCAGTGAAACAGTTAGCAGTGGCAGTGCTATGGGCAGCATGATGCAACATTTGATAGGGAGTTGTAGTACAAATGAGGCAATGTCAGTGGCAGTGACATGGGCAGCAATACAGAAGGTAGCAGCGCAGTGGATGAGGGGCAACAACCAAGCATCAACATCGCAGAGGACCGATGACATGGATCAGGGTGATGCTTCAAGTTGAAGTGTTGCTAGAGCACATTCCTTGCTAATAGGGAGTGTTGATTTTTGGGTAGCATAGGATGTGCTCTAGCTTCGAAACTTTGTGGAGAGGCTAGAATACATGAGATCTCCAAGACCCAGAAATCGTTTGGAGAAATTCCTCCCGGAGCTTAAGTTATTCAAATAATTAATTATTTTAATGGAGACCCTAAGTCTAACTTAGGGAAATTAAATAATCAAAGTGAATTAATTTAAACATGTGGGTGAGAATGTTCTAAGTGAGGAGGATCAAGTCTTTTATAATCTTAGCCGTCAATTAGAGATTAGATCACAGCTGTTGATTCGTTAACTAGAAAAGTATTAAAGGAAGGCTTGGGGTCAGTTGGAGAACACACAGAGTAGCAGCACTTGAGCTAAGTCGAAATTCTAGGGTGTTGTTTGCTGAGAATTTCGGAGTGAGCTTGCAGTGTAGTGAGGGGCAGTTTGGCAGTGGGATTTCGGATCCAAGGCCGAGAATACAGTTGTAGAGAGGCAGATCTACCCAGGAGAGACAACCTAGTGCTTGAGAGGGTGATGCAGGCCCAGCTGGGCTCACGCAAAGCTGGTGTAGGTCCATAGGGGTGACGTAGTCCATGAGGAGGTGATGCAGAGCCAGAGACTGCAGTGCTGGGGTTTTTGTGGGGCAGATCAGGCTCAGTTTCAGTAGATCGAAGAAGGGTGATGCAGTTCCAGCGCAGAGCTTCTTGGGGACTGCGTAGGCACCTGTGGGGTTCCTCATTCTGATGTTGGATCAACCGTGATATATGTCTTTGGATAGAGGTAATTCTACCAAGGAAATTCTCTGTTGGGTGAACCGTTTATGGCACCCTAGCTTGTATTCAGAAATCTGCATAATAATGAAACCATCAAGAGCTGCTACACCGGTTTTCTCGCATTGGGTTTTTCTGGGGATATTTGTCCAAAAAATTATGTTTCCTTTGTCTAATGGTTACTTATTCTTCGGTACTTGATCTGTATAGTTATGTACGCCGCAGTGTATTTACTTTGATGTTTTACTGAATAATTCAGAAAATAACTTGTTAAGTAAATCAAACAAGTAGGAGAAGTAAATCAGATTTACTACAGTAGGATTTCTGTTTAGTAGATTCAGAAATTTTCACATGATGTCCTTTCTTGATGTGCATGGGAATTGCCACCTTTTGCTTTTGATGGTGATTCAACATTGTCATTGACTCCCTTGTTTTCTCCTCTCACTTTTTTTCTCCTCTTGTACTTCCTAGGGAGTTGGTGTCACCTTCACTCCTCATTGGGGTAACATTTTAAGATTATCATCATAGAAACATACCTTATTTTGGTAATGAGATCACCATGCTTACATTTTTCACGTTTTTCAACAAATTCCAACATTGAGACATCTGTTTTGTTCAATTAAGTATAGGTAGCATATTTGTAGCTCTCCTTAATTTTTTTTTCATTTAGTTTATTTCATCTATTCTTCTTGCTTGACACTACTCACATCTAGCTTGTTAGGAGATCCAAGTGGTATCTCTTCTCTCATATGGTTTGCCTTAAACTAGGTCTTGCATTCCTTTGCCTAGCTCTTGAATAAGTGTAGGTATGTATCTCTTACACTCTCCTCCTTACATTGCATTTTGTCATTTACTTCAAAGTCTTGCTGCTATTCTATTTCCATGGTAGTTAAGCTTCGTACTCATTGTCTTATTCTAGTATTTGCATATCATAGTTAAGTTGTTGCATTTTTTTTTTAAGTTAGAATTGTTCTTTATTCTCTCCCTTATTCTATGTTTGACATGTATCTTTTCTTCTTGCTCAAGTCAAGAATCCAAGGTATTATCACACCTACATAGTTTTCTTTGGCAATGAGATTAGCACACTCACACCGTTTTGCATGTGTAACATCCTAGTTTTTATCCTTGGATTAGCAATATGTATTTGAATTTTGTACATATAATGCATGGATAGGACCGAAGCTATGTAAAATGAAAACATGGAACCTTAAAAGTAATGATAAAATACATCACTAGTTGCAGATGAGGACAAGAACATGGACTTTGAGAATTATTAATATTCATTAAAATCGACATGACTCTCTTTCTCTCTCTTTACACACACACACACACACACACACACACAAAGAGAGAGAGAGAGAGAGAGAGAGAGATTTATTCACTTAGGCTAACCCTAGGTTGGGGATAACCCTAATATTGGATGGAAGAAAGATTTACACAATATCATATGTACATTTACAAGCCCATTCGAGGTTAAAGTCTATCCTTCCCCTTATGCACTTTTTGCAGCATATCAAGACACAAGTATAATAAAAATTTGCAAACAACTATGGGTACTACTGCTGAATTGCATCATCATTCTCCTATTTGCATCTGCAAGCTTGTAACAAGGTCATTGGACATGTACCAAATTGATAGCTCTGTTCTAGAGTACCTTGATTTTCTGTTCACTATGTGCACCAATGGGACCTGGAATTCTTCTTGTGTTTCACCTTTATGAACAATCCATTCAATATGATCATCATCAAACTGAACTTGAAATTTGCCATACCCATGTTTCGTAAAATCTTGTGAGCATTGTATTCCATGATCTTAAGTTTATGCCTAGTGGAGTGATCAACGCTCTGCATCATGAGCTAATAGGAATTCCACCCATGAGCAAAAAATTGCCTCTCATCCACCATAAATCAAGATCCAGTTCACTGAGCAAAACTTATACTGAGCCATGAATCTGTCGAGCCCTTAAAAGCTCACCGTATACATATTCTTAAAGAGTATGATTAGAGAAGAGAAATTTGATGAGCAATTTTTCTTTTCCAGTCATCTCTAAATTGTTTGAAGTTTGAACTAAGAAGCTCTTGCACAACTAGTATATCAGATACTTCTGCAATAGCTTACCTGTTGGTCGTATTGTTCTGCTACCAGCATAGAACCACCATTATCATTTCTTCATTTTGTTGATCCTCAATCAAGCTAACCAATGCATGACAAGTTGTCATTACATTGGTCGTTCTTGCAAGCCCATCATGCTGGAAGAGATCACCAAGTGCAAGAGTAGCCAATAATCTAGCAGGCTACTCAATGACTATCCTGTTTGAGGTGTGTGCATTTTGAAGCACTTCTTCATTTTGATGCACACCCAAACCTTCGATGTTACACTGCTACCAACCATTTCTTGTTGCCTTGTAGTGTAAGCATATGTGACATGTCACATTTGGTCCTTCAGAAACTTTGCCTTTAAGAATAGGAAAATTGTCCATATCATTGGCTTCTACTTTTGCATTAGATTCCAAGGAATTTTCCTTTTTATTTGTTTTCATATACATTGGAAAACTTGAAATTGGAAAATCTTTGCCAAGCCCAGTTAGTTTCAGATTTATTCCCTGAGCCTAGACTAGTCCAGGAACAACAGTGGTCACCTTTCCAAAGACTTCTTCAGGTACTGCACCTTGCAAAGCTGTAATTAGTGTGTCTCCTCACTCCACGGCATTTAAAAGTTAAAACCTGTTGTCTTTATTCATCAGATAGAGTACATGGCATAGTTACATCAAACATCTTCATGATAGTTTGTGCCATTTGTAGAATTTGACCCCCTTCAACTTCATCTTGGGCACTTTGTGATTCTTCAATTGTACATGTTGCTTCTATTGAGTTTCCTTCTTTGAACATGATTCCTATAGTTGACTCAAGCTAATTATAGTTTCAACTTTAGTCTGAAGCTTCATATTCTTTACTTCTGCATTATCCTTTTGTTTGTTTCATTTGTAATAGCCAGTCTTAGAAGTCACTACGATACACATGAGCTATGATGGAATTACAAGATGTGTTGAGCTGGAGCTTGCTTGGCACTCAATGGCTATGCTAAGATTCATTGCATCACATAGGTGACCTCACCCTTTCTTTTCATCATCTTTCTTTAAACAATCATCTATGTTATGACTATTACCAATTGTATCCAAAATTCAAATAGGCCATATCAGGTAAAGTAGTAAGAACACTGTCAAGTTTTTCCCACCAACATATATTACTGCTCTTCAATAGAAGAAACAACAACTAGTTCAGGTTTAAAGTTTCTATATGGACTGTTTGGATGTAATTGTTTTCCAAACAATCCTGGACTTAAAAGAACAAGAACTAGAGAAGATAATGGGGCATTGTCAATAAGAATACCTAGAGAAATAGAGTCACCATAGTTGGAAATTGGAATCCATACCGGAATTGGCCAATGGATCATGCATATCAGAAGATGCCATGGTACTCACGAAGACCGATTTCTGCTAGTTGATGCCTTCTCATCGGCATTCACAGGCCTCGGGGACTTGGCTCAAGAATCACCAGTTATTGCTTAACCTACATTGTTGCCATGAGATGGTTCAACAGATGTGGATGCTGATGAGGCAGATATATTTAAGATTCGAGAGGTAGATGCATAATTTTCTGGAGCTACAGGTTCTACAAGTTGTGTCAGACACTGAGACAAGTCCAGGGCCCACTGTTGAATTTCCTAGGTTTGAACACAATAAACATGAACTGTTCCTTCCCCATCAACAACATTCTTGCTTGTAACAGTAAGACTTAAAATAGGCATTTTTATAGAAGGCTCTACTAGATAGTTGATCCATGTGGTTGCAGGTTTAGAGAAATATCCTATATGTACTCCATATATGACATTTTTTGGCATTTGCTAGTAAAATCAGGCTTGCATATGGTATAACTAAAACCTGATTAAAAAAATAAATCCCACGTCTTGTCTCTGGAGAACTCCTGAGTTCAAGTGTTTGAATAAGCTGACATTTTTCTGAATCTGATAATGATAACCAACCATTTGAACTTGCAAACACCCATAAGTTCAGTGCTTGATTTAAGGGAACCATTTGTTAGAAGAAATATGTGATGAGGACGATGAGGTATTGTTAGAAATGCAACTGATCCAACAGGCTGTCCATCATGACATTCAAGTGTTTTCATGGGAAGCAT
Organism: Pinus albicaulis; assembly: GCA_034641835.2. NCBI lineage: Eukaryota > Viridiplantae > Streptophyta > Pinopsida > Pinales > Pinaceae > Pinus > Pinus albicaulis. The sequence continues at coordinate 520,420,711 of CM076578.1, forward strand.
CTTCATATCTCCCCAGAGACAGGCCTAAAAATACCCCCCTTTTTTATTTGTTGCTACAGGTATGCAAAGCATACTATTTAGCTATTGATTTCTGGAGGTGTCACACAAGTTTTTCTGAACTTAGATCAGGCATATATCAGCCATTATGGGCACTGCCATAGAACGCTGCTGGATGTTTTCCTTATCTGTGCCTTTCACAACCCACATTTTAAGAACCAATGTCATTGCCACTCCAGGATTCACATTCTGTATAGAGGATAGAAGCATAATGTATCTAGAATTCCGTAGAAGTGTAAAGGGATAAGCATAACACAATAGGTTTCCTATAACAAGTTATTTCAAGATCAGATTCAAGCTCAAACTTTTTATAAAAGATATTTATTGACATATGAGACCAACACATTCCCATCTTTAATTCTAAAATAATTTTTTGAAATTTGTGAAGAGCATTGCTTACAACATGATTTTCCTAAGGCTCAGAGGGTAAACCAAACTGAAAAACATCTTCCATATTATTTGTTAACACCCAGGTTGCTACCAAATCCTCATATAAGCTCACATCATGGTCTTTACTGCTGCCATATTCAACTTGCATCTCTTGCTGTTGTTGTTGCTTCTGTAACCTCCTCAGAATAACTTTGCCTCTATGCTGCCCAAATTGCTTTTCTAAATGCATCTGCATCTTGACAAGTAACAGGCATGAAGATCTTGTTCACAAGATGCTGCTACAAACTCTTCATTTTTTGGATGTGTGCATCTGTATGTGTTTGAATTGAGTTGCCACCACTTACATCAACCACCGAAGCTTGACAAATCATTGAATAGCTAATGCAGAAATTCAAACCAACTGCAAATGCTTATGATGATATTATGTAGCACAGATTATAGAGCTTAAGTTTCCTTGGCATGGTGTGATGGATTATGTAAGGAATACTCAGCTTTGCAAAACAAGAAATCAATTTTTTTTTGTCTTATTTGACATTGAAGCCCCCGAGACTATTCTTTCTACCTTTATGCTTGTTTTGAACACTGCAAAGCCCTCTTGTGCAGGGATCTAATCATCTATGTCACTGGTTTACAACAGATGAGGAAAATGTTTCCATATAGGCCTGGTTGTTGTCCTTCATTTCCCTGTCACCTGGAGCTTTTACTTCTTGGGGCTTTGTCGTAACAGATTGGTCGGTATAAGTAGTTCTCATCTTGAGTTCTGGATTTGGGGATAAATGGTCAAAACTCAATGTTTCTGGCACCTTCGGTCAATAATCAAGTGAGGAAGCGAAATTGAAAACATTTTCCTCCCCTGTTTTGAGTATTGATGACACATTAGCAAACAATGTAGATTCGAGTAACTATTCTGATTCTAGTGATTCTGCCATATACAATAAACAATGGGACCTAGAGCATTTTGTCTCACTTGAGGAGAAGTTTGAGCAGCCGTCTCGAGAAGAAGAACATCTAATGGGACGAATAGATGGAAATTCAAAAATTTTGTGTGGAATGTTCTGTGCAAAAGACAATGAAAATTGTCCACAGGGTAGCAGTGGGACAGAAGACGCCCATATGAAAAGTGCTTTCCCTTACAAGAATTGTCAACTCAAGCTCCATGGATATTAGATATCCCTAAAAATGTTTTGGCAACATTTCCTCCAAAAAATTACTCATCTGCCTTAATATTTTAAAATTCAACAGTTAGATTCATTGTTTATGTTTTATATTTTTTTCATATATACAAATCATAACGTTTTACAATTTCAAATGGATCAAGACCTGGATATCCCTGTGATGTTTCTTAAAATTTAGAGAATGTCTTCACAGTTACCCTGGATGTCTTTGCTCCTGTGTTAACAAAAACTTGGTGGAACATTGATCATATATGTTACAAAGAAGGTGACTCTGGTCCATTCCTTGGTATGACTATAAAATAGAAGAAATGTATTACTTTGCAAAACAAGGAAAATCTATTAGACCTATTTGATTCCCATCTACCTCCAGCTATGATGTTATGAACCTAACTAGTAATCTGGTATTTAACAAAAGGAAACTCATCATAGGAATCTGGAGAAGTATTTTAACAGTGGTAACAGACACAATTTCACCATTTGGCATTAACAGTAAAAGTTTCGATACTAATCAACAATAATTTAACAGTATTTTTTACTGAGATATAATAGATTCTTAGAGTTCAATAACCTTAACAACAGCCATACCAAATATGTATCACCAAGGACCCAAGGAATATAAGATAATTCAATAAGTTGGTAGATAGAAAAAAGGCTTTCTAGAAAGGTATCGAAGGTAGTACGGATGCTGCTCTGGGCCTGTTATGGCTCAAACTATCAGGGGTTCTAGGAGGGGATCTTATAGGGCAAATACTAGGTCAAGGGAAACAATGGAGCGATAGCCCACAGTCACCTCAACTAAGGCTCACTACTCTTGACAGAATTTCGCCGATGGGAGAAGACCCGGTATAGTGGGAATCACAATAATGAGTATGTCAATGAGAGGAATAAAAGGTGATTCGAATGGCCTATTCCCAAGAGGGGCTCAAATGTATGGCTTTCTTGCTTGAGAAGCAAGGTGTAAGGCTCTCTAGGATGGGAGAAGGGGATTTTAAGGTCTAGGGTTTGAGGATAAGACATGTAAAGGAGATTCCTAGTCCTATAAATCCTTGGGAAAAATTGGTTTCCAAGTTGTTTTTGTGAAATTGGCTTCAATAAGTTGCGGGACCACACGGGATTAAGTGGACCCAAAATTAGGTCAAGGGTATGGAGTTGATCATCTAGTGAGGGGCTTTACCTAATTAGGGAGTAGAAGAGGATCAAAGGACAAATTTTCTTTGAGGTTTGAATTCAATGATCCTAATGAGGACACTAGCCAAGGGAAAACTAGGGCAATAAATGATCCCCGAGCTAGGGATTGCTATATCTCGAGATCCCACAGCTGGATTTGCTTCAATTTTGGACGGTCTCTAGAGAAAACTTCAGCGTAGTTATGGACCAAAAATCAAAGTGTTTGGATGGCTAGATTGTGAGATAAATTATAATTGATGCCCTAGGTGACCTATGTAAGCTAGGCCTAGAAAAAGAGGGAGGTGAAAAGAATAAGCATTGAAAACGATCAACAATTGAGGATTAGTGCCCTATCCTTTGGGAGAGATGGAGTCAAGGAGAATTTATGGTTTGGGAAGAATTCACCCAATCAAGGAAGCCTTCAACAACTTCCCATAGCATTTAGAGCATGAGAACAATTGCTGCAAGGAATTTATACTTCGGTTTGCAATAAATGATGACTTATCGAGATGTATTTAACATAAATTATCTCTAGGAATATTCACCCATTCATACATGGCCCATGACATGATGCAACTCTAAAAAAGATCAAATTTCCACAATTTCGCATGAAAAAAGCAATAAATTTCAGCCTAGTATAGTGAAAATCCCAGCACATGCATGTGACAAAAGTAAATAACAATAATAGCATTAAAAGAGCACTTAAATGTAAGAAAAAAGTATATCCAATCACCAAGATATGCCAATAGAGAATATGTGAAAATTCCTAGATCTCAATCAATCTAAGGAATCCTATTGCAACCATCTGAATTACTTCATCTATTATGTAATTTACTTTACATAATTATTTCTGAATACATTCATGAAATACTGAAGCAACCTACACTACAATAATTATGATTCTGAAACAAGGAAACTGAACAAGGAAATAATTCACACATATGACACCTTTATTTTGGACTAAGTCCCCGAAAAAACCCAATGTGGGAAAATTGGTGCAACAGATCTGAGGGTTTTATTATTAAACAGTAGCAAGGTTTGAATACATCTCTTAATACCCCTAGGGTAATTCAGTTACAGAGAGAAATACTAGCGAAAGAATTTGTGAGGATTTACCTTACTCAATTACTGAGTTCCCGGTTGATCCGGATGAAGAAAACACTGCCCCAGAGAAGCTTTGCGCAAATCCATCATGGTGATCCAGGTGCATCTGCATGAATGGATTCTGTTGATTTTTGTGAATATCGCCCCTGCAATAGTGACTTGGTCTTTTTTTAGGTTTATGATGAAGATCCTGGTCAAATTTGGATGGCTCTGCACTCTTTGGACCATTTCACAAAATTCAAAACAACATACATGCTGGAAGCATTTGAATTCTAGGGGTGATGGCATCAATTCCCTGGTGTCTGATGGCTCAAGCCCTAAGATTCTCCCTCCTTTGTTGTAGGTATTTTTCTTTTCCTCCATGGTGTTTCTCTATTTCTCCATGATGTTTCTCTCTTCCTCCACGATGTTTAGTTTGTAGGAAACCCTAGGGGAGAAGGGGAAGGAAGAGGGAATGGGATGATGGGGTTAGGGAGTTGGGATAGGTGCGGGAAAATTTAGGGAAGGGTGTAAGGGAGTTAGGAACCTTAGGGAAGTGATGGGGAGTTAAAATGACAAGTGGGATGGGCTAGGGAATTTAATTGCAGGGATATAGTCTAGTTGCCTAGAAAAGCGCAACGTAGGGGTAGGTTTTAGGGAATATGATTTAGGAATGGAGAATGAAGGGATGTGAGGGTTGTGGGGGATATTTAAGAGTGTGAGAGAAGTAAAAGGGTCTAGGGGAAAGCAAATTTAGCTTGCAAAATTGAAAAATAGGGTTTATCCACTAAAACAAAACATGGAGACAAATGGAGGCTTTTCACCACAAAAGGATTGAAATTGATGTTAATAGGAAATGTTGAAGACTTGAACTTACTTTTAATAACTGAAGAAACCTTTATTTTCCCCTCAGAAGCCTTGCAAACAAGTTTTATGGCTGTAGCTGCTTCATTGAGAAAAGTGCAGCGTCTTTGGAAAAAGCGCAGTGTGCTCTCCTGAAAAGCGCATCGTCTTTGGAAAAAGCGCAACGATGGACTAGAAACTCGATGTTTTCAAGCAAAAACTTTATTTTTGAATTGGGCAAATTGAGAGCTCGATGTTGAGGAGTGAGAATGAATGTCTTTTGGTCTTTTAGGGCCTTTTAAACTTGGAGAAAAATCATTATTGAACATGGACCCACATTTCCTTTTTCAAAATCAACCTGTCATTTGCTTTTTTCTTTTAACCTTGAACTTTATCTTTGAACTTTGAACTTTTGGTGGATTTGGAACATTGAATTTCTTCTTGGAACTTTGAACATTTGTTGATTGAACTTGAGCATTTGCAGCTACTTGGAACTCTGAAGTACTTATTACAAATTAGGAACATAAAATTACATTTTTCTTTGAAATCAAATTTATTGATGAAATTACTTTATTTTTACTCCTTCACTTACTGGACTTTATACATGGAATGATGATTTGATGACCTTGGAACCCTAAAGACCTAATGGAGACTTTGTACTGAATGAAACCATGATGAAAATGACTGTATCGATGATGACAACTTATGAATTATGGTACACTCAGCAAAGAGGTGAAATGAGCCAGCAACTAGTAAAATTTTGGAAGGAGTAAAATCAGACCTAGATCTACATCCATTGACCAAAATTTTGCATGATGACCTAATGGAATGACAAAATTTGACAATGTGACCCAAACAAGACATGATAAGAGTCCATTTGATCACTGGTGGTAGGATGCAAAATTTGACACTAACAATCTCTATAAGGTGTTTGACCTAGGTGGTATATACAAATCCTTTGTGGTTAGTGATATCCTGTCTTTTGAATACCCATCTTCAAGATATTCCTTGCTTTTATGTTCTCATCTGACCATATTTTGGTGGCATTAACTTCATACCATGTTGGTCATTTATGACATAGCTAGGTATGCAAGGGTCTTGAGATGGATCTACCAATACACATGATCTAAAGGAGCCTCTACTTTCGCTCACTTCTTTTTATGTAAAGAGGTGCTCATGTTGTAAAGGTTGTTTCACCTAGATAGACACATTTATCTTGTCCCCAAGCATGGACCCCCCCTCTTATGTATTTGTCACATTTTGGCCTAGGACTCTTGAAGATGATTTTATAGTTTTTCAAGCAAATTCCTATTTCTTGAGGCAATTTTGTAGTTCTCATCGTAGTACACATATTCTAAGGCAATGGTCACATCATCCCAGGCACATCTAAACTTATTTTGTATGCATCACCATCCTCTTGATATATCTTAAGTGTGGGTAATATTCTACATCCATGATAGTTAGACTTGTTGCTTCTTGTCTTATTTAAGTACTTACATATCATAGTTTGTGTAATTCTTTGCAATTGAGGTAGTTAGGCTCATTCTTCTACTCTCTCATCATTCTGACCTTGACATACATCTTTCCTTCTTCTTGTTTCATTTTTCTTTGCATATACCTTCCTGCTACCATATTGCTTATAGTTTATACTTGTAACTTTGGTTTCTGTCAATGGTTTGGCATGTGATTTTTCTTAGGATATTTGGGAATCCTTACTTATACTGCGATCATTCATTGCAATGATGGGAATTGGTCTTTTCCATTTTTTTCATTCTGCCTCTATTTCCCTCTCTTCACATTTTTTCTTTTCTCACCTCACTTGTGATTACTTCTTTAGGTCGTTACCTCAAGTAGGGCCCGACTTGAGATAACTTCTTCCTAAATAGGACTAGTCACCCTGCTCCTTCCTCCTTATCACTTAGATGGAATATTGGTATTGATTGTTGCATCCTATAGACTGCAGCTATAAGATTACTTAATCATCTATCCAATGTATCCTTCCTCTAACCTTTTGCTTCTTGACTTTTCTAGTACTACCAAGTGTCGTATCCAATTTTCTTTCCTCTTTCTCTGTTTATTTTTCTTCCTTTTTCATTCTTCTTCCCTCATTATCTCATCATCTACATACTCATGTTATATGTTTTTGTCTTCATTGTTGTGTCACTAGCTATAACATCAAGCATCTCTTTTGTTTGATTAAGTATAGGTATCATATTTCTAGATGTTCTTCCTTAGCTTCTTGCATTTTATTTATTTCATTTATGCTTCTTGCTTGACATTTTTCCCATGGAGCATGTTAGGACATCCAACTTTCATCTCACTCTCATATGGCTTGCCTTAAACAAGGTCTTGCATTCTATTTCCTTGAAATTAGTGAAGTGTAGGTCTCTATCTCTTACATTGTCCTTCTTACATTATGTTATGGCACCTAATTTTGTAGCCTTGCATCTATTCTACTTCTATGGTAGTTAAGCTTCTCATTCTGTGTCATATTTTACGATATGTATATCGTAGTTTAGTTATTGCTTTATTTTTGTAGAAGCTACCCTCGCTTTATCCTTTCCTTCATTCTCTGTTTGACATGTATTTTTGCTTCTTTCTCATGTCAAGAATCTAACATTATGATCATATATACATAGATTTTTTCAACAATGACATTTCCTCACTGATGGTTTTTATGATCATATATACATAGCTTTTTTCAACAATGACATTTCCTCACTCATGGTTTTTGCACGTGTTAAAACCTAGTTGTGATCTTAGGGTTAGAAATGTATATTTGTATATACAATGAATGGTCAAGTGCCAAGAAACATAATGTGTAGACATTGTACATTGAAAGTAATAATAATAAATTAAATCAATGGCTACTGACAAGAAAAAGGGGTTCTATGATTCCACAAGAGAAGGAAACAAGGGGGCTCAAAGGGGCTTGTTACCCACCCAAGTAGGTAGCCCCTAGGATAAAAAATTTCTCCTCTTTGGTTAGCTAGCCAACCAATAGTCCTATCATGATCCACAAATAGATTTGATTTAGAGCTCTCCACTCATGCCTCTGTTAGTACTGTATCCCATCTATCATACTTCTTGAAGGAAGGTGGGTTACCTATCAAAAGGTAGACTACCCATCTTTGTAAGTGCTCTCATTTAATGTTAAGGGAATTCTAATATGGATCACAGGGTGAGTTACATCATTGAATAATTTTGATTGTATCCTTGTTCCCACTCTTCACCTAAAAGGTTATCCTTTTACCCTACTCTGGTATGAACTTCCATGAGGTCTTTTCTTCCACTATTCAGGATGGGCACGAATAGGGGGCACTGATTGATGTAGCATGCCCAAGGTAATCCATACTTGTAACCTTCCATCTATCCTTCAGATCCACTACCATTATTTGGGTTGATTTTCAATTGTCATTGGTACTGGCATCCTTTAACCACATCCCTGAGTCAAGGATCGAAAAATTTTCCCTAAAAGTTTGATGCTATTAAAAGAAAGTTAAAATCATATATAGCCATGTTAATCGCTTCTCCTTGCCACCTACACCTACCTACAAGGAAAAAGCCTTCAACCCCAAAAGGTGTAGTTGGTGGCAAGGATCTTAGAGAAGGGGTTGTCACACTGATCCCGACTCTCTTCGTTTTAGCTCTCTCCTAGGTCAGCTAAAAGGGGTAGTCCCTAAAGGAAAACTAAGTTAAATATTTGAGTTTCTAGGAGAATATTAGAGTGAAAATGGATTACTTTTAAAGATTCATGAACATTTATGAGAAAATTTGAAATAATAATGACAAACCATTTAACCAATGCCTTTACAAATAATGTGCTCAAAAGTAAAAGAAATGCTCAAAGAGATGAGAACACAGTAATCCTGAAATCGAACAAAAGACTGTTAGCACAAGATATCATAAATGCTCTCAAGATAAACGAATTTATGAATCAAAGCACATGAAGTTATCTTGTTCACAAGGAAACAGTTAATGATCTAAATATAAACCAGATGATAAAAAAGACTTGAAAGTTAAATCAACATGCATTTAGCCTTGCAACATGAAATAAGAGCACTTGAGAGAAAATAAGATTCATCAACCATCCATGAAAATGATGAATCTTAAATATGAAATGGAGCTTTCTAAAGTAGATAATATCCAAGTAGAAGAAAATTATGCTAAATGTGATGAAAAATGCTCTTGGTTTATTTTATTAATTAGTTCTAGAGCAAGGTTACAATTCAACTCTTTAATCCTCAGACCTCACCCTTGCCAAAAGATATGGATCCCACAGTGAGGAGTCAGTAGAGGAGTAGAGAGTCCCTAAAAACATCTATTCAACCAACTTATGTTGGAGGTAAAATTTTAGTGATTTCTTGGGTAATGTAAGTAAATTATCAAACAATGAGAATTAACTTTCAAACTTGAGATGTATTTGCATGTCATGTAGTAGAATGCTACTTTATGGAGAAAATTTTCCCAAATACTTATTGCATGTAAGATGTAATTAAAAGTGAAGCATAGGTGGTTTTGGAATAAAATTCATGACAAATTTAAAAGTGCATGCATGCAAAAGTTTGAACCTGCTATGAAAGTAAAAAAGACTGGAAATATGTAGCACATTAGTTTTAGGTGCATGCAAAATGAGTGTAATGCATGATTGTGTTAATTCCCCAATTAAATGATGTGCATTCAAGTGAAAAATATCAAAGATCAAGCTACAAAGTCTCTCCAAAAAGGTGGAGAGATAGGGATACCAATGGGTAAAACCCACGCTCCCAAAACCAAGAATTTTATTAGTTATTACAATAAAGAGAAAACTATGAAGTCTTCTCTAAAATCCAAAGAAAGTCTTCACAATGTTGGCTTGAGCCATAGATCTTTTCTTGCTGAAAATTTCTGTGATTTGAGGCCCACAAAAGCCCAACAAAATGCAGATTTTTCGAGGAAGAAGAAGCAAGGCAAAGCCTCTTTGAGTTACATGACCAAGTGAGAGAAATAGAAACTCCAAGTGAACTAGGCCTCCCTTAAGAGGAACTTAGCTTCGTCCAATAAATGTCCTCTAATTCTCACGGCCAAGGGCAGGAAATAATTTAGAAGTTGGAGCCCCAAGGTCCTCCATGCAAACTTGTAAGTAATTTTCTGAAAATTAAACTTGCAAGTAGCTGCAAGACAACAAGTTAGAGAAACTCTACAACCACAAATTTTAGTTCAAGAAATCACAAAGTAATCTTACAAAAATAATCTACAAGAGGCTAGGCCAAAGAGTATGAGAAAGTTCTCCTCTTTGACTAGCCATAGCTTGGCTTTTTGAAATAGCCAGATATTAAAGAAATGTAGAGCAATAATTGAAAAGTAAAAAATTTTAAGTTTGATTTTTTGATGCAAGAAATAGTAGCTTTGAGAAACTTAAAAGAACCTCTGCAAGACAAAATAAAATATAGATTATACTTTGGAAATCAACACATGCGGGTTCTCCTTGTATATTTTCAAGAATGGGTTGGTTCCTCCGAGAACTTCCCCTCACGCTTGAAAAGCTTGACCAAATACGGATCCTTTTACACAATCTCACCACAACATATTAAATCCACATGAAATTAAATAAAAGCAATGGAAAGAACTCCTATAGATATATTTGACATGAGATAGAATATTTATTATCCTAGAGCGATCAAGTAACTCTTATGCTAATATGAGATAGATGCATACTAACATAACTTGAAACAAGCATGAAGGAAACAATAGTATGAGGAAATAAATAGAAGCATAACAACAAGTACCATATATGCAAGGAGAAGCACACCATCACAAGTTACCCCGAAGACTTTTGTATTATATTGCAAGTACGTGTACAATCCGACAGTGCGTCCTCAAGCCAAATAGATCGTATTACATGATACAATATGAGAACCCATGGCTCCATTATATAGAAATTTTGGAGCAAATCCTTAGGACGAATGCATATGAGAAGTGAACTTGGATCAAATCCTAAGTAAATATAAGCCAAGTTCCATGTGGAGAAGACTGAGACACCCAGAGAAAAATCAAATTTATTTTGTGCATACCAATGGAAATCAAATTCCCCATATGATCCAGTGAACTCATCCATAAGCCAAACGAGGTCCCGTGCTACACCAAGTCCACCACTACAAACTCGAATCAACTGAAACCGTACCTATAGATGACCCAAGTGATCTTCTGTGTAGGTCCCTTAGAGTTGCGTGTTTCCTTTGAGTGACTAGGTAGTCTAAGCTCAAGGAATAGCATAAATCCTCTAAGTGAACTGTCGAGTGTTGTTGCACTCCAGATAGCTTGTGAGAAGAGGTCCCCACTTGGTCTTCAGTCCACTGATCATGTAGAATATTCTTTTTATGCTCAACTACCTTTAATAAATTCGATTTTCCTTGTGTGTAACTGCCGCTTTATCTCTGGGAAATTTGATTTTGAATAAATAAATGATGAATTAATGATGCAGTGTGCTCAGTCATCCTTCACATGTTTGTTGACTCAATTCTTTGACTTAGAATAATTTCCAAGTCATTTCTACGTCATTTTTTCAGATGGAATAATTTATTTTTCTCTATTTTATTTAATTTTAGTCTAATTAAATGCCACAATTTCCACTAAACTTAGGAAATGTGGGTTTTGAGGGTCCAAAACTCATTATTAACCCCTCAAAGTGTGTCATAGTAGAAATTTGAGGGTGAGAGGTTTAATTTTGATTACTCATACCCCGTATAACTTCTCTAGACAACACTTATTACAATCCAATTACAATTTTTATTGCAATTTTCGACTTGCGGGAAATCTAAAAAATTAAAAAATCACTACCTAGACCTAACCAAATTCCACAAATTTTTTTGTGTGATCTAGTATGGTAATATACATTGACTCTAGACACTAGGACTCACCCAAGGCCTCACTTTCGAGCCGTACTCCGGCTTTGGGGTAAAATTGGAGGAAAAAACTCAATTAATTATTAAGTCCTAGTAGGGAGATGACAATTAATCGAGTAAAAAAAACCTCCCAGAGTAATACTCACTTGTTGGAAAGGTCCCAAGCTACACTGACTCAAATTCATCAGTACTAGCATCACTTATTACAATTCCCCGTAGGACGTGGAATCTGGGTACAAGAGAAAGATGATGATAAATAGAATTAGAGTTCGAAAACTCTGTGGAACTGATGATATATGATGATATCTGATGGTACAAATGTCTTTTGGTTCATCCTTGGGCATGGATTCTTCTCATTATCATCAGGTGCCACTCCAGTGGTCAACAAGCCACAAATGAAATAAAATGAAAAATGCAAAAGGTGGTCGTGAATAATAATAAGCACTCGGGAAAAAGCCTAGGCTATGCTCTACCCTCCTTGTTAGCCATCACCTAGTTCCTAAGCATATCATTCTCTCTCCATATAAAAGGAACTCATAAATCCCACAACCTTGATGAGCAATAAATTGCTACATCATTAAGGGGTATTAAAATTGCATTAAGCAAAATGGTCACCCAAGCTATGCAAGAAACAAAAGAAAGATCATTGAAGTAAAAGATGCACTAGATATTGAGTGTAATATTCCTAATTAGCTAATGGCTAATTGGAATATTCGATTTTGCTCAATTTTGCCTTCTATAGTTTATTTATAAATAAAAAGGTTAGTAAGGGGGGGACATAATTCACTTTGGGAATAAAAGTCACTCCCTAGTAGCACAACGTTGTAACTTAAAGGGAACCAAGGGGGGCCAAGGACCATGTAGAGAGGGGGCCCACGTATACACTTGGAGGGACTGCGCAGATGGAGAGGAGCACGTGGCAAAAGGGAGACTACGTTGGAGGAGATGGGCCTTAGGGTTTTGAGAGAGGCCAACGTTATAAAAGAGAGAGGAGCCTCCTCATTTGGTCATTCGATTATTATGCATTTGAGCTAGTCACTTCGACTTCTTGAGCACGCTGGCTTTTTAGCCTGTCTGCAGCACTGTTTAGTGCATCGAGTGTCTCCGTTCAGAGATCTCACCCTTAGCCCGGGGGGACTTCGAGTGCTTGCTCGGGCAAGGTAGTTCCATGAGTCTTTTTGCAGGGGGATCAATTTGTGGGAGTTGCGGAGGAGCAGTGCATTTGGTGACTGCGCAGTCTTGAGAGGGAGGACGCAGTCTCTTTTGGTGGGAGTTCCGGATTGGGATTGTTTGGAGGAATTGAGCTTGGAGATTGAGCAAGGGATTAGCCCTTGCATATTGGAGGATTTTGGCAGAGTTTTGGAGTATTCTCTTCAGTGGCAGCGCAGAGCCTTGAGAGATAGCGTAGATCCTCAAGGGGGTGATTTTCGGGGGATAGCTATTTTCGAAAAGCTTTCTGGGCTTTTCTGGGTTTATTGAGCAGAGGTTGATTCCAGAGTTTCAACATTTTCTGAGGAGGGGAGCAGCCCCAAATCCTCATTTTGATTCCAGTAGTAGCAGCAGCACAGCAGTTCTCCGGCAGCAGCAGCACAGCAGTTCTCCAGCAGCTTGGACACAGTTCAAAGAGAGGCCATTTCCCTATCATTCTGAGTGTATTTCTTCACTTGCCTTGTGCAAGTCGAGGTGCCATCTTTTTGATCACCTCTTGTACTCTTTCCATTAGTCAGTATAATAAAATGGCTTAGCAATTCTCTCTGCATTTCTTGAGTATTTACTTATATTCCATGTATATGCTATTGTATGCTTGCCCTATTGTTACCTTCTCTTTGAGCATCCCAGCTACTATACCACTTGTGTGTGTTTTTCTCCTATACTCTTAGACAGAGTCTGGAAAGGGCCAGGAAGCCTCCAGATCTCGTCCTCTTTTCAGAGGCGACATATCTGGTAAACGCCCTCCCAGTCCATCTCTGGTTGGAGTTTGCTTGTGTTTGAGGGATATCCCTGAAAAGGGATATTACAGTGGTATCAGAGCATAGTTTTGGCTCAGCCTGTGGAGCTAGCAGTCTATGACATCGAGGGAGAAGCCCTACATCTGCTACAGAGGTAGGAAGTACAAGGATCTTAAGCGTAGGTTGGAGAACACCTACGGAGAGGGAGACTGTGTTCGGGTGGTGGACACAGAACAGGAGGAGCCTGTGGTGGACGCAGAGCAGGAGGAGCCTGTGGTAGACACAGAGCAGGAGGAGCCGATGGCAGATGATAGTGATGCAAAACAGTGTGGGGAAGCGCTCCTCAAATCAGTACAGGATTTGGCGAGGCAGATCGAGGTGATGGGGCAGAGATTCACCGCTGTGGAGGCTAGACAACGTGAAACCCCAAGGGGTTTCTAGATTGGTGAGGGATCGGGTACATCCCACCATTTGCCAGAGCGTATTGCCACTCAGCGTGATGCTACCCAGCATTAGGCATCACATGCACCTACATGCTCTACCATGCCCACTTTTCTGGGAGAAGACACAGGGGCAGGAGCCCAGCAGGAGACAGAGCCCGGCCATATGGGCGATTATTTTGCAGAGTATCAGGCCTATGGGTAGGAGTTCAGGGATGCTCTCTCGTTCAGAGACTTTGTTCAGCTCCAGCGGGACAGTAGACCCCGCGATCATCATAGAGGGCACCGTCATTATCATGATGGAGATACCCACCGCACAGCTAGCAGATTCCACTTGCCTACGTTTGATGGTTCATCAAACAGTTCGGCAAAATCTTGGGTGGAGAAGCTGGACATCTATTTCCAGCTCAACCAGATGTCAGAGACGAAGGCCATCAAGGTGGCAACATTACATTTGGATGGTGAGGCCCAGGACTGGTGGTTCCATGGGATGGTTACACTCGGACATTCCACAGTGACGACATATGCCGAGTTCACTAGGATATTGATAGAGAGATTTGACCGGAGGGATCCGGAACAGCACTTTGTTGAGCTGACGAGGCTCAAACAGACCGGGTGCCCAGAGACATACATTGCAGACTTGAGGGTTTCAGTGATGGTGCTAGATCTATCCGCAGCACGGATGATCTACATGTTTGTTGAGGGGTTAGCAGAGCCACTTCGAGGTCTAGTCAGATCTATTAGACCAGCCACACTCCAGGGTGCTATTAGCAGGACCCAAGATTTATAGGATGCCTTACCCAGGACCCAGATGCCTTACCCCTAGAGACAGGCTTTCCAGCCTAAGGGGAAGGATGTGAGGATTCCGCCTCCAAAGGGGAATCCAGGACGGGCACAGATGGATGATGATGCTAGGAGGGAGCTGAAGAAGAAGCGGTTGTGCTTTACCTGTCAAGAGCCGTGGGCACCGGGACATAGATGTGTTGCTGGCAAAGCACATTTTATTGAGGTCTTCTCCAAGAGCAGCAGGGAAGAGGATGAGGAGGATGACGTGGAGGCAGGAGACAGTCATGCAGCGCAGGATCCTTTGCCACCTTCACCACCAGCAGCAGGTGGTGCAGCTTTGTAATATCCCCAAAGGGAAATAACCAGTAATAAACAGAAATATGCCAGACAGATATAGAAAATACAATGCTGAACCAGATCATGGAACAATTACACATAGAATGCCAGAAAACTGAGCCATTTTATTAATCTGAAAGTACATAGAGAGGAGTACAAGAAAATCAGAATGAGGGCACCTATCCTTGCTCAAGGCAAGTGAAGAATCCTCTCAGAAAATAGGTAATGGCTACTACAGAAACTGCATCCCAGCTGCTGGAAGAAACTGCCGTAAACTGCTGCTGCTGGAGTGAACTGAAGCTAGGGGCTGATCCCCTTGCCGGAATGAGCTAAAAATCTACAGATCACCTATACTCGCTGCTCCGGACAAAACCCAGGAACCGTGAAGCAAATGGACCACCTCCGAAAATCGCCCCCAGAAACCCTCCTCCTACAAAAACGCTGTGCCTTCAGGAACAGCTCAGAAGCTCAAGAAATATGCTGGCAAAAGGGCTGGATCTACCCACAAATCCTCCAGATGAGATGACCAACTCCTCAAGGCTGAAAACACTGAAAAATGCTGCCAGAACCCCACATAAAGACCCTACTCATCAGATCTGCGTCCTCCCAGACTGGATCTGCGTCCTCCCTGACTGGATCTGCGTCCTCTCTGCCCAGATCTGCTGGATCTGAGTCATACAAGGCTGGATCTGCTACTATCTCTCCAGATCTGCGTCCCACAAGGCTAGATCTGCTGCTAGCTCTTCAGATCTATGCCAGATCTGCCAATATCTCCTCAGATCTGCAACCTCAAAGGCTGGATTTGATGTTATCTCTTCAGATCTAGGCTGGATCTGCCAATATCTCCTCAGATCTGCAATCTCCCAAGCTGGATCTAGTGCTACCCCTCCAGATCTGCAACCTACAGAACCAGATCTGCAAATATCTGCTCAGATCTACAATCTCCAAGGCTGGATCTATCACTGTGCGTTCAGATCTGCGTCCTTCCTCTTCCTACTGGAACAGCGTCCTCACTCCAAACTGATCTGCGTCCTTCCTGCTGCTGAAACTGCGTTTCTCCTGCTAGATCTGCGCAGCCACTAGAGGGCTTCTTCCTCTCCGACTCTCCACCTGAAACTGCTACTGAAACTGAAAGATAGAACTCAGAAATTAACCTCACTAGGGCGGGCACTCGAAGTCCCCCGAAGCTAAGGGTGAAACCAGAAATAACCTTACCAGGGCAGGCACTCGAAGTCCCCCGAGGCTAAGGGTGAGATCTCCGACCGGAGACACTCGTGCACTAAACAGTGCTGCATACCGACTAAACAACCGGCGTGCTGAAGCAGACAGAAGTCTAGCTCTCAATAATAATATCAAATCATGAATGATCCAAATGAGGTGAGAACCTCTCCTTTTATAATGCCACACTCCCTCCAAAACTTAACTCTCCTTTGACCTGCGCAGTTTACCTTGGGTCAGCCTGATGCCTCCCCTATCATACTCATGTGGACCCCCAAGGCCCCCTCTTTAAGTTATAACGTTGATCACTAGGAGAACACTTTATTTTATAAAGTGAGGTGACTAAAGTGAGGTGACCCCTCTTATTTCTCACTTTATTTATTATTTCCAACTAAAGCGGCAAAATTAAACAAAAATGAGATATTCCAATTAGCAAGGCTAACCAACCACTACACCAAAAGCTCGAACTGTTAGTGAGGGCGGCATCCCAGGGTGTTAAGGGTGGGGTCTTAAGGCCCACCGGAGCATGTGCTGCAAGAAGATAATCCTCCTCATGATTGGAAACCCAAGTCAAGAAGAATATGCCATAGGTGTCTCTATCATCATTACCTCTTCTTTGTGCAACAAATATGAAGTGATCCTGGGACCTGTGGGTTATAGATCCACCATATCTCTGCTGCGTACACTCCATCCATAATGTTCTGCTCCAAGGTGATAACGCTGGGGGCTCATGCAAAGAAGCTCCTGTCACTACAAGACTCTGTTCTTTGACATGCTCCCTGTCAAAGACTCCTCTAATACTGCGGCGACAAGTGTGGAATACTCCCCAAGATGGAAGTGCTTCCCCGTCATCATCAAAGATCAAGGAGATAGTGCCATCCCCTCCTCCTGTAACATCATGCAAGGTGTGGGAGCAAATCTGCCCTTGCTCTCCCAGAAACAAACCAAGCAACCAAACAATTTGCTGCCTCCCCATACTTCCATCATACAACTCATGTGATGAAGACATAACGAGTATCATAGCAACACCATGCATACATACTCCATGCTGCTCAAAGATGCAAGTATCCAGCCATCTTTCCTCCACCCTCCGACTCTTAGGAAGAATGTTTGCCAAGAGATGGCCAAACTCTTTCAAGAGTAGCCAGCGCAGCCAAGCCTCCTGCTGTCTGGTAGCACAGATCTGCAAGTAGCCTCCTAGCTCCTTGCTCATCATCCCCATCCACTCAATCACTTGTGGATGCCTCCTTCTCCTCATCCTGGTACTCCACCCATGAGGGCTACCATCCTCCCAAATCAAATTTTTGATTTTGCACTTCATGGGATTTTGAAGTATAAACTCCTCAAGGATCAATGAGACCCTATCAAGAATCAAACAGGTGGTAGGCAAAAACCTCCCATCATGATGTGTATGGCTCAAGGGATGTCCAACACAAGCATGAGAGATGTTATCCATCCGAAGATGTCCTCCATCCTCTATCTGCTCTTGTGAGAAGGGAACCAAATCATTGTGTTCCATAGCCCGCTCCACCGAGTACCAACTCAAAATCTCTCGCCATCCAATCTCAACACGTGGCTGCTGTATCCTGTGCAACTCTGATCGTCTCATACCACCATCCAAGTCAACATATGAGACCTGAATAGGTGGCTTCGCCTCTCTCTCTCCAACGGAAAGAGATGACCCAATAACACTACTAGTCCCATCCATGCATACCTGAAGGGGAATGATCTGATGCTGCAATGTGCCCTCAGGTTGTACCATCAGGGAATCCAACTGTTCCCCAATGCGGACCAACTTGGCTGCCGACTGGGCACAAGTCCCTCTCATACCCTCCAGCTCCTGGTCCTGCAACAAAATGGTCTCCCGTACTGACGCGGCCTTCTCCCTCAAAACTCGAAGGTCCGTCCAAAGCTGATGATACCTCTGTCTGCGACCATCATCCGATCCCTCTGTATCTCCCAATGCCTCATCGACAATGGATATATCTCCTGATACCTCACCCATCTGTCGTGTGCTGCCACCACCCGAAGACTCGGACATGGCTTCAGTCATCACCTCAGTGGATGGCTCTACCGGGGTAGGCTCTACCTCCTCCACTACGATATCAACCGGCACGGTCAAGGAGGACTCTAATGATGGTGAGTCCTGTGTCACACTAGGTGTATCCTCGAACTCCCTACGATCCTGTGTGTCCTCATCCTCCAAGTGCGAGGTAACCATTTTAATGGTTTTCCTCTCCGATACTCGGTCAAGCTGGAAAGAGGTATCCAACTTGTCCACCCAAGACTTGGCCGTAGTCTTCTGGGAACCATCAAACATCGGCAAATGAAATTTGCTTGCTGCACGGTGACTCTCACGGTGGGAGCCATGTCCCTTGTTTCGCTCCCGATCATAAGACTTGCCGCCACATCGGAACTGGATATATTGATTAAAAGGGAAAGCGTCCATGAATTCCTGACCCAGGCTCTGCCACTCTGCAAAAATGGCTGCATGTTGAGCTAGATTATCCCTCTGTGCACCTCTCCTACTCCTGTCTCTGTGTCCTCGGGTGTGAATGTGGGCATATAGGGTCTCTGCGCTGTCACAATGGGAATAGCGTCTGGTTTGTAGCGAGACACTCCCGATCCTTCTCCCACCTGGAGAACCCTAGGGGGTTCTCTCTGTGTTACCTCTACAACTGCAATCCTCTTGGATACATCCTGCATGAATGTATCCATCTTCTCAGCCAACTTCACAATTATGTCCTCCATTGGATTCTGCTGCTCTGTGTCCCTCACAGGCTGCTCAGAAACTGCACGGCTGCTGCAAACCATACTTCTGCTTAACTTTGACCTCCAATTTACCCATTGGAAACTACTCAGAAAATTCCAGGAATTTGGGAAGGTGATCCTTGTCCAAAACCCAGAAAAACCCAGAAAACGTTTTTCCTAATTCCAAACTTCAAAATTTGACCCTTTTTATTTTGGCCCTTTTTCCAACTGCGTTTCTGGTATTGCAACTGCTATTGCTCTGTATGATCTCTTTTCTGATGTTCTAGACCACAGGCTGAGCCAGAATTATGCTTTGATACCACTGTAATATCCCCAAAGGGAAATAACCAGTAATAAACAGAAATATGCCAGACAGATATAGAAAATACAATGCTGAACCAGATCATGGAACAATTACACATAGAATGCCAGAAAACTGAGCCATTTTATTAATCTGAAAGTACATAGAGAGGAGTACAAGAAAATCAGAATGAGGGCACCTATCCTTGCTCAAGGCAGGTGAAGAATCCTCTCAGAAAATAGGAAATGGCTTCAACGATGCATCCCATTTCTTTGGAAAAGCTATAAATGGCTAACTTTCTTTCTTCCAGGTGTGAAGCGAAGCCCGAGGAGGTGATCCCCTTGCCGGAATGAGCTAAAAATCTACAGATCATCTATACTCGCTGCTCCGGACAAAACCCAGAAACCGTGAAGCAAATGGACCACCTCCGAAAATCGCCCCAGAAACCCTCCTCCTACAAAAACGCTGTGCCTTCAGGAACAGCTCAGAAGCTCAAGAAATATGCTGGCAAAAGGGCTGGATCTACCCACAAATCCTCCGGATGAGATGACCAACTCCTCAAGGCTGAAAACACTGAAAAATGCTGCCAGAACCCCACATAAAGACCCTACTCATCAGATCTGCGTCCTCCCTGACTGGATCTGCGTCCTCTCTGCCCAGATCTGCTGGATCTGAGTCATACAAGGCTGGATCTGCTACTATCTCTCCAGTTCTGCGTCCCACAAGGCTAGATCTGCTGCTAGCTCTTCAGATCTATGCTAGATCTGCCAATATCTCCTCAGATCTGCAACCTCAAAGGCTGGATCTGATGTTATCTCTTCGGATCTAGGCTGGATCTGCCAATATCTCCTCAGATCTGCAATCTCCCAAGCTGGATCTAGTGCTACCCCTCCAGATCTGCAACCTACAGAACCAGATCTGCAAATATCTGCTCAGATCTACAATCTCCAGAAACTGCGCTCGTTTGTGCCTTCGAATCTACGTCACCCCCATCTTCCCCTCTTGGAACGGCGTCCTCCTCCAAACTGATCTGCGTCCTTCCTGCTGCTGAAACTGCGTTTTTCCTGCTAGATCTGCGCAGCCACTAGAGGGCTTCTTCCTCTCCGACTCTCCACCTGAAACTGCTACTGAAACTGAAAGATAGAACTCAGAAATTAACCTCACTAGGGCGGGCACTCGAAGTCCCCCGAAGCTAAGGGTGAAACCAGAAATAACCTTACCAGGGCAGGCACTCGAAGTCCCCCGAGGCTAAGGGTGAGATCTCCGACCGGAGACACTCGTGCACTAAACAGTGCTGCAGACCGACTAAACAACCGGCGTGCTGAAGCAGACAAAGTCTAGCTCTCAATATCAATATCAAAATATGCATGATCCAAATGAGGTGAGAACCTCTCCTTTTATAATGCCAAACTCCCTCCAAAACTTAACTCTCCTTTGACCTGCGCAGTTTACCTTGGGTCAGCCTGATGCCTCCCCTATCATACTCATGTGGACCCCCAAGGCCCCCTCTTTAAGTTATAACGTTGATCAACTAGGAGAACACTTTATTTTATAAAGTGAGGTGACTAAAGTGAGGTGACCCCTCTTATTTCTCACTTTATTTATTATTTCCAACTAAAGCGGCAAAATTAAACAAAAATGAGATATTCCAATTAGCAAGGCTAACCAACCACTACACCAAAAGCTCGAACTGTTAGTGAGGGCGGCATCCCAGGGTGTTAAGGGTGGGGTCTTAAGGCCCACCGGAGCATCTCGGGACGGGGACCCTCGCGCAGTCCCCCAATTACATAGACCCCGGCAGCGTGTCAAGGCCCAGATCGGCAACGGGGGCTGCCCTAAGCGAGATATTACGGCCCACCACCACTCTGCGGGTCTCGACCTCGAGACCTCGACTCTGACCACAGGCCCAGCCACTGCACCAGAAGGCTCGGGGCGGCCCAGTGAGGCGGCATCCCAGTGTTAAGGGTGGGGTCTTGACCGAACATCTCGGGGCCAGGGACCCTCGCCGAGTCCCCAATTACATGAACTGACGGTGATGTCTTGGGAGCCACGATCCTCGCGGGAGGCTGCCCTAAACAGGGATATTACAAGCTTTTGCACCTACCGGAGGTGCCCTTGCAGCATTGCGAGGAGTTCCCAAGTATTTGACGCTGCGCGTACGAGGGACAGTACGTGGCCAGCGAGTATCAGTTTTGGTTGACAATGGGGCAACCCACAACTTCATCGATGCACAGATGGTTGAGAGGAGAGGTATACAGACAGAGAGCTTCGATGGATTCTCAATTTTGGTCCCAGGAGATCAGACCATGATGTGTGCTCGTTATGTTCCAAAGTTGTCAGTGACGATGGGCACCTATACACTGACCGACCACTTTTTCGTGGTCAATATTCCGGAGACCAACATGGTACTGGGTGTTCAGTGGCTTATCACTCTAGGGAAGGTCACGACAGATTGGAAGGCCCTAGAGATGGAGTGGGATGATGAGAAGACAAGGAGGCATGAGAAGATACGGGGACAACACACATATCCGCCTCAGACTGCTTCGGCTCATCAGATGGAGGCAGTCTTCCGGAAGGGAGACGTAGAGTGGGCAGTGGAGCTGCGTGCATCAGAGGCAAGGACTACAGGGCAAACAGTGCACCCAGAGATACAGTCCATCCTTGACAGGTATGCCACAATGTTTGGGGAGATTCCACCTGGACAGCCACCGGACTGGGGGTTTGAGCACACCATTGAGCTTGAGTAGGGCATACAGGCAGTGATTACTACCCCCTATAGGCATCCCAAGGCCTATTGGGATGAGATTGAGCGGGCCATCTAGGAGTTGTTGGCTCTTGGGCACATTCGGTCGAGCACGAGTCCTTTTGCTTCTTCCATGGTGTTGGTGAAGAAGAAGGATGACACATTGAGGATGTGCATTGACTACAGGGCCCTGAACAAGAAGACCCTGAAGAACAGGTACCCCATACCCAGGATCGATGAGTTGATGGATGAGTTGAGAGGAGCACAATTCTTCTCAAAGATTGATTTGAGATCTGGGTACCATCAGATTCGCGTGAGGGAACAGGACATCCCCAAGACCGCCTTCAGGTGTCACTATGGGCACTTTGAGTTTTTGATGATGCCCTTCGGGCTAAGCAACGCCCCAGCGACATTCCAGTCCTGCATGAATCACATCTTCCGCAGTCACTTGAGGAAGTTTGTGTTGGTGTTCTTTGATGATATCCTCATTTACAACAAGACTTGGGAGGAGCATCTCCAGGACATTGAGACAGTATTGCACATTTTGGAGGAGCAGCAGTTCTATGCCAAGCTCTCCAAGTGTGAGTTTGGGTTGACGGAGATGTTGTACTTGGGACGCATCATAGGGGTGGACAGAGTGAGAGTCCACGAGGAGAAGATATGGGCCATCAGAGATTGGCCGGAGCCAAAGAACGTGACAGAACTTCGGGGATTCATTGGCATTTGTACTTATTACAGGAAGTTCGTCAAGAGTTTCTCACAGCTTGCTGCACCCCTGACAGATCTGACGAGGAAGGGGGCATTTAGTTGGTCGGATACAACGTAGCGAGCCTTTGACAGGCTCAAGGAGGTGATGAGCAGCTGCCCAGTGCTTGCATTGTCGGATTTTACGCAGCCGTTTGTTTTGGAGTGTGATGCGTCGGGAGAGGGGATTGGCGCAGTATTGATGCAGGGAGGTCACCCTATAGCCTTTGAGAGCGGGAAGCTCCTTCCACACGAGAGGTTGTATTCTATATACGACAAGGAGATGTTGGCCATTATGCATGCATTGGCCAAATTCCGGTAGTATTTAGTGGGTAACAGGTTCAGGGTGAGGGCTGATCACAACAGCCTCAGTGTAAGATCCCATACACAGAAATTTAATTTAAAACTAATATTAAACTAAGTATATATTCAGCAGTAAGGTATTTCAATGAAAATCAACGGAAATAAACAGTGAAATTTAATTGAGAAACAAGTATATACATAACAGAAGGACCTGGAACACGGTTGATGATTTTTAGATGGTGGCTCTCCTCCCGTGATGCAGATGCTGTGGATAGATAAATAGTTTACCGAATCAATCAAGTCCTCCCAGCCAATCCGGGAACAGTCCCAGACCCAGAGGATGTCTCCTCTGCCCCCGTGCCCAGATTTCCAAGAAGAACAGAGACTCCTAGGCAATTCAATCTCACAATTCAACCTTACTTCAGCAGAATTCGTTCCTTTCCTCCCAAAAAACATCCCCTTTCTCCTCCATATCACCTCCCTTAAATAAGCTCCCTCCACCGCCCCTTCTTCCCCGAGGTCTTCTCCTTATTAATGGTGATATTTTCTATATTTATGGTGGTATACTTTTCATTAGATTTGGATAGAAATATAATTTAAACAATCTTCCTCCACCGCCTCTAACCTCCCGAGGCTTTATCCATCCTTATGTCCATATTAAATGTTTTTATGGTGGGTGATCCACATTAATGTGAGCACGAATATACATTTATGAAGGTGGGATTATATAGTTATTTTATTTATAGAGCTTGGGACTTTATTTAATGTTCTTTTAATATTAATCTTTAATATTGCATACTCATTTTTAACTTAAGGTTTTAACTTTATTATTTCATGTATTTTATTACCTCTTTTCATAAAATTTATACTTAGTTGAACTTGATATACATCTGAAATCTTAATATTAAGTTCCCAATTTATGTAATCTTGATATTAGTAGGTAGGCGTACTAGTGCGATGTGTGCGGTATAGGCAGGTGTAGCTATCAAATGCCTATATCATTCACACGCTAATATCATTTTGTATATAGTTTGGGAATGGGTCGTTACATACTTCCTCCCTTCAGAAAACTTCGTCCCGAAGTTTATGGCTTTTTTTTTATTTTATTTTTTTTGAGATTTAGGGTGATTGTAGAATGCTTGTATTTTAAGATTGATTTTTCGTTTAAATAAGTATGTATCCGTAATTTAATTGTTACTTCCCATCTTCACCGAATCTCCAAACTATTCTAAAATCATCCCATCCTTCCTAATCTCTTCCGCTCCCATCCTATCCATCCTCTACAGGAATATGCCATGGCATCAGTTTTACTGATCCATTCATAGACCTCAATGATATCAGAGTCGATTACGTCGACCTGATCTGCTTGTAGGCATCCGACAGTCATCATCACACGTCTAGGGGAGCGTGACTCGCACAGTCCTCCCATGACTCCAGGTATTGGAGGATAAACAGTGGGCAACACCTCCACCCCTCCCAGTAGGACCAGGGTCAGCACCCTATCGTAGGATCTCAGGGAGTCTCAGTTGTTCTTGGAAATCTGTCATCACGTAGATTGCTTCGGTAATCTGTTTTTCTGCATAATACTCACTGGTACATAATCTGCCATGTAAACACTTGTACACATATTACAGCATATGCATCTATATTGTTCATATCCAATTGTTACCCATATAACAACCTCTACGTATTCAAAATACTTTGATATGTATGATATCAATCCTAGAACTTATATATAAAAAGAAAATTTGTTCACATAGGTATCCATATGTTCAATAAAATTTCTCATTTCAGATGTTGTTTCTGTTTCGTTCATTCATGTTCTATTTATGATGCATTGCTTTACCATTTTCAATCTATATACCCATATGTTTTCATATTCAAAATGTAGTCACCCTTTTATTTCTTTTTCTTGAATCATATTTGAAATGCAATGAAATAAATTGATAGATATTTTCGTCTATAATGTCTAATCTATGATTTCACATTCTTGCAATGTTAATTTAAATGACTTTTTGCATATCGGTGTCCATGCACCAGTGAATTCTTAAACAAACAGCATATATCCTGTATCAGTAGAGTGAAGTAGCATTCTAGCTTTCTGGGTATCCATGTACCAGCAAAGTAAAAATTCATATTTACACAGTGTTTCAAAATGTCAAGTATTAAAATAGTGCTGTCATATACATAAAAGTTTTCAGTTCTCAAAATTTAGCATAAGCTGGGGTAATTCTGGCAGAAAGTCTCAGCATCCTCCCAAGTCGCTGATCCAGGGCTATACTTGTCCCACTGGAATTTCACTTGGTCTATCCGGCGGTTCCTGAGCTGTCGAACCCTACGTTCCAGAATACGTAACGGTTCGACCGTTAGGGTTCCCTCGTCCGATACCTGCAGTTCCTTCCATTGAAGGTCATGAGATTTATCAGCAATATAGTGTCGTAAGGCAGATACATGAAATACATTATGAATTTTGTGCAGGTGGGGTGGCAGTGCAAGACGATAAGCGACAGGTCCAACTTTTTCCAGGACTTCAAACGGTCCAATAAACCGGGGGGATAATTTTGTCCCCCTCCCAAACCGAATGGTGCTCTTATTTGGTCTAATTCGTATGAAAACCTGATCTCCAACCACATAACTTCTATCTGTCCTGCGAGTGTCCGCATAACTTTTCTGTCTATCCTGAGCCTCTTTTAACCGTTGTCTAATCAGTTTTACCTGATCCTCCATCTCTTGGATCAAGTCTGGTCCGACGATTATTCGATCTTCTAACCTGTCCCAACTCAACGGCGTTCTACAAGGTCTTCCGTATAATGCTTCAAATGGTGGCATCCCGATTGAACTGTGATAGCTATTGTTGTAAGCAAATTCTACCAAGGGTAAGTACTTTTCCCAGTGTGACTGTTGGTCCATAACATACATCCTTAGCATATCCTCGAGTACTTGATTTACCCTTTCTGTCTGTCCATCGGTCTCAGGATGATAGGCAGTACTCAAATTTAACTGAGTTCCCAAGGCCGACTGCATACAATTCTAGAACCTTGATGTGAACCGGGGATCTCTGTCGGATATAATTTTCTTAGGTACTCTATGAAATCTGATGATTTCATTTATGAA
The DNA here is from genome assembly GCA_034641835.2 of Pinus albicaulis. Taxonomy (NCBI): domain Eukaryota; kingdom Viridiplantae; phylum Streptophyta; class Pinopsida; order Pinales; family Pinaceae; genus Pinus; species Pinus albicaulis. The sequence goes on from CM076578.1 coordinate 520,446,995, forward strand.
TACCCTAGCTACAGCAGCTACTTCATAAGTATCTCTTACTGGGATGAAATGGGCGGTTTTTGTTAATCTATCCACTACAACCAGAATGGCATAATGCTTTTGTTGCGTAAGAGGCAGCCCAACGATAAAATCCATAGAAATTATCTCCCATTTGGTCATAGGGATGTCATGAGGTTGTAAGAGACCTGCTGGGTGACGATGATCAGCTTTTACTTGCTGACATTCAAGGCACTTAGCAACAAATTTGACAATGTCGTTTTTCATGCCTGACCAGAAGAAGAGTCTCTTAGTGTCGGCATACATCTTCTTTACCCCAGGATGTGCACAATATACTGCTCGGTGTGCTTCCTTCAAGATGGTGTTTCGGAGATCTCCACTATCTGGTATATACATCCTTCCGAGAAATCGTAGAATTCCGTCCTCTTCTAAATCATACCCTTCGAACTTAGGTTCCTTCGAACAGTTGCTTTCGAGTCCTGACCTTACTTTTAAGTACCAACTATCTCTTACAAGATGTTCAAGCACTTGATTTCTCAAGTTCACCTTGATAGGTACGAGGGAGAATATTTGGGGTCTTCTACTTAAGGCATCTGCTACCACATTCTCCTTCCCTTTGATATATGAAATTGCAAAATCATATTCGCTTAGGAGTTCACTCCATCGTCTTTGTCTTGCATTCAAGTCTCTCTGGGTGAATAAATACTGCAAACTTTGGTGGTCACTTTTAAGCACAAAGTTTCTCCCCACCAAGTAATGTCTCCACATCTTTAAAGCTAAGACCACCGGGGCTAACTCCAAATCATGCGTAGCATAAAGTTCTTCATGAGTTTTTAATTTTCTCGAAGCATATGCTATTACGCCTCCTTCCTGCATTAAAACTGCACCTAACCCTTGCTTAGATGCGTCAGTACACACAGTAAAATCTTTATCCATATCCGGTACCCGTAAAATCGGTGCACTAGTCAATAATCGCTTAAGTTCAGAAAAAGCTTTATCACATTCCTCAGTCCATTCATACTTAATGCCCTTGCGCTAAAGATTTGTGATTGGTTTCGCAATTTTGGAGAATCCCTCCACAAACCGTCGGTAGTAACCTGCTAAACCCATAAAACTACGTACTTCATGAGCATTCTTAGGTATCGGCCACTCCCTGATTGTATTTACCTTTTCAGGATCTACAGAAATTCCTTCGCCTGATATGATATGACCTAAGTAATGGATTTCCTTCTGGAAAAAAGCGCATTTGGATAATTTTCCATATAACTTGTGCTCTCTGAGACAAGATAACACTATCCGAAGATGCTCTTCATGCTCCTTCTCATTCTTAGAGTAAATGAGAATATCGTCCAGGAAAACTTGTACAAATTTGTCAAGATATTTGCAGAGAACGCTATTCATAAGGTTCATGAAGACTGCAGGTGCATTGGTCAACCCAAATGGCACCACAATGAATTCATAATGCCCGAAACGAGTTCAGAATGCAGTCTTAGAAACATCGCTCTCGCTAATCCTGAGTTGATGATAACCTGATCACAGATCGATCTTTGAAAATACTGTAGCTCCCTTCATTTGATTGAAAAGGTCGTCAATGCGAGGCATCAGATACCTATTCTTTACTGTGGCTCGGTTCAAATCTCGATAGTCCACACACAGTCGTAATGAACCATCTTTCTTCTTGACAAAGATTACGGGAGCACCCCATGGTGAAACACTGGGTCGAATGTGCCCTACATCTAACAGTTCTTTGAGCTGTATTTGCAACTCTTGAAGTTCCGGGGCAGTCATTTGGTAAGGAGTTTTAGATATAGGTTCCGTACTAGGTTTCAATTCAATGGTGAGGTCTAGCTCTCTCCTAGGAGGCAGTCCAGGTAGTTCTTTTGGAAAAACATCCGGAAATTCTGATAGAATCGGATACTGATCCAAGGAAGGCCCTTTTTCTTTGCTTACCTCTTGAACTGCATACACCTGACAACCTTTCCTTAAACACCGTTTCATTTGCATCACTGAGATGAAACGCAATGATACTTTTCTCTTAATACCTTGAATTTGGATTGTCTCACCCATATCATTTACGCAAAGTATTGTTTTCCCGGAACAATCTACCCATGTTCGATGAGATTCTAACCAATCCATTCCTATCACCAGGTCATAAGTACCTAGGGCTGTGACATATACTTTTAGTTTGGTCAAACAGACTCCTAGATCAACTTTGCACTCTTGCACACTTAATTCTACCGATTGAAGGTCTCCTGAAGCCATTTCTACCTGTCTAAAATCGTCTTGTTTGCAGGCTGCCAACCCACATTTATTCAATGCATAAGATGAAATAAAACTATCAGTAGCTCCAGTGTCAAACAAGATTTTGAGTTTTATTCCATTGATAGTACCTGAAGATTCCACTACCGTGGATTGATGCGCTGCTTGGTTGTTGTTGGCGACAGCATGGATTCTGTGATTGCTTTGAGCATCTGATGACAGTTCTTTTCCTGTTCGCTGAGAGTTCTCCGGACAATCCCGTCGAAGATAGGGTCCTCCACATCCCCAACAGTCCACTCGGGTTGGTCCTTTTGCATTTGACTGAGAAATCCCTGACCAAGAACTCTGTCCCCTGGTGCTGCTTCCTCTCCCATTCCTTCCTCGATTACCAGTTCCTCGAGACCTCCACGCACTGCTGTTTGAAGACCCGGAAGCTATTGCGTTTATGGTCCTGGGAGCTCCTGCCCCCGCCCCTCTTGGGGTAAACCTGTTACCATAAGGAGGTGGTCTTGAGTTATTTCCTCGGAAGAAATTTCGGGGAGTCTTTCCTGTAAAGGCCTGCGGTATTGATTCAGCTGGCCTGAAATCCCTTTTTATCCCCAGATGTTCTTCTGCATAACGAGCACATTCAACTGCCTCCGCCATCGTCAGTGGCTTCCACATTCTTACCATGGCTCTGATCCAAGGATTTAACCCAAATACAAAACGCTCGGCTTGGCGTTCATCCGTGTCTAGATAAGGAACATATTTTACAAGTTCCATGAACTTTATCTCGTATTCTTCTACGGTTTTACCCCCTTGGGTTAGAGTATGGAAGGCTCCGGCTTGCTGCTCTTGAAAGAAAGGCGGTAAGTATTTCGCATGGAATCGGTCCACAAACAATTCCCAAGGAATGGTATCTGATGTCAGATGCAGCTGTTTTTCCATATTCCCCCACCAAATCAGAGCATTCCCCCTGAGTTGGAATACAGCGATCTTTGTTTTGGAAGTTGAAGAATATTCTCTTAATGCAAAGCATCGGATCATCCCTTCCAACCATGCTTCGGCATGCTCTCCACCTCATCCTCCAGAGAATTCCGGGAGTTTAATCTTTTGCAGTTCCCGTGATATATCTTCTCTGTGGGGTTTGTCATCAAAATCCTTCGGCCTTTCTGAATGTCTTTCCTCTGACTGACGTTGCTCCTCCTTGTTCCTGGTCGACTGCGACCCTTTCAAGGTTTCCATAATGGCTTCTAATGAGCTCATCACAGTAGTGAGATCAGGCGGAGCAACAGGGGTTGACGGCGATCTGGATGGTGGTGAAGGCGATGGTGAAGGTGGAGGTGGCGGCGCTGCATTTCGCAGGCGTTGCCGCCTTTGGGACGTGTTCAACATGATAATTTTTCCTGAAATACATAATAATAAATTCATGAGGAGTGGATAAATTTTCAGACTGACAATATAATTTTCGCAAGATTAGCGCTGGCATATGGGTATAGTTCTTTTGCTATTTTACCTGCAGGCAGGTCTTACTGGTACCGAGGTCAAGGAGGGTGGCAACGCAACCTCCTTGTCCTATGCAGGGTAATGTATGCTTACTAAATCTAGAGTGGAATGCCAGGTTTTCATCGATCAAAGTGTTAGTTTATAAACTTGTCTAGAAATGTTTTATTCCTATATGCAGTGATAGAAGGGATTCATTGCTTTCAGCGACTTATGACTAACAAACACTTGAATATTGATTTTCTCTACCCTTGTGATTCTCCCTGTCCGCGTAACAAAATACCCCCTTTTTTTTTTTTAGATGCTATCATTCGATCCTTAACTTAATATCATATTATAAGATTTTGTCACCTTAGTTTAGATGCCTATAAAATATCTGCTTCAAACTCTAATTTACCGTACTTTTGTTTAATTTAATTTAAAATTATATGGCCTATAATTTAATCAAATTTATATAATAAATGAAATATAATCAAAAATCTAACTTTCATCCGTAATCATGTTACGATAATTAAATTTTATAAAAATAAAATAAACTATAAATGAATTAAAACACAGATATATATTTAATCCCACTTTTAATTTATCGGCAATCTCGTTATTTTCCTAAAATTATTATATATATATATATTTTTTAACTTATCTGCAATTTAAAACTGAAGGTGCATTTCGACAATCTAATTTGAAGGGTAAAGCTTTCTATTCGACAGAGTTGATTAACTGAAATTAATTTAATTCTCGATAAAGACACGTGTTAAAACTAACTTAGTACCTTGAATTTAGTTTTAAATATGCAAATCGGAATATGAGCTTACGTGATGTGATGAATTTAAATCTTGATGTATATATAAAAAAAATGAAGACCATATCGATGACATATACCCTATCCGCGTAATATGCAAAGTCATATACCCATGGTTTGATAAACGATATGGATTATATTTTATAGACATTTCCATAGTCTAATGTAAAGTATATATATATATATCAGATTTAATTAACTTTCGGCCTTGGTACTATCTGATATATCGACCACACCCCCACCCGACCTTCCGTTCCGTTATGATATACTTAGCACGTTGTAACTGTATGTAAAATATATATAGCAATTTATATATATATAGTTCCGACGGTGTAGGCAAACATTAACGATACGCCTTTAAAACCTTCGATCTTCCATCCGGCGTTTATGTGATATATCAAATGGTTATAATAGCATATCCCATAGTTTGTTGCGATATATTTACCTCGCATTTAAACCTTTTTAAACCATTCGCGCCGACCGGTGGAGTCCCCACTGGATTTCAAATCCTGTCCGCGGCATTCCATAACCCGCCCTTTCAAAAATCGCCATTCGAACGAAGAAGTCCACCGCATCAAGTTGGTGCCACGCCATTCACATGCTCCACCGCCATCTATCCGATTCGCTGTCCATTTATTAAACTTTGGATTGCCACGCTTTTAGTTCGATAAGGGTTGGAAGCTTTTGGTGTACGTAGGTGTTTGTTTGCAGGATCGATGTTTTCTGAGTTATAGTCTAAGGCTAACAATGACTAGAATAAAACTTAGAAAATGTGAGTTTAGAAGTTGATACTCTTGGGCATCTGAGATCGCGTCATCTATGCATCAGACTCCCGTACATAGACTGCGTAAGGATTCAATTCATCGCCAGTGCGTGTGGAATTGTCAAGAGATTTGGAAGGAGTGTCGTTTAGAACTTAATATATTTACCTGTGCATCGAATGAGCTAAAGGGATCAATTACTGCGTGAATGTCATGCATTGACTGACAACATCATTATTACAGCGGTCAATATGATTCTCGTGATAGAGAATTATGATCAACAACAGAATATTGATGTTGCTAATGTTTTGTATTGTTTGTTGGTAATTGACTCGTTATGCCAAGTCTACTATTGCTAAAAAGAGTTTGAATTGTAAGAAATGAGACCTCTGCAATTGTAGCTTTGTAGCCCTTGAGTGTTTCTAAGGATGACAATAAACTAAATCAAGTTGTTGGTGCTAATACAGGGTTTGTTGAACAGAGCTGCTAGAGATTTCATATATGTTGATGCCAATAGGATTTTTGTTTTGAGCAAAGAGGTTTATGTATTCAGTTTGAGCAGAGAATACTATTAATTCATTGGGCAGGTTGCTTGACAGAGATATGTGTACGTCTTGAGCAGAGTTTTGAAATTGTAATGTGACTTCGTTGCCACAAAACACAACGCGTTTGAGATCCGGGTTTGAACCCGTGACCTCACCCTCAACAATCACACACTTCTAGTCAATTATTGATGTTGTTTCAGCAGTCTTAAATCACTGTCCAGAGACTACAATTTGGCATAGGGTCAATTGATACCCAATTCAATTATAACTGCTATCTTGGCTTCGTTCCTTTTGCCTATTAATTGAAAAGTAAATATGAGTATTGTAGTCAAGACGGAATTGCTCTGTATTTTGTATATTAAGGTTAAATTGTTTTCGTCCTGTACAGGTTATGTAACAACAAAAATTGCCAGTAATTGCATGTGTAACAGGCGATAGGGGACTGATAAGTCAACTGCTTGGTCCAAAGTTTGGAGGATACCTCATCTATGGTTCGATTGGATCTGGGAAGGGCTCAACTCCTGGGCAACCCAAAACTGGCAGCTCCAACCGGTCATATAAGATTGGGCGTTTGAACAGAGACACAAAAGTATTTGTTTATGCAGCAGCTTTAGATTTGGAACAACCAGAGACTGGTTTATACTAGCAGCAGCTTTTTAATGGGCCTATAAGGTCGTAAGAGGGTTTGAATTGCCCTCTGATACCAAATGTAAGATCCCATACACAGAAATTTAATTTAAAACCAATATTAAACTAAGTATATATTCAGCAGTAAGGTATTTCAATGAAAATTAGCGGAAATAAACAGTGAAATTTAATTGAGAAACAAGTATATACATAACAGAATACCTGGAACACGATTGATGATTTTTAGATGGTGGCTCTCCTCCCGTGATGCAGATGCTGTGGATAGATAAACAGTTTACCGAATCAATCAAGTCCTCCCAGCCAATCCGGGAACAGTCCCAGACCCAGAGGATGTCTCCTCTGCCCCCGTGCCCAGATTTCCAAGAAGAACAGAGACTCCTAGGCAATTCAATCTCACTTCAGCAGAATTCGTTTCCTTTCCTCCCAAAAAAACCTCCCCTTTCTCCTCCATATCACCTCCCTTAAATAAGATCCCTCCACCGCCCCTTCTTCCCCGAGGTCTTCCCCTTATTAATGGTGATATTTTCTATATTTATGGTGGTATACTTTTCATCAGATTTGGATAGAAATATAATTTAAACAATCTTCCTCCACTGCCTCTAACCTCCCGAGGCTTTATCCATCCTTATGTCCATATTAAATGTTTTTATGGTGGGTGATCCACATTAATGTGAGCACGAATATACATTTATGAAGGTGGGATTATATAGTTATTTTATTTATAGAGCTTGGGACTTATTTAATGTTCTTTTAATATTAATCTTTAATATTGCATACTCATTTTTAACTTAAGGTTTTAACTTTATTATTTCATGTCTTTTATTACCTCTTTTCATAAAATTTATACTTAGTTGAACTTGATATACATCTGAAATCTTAATATTAAGTTCCCAATTTATGTAATCTTGATATTAGTAGGTAGGCGTACTAGTGCGATGTGTGCGGTATAGGCAGGTGTAGCTATCAAATGCCTATATCGTTCACACGCTAATATCATTTTGTATATAGTTTGGGAATGGGTTGTTACACTCAGGTTCTTTTTGGAGCAGAAACAGTTACAGGAGAGGCAGCAAAAGTGGATCAGTAAGATCCAGGCATATGACTTTGACATTGAGTATGTCAAGGGTAAGAACAACGTGGTAGCAGATGCCCTTTCATGTAGACCAGCCATGTTGTCTCTTATGAGCTTGGACACAGATTGGAGGGCTTGACTTTTAGTAGAGTACTCCAAGGACAGATTTGCATGTGAGGTTCGGGATGGGCAGGTGGCGGATGACAGGTACAGGGTGGTCGATGAGATCATCTACTACAGGGATCGGATCTTCTTGACTGAGGGATCTCAGCTCAAGAAGAAGATACTTCAGGCATCACATGATTCACCATTGGCCGGCCATCAGGGGTTTACCAAAACCTACAGGGCCATTAGAGAGAGGTTCTCATGGAAAGGCCTCCAGGAGGACGTACTCCAGCACATCAGGGAGTGCGATGTTTGCCAGAGGAACAAGGGGGAGATGAGCCATCCCGCAGGATTATTGCAGCCTCTTCCCATTTCGGAGGGGAAATGGGAGATTATTTCGATGGAATTCATCACAGGGTTGCCCATGGTGCAAGGCAAGGATTGTATCTTTGTCGTCGTTGATCGACTGACAAAGTATGCACATTTTTTTGCCATATCTGCACACTACACAACAACACAGGTGGCCGAGCTATTCTTCAGAGAGGTCTTCATGCTACATGGTCTTCCTAAGACCATCATCAGTGACAGGGACAGCTGCTTCATGGGCGGATTTTGGCAGGAGCTTTTCCGATTGGTGGGGATGGAGTTGACACCGAGTACCAGTTATCACCCACAGACGGACGGACAGACAGAGATAGTTAACAAGTGGCTGGAGGGCTACTTGCGTAACTATGTCAGTGGGCAGCAGCGAGCATGGCTGAAGTGGCTGCATCTGGGGGAATATTGCTACAACACTACACATTACATGTCCATTGGTATGTCTCCATTTTATGCTTTGTATGGATATCATTCTTTGTCTTTTGCTGATGTGATGTTTGGTGCTAGCAAGGCTCCAAGAGCCAAGATTTGGATCCAAGAGAGTCAGGATATTCTCCGAGCTCTCAAGGATAATATGGCTACAACACAAAATCAACAGAAGTTGTATGCTGACAGAGGTCGAGTGGAGAGACAGTTTGAGCTAGGGGACTTGGTCTACCTACGATTACAACCATACCGACAGTAGGCACTGAAGCAGAAGGGAGCAGAGAAGCTCAAGCCCCGCTTTTATGGGCCATACAGGGTGATATGCAGGATTGGACAGGTTGCATATGAGTTGGAGCTGCCCCAAAGCAGCAAGATTCATAATGTTTTTCATGTATCATGCCTGAAGAAGGCACTAGGGCAGCAGGTGACAGTGACAGATGAGCTACCACCCACAGATGATGAGGAGCAGTTGGTGTTGCAGCCAGAGGCTATTATTGATACCAGGAAGAGGTAGCTACGGAGCAGGACGGTCCGGGAATTCTTGGTGAGGTGGAAGAATTTGCCGGATGAGGATGCCACTTGGGAGAGTGAGAAAATTTTGCAGCATCCATCACTTCGGTTGCTTGAGGACAAGCAACATTTTGTCGGGGGAGACTGTAATATTCCTAATTAGCAATGGCTAATTGGAATATTTGATTTTGCTCAATTTTTTCTTCTATAGTTTATTTATAAATAAAAAGGTGAGTAAGGTGGGGACATAACTCACTTTGGGAATAAAAGTCACTCCCTAGTAGCACAACGTTGTAACTTAAAGGGAGCCAAGGGGGGCCAAGGACCATGTAGAGAGGGGGCCCACGTATACACTTGGAGGGACTGCGCAGATGGAGAGAGGCACATGGCAAAAGGGAGGCTACGTTGGAGGAGATGGGCCTTAGGGTTTTGAGAGAGGCCAACGTTATAAAAGAGAGAAGCCTCCTCATTTGGTCATTTGATTATTATGCATTTGAGCTAGTCACTTCGACTTCTTGAGCACGCTAGCTGTTTAGCCTGTCTGCAACACTGTTTAGTGCATCAAGTGTCTCCGTTCGGAGATCTCACCCTTAGCCCCGGGGGACTTCGAGTGCCTGTTTGGGCAAGGTAGTTCCATCAGTCTTTTTGGAGGGGGATCGATTTGTGGGAGTTGCGGAGGAGCAGTGCATTTGGTGACTGCGCAATCTTGAGAGGGAGGACGAAGTCTCTTTTGGTGGGAGTTCCGGATTGGGATTGGTTGGAGGATTTGAGCTTGGAGATTGAGCAAGGGATCAACCCTTGCATATTGGAGGATTTTGGAAGAGTTTTGGGCAGAGTTTTGGAGTATTCTCTTCAGTGGCAGCGCAGAGTCTTGAGGGATAGCGTAGATCCTCAAGGGGGTGATTTTCGGGGGACAATTATTTTCGAAAATCTTTCTGGGCTTTTCTGGGTTTATTGAGCAGAGGTTGATTCCAGAGTTTCAGCATTTTCTGAGGAGGGGAGCAGCCCCAAATCCTCATTTTGATTCCAGTAGTAGCAGCAGCACAGCAGTTCTCCGGCAGCTTGGACACAGTTCAGAGAGAGGCCATTTCCCTATCATTCTGAGTGTATTTCTTCACTTGCCTTGTGCAAGTCGAGGTGCCATCTTTCTGATCACCTCTTGTACTCTTTCCATTAGTCAGTATAATAAAATGGCTTAGCAATTCTCTTTGCATTTCTTAAGTATTTACTTATATTCCATGTATATGCTATTGTATGCTTGCACTACTGTTATCTTCTCTTTGAGCATCCCAGCTACTATACCACTTGTGTGTGTTTTTCCCCTATACTCTTAGACAGAGTCTGGAAAGGGCCAGGTAGCCTCCAGATCTCGTCCTCTTTTCAGAGGCGACATATCTGGTAAACGCCCTCCCAGTCCATCTCTGGTTGGAGTTTGCTTGTGTTTGAGGGATATCCTTGAAAAGGGATATTACATTGAGATTGATAGCTTGGGAGGTACTCCAAACCCTATTCTTGAGGGTTGTGGAGGAGTTGGCACACAAACGTATTTTGTGGGCTTGAAACCCAAGCTTGGGGTTTTGTACCCATCGATGTTAGGGCCAAAACCATAGAGATAATTTGACATGTGATGGATGGAGATGATAGAGGATGCCGAGATGAAACAAACGCATCGAAAATCATCAAAATATGAGTTGTCTATGAGGAGATTTGAATTTTTTGAAGCTAAGAATGGGAAAATTGTCTAGAGAAGTCAAGTCGGCCTTGACATGAGGTGACCCTTTGTTGGGAGAGACATTGCCCTAGAAGAAGATATAAATAAAGGTGAGCGCGAGGCTATTTGGCACATCCTTAGTCACAACAATCATCACAAGGAGCTATGAAATATAGGGCGAGTCTATAGCAAGGGAATTTGAGGCGGGTAGTCGAGTTTGTGGAGATCCTTTCACTATTTTGGGTGCAAGTTTCTCAGGAGAAGGAGCCACAACTTTGAGGCAACTGGTATAGAGGCTTGAGGGCAGTTTTGTAACCACGTTGGAGTAGTCTTACCTTGTAGATCAGGCTGCAGACTTTAAGTGAGTTAAGTGATTGTTTTGTGCATGGTTTTGGGTTGTATACTTCTGTTTACAGGGCCGCAGTGAAGGGCTACTACAACAATAGTCAGGAGATGAAGTTAGGAGGGTCGAGAGGCCTAGAGAAGCTCTCCTAACCACGCCGCAACCTTCTCTTTGAGTAGGGAAGTATTATAGGGGTGTTCTCCTTGCATATTGTGATTGTTTTTAGTGTTGCAGTGGGCAGATTGCTTCAGGTCTGAGATGAGTGTTGTAGGGAGCTTTGTGGAGGTGCCCAAGTTCTACAACATCACCTTAGATACCTAGTAATATACAACTGAAGTAACTAGTATGTTTGGATAATATTAGGGCACTGGTGATACAGGTGTATATTGGTGGCCACTCACCTATTCCACCTAGACCTCTAGTAAGTTTCATCATATTCCTTGATTATAGCACATTTTACTATTTTTAGCATTTTTTCGGGCCTTGAACTTCTGAAGTTGTTTTGATCCCCTATACGACATTTTATTTCTGCTGCATTTCTGTGTTTATTTTTATATTTGTATTCTATTTAATTTGTGCATAAGTCTGGATCAACTGGTGTAGTTTTGTTTGTGTGCCCTAACCAGATGGGTACATGCACAAAACCCTAGGAAAGAGGGCAACAACAAGGAGTTCCAGATGGTCTCTTAGTAATGGATGGATGCTAGGTGATGTAGTGTCCTAGAAGAGGACAGTTTGAGGAGTTTGTTAGCAGCCAAGAGGAAGGGTGATCCTAGTGTTTGGATTCCCTAACTAGTGAGTCGATGCTACATCATGTATTGGACACTCGTGGTCTGATGGATGGCAGCGTGAGAGTAGACCAAGTGTAGGCCTAGGAGAGGCAGAGTTGGAGCAGCCTAAAGAACTACTTGGGATGATGGTAGAGGCTTGCTTCAAGCCCTATGTGCCCCAACTTGATGGATTAAGGTGGTTACTAGAGTGGTAGAAGAATACCTCAAGGGTTTGATCATCCAAGAGCAGTTTGACTTTTCCTAGACTTGCCTTGTGCAGAAGGACATCTACAGCAGAAGAAGGGAACTTCTCCTATCTCATGTTTGTTGTGGGAGAAGGACATCTTGCAGTGATAGGTGGCAGCCCTTCGTGCCCTATGTTAGTCTTCATTGGAGCAACGCAGGAAGAATATAGTAGGATGAAGTCCCTGAGTAGATGAGAAACAGTGGATAGTTGAGAGTTGTTCACACACGGAGTTGTGAACAACTCGACAAGATCATTGATAGAGGCAATGTTGCAGTTTAGGAGCCGAAAGACCGGGCATGTACAGGATATGACCAAGAGGAGTTGAGAGAGCTAATGAGAAAACTACATCATCTTTTCTTTCTCCTATTGGATCATTGATGAATATGTCTATTAATTTGAATTTTGTATGATTTTATGATGTATCTTTGTAAAACTTACATATAGATGAAGATCTATGTTCGAATCAATGAATTTGTATGAATTTGTGTAAGAAATATCTAATTTTTAATATATATATATATATATATATATATATATATATAATATATAACGTGTCCGGACATGTCCTGTTCCGGGGGGGTCACCATGTCTTTGTCCGACACTCGAATCCGCGTGTCCATCGTGTCCCGTGTCCCCGTGGCAGGTGACTTAGATTAATACACATGCATTTACATGTTACGTATGCTAGGCTCAGTGGCCTTTTAACACATAGGCTATTCGGCCTAACCACATAGGCACCTTGGCCTAAAATACATTAGTACACTGACCAACCTGCCTAACATATTTATACACACGAAGGCACGTAGGCCTCAATAGAATCCAGCTCACTAGCCTAAATATCATATGTACATTTACAAGCCCATTTGGGGGTCAAGCCAGGGGTATTACATAAACCAAATTAGAAATGATGAACATCATTAATATAACTGTAGACACTTATCTTGAAAGAAATAGATGCCTGCAACTGAAGAAGGGAAAACTCTTTTCTGCCCAACCATAGGTTCAACTATAACTCATTTCTCTACAACTGGCCACCCCCTAATTAGACCAAGATACCGCTAAGGGAATTCAACTCTCACAAGGGAAATGATAGAATTGAAAGCCATTCTAATTCATAAGCAATAAACCAATAGAGGCTCCTCATCTTTTCTAAGCACATGGCCTCCATGATTATTATATGCCACCTCAGCTACCCTACAATGAGTAAATTTTGTAGTCCCCTCTCAACTTAGTTAGGTCCTAGACTCTGCATCCATTTTGGCAATCCAATTTAGATTCTATTGAACCATAACGCCTTTCAATTGATCTAACACTTGAATGGAATCTTTCCATGATTTTTGACCGCCAATTTGAATTCCACTCACTTGAAATGCACAAGCAGTGATTCAACTCTGGATTCGTTGCCTCTCAACTCACTAATTCACCTCTCTAGACCACTCATGCCCCTTTCAATCACCTGCTCATGTCCCCTACTCAGTATTCTTGCATCCCTAGCTTAGGAATTCATGCCTTAATGGCCAAAGTTTGAGGTGGGAACTTGCACATACCTTTGATTTGCTTCCTCATTGTTCCAACTATCTCTCCATTCCTCCATAATTGTGGGAGGTTGATTTCTCAACTACCAATCCTCCTCAATAACTAAGTTATAAAAATTGGAAAGAGGGAACAAAATTCAACTTTTAATTTAGTAACATGGCTCTCGTCATTGGTTATCGACACAGTAGACAAGGTCATCCCACATCCCCTCACCGGTTCCCTTGTTTTCACCTCTCATTTTTGTTTTTCACTTGCCCTTCTTAGAGAGTTGGTGTCACCTTCACTCCTCAAGTTAACCCTCTCAAATTATCCTCTTCAAGGAGATAGTCACATATAGCTTGCTAGTATATCCAAGATGATTCCCATTTTTAACATGGCATGACCTAGATAGTCTCTTGCATTATATCTCAAGCAATTTCTGATTGTAGGTACTATTCATGTTAATCCCTAACCTGTATGGGTAACTAGAGGATATTCTCTTCACTTGTGATTCTAATCACAAATCAATATATGAGCCAAAAGTGTGATTGTTGTTGTATTCATGTGTTGTATTGGGTCATTCTTGGATGATCTTTGTTAGCACTCCACTGGATCTCCGAACGCTGAGAAGGAGACCAGCAAAGGTAACCACAGACCGCTTTGACCTAGTAGCTAGCCCTACTAGGCAGGAGAGGTCTCTCTCCGTGAGATCACAACCAAATTGACTAGATAATGAAGATTTTAGGCTAGGTATACTAGGCTCTAGTGTTTGATTGATTTGGATTTGGTGTTGGATGGAAAATTAGGTCTAGGAAAAACTAGGTCAGGGTAGTGAAAATCAGACTTGTAGAGATGTGATGGGCAAAGGTAGGCACACACTTTAGCACTTTCAGGTATCTTAGTGAGTGTGAGAGATTGCTAGGGTTTTCAGAAAGAGCATGGAAATCATGAATTGTTTTATATCAGAAGAGAGTGAAACATAATTGTGATAATTTCTCCAAAACAGATAATCAAAATAATGAATTTGGCTTATCTAACTTAGAAATCAATCACATTAAGAGATGGACATGAATATGGGAGGCCCAATACATTCAAACATATTAAAACATATTAAAAACATAAGAGGCAACACTGCGAAAACACATACCACATGAATCCCACCACAATAGTTGCAACTCTGTCTATTAGTTCCTGCCAAAAATGATTGAATACACTAGTGTTCAAAGATCAATTCTATAGCATCCAACCCTTGCAATGACAAAATAAATGAAAGATATAGACCAAAACAAACTTTTCCCACTCTCAGGGGTCGAATCCATGACTTGTGGAGCTATTCCCCAAAGTCCTCAACTGGAATCCTAATGATTAGGGAGGTCAACAAGCTCATCCCTATCTTTGATGAAACTGATTCACTTGACCCAAAATTACAATTTTACTTGATGTATCTACCTCTCGTAACTATAAAAGACATAATTACATTTGATTTTCACATTTACATCAGTAAAACTCAATGGAATCCATCAATCAACTGAGAAAAAGTCAAATTTATGAAGAAAACAGGAAGTTGGAAAAAGCGTGGTGTGCCCCTAAGAAAAGGACAACGTGAGCTTGCAGTTGACTTTTGATTGCCTTGCTGAAGTCCAAATTGAGTCCAAGATAGCTCATTGGAAATCTCTTCCTTTCTAGTTGTCAAGATTGTCCTCAAGCACTGCAAATGATGGAGTTAACTGAATTCTCCCAAGACTAGTTAAAAAGCACAGTGTGGGGCTAAAAACAATAAACAATGGCAGAGAGGTGTTTTTTAGGTGGTTTTTGGGCTTTTCCACCTGTCAAAATGTAATATTCCCAATTAGCAATAGCTAATTGGAAATATTAATTTTGATCAATTTTGCCTTATTATAGTTGGAGCATGAATAAAGTGAGTGAAATATTAAATAACTCACTTAGGATAAAGTATTTCCCTAAATTCCACATCGTATTTGAGGAAGTGGGGCCTAGTGACCAAGTGGACAGCGCAGGGAGAGGAGGACGTAGACCATGTGGGCAGCGTGGGGCCTACCTCACGCAGTTGAGAGGGGTAGCGTGGGCCAAAGGGCACGTAGGAGATGGTGGGGCCTAGGGTTGAGAGAGGCCCATCATGATAAAAGGGAGGAGAGCCTCTTCATTTGATCATTTATGTTTATGCATCTTGAGCTTGTCATTTCGACTTGGAGCACGCTGGCTATTTAGCTTGTCTGCAGTACTGTTTAGTACACCGGGTGTCTCTGTGCAGAGATCCCACCCTCAGCCCCGGGAGACTTCGAGTGCTTGCTCGGGTGAGGTATTCTACCATCATTTTTACAGGAGGATTTGTGGTTGCCTTCGTTGTGGAGCGGAGCATTGAGGGACTGCGCAGTCTTGAGAGAGAGGACGCAGTTCATCTTGGGAGAGTTCCGGATTGGTGACATTTTGGAGGATTTGGGCCGGAGAATTGAGCAAGGGGCCAGCCCTTGCCTATTGGAGATATTTGGGAGAGAGGGAGTCCCTATTTTGGAGGTTTTCATTCAGCACCAGCGTGGCCCTTGGGAGGATAGCGTAGATCCTCAAGGTAGGCATTTTCGAAGGTCGAGCATTTCTGAAATGCTCTCTGGGCTTTTCTGGGTATTGTGAGTAGAGGCCGATTCTAGAGTATCAGCATTTTCCGAGTAGGGGAGCAGCCCCAAATACTCATTTTGGTTCCAGTAGTTGCAGCAGCACGGTAGTATTTTAGCAGTTGGAGTTAGAGCAGAGAGCAACTATTTCCTTTGACATTCTGAGAGTATTCCTACACTTGCCTGGTGCAAGTTGAGGTGCCATCATTCTAATCACCCCTTGTACTTCTTTATATTTCTCAGTATAATAAAATGGCTTAGCATTCTCTATTTCATGTGTATCAACTTCATGGTTTGTTTCTAACACTATATGTCTTGTTGTATGCTTTATGTTATTGTCTATTTCCCCTTCGGGATATTACAGTGGTATCAGAGCTCATAGGCTTGGCACACCTGTGGGGCAAGTTGTCTATGACACTGGGTGAGAAGCCCTACATTTTCTATAGACACAGGAAGTACAGAGATATTGAGCGTAGGTTGGAGAATACCTACGGGGATGGGGATCATATTCCAGTTAGAGACACAGAGGAGGAGGAACCCATGACAGGAGAGAACAAAGATGAGGGGAAGGAACTCGGGGATATGCTCCTCAGGTCAGTACAGGAGCTAACGAGATAGATTGAGGTGATGGGACAGAGATTCATTGTTACAGAGGCTAGGCAGCGTGAAACCCCAAGGGGTTTCCAGATTGGTGAGGGATCAGGCACATCCCACCATCTACAGGAGCACAATGCCACTCTGCACATAGCATCTCATGCACCCACACGTTCCACTATGCCCACTTTTCTGGCTATAGACACAGGGGCAGGAGCACAGCAGGAGCAGGAACCTGGCCACATGGGTGATTACTTTGCTGAGTACCAGGCATATGGGTAGGAGTTCAAGGATGCCCTCTCATTTCGTGATTTTGTCCAGCTCCAGCAGAATAGCAGACCCCGCGACCATCATAGGGGACACCGACATTATCACGACGGAGACACTCAGCGTACGATGAGCAAGTTCCATTTGCCTATGTTTGATGGTTCATCAAAAAGTTCGGCAAAGGCTTGGGTGGAGAAGCTGGACATATACTTCCAGCTTAACCAGATGGCGGAGGCCGAAGCCATCAAGGTAGCTTCACTACACTTTGAGGGCGAGGCCCATGCTTGGTGGTTTCATGGGATGACTACACTAGGACACTCGACAATGACCACTTATGCTGAGTTCACACAGAGAGTAGTGGAGAGATTTGATCGGAGGGATTCGGAGGAGCATTTCGTTGAGCTGACTAAGCTCCAACAGACAGAGAGCCCAAACACTTACATCTCAGATTTCCTAAGACTCTCGGTGATGGTACCAGATCTATCCGTGGCACGGATGATCTACATGTTCATTGATGGGCTAGCAGAGCCGCTTCGGGGATTGGTCAGATCCACTAGACCGACCACCCTCCATGACGCAGTTGGCAAGGCACGGGACTTGCAGGATGCCTTACCTCGGACCAGGACGCCTTACCCCCAGAGACAGGCTTTCCAGCCTAAGGGGAAGGACGTGAGGATTCCGCCTCCAAAGGGGAATCAGGGTAGAGGACAGTGGGATGATGATGCCAGGAGGGAGTTGAAGAGGAAGAGATTGTGTTTCACCTGTCAGGAGCCGTAGGCAGCAGGACACAGATGTGCTGCTGGCAAAGCACATTATATCGAAGTCTTCTCCGAGAGCAGCAGGGAAGAAGATGAGTATGATGACGTGGGGGCAGGGGGCAGCCATACAGCGCAGGATCATTTGCCACCTCCACCACCAGGAGCAGGAGGTGCAGCCTTTGCACCTACCGGTGGGACCCTTGCAGCATTGCGAGGAGTTCCCAAGTATCTGATGTTGCGCGTCCGAGGTACAGTGCGGGGGCAGCGAGTATCAGTACTGGTGGACAGTGGGGCAACCCACAACTTCATCGATGCACAGATGGTAGAGCGGAGAGGCATACAGACAGAGAGCTTCGATGGGTTTTAAGTGTTGGTCCCAGGAGATCAGACTATGCAGTGTGCCAGTTATTTCCCAGCGCTGGTAGTGACAATGGGCACTTACACAGCAACTAACCACTTTTTTGTGGTTAACATACCAGATACCAATGTGGTATTAGGAGTATAGTGGCTGATCACTTTGGGGAAGGTCACCACAAATTGGGAGGCCTTGGAGATGGAGTGGGATGACAAGAAGACTGGGAATCATGAGAAGATATGGGGCATGCACACTTACCCACCTCAGACAGTTTCAGCTCACCGGATGGAGGCAGACTTCCGGAAGGGAGACATAGAGTGGGCAGTAGAGCTGTGTGCATCAGAGGCATAGACTACCGGGCAGACAGTTCATCCAGAGGTACAGACCATCCTTGACAGGTATGCTGCAGTGTTTGGGGAGATACCACCAGGAAAGCCACCGGATCAGGGATTTGAGCATACGATTGAGCTAGAGCAGGGCATACAGGCCGTCATTACCACACCCTATAGGCACCCCAAGGCCTATCGGGACGAGATCGAGCGGGCTATCCACGAGCTGTTAGCTCTTGGACACATTCAGCCTAGCACCAGTCCTTTCGCTTCTTCGGTAGTGTTGGTGAAGAAGAAGGATGGCACATTGAGGATGTGCATTGATTACAGGGCCCTGAACAAAAAGACCATGAAGAACAGGTACCCTATTCCACGGATCGACGAGCTGATGGATGAGTTGAGAGGGGCACAGTTCTTCTCAAAGATTGATTTGAGATCCGAGTACCATCAGATTCGCGTGAGGGAACATGACATTCCCAAGACCGCTTTCAGGTGCCACTATGGCCATTTTGAGTTCTTGGTGATGCCCTTTGGGCTAACCAATGCACCGGCCACTTTCCAGTCATGTATGAACCACATTTTCCACAGCCACTTGAGGAAGTGTGTGTTGGTCTTCTTTGATGACATATTGATATATAGCAGGACATGGGAGGAGCATCTCCAGCACATAGAGGCAGTGTTGCGCTTTTTGGGGGAGCAGCAATTTTATGGTAAGCTCTCCAAGTGCGAGTTTGGGTGGACGGAGATGTTATACTTGGGACACATCATAGGGGTGGACGGAGTGAGGGTCCACGAGGAGAAGATCAGCATCATCAGGGATTGGCCAGAGCCGAGAAACGTGACGGAACTTCGGGGGTTTGTAGGTATCTGCACCTACTACAGGAAGTTCGTCAAGGGTTTCTCTCAACTTGCTGTACCCCTTACAGATCTGACGAAGAAGGGGGCATTTAGTTTGACAGACACAACGCAGCGAGCCTTTGACAGGCTCAAGGAGGTGATGAGCAGTTGTCCAGTGCTAGCATTACCAGACTTCACGCAGCCATTCGTTCTGGAGTGTGATGCATCAGGAGAGGGGATAGGCGGAGTGTTGATGCAGGGAGGCCACCCTATAGCTTTTGAGAGACGAAAGCTCCTACCACATGAGCGGTTGTATGCCATATACGACAAGGAGATGCTGGCCATCATGCATGCTTTGGCCAAATTCCGGCAGTACCTGTTAGGTAACAGGTTTAGGGTGAGGACCGACCACAACAGCCTCGGGTTTTTCTTAGAGCAGAAACAGCTACAGGAGAGGCAGCAGAAGTGGGTCAGCAAGATCCAAGCCTACGACTTTGACATCGAGTATGTCAAAGGGAAGAACAATGTGGTGGCTGATGCACTTTCACGCATACCAACCACGTTGTCTCTGATGAGTTTGGACGCAGATTGGAGGGCTCGACTATTGGTGGAATACTCCAAGCACAGATTTGCTTGTGAGGTTTTGGTTGGGCAAGTGGCAGATGACAGATATAGGGTGATGGATGAGATCATCGACTACAGGGACAAGATCTTCTTGACTGAGGGCTCTCAGCTCAAGAAGAAGATATTGCAGGCTTCTCACGATTCACCATTGTCTGGCCATCAGGGGTTTACCAAAACCCACAAGGCCATCAGAGAGAGGTTCTCATGGAAGGGCCTCAAGGGGGACGTACTCCAGCATGTCAGGGAGTGTGAGGTTTGTCAGTGCAACAAAGGGGAGATGAACCATTCGGTAGGTTTGTAGCAGCCTATTCCCATTCCAGAGGGGAAATGGGAGAGTATCTCGATGGATTTCATCACAAGGTTGCCCATGGTGCAGGGCAAGGACTGTATATTCGTCTTCGTTGACCAACTGACGAAATATGCGCATTTTTTTGCCATATCCGCACATTATACAGCAGCACAGGTGGCGGAGCTGTTCTTCAGGGACATCTTCAGGTTACATGGTCTTCCCAAGACCATTGTCACTGATAGGGACAACCGCTTCATGGGCAGGTTTTGGCAGGAGCTTTTTCGGTTGGTGGGGACAGAGTTGACACCGAGCACTAGCTACCACCCACAGACAGATGGGCAGACAGAGATAGTTAACAAGTGGCTGGAGGGCTACTTGCGTAACTATGTCAGTGGGCAGCAGAGAGCATGGCTGAAGTGGCTGCACCTAGGAGAGTATTGCTACAACAACACACATCACATGACCATCGGTATGTCTCCGTTTTACGCATTATATGGTTATCATGCTTTATCTTTTGTTGATGTGATGTTTGGTGCCAGCAAGGCTCCGAGAGCCAAGGACTGGATCCAAGAGAGTCAGGACATCCTCCGAGCTCTCAAGGATAACATGGCTACAACGCAGAACCAATAGAAGCTGTATGCTGACAGGGGTTGGGTGGAGAGACATTTTGAGGTAGGGGACTTCGTCTACCTATGTTTGCAGCCATACCGACAGTTTACTCTGAAGCAGAAGGGAGCTGAGAAGCTCAAGCCTCGTTTTTATGGGCCTTACAGGGTGATACGCAGAGTTGGGCAGGTTGCTTATGAGTTGGAGCTACCCCAGGGCAGCAAGATTCATAACATCTTTCACGTATCGTGCCTGAAGAAGGCACTAGGACAGCAGGTGACAGTAACAGGGGAGCTTCTGCCTACGAATGATGAGGGGCACTTGGTGCTACAGCCGGAGGCCATTATTGATACCCGGGAGAGACAGTTGCGGAGCAGGACAGTCCGGGAATTCTTAGTGAGGTGGAAGAATTTGCCGGATGAGGATGCCACTTGGGAGAGTGAGAAGATCTTGCAACATCCATCACTACAGTTGCTTGAGGTCAAGCAACGTTTTGCTGGGGGAGACTGTAATATTCCGAATTAGAAATAGCTAATTGGATATATTAATTTTGACCAATTTGCCTTATTATAGTTTGAGCATGAATAAAGTGAGTGAAATATTAAATAACTCACTTAGGATAAAGTATTTCCCTAAAGTCCACATTGTATTTGAGGAAGTGGGGCCTAGTGACCAAGTGGACAGCGCAGGGAGAGGAGGACGTAGACCACGTGGGCAGCGTGGGGCCTACCTCACGCAGTTGAGAGGGGCAGCGTGGGCCAAGGGGCACGTAGGAGATGGTGGGGCCTAGGGTTGAGAGAGGCCCATCGTGATAAAAGGGAGGAGAGCCTCTTCATTTGATCATTCATGTTTATGCATCTTGAGCTTGTCATTTCGACTTGGAGCACGTTGGCTATTTAGCTTGTCTGCAGTACTGTTTAGTACACCGAGTGTCTCCGTGCAGAGATCCCACCCTCAGCCCCAGGAGACTTCGGGTGCTTGCTCGGGTGAGGTATTCTACCATCATTTTTACAGGAGGATTTGTGGTTGCCTTCGTTGTGGAGTGGAGCATTGAGGGACTGCGTAGTCTTGAGAGAGAGGACGCAGTTCATCTTGGGAGAGTTCCGGATTGGTGTCATTTTGGAGGATTCGGGCCAGAGAATTGAGCAAGGGGCCAGCCCTTGCCTATTGGAGATATTTGGGAGAGAGGGAGTCCCTATTTTGGAGGTTGTCATTCAGCACCAGCGTGGCCCTTGGGAGGATAGCGTAGATCCTCAAGGGAGGCATTTTCGGAGGATGAGCATTTCTGAAACACTCTCTGGGCTTTTCTGGGTATTGTGAGTAGAGGCTGATTCCAGAGTATCAGCATTTTCCGAGTAGGGGAGTAGCCCCAAATACTCATTTTGGTTCTAGTAGTTGCAATAGCACGGTAGTATTTCAGCAGTTGGAGTTAAAGCAGAGAGCAACCATTTCCTTTGACATTCTGAGAGTATTCCTACACTTGCCTGGTGCAAGTCGAGGTGCCATCATTCTGATCACCCCTTGTACTTCTTTATATTTCTCAGTATAATAAAATGGCTTAGCATTCTCTATTTCATGTGTATCAGCTTCATGGTTTGTTTCTAGCACTATAAGTCTTGTTGTATGCTTTATATTATTGTCTATTTCCCCTTCGGGATATTACACAAAAGCTCATATTTTGGAGTGGCAATAGTCAAAACGTGATGTAGAGGCCATTATCTTTCCAACCCCACTGATTTTTTATCATTTAGAGACTCCCATTTTGCAGGCTGACTGTGCAAAAAACTGATAAATTTTGACCAAAATGCCAAAAACTTGCCCAAAAACTCTCAGAATTGTTGAATGAGGTCCTGATGAAGTGTGTCATGCTACCAAGGAGGCATCAGCAAGCAAGTCAAGTTTACCCTTCTCCTTTTGGCTGATTAGGGTTTCCTTGAGCTTATCTTGCAATTGCTTAGCCTTGACATTACAAATCTTGTTTCTTGTATGGTAGTGGTCAACCATGTGCCTCAACATCTGATTTTCTTTGTTGGCTTTGTGAAGGAGCTTCTCTAGGTGTATGTTTACTTTGTCAAGCCAAACTTCTCTATTTTCATTAATTTCCATGGCAATCTTTTCCTCAAAAGTGAGTTCTTCTACAAGAAGTGCCTCCTGTTGTTTTTCCTGCTCCAATGCTCTTTTTAGGCCTCCTGTCCTTGGTCTTTTCCTTGTGGTCTGAGCCTCATCCTCATCAGGCTTATTATGTCCAATCACTGCTTTTCCTTTGACATCTTGCCTCTTGGCTTTCAACAAGTCCATTTCCAAGAGTACTTGCTTTTCCTCCAACTGTTTGTTTTCTTGCTCATGGAAGGAGATAACAAACTTGGACCTTGCCAAATTGTCTTGTAGTTCTCTGATTTTGGCATCTTTTTCTTTGATGACTAGGTTTAGGGTTTCCTGTTCATCCTGGGACTCCAAGTCCACCATCACAATGTCATGGTGAAGGGCTTCCTTATCTTGGACAACCGTCTCCTGTTGCTTATGATATCCCTGCTTTGTTGATGTAGAATGCAAGGCCCCTTCCACAATTTGTGGAGAAAACACTTGCCTATCTCATCTCTGATAAGTTCTGACCTCTTTGCCCTTTTTACTATTCTTAACAGCAGCCTTGCTAGATGACCTAGTTTCTTTTTTAGTAACTGATGTTGATGGTGGAATAGGTCTAGCAGGCTGATTGGGTGGTGATGTTAAGACCTCTGCCTCAATGAAAATATCCCATGCAATGTTCAGATGTTTGAGGTGATGAAGGACAATGACTTTGATGAGTGAATGATGGAAAAGATTCTTCATTTGAAGGTCATACTCTCTGTTCTATACCTTGTAGGCCATATTGTCAATGCTCCTGTACAAATAATAGGGAACGTTGAGCAATTTCACCCTAGTCAAATGCATGAGTAACTTAAAGTGGTAACTGTACAACCTCGAGAATCTACCCTCACAAGTAAAGTATTTCATGATGATTTTCATCATGGGAGGAGACCTATTAAGTAAATGACCAAAAAGGGAAGATTTTCTTAATGTTGTCTTTGTAGGGTGCTTTGAGGTAGGGTTCATACGGTTGGGCATCCAAATCCTGGGAATTGAACCACTTTTCACCTACATTAGGTATCCCTGTTGTTGATGCAATAATGTATGTAGAAATGGTGAATTTCACCCCTGTAATGGTGGCTTGGTCCTTTTGTAGGTTTTTGATGAAGATCCTTGTCAAATTTGGATGGCCCTGCACTCTTTGGACCATTTCACAAAATTGAAAACAACTTACATGCTCGAAGCATTTGACTACTAAGGGTGATGGCATCAATTCCCTGGTGTTTGATGGCTCAAGCCTTAAGATTCTCGCTCCATTGTTGTAGGTGTTTCTCTCTTTCTCCATGATGTTTCTCTCTTCCTCCATGATGTTTAGTTTGCAGGAAACCCTAGGGGAGAAGGGGAAGGAAGAGGGAATGTGATGATGGGGTTAGGGAGTTGGGATAGGTGTGGGAAAATTTAGGGAAGGGTGTAAGGGAGTTAGGAACCTTAGGGAAGTGATGGGGAATTAAAATTACAAGGGGGATGGGCTAGGGAATTTAATTACTGGGATATAGTCTAGCTGCCTAGAGAAGCGCAACATAGGGGTAGGGTTTTAGGGAATATGATTTAGGAATAGGGAATGAAGGGATGTGAGGGTTGTGGGGGATATTTAAGAGTGTGAGGGAGGTAAAAGGGTCTAAGGAAAGCAAATTCAGCTTGCAAACATGAAAAATAGTTTTATCCACTAAAACAAAACATGGAGACAAATGGAGGCTTTTCACCACAAAAGGAATGAAATTGATGTTAATAGAAGATGTTGAAGACCTGAACTTACTTGTGTTAGCTGAAGAAACCTTTAGTTGCCCCTTAGAACCCTTGCAAACAAGTTTTATGGCTGTAACTACTTCACTGAGAAAAGTGCAACGTCTTTGAGAAAAGCACAGCAAGCTCTGCAAAAAGCATAGCGTCTTTGGAAAAAGCGCAGTGTGCTCTCCTGAAAAGTTCAGCGTGCTCTCCTGAAAAGCGCAACGTCTTTGGAAAAAGCGCAGCGATGGACTAGAAAGTCGATTTTTTGAAGCAAAAACTTGATAATTGAGTTTGACAAGTTGCGAGCTCGATGCTGAGGAGTGAGAATGAATGTCTGTTGGTATTTTAGGGCCTTTTAAACTTGGAGAAAAATCATTAAATGAACATGGACCCACATTTCCTTTTTCAAAATCAACCTTTCATTTGCTTTTTGCTTTTAACCTTGAACTTGATCTTTGAAATTTGAACTTTTGGTGGCTTTGGAACACTGAATTTCTTCTTGGAACTTTGAAAATTTGCTGGTGGAACTTTAGCATTTGCAGCTACTTGGAACTCTGAGGTACTTATTACAAATTAGGAACATAAAATTACATTTGTATTTGAAATCAAATTTATTGATGAAATTACTTTATCGTCACTCCTTCACTTGTTGGACATTATACATGGAATGATGATTTGATGACCTTGGAACCCTAAAGACCTAATGGAGACTCTGGACTGAATGAAACCATGATGAAAATGACAGTAATGATGATGACAACTTATGAATGATGGTACACTCCACTGAGAGGTGAAATGAGCCAGCAACAAGTAAAATTTTGGAAGTAGTAAAATCAGACCTAGATCTACATCCACTGACCAAATTTTTGCATGATGACCTAATGGAATGACAAAAAATTGACAATGGGATCCTAACAAGACATGATAAGAGTCCATTTGATCACTGGTGGCAGGATGCAAAAACTGACACTAACAATCTCTATAAGGTGTTTGACCTAGGTGGTATATACAAATCCTTTGTGGTCAGTGATATCCTGTATTTTGAATACCCATCTTCAAGATATTCCTTGCTTTTATGTTCTCATCCGACCATCATTTGGTGTCATTAACTTCATACCATGTTGATCATTTATGACTTAGGTAGGTATGCAAGGGTCTTGAGATGGATCTACCAATACACATGATCTAAAGGAGCCTCTAGTTTCGCTCACTTCTTTTTATGTAAAGTGGTGCTCATGTTGTAAAGGTTGTTTCACCTAGATAGACACATTTATCTTGTCCCCAAGCATGGATCCCCCCTCTTATGTATTTGTCACATTTTGGCCTCGGAATCTTGGAGATGATTTTATAGTTGTTCAAGCAAATTCCTATTTCTTGAGGCAATTTCATAGTTCTCATCGTAGTACACATATGCTAAGGCAATGGTCACATCATCCCAGGCACATCTAAACTTATTTTGTATGCATCACCATCCTCTTGATATATCTTAAGTGTGGGTAATGTTCTACGTCCATGATAGTTAGACTTGTTGCTTCTTGTCTTATTTAAGTTCTTACATATCATACTTTGTGTAATTCTTTGCAATTGAGGTAGTTAGGCTCATTCTTCTACTCTCTTATCATTCTGACCTTGACATACATCTTTCCTTCTTCTTTTTTCATTTTTCTTTGCTTATACCTTCTTGATACGATATTTCTTATAGTTTATACTTGTAACTTTGGTTTCTGTAAATGGTTTGGCATGCGATTTTTCTTAGGATATTTGGGAATCCTTAATTATACTGCGAATCATTCATTGCAATATTGGGAATTGGTCTTTTCCATTTCTTTAGTTCTGCCTCTGTTGCCCTCTCTTCACAATTTATCTTTTCTCACCTCACTTGTGATTACTTATTTAGGTCGTTACCTCAAGTAGGGCCCGACTTGAGATAACTTCTTCCTAAATTGGACTAGTCACCCTGCTCCTTCCTCCTTATCCCTTAGATGGAATATTGGTATTGATTGTTGCATCCTATAGACTGCAGCTATAGGATTGCTTAATCATCTATCCAATGTATCCTTCCTCTAACCTTTTGCTTCTTGACTTTTCTAGTGCTACCTAGTGTCGTCTCCAATTTTCTTTCCTCTTTCTCTGTTTATTTTTCTTCCTTTTTTCATTCTTTTTCCCTCATTATCTCATCAACTACATACTCATGTTATACGTTTTTGTCTTCATTGTTGTGTCACTAGCTATAACATCAAACATCTCTTTTGTTTGGTTAATTGTTGTGTCACTAGCTATAACATCAAACATCTCTTTTGTTTGGTTAATTATAGGTATCATATTTCTAGTTGTTCTTTCTTAGCTTCTTGCATTTTGTTTATTTCATTTATGCTTCTTACTTGACACTTTTCCCATGTAGCATGTTAATACATCCAACTGTCATCTCACTCTCATATGGCTTGCCTTAATTTAGGTCTTGCATTCCATTTCCTTAAAATTAGATAAGTGTAGGTCTCTATCTCTTACATTGTCCTTCTTACATCATGTTATGGCACATAATTTTGTAGCCTTGCAGATATTCTACTTCTATGGTAGTTAAGCTTCCCATTCTGTGTCATATTTTAGGATATGTATATCGTAGTTTAGTTATTGCTTTATTTTTGTAGAAGATACTCTTGCTTTTATCCTTTCCCTCATTCTCTGTTTGACATGCATTTTTGCTTCTTTCTCATGTCAAGAATCTAACATTATGATCATATATACATAGTTTTTTTCAACAATGACATTTCCTCACTCATGGTTTTCGCATGTGTTAAAACCTAGTTTCGATCTTAGGGTTAGAAATGTACATTTGTATATACAATGAATGGTCGAGTGCCAAGCGACATAATGTGTAGACATTGTACATTGAAAGTAATAATAATTAAGTAAATCAATGGCTACAAACAAGAAAAAGGGGTGATATGATTCCACAAGAGAAGGAAACAAGGGGGCTGAAAGGGGATTGTTACCCACCCAAGTAGGTAACCCCTAGGATAAAATATTTCTCCTCTTTGGTTAGCTAGCGATCCAATAGTCCTATCATGACCCACAAATAGATTTGGTTTAGAGATCTCCACTTATGCCTCTATTAGTATTGTATCCCATCTATCATACTTCTTGAAGGAAGGTGGGTTACCTATCAAAATGTAGACTGTCCATCTTTGTAAGTGCTTTCATTTAATGTTAAGGGAATTCTAATATGGATCATAGGGTGAGTTGCATCATTGAATAATTTTGATTGTATCCTTGTTCCCACTCTTCGCCTGGAAGCTTATCTTTTGCCCCTAGTTTGGTATGAACTTTCATGAGGCCTTTTCTTCCACTATTCGGGATGGGCATGAATAGGAGGCATTGATTGATGTAGCATGCCCAAGGTAATCCATACTTGTAACGTTCCATCTATCCTTCATATCCACTACCATTATTTGGGCTGATTTTCATTTGTCATTGGTATAGGCACCCTTTAAACACATCCTTGAGTCAAGGCTCGAAAACTTTTCCCTAAAAGTTTGATGCTACTAAAAGAAATATAAAAGCATATATAGCCATGTTAATCATTTCTCTTTGCCGCCTACACCTACCTACAAGTTAGTGGAAAAAGCCTTCAACTCCACAAGGTGTGGCTGGTGGCAAGGATCTCAGAGAAGGGGTTGTCACACTGACCCCGACTCTCTCCATTTTAGCTCTCTCCTAGGTCAACTAAGGGGGTAGTCCCTAAAGGAAAACTAAGTTAAAGATTTGAGTTTCTTGGAGAATATTAGAGTGAAAATGGATTACTTTTAAAGATTCATGAGCATTTATGAGCAACTTTGAAATAATAATGACAAACCATTTAACCAATGCCTTTACAAATAACCAGTTCAAAAGTAAAATAAATGCTTAAAGTGATGAGAACACAGTAATCCTGAAATGGAAACAAAAGACTGTTAACACAAGATATCAGAAATGCTCTCAAGATAAACGAATTTATGAATCAAAGCACATGAAGCTCTCTTGTTCACAAGGAAACAATTAGAGATTTAAATATAAATAGATGATAAAAAAGACTTGAAAGGTAAGCCAATATGCATTTAGCCTTGCAACATGAAATAAGAGCACTTGAGAGAAAATAAGATTCATCAACCATCCATGAACATGATGAACATTAAACATGAAATGGAGGTTTTTAAAGAAAATAATATCCAAGTACAAGAAAATTAAGCTAAATGTGATGAAAAATGCTCTTGGTTTATTTTATTAACTAGTTCTAGAGCAAGGTTACAATTAAACTCTTTAATCCTCAGACCTCATCCTTGCCCAAAGATATGGATCCCATAGTGAGGAGTCAGTAGAGGAGTAGAGGGTCCCTAAAAACGTTTATTCAACAAACTTATGTTGGAGGTAAGATTTTAGTCATTTCTTGGGGAATGTAAGTAAATTAATCAAACAATGATAATTAACTTTCAAACTTGAGATGTATTTGCATGTCATGAAGTAGAATGCTACTTTATGGAGAAAATTTTCCTAAATACTTATTGCATGTAAGATGTAATTAAAGGTGAAGCATAAGTGATTTTGGAACAAAATTCATGACAAATTTAAAAGTGCATGCATGCAAAAGTTTGAACCTGCTATGAAAGTAAAAAGACTAGAAATCTGTAGCAAATTTGTTTTAGGTGCATGCAAAATGAGTGTAATGCATGATTGTGCTAATTCCCCAAATAAATGATGTGCATGCAAGTGAAAAATATCAAAGATCAAGCCACAAAGTCTCTCTAAAAAGGGAGAGAGAGAGGGATGCTAATGGGTAAAACCCACGCTCCCAAAACCAAGAATTTTATTAGTTATTACAGTAAGGAGAAAACTATGAAGTGTTCTCTAAAATTCAAAGAAAGTCTTCACAATGTTGGCTTGAGCCATAGATATTTCCTTGCTGAAAATTTCTGCAATTTGAGGCCCACAAAAGCCCAACAAAATGCAGATTTTTTGAGGAGGAAAAAGCAAGGCAAAGCCTCTTTGAGTTACACAGCCAAGCGAGAGAAATAGAGACCCAAGTGAACTCGGCCTCCCTTAAGAGGAACTCGGCTTCATCCAATACATGTTCTCTAATGCTCACTGCCAAGGGAAGGAAATAATCTAGAAGTTGGAGCGCCAAGGTCCTCCATTCAAACTTTTAAATAATTTTCTGAAAGTGAAACCTGCAAGTAGCTGCAAGACAACAAGTTAGAGAAACTTTACAACCACAACTATTAGCTCAAGAAATCACAAAGTAATATTGTAAAAATAATCTACAAGAGGCTAGGACAAAGAGTATGAGCAAGCTCTCCTCTTTGACTAGCCATAGCTTAACTCTTTGAAATAGCCAGATATTAAAGAAATGAAGAGCAATAATTGAAAAGTAAATTATTTTAAGTTTGATTTTTTGATGCAAGAAATAGGAGCTTTGAGAAACTTAAAAGAACCTCTGCAAGACAAAATAAAATATAGATTAGACTTTGGAAATCAACACAAGCTGGTTTTCCTTGAATATTTTCATGAATGGGTTGGTTCCTCCGAGAATTTCCCCTCACGCTTGAAAAGCTTGACCAAAGGCGGATCCTTCTACACAATCTCACCACAACATATTAAATCCACGTGAAGTTAAATAAAAGCAATGGAAAGAACTCCTATAGATATATTTGACATCAAATAGAAGATTTCTTATCCTAAAGCGATCAAGGAACTCTTATGCTAATATGAGATAGATGCATACTAACATAACTTGAAACAAGAATGAAGGAAACAATAGCATGAGGAAATAAATAGAAGCATAACAACAGGTCAAGAATTTACCATATATGCAAGGAGAAGAACACCATCACAATTTACCCCAAAGACTTTTGTATTTTATTGCAAGTACGTGTACAATTCGACAGCGCGTCCTCAAGCCCAATAGCTCGTATTACATGATACAATTTGAGAACCTATGGCACCATTATATACAAAGTTTGGAGCAAATCCCAAGACGAATGCATGTGAGAAGTGAACTTGGAGAAAATCCTAAGTAAATATAAGCCAAGTTCAATGTGGAGAAGACTGAGACACTCAGAGAAAAATTGAATTTCTTTTGTGCACACCAAGGGAAATCGAATTCCCCATATGATCTAGTGAACTCATTCTTAAGCCAAATGAAGTCTCGTGCTACACCTAGTCCACCATTGCAAACTCGAATCAACTAAAACCGTACCTTTAGATGACCCCAGTGATATTTTGCGTAGGTCCCTGAGAACTGCATGTTTCCTCTGAGTGACTGCGCAGTCTAAAGCTCAAGGAATAGCACAAATCCTCTGAGTGAAGTGTCGAGTGTTGTTGCATTCTAGATAGCTCATGAGAAGAGGTCCCCACTTGGTATTCAATCAACTGATCCTGTAGAATATTCTTTTTATGCTCAACTGCCTTTAATAAATTCGATTTTCCTTGTGTGTAATTGTCGCTTTACCTCTGGTAAATTCGATTTTGAATGAATAAATGATGAATTAATGATGCAGTGTGCTCGGTCATCCTCCACATTCCATTGACTCAACTCTTTGACTTAGAATAATTTCCAAGTCATTTCCACGTCATTTTGTCACATGAAATAATTTATTTTTCTCTATTTTATTTAATTTTAGCCTAATTAAATGCCACAATTTCCACTAAACTTAGGAAATGTGGGTTTTGAGGGTACAAAACTCATTATTAACCCCTGAAAGTGTGTCATAGTAGAAATTTGATGGTGAGAGGTGTAATTTTGATTACTCATACCCTATAGAACTTCTCTAGATAACACGTATTACAATCCAATTACAATTTTTATTGCAATTTTCGACCTGCGGGAAATCTAAAAAATTAAAAAATCACTACCTAAATCTAACCAAATTCCACGAAATTTTTTGTGTGATCTAGTATGGTAATATTGTTAAATTTAGATAACAATGGCGTTCTATACTTGATGCACTTTTACTTCAATCTTTCTTAGGCCCAATACAAGATAACAATCACATAAACTTGAAAGTAAAATGTTGATAGAACACAATAATAGATCAATAGAAGACAAACCAAATAGAGATCAAATTTACAATTCGTTATGTCTAGCAAAGATATGAGATATTGTTACGTTACGACGGTCAGCAGGATGCTTTAACCAACAAAGTCTTTCTCAGTCAACCAATACTTTCATGTGTCACACCCACAACCCTCAAAGACAGCTCATCACAAGTCAATGCAAGTCAAACCAGGGACAACGTAGAAAAGTGAATGCAAGCAGGTTCAGAAAAGTCAATGCAACAAACTAGGGCTTTGGTCAAACAACCCGGAATTCCTTAATTTTAGTGCCTATCTGTACGACCTCCTAAAATCAAAATTTCTACAGAATATTGAGGTCAAACGACCAAGGGTTGACCATAGTCAACGCTAGTCAACGCTGCAGCAAAAAGCCCTAAACAAATTAGCGCAGAAAAACAACAGCTTTGCTTCACATGTGTGAGGGAAAAAGGCCGCCAAAGGCTATCAAACCAATCAGATCACAATGAGAGAATGTGTGATGAGATGATGAGAAAATGAACTCCAAGTCTCTCCAATTTATATTCATCAATGAGGGTGTGTGACGCATCTCTTAGGCATGTGGGATAAATTTGGCCGACCTTGCACATGTGGAAAATAAATTCAAAATCAATGCTCAGCTCATCTGATCAAGATGATCTTTAGATCAATCTTGCACCTCTCCAATAGAGGAATCCAACAAAAATATGACCATCGTCATATGAGCAGTGCAACATGGAGTTTGGACCTAGTTGCCCAAATTAACACTCCCTCTCAACTAGGGATAACTCCATCTGTCCACAAGTGCCATCCATCATGTACCAAACCAAACATCGTGCGTCATCCTGCCGTAACTTGCTTTGCTGTCTCTTTATTTTGTTGGCAATATGATGCAGAGTGTTGTCCTTGATGGCAACCCACTGAATGAAGATGAAGACATGAGATTGTTGACATGTGTTGTCCTTGATGGCAAATCACCTGATGAAGTTATTCGTGACCTGATGGACTTGGTAAATGATGTAAATCTGATATGAAGTGATGTTTGTTAGCAATATGATGCCGAGTGTTGTCCTTGAATGGCAAGATGATGGCAACTCACTTGATGAAGTTGTGCTTGATAGAATATGTCTTGATGATCTAAATCTGATGTATCTACAGTGAGTACAGAAGGCAATGAAGAAAGGAATTCAGCATGTGCTAAATCTATGGTGAAAAGAGTATGTCTCTACCCTGAATGCCAGAGAAATTAGCTAGATCGCGTATGCACGCCGAAAGAAACGTCCAAGCTCAGATGGGCAAAAAGCGCCAAAAGTGCAAAACCAGTAAGGTGGGTAACCACCATGGTAGACCTATCACCCACAGTATTGCACTATTCACTTAAATGACCCCCGGGCCCCGTAGAATACATCACCTGGATGTAATGTGTTTGGCTCATGGTATTGAAAAAAGGTAAACCTATATAATGAGAAGAAATTCATTGTGAAAATCAGGTGTGTGAGAGCAAGATGTCTGAGCTTGAATGAATACTTCTCTCTGAAGGATATCTGAATGGAAAGGGTTACAGTTGAATGATAGATCTGAATGTATGATGCACCAATGATGAAGAAGGGGATCTAGATCTGAAATGTACTTGTATTTGCTAGATCCGTTTATGGAATGATTAGATCTGAGATGAGGCGAACATATGTCTGAAGTAAAGGGTAAAAATCTATGTGATGTATCTGTTCTGAAGAATTGCAATGACCTAAATGTCTGAAGAACCATACGCTTGTTTGCCGCAGAGGAAGCGCGTATATATGCGGCTTCGCTGAAGAGAAAGCGCGTATGCGCAATGAAATTAGATCTGTAATATGTACAGAAGTATACGCTGGTTTATGTGAACGGAAGCGCGTATATACGCGACATCGGTGAAAGGAAAGCGCGTATGCAAACTAGGGTTTGCTGAAGTCTGTGGTAAGAAATGTCTGATCTGTTCTGCTGGTTTACTGATATCTGTCAGTGAGTTATATGTATCTGTTTCATGGTTGACTATGCTTAAAAGTATGGAAAGGGTCCAGTCTGAAAATATGATGAAACGTGGCCTGCAAGTGGTGTCCTAAAGGAAGCTTTGGATCCAGTGTGAAAATTGATGAAACGTGGTCCATAGAGGTGCTGAGGGTTGTAGCCTTCACTCAGGGGGTCGTAGCTCCCTTCCAGGTGAGGCTGGTAAACGAGATCGGGGGGTCGTAGCTCCCTTCCAGGAGAGGCTGGTAAACGAGTCAGGGGGTTGGAGCTCCCTTCCAGGAGAGGCTGGTAAACGAGCGCAGGTGGGTGCCTGCGTGTTGGTCAAGTCTGCGCCAGCACATATGTTGTAAGATGTTTTCTCTATAATAAAATATTGAAGGCCGAGCAACTGCAGCGGTGGTTTTCTCCCGACTTGGGTTTCCACCTAAAAATCCTGGTGTTCATGTGTGATGCTTTGTGTGATGGTTTATTCTGTTGTTACTACACATGTTTACTGTTAACTTAACATCAGATGAATGAATATTTCATAGAACTAAGTGAATAAATATCTGCATTGTTAGATCTCTGCTAATACGCGAGTTGTATGAAGGATATTCGCGTGTATACGCGAGTTTGCTAAAGGAAAGTAGCGTATGGGTTTTAGAGAGTGAAAAAGTAAAAGTTTTGAATATGCAGTAAATACTGATTCACCCCCCCCTCTCAGTATTTTTCCAACAATTGGTTTCAGAGCAGGTCCTTCTGCAGAAGCTTGATCGCTTGAAGGAGATCCGTCGCAATGGGAAGTCAAGAAGGAGTAATGTCTATAAAGCCACCTCTATTCAATGGAAGCAATCTGATATTCTGGAAGGTACGAACAAAAGCATATCTGCAAAGTCTTGGTGCAGATGTATGGGCAATCGTGGAAGAAGGCTATCAATATCCGGCAAGTATTCCTACTGATGCAACTGAAAGGAAGAAGTATGAAATCAATGCCAAAGCAGTGAATGTCTTATTAGGAAGCATGTCTTAACCAGAATTTGCTAAATTGATGCAGCTAAAATCAGTAAAAGAAATATGGGACAAAATCATTTTGAGCTATGAAGGAGATACAAAGGTAAAAAGTGCAAAACTCCAAACTCTTAGAATTGAATATGAAAATTTGAAGATGCATAGTGATGAAAATGTTGCCAGTTTCTTTCTTCGTCTGGATGATATTGTAAATCGAATGAGAAATTTGGGTGAAACCATAACCGATACTACTCTGGTGGAAAAAGTCTTAAGATCTTTGACTTCAAAATTTGACTCTAAAGTTTCAGCTATTGAAGAAAGGCAAGATCTGCAAACTCTTACTGTTGTTCAATTACATGGTATCCTAACTGCTTTTGAAATGAGACAAGGAGGTCCTTCTCAAATCAAAGAAGCTGCTTTTAAGGTATCTGCAAAAGGAAAAGAAAAGGAAGTTGTCAAAGAATCCAGCTATATATCCGAAGAAGAAGAAGCGAATTTCGTGAGAAAACTCCAACTAGGTACTGGAAGATTCAAAGGTAATCTTCCCTTCAAATGTTTTGAGTGTGGAAAAGTTGGTCACTATGCTGCTAAATGTCCTTATGGAGAAAAACATGGTAAAGGGAAACAATTTGAAAAGAGGAAGAGTTTTTATGCAAATAAAGATGATGATGAAGTATCCAGTGAAGATGAAGAAGATTCTGACCATGATCTGAAAGTGCTCATGGCAAAGAAGCAAAAGAAGAAGGCTACTCAAAGCAAGCAGATACCTCAGAAATCATGTATAGCAGAAATTGAAGGAGATGAAACAGGTATTAATCGTTGTTCCTGTATTTTACTTAACTGTATATGCAAAGATTATGATAGTGAAAGTGAAGACTCTGACCAAGGTCTACAAGTGCTCACGGCAAAGAGGAAAAAGAAGAAGGCTACTCAAAGCAAGGAGATGTCTCAGAAAACCTGTATAGCAAAAATTGAAGAAGATGAATCTGAAAGTGATTGGGGTCCTTTGAATAATCTTCTTTGTGCAAACAATAGTGAAGATAGTGAAAGTAAAGTTGTGGATCTAGAAGAAGCTCTCAAGGTTAAAGTTGAAGAACTACAAAGTTCATCTAAGACGCAAGAATCTATCAACAAAGAGATGATCTCTCAAATGGAAAAACAAATAGAAATGCTGAATGGACAGGTGGACAAGTATCAAAGGTTTCATACTTATGCATCCAATCGAATTAAAGAACTAGAAGTAGAAATCAACGATCTAAATGCACATCTCGAAGAATCACGCAAGAAGAATGAAGGACTTGAAGCTGCAATCATCTCTCTGCAAGCAGATCTTGAAGCATCAAGTAAGAAGAATGAAGAACCTCTGTCATTTGAAAAGGAAGGCCTTGAAGCAGAAATCATCTCTCTCAAAGAAGACCTGGATAAATCAAATAAGAAGAATGCAGAACTTGAAGCAGAAAACATATCTCTGAAAGTAAATCTCGAAGCATCAAATAAGAAGTGTTGAAATTTGGTACCGGAGGACAGGTGGTTCCCTAAGGCTTTGATCTTTGGCCTAGGAAAAAGTGTCCAAAAGAATTTAATTTTTCTCCTAAAGTAACTTTATAAATTTTTATAAAGTTAAATCTAATTTAAAAGTGACTTAAGTGATAAAGTTACTAAAGTGACTTTATAAAGTTATAAAGTCAAATCTAATTTTAAAGTGACTTTAAGTGATAAAGTTACTAAAGTTAAAGTGACTTTAAATAAAGTCAATATAAAATTAGAAAGGAAAAAGTGACTTTTGAAATAAAAGACTAAGTGGGTCTTTATTAAAGTGGGGTGAATTAAAAAATAGAAAGTGAGATTTAAATGAGCATTTAATCTCAGCCCTAGATCTCAATCTATCTCAGCCATTGGATTTAGGGATTCCCCAAAAGTCACTTAGGGTTAGGTTAAAGGAGGAAAAGGAGCAAAAGGTCATTCATTCTTTCATGAGCAGATTGGGAGAAGGAGAGAAGGAGAGCAAGGGAGATTGGGCAAGTGAGGAGAAGGAGATGCTAGCCTCTGGCACCCTTCTCCAAGGCAAGTAGCTCAAAGAAGTCCTTACACAGAATTTGGCACACATTCCAAGTGCGTATTTGGCACGTTTTTTCAGAGCCAGACAAGACGGCCACAGACGGGAGTAAAGAAAGGGGCCGTTTTATTTGCACGACTTCACAGGTGCCGTACAAAGAAGTGGTCAGACCACACGTGAATCGAGGGCAGACTCGATTCCGTACAGCAAGTTTCTGCTATCCTTTGGCACGAATTTCGAGGTTCATACAGTAGCATTTATTGCTATTTTGCACAGATTTCGAGGTGGTTGTACCGCTGCATTTATTGCAGATTTTTGGGCACGAAAAACGAGGAAATCCGTACAGCATTTATTGCTGTTCCTGTTTTGCTGTTTGCACATTTTTCGAGGCGGTGGTTAAGCACGGAAAACGAGATAAGTTGTATAAGTTTACTTGCTGATTTTTTGCTGAATATTTCTCTCACTGTAAAAAGCATTTTTTCCAGAAATAAGAAGGAGCTTTCGAACTGGTTTTCCCCAAGAGTTGTAGGGGGTTTTTCCAGGGTCACCTTGACCAAAAATACTGAGTTATGGTGTGTTGAATGACTGTTTGTTACTGCTGTTATTTTATTTCTGCATTTACAGCATTCTGAAAAATTTCCAGAATTTGTGTTTTCAGCAAAATTTATTTTCCAGTTATTAAATGTATGGATATGGGAAAGGGCATTTAATTATTTTGGAGTAATAAGGTGAAAACTGAAAACCGGGGTGGGAAATTGAATTTTCTACATGGTATCAAAGCTTGAGTGCTGAAGGGCAGTTTGGGACAGCAAGGAAGAAAATTACAGCTTGCT
This sequence comes from Pinus albicaulis, assembly GCA_034641835.2. Lineage (NCBI taxonomy): Eukaryota > Viridiplantae > Streptophyta > Pinopsida > Pinales > Pinaceae > Pinus > Pinus albicaulis. The sequence continues at coordinate 520,484,652 of CM076578.1, forward strand.
GATTTTTCACTCAGAAAATTCCAGCAAGCTGATTTTTCACAAACAACAGATTTTTACCTTTACTACAGCAGTGTTATTTTTCAGTTTTAGGACAGCAGGATGTCATTGGGACTGAGGGTGGAGGATAGGTTGGATGGGCATTCCAACTACAACATTTGGAAGGAGAGAATGCAGAGTATCTTTGAGGAGGCAGAAGTCTGGGACATTATGGTGCATACCACACAGAACCCTGTGAATGTGCCTACTGATGCTACTCAGTTGGCAGCATATAACAAAAAGAACAACAAGGGTAAGAGGCTGATTCTAGACGGAATCAAAGACCATTGCATTCCTCATGTGAGAGGGAAGAGAAATGCTCATGAGATGTGGACAGCATTGTCCAATCTCTACCAGAGTACCAATGAGAACCGGAAGATGGTCCTGAAGGAGAAGATGAAGACCATTAAGATGGGCAATGATAGTGTAGCTGGATATCTCACTAAGATTACTAATGTGAGAGATGAGTTGGCAGCGATTGGAGAGGCCATTCCACCCACTGAGTTGGTGCGGATTGCAGTGAATGGCCTCCCCCGTTCATGGATGAACGGTGCTGATGGAGTTTGTGCACGTGAGACCCTTCCCACATGGGAGAGGTTTTGGGATGATTGCATTCAGACAGAGATCAGGAAAGGTCAGCTTGGGGCAGCCAAGCCAGTTGAGCAGGATGAGGATGTAGCACTGTTGGCGGGACGCAAGAAAGGCAAAGGGAAGAAGCAGGCTTCCACAAGCAATGGTGGGGGCAAAGGCAAAGGTAAAGGTAAACATGATAACTCACAGAAGGACTATTCCAAAGTGAAGTGTTGGAATTGTCAGAAGATGGGACACTATGCAGTTGTGTGTTCGGAGAAGAAGAAGAAGAAGGGGAAGAACCAGAGCATGGCAGCTTCAGCAGAGGTTGAGGACTTTGCAGATCGCTTTGACCGGGAGTTTGGGTTCATTGCGTGTGAGTCTTCTAGTGCGGGATTATCTGCCATAGAGGTTCAGAGGGAGCATGCATTTCCCTCGATTAGCGGAGCATCTTCGGGTATCTGGTATGTGGACAGTGGGGCTTCACGTCACATGACAGGAGTCCGTGAGTACTTCTCGGAGCTTTCAGAGAGTGGCACTGATGTAGAGGTAGTACTCGGTGATGACAGAGTTGTTAGAGCAGTCGGTGTGGGAACATTGACATTTCAGAGGGAGTCCAAACCTCCCTTGAAGGTGTCGGATGTTCTTTATGTGCCAGGGATGAGGAAGAACCTCATATCCATCTCAGCTTTGGAGGACAGAGGATATGAGATACTATTCAGGGGAGGACAGGTGTTGATGTATCCCAGGGGCACTCCAGCTGATTCAGCTAGAGTGATAGGTGTACGCCATGCAAAGGTGTACAAGTTTGCATTTCAGTCCTTTTTGGCATTGAGCAGTAGTACCGACAGCAGAGCTAGCAGTTCTGAGCAGTGTGAGATTTGGCACCGCAGGATGGGGCACATGCATCATGGAGCCTTGAGGACTTTGCGGGAGATCACTACAGGTGTGCCAGAGTTCAGTACTGATCACTTTGATACTTGCAAAGGATGTGCGATGGGCAAGTTTTCCAAATCCCCTTTTCCCAGCAGTGACAGCAGAGCGACTGGGATACTTGATTTGATTCATTCCGATGTGAGCGGTCGGATGTCTCATGTTTCCTTGAGTGGATATGAGTATTATGTGTTATTCATTGATGATCACTCCAGGAGGACCTGGATTTATTTCTTGAAGACCAAGAGTGAGGTCTTCAAGCGGTTTCAGGAGTTCAGAGCTCTTGTGGAGACACGGACAGGTCGGAAGATCAAGTCCCTGAGGTCGGACAATGGAGGAGAGTACACCCTTGGAGAGTTTGTTGACTATTGTGCGGAGGCAGGCATTAGGAGGGAGCTCACTGTTCCTTACAACCCCCAGCAGAACGGGGTTGCGGAGAGGAAGAACAGATCCATCGGAGGGGCTGCCAAAGCCATGTTACATGATCGGGGGTTGCCATTGTTTTTGTGGGCAGAGGCCTGCAACACAGCTGTTTACTTGCAGAACAGGAGTCCGCATCGTGCCTTGGGGCACATGACTCCGGAGGATGCTTTTTCTGGGAAGAAGCCTGATATGGGTCATCTTCGTATCTTTGGGTGCATGACATACTCCTACATACCCAAGGAGAAGAGGACCAAACTAGAGCCCACCGCAGAGAAGGGTATCTTTGTGGGCTACAGTGAGACCTCCAAGGCCTTTCAGATTTACATTCCTGCGCAGAGGAAAGTTGTTGTCGGGCGGGATGTGAAGTTCGAGGAGGACGGGGCCTTTAGGAGTCACGGGAGTTAGAGTATCTGGATCGACGGACCCTCGAGCGTGATTGGGTGATCGCGGGGATCCGGTGGGCGAGATCGGGGAGGGTCCGGTACATCTATGACGATGTGTAGTCCGTCGATGGGGAAGTGGCTCGCGAGTCGGAGAAGTGGCGCTCATGGGCAGCACGCGAGCCGGTCACGGAAACGGAGTTCCGCGGGAGTCCACTGATGGACAGTTCACACGGTACCTCAGCATCTACAGGTTCAGGTGCAGGCAGGAGGACAGCAGACAGACAGTCAGGAGTTCAGGCTCCTGATGTTGAGGAGGAGGAGTTTTATTCTCCGGCGGGAGAAGTGCACTCGGGGAAGAGGAAGCCCAAGTGGCTTCAGGACACCTTGAGAGATGCCACATCTGTTGCTGAGCCTAAGAGGCCGGTCAGAGAGAGCAGACCACCTGAGAGGTTTTGTAGCTATATGGCAATGGCTACCAGCATCCTTGACTCCGAGCCTTCTAGCTATGAGGAGGCAGCTAGCCAGCAGGTCTGGAGAGAGGCCATGCAGGAGGAGTATTCTTCTATCATGAAGAATGATGTTTGGGAGGTGGTGCCGAGGCCTGAGGGAAAATCCGTGGTTACTTCCGGATGGCTTTACAAGGTAAAGCATGCTGCAGATGGCAGCATTGAGAAATTCAAAGCGAGGTTTGTGGCTAGAGGGTTCTCCCAGGTAGAGGGAGTTGATTATGAGGAGACCTTCGCTCCCGTGGCTCGATATACTTCGATTCGCTCCATTATATTATATCGATAGCAGCAGAGATGGGTTGGAAGATCCACCAGATGGATGTGAAGACCGCATTTCTCAATGGCTTCATACAGGAGGAGGTGTACATTGAGCACCCACAGGGCTTTGAGGTGCATGGGAAGGAGTCCGGCGCGGTGTGCATCAAGAAGGCCCTTATGGGTCCGAAGCAAGCTCCCGCAGCTTCGTACCTGTGATAGATACTACTTAAGATGGTTTCCACAAAGAGGAGTGCGTATCCGAACCTTTACTTATTGTGGTAGGCGAGGAGCCTTCTATTCTGTGTGGCCGTATGTGGATGACTTGGTCATTACAGGTGCAGAGAGACTCATAGAGCACTGCAAGAGAGATCTTGCGACGGAGTTTGTGATGAAGGACATCGGCTTGATGCATTACTTTTTGGGTTTGGAGGTGTGGCAGGAGGAGGGGCATTTCTTCCTGGGACAGGGGAAGTATATTGTGGACATCCTTGGCAGATTCCACATGGAGGATTGCAGACCCATGTCGACACCGATGATCACCAACTGGAAGAAGCTTCATGCTTCGGATTCCGAGTTGGTGGATCCCACATTGTACAGACAGCCGATTGGTTCCTTGATGTATTTGGTCAACACTAGACCAGATATTTGTTTTGCAGTCAACACGATGAGTCAGTTTATGTGTGAGCCTAGGAAGGTTCACTGGGTGGCCGCAAAACACATTTTGCGGTACTTGCAGGGGACAGTGGATTGTCCGGACTACGTTGTGGGGATGGAGGAGATTGCGGTGTTACACTGATTCCGATCGTTAAAAGGTGCTTTCCGATAGAAGAGCACTTTGTGGTGTTGTTTTGGGTTGGGTTCTACAGTGTCATGGTTCAAACTTAAGCAGAAGCCGCAGCATTGAGTTCAAATTTTAAGGTATATGGCAGCCAGTCTAGCTAGTTGTGAGGCCATCTGGCTTCGCAAGATGTTGTTTGGCTTATTTGGTCAGCCGTTGAGACCTTCGGTGATTTACTGTGATAATCAGAGTTGCATTAAACTCACGGAGAATCCAGTATTTCATGACAAGTCAAAGCATATTGGGATCAAATATCACTTCATCAGAGACTATGTTCAGAAAGGAGCTGTGAAGCTTGAGTATATTCCCACTGATGAGCAGGTTGCAGATATTCTTACCAAAGCCTTACCACGGGGCAAGCATGTCTACTTCAGACACAAGATGGGTGTGGTGAGGAACACCTTCCTCGGTAAGAGGGAGTGTTGAAATTTGGTACCGGAGGACAGGTGGTTCCCTAAGGCTTTGATCTTTGGCCTAGGGAAAAGTGTCCAAAAGAATTTAATTTTTCTCCTAAAGTAACTTTATAAATTTTATAAAGTTAAATCTAATTTAAAAGTGACTTAAGTGATAAAGTTACTAAAGTGACTTTATAAAGTTATAAAGTCAAATCTAATTTTAAAGTGACTTTAAGTGATAAAGTTACTAAAGTTAAAGTGACTTTAAATAAAGTCAATATAAAATTAGAAAGGAAAAAGTGACTTTGGAAATAAAAGACCAAGTGGGTCTTTATTAAAGTGGGGTGAATTAAAAAATGAAAAGTGAGATTTAAATGAGCATTTAATCTCAGCCCTAGATCTCAATCTATCTCAGCCATTGGATTTAGGGATTCCCCAAAAGTCACTTAGGGTTAGGTTAAAGGAGGAAAAGGAGGAAAAGGTCATTCATTCTTTCATGAGAAGATTGGGAGAAGGAGAGCAAGAGAGCAAGGGAGATTTCTGGGCAGTGAGGAGAAGGAGACAACAGCTTGGCACACATTCCAAGGCAGCAGTTCAGCAAGTCCGTACAACAGAGTTTGGCACACATTCCAAGGCAGATTTTGGCACGATTTTCTGGGGAGGTCATGACAAACACTTCAACAGAGATCATGAGGTATGCCAGGGCGGGGCTGTTTTATTTGGCACGAATTTCGAGGCAGTCCGTACAGCAAGTGGCTGTACCGTTGCACGAAAATCGAGGCAGATTCCGTACAGCAAGTTTCTGCTGTCTTTTGGCACGAATTTCGAGGTCCGTACAGCAGCATTTATTGCTGTTTTGGCACAGATTTCGAGGTGGCTGTACCGCTGCATTTATTGCAGATTTTTGGGCACGAAAAATGAGAAAATCCGTACAGCATTTATTGCTGTTCCTGTTTTGCTGTTTGCACATTTTCCGAGGCGGTGGTTAAGCACGGAAAACGAGATAAGTTGTATAAGTTTACTTGCTGATTTTTTGCTGAATATTTCTCTCACTGTAAAAAGCATTTTTTCCAGAAATAAGAAGGAGCTTTCGAACTGGTTTTCCCCAAGAGTTGTAGGGGGTTTTTCCAGGGTCACCTTGACCAAAAATTACTGAGTTATGATGTGTTGAATGACTGTTTGTTACCGCTGTTATTTTATTTCTGCATTTTCAGCATTCTGAAAAATTTCCAGAATTTGTGTTTTCAGCAAAATTTATTTTCCAGTTTATTAAATGTATGGATATGGGAAAGGGCATTTAATTATTTTGGAGTAATAAGGTGAAAACCGAAAACCGGGGTGGGAAACAGAATTTTCTACAAGAAGAATGAAGAACCTCTGTCATTTGAAAAGGAAGGCCTTGAAGCAGAAATCATCTCTCTCAAAGAAGATCTGGAAAAATCAAATAAGAAGAATGAAGAGCTGGAACAAACATGTGAAGAAAACAAAAATTGGCTGAAAGAAGAGATTCTAAATCTGAAGGATCAAGTAGAAGATGGAAGAAGGAAAGAAGAAAGCATGACAAAGCAATGTCAAGCCTTGGAGGTTGAGGTAAACATTCTCAAAGGTAAATTAGAAGAAAAAGTTAAGCTTTTGAGGTTTCAAGATAGTACTAACATTTTGGACAATATTCTGAGTAATCAAAGGTCTCCTGCTATCAAATTTGGTCTTGGTTTCCATGAAACTGTTAAAGGAGAATCTAGCTCACAAGGAAGTGCAAAAAATTCAGAGGATGTCAATACAAAACCTGAAGTGTTGAAAGAGACTAAAGATCAACCAATAATCATGAATTCTCAAAGGAATTCATTCAAGAACGTTGAATGTTTTAAATGTCATAATTATGGGCATGTTGCAGCAAATTGCAGAAGCAGAACAATTCAGCCACAAACAAACAGATTCTACTCAGAAAGGTACTATGGTAGCTTCAAGGGATATTGTTTTTCATGTAACAAGTATGGACATAAAGTAGCTGATTGTAAAAGGAGGAAGATTAGAAATACTCATTATGATTCTTATGCTTATTTCTCTGGACACATGAGATGTTATTTCTGTAACAAGTATGGACATGTAGAAAAAGAATGCAGGATGAACAGATCTGGGAAAGTGGACAATTTTCAGCACACAGTTGGAAAGCTCAAGCAAATTTGGAAAAAGAAGGAGGACCGATCATAAACGTAGGGAATTCTGACCCTACTGCAGTCATCCGCTTCTGAAGCTGACTTTTCTTATTGACTGCAGGAATGATGTGGGATACATTATGAGATTTAGTAATGTATCGTCACAGGGGGAGCAATGCATGATGACTCTCATGGTTGATTTGATTTTTCTGGTTATATGTATTTCTGACAGAGCATCTGATATGAAGAAGACAGGTACAGGAAGTACAAGTTCAGGGGGAGATGAAGGAATGTGAAAAATTTCTATGCTTCACTTTCCATACGCGGGTTAGTTGAACAAAAGTCGCGTATACACGCGAGTTTAATCAGACACAGTCGCGTATGCATTGATGATAAGAGAATGTATATGATAGCTGAAGATCTGGAGCAGAGGTTCAGGGGGAGCATCAGTCTGACTGTTAATAACTGTACTATTGACTCAATATCAGCTTAGTTTCTCAGTTCTAAATAATAATGATGATATGATACATGGTTTCTTATGTTGAAGCTTGTGGATGAGTCCTGTTTACTTTTTGATGAAGAGTATTCATTGTTGAGATGAAAGTCTTATAATTCGGAGATAAGGGCAGTTCATGCAGAGATTTTTGCTGATGACTTGTTGATGAACGTATTCAGGTTGCACAAGTTAAGAAGGAGCACTAGTTCAGGGGGAGCAGCAGGTTGAATACTAATAATTGCATTGTTGGCAATATGACTGCTTATTCTTTGGTTTTTGTGATACTCATGCTCAAATGATGATGACTTGGTACATGGTTTATTATGATGAGATTTTGAGCCCTGGTTGCTGATAAGTATCTTTTGTGCTCACACATGGATGAGTTGGATGTCGTTTGATTTAGAAATAAGAATAGATCATGCAGAGTTTGTTACTATGGTTGAGATCTTTTGCCTACATATGTTACTTCATGTTAAATCTTGAAGATCTTGATGATATTAGACCACATGGATGATTGCTTGACACATATTTGAAGATGTTGTTCTGGTATGATAATCTCTCTTGGAAAGATTGTATTGATGTTGCAAAGAATCTGAAGGCTTGGTTACTAATGTGCTTATGCTACAACTGTTGGATGACGCTTGAAGACACAACTACATTGTTCTATCTATCTGTAGTCCAGGGAAGCATTCAAATATCCCAGAAAGAAGCTGAACACTGTCTTTTTCTCACAAGAGGATCAGATCTGGTTAAAATATAGAAGATGGTATTGGATACGCGGGTTTCCTGAAACACAGTCGCGTATATACGTGAGTTCATGCACAGAAAACCGCGTATGTCTGATTGCTGACAATTTTCTGTTTGGAGTCAGCTCTCTTCAGCACAGCTGCAGTGCTGTTTGGTATCTCTGATACTGTTTGGTATCTCTGGTGGTGTTCCAGTTCTCATAATTCTTTTTCTAATGTTTTGATAAAGATGCCTTGATGATTTGTTGGTAAAAGTGTTCAGGATGCACAAACTAAGGGGGAGCCTTAGTCATATGGAAAGGTTGCTTGGATGCACAGATTCAGGGGGAGCATTAGCTTTGCTAAGTATAATGCATTGTTGGCATTATGATGATTCTGAAATATGTTCTTTGAAGTCTTTCTGGTATTGGTCATAAATGGTCATATGTGTAATTTGATGAAAAGGTCTTGTTGAGACCCATGATGAAAATTGTAATATTCAGTCATGTAAGGACTTGACAAATTTGTAAACCCACTTGGTTGGGTAGCTGAGTTGAAATGTGTAAACCCACTTGGTTGGGTACTTGAGTCTCATATGTAAATCCACTTGGTTGGATATTTGATGTAAGTATGAGTCTTTTGTGATAGGAAGTTCATAGAGTCATGTACTTCATTGAAAAATATGTTTGAAGATTCAGCATGAACTCAGGGGGAGCTTGGTCACTTCAGTATATATCAGATCTGCAGAATGCTTCTTCCACATGAGGAGAAAAGGGGGAGAGCATGTTGGTTTTTGATCCGCCCTTTGCCCTTGATGTCAAAGGGGGAGAGTGACATGGTGTTTGAATGAAGAGAAAGAATGGTGTCAAAAATGGAGAGAGTGACATGGTGTCATTGTATTCTTAATATACATATCTGTTGTAATGATCAAACACCATTGTGGTTGCCATCAAGTCCAAAGGGGGAGATTGTTGGCAATATGATGCAGAGTGTTGTCCTTGATGGCAACCCACTGAATGAAGATGAAGACATGAGATTTTTGACATGTGTTGTCCTTGATGGCAATCCACCTGATGAAGTTATTCTTGACTTGATGGACTTGGTAAATGATGTAAATCTGATGTGATATGATGTTTGTTGGCAATATGATGCTGAGTGTTGTCCTTGAATGGTAAGATGATGGCAACTTACTTGATGAAGTTGTGCTTGATATTTATGTCTGTGATGATCTAAATCATATTCTAGCAGTAAGGCTTAAGGTAATATAGAATTCAAGATAAAGCACCATGGCAGTGAGTATGTCTTATTACCGCATTTGTTGAGGCTAAGCTCACATGGTTTGAAAAGAAGGGCCCAGCACACATATACAAAAAAGGCCAAAAAGTGCAAAACCAAACTACCATTGACCCACGTTTGGGTAATGATTTTACCAACAACTTACCAGAATACACCTGATGTAATGTGGTTTGGCTCATGGTATTGAAAAAGGGAAATCCTATATAAAGAGAAGAAATTCATTGTGCAAATTAGGAGAGTGAGAGCAAGATGTCTGAGTTTGAATGAATACTTCTCTATGAAGTATATCTGTATGGAAAGGGTAAAGGTTTGATGATAGATCTGAATCTATGATGCACCTATGAAGAAATGATGAAGCGGGATATCTAGATCTGAAATGTATCTGTATTTGCTAGATCTGTTTATGGAATGATTAGATCTGAGATGAGGCGAACATATGTCTGAAGTAAAGGGTAAAAATCTGTGTGATGTATCTGTTCTGAAGAATTGCAATGACCTAAATGTCTGAAGAACCATACGCTTGTTTGCCGCAGAGGAAGCGCATATATACGCGGCTTCGCTGAAGAGAAAGCGCGTATGCGCAATGAAATTAGATTTGTAATATGTACAGATGTATACGCTGGTTTATGTGAACAGAAGCGCGTATATACGCGACATCAGTAAAAGGAAAGCGCGTATACAAACTAGGGTTTTGCTGAAGTCTGTGGTAAGAAATGTCTGATCTGTTCTGCTGGTTTACTGATATCTGTCAGTGAGTTATATGTATCTGTTTCATGGTTGACTGTGCTTAAAAGTATGGAGTGGGTCCAGTCTGAAAATATGATGAAACGTGGCCTACAAGTTATGTCCTAAAGGAAGCTTTGGATCCAGTATGAAAATTGATGAAACATGGTCCATAGAGGTGCTGAGGGTTGTAGCCTTCAGTCAGGAGGTTGTAGCTCCCTTCCAGGTGCGGCTGGTAAACGAGATCAGGGGGTCGTAGCTCCCTTCCAGGAGAGGCTAGTAAACGAGTCAGGGGGTTGGAGCTCCCTTCCAGGAGAGGCTGGTAAACGAGCGCAGGTGGGTGCCTGCGTGCTGGTAGGAGTCTGCACCAGCACATATGTTGTAAGATGTTTTTTCTATAATAAAATATTGAAGGCTGAGCAACTGCAGCGGTGGTTTTCTCCCGACTTGGGTTTCCACCTAAAAATCCTGGTGTTCATGTGTGATGCTTTTTGTGATGATTTATTCTGTTCTTACTGCACATGTTTAACTGTTAACTTAACATCGTATGAATGAATATTGCAAAGAACTAAGTTAATAAATATCTGCATATTTAGACTACTAACACGCGAGTTGTATGAAGGATATCCGCGTGTACGCGAGTTTACCGAAGGAAAGTAGCGTATGGGTTTTAGAGAGTGAAAAAGTAAAAAGTTTTGAATATGCAGAAATACTACCGATTCACCCCCCCCCCCCCCCTCTCAGTATTTTTCCCAACATATTTCAGAACAAAAGGTGAGTCACAAAGACATCACACGCAGCTGACCCGAAGTCAACTTAGAGGCAAAAATATGTCTCGGACTCAAAAAGAGTCTCATACTAACCTAAAGTTAGTTTACTGACTCGAAGTTAGTTTGGAGGATAAAACCTCATCATACTTGATCCCAGATCAAGGTGTTGGACACGTGCCATCCTAGACATAAAGAGTACAGAAATCTCTGATGCGTCCATCGGTCTTGCTATGGTCTCTATCCACATTTCCCACCTCATTGGCAAAATGAGAGGTACTTCCCATGAGTCCGAAACTCCATGGGTGGGATGCGTGCGAGGCACAGGTCAGAGAGAGGCGAACCAACTCAATATCATAACAATGGGGCAGAAGCACAACAAGGTTTGGCAAGCCTAGCCCCGTATGTGCTTATAGCTCCATGAAGCTATCCCAAAGCCCCTTGGAGCTCTCAAAGCTCATAGTCCAACTCAAGCAGGACCCTCAGAATAGGGTCTTTGCATAATTCCAAGCTTCTCACGGAAGGTTAGGAACTTGAGCTTCCCCAAGGGTTTCGTGAGAATATCTGTGACCTGCTCATCGGTTCCTATATGATCGAGCCTTACGACGCCTCGCTGTACCATATCCATATAAAGTGATACTTGATATCAATATGCTTGGATCAATCGTGGAACACTGGATTATCAGAAAGACGAATCCCACTCTGGTTATCACAAAGGATAACGGTAGTATCTAGCACATGCCTGAATAGCTCACTGAAGAGATTTCTAAACCAAACAGCGTCACAACAGGCCACACTCGCTGCAATGTATTCGGCCTCAGCGGTGCTCAAAGCCATCGACTTCTGCTTCCTGCTCATCCGAGATATCGAAGCAGAACCCAAGGTGAAGCAACATCCAGATGTGTTCTTGCGATCCACCACACTGCTAGCCCAATCGGCATCAGTATATCCATGGGGTCTCAAACTCCCGACAGTGTAACTCAGCCCATAGTTGATTGTGCCCCGAAGATATCTCAACAGATTCTTGGCACCAATCTAGTCAATGTGATGAGGTTCAACCATATGTTGACTCAAAGTGTTCACTGCAAAACACACGTCCAGACGGGAGTTCACTAAGAACATCAGGGCCCCCACGAGTTGTCGATACTCGATAGGATTTGCTAGCACGGGCCAACCAGCGTTTCCACTCAACTTCTTAAAGTTGATTTCCATCGATGTTGACACAGACTTACATTCCACCAACCAAATCTCTTCAACAGCTTCACGAAATATTTTCCTTGAGAAAGGAAAACATCGCCTGGCCTCTGCCAGACCTCCAAGCCTAGGAAGTAGTGCATCAGTCCTAGGTCTTTCATCTCAAACTCGGAAGCTATCTCCCTCTTACGCTGATGAATGAGAGGATCAACACTTGTCAGGAAGAGATCTTCCACATAGAGAACCAAAATGAGAGGCCTTTCTCTATCAACCTTAAAGTAAAGGTTCAAATCAACATTACTTCGAGTGAAGCCCAACTTCATCAAGTAGCTATCTATCCTCTTGTACCAAGCCCTAGGGTCTTGCTTCAATCTTCAAACTACATACATGGGTGTCTCTATCTAAAACTTCGAACCCTAGAGGTTGCTCCACATACACCTCTTCCTTTATAGCACCATGTAGAAAAGCGGTCTTCACATCCATTTGATGTAGACTCCATCCTTATGTAGCAGCATGGACAATAATAGATCGGATGGTGTAATAGCGGGCCACAAATGCAAATATATCATCATAATCTATGCTTTCTTTTTTAGAGAAGCCTCGGGCAACAAATCTTGCCTTGTACTTTTCAACACTTCCATCAAATCTATGCTTGATCTTATAGAGCCATTTCGGTGTGACAACAGATTTGTCCTCCGTTCTTGGGACCACTTCCCAGACATCATTCTTCATAATGGACTCATATTCTTCGTGCATAGCATCCTTCCAAACTTGATGCTTTACGACTTCTTCAAATGTTCCAGGCTCAGATTGTACTATCGTACTCATGGCTTCTAGATACCCTTGGTATCTCTTCGGCTTCTTGCTTTCACAGAATGTCCCCCTTGGGGAAATATGTCTCTTGGCATATTTAAGAGTATCCCTAAGCCATGAGGGTCTTATCTTATTTGAAGGAGGTGGATCAATGGGATCCATAGGTCCTTCAACATCGGGCATCAAGTTATTCTTTGGCTCTTCCTGCTTTCCTACTTCTTCATGTTCTTTTTCTTCCTTGGAGCTAGGAAGATTTCTCACTTTCTTGAGGGCAGCATCTTCATCGAGGTTGACATCGTGGCATATATCCACTTCTCTTTGACCAGGCACATAGATTCTATATGCCTTCTAAGTTTCACTGTAGCCCACAAACATTCCCTTCTTTCCAGAAGCATCCAACTTGCTTCTCTTTTCTTTCGGTACATGAAATTAAACAGGACAACCAAAAACTCTAAAATGAGAAACATCAGGTTTCTTACTAGAGAAGACTTCTTCGAGAGTTTTGGAGTCCAGAGCAATGCAGGCATATATTTTGATTGCGCGGCAGCTCCCACAATGGTCCTGTTCTTTCTTTCAACAACACCATTTTTCTTAGGAGTGTACGCAGTTGTGTTCTCCTCTTAATGCGAGCTTCTCTACAAAAGTCATTAAACTCATTTGAATCATACTCGGTCCCATTGTCGGTCCTCAAAACTTTAATTTTCTTCTCGGTTTGATTTTCCACCAAGGCCTGGAAGGTACGGAACCATTTGAATGCTTCGTCCTTCTTCTTCAAAAAATATATCCAAGTCTTGCGGGAGAAGTCATCTGTAAAAGTCATGTAATAGGAACATCCTTTCAAGGATGTCACAGGCAGCATACCAAATAAATCAGAATGTATCAACTGCAAGATATCAGTTGTCTTTGTGACACTTGAGGGGAATGGTCCCCTTGTATGCTTCCCTTCGGCACAACCCTGACATATGCCTTCATGATCATCTCTAAATTCGGGCATCCCTGTCACCACATTCCTTGCTTCGGGAAGGGCTTTGTAATGAAGGTGTGCAAACCTCCGGTGCCATAAATCTGTTTGAGGAGTTGTATCACATGTCATAGCCCCTAATGGACTTTCTCAAACCTGGTAGAGTGTATCAATTCTAAAACCAATAGAAAGATCTTCCTTGAAGTTCTTCTTCCAGATAAGTACCTTTCCATCAACGAATGCCACATTGAACCCTTTGTCTTCCATTGCCGAAATGGACACAAGGTTCTTCTTCAAATCATGTACATACAAAACATCTTATAATCGGATGACTTGACCTTGAGATAAATGGAGGGTCACAGTCCCTGTCCCTTTCACAGGATAGGTGGCATTATCTCCAAGGATAATTTCTAGATTAGTATCCCTCTCAACCAAATCAGAAATGATTTCTTTATAACCAGTGAGGTGCCTTGAAGCACCACTATCAATTAACTAGACATCCAGGGTGTCGAATGGAGATGCAGCAGAGAGGGCAGATAGAAGAATAAAATCATTTCTCTTATTATCAAAAACATTAGACTCATCGTACCTAGATTTTCTTGACCTTTTGAAAGGTTTCCCATTTCCATTACAATCATAGGGAGCCTTCCTTTTACCTTGGAACCTGTTGTTCCTGCCATTCCTTCTTGAGTTGTTGTTTTCATCATCCCTGGGAGAGTCCCTTCTATTAGGGCACTCTCTTACATAGTGATCATTCTTGTTACAAGTGTAACATCTTCCCTTCCTTCCTTTGGGCCCCGCTCTACCATGGTTTTGATTTCTCGGGCCACCATGGTTCTTCTTCTTTGCATGAGCGACGAAGGCAGTAGGGTCACTTCCATTTCCATTAGAGGCATACTCCATCATTCTTGTTTCCTCTTGAGTGCATCTCGTCAATATTTCATCAAAATCATGAATCACATTGTTATTAAAAATAGTGGTATTGAATACATGCCAATCACGGGTGAGACCTCCAAGTGCAATAAGAACCATCTCTCGATCAGATAGTGCTTCCCCAATAGCTAGGAGTTTATTCCTGATTTCAGTGAGCCTCATAAAATAAGAGTGAATAGATTCATCCTTACCCTTCCTGATATTATTCAATTGATTCTTGAAGAAGAGGATTTGATTAGCATTGCTAGCCCTGAACATGCTCAGAAGCTTATCATACATCTCCTTAGATGTCTTCAGCTCTGAAATGTAAGCAACCAAGTGCTTATGAATAGAATCTTGAATAATCATCTTTGCTTTGATTTCCCCTTTTTTATACTTCGTCTTTGTGGTAGTAGCTACAATTGATGGAGGCTCTTGAATATTCCCATGTACATAGTCCATGACATCTTGATCTTCTAGCGCCAAATCCAAGGACATCTTCCATGCATGATAATCAAACTTATCAGTCAATTTATTGTTAGCCTTGAAACACTTGTAGGTTGAGGAGGCCATTTGTCCTTGATAGGATTTCTTCCTTCAGAGATAGCTTCTAACACCGGCTTGGACTTTGTCTTCACCTCAGCTCTGAAACCATGTTAAATTTAGATAACAATGGTGTTCTATGCTTGATGCACTTTTACTTCAATCTTTCTTAGGCCCAATACAAGATAGCAATCACATAAACTTGAAAGTAAAATGTTGATAGAACACAATAATAGATCAATAGAAGACAAGCCAAATAGAGATTAGATTTACAATTCCTTATGTCCAGAAAAGATATGAGATATTGTTGTGTTATGGCGGTCAGCAGGATGCTTCAACCAACAAAGTCTTTCTCAGTCAGCTAGCACTTTCATGTCTGACACCCACAACCCTCAAAGACAGCTCATCACAAGTCAACGCAAGTCAAACCAGGGACAACACAAAAAATTCAACACAGGCATCTTCAGAAAAGTCAACACAGCAAACTAGGGCTTCGCTCAAACAACCCAGAATTCCTCGATTTTAGTGCCCAGCGTTACGGCCTCCTAAAATCGGAATTTTTGTAGAATATTGAGGTCAAACGACCAAGATTTGACCACGGTCAACGTTGTTTAATGCTGCAACAGAAAGCCCTAAACAGATCAGCGCAGAAAACATAAAGCCCTAAACAGATCATCGCAGAAAAACAACAGCTTCGCTCCACACGTGTGAGGGAAAAAGGCCTCCAAAGGCTATCGAACCAATCAGATCACAATGAGAGAATGTGTGATGAGATGATGAGAAAATGACCTCCAAGTCTCTCCAATTTATATTCATCAATGAGGGTGTGTGACACATCGCTTAGGCATTTGGGATAAATTTGGCCGACCTTGCACATTGTGGAAAATAAATTCAAAATCAATGTTCTGCTCATCCGATCAAGATGATATTTAGATCAATCTTGCACCTCTCCGAAAGAGGAATCCAACAAAAATATGCCAATCGTCATATGAGCAATGCAACATGGATTTTGGACCTAGTTGCCCAAAATTTACAAATATACATTGACTCTAGACACTAGGACTCACCCAAGGCCTCACCATCAAGCCGTACTCCGACTTTGGGGTAAAATTGGAGGAAAAAACTCAATTAATTATCAAGTCTAGGTAGGGAGATGATAATTATCCGAGTAAAAAAATCCTCCCAAAGTAATACTCACTTGTTAGAAAGGTCCCAAGCTACCTAGGCCTGTTACAGACTCAATATTGACTCAAATTCATCATTACTAGAATCACTTATTACAATTCCCTGTAGGGCATGGAATCTGGGTACAAGAGAAAGATGATAAGAAATAGAAGTAGAGTTCAAAACTCTGTTGTGATGATGATATCTGATGGTACAAATGTCTTCTGGTTCATCTTTGGGCATGGAGTCTTCTCATTATCATCAGGTGCCACTCCAGTGGTCAACAAGCCACAAATGAAATAAAATGAAAAATGCAAAAGATGGTCATGAATAATAATAAGCACTCAGGAAAAATCCTAGGCTATGGTCTACCCTCCTCGTTAGCCATCACCTAGTTCCTCAGCATATCATTCTCTCTCCATATCAAAGGAAATCATAAATCCCACAACCTTGATGAGCAATAAATTGCTACATCATTAAGGGGTATTAAAATTGCATTAAGAAAGTTGGTCACCCAAGCTATGCAAGAAACAAAAGAAAGATCATTGAAGTAAAAGATGCACTAGATGTTGATATTTATAGCTTGGGAGGTACTCCAAACCCTAGTCTTGAGGGTTATGGAGCAGTTGGCACACAAAAGTCTTTTGTGGGCTTGAAACCCAAGCTTGGGCTTTTGTACCCATGGATGTTAGGTCCAAAACCATAGAGATAATTTGACA
This sequence comes from Pinus albicaulis, assembly GCA_034641835.2. NCBI lineage: Eukaryota > Viridiplantae > Streptophyta > Pinopsida > Pinales > Pinaceae > Pinus > Pinus albicaulis. The sequence continues at coordinate 520,501,463 of CM076578.1, forward strand.
TGTGATGGATGGAGATGATAGAGGACTTCGAGATGAACCAAACACATCAAAAATCATCAAAATATGAGTTGTCTATGAGGAGATATGAATTTTTGAAGTTAAGAATGGGAAAATTGTCTAGAGAAGTCAAGTCGGCCTTGACATGAGGTGACCCTTTGTTGGGATAGACGTTGCCCTAGAAGAAGATATAAATAAAGGTGAGCGTGAGGCAATTTGGCACATCCTTAGTCACACCAATCATCTCAAGGAGCTATGAAATATAGTGTGAGTCTATAGCAAGGGAAGCTGAGGCAGGTAGCCAAGTTTGCGGAGATCCTTTCACTATTTTGGGTGCGAGTTTCTCAGGATAAGGAGCCACAACTCTGAGGCAACCGGAATGGAGGCTTGAGGGCAGTTTTCTGACCAAGTTGGAGTAGTATTACCTTGTAGATCAAGCTGCAGACTTTAGGTGAGTTATACTTCTGTTTACAGGGCTGCTACAACAGCAGTTAGGAGATGAAGTTAGGAGTGTCGAGAAGCCTAGAGAAGCTCTCCTAACCAGGTCGCAGCCTTCTTTTTGAGCAGGGAAGTATTACAGGGGTGTTCTCCTCGCATATTGGGATTGTTTTCAGTGTTGGAGTGGGCAGATTGCTTCAGGTCTGAGATGAGTGTTGTAGGGAGTTTTGTGGAGGTGCCCAAGTTCTACAACATCACCTTGGATACCTAGTCATATAGAACTGAAGTAAGTAGCATGTTTGGATAAGATTAGGGACACAGGTGGATATTGGTGGCCACTCACCTATTCCACCTGGACCTCTAGTCAGTTTCATCAGTTTCCTTGATTATACCACATTTGTTAAAATTGGACAACTAGGTCCAAACTCCGTGTTGTGATGCTCAGATGAAGACACCAATATTTTTATTGGGTTCCTCTTTTAGAGAGGTGCAAGATTGATATAAAGATCATCTTGATCCGATGAGCAGAGCATTTATTTTGAATTTATTTTTAATACTTTCAAAATATGTGCAGGTCGTCCTTAAGGTTTTACACCCCCAGCAAATGTGTCACACACCCTCAGTGATTGATATACATAGAGTCAACGTTGGAGGACATTTCACTCATCTCATCCTCACACATCATCTCTCCTCTTCTGATTGGTTCGAGCTCCTTGGAGGCAATTTTTCGGTTCACACGTGTGAAAGAAGGACAAAGAGAATTCTGTTGTTGTTGCTAGTGTTGCTAGTGTTGCTGCTAGTGCTACTGCTGGTGTTGTTGCTACTTGCTGCTGTTTTGTGTTGACTTTTCTGGGCAGCATTGATGTTCTTGGGGTTGACTTTGAGTTGACCGTGTGGTTGTTTTGAGGGTTGTTGTGACACATGCTGGGTTGGCTGACCAAGGAGACTTTGCTGGTTGAAGCATCCTGTTGACCGCCGTAACGCACCACCACATTTTTCTGTTTCTGGTTTGTCTTCTATAGATCCACTGGTATGTTCTATCAACATTTTACTTGATTTTTTATGTGATTACTGTGGTGAAAAGTAAAGTTGCATCAAGCATAGAACATCTACATAAATTTACATGGTATCAGAGCTGAGGTGAAGATAAGCCCTATTTGTAGCAATCACCGAAGAAGGAAATGGGTTCCACAAACTATGGCTTCAAGGATGATGACAAATTGACTGGGAAGGATGACTTCCATACTTGGAAGATGATATTGGATCTCAAATTGGAAGACCAAGATGTCATGGACTATGTATTGGGTAAAATCCAAGAACCTCCATCCACTGCTACTGTTGCTACCAAAACAAAGTACAAGAAGGGGGAGATCAAAGCAAAGTTGATGATCAGGGAATCTATTCATAAGAGTCTGGTGGCCTACATCTCTGAGCTAGGCACATCCAAAGAGATGTATGATAAGCTGATCCAAATGTTCAAGGCCAACAATGCAAATCAAGTGCTATTCTTCAAGAATCAATTGAATAATCTGAAGAAAGGCAGGGATGAGTTTGTCCAATCATACTTTCTGAAGCTGACTGAGATCAGGAACAATCTACTGGCTATTGGGGAGACAATAGCTGATCGAGAGATGGTACTCACCGCACTTGGAGGGCTCTCATCCGAATGCCATGTGTTCAACACTACCATTCTAAATAATAATGTGATACCTGACTTTGACGAAGTACTATCGAGATGCGTTCAAGAAGAATCAAGAATGAAGGAGTATGGAAATGAAGGAAATGATGCATACGCTGCTCATTCTAGAAAGAAGAACTCTGGTGGTCCAAAGAACAAAGGAAAAGCAGGGCCCCAAGGAAAGAAGGGCAAATGCTTCACTTGTCATAGGCCTGGTCACTATGCTAGAAAATGTCCTTTCAAGAAGGATTCTTCCAGGGAAAGAGGAAGGCTCCCTCCAGTGGAAATGATCAACCTTTCAAAAGGCCAAGAAATTCCAGGTATGAGGAATCAAATGTTGTTGATAAAAGAAATGAATTCATTCTTGTATTTGCCCTCTCTGCTGCATCTCCACCCGACACTGTGGATGTCTGGTTGATAGATAGTGGTGCCTCAAGTCACATCACTGGGTTCAAGGAAGCACTCTCTAATATGGTTGAGAAAGATACTAATCTGGAAATTATCCTTGGAGATAATGCCACATATCCTGTGAAAGGGACAGGGACTGTGACCCTCCACTTGTCTCAAGGTCAAGTCCTCCCCTTGCAGGATGTACTCTATGTACCTAATTTGAAGAATAACCTTGTGTCTATATCGGCCATGGAAGACAAAGGTTTCAATATGGCATTCACTGATGGAAAGGTGCGCATGTGGAAGAAGAGCTTTAAGGAAGCTATTACGTTTGGGTCTAGAATTGATACACTCTACCAGGTTGGAGGAAGTCCACTGGGAGCAAATACATGAGATGCTATCCGACAGACCGATAATGGCACTGAATATGAGTCGAACGAGTTCAAGAATTTTTTCCGAGGAGCTAGCATCAAGAGGGAGACCACAATGTTTGTGGGCTACAGCGAAACTTCAAAGGCCTATAGATTCTATGTGCCCAGTCAAAGGGAAGTGGAGATATGCCACGATGTCACCTTTGATGAAGATGCTTCCCCGAGGAAACTAGTCAATCTTCTGAGATCTGAGGAAGATCATGAAGCAAGGCCTGGAAATCAAGAGGAATCGAAGGATGAGACGATGCCTGATGTTGAAGGACCGATGGACCCGATTGATCCACCTCCTTCACTGGGAAAGAGACCATCATGGCTCAGGGACACTCTCGGGGATGCTGAGGGACATATGGCCCAAAGGGGGACATTCCGTGAATGCAAGAAGCTGAGTAGATACCAAGGGTATCTAGCAGCCATGAGTACTATTGAACAATCCGAGCCTGGATCTTTTGAGGAAGCCATAAAGCATCAAGTATGGAAGGATGCTATGCACGAAGAGTATGAGTCCATAATGAAGAATGATGTCTGGGATGTGGTTCCAAGACCGGAGGACAAAGCAGTTTTCACCTCGAAATGGCTCTACAAGATCAAGCATGGATCTGATGAGAGTGCTGAAAGTTCAAGGCAAGATTCGTTGCTCGTGGCTTCTCTCAAAAAGAAGGCATAGACTATGATGACATATTTGCACCTATGACCACCATTCGATCTATCATAGCCCTTGCTGCTACGCAAGGATGGAGTCTTCATCAAACTCGTGTAAAGACCGCATTTCTACATGGTGCGATAAAGGAAGAGGTGTATGTAGAGCAACCTCTGGGGTTCGAAGTCCAGGATCAGGACACCCATGTCTACAGGTTGAAGAAAGCCCTTTATGGGTTGAAGCAAGCACCCAGAGCTTGGTACGAGAGGATAGATAGCTACCTGATGAAGCTGGGCTTCACTCATAGTAATGTTGATTCGAACTTTTACTTCAGGGTTGACAGGGAGAAGCCTCTCATTCTGGTGTTGTATGTGGACGACCTCTTCCTGACATGCGCTGACCCTCTCATTCATTAGTGCAAGAGGGAGCTCGCTGTTGAGTTCGAGATGAAGGACCTAGGACTAATGCACTATTTCCTAGGCCTGGAGGTCTAGCAGAGACCTGGCGAGATTTTCCTTTCTCAAGGAAAATACATTGTGAAGCTTCTAGAAAGATTTGGTATGGTGGATTGAGAGTCTGTGTTGACACCAATGGAGCTCAACTTTAAGAAGTTGAGTGGCAGCATTGTTGGGCCCGTGTTAGCATATCCTACTGAGTATCGTCAACTCGTAGGGGCCCTGATGTTCTTAGTGAACACCTGTCCAGACGTATGTTGTGCAATGAACACTTTGAGTCAACACATGGTTGATCATAACATTCACTGGTTTGGTGCCAGGAAACTCTTGAGATATCTCTGGGGCACGTTAGACCATGGGCTGAGATACACTGCCAGGAGTATGGCACTCCATGGATATACTGATGCCGATTGTGCTGGAAGTGTGGTGGATCGCAAGAGCACATCTGGATGCTGCTTCACACGTAGATCTGCTTCGGGTAGGAAACCGAAGTTGGTAGCCTTGAGCACCGCTGAGGCCGAATACATTATAACATGTATGGCCTGTTGTGAAGTCACTTGGTTGCGAAAGCTCTTCAGTGAGATGTTCGAGCATGTGCTAGATGCCACCGTTATTCTTGGTGATAACCTGAGGGGGATTCGTTTGTCATAGAATCCTCTGTGTTCCACGAACGATCCAAGCATGTTGATGGCTGGTACCACTTTATCCGGGATATGGTACAGCGAGGCGCTGTAAGGCTCGATCATATAGGAACTGATGAGTAGGTCGTGGATATTCTCACAATGCCCTTGGGGAAGGTCATGTTCCTAACCTTCCGTGAGAATCTTGGTATCGTGGAACGACCCTATTCTGAGGGTCCTGTTGGACGATGAGCTCTGGGAGCTCTGGGGGGCTTTGGGGATAGCTTCTGGGAGCTATAAGCAACCACAGGGCTAGGCTTGCCGAACCTTGTTGGTGTGCTTGGGCCCCACCATTATGATGATTGAGTTGGTTCGCCTCTCATCATCTGTGCCCCGTATGCATCCTACCCATTTGAGTTCCGGACTCATGGAAAGTACCTCTCATTTGGCCAGTGAGGTGGGAAAAGCTAGAGACTAGTAGCAAAGATTGATGGATGCATCAGAGATTGTCGTACTCTCTATCTAGGATGACACGTGTCCAACCACTTGATCTGGGATCAATTCTAGTGAGGTTTCGGACCTCCTATTGACTTCGGGTCAGATAAACCAACTTCGGGTTGGTATGTGACTCCTTGAGTCCATGTGAGGTTTCGGACCTCCAACTGACTTCAGGTCAGTGAGACTAACTTTGGGTTAGTATATATGACTCTCTTGAGTCCAAGTGAGGTTTGCACCTGTACCAACTTCGGGTCGTGCAAACTGGGGTCTCTCCTGGTTATATGAGACTCTTTTGTGAGTCCCATAGAGAGCCTTCGACCGGGCCGAATTTGTCGCCGTGAATGATGTCTTTGTGACCGACCCACTTCGTTCAAATAAAGAGGCCAACAAAGCAAGTTACGGCGGGATGACGCACGATGTTTGATTGCACAGGTGGATGGAGTTCTCCCTATTTGAGAGGGAGTGTTAAAATTGGACAACTAGGTCCAAACTCCATGTTGTGATGCTCAGATGAAGACACCAATATTTTTATTGGGTTCCTATTTCGGAGAGGTGCAAGATTGATATAAAGATCATCTTGATCCGATGATCAGAACATTTATTTTGGATTTATTTTTAATACTTTCAAAATATGTGCAGGTCAGGCTTAAGGTTTTACACCCCCAGCAAATGTGTCACACACCCTCAGTGATTGATACAAATAGAGTCAATGTTGGAGGACATTTCACTCATCTCATCCTCACACATCATCTCTCCTCTTCTGATTGGTTCGAGCTCCTTGAAGGCAGTTTTCGGTTCACATGTGGGAAAGAAGGACAAAGAGAATTCTGCTGTTGTTGTTGCTGGTGTTGCTGGTGTTGCTGTTGCTGCTGCTATTGCTGCTGTTGGTGCTGCTTGTTGCTGTTTTGTGTTGAATTTTCTGGGGTTGACTTTGAGTTGACCGTGTGGTTGTTTTGAGGGTTGTTGTGACACATGCTGGGTTGGCTGACTAAGGGGACTTTGTTGGTTGAAGCATCCTGTTGACTGCCATAACGCACCACCACATTTTTCTATTTCTGGTTTGTCTTCTATAGATCCACTGGTACGTTCTATTAGCATTTTACTTGATTGTTTATGTGATTGTTGTGGTGAAAAGTAAAGTTGCATCAAGCATAGAACATCTACATAAATTTACAACATTTTACTATTTTTAGCAGTTTTTCGAGACTTGAACTTCCGAAGTTGTTTTGACCCCCTATACGACATTTTATTTTTGTTGCATTTCTGTGATTATTTTTATGTTTGTATTCTATTTAATTCCTGCATAACTCTGGATCAACTGGTGTAGGTTTGTTTGTGTGCCCTAACCAGATTGGTACATGCACAAAACCCTAGGCAAGAGGGCAACAACAGGGAGTTCCAGATGGTCTCTTGGTAATGGATGGATGCTAGGTGATGTAGTGTCCTAGAAGAGGACAATTTGATGAGTTTGTTAGTAGCCAAGTTGAAGGGTGATCCTAGTGTTTGGATGAGTTAACTAGTGAGTAGATGTTACATCATGTATTGGACACTCGTGGTCTGATGGATGGCAGCGTGAGAGTAGACCAAGTGTAGGCCTAGGATAGCCAGAGTTGGAGCAGACTAAAGAACAACTTGGGATGATGGTAGAGGCTTGCTTCAAGCCCTATGTGCACCAACTTGATGGATTAAGGTGGTTACTAGAGTGGAAAAAGAAGAGCTCAAGGGTCTGATCTTCCAAGAGCAATTTGAGTTTCCCTAGACTTGCCTTTTGTAGAAGGACATCTACAGCAGAAGAAGCGAAGTTCTCCTATCTAGTGTTCGTTGTGGGAGGACATTTTGCGGTGATAAGTGGTAGCCCTCCATGCCCTATGTTAGTATTCGTTGGAGCAGCTCAGGAAGACTATAGTAGGCTGAAGCCCCTGAGTAGATGAGAAACAATGGGCAGTTGAGAGTTGTTCACACACGGAGTTGTGAACAACTCGACAGGATCATTGATAGAGGCAGTGTTGCAGTACAGGAGCCGAAAGACCAGGCATGTACAGGATACGACCGAGAGGAGTTGGGAGAGCTAATGAGAAAACTACAGTATCTTGTCTTTCTCCTATTGGATTATTGATTAATATGTCTATTACTTTGAAGTTTGTATGATTTTATGATGTATCTTTGTAAAACTTACATCTAGATGAAGATCTATGTTTCAATCAATGGTATGAATTTGTCTAAGAAATATCTAATTTTTAATATATATATATATATATAATAATATAATAATATATAACGTGTCTGGATGTGTCCTGTTCCGAGGGGTCACCGTGTCCGTGTTCAACACTCTAATCCACGTGTCCATCGTGTCCCGTGTCCTCGTGTCAGGTGACTTAGATTAATACACATTCATTTACATGTTACGTATGCTAGGCTCAGTGGCCTTTTAACACATAGGCTATTCGGCCTAACCACATAGGCACCTTGGCCTAAAACACATTAGTACACTGGCCAACTTGCCTAACATATTTATACACACGAAGGCACGCAAGCCTCAATAGAATCCAGCTCACTAACCTAATTAACATATAACAACTCATTAGCCTAAATATCATATGTACATTTACAAGCCCATTTGGGGGTCAAGCTAGGGGTATTACATGAACCAAATTAGAAATGATGAAATCATTAATATACCTGATAGACTTGTGAAACATTTATATGTGAAACCAACTCCAAAAAGAGAAGAAAAGAGATGTCAACGCCTTAGAAATAAGCCACTTAGAGGGGGCAACCTCCAATACATTACATGAATGAACAATTCTTGAATGATACAAATGACCAAAACCTCCTTCTATATATAGGAGTCCATGGGGCCACAATATAATCCTAGTGGGGCCACAATGTAATCCTAGCCGACCTAACAATAATAATGTAAGGGCACAATAATAGCAATATGGGGGTTACAGGGGTACAACAATAACAATAACGGGGGCTACACTAACATAATAAGGGACTAAACTATTAATATAGGGACTTAACATGCCCCTCTCCTTCAAACAAGTGTTGTCCTCAACGCTTGATTATTTCTTGATGCTTCTGTATAAAATTCTCATCCTTCCATGTGGAATCTTCTAAAGGAAAGTTCTCCCACTTGCTGAGATACTCTGAAATTGATCGTACTTTTCGAGTTCTTTTTTCTATGACTGCTTCAGAAATTCTTTCGATGTGATGTTGATATTCCTGTTGTTTCATTAGATTCTTCACCAAAGTTAGGTTATCCTTTGAGAGTTGGAGAACTTCTTGTTGATGCTCGATGTGATCTTCCACTAATTTATCATCCATATTAGCTATTATTTGATCCTTCAAACCATCCAACTTAGCCTCCATTTCTGCTTTTAAAACATCTATGTCATCTTCAGTTGCTCTTTGTAAGATCGAAATTTGTTGCACTTGGTACCGTAATTTTGATATCTCATACTGCAATTATTCCTCTTTATGTGTCATAGTATAGCATTTTGAGGGCTTAATGGGTATGGAATTATTTTTTGGAGGCATTATAGAACCCAATACTGATAAAATTCTAAAATATTCCCTTGGAATCACTTCAAACTGCTTTTTCAAACAAACGTTATGCATTTAAAAAACCAAATACACACCTTTTACTTGCTTTTGAGTAGCTTGATATTGAAATTGAATTATCTATATAATTGCAGATACTCAATATCTGAAATTTAGCCCTGTAGTAGCCCTCTGAAGCTTCTTTCAAATGTCATAGGTCTGATCTGATTTGGATTCTTCAAGGCAAAGTTATGTCCAATCTCCCACAATGACCCAATTTTGGACTGGTTCAGTAAAGCGAACTTGTACGACTTGCCACGTGTCACTGTTTCCTCCTTTGACTCTGAAATTGATAGACTGAAAACTACAGTCCATTTACTTGAGGCCACTTTTTACAGCATTCCAATTCGATGCTCAGAGAGAGAGCTATGAAGATTTTCCCACGATCACCTCTTTGAAATGAAATTCAGAAGCCTCAAAAAGCCATAACTTCCACAAATCATATCTCAGAAAATATTGCGAACCAATATCTGAAATTTTTCGAAGGTGTTCCTCAGGATTGCGGCTTCACACTCTAAAAATTTCAGCTTCTAAACCTTCGTAGAAAAGAAGTAATTATGAAAATACCACAATGACCTGTTTAGGTTAAATTCAGGAGCCTGCAAAATGACCTAACTTGCACAGATAATATCTCCGAAAATATTGTGAACCAAGCTCTGAAATTTTTTGACGATGTTCCTCAGGATTTTGGCTTCGCACTCTAAAAATGTCAGATTCTGAACCTTCGTAGAAAAATATTTATAGAGAAAATTCCACGATGACCTGTTTGGAGCAGCGAAACCCTAGAATCTCAAACCTATGATACCAAATGTTGTGAAACCAGCTCCAAAAAGAGAAGAAAAGAGATGTCAACGCCTTAGAAATAAGCCACTTCGAGGGGGCAACCTCCAATACATTACATGAATGAACAATTCTTGGATGATACAAATGACCAAAACCTCCTTCTATATATAGGAGTCCATGGGGCCACAATATAATCCTAGTGGGGCCACAATGTAATCCTAGCTAACCTAACAATAATAATGTAAGGGCACAATAATAACAATATGGGGGTTACAGGGGTACAAAAATAACAATAAGGGGGGCTACACTAACATAATAAGGGACTACACTATTAATATAGGGACTTAACATAGATACTTATCTTGAAAAAATTAGATGCCTACAACTAAAGAAGGGAAAACTCTTTTCTGCCCAACCATAGGTTCAACTATAACTCAATCTCTCTACAACTAGCCACCCACTAATTAGACCATGATACCATTAAGGGAACTCAACTCTCTCAAGGGAAATAACGGAAATGAAAGCCATTCTCCTTCATAAGCAATAAAATAATAGAGGCTCCTCATCCTTGCTAAGCACATGCCTCCATGATTATTAGACACCACCTCAGCGGCCCTACAATGAGTAAATTTTGTAGTCCCCTCTCAGCGTAGTTAGGTCCTAGATTCCTCTGCATGTATTTTGGCAATCCAATTTAGATTCTATTGACCCATAATGCCTTTCAATCGATCTAACACTTGAATGGAATCTTTCCATGATTTTTGACAGCCAATTTGAATTCCACTCACTTGAAATACACAAGCACTGATTCAACTCTGGAGTTGTCGCCTCTCAGCTCACGAATTCAGCTCTGTAGACCACTCATGCCCCCCTCTATCACCTGCTGATGTCCCCTACTCAGTATTCTTCCATCCCTAGCTTAGGAATTCACGCCTTAATGGCCAAAATTTGAGGTGGGAACTTGCAATACCTTTGATTTGCATCCTCATTGTTCCAACTATCTCTCCATCCCTCTATAATTGTAGGAGGTTTATTGCTCAACTACCAATCCTCCTCAATAACTAAGTTATAAAAATTGGAAGGAGAGGGAACAAAATTCAACTTTTAATTTAGTAACATGGCTCTCGTCATTGGTTATCGACACAGTAGACAAGGTCATCCCACATCCCTTCATCGGTTCCCTTATTTTCACCTCTCATTTTTTTTGTCTCTTGCCCTTTTAGAGAGTTGGTGTCACCTTCACTCCTCAAGTTAACCCTCTCAAATTATCCTCTTTAAGGAGATACTCACATATATCTTGCTATTATGTCCAAGATGACTCCCCTTTTTAACATGGCATTATATCTCAAGAAATTTCTAATTGTAGGTACTATTCTTGTTAACCGCTAACCTGTATGGGTAACTAGAGGATATTCTCTTCAGTTGTTATTCTAATCACAAATCAATATATGATCCAAAAGTGTGATTGTTGTTGTATTCATGTGTTCTATTAGGTCATGCTTGGATGATCTCTGTTAGCACTCCATCGGATCTCCGAAAGCTGAGAGGGAGACCAACAAGGTAACCACAGACCGCTTTGACCTAGTAGCTAGACCTACTAGGTAGGAGAGGGCTCTCTCCGTGAGATCATAGCTAAATTGATTGGATAATGAAGATTTAGGTTAGGTATAGTAGGCTCTAGGGTTTGATTGATTTGGATTTGGTGTTGGATGGCAAATTAGGTCTAGGAAAAACTAGGTCAAGGCACTGAAAATCAGACTTACAGAGATGTGATGGGGCAAGGTAGGCACACACTTTAGCACTTTCAGGTATCTTGGTGAGTGTGAGAGACTTCTAGGGTTTCAAAAAGAGCATGGAAATCATGAATTCTTTTATATCAGAAGAGAGTGAAACATAACTGTGATAATTTCTCCAAAACAAAGCATCAAAATAATGAATTCTGGTTATCTAACTTAGAAATCAATCACATTAAGAGATGGAAATGAATATGGAAGGAATAATACATTCAAACATATGAAAACATAAGAGGCAACACTTCTTAAACACATACCACATGAATCCCGCCACAATAGTTGCAACTTTGTCTGCCAAAAATGACTGAATACACTAGTGTTCACAGATCAATTCTACAACATCCAACCCTTGAAATGACAAAAGAGATGAAATATATAGACCAATTTTTTTTTTCTCACTCTCAGGGGTCGAATCCATGACTTGTGTAGTTGTTCCCCAAAGTCCTCAACTGGAATCCTAATGACTAGGGAGGTCAACAAACTCATCCTTATCTTTGATGAAACTGATTCACTTAACCCAAAATTACAATTTTACTTGATGTATCTAGCTCTAGTAACTATAAAAGACATAATTACATTTAATTTTCACATTTACATCAGTAAAACTTCATGGAATCCATCAATCAACTGAGAAAAAGTCAAATTTCTAAAGAAAATAGGAAGTTGGAAAAAGCGCAGTGTGCCCTGGAGAAAACCGCAACATGAGCTTCCAGTTGACTTTTGACTGCCTTACTGAAGTCCAAATTGAGCCCACGATAGCTCATTGGAAAGCTCTTCTTGTCTAGTTGTCACAAATGTCCTCATGTACTGAAAATGATGGATTTAAGCCCCTCAAAATTGAATTCTCCAAACACTGGTAAAAAAGAGCAAGCGTGGGGCTGAAAACACTTGCAGAATGTGCTTTTCCACCTGTCAAAAACTCAGATTTTGGAGTGTCAGTGGTCAATATGTGATGTAGAGTCCATTATATTTCCAACCCCACTAAGTTTTTATCATTTATAGGCTCCCAGAAAAAGCGCAGCGTGGCTACGCTTTTTATAGGTTGACTGTGCAAAAAAATGATAAATTTTGACCAAAATGCCAAAAATGCCAAAAATTGCCCAAAAACTCTCAAAATTGTTGAATGAGGTCCAGATGAAGTGTGGCGTGCTACCAAGGAGGCATAAACAAGCAATTCAAGTTTACCCTTCTCCTTTTGGCTGATTAGGGTTTCCTTGAGCTTATTCTGCAATTGCTTAACCTTGACATTACAAATCTTGTTTCTTGTATGGTAGTGGTCAGCCATGTGCCTCAACATCTGATTTTCCTTGTTGGGTTTGTGAAGGAGCTTCTCTAGGTGTATGTTTACTCTGTCAAGCCAAACTTCTCTATTTTCATTAATTTCCATGGCAATCATTTCCTCAAAGGTGAGTTCTTCTACAAGAAGTGCCTCTTGTTGTTTTTCCCATTCCAATGCTCTTTTTAGGCCCCTTGTCCTTGGTCTTTTCCTTGTGGTTTGAGCCTCATCCTCATCAGGCTTATCATGTCCAATCACTGGTTTGCCTTTGACATCTTGCCTCTTGGCTTTCAACAAGTCCATTTCCAAGAGTACTTGCTTTTCCTCCAATTGTTTGTTTTCTTGTTCAAGGAAGGAGATAACAAACTTGGACCTCGCCAAATTGTCTTTTAGCTCTCTAATTTTGGTATATTTTTCTTTGATGACCAGGTTTAGGGTTTCCTGTTCATCTTGGGACTCCAAGTCCACCATCTCAATGTCATGGTGAAGGGCTTCCTTATTTTGGACAACTGTCTCCTGTTGCTTATGATATCCCTGCTTTGCTGATGTAGAAGGCAAAGCCCCTTCCACAATTTGTGGAGCAAACACTTGCCTATGTCCTTTCTGATAAGTTTTGACCTCTTTGTCCTTTTTACTCTTCTTAACTATAGCCCTACTAGATGACCTAGTTTCTTTCTAAGTAACTAATGCTGATGGTGGAATAGGTCTAGCACGCTGATTAGGTGGCGATGTGAAGACCTCTACCTCAATGAAAGTCTCCAATGAAATGTTCAGATGTTTGAGGTGATGAAAGACAATGATTTTGATGAGTGAATGATGGAAAATACTATTCATTTGAAGCTCATACTCTCTATTTTGTACCTTGTAGGCCATCTTGTCAATGCTCCTATACATATAATAGGGAATGTTGAGCAATTTCATCCTAGTGAAATGCATGACTAACCTTATGTGGTAGCTGTATAGCCTGGAGAATCTGCCCTCACAAGTAAAGTATTTCATGATGATCTTCATCATGGGAGCAAACCTATTAAGTAGCTGACCAAAAGGGAAGATTTTCTTAACTTTGTCTTTGTAGGGTGCTTTGAGGTAGGGTTCATACAGCTGGGCATCCAAATCTTGAGTTTTGAACCACTTTTCACCTACATTAGGTATTCGTGTTGTTGCTGCAATAATGTCTGTAGAAATGGTGAATGTCACCCCTGCAGTGGTGACTTGGTCTTTTTGTAGGTTTGTGATGAAGATCCTGGTCAAATTTGGATGGCTCTACACTCTTTGGACTGTTTCACAAAATTCAAAACAACCTACATGCTAGAAGCATTTGATTGCTAGGGGTGATGACATCAATTCCCTAGTGTCTGATGGCTCAAGCCTTAAGATTCTCCCTGCTTTGTTGTAGGTGTTTCTCTCTTTCTCCATGATGTTTCTCTCTTCCTCCATGATATTTAGTTTGCAGGAAACCCTAGGGGAGAAGGGGAACGAAGAGGGAGTGGGATGATGGGGTTAGGGAGTTGTGATATGTGTGGGAAAATTTAGGGAAGGGTGTAAGGGAGTTAGGAACCTTAGGGAAGTGATGGGGGGTTAAAATGACAAGGGGGATGGGCTAGGGAATTTAATTACAGGGATATAGTCTAGCTGCCTAGAAAAGCACAACGTAGGGGTAGGGTTTCAGGGAATATGATTTAGGAATAGGGAATGAAGGGATGTGAGGGTTGTGGGGGATATTTAAGAGTGTGAGGGAGGTAAAAGGGTCTAGGGGAAAGCAAATTTAGCTTGCAAACTTGAAAATAGGGTTTATCCACTAATACAAAACATGGAGACAAATGGAGGCTTTTCACCACAAAAGGAATGAAATTGATGTTAATAGGAGATGTTGAAGACCTAAATTTACTGGTAATAGCTGAAGAAACCTTTAGTTGCCCCTCAGAACCCTTGCAAATAAGTATGTCTATAACTGCTTCATTGAGAAAAGTGCAACGTCTTTGAGAAAAGCGTAGTGAGTTCTGCAAAAAGCGCAGTGTCTTTGGAAAAATCACAATGTGCTCTCCTGAAAAATGCAGTGTCTTTGGAAAAAGCGCAGCGTGCTCTACTGAAAACCACAACGATGGACCAGAAACTCGATTTTTTTAAGCAAAAACTTGATTTTTGAGTTGGGCAAGTTGAGAGCTCAATTCTCAGGAGTGAGAATGAATGTCTTTTGGTCTTTTAGGGCCTTTTAAACTTGGAGAAAAATCATTAAATGAACATGGACCCACATTTCCTTTTTCAAAATCAACCTTTCATTTGCTTTTTGCTTTTAACCTTGACCTTGATCTTTGAACTTTGAACTTTTGTTGTCTTTGGAACATTGAATTTCTTCTTGGAACTTTGAACATTTGCTGGTGGAGCTTGAGCATTTGCAGCTACTTAGAACTCTTAAGTACTTATTACAAATTAAGAACATAAAATTACATTTTTGTTTGAAATCAAATTTATTGATGAAATTACTTTATTGTCACTCCTTCACTTGTTGGACTTTATACATGGAATGATGATTTGATGACCTTGGAACCTTAAAGACCTAATGGAGACTCTAGACTGAATGAAACCATGATGAAAATGACTGTAATGATGATGAAAACTTATGAATGATGGTACACCCAGCTAAGAGGTGAAATGAGCTAGCAACTAGTAAAATTTTGGAAGGAGTAAAATCAAACCTGGATATCCAGTGACCAAATTTTTGCATAATGACCTAATGGAATGACAAAAATTTGACAATGGAACCCTAACAAGACATGATAAGATTCCATTTGATCACTGGTGGCAGGATGCAAAAACTGACACTAACATTGGCTCCAGGAGGGAATGAGATCTCCTTGTAGGTGTCAAGAACACTGTAGAACAAGTAGCCTAACCATTGGGCATGGAGTCAAAAGCTAAAAACCAAACTGAATACTGAAAACTTGATATAATAAACTTGATTCGAAACTGGACTGACTTGACTTTGACTAAAATTTGAAAACAACAGAAAACTAGTGAAATTTTATGGCTTTCACCTCAGGCTCCAAGCTTCGATGATTCTCCATTTCACACTTTGCATAAAAATTAAACTGATATATACAATGGAATTGGGAAATTTTCAGAAATTTGCATCAGAAAAGATAATGGTTAAGTAGCCTACCATTGATTGGTCCTCCTAAGCAAACTTCTCCATTCATCTCTTTCAATAGGAAAGCATGCTGTTTGTGATAGGCTAAAATCTTGTATGGCCCTTTCCACAGGTTCTCAAATTTTTCGTGCTTCCCTTTTTCCTCGTTTCTAGCATCCCAATGGAGGACAACATCTCCAATCTTGAAATCATCCGCCTTTGTCTTGCGGTCATATACTTTCTTTATCTTTTCATGAAGCTTTGAGGTGTTTTGAAAGACTTCATCTCTTGTTTGGTAAAGATGGATCATCTGGTTGATCCTGTGTTGTACATCATTTTCTTCACTTCCTGCTTCTTGTAACAACTTCATAACCGATATTGCAAGTGATGTAGGAAAAATAGTATGTACACCATATACCAACTGAAAAGGGGACACTTTCTTACTACTCACCCTGTACGCCCACAAAGCATTGACAAGCTTTTTGTGCCAGTTCTTCTTGCTTGCCTCCAACATCTTCTTTATGATATTAATCAAAGATTTATTAGAATATTTTGCTAATCCATTACCTTGCAGATAATACGCGGTTGAGTGTCCCAATTTGATGTTGTACTTGTCACAAAACTCAACCATTTTCTTCAACTTGAATGCAACCGCATTGTCTGTAATGATCTTATGAGGACAGCCAAAACGAGACAAAATGTTAGTCTCCAAAAACTGAATAATCCCTAAATCTGTTGCTTGTCTTGTTGGGATCGCTTCGATCCATTTGGTGAAGTAGTCAGGGGCCGTTAAGATCCATTTATGTTGTGCAGATGATGTAGGGTGAATCTCTTCGATAAATTCAAGGCCCCACTGTTGAAAAGGTGCTTGCACGGAAATAGGCTGCAAAGGTAATGGAAAAAGTTTTCTTTTACCTTGAAATACCTGACACTCATGGCAACTCATCACTGTTTTATATAAATGTGCAAAAAGAGTTGGCCAATAATATCTAGCCCTCAACACCTTATTAGTCGTGGTTTTCCAAAACAGGTGGCCTCCACAATCTCCCCTATGGAAATCATTCATTACTTCTTTGGCTTCATCTTCTACTAAACAGTTCAGCAAAATGCCTCCTGGGTCTTTCCAATAAAGAGCGTTGTCCAAAATGCAAGTCTTACTCTTAGACATGCCTGGAGGAGGATTTAGGTGTTGAAGAACATATATGATATTGGAATACCAAGGAGAAGAAAGAAAAATATCAGATACCTATATAATAGAGCCATCCTCTTCTTCATCGGACAAAACTGAAATGAGGTTGATATCT
This sequence comes from Pinus albicaulis, assembly GCA_034641835.2. NCBI lineage: Eukaryota > Viridiplantae > Streptophyta > Pinopsida > Pinales > Pinaceae > Pinus > Pinus albicaulis. The sequence continues at coordinate 520,518,493 of CM076578.1, forward strand.
AGAGCATGTAAATTATATTCAGCAACGAGCTTGGCTAATCCCTGACCTTTGATCATCTTTGTGGGTTTGATCTCGAGGTCATACTCTAACATTGCTGCTATCCACTTCCCTCTTCTACCTTCTGGATCAGTCTGCATAAGAACAGCCTTTACTCCTACATTGGAGACATCAGCTAGAATATGTGAATGGAGGATATATACACGGAAGTCCTTCAATGCCTTTTCCAAGGCCAAGGCTTGCTTATCGATGATATTGTATCTAAGGGCTGCATCCCTAATGGTACGACTGAAGAATGGAATGGGCCGCTCGGTATTATCCTTCTTTTGCATCAAAACCACAGCCAAGGTATGCTCGGAGGCAAATGAGAATATGATAAAATCAATGGAGTAATCGGGGCTGATTAAAACAAGGGTTGTAGTTAAGGAAAACTTCACTGAGTTAAAAGACTTTTTGGCATCCTCGGACCAATTTACCTCATTGTCTTTCTTTAGCATGTTGGTCATTTCTCGAAGGTGCTTAGCCATATTTGGAATAAATCTCCTTAAGAAGTTCATCTTACCATTGAAAGCTTGGATTTCTTTCTTATTGTGCGGAAAGTCAATTTGCTGAATAGCCTCAACCTGTGAAGGGTCAATCCGGATACAATCCTTGGAGATGATGTGACCGAGAAACTTGCCATCCTCCATGGAAAAAAGTCTCTTTTTTGGATTAAGAGAAATTCTGAATTTCATGCATTTCTGAAATACAATTCTTAAGTGATACAAGTGTTCATCATCGGAATGAGAGAAAAATATTAAATCATCAAGATATACAACTAAGAAATCATCTTTCTCTTCTGCAAAGGCTATGTCCATCGCCCACTGAAAGGTGGCCTCTGCATTCTTGAGTCTGAATGGCATCGTAGCATACTTAAATGTGCCCCAAGGTGTTGTGAAGACAATTTTGTCTTGGTCCTGCTCATGCACTAAAATCTGATTGTATTCCGAATATCCATCAAAAAGTGACATTTGGGAAGCCCCAACCACTCTCTGTAGGATATGATCCATTTTGGGAATGGGATAATTATCCTTAAGAGACACCTTCTTTAAGTTTCTAAAATCAATGCAAAGTCTGATTTCTCCAGTTTTCTTCCTTACCGAAACTAGATTTGATATCCAATCAGAAAATCTGATGGGAACAATGATGCAAGACTTATAAATTCTGTTCACTTCCTTCTCTATCAATGGAAACAACCTTAGGTTGATTCTTCTTAGCTTTTGTCTGAAGGGATTTTGGTCAGGCTTGATTGGAATGGTATTGCTGAATGATATTCTTATCATAAACTTTCAAGTCTGCATAATGTTGATTTATGGTAGCATCAGATATGCTCTAGCCTTGTAATTTTGTATATAGGCTAAGACACATGTATTCCATAATACCCAGAAAGGATTTTGGAAAATTCCACTTAGAGATGGTTTAATTAAATTAATTAATCTTTTTTTAATGTTTTCCTAAGTCTAAACTTAGGGAAAATGATTAATTAAAGGGTATTAATTAAACTAATGTGAATCTTCTAGATAAAGTCATGGATCAACTCCCAGTTAATCTTAGCCCTTGATTATGTTTTAATCTTGGCCGTTGAAGTGTCAACAAAAGATTATAAGAAGGAAGGTGAGGGGCCTATGGAAAACACTCTAAGCATTTGGCATTTTCGAGCTTGTGAGAGAGACACAGCTTTTGATCAAGATCGAATCGCTAGGGCAGGGCTGGCTAAGTGATTTCGATCTAGTGATTAGTTCCAGAGAGGGGCAGATGTAGTAACTGGTTAGGAGGACCAGGAGTACATTTCAGAGAGAGAGGCAGCAGTGACGCAGTAGAGGCAGCGCAATCATCTGGAGGGCTGACGCAGTCCCTGAAGGGGATCACGCAGAAGTGACGCAGTGCCTTCTAGATTTAGTCCAGAGATAGCAGGAAGTTGTGGTTTTTGAGCTAGGAGGGCCACAACTCAGTTCCAAATCAGCTTGATCGTTGCAGAGGAGGAGGTGACGCAGTTCCTTAGCTTGCTCATGCAGGCTTACGCAGTAGCAGCGTAGGCATCATGCAGAGGCAGAGAGGGGCTTCACTAGCGCTGCTCCGAATCAGCTGGGGACTTGCAGAGTGAGGTATATCTCACATTTCTTCTAATGCCGAAATTTTCTCTAAAGGGTGAGCCTGATATTGGCACCCTATTTGTACTCAAGATTCTACTGCTTAATAATACAAAACCCTTAGATCTGCTGCACCAATTTTCCCAAGTTGGGTTTTTCCGAGGACTTAGTCAAAAAATAACTGTGTCAAATGTGGATGTTTTTCATTATATTTTGGTCAGTTTGTTTCAGCACTTAGATTTATTCCGCAACATTATTTGTGTAGACTACTTCAGTAATTACTTCGATATTTCACTGTAATGAAATAATTATGAAAAATAGTAGGAGAAGTAATTCATATTTGTTGCAGTTGGAATCCAGATTTAGGATTTTTCACATGGTATCAGAGCTTATTCAAGCTGAAGTGCCGAAGAAACAAGAGTGAACTAGGAGATTAACACTGAAGGGACTGGGAACTGCATAAGCAGCAGTAGACTACCCCAGTAGTTACACAATTCAGATCAGGAGAGCTATTCAGCACAGAGAAAGCTCCCTCTAAGAGAGTTGACAGAGGGGTAGCTATTCTAGTTGCAAAAGAAGCAGAGTAGCAGACCAGCGTAGCTGAAGGACGTAGTAGCTGCACAGCAGTTAGTGCTGGTGCATAAGCATCAGAAAATTTCTAAAAAACACAGTTGGGGATTTCTTGACCTCAGAGAGTTCTCTTGCTCAAAGAGACTCCGTTTTTCTCGTGAAGTAGTAGAAGCATTGACTTATTCCTCAAGGAGTGCGTAAGTCTAGCTGAGCAGAGGGTTAGAGGGAGAAGTCGGCAGTTGAGGAGATGGACAGCAATGGATTGCGTGACCAAGATAGGTTGGAGGGTGCCTCCAACTATGTCATTTGGAAGTCAAGGATTCAGTTTCTCCTTGATGAGCGTGATCTAAAGAGCCTCATTGACAGCGCAGTTGCAGAGCCGCTGGATGTAGCACATATGAGAGCTTGCAATAAGAACATGGCAAGAGCCAAACGACTAATCCTAGATGGCGTAAAGGATCACATCGTACCCCACATAGAAGCAAAGGACACTACTAGAGAAATGTGGGTAGTGCTAGAAAAGCTATATCAAGGATCTTCCGAGCAGCGGAATATGTATTTGAAGGAGAAGATGCGTAACACCAGGATGAAGAAGGGAGGGTGTTTCGACTCTTTCCTGTCTCAAATTCAAGAAAACCGAGACCAACTATCAGCAGTGGGGTAGCACCTAGAGACGTAGAGCTGGTAAGGCTCACTTGAACTGTGTTTCAGAAGACTATCAGGTCTTTGTCCAGAGCATTCTAGGCAGAGAAAGACTCCCAGGATGGGAAGCTATGTGGGCAACCTTGCAGCAAGAAGAGCTGAGGAGAGATCTCCTCAAAATCCATATTGAGGATGGCAGCAGTGGCTCGAAATTCAAGAAGGAGAAGGAAGAAAACGCAACCGTTGCATCAAAGGGGAAACAACGGCGGAAGAAGAAATATCTGTCCAAGATCAAGTGCTTCAGGTGTGGGGAAATGGGACATTATGACACACAATGTCCTCTTAAGAAAAAGGACAAGGAGGAGAAGCAGGATCCTCAAGCCGGAGCTGCCAAGATTGAGGCAGAAGATGATTGTGCTATGTTAGCTCATATTCCAAAAGGAGGCAAGTGGGCTGACTTGGAGTTGTAGATCCATAATCTACTAAGGCAAGATCCTTAAGTATTACCAAACTCTTGGATCACATACAAGCTACAGGAGCCTTAAGACAGTAGCAGGATGGATAGTTGCAGCAGAAGAGGAAGAGACAATGCAGTGGCTAGCAGTACTAGAGTCTGATTAGCGCAGAAGAAGAGCAACAATAACAGCAGTTGAGCAGCAGCAGCACAAAGCACATTGGTGCAACACAGTGCAGTGCAGTGCTCACGCAGTGCAGAACAACATCAACACAGCAGTTTCAGAGAGCTAGTGCAGAAGTTAGCAGCAAACAGTCTTATTATTCAGATGCGGTATTACTTGTCCAATTTCAGATGTTTTTCTGTTGCAATTAGCAACAGTGCAACAGAACAGTAGCAGCAGCAATGGAGCAGCAGCAGCATAGTGCACAATGGTGCAGCGCAATGCAGAGCAGTTGGCAGCAACATGCAGAGTCAGCAGTAGTACAGTTGCAACATTTATGCAGTGTTGGTGAGCAGCATCAACAACACAACAGTAGATGTTACAGAAGTCAGAGCAACACATAGAGTTGTATTGCTAGAGAACTTTCCTCGCTAAGAGGGAGTGTTGATTTATGGTAGTATTGGATGTGGTCTAGCCTTGTGATTTTGTATATAGGCTAAGACACATGTATTCCATAATACTCAGAAAGGATTTTGGAAAATTCCACTTAGTGATGGTTTAATTAAATTAAGTAATCGTTTTTTAATGTTTTCCTAAGTCTAAACTTAGGGAAACTGATTAATTAAAGGCTATTAATTAAACTAAGTGTGAATCTTCTAGATAAAGTCATGGATCAACTCCTAGTTAATATTAGCCCTTGATTATGTTTTAATCTTGGCCGTTGAAGGGTCAACGAAAGATTATAAAGAGGGTGAGGAGCCTATGGAAAACACACTGAGCATTTGGCATTTTCGAGCTTGTGAGAGACACACAGCTTTTGATCAAGATCAAATCACTAGAGCAGGGCTGGCTAAGTGATTTCGATCTAGTCATCAGTTCCAGAGATGGGCAGATGCAGTAACTGGTCAGGAGGACCAAGAGTGCATTTCGGAGAGAGAGGCAGCAGTGACACAGTAGAGGTAGCACATTCATCTTGAGGGGTGACGTAGCCCCTGAAGGGGATCACGCATGTAATATTCCTAATTAGCACCGCTAATTGGAATATTTGATTTTTGTATAGTTTTGCCGACTATAGTTAATTAATAAATAAAAGTGAGAAAAGGGGTCTAACTCACTTAAATAAAATAAAGTGTTTCCCTAGTAGTGGCAACGTTGTAACTTAAAGGGGGAAGCCTTGGGGGTCCACACACACATGAGAGAGGCCTCACGTAAACTCCTAAGGTAACTGCGCAGGTCAAGGAGGAACTCAAGGACGCAGTTAGGGTTTTGAGGGAGCTAGCACTATAAAAGGTGGGGGTTTCACTCCATTTGGGATTATTGATATGTTATTGATATTGAGAGCTAGACTTCTGTCTACTTCAGCACGCCGGTTGTTTAGTCGGTCTGCAGCACTGTTTAGTGCGAACTGAGTGTCTCCGGTCGGAGATCTCACCCTTGGCTCCGGGGGACTTCGAGTGCCTGCTCGAGCAAGGTATTTCCTTCAGTTTCTATAGGTGGTTTGCGGTGGATTTTCGGGTGGACGTTGCAGAGGAGTTGGTCTCTTGGAGTGACTGCGCAGTCCAGGAGAGAGGACGCAGTTTCAGCAGGGAGGACGCAGTCTTTGTTGAGCAGCGTTGTTGTGTGGTGATTTGGCAGTGGTTTCAGCGTTTTTCAGCCTCGAGGAGGGTGCCATTTCAGCCGGAGGTTTTGCAGGAGGATTCAGGCCCTTTTCTCAGCGTGTTCCTTGAGCTTCTGCGCTGTTCCTGGAGGCACAGCGTTTTTGTAGGAGGAGGGTTTCTGGGGGTGATTTTCGGAGGTGGTCCGTTTGGTCTATGATTTCTGGGTTTTGTCCGGAGCAGCGAGTACAGGTGATCTATAGATTTTTAGCTCATTCCGGCGAGGGGATCAGCCTCTAGTTCCAGTTCTTTCCAGGAGCAGTAGTTTACGGCAGTTTCTTCCAGCAGCTGGGAAGCAGTTTCTGTAGTAGCCATTTCCTGTTTCTGAGAGGGTTCTTCACTTGCTTGGTGCAAGGATAGGTGCTCTTATTCTGATTATCCATTGTACCCATTTATATTCTCAGATTAATAAAATGGCTTAGCATTTCTGGAATTTTATGTGTACTTGCTCTATATTCTGTTTCCGGCATTTTTCTATATAGTTGTATGCTTGTATTGCTGCCTATTTCCCGTTGGGGATATTACAACGCAAAAGTGACGCAGTGAGTTCGGAGATAGCTAAGCTATGGTTTCTGAGCCAGGAGGGCCAAAAATCAGTTCCAGATCAGCTTAGTCGTTGCAGAGGAGGAGGTGACGCAGTTCCTTAGCTTGCCCACGCAGGATTACACAGTAGCAGCGTAGGCATCACGCGGAGGCAAAGAGGGGCTTCACCAGCGCTGCTCCGGATCAGTCAGGGACTTGCAGAGTGAGGTATATCTCACATTTCTTCTGTTGCCGAGATTTTCTCTGAAGGGTGAGCCTGTTATTGGCACCCTAGTTGTTCTCAAGATTTTGTTGCTTAATAGTACAAAACCCTCAAATCTGTTGCACCGGTTTTCCCAAGTTGGGTTTTTCGGGGGACTTAGTCCAAAAATAATTGTGTCAAATGTGGATGTTTTTCATTATATTTTGTTCAGTTTGTTTCAGCACTTAGATTTATTCTGCAGCACTATTTGTGTAGACTGCGTTAGTAATTACTTCGATATTTCACTGTAATGAAATAATTATGAAAAATAATAGAAGTAATTCAAATTTGCTGTAGTAGGAATCCAAATTTAGGATTTTTCACACATAATCCCAAGCAAATACATCAAAAAATTCAAACAATAAAGCAGTGTACTTGTCTTTTACCTCAAGAGATAAAGACTTGGACAATTTGACCATCTTAGGCTTGTCCGCTGTTTCGATGTTTACATCCTCCATACCTTTCTCAGTAGGAACGAAGGTCGGCTTCCTAGCAACATCATCTTGATCAAACAATTCTTCCAAAGGTATGAGACCTCTTGGAATATTGTTATCCTTCAACTGTAATACATCACCCTTAGTGGCTTCGATGACTTGATCATCCTTGTCATAAACTTTATCAATAAAAGAATTCTCAAATTCACCTTCATTTTGCAGAAAATTGTTTACCTGTTTGTCATCCCAAAACACTTACCAATACCGCAAGTTGTCAGGAACAGTCGGCTGATGTTTAACATGGATTTCAAACTTCTTATTGGAAAATATGGGAATCTTGAAATTACTTGTTGTTGTAGCAAGCGAATCTACCATAAGATTCTGATTTCTCGACACTACTAACAATGTATATTCGGGAAACATCTTTAGGATATTCAGTACAACATTTCTATATGCTCTCATTCTTGGATTCTTAGCTTAGTATTCCCCTTTTACCTGTTTAATCACAAGCTCGGAGTCGCCATAAACTGAAATTCTTATTGTGCCTAACTTTTTCAGGATTTTGAGGCCGGTGATCAATGTCTCATATTCAACGTCATTTTTAGAACAATCGAAATCCAACTTATATGAACATAATATTACACTTTTTGGAAATTTACCTGGCTGATGAAAAGGACTACGAGTCCAAATTTTGATGCCTTCCCTGTCTTTCCCCAAGGCACCATCAAAATCCATGGTCCAGTGACCAATTTCATCATCCAGATGTTGGAAATATGAATTATTCTGTCTCATATTTTTGGGTCACTTCTTCAATCTGTTTTGAACTTTTCTCTACCTTATCTGATGACTGCTTTGAAGAACTAGGCAGATTTCCTTTTCCCTCATCTAAAACTACTCTAACACTATTGGAAATTTCTGGAATATCTTCTACTTCTATGAGATGACTATCTACATCATTCAAACCGCTATCATTAAACAAAATAAATGATTCAAGATCTGTATGTACAACATTAATTGGATGATTGTTGGGTTTCTCTTTGTTGGTAATCATGTATTTCATCTTCGTTTTCGGGTACAACTTCCTCGATTGTCCGAAAATCGGGATGGTGGCATAAGAGATATCTAGTTTCAAAGTGCCTCTCAACTTCACTCCCCAAGATCTTGACAGCAACATACCAAACCGTGGTGGTATATCCATTACCACCACATCCATCAAGACATTCTTTGCTGGAATTTGTTCAAGGGAAACTACCAAATCCTTTATGAAACCATGGCAACGAACTCTACCAGAATCAAAGGAATACAAGCCACGGTAAGGAAGAGTTATATCTAGGTCCAATTTCTCCATAATGGCTTTCGACATCAAATTATGGGAAGCTCCAGAGTCGAGCATGGCATTGTGAAGGATACATTGATGAATTCTCCGACTCAGATAGAATGGAGTAACTTCACTATCCTTTAACTAACCATCTATGGCTAGACCAAAAATGAGTTCAAGTTGGTCATCTTCGACATTTACCATATCAAATAAAGGATCTACTTTCAACATTTTGGCCACGTGAGATTTATATTGATTGTTTTTGACAAGTTCAGTTAAAGGGATAGAAACTTTTAACTTAGATATTTTAGTTTCTAAGCTAAAAGGAATGGACTTGTCTACCTCTTTAATGGTGGTGTCCCTTTTGTTGGGTTGATCCTTTGGTGTAGTTTCCTTCTTCTGACTGTCTTTTTCTTTGCTCGGTGTGCTTGTAGATGGTTGATTAACCTTGCTTGGATTTGCAGCTGCAGGCTCCTTTCCTTTGTTTTGATTAACTTGAGGATTCTGCTTGGTATGAGTATTTTTTTGTTGGGATGCCCGCTTCTGAATAAGATTGTCTGGGACATGTCTACTTCTCAATGAGTATTACCTCTGCTATGAGCTGAGTGCATTCAAATAACCCCGCTGATAATCATCATGCTCAACCTCCAACTCATGATCATTGGCTAGTATGTAATCTTCATCCTTAGGCACATATATCTTCTCAACATATTCTTCATTTTTTGTCAAAAATATGGGTTGGTCATCTGCTGTAAAAAAGTGATTTTCTTCCACAATTTGATCTTCTTCTTCTTCCTCAACTCCTTGAGCATAATTTTGCTACAAGGGTGTCTAAATCTGCTGTTGTTGTGTTGGTTGGTCAGGAGCCCTTTGTTCTCTTTGTTTGATCCTGAACTGAGGCTGTTGTTGTTGTCCTCTGAAGTTAGGATTTCTAACCTGTGCTTCCGGTTGTCTTTCTGTAATGGACATTCTGTCAACCATTCTTTCTACTGTCCTTATCAAAGTGTCCAATTTTCCCTCAGAGGATGAGGATGCTTCTTCTTTTATGGTTACTTTTCTCTCACCCTTCATTTTTTACTTTTTAATTGACAAGTTTGCTTCCACACTGACTGTATTCCTCTGCATGTCTTCTAGTGTTGCAGGATTTCTCTCTCGGAGCTGGTATGCCATGCTTGGATCAAAGGCATCCGGATAATGCAATAGAGCCAAACTTGGAGGAGGTTTGATCTCATTTGGAATTGAATTGTACACTCGGTTGAAACGAGCAGTGAAATCTTGAACTGATTCATTTGGATTCCTTTTCAGGTTGTCATACTCAGAAAGAATCTACAAGGGGTTCTTCTTCAACTCCCATCGGGCTAGGAATGCATCAATCAGTTGGTCTGGAGTGGCTATAGAATTTGCAGTCAAAGATCTAAACCAAGTTTTAATATCTCAGGAAAAGCTTTGAACTATGATTCTCAACTTGGCATCATCAACATCTATTTCTTCCATGTCAATGAAATCAATGACTTTGACTAAGTGTTGTTTTGCACTGATTTGAGAATTCTCATCAAAGAGAGAGAGTCTCTAACCATAGCCTTGTGGTAATGCATTGAGTTGAGTAGGTAGAATCAGGGGTGAAAATCTGGCCATGAATTTTGCTGAGTGCAGGAGTAACAATGCAAGGAGTTGATTGAACAAGTAATGAAGTAGATCTTCATTACCTGTCAAAAGCTCAGATTTTGGAGTGCTAGTAGTCAAAATGTGATGTAGAGGCCATTATCTTTCTAACCCCACTGATTTTTTATCATTTAGAGGCTCCCAGAAAAAGCGCAGCGTGGCCCACACTGTGCTTTTTGCAGGTCGACTGTGCAAAAAACTGATAAATTTTGACCAAAATGCCAAAAGCTTGCCCAAAAACTCTCAAAATTGGTGAATGAGGCACTGATGAAGTGTTTCATGCTACCAAGGAGGCATCAACAAGCAAGTCAAGTTTACCCTTCTCCTTTTGGCTGATTAGGGTTTCCTTGAGCTTATCCTGCAATTTCTTAACCTTCACATTACAAATCTTGTTTCTTGTATGGTGGTGGTTAACCATGTGCCTCAACATCTGATTGTGCCTGTTGGCTTTGTGAAGGAGCTTCTCAAGCTGTATGTTTACTCTGTCAAGCCAAAATTCTCTATTTTCATTAATTTCCATGGCAATCCTTTCCTCAAAGATGAGTTCTTCTACAACAAGTGCCTCCTGTTGTTTTTCCTGCTCTAATGCTCATTTTAGGCCCCTTGTCCTTATTCTTTTCCTTGTGGTCTGAGCCTCATCCTCATTAGGCTTATCATGTCCAATCACTGCTTTGCCTTTGACATCTTGCCTCTTGGCTTTCAACAAGTCCATTTCCAAGAGTACTTGCTTTTCCTCCAACTGTTTGTTTTTTTGCTAAAGGAAGGAGATAACAAACTTGGAACTTGCCAAATTGTCTTGTAGCTCTCTGATTTTGGCATCTTTTTCTTTGATGACCAGTTTTAGGGTTTCCTGTTCATCTTGGGACTCCAAGTCAACCATATCAATGTCATGGTGAAGGGCTTCCTTATCTTGGACAATTGTCTCCTGCTGCTTGTGATATCCCTACTTTGCTGATATAGAAGGCAAGGCCCTTTCCACAATTTGTGGAGCAAACACTTGCCCATGTCCTCTCTGATAAGTTCTGACCTCTTTGTCCTTTTTACTCTTCTTAACTGAAACCCTGCTAGATGACCTAGTTTCTTTTTTATTAACTGATGCTGAAGGTGGAATAGGTCTAGCAGGCTTATAGGGTGGTGATGTTAAAACCTCTACCTCAATGAAAGTCTCCCATGCAATGTTCAGATGTTTTAGGTGATGAAGGAAAATTATTTTGATGAGTGAATGATGGAAAATACTGTTCATTTGAAGCTCATACTCTCTGTTCTGTACCTTGTAGGCCATCTTGTCAATGCTCCTGTACAAATAATAGGGAATGTTGATGTGGTAGCTGTACAACCTGGAGAATCTGCCCTCACAAGTAAAGTATTTCATGATAATTTTCATCATGGGAGGAAACCTATTAAGTAGTTGACAAAAAAGGGAATATTTTCTTAATGTTGTCTTTGTAGGGTGCTTTGAGGTAGGGTTCATACAGCTAGGCATCCAAATCCTGAGAATTGAACCACTTTTCACCTACATTAGGTATCCCTGTTGTTGCTGCAATAATGTATGTAGAAATGGTGAATTTCAACCCTGCAATGGTGACTTGGTCTTTTTGTAGGTTTGTGATGATGATCCTGGTCAAATTTGGATGGCTTTGTACTCTTTGGAACATTTCACAAAATTCAAAACAACTAAAATGCTGGAAGCATTTGATTCCTAGGGGTGATGACATCAATTCCCTGGTGTCTGATGGCTCAAGCCTTAAGATTCTCCCTTCGTTGTTGTAGGTTTTTCTCTCTTTCTCCATGGTGTTTCTCTCTTTGTCCATGATGTTTCTCTCTTCCTCCATGATGTTTAGTTTGCAGGAAACCCTAGGGGAGAAGGGAAGGAAGAGGGAATGGGATGATGGGGTTAGGGAGTTGGGATAGGTGTGGGGAAATTTAGGGAAGGGTGTAAGGGTGTTAGGAACCTTAGGGAAGTGATGGGGAGTTAAAATGACGAGGGGGATGGGCTAGGGAAATTAATTACAGCGATATAGTCTATCAGCCTAGAAAAGCGTAACGTACGGGTAGGGTTTTAGGGAATATGATTTAGGAATGGGGAATGAAGGGATGTGAGGGTTGTGGGGGATATTTAAGAGTGTGAGGGAGGTAAAAGGGTCTAGGGGAAAGCAAATTTAGCTTGCAAACATGAAAAATAGGGTTTATCCACTAAAACAAAACATGGAGACAAATGGAGGATTTTCACCTCAAAAGGAATGAAATAGATGTTAATAGGAGATGTTGAAGACCTGCAGTTACTTGTGTTAGCTGAAGAAACCTTTACTTGCCCCTCAGAAGCCTTGCAAACAAGTTTTATGGCTGTAACTGCTTCAGTGACAAAAGTGCAATGTCTTTGAGAAAAGCACAGCGAGCTCTGCAAAAAGTGCAGCGTCTTTGGAAAAAGCGCAACGTGCTCTACTAAAAAGTGCAGTGTCTTTGGAAAAAGCGCAGCGATGGACCAGAAAATCGATTTTTTGAAGCAAAAACTTGATTTTTGAGTTGGGCAAGTTGAGAGCTCGATGCTGAGGAGTGAGAATGAATGTATTTTGGTCTTTTAGGGCATTTTAAACTTGGATAAAAATCATTAAATGAACATGGAGCCACATTTCCTTTTTCAAAAACAACTTTTCATTTGCTTTTTGCTTTTAACCTTGAACTTGATCTTTGAACTTTGAACTTTTGGTGGCTTTGGACTTCTTAATTTCTTCTTGGAACTTTGAACAGTTGCTGGTGGAACTTGAGCATTTGCAGCTACTTGGAACTCTGAAGTACTTATTACAAATTATGAACATAAAATTACATTTTTATTTGAAATCAAATTTATTGATGAAATTAATTTATCGTCACTCCTTCACTTGTTGGACTTTATACATGGAATGATGATTTGATGACCTTGGAACCCTAAAGACCTAATGGATACTTTGGACTAAATGAAACCATGATGATGACAACTTATAAATGATGGTACACTCTATTGAGAGGTGAAATGAGCCAACAACTAGTAAAGTTTTGGAAGGAGTAAAATCAGACCTAGATCTACATCCAGTGACCAAATTTTTGCACGATGACATAATAGAATGACAAAAATTTGACAATGGGATCCTAACAAGACATGATAAGAGTCCATTTGATCACTGGTGGCAGGATGCAAAAATTGACACTAATAATCTCTATAAGGTGTTTGACATAGGTGGTATATACAAATCCTTTGTGGTCAGTGATATCCTGTATTTTGAATACCCATATTCAAGATATTCCTTGCTTTTATGTTCTCATCCGACCATCATTTGGTGGCATTAACTTCATACTGTGTTGGTCATTTATGATGTAGGTAGGTATGCAAGGGTCTTGAGATGGATCTACCAATACACATGATCTAAAGGAGCCTCTAGTTTCACTCACTTTTTTTTATGTAAAGTGGTGCTCATGTTGTAAAGGTTGTTTCACCTAGATAGACACATTTATCTTGTCCCCAAGCATGGACCCCCCCTCTTATGTATTTGTCACATTTTAGCCTAGGACTCTTGGAGATGATTTCATAGTTGTTCAAGCACATTCCTATTTCTTGAGGCAATTTCATAGTTCTCATCGTAGTAAACATATTCTAAGGCAATGGTCACATCATCCCAAGCACATATAAACTTATTTTGCATGCATCACCATCCTCTTGATATATATTAAGTGTGGGTAATATTCTACATCAATGATAGTTAGACTTGTTGTTTCTTGTCTTATTTAAGTACTTACATATCATAGTTTGTCTAATTGTTTGCAATTGAGGTAGTTAGGCTCATTCTTCTACTCTCTCATTTCTGACCTTGACATACATCTTTCCTTCTTCTTGTTTCATTTTTCTTTTCTTATACCTTCTTGCTACCATATTTCTTATAGTTTATACTTGTAACTTTGGTTTTTGTCAATGATTTGGCATGCGATTTTTCTTAAGATATTTTGGAATCCTTAATTAAACTGCGAATCATTCATTGCAATGATGGAAATTAGTATTTTCCATTTTTTTCATTTTGCCTCTTTTTCCCTCTCTTCATATTTTTTCTTTTCTCACCTCACTTGTGATTACTTCTTTAGGTCGTTAACTCAAGTAGGGCTCGACTTGAGATAACTTCTTCCTAAATTGGACTAGTCACCCTGCTCCTTCCTCCTTATCACTTAGATGGAATATTGGTATTGATTGTTGCATCCTATAGACTGCAGCTATAGGATTGCTTAATCATCTATCCAATGTATCCTTCCTCTAACCTTTTGCTTCTTGACTTTTCTAGTACTACCTAGTGTCGTCTCCAATTTTTTTTCCTCTTTCTCTGTTTATTTTTCTTCCTTTTTTCATTCTTCTTCCCTCATTATCTCATCAACTACATACTCATGTTATATGTTTTTGTCTTCATTGTTGTGTCACTAGCTATAACATCAAGCATTTATTTTGTTTGATTAAGCACCATATTTCTAGTTTTTCTTTCTTAGCTTCTTGCAATTTTTTTATTTCATTTATGCTTCTTACTTGACACTTTTTCCATGTAGCATGTTAAGACATCCAACTGTCATCTCACTCTCATATGGCTTGCCTTAAACTAGGTCTTGCATTCCATTTCCTTGAAATTAGATAATTATAGGTCTCTATCTCTTACATTGTCCTTCTTACATTATGTTATGGCACCTAATTTGTAGCCTTGCAGCTATTCTACTTCTATGGTAGTTAAGCTTCCCATTCTATGTCATATTTTAGGATATGTATATCGTAGTTTAGTTATTGCTTTATATTTGTAGAGGCTACCCTTGCTTTTATCCTTTCCCTCATTCTCTGTTTGACATGCATTTTTGCTTCTTTCTCATGTCAATCTAACATTATGATCATATATACATAGCTTTTTTCAACAATGACATTTCCTCACTCATTGTTTTCGCATGTGTTAAAACCTAGTTGCGATCTTAGGGTTAGAAAGTTGCATTTGTATATACAATGAATGGTCGAGTACCAAACAACATAATGTGTAGATATTGTACATTGAAAGTAATAATAATAAAGTAAATCAATGGCTACAGACAAGAAAAAGGGGTGCTATGATTCCACAAGAGAAGGAAACAAGGGGGCTCCAAGGGGCTTGTTACCCACCCAAGTAGGTAACCCCCAGGATAAAATATTTCTCCTCTTTGGTTAGCTAGTGAGCCAATAGTCCTATCATGATCCACAGGTAGATTTAATTTAGATCTCTCCACTTATGCCTCTGTTAGTACTGTATCCCATCTATCGTACTTCTTGAAGGAAGGTGGGTTACCTATCAAAAGGTAGACTGCCCATCTTTGTAAGTGCTTTCATTTAATGTTAAGGGAATTCTAATATGGATCACAGGGTGAGTTGCATCATTGAATAATTTTGATTGTATCCTTGTTCCCACTCTTCACCTGGAAGGTTATCTTTTGCCCCTAGTCTAGTATGAACTTCCATGAGGCCTTTTCTTCCACTATTCAGGATGGGCACGAATAGGAGGCACTGATTGATGTAGCATGCCCAAGGTAATCCATACTTGCAACCTTCCATCTATCCTTCATATCCACTGCCATTATTTGGGTTGATTTTCATTTGTCATTGGTACTAGCACCCTTTAAACACATCCTTGAGTCAAGGCTCGAAAACTTTTCCCTAAAAGTTTGATGCTACTAAAAGAAAGATAAAAGAATATATAGCCATGTTAATCGCTTCTCCTTTCCGCCTGCACCTACCTACATGTCAATGGAAAAAGCCTTCAAACCCACAAGGTGTGGTTGGTGGCAATGATCTCAGAGAAGGGGTTGTCACATTGATCCCGATTCTCTCTGTTTTAGCTCTCTCCTAGGTCAGCTAAGGGGGTATTCCCTAAAGAAAAACTAAGTTAAAGATTTGAGTTTCTAGGAGAATATTAGAGTGAAAATGGACTACTTCTAAAGATTCATGAGAATTTATGAGCAACTTTGAAATAATAATGACAAACCATTTAACCAGTTCCTTTACAAATAATGTGCTCAAAAGTAAAATAAATGCTCAAAGAGATGAAAACAGAGTAATCTTGAAATGGAAACAAAAGACTCTTACCATAAGATATCAACAATGCTTTCAAGATAAATGAATTTATGAATCAAAGCACATGAAGCTATCTTGTTCACAAGGAAACAATTAGTAATCTAAATATAAACAGATGATAAAAAAGACTTGAAAGTTAAACCAACATGCATTTAGCCTTGCAACATGAAATGAGAGCACTTGAGAGAAAATAATATTCATCAACCATCCATGAACATGATGAATATTAAACATGAAATGGAGGTTTCTAAAGTAGATAATATCTAAGTACAAGAAAATTAAGCTAAATGTGATGAAAAATGCTCTTGGTTTATTTTATTAATTAGTTCTAGAGCAAGGTTACATTTCAACTCTTTAATCCTCAGACCTCACCGCGTCCAAAGATACAGATCCCACAGTGAGGAGTCAGTAGAGGAGTAGAGGGTACCTAAAAACATCTATTCAACCAACTTATGTTGGAGGTAAAATTTTAGTGATCGCTTGGGGATTATAAGTAAATTAATCAAACAATGAGATTTAACTTTCAAACTTGAGATGTGTTTGCATGTCATGAAGTAGAATGCTGCTTTATGGAGAAAATTTGCCCAAATACTTATTGCATGTAAGATGTAATTAAAGGTAAAGCATAAGTGGTTTTGGAACAAAATTCATGACAAATTTAAAAGTGCATGCATGCAAAAGTTTGAACCTGTTATGAAAGTAAAAATGACTGGAAATCTGTAGCAAATTTGTTTTAGGTGCATGCAAAATGGGTGTAATTCATGATTGTGTTAATTCTCCAATTAAATGATGTGCATGCAAGTGAAAAATATCAAAGATCAAGCCACAAGGTCTCTCCAAAAAGGTGGAGAGATAGGGATACCAATGGGTAAAACCCATGCTCTCAAAACCAAGAATTTTATTACTTATTACAATAATAATAAAACTATGAAGTCTTCTCTTAAATCCAAAGAAAATATTCACAATGTTGGCTTGAGCCATAGATCTTTCCTTGCTGAAAATTTCTGCAATTTGAGGCCCACAAAAGCCCAACAAAATGCAATTTTTTCGAGGAAGAAAAAGCAAGGCAATGCGTCTTTAAGTTACACGGCCAAGAGAGAGAAATAAAGACCCCAAGTGAACTCGACCTCCCTTAAGAGGAACTCGGCTTTGTCCAATAAATGTCCTCTAATGCTCACGGCCAAGGGAAGGAAATAATCTAGAAATTGGAGCCCCAATGTCCTTCATGAAAACTTGTAAATAATTTTTTGAAAATGAAACCTGCAAGTAGCTGCAAGACAACAAGTTAGAGAAACTCTACAACCACAAATGTTAGCTCAAGAAATCAAAAAGTAATATTACAAAAATAATCTACAAGAGGCTAGGCCAAAGAATATAAGCAAGCTCTCCTCTTTGACTAGCCATAGCTTGGCTCTTTGAAATAGCCAGATATTAAATAAATGAAGAGCAATAATTGAAAAGTAAAATATTTTAAGTTTGATTTTTTGATGCAAGAAATAGGAGCTTTGAGAAACTTAAAAGAACCTATGCAAGACAAAATTACATATAGATTAGGCTTTGGAAATCAACACATGCGGCTTCTCCTTGAATATGTTCAAAAATGGGTTGGTTCCTCCAAGAACTTCCTCTCACGCTTGAAAAGTTTGACCAAAGACAGATCCTTCTACACAATCTCACCACAACATATTAAATCCATGTGAAATTAAATAAAAGCAATGGAAAGAACTCCTATAGCTATATTTGACATCAAATAGAAGATTTATTATCCTAAAGCGATGAAGTAACTCTTATGTTAATATGAGATAGAGACATATTAACATAACTTGAAACGAGCATGAAGGAAACAATAGCATGAGGAAATAAATAGAAGCATAACAACAAGTCAAGAATTTACCATATATGCAAGGAGAAGAATACCATCACAAGTCACCCCAAAGAATTTTGTATTATAGTGCAAGTACGTATACAATCTGAGAATGCGTCCTCAAGTCCAATAGCTTGTATTACATGATACAATATGAGAACCCATGGCTCCATTATATACAAAGTTTGGAGGAAATCCCAAGGACAAATGCATGTGAGAAGTTAACTTGGAGCAAATCTTAAGTAAAGATAAGCCAAGTTCCATGTGGAGAAGACTGAGACACCGAGAGCAAAATTGAATTTCTTTTGTGCACACCAAGGGAAATCGAATTCCCCATATGATTTAGTGAACTCATCCATAAGCCAAACGAAGTCCCGTGCTACACCAAGTCCACTACTGCAAACTCGAATCAACTGAAACCGTACCTGTAGATGATCCCAGTGATCTTCTGCATAGGTCCCTAAGAACTGCGTGTTTCCTCTGAGTGACTGTGTTGTCTAAGCTCAAGGAATAGCGTAAATCTTCTTAGTGAAGTTTTGAGTGTTGTTGCACTCCAGATAGATCGTGAGAAGAGGTCCCCACTTGGTCTTCAATCAATTGATCCTGTAGAATATTCTTTTTATGCTCAGCTGCCTTTAATAAATTCGATTTTCGTTGTGTGTAATCGCTGCTTTATCTCTGGTAAATTCAATTTTGAATAAATAAATGATGAATTAATGATGCAGTGTGCTCAGTCATCCTCCACATGTCCGTTGACTCAACTCTTTGACTTAGAATAATTTCCAAGTCATTTCCATGCCATTTTGTCACATGAAATAATTTATTTTTCTCTATTTTATTTAATTTTAGCCTAATTAAATGCCACAATTTCCACTAAATTTAGGAAATGTGGGTTTTGAGGGTACAAAACTCATTATTAACCTCTCAAAGTGTGTCATAGTAGAAAGTTGAGGGTGAGAGGTGTACTTTTGATTATTCATACCCCATACAACATCTCTAGACAACACTTATTACAATCCAATTACAATTTTTATTGCAATTTTCGACCTGCGTGAAATCTAAAAAAATAAAAAATCACTACCTAAACCTAACCAAATTCCACAATTTTTTTTGTGTGATCTAGTATGGTAATATTGTTAAATTTAGATAACAATGGTGTTCTATGCTTGATGCACTTTTACTTCAATATTTCTTAGGCCCAAGACAAGATATCAATCACATAAACATGAAAGTAAAATGTTGATAGAACACAATAATAGATCAATTGAAGACAAGCCAAATAGAGATCAGAGTTACAATTCCTTATGTCCAGCAAAGATATGAGATATTTTTGCGTTGCGGCGGTCAGCAGAATGCTTCAACCAACAAAGTCTTTCTTGGTCAACCAACACTTTCATGTGTCACACCCACAACCCTCAAAGACAGCTCATCACAAGTCAACGGAAGTCAAACCAAGGACAGCACAGAAAAGTCAACACATGCAGCTTCAGAAAAGTCAACGCAACAAACTAGGGCTTCGGTCTAATAGCCCAGAATTCCTCGATTTTAGTGCCTATCTGTACGACCTCCTAAATGTTGAAATTTGGTTACCGGAGGACATGTGGTTCCCTAAGGCTTTGACCTTTGGCCTAGGGAAAAGTGTCCAAAAGAATTTAATTTTTCTCCTAAAGTTACTTTATAAAGTTATAAAGTCAAATCTAATTTAAAAGTGACTTTAAGTGATAAAGTTACTAAAGTCTAATTTTAAGGTGACTTTAATAAAGTCAATGTGAAATTAGAAAGTGAAAAGTGACTTTGGAAATAAATGACTAAGTGAGTGTTTATTAAAGTGGGGTGAATTAAAAAATAGAAAGTGAGATTTAAATGAGCATTTAATCTCAGCCCTAGATCTAAAGCTATCTCAGTCATTAGATTTAGGGATTCCCCAAAAGTCACTTAGGGTTAGGTTAAAGGAGGAAAATGAGGGAAAAGTTCATTCATTCTTTCATGAGCAGATTGAGAGAGGAGAAGAGAAAGCTAAGGAGATTTTCTGAGCAGTGAGAAGAAAGAGGGCAGCAGTGAGGAGATTCAACAAAAGGTACAACAACATTTATTGGCACAAATACCAAGGCAGAAAATTCGTACAATAGAGGCACGGTTTCCAAGAAAGGAGGCACAAAAATCGAGGAAGAGGGCAACAACATTAAGCATGCAGTTCGAGAAAACACTGGGCACAGTTTTTGAGAAAAAGTACTACTATTATTTTTGGCACAAAAACCGAGAAAAGGACAGCAACTACAACACAGTTTTCCAGGCAGTTTTTGGGCTCGAATTTCGAGGAGGGCTGCTGTACAATCCGTACAACACCGTACAGCATGTTATGGCATGCTTCCCGAGGTGGCCGTACAACATTTATTTACTGTGTTTTTATGTTTCATTGTAAAAGCAATATTCAGAAAATAAAGAGAAGTTTTCGAACTGGTTTTCCCCAAGAGTTGTAGGGGGTTTTTCCAGGGTCACATTGACCAAAAATCAGTGTGTCTATTTTCTGTGGCTGATTTATTTTTCTGAGTTTTTATTTCTGCATTTTTCAGCATTGTGAAATTTCCAGAATTAGTGTTTTCAGAAAATATTTATTTTTTCCAGCTTGTTGAATGTATGGCTATGGGAATGGGCATTTAACTTTATGGGAGAAATAAGGAGAAACTGAAAACCAGGGTTGGTTATAAATTTTCTACATGGTATCAGAACTATTTTGCTAAAAAGTGCAATTTGGGACAGTAAGAAGAAAAATTACAGCAAGCTGATTTTTCACACAGAAATCATTACCTTTACTACAGCAGTTTTATTTTCAGTTTATTAGGACATCAAGCATGTCTTTGGGCTTGAGTGTGGAGGATAGGTTGGATGGGCATAGTAACTACAATGTTTGGAAGGAGAGAATGCAGAGTATCTTTGAGGAGGCAGAAGTCTGGGATATCATGGTGCATACCGCACATAACTCTGTTAATGTGCCTACCGACGCTATTCAGTTGGCAACCTTTAATAAAATGAATAACAAAGGTAAGAGATTGATTCTAGATGGAATCAAAGACCATTGCATTCCTCATGTGAGAGGAAAGAGATATGCTCATGAGATGTGGACTGCATTGACCAATCTCTACCAGAGTACCAATGAGAACAGGAAAATGGTCCTAAGGGAGAAGCTGAAGACCATTAAAATGGGTAAGACTGATAGTGCAGCTGGATATCTCACAAAGATTACTAATGTGAGAGATGCATTGGCAGTGGTTGGAGAGATCATTCCACCCACTGAGTTGGTGCGAATTGTAGTGAATGGCCTTCTCAGTTCTTGGTTGAACTTTGCTGATGGGGTTTGTGCACGTGAGACCCTCTCCACTTGGGAGAGGTTCTGGGATGATTGCATACAGGCAGAAATCAGAAAGAGCCAGCTTGGGGCAGCCAAACCAGTTGAGTAGGGTGAGGATGTAGCATTGTTGGCAGGAGGCAAGAAAGGCAAGCGGAAAGAAGCAAGCTTCCATAAGTGGTAGTGGGGGCAAAGGCAGAGGTAAAGGTAAACAAGGGAACACGCAAAAGGACTATTCCAAGGTGAAGTGTTGGAATTGTCAAAGGATGGGACACTATGCAGTAATGTGTCCAGAGAAGAAGAATAAGGGGAAGAACCAGAGCATGGCAGCATCAGCAGAGATAGAGGACTTTACGGATAGCTTTGACCAGGAGTTTGGGTTCATTGCTTGTGAGTCCACTAATGCAGGATCACCTGCCATGGAGTTTGAGAGGGAGTGTGCATTTCCCTCCACTAGCGGAGCATCTTCAGGTATCTGGTATGTTGACAGTGGGGCTTCACGTCATATGACAGGATTCCGTGAGTACTTCTCAGAGCTTTCAGAGAGTGGCACTGATATAGAGGTAGTTCTCGGAGATGACAGTGTTGTTAGAGCAGTCAGTGTGGGGACATTGACATTTGATAGGGAACCCAAACCTCCCTTGAAGGTGTCAGATGTTCTATATGTGCCAGGGATGAGGAAGAACCTCATATCCGTCTCAGCATTGGAGGATGGAAGATATGAGATATTGTTCAGGAGAGGACAGGTGCTGATATATCCCAGGGGTGCTTCAACTGATTCAGCTAGAGTGATTGGTGTACGCCATGCAAAGGTGTACAAGTTTGCATTTCAGCCCCTTTTGGCATTGAGCAGTAGTACCAGCAGTAGATTTAGCAGTTCAGAGTTGTGCAAGATTTGGCATCGCAGGATG
Organism: Pinus albicaulis; assembly: GCA_034641835.2. NCBI lineage: Eukaryota > Viridiplantae > Streptophyta > Pinopsida > Pinales > Pinaceae > Pinus > Pinus albicaulis. The sequence goes on from CM076578.1 coordinate 520,540,519, forward strand.
GGGCACATGTATCATGGAGCCTTGAGGACATTGCGGAAGATCACTACAGGTGTGCTAGAGTTCAACATTGATCACCTAGATACATGCAGAGGATGTGCGATGGGCAAGTTTTCCAAATCCCCTTTTCCCAGCAGTGACAACAGATTGACTAGGATACTTGATTTGATTCATTCCGATGTGAGTAGTTGGATGTCTCATGTTTCCTTGAGTGGATATGAGTATTATGTATTATTCATTGATGATCACTCCAGGAGGACCTGGATTTATTTCTTGACGACCAAGAGTGAGGTCTTCAAGCGGTTTCAGGAGTTCATAGCTCTTGTGGAGACTCAGACAGGTCAAAAGATCAAGTCCCTGAGGTCGGACAATGGAGGGGAGTACACCCTTGGTGAGTTTGTTGATTATTGTGTGGAGGTAGGCATTAGGAGGGAGTTCACTATTCCTTACAACCCCCAGCAAAACGGGGTTGCGGAGAGGAAGAACAGATCCATCGGAGGGGCTGCCAAAGCCATGCTACATGATCAGGGGTTACCATTGTTTTTGTGGGCAGAGGCCTGCAACACTGCTATATATTTGCAGAACAGGAGTCTGCATCGTGCCTTGAGGCATGACTTCGGAGGAGGATTTTTCTAGGAAGAAGCCTAATGTTGGTCATCTTTGTATCTTTGGGTGTATTGCATACTCCTATGTACCCAAGGAGAAGAGGACCAAGCTAGAGCCCACCGCGGAGAAGGGTGTCTTTGTGGGCTACAGTGAGACCTCGAAGGCCTTTTGGATTTATATTCCTGCACAGAGGAGAGTTGTTGTCAGGCGGAATGTGAAGTTTGAGGAGGACAGGGCTTTCAGGAGGTCACGGGAGTTAGAGTATCTGGATCAGCTAGACCCTCAGGAGCAGCTGAGTCAGGCATAGGGATCCAGTGGGCAGGGATCAGGAGGATCCGGAGGTACATCGATTACGGTGTCAGGTCCATCAGTGAGCGGTGGCTCGCAAAGTCAGAGGGGTGGTGCTTCAGGCAGCATGCAGAGCAATCCGCAGAGCAGTTCACTAGGGAGTCCACTGATGGACAGTTCACACGGTACTTTAGCATCTACAGGTTTCGGTTCAGGCAGGAGGACAACAGACAGACAGTCAGGAGTTCAGGCTCCTGATGATGAGGAGGAGGAGTTTCATTCTCCAGTGGGAGAAGTGTGCTCAGGGAAGAGGAAGCCCAAGTGGCTTCAGGATACCTTGAGAGAGGCCACATTTGTTGCTGGGCCTATGAGGCCGGTCAGAGAGAGTAGACCACCTGAGAGTTTTTGTAGCTATATGGCAATGGTTGCCAACATCATTGACTCGGAGCCTTCTAGCAATGAGGAGGCAACTAGCCAACAGGTCTGGAGAGAGGCCATGCAAGAGGAGTATTCTTCTATCATGAAGAATGATGTTTGGGAGGTGGTGCCGAGGCCTAAGGGAAAATCCGTGGTTACTTCCAGATGGCTTTACAAGGTAAAGCATGCTGCAGATGGCAGCATTGAGAAATTCAAAGCAAGGTTTGTGGCTAGACTCTAGAGGGTTCTCCCAGGTAGAGGGAGTTGATTATGAGGAGACCTTCACTCCCTTGGTTCGATATACTTCGATTCACTCCATCATATCGATAGCAGCAGAGATGGGTTGGAAGATCCACCAGATGGATGTTAAGACCGCATTTCTCAATGGCTTCATATAGGAGGAGGTGTACATTGAGCAGCCACAGGGCTTTGAGGTGCATGGGAAGGAGTCCCATGTGTGCAGACTTTAGAAGGCCCTTTATGGTCTGAAGCAAGCTCCCAGAGCTTGGTACTCCAGGATAGATACATACTTGCAAGAGATGGGTTTCACAAAGAATGATGCAGATCCGAACCTTTACTTTATTGTGATAGGTGAGGAGCCTCTCATTCTGGTGTTGTATATGGATGAGTTGGTCATTATGGGTGCAGAGAGACTCATAGAGTACTGCAAGAGAGATCTTGCGTCGGAGTTTGAGATGAAGGACATCGGCTTGATGCATTACTTTTTGGGTTTAGAGGTGTGGCAAGAGGAGGGGCATTTCTTCCTGGGGCAGGGGAAGCATATTGTGGACATCCTTGGCAGATTCCACATGAAAGATTGTACACCCATGTCGACACCTATGATCACCAACTGGAAGAAGCTTCATGCTTCAGATTCCGAGTTGGTGGATCCCACTTTGTATAGACAGCTGATTGGTGTTAGGTCCCTATATTACTAGTATAGTCCCTTATTGTTGTTAATGTAACCCACTTATTGTTATTATTGTACCCTTGTAACCCCCATATTGTTATTATTGTGCCCTTAAATTATTATTGTTAGGTCGGCTAGGATTACATTGTGGCCCCATGGACTCCTATATATAGAAAGGAGGTTTTGTAATTTGAATCATCCAAGAATTGTTCATTCATGTAATGTATTGGAGATTTCTCCCTCGAAGTGGCTTATTTCTAAGGCGTTGATATCTCTTTTCTTCTCTTTTCGGAGCTGGTTTCACAATATTTGGTATCAGAGCTTTGGATTCTAGGGTTTTCGTTGCTCCAAACTGGTCATCGTGGAATTTTCTCTATAACATTTTTTCTACGAAGGTTCAGAAGCTGAAATTTTTAGAGTGCAAAGCCGAAATCCTGAGGAACATCGTTGCAAAATTTCAGAGCTTGGTTCGTAATATTTCGAAGATATGATCTGTGGAAGTTAGGGCTTTTTGCAGGCTCCTGAATTTAACCTAAACAGGTCATCGCGGCATTTGCGCTATAACGTTTTTTCTACGAAGTTTGAGAAACTGAAATTTTTAGAGAGCGAAGCCGAAATCCTGAGGAACATCATCGCAAAATTTCAGAGCTTGGTTCGCAATATTTTCGGAGATATGATCTGTGGAAGTTAGGTCCTTTTTAGGCTCCCGAATTTCATCTCAAAGAGGTTATCGTGGGAAAATATTCATAACTCTCTCTCAAGGGACAGGGGACAGTGGATTATGGTCTGGATTATAGGCAGGGGAATGGAGTGAGACTGGCAGGTTACACTGATTCTGATTGGGCAGGTTGTGCTTTTGATAGGAAGAGCACTTCAGGGTGTTGTTTTGGTTTGGGTTTGGCAGTGGTGTCGTGGTTCAGCTGAAAGCAACAGTCAGTAGCATTGAGTTCAGATGAAGCAGAGTACATGGCAGCCAATCTAGCTAGTTGTGAGGCCGTCTGGATTCGCAAGATGTTGTTTGGCTTATTTGGTCAGCCGTTGAGACCTTCAGTGATTTACTGTGATAATCAGAGTTGCATTAAACTCACGGAGAATCCAGTATTTCATGACAGGTCAAAGCATATCGGCATCAGATACCACTTCATCAGAGACTATGTTCAGAAGGGAGTTGTGAAGCTTGAGTATATTCCCACTGATGAGCAAGTTGCAGATATTCTTACCAAAGCCTTACCATGGGGCAAGCATGTCTACTTCAGAGACAAGATGGGTGTGGTGAGGAACTCCTTCCTCGATAAGAGGGAGTGTTGAAATTTGGTTACCGGAGGACATGTGGTTCCCTAAGGCTTTGATCTTTGGCCTAAGGAAAAGTGTTCAAAAGAATATAATTTTTCTCCTAAAGTGACTTTATAAAGTTATAAAGTCAAATCTAACATAAAAGTGACTTTAAGTGATAAAGTTACTAAAGTCTAATTTTAAGGTGACTTTAATAAAGTCAATGTGAAATTAGAAAGTGAAAAGTGACTTTGGAAATAAATGGCTAAGCGGGTCTTTATTAAAGTGGGGTGAATTAAAAAATAGAAAGTGAGATTTAAATGAGCATTTAATCTCAGCCCTAGATCTAAAGCTATCTCTGCCATTAGATTTATGGATTCCCCAAAAGTCACTTAGGGTTAGGTTAAAGGAGGAAAAGGAGGGAAAAGGTCATTCATTCTTTCATGAGCAAATTAAGAAAGGAGAAGAGAAAGCTAAGGAGATTTTCTGAGCAGTGAGAAGAAAGAGGGCAGCGGTGAGGAGATTCAACAAAAGGTACAACAGCATTTATTGGCACAAATACCAAGGCAGAAAATTCGTACAACAAGAGAGGCACGATTTCCAAGAAAGGAGGCACAAAAAACGAGGAAGAGGCCAGCAGCATTTAGCACGCAATTTGAGGCAAAACTGGGCACGTATTTCAAGAAAAAGTACTGCTATTATTTTTGCACAAAAATCGAGAAAAGGACAGTAGCTATAGCACGGTTTTCCAAGCAGTTTTTGGGCTCGGATTTCGAGGAGGGTTGATGTACAATCCATACAGCACCATACAGCCTGTTCTGGCATGCTTCCCAAGGTGGACATACAACATTTATTGCTATCATTAATGCTGTAATATTTTCTCTTTTGCAAGTTGCTGATTTGGCACAATTTCCGAGGCGGTGTGCAAGCACGAAAATCGAGATAAGTCTGTAAATTTTGGTCGCTGGAATTTTTACTGTGTTTCTCTGTTTCACTGTAAAAGCAATATTCAAAAATAAAGAGAAGCTTTCGAACTGGTTTTCCCCAAGAGTTGTAGGGGGTTTTTCTAGGGTCACATTGACAAAAAATCAGCGTGTCTATTTTCTGTGTGTGGCTGATTTATTTTTTTGAGTTTTTATTTCTGCATTTCAGCATTGTGAAATTTCCAGAATTAGTGTTTTCAGAAAATATTTATTTTTTCCAGCTTGTTGAATGTATGGCTATAGGAATGGGCATTTAACTTTATGGGAGAAATAAGGAGAAACTAAAAACCGCAATTGGTTATAAAATTTCTACACTAAATTCGGAATTTCTGCAGAAGATTAAGGACAAACGACTAAGGGTTGGCCACAATCAACGCTGGTCAACGCTGCAGCAGAAAGCCCTAAACAGATCAGCGCAGAAAACAGAAAGCCCTAAACAGATCAGCGTAGAAAAACAACAACTTTGCTCTACACGTGTGAGGGAAAAAGGCCTCCAAAGGCTATCGAACCAATTAGATCACAATTAGAGAATGTGTGATGAAATGATGAGAAAATGACCTCCAAGTCTCTCCAATTTATATTTATCAACGAGGGTGTGCGGCAAATCTCTTAGGCATGTGGGATAAATCTGGCCGACCTTGCACATGTGGAAAATAAATTCAAAATCAATGTTCTGCTCATCCGATCAAGATGATATTTAGATCAATCTTGCACCTCTCCGAAAGAGGAATCCAACAAAAATATGACCATCATCATATGAGCAGTGCAACATGGATTTTGGACCTAGTTGCCCAAAATTAACACTCCCTCTCAACTAGGGAGAACTCCATCTGTCCACAAGTGCCATCCATCATGTACCAGACCAAACATTGTGTGTCATCCTGTCGTAAATTTCTTTGCTGGATATTTATTTCAGAACAAAAATTGAGTCACAAAGACATCACACACTGCTGACTCGAAGTCAACTTAGAGGTAAAATCCTCTCTCAGACTCAAAAAGAGTTTCATACTAACCCGAAGTTAGTTTACTGACCCAAAGTCAGTTTAGAGGATAAAACGTCATCATACTTGATCCCAGATCAAGGTGTTGGACACGTGCCATCCTAGACATAGAGAGTACGAGAATCTACGATGTGTCCATCGGTCTTGCTATGGTATCTATCCAACATTTCCCACCTCATTGGAAAAATGAGAGGTACTTCCCATGAGTCCGAAACTCCATGGGCGGGATGCGTGCGGGGCACAGATCAGAGAGAGGCAAACCAACTCAATATCATAACGGTGGGGCGGAAGCACAACAAGGTTCAGAAAGCCTAGCCCTGTATGTGCTTGTAGCTCTAAGAAGCTATCCCCAAGCCCCCTAGAGCTCCCAGAGCTCATAGTCCAACTCAAGCAGGACCCTCAGAATAGGGTCTTTCCACGATTCCAAGCTTTTCACGGAAGGTTAGGAACTTGACACTCCCCAGGGGCTTCGTGAGAATATCCACGACCTTCTCATTAGTTCCTATATGATTGAGCCTTACGGTGCCTCGTTGTACCATATCCCGGATAAAGTGGTATTTGATATCAATATGCTTGGATCGATCGTGGAACATGGGATTCTCAGAAAGATGAATCCCACTATGGTTATCACAAAGGATAACGGTGGTATCTAGCACATGCCGAAGAGCTCACTGAAGAGCTTTCACAACCAAACCAACGTTGCACGAAGCGGGGACGTTTTTTGGAAGCGGGGATGTGGAAGCGTCATTTTCCAAAAATTTAGGAAGCGAAGAGTTTCGGAAGCGTCTAGTATATATATATATGTGTGTGCGTGTGTTTTTTTTTTGCATTTATATTCAAAACGAACATCCCAAATACCATATTAGTTGTAGAAGACATGAAAACATTCATATTTTTACATAAATCAAGATAGATATGACATCCATGATTCCATTGTACATCAATAATTAATTATTCAAGCATCAACCATCTAGAATCTAGATTCTAGATCCTAGCAATTACAAACATACATCAATTTTTTAAGCATGATAAAACGTTGAAGCATACTATAAAACATAAATGATAAACATAAAACATTTAAGCATACTATAAAATATAAATGATAAACATTAAACATTTAACTATATTATAAAACATAAAACATATATAAGTGAGCAACTTTCAACATTAGTCATGTCCAAAATTAAAATACTAATGTTTACAAAATAGGCCACTTGGCCACCACCAAGACAAAAAAGTTCAAATTCACAACAAGCCTACAAGTCTAATGATAATCTATGACAAAATTAGTAAAGTGTGAACACTGAAAATATCTACTCATCTCTCCTCCTTTCACCATGAAGAGTATGTGACGGTGCGCCTCCACGTGGTGGCAATGAAGAAGATGGTGGTTGTGGAAGTTGTGGCAGTAGCACTATAACTGATGAAGACGAAGCCCCTGCTGTTGGTGTTGAACCATGGAACCTAGGAAGCAAGGGACCAGTGGGGGGTGGCATGTCAAGTCGATCATCATCATCATGGATAATTGCTCTAATCGCAACACTCCATCCTCCAAATTGGCCTCCTCTGGATACCTATCCCAAGGTCTCTGTTACTCTTTGCATCATCACAGTAATGGAACAACAATCGCAAGTTGTAATTAACATAAACCAAGCTCTCCACCCGATTTAAACTCGACCTGTTCCTTTTAACACTGTTGATGAAAGAATAAGAGCTCCAACACCTCTCTACAGAAGAAGTGTTTACCACCTATGATAGCACCCACAATGCCAAAGTCTGTAGAAGTGGAGTAGCACCTCCATGCATGTTCCACCACTCAATAGAAAAAAAACTCTCTCGATCTCTAATAGCATGCATGCTCCCAAATGGACCAGTGGAAAGTGGATAGTTTCTCAACTGTTTCCGTACTGAGTGTGACTCCTCCTCATCAGGGACTAATTTATCCAGTGAAATCATATATTTTTGTAGGACCTCTGGATCTAGGTGTGGTTTTCTCCTGCTCGCCCCCCCGGGTGTTGTTGTTGAAAGCCATGATGGACTATAGTATTTAGGTGTCAATACATATGCTAATGCATGCAATGGAATATTTAGCATATCCCATATTTTTACCACCTCTACATGAATATATTTGTACAAGGTGGTATCTCTAGGCTCATCTTTAATGTAATATCTCGTTTCGGGGATATCTCTTAAACACGGCAAACTCCAACCAAAGATAGACTGGGAGGGCATTTGCCGGATATACCGCCTCTGGAAAGAGGACGAGATCCGAAGGCTACCTGGCCCTTTCCAGACTCTGTCTAAGAGTGAAAGATAAACACACCAAGTGGTATAGAATTATAATGCTCAAGAATGTATAAAAATAACAGTGCAACAAACATATAATAACATAGACAGAATATACGGCAACTCATCCAGAAATATAGAGAGGAAATGCTAAGCCATTTTATTAAACTGAGAAATACAATGAAGTACAACAGGTGATCAGAGTGATGGCACCTAAACTTGCTCAAGGCAAGTGAAGAAATACTCTCAAAATATACAGGAAATGGCTGCTCTCTAAACTGCGTCCCAGCTGCTGGAAAACTGCCGTGTAGCTGCTACTGCTGGAATGGACTGAAGTCTAGGGGCTGATCCCCTTGCCGGAATGAGCTGAAAATCTGCAATCCTCCTCTACTCACCAATCTCGACAAAACCCAGAAACCATATAAAAAATGGCCGACCCCCGAAAACCTCCAGAAAACACCCCCTTGGGGAATTACGCTGGCCTCCAAGGCTCTGCATAGAGGCTAAATGGAAATGACTGAAGCACTGCCTCAAACTCCACCAAAATCCTCCCACAGGCAAAGGCTGATCCTTTGCTCAAAATCTCGACTCAATCTCCTGCAGAAATCTCGATCCGGAGCACCTCCAAAATGGACTGCGTCCTCTCTCCCAGTGACTGCGCAGTCTCTATGAAAGCCCAGCTCCGCAACAAACCCAAACACCAAAACCTCTCACAAAATACTGAAGAAATAACCTTGCCCAAGCAGGCACTCGAAGTCCCCCGGGGCTAAGGGCGAGATCTCCGACCGGAGACACTCAATGCACTAAACAGTGCTGCAGACAGGCTAAACAGACAACGTGCTCAAGAAGACAAAACGTCTAGCTCAATATCATCAAAAATAGAATGAATGAAATGAGAAGGCTCCTCCATATTTTATAACGCTGGCCTCCCTCCAAAACCCCAACGTAGCCTCTCTCTCTTCCACGTGCTCATCCTCATCTGCGCAGTAGCTTCTAGAGTGTACGTGGGCCCCCTTCTCTACGTGGTTATTGGCCCCCTTGGCTCCCCCTTAAGTCACAACGTTGTGCAACTAAGAGGGTGTTTTATTTCACTTAAGTGAGTTAGACCCTCTCCACTCACTTTTTATTTATTTATAAACTATAGATGGCAAAACTGAACAAAATCAAATATTCCAATTAGCTGTCGCTAATTAGGAATATTACATTTAATTTGCCCCAACATGTTATCCATTTGCTCATACACCTCCCCAATTATTGGTTGATCTGAATCTGCAAACTTGATCATGTAATAAATTGGTTTGGTGAATTGCAAAACATATTTAACCTGTGACCAAAATAACATGTCAAGAATAGTGTCCTTTGCTGCATTAGCACCATCTCTATCAGTGTTAATCTCCTCCCATGATTCAGCGGTGACCATATTAGTTAAAGCTTGTCTCACTTTCACTAGCCTCCTAAAGGTGAGGTAATAACTTGCAAATCTGGTTTTTGCAAGTTTAAGCAACTGCAACTTGGAGTAAGTGCCATAGAAGTAGTTTACCCTTGTATGCCCTGTGATAAATTTAATGAGCTTCTTTCCTCTCTTGTAAAGCTCATTAATCCACCCACATTTTTTATGCTTCACAATATCATGCATCAAAAGGTTCAATGTGAGCACCAAGCACCTAGACCAAAATATGTGTGGATAAGTACGCTCAATTTTTTTCTTGCTCCCTTACAATTTGCTGCATTATCTGTGATCACTTGAACCACTTTACTAAGACCAACATCTCAGATTGATTGCTATAGGAGATCTGCAATGTTTTGGGAAGTTGCACTGACAAAGGAGGAATCATGACATGCAATAAACACTGCACCACTAGCAGAAACACCAAGAACATTTATCAAATGTTGGTTTCTGATATTTGTGGACACATCTGATACAATGGATACCCCACTATCCACCCACTCATTTGTATAACATGTCAAAGCTACTTGAACCACCTTTCCTTTTTCTCTTTCTAATAACACTGTTCTAGCTTTCTCATAGTTGGGGGACTTGTATCCTTTTGGGGCTTCATTGATGCCCTTTACCATTTCATGCCAATAGGGAGAGTGAAACACATTGAATGGTACAACGCAAGCACAAAGAAATCAGACTATCTTTCCATCCAAATCATCCCTCCCAACAACATTAAGGAAATCTACTATTGTTTTTTTACCTCCGGAACTTGCAGAAACACCATGAGGAGATGAGCTACCAAATCTAGAGGTTGCACTTGATTCAGATTGAGTTTTTTGTTTTTTATTTTTTTGTTGTGCAACCTCCTCTATTTGGATGTATTTTTTCTTTGTTCAGCTGGAACCTTTGGGCAAATTGCTATCCCCACAACACCCTTTCTTTCATCACTGTCCATCACCCCAAAAAGATGCCTCCTCACACGGGTATATGAACCGCTATATGGTTTTCCTCCATGACAACCATGAGGGCAAAAAAAATTTTGGCTTCCACCACCTTTTCCCCCTTCAAGTTTTGTCGCATAGTTCCACAAGGATGTCAATGCAGCTTTCCCATATTGTGATTCAATGCTTTCATCATCCCCTTCCTCTTCAAAGCCTTCCTCCTCATCATACATTGGGTCACTCATATGGGGACCACTTTCCTCTTCTTCTTCATGTTCTCCTCTTCTATTTCTACTCCCCCTTACCATCATCAAGACCAAGAGTGGAATGATACATAGAACCCAAAGAAACATCATTTTGAGTATGAATATAGATGGTGGACAACCTGCAAATAAATGTACAAGAAGAAAGAATGGGAAAGTGTAGGAGAGTGAGGAGAGATAATACAAAAAACAATCACAAAAAAATGAGAGAGTTTGGGGTTTGCACATACCTCTTTAGCTCTTGTATATGGAAGCCCTTCTTTACTCCTCCAAGCTCCTTCTCCTTCACTCCAAGCTCTCCTCAACTCTCTCTTCTCCAAGCTCTCTTCTCCTCTCTTTCTCTTCTCTTCTCCAAGCTCTTTTCTCCTCTCTTCTTCAAGCTCTCCAAAACACAAGTGAGAAAATGAGAGGTGAAATAGAGCTTATAAGCTTTTCATCCTATCCCTAACCCAACACTAACTCACTTACTAACCCAGCTAAAACCAAAAATAAAAATAAAAAATCAAATAATATGCTTTTGTGAAGTTCGCAAGTCAGATCCGTACGACACTGTACAAAACCGCTCGCGATCTGTACGGATCTGTACAGGAATCGTGGCGCTTCCATACGACGATCTGTCGTACGAAATGCGTATCTGCCGTATGGAAACGCAGATCTGGCCATACGGATCCAAAAAACCAAGAAACACAATTTTTTTTTCCAAAACGCGTTTCAGGCTACGAATCCCATACAGTTCTGTACGGACTGTGTTTCGGGGGTTGGAAGCAGGGGGGGACGTTTCCTGCAACATTGAACCAAACATCTTCACAACAGGCCATACTCGCTGCAATGTATTCGACCTCAGCGGTGCTCAAATCCATCGACTCCTACTTCCTGCTCATCCAAGATATCGAAGCAGAACTCAAGGTGAAGCAAAATTCATGTATGCTCTTGCGATACACCACACTGCCAGCCCAATCGGCATCAGTGTATCCATGGGGTCTCAAACTCCCGGCAGTGTATCTCAGCCCATGGTTGATTGTGCCCCGAAGATATCTTAACAGATTCTTGGCACCAATCTATTGAATGTGATGAGGTTCAACCATATGTTGACTCAAAGTGTTCACTGCAAAACATACATCTGGATGGGAGTTCACTAAGAACATCCGGGCCCCCACGAATTGTCGATACTCAGTAGGATTTGCTAGCACGGGCCCAACAATGTTTCCACTCAACTTCTTAAAGTTGATTTCCATCGATGTCGACACATATTTACAGTCCACCATACCAAATCGCTCCAGTAGCTTCACGACATATTTTCCTTGAGAAAGGAAAATCTCGCCGAGCCTCTGCCGACCTCCAAGCCTAGGAAGTACTGCATCAGTCCTAGGTCTTTCATCTCAAACTCGGAAGCTAGCTCCCTCTTACACTGATGAATGAGAGGGTCAACACCTGTTAGAAAGAGATCTTCCACATAGAGAACCAAAATGAGAGGCCTTTCTCTATCAACCTTAGAGTAAAGGTTCGAATCAGCATTACTTCGAGTGAAGCCCAACTTCATCAAGTAGTTATCTATCCTCTCATACCAAGCCCTGAGGGCTTGCTTCAATCTTTAACCTACATACATGGGTGTCTCTATCTCGAACTTCGAACCCCGGAGGTTGCTCCACATACACCTCTTCCTTTATAGCACCATGTAGAAAAGCGATCTTCACATCCATCTGATGTAGACTCCATCCTTGCGTAGCAGCAAGGACAATAATAGATCGGATGGTGGTATAGCGGGCCACAGGTGCAAATATATCATCATAATATATGCCTTCATTTTGAGAGAAGCCTCGGGCAACGAATCTTGCCTTGTACATTTCAGCACTTCCATCAGATCCATGCTTGATCATACAGAGCCATTTCGATGTGACAACAGATTTGTCCTCCGGTCTTGGGACCACTTCCTAAACATCATTCTTCATAATGGATTCATATTCTTCGTGCATAGCATCCTTCCAAACTTGATGCTTTATGGCTTCTTCAAATGTTCCAAGCTCAGATTGTACTATCATACTCATGGCTGCTAGATATCTTTGGTATCTCTTCGGCTTCTTTCTTTCACGGAATGTCACCCTTGGGGTAATATGTCTCTCGGCATATTCGAGAGTATCCCTAAGCCATGAGGGTCTTCTCTTATTTGAAGGAGGTGGATCAGTGGGATCCATAGGTCCTTCAACATCGGGCATCAAATCATCCTTCGGCTCTTCCTGCTTTCCTGCTTCTTCATGTTCTTTGTCTTCCTTGGAGCTAGGAAGATTTCTCACTTTCTTGAGGGCAGTATCTTCATCGAAGTTGACATCGTGGCATATCTCCACTTCTCTTTGACCAGGCACATAGATTCTATATGCCGTCTAAGTTTCACTGTAGCCCACAAACATTCCCTTCTTTCCAGAAGCATCCAGCTTGATTCTCTTTTCTTTTAGAACATGAAAGTAAACAGGACAACCAAAAACTCTAAAATGAGAAACATCAGGTTTCTTACCAGAGAAGACTTCTTCAGGAGTTTTGGAGTCTAGAGCAAAATACGAGCATCTCTTTTGAACATACACAGCAGTGTTCATAGCTTCTCCCCATAGAAACATTGGAAGACCTTGGTCACATAGCATGGCGCAGGAAACTTCCACAATGGTCCTGTTCTTTCTTTCAACAACACCATTTTGCTTAGGAGTGTACGCAGTTGTGGTCTCCCTCTTAATGCCAGCTTCTCTACAAAAGTCATTAAACTCATTTGACTCATACTCAGTCCCATTGTCGGTCCTCAAAACTTTGATTTTCTTCTCGGTTTGATTTTCCACCAAGGCCTTGAAGGTACAGAACTATTTGAATGCTTTGTCCTTCTTCTTCAAAAAATATATCCTCGTCTTGTGGGAGAAGTTATCTGTAAAAGTCATGTAATAGGAACATCCTCCCAAAGATGTCACAAGTAGCATACCAGATAAATTAGAATGTATCAACTGCAAGATATCAGTTTTCTTTGTGACACTTGAGGGGAATGGTCCCCTGGTATGCTTCCCTTCAGCACAACCCTGACATATGCCTTCATGACCATCTCTAAATTCGAGCATCCCTGTCACAACCTTCCTTGCTTCCGGAAGGGCTTTGTAATGAAGATATGCAAACCTATGGTGCCATAACTCTGTTTGAAGAGTTGTATCACATGTCATAGCCCCTCTGACCCTCAGTGCTGCTCCGAAAAGGTATGTGTTACCCCAGACTGGGTGACGCAGGCCCTACGCTGCCCCTTAGGGTCTCTGCGTAACCCTCTGAGGGTTTCTTGCTAAAAATCACGTTGTCCTTGGAGGGGCTGCGTTGTCCTTGCTGCTGCAGCTTCCATTCTCTTTTGCGATGTCCTTGAGCTGATCTCTACCTCTTGTGTATTTTAGACCCCGGGATCAATTCATCCCTTTGGCCTAAATTCCCCTCTCTGGAGTTGAAACACTTCTGAGTTTTCGTAGCAAACCCTACCCTAGAATCTCAACTTAGCTTCAGTGCTCTGCCTCTGTGTGTCTTTACAAATGACCCCAAGCCTTTCCTTTATACTTTTCTCATTGGGAAACCAACGGCCATGCTCAAATCTTGAGTCAATGGCTAAGATTAAAAGAAATCTTGATCCGTGTGACTTAAGACAATTTCATCACATGTTTAATTAAATTCACTTTAATTATTTAAGTGCCCTAAGTTTTAACTTAGGAAATACATTAAAATAATTAATTAATTTAATATCTCCTAAACCAGATGAAATTTCCCAAATCAATTTATGGGTCTTGTAGATCAAGTGTACTCTAGTCCCTCCACAAAATTTGGGAGCTAGAGCACAACTAATGCTACCCCATACACAAAATATTAACATAGTATCCTTCTCAACCAAATCAGAAAGGGCTTCTTTAAAACTAGTGAGGTGCCTTGAAGCACCACTATCAATTAACCAGACATCCAGGGTGTCAGGTGGAGATGTAGCAGAGAGGGCAGATACAAGAATAAAATCATTTCTCTTATTATCAACAAAATTAGACTCATTGTACCTGGAATTTCTTGACCTCTTGAAAGGTTGCCCATTTCCATTACGATCAGAGGGAGCCTTCCTTTTTCCTTGGAACCTGTTGTTCCTGCCATTCCTTCTCGTGTTGTTGTTGTCATCATCCCTGGGAGAGTCCCTTCTATTAGGGAACTCTCTTGCATAGTGACCAGTCTTGTTACAAGTGTAACATCTTCTCTTCCTTCCTTTGGGCCCCTCTCAAGAAACCTTGTTTGTTTTTCTCATTCATTGTACATACCACTATTTGATGAAAAGAAAAATCACAAAAACAATATAAAAAGAAAAGAGGGCAGAGTTTGAAAGAGAGATACAGCCCCATACCTAAAAAATAATAATGCTGAAAGTGTGCAAATCTAAATGCCACTACTTGTTTCAAAAAGGCTTTGTTCAGACATCTAGCCTAATCATGGCTAAACATGTTTATGGTTGATAAGTTAGTGAAAAAGAGTAGGTCAAAATTTTCAAGTTTGACTTGTCAAAAAATAGATTAGGAATGAGAGATGCTGGTTCCACATGCCCAAATTTGAACCAAAGAGGAAAATGGAGATGTTAAACAAATGACATATATTGCCCTCATGTTTCCTAAGTTTTGTCTGTACAGAAATAACACTTGTGTGGAGATTGTTCCAATGCCACAAACTATGGTAAATCAGACTGTCTAATCCTGATTTAGCCATATTTTTCAATTTCATGTCAGTAGCCTAGAGAATAAAGTTTGTCAAATAGCTCAATCTTGACAAATGAGTAGTTTAGGTAGACAAAATAAAGAGAGTTCATCAGTCCAATCTGAACTCTCGGAAGAGATAAGGGTACATTTTAGCTAGTTCGATTCTGTTTTCAAAAGGGAAATATCAAGGGTTTGCCAGTTCAAGTGCACCCAAGGAAGAAAAGATGTTAGGCAAGTAGATTGGATAGGTAGAGATGATGTTGATATGAATCACGTCTTTTCAGATCTCAGATATTACAGACTCAAAACAAACATCAGCAAATGAAGAAAGAGCACATCTGCCCAATGGAAAAGGCACTAGTCTCCAAAAGCCAGAAAAATCTGAAGTTCTGGACACCTCCTGAGAAGGAGCTGCCCTCCCCAAGTGGAGCCACTGTTAGTCATCCATAATTTTCACTATCTGAAGATGACTAAGTATTGGTCCTAGATTTCTAGAAACAAAATTCATAAACATTGTGAGTTCTAGAAATCTCACTGCCTTCATTATCCTGAGATAAAACTTTCACTATTTTATCATCCTATCTAGTCATGACTAGCCCACCACTCCCGGAAGACCCATCATGGGCTCAAGCCATTTGTTTTAAACCTAACCTGTCACCCATTTTTTCACCATGTCTTGCCTTTTGGCCCAAATCCTCTGTTTTGTTTACCTACAGAATTCCCCGCGACTACCTAAACCTACCAATCAAATAACCTTGCTGTCTCTTCCATTATATTCTCAAACACTGATTGTCTCTGCAGGCCCTTTGGATAGTCAAGTATGTTGTACCTTAGGTTTTCGAATACACTAAGCTTAGCATGGATCCTATCTTACACTTGTGAACCCTAAATCTAGATCTCAGTCCAAAGTCCAAATCCAAGAAAGCCCCATTAGGTCACCTAAGGTCTCACTCAGTCATAGGATGGATTTGGTGCCCTGCAAACTATGCTTTCCTATATGAAGAAATTGTATTCAAAGAGGAATAAAATCAAGCAATTTGGCCCAAGATTGGTTAACAGTCATTCAAGAAAAGCCTCTTTAGCTTATAACACAAATATTAAAAGGGACAGCTGCCCTTGTTCATATTTTTGCAAACAAATGATCAGGGTTGCCATCAGCAAAAGGAGAGGTAAAGTAATAGGATGAAATCCTCACTAGGAGACATCCACAAGCAATAAAAAGGCAGCAGGCCTGTGTTTAAAGGAGAAACAGGGTTTTTAATGGTTGTTGAACAAAACAATGGTGATAGGCAAGAAACCATCACAAAGGCCACAAGGGAAAAAACCACCTCAACTCCATCAAGTGCACATTGAAGATTGTTGCAAAATAATAAATAAGTCCTGAGAGGCTATAGAGAAACTTGGAAAGCAACACTCCTTGTTTTTTCTGAAAAGCCCTAAAAAAATAAGAGTTTGCATAGATTGGTAAGACAGGTCAAATAAAGATGACAAGGCCTCCTTCTTAAACATCAGAGGGCATACAAAGGATATCAGTTTCAAAGGGAGAAATGGCAAAAAGGGATAGGTTTGCTGTTTGTATAAAATGATAAAAAATCCAAAGACAAGTTCCTTTTCTTTCAAAAAAGTGGACATGAGTAGTCTTGATGTCTTCAAGTAGATTGGAAAGATTAAAGAGAACCTTGAGGGGTCCCCAACAAACAGAGAAATGCAACTTCGTCAATCAAACACGCCACCTGCAACACCAAACAGTCAAAAAGGCACAGTGAGAAAAGGTAAATAAACAAAAACATTATCAAAGTGGGTTTCGACTTCCAAATTATTTTTTCAAAAGGGTTATAAAGGCCTTGAGCATACTTCCCCCACACCATTTGTCATCTCCAAACCACAAAGAGCCGTTGAGAGAAGATTTTGTCATTTTCTGATCAAATTGGGGAAGTTTGCAGGTGTTACGCTCCTGGGTCACTGTTATGCACCTGGCTTGTAGTGTTACGTACAGGAGGGGTGGTCGCAGTGTTATTTAACACTGCGTTACGCACCTGGCGCAGTGTAACGCACAGAGCCCGATAGCGCCCAGACTCAGGTGTTACGCACTTGCAGTGTAACGCACAGAGCCCGACAGGACCCGACTCAACTATTACGCACCTGGGTGTTACACACAGTGCCCAACTTAGGTGTTACGCTCCTGGGTGTTACGCACAGTGCCCAACTCAGGGGTTACGCTCCTGGGTGTTACGCACAACGCCCAGACTCAGGTGTTACACTCTTGGTGTTACGCACAACGCCCAACTCAGGTGTTACGCTCCTGGCTGTTACGCACAGGTAGAGTTTCCTTGAAATTGCTAAAGGGAGTAAAATTTCAAATTTTCTTCACCCTCAAGGCCTCAACAAAGGACGAGAGCAAGGTTGGTGATTTGTTACCTCCTAAACCTCCATTTTTCTAAGCAAAATCATATTTGAAGGTCTCAAATGAACCAAATCCTAAGCTGCATTATAATCTATTTCTAAAAAGAAATATACCTTTGTTTAGGATTGGAAAGAGGAAATTGTTATATATACTAGAGGAGGGTGAGTGGCATCAATCCAACCTCTAAAAACACTGAATACACCTTTGGAGATTTCCATCTTGTCTTCATTTTCTCAGCTTTGCCCTCTTTTCAGTCTGTTGACCACACTTCGTCAACTACCCTATAGCAGTACACCCCCATTTTTTCAAATGGAATTTGTCATGTTCGACATGGTTGCACCATTCAGATTCCATCATCCAGATTTCATCGACAGTTGACATTGTTATAAATGATGTAAACCCATTCTGCAGTGTTATGATGTAAATGATCTAAGTAAGACCGTCAGTGTATGTAATAGCCTAGGTAAGCCTAGTATGTTGTTGATGATCTCTATCCTAGGAGGTTTTTTGTCTCACTGATTCACGAAAGTGATCGGCAAAGTTTTTCCCTCCAGCCTCACCCCAAAGCTAGGGTGGATTTTATCATCAGCATACTAAGTGAGTCCTAGTGTTCTATCGAGTCCTTGTAAAAGTAGTTTGAACTACTTGGTCTACTAGATCATATGTTGAGTCGCAGAACTGGGTATTTATTTGAGGGTCTATATGAACGGGTTTTCCCCCTTCATGTATGTAAATGTATTATCTCATGTAAAAGAGGGTTGGAAAAATAATTATAATCCCCTCTTAGTCAATTAATTAAATTTTCTGGTCAATTAATTAATAAAATCCTAGACCAGAAATTTAATTAATTTAGGGTCCTAATTTAGGATTAAATCTTTAAAGGCAAAATTTGTTGGTCCTTGGAAAATGATTTTGACAGCCCCAAGCCAAGGGAATATTGAGAATTTTAAGAAATATTGGACCCTTGGGCCCTGGTGGTTAAGTCAAGGTCAAAATTTTGGGGTAATTAACTTAAAAATAATATTTTTAAGTTAATTAAAATTGAATTAAATGATAAATTCGTTTTTTCCCCAAAATTTTAATTTCAACGTTCTGGATTAAAAGATAATTAAATCTTTTGGACGGTTGAGATTATTTTGATGAGGATCATCCAAACTAGCCGTTAGAGATCTGGTCCTATAAATTTAGAGGTCTTTGTCATTCTTGAGTCATCCGATCTCAGAATCGTGCACTTGCTCTTAGAATTTCTTGTAAACTTTTTGAGGAATAAAGCTAAAGACTTTGGGGTTACAAATCTGGATGTTCCTTCTCAGATCTATGTGGTGAATTGTCTCTAAACTCTGCTACTTGGTTTCTTGCATTTTATGATTGATGGCCTACATGGATTAATCTGCATACAGGTATCTTGTGCAGTTTTCTGGGTTTATAAAATAACATTCTGATTTTTCTAAGGGTCTCATGTTGTTTTCTTAAATCTCTATCAGTCTAAAGTTCAGATCTAAGTGTGAAGGGAAATTTTTTTTTAAGATTGGGCGTCTGGGGAAGTCTTCGGTTGGACCAGCCGACTCTCAATAAACATAAATCTGATAAGCTCTTTATTTGTTAAATTCTGGGTCTATCTTACGATATTTGTGATTTTGCAGGGTTTCGAAGGCTTGTGCCTCTCACTAAAAATTTTAAACTTCTGAAAATTGTGCTAAACGGATTCAGATCTGACCATGAGGGTTTTAAATTTGTAAAATAGTTGTAAATTTGTAAATTTTTTTAGGATTGTGAGGGTTTATTTATTTCATGGTGCGTATATCTTCAGATTTGGTTATTTCTTGCAGGTTCAGGAATTAAAAGCGAAATTTTTTTTTAGATCTA
This sequence comes from Pinus albicaulis, assembly GCA_034641835.2. Lineage (NCBI taxonomy): Eukaryota > Viridiplantae > Streptophyta > Pinopsida > Pinales > Pinaceae > Pinus > Pinus albicaulis. The sequence goes on from CM076578.1 coordinate 520,559,924, forward strand.
AGGCAGATCTAGCCTCCGAAGGCCAGATCTGGCCTCAGAATCCTCATTGTGGACAAATCTGAGCGTCATTTGATTTAATCAGTGTATGAAATCAGGGTTTCGAGAAGAGAGTTTCAAATTTTCTGTTGGACGTCTTGGGTTATTCATTACACAAATTCACCTTGCATAAATCTCCACGCAATCCATATTTCCCTATGCCCTAGCCGCATCTGCATAGTCATCCTTTGCCATCGATTTCCATTTTGCATGCACTCACTTCCTCACTGCTGTCCGTACGTCGTACGGACATCTCTTTTCTTTTCACTTCTATCGACCTCAGACATCTTCTCTCATGCGTTAAACCCTGCAGATTGAACCCTCCTCCGATTCCACCGTCTCTGCCTCCAGCGTTAACTTACAACCTGCAAACACAAATCATCAATCCGCTGGACCAATCTACGTTCCACTTCAACCTACAAACCCGGCTTTATCATCCGCAGTCCTCCTTCACCGCCCGGCCGTCCATCGATACGCAAACACAAAACGACAACAAGCATCAAAAACGACAAGACGTACTGTCGGCTCCGTCATCGTCTGCAAACACAAAACGACAAATGCAAACCCGGCAATTAAAAAAAAAAAAGGCGCACGTATAAAATTTCATAACCTTGCGGTTGTAAATCAACGTGGTTTCATTTTTATTGTATGATTTTTATCATGGAGCATTAGATTTTAGTTTTAGTAGTGTTGATTTCCTAGTTTTATTTTGTCGGCTTTCATTTGATTCATATGTAGTTATAGTTCATATGTAGTTATGTTCTAGGTTGGTAGTAGGCTTTGATTTTTTAATGTTTGGTTTTTAATTTAATTTAGTTTAGGTTTTAAATTTGTTAAGATTTTAATTTGAGTATAATTCTAGTTTTAGTTAATTTAGATCTAACTTAGTTTAATTTAGTTTAACTTTAGTTCTAAATTTAGGTTTAAAATTTTGGATATTAAATTCAAGTTTAACCTTAGTTTAGTCTTTAACTTAGTTTAATTTTGATTTTGGTCTTGTTTAGATTTAGCTCTTTTCTAAATTCAAAAAATAATAAAAAATATAAAAATTTTAAAATCCTAAAAAAAATTTAGAAAATACAAAACTTAAAATTTTTTCGAATTTTCTATGGTCAATTGAGCCTTAAAATTTTTATCTAAGTTTGACTGTGGATCATTTTGATTTTCGAGCTGTGTCATAATTGGAATATTTTTATTTTCGGAAATCTTTCAAGTATCGGGCATTCTCATAATATTGCTATTCATGGTTGTGACGTTCTCAAGAAATATCATCGTGACCAATCATGGTTTAAAAAGCAGCAGTTAGTCATCATTTACTGGTTTATAATTGCATAATGGGATTTTGTGTGACTCCATAAGGCACTGATCATAAGCGTGAAATCTAATCTAGATCTGTGAAATCCTGTTAATTTTTTAGCTGTGTCTCCTGGATTTATCCTTCATTTCTAATAGGGTCTACCTCCCTTAGCCTGCAAGGAGACAGCTTAAAGAGAGAGGTTGGGGATAGAGGTGACAGCCCCCAATCTGAGCCGTTGTCGCGGTGCCTTGACAATTTGTGCGACAACATTTTTTGGCGCCGTTGCCGGGGATAGAGTTTTTCTGTCCTTGGTCTTAGCGACATTTTATAATCTTCTGATCTTTCATCGCCATTCATTAGCCTGTCGCAAGGGATCACATTCTCTGATGACTTTTCATCTCTGCATATTTTCATCGTCTTATCTTTCGTCATATCGCTAATCATTTCATCATCGCATTTTTAGCACCTGGACATTTGGGTTGGCTTCTTGTTTGGGTGGCAACTCCACTTATTCATCTTTTTACTCCCAGACAAAAATCCCCCCCTGATATCCATCTGCTATCTCTCGATTATTTCTTCTGTTTTAGAATTAGTTTCATGTTCAAGTGGCGACTCCATTTCTTTCATTTCTTACAAGAGTTCCTGCCAAGAAGTTTGCTTCTTGAGGACCTTTTGACTATTCTTGAACACGGATCTATTTCTTAAATTTTAAGCAGCTCATCATGGATGACATCTTTCATGGCATGCTGGAAGAGGCCACTTCAAAATTGCCTTTTTTCTCAGGTGGTGATCCAGGCACTGCTCTATTACATCTAAGGATGGTCAAACTTTTCATACATAAATATTGTCGTCCTTCACAATATAATCATGAGGATGTCAAGATACGTGTCTTTGGCTATTCTTTAAAGGTTGATGCTATCGATTGGTTTCGAAATTGTCCTGGAGAGTATTGTTTACAAGACATCATCAATGCTTTTACAGATAAATATATAAAACAAAATGACCCGCCTTGTGTTTCCAATATTATGCAAAATAATGAAATTGATTTTGTAGAAGATTCAGCTAGCAGCAGGAGTTTTCCAGACAATTCTCAGGACCAATCCACTTGTACCATGACAGCACAAACCCATGATAGTGGTGAAACAAAAACAAATTGTCAAACCAGTGTTGACAACGATAAGAATTTGGTTAGTGAATTGATTCAGATGGTTAAGGACATACAGCTAAATCAAGCTCAGGTAATCAAGAATATGGAGGCCAACCAGGCTCAAATCATTAAGAATATGGAACTTAATCAAGAAAAAATCATAGCGGATCACGCCAGGGAAATTGGTTTTATGCAGTGTAAGTTATTGGCCTTAGAAGAAAAACATATCAAGGAAATGACGATCATGAAAACAAATCATGAGAAAGAGATGAACTGTATGCAAAATTTCTTCATGGCCATGAAAGCGGATAATGATAAAATGATTCAAAACATGGAAGCTAACCAGATCAATCTTCAGAATCGGATAAAAACCTTAGAAGAAAGTCATGTACAGGAAATAAATGTCATGGAAAACAGGTTAAAAATGATGGAAGTTACTCATTCTAATCAGATGTCTCTTCAACACGATTTGTCAACAGATGATGGGCCTCCCAGTTTGCTGAAGCAGTTTCCATCTCATCACACGGAGGTCACTTTTCCCATTAAGGAAGAGTTAACTATGGCTACAAAGGACGTTGAGAAACACCAAGCTTATGTGTCACCTTTAACAGAGTATATTCAAAATAAGATTGGTTGCGCTCCAGGTTCATCAAAGGTTTTGTACAAGGAATCTCAAGATAAGGACAAGAAATCTACAGTAGTCTCATTGCTGACATCACAACCCACTCAGACGAAGAGAAAGAAGAAGAAAGGAAGAAGTAAGCGGTTTGATTCGTCTAATGGTAGAGAGCAGCGTGACATTCATATAAGACAGAGTCCTACGATTAGCAAGATTGGACATGGCACATCTCAAAAGCAGCCAACAGACTTGCCTAAAAGTAGGCAAATGCTCAGCATACACTATATTGAGCACATCTGATGCCATAGGGCATCCTCTATTCTGGATTCTCACATTCCTTCAACGAAGCAACGTGTCCCCAAGTAGAGCCAGATGTTGACCACACTTCGTCAACTACCCTATAGCAGTACACCCCCATTTTTTCAAATGGGATTCGTCATGTTCGACATGGTTGCACCATTCAGATTCCATCATCCAGATTTCATCGACAGTTGACATTGTTATAAATGATGTAAACCCATTCTGCAGTGTTATGATGTAAATGATCTAAGTAAGACCGTCAGTGTATGTAATAGCCTAGGGAAGCCTAGTATGTTGTTGATGATCTCTATCCTAGGAGGTTTTTTGTCTCACTGATTCACGAAAGTGATCGGCAGAGTTTTTCCCTCCAGCCTCACCCCACAGCTAGGGTGGATTTTATCATCAGCATACTAAGTGAGTCCTAGTGTTCTATCGAGTCCTTGTAAAAGTAGTTTCAACTACTTGGTCTACTAGATCATGTTTTGAGTCGCAGAATTGGGTATTTATTTGAGGGTCTATACGAATGGGTTTTCCCCCCTTCATGTATGTAAATGTATTATCTCATGTAAAAGAGGGTTGGAAAAATAATTATAATCCCCTCTTGGTCAATTAATTAAATTTTCTGGTCAATTAATTAATAAAATCCTAAACCAGAAATTTAATTAATTTAGGGTCCTAAATTAGGATTAAATCTTTAAAGGCAAAATTTGTTGGTCCTTGAAAAATGATTTTTGACAGCCCCAGGCCAAGGGTATATTGCGAATTTTAAGAAATATTGGACCCTTGGGCCCTGGTGGTTAAGTCAAGGTCAAAATTTTGGGGTAATTAACTCAAAAATAATATTTTTGAGTTAATTAAAATTGAATTAAATGATAAATTCGTTTTTTCCCAAAATTTTAATTTCAACGCTCCGGATTAAAAGATAATTAAATCTTTTGGACGGTTGAGATTATTTTGATGAGGATCATCCAAACTAGCCGTTAGAGATCTTGTCCTATAAATTTAGAGGTCTTTCTCATTCTTGAGTCATCGGATCTCAGAATCGTGCACTTGCTCTTAGAAGCTCTTGTAAACTTTTTTGAGGAATAAAGCTAAAGACTTTGGGGTTACAAATCTGGATGTTCCTTCTCAGATCTATGTGGTGAATTGTCTCTAAACTCTGCTACTTGGTTTCTTGCATTTTATGATTGATGGCCTACATGGATTAATCTGCATACAGGTATCTTGTGCTGTTTTCTGGGTTTATAAAATAACATTCTGATTTTTCTAAGGGTCTCATGTTGTTTTCTTAAATCTCTATCAGTCTAAAATTCAGATCTAAGTGTGCAGGGAAATTTTTTTTTAAGATTGGGCGTCTGGGGAAGTCTTCGGTTGGACCAGCCGACTCTCAATAAGCATAAATCTGATAAGCTCTTTATTTGTTAAATTTCGGGTCTATCTTACGATATTTGTGATTTTGCAGGGTTTCGAAGGCTTGTGCCTCTCACTAAAAATTTTAAACTTCTGAAAATTGTGCTAAACGGATTCAGATCTGACCATGAGGGTTTTAAATTTGTAAAATAGTTGTAAATTTGTAAAAAATTTTAGGATTGTGAGGGTTTATTTGTTTCATGGTGCGTATATCTTCAGATCTGGTTATTTCTTGCAGGTTCAGGAATTAAAATCGAAATTTTTTTTAGATCTAAGGCAGATCTAGCCTCCGAAGGCCAGATCTGGCCTCAGAATCCTCATTGTGGACAAATCTGAGCGTCATTTGATTTAATCAGTGTATGAAATCAGGGTTTCGAGAAGAGAGTTTCAAATTTTCTGTTGGACGTCTTGGGTTATTCATTACACAAATTCACCTTGCATAAATCTCCACGCAATCCATATTTCCCTATGCCCTAGCCGCATCTGCATAGTCATCCTTTGCCATCGATTTCCATTTTGCATGCACTCACTTCCTCACTGCTGTCCGTACGTCGTACGGACATCTCTTTTCTTTTCACTTCTATCGACCTCAGACATCTTCTCTCATGCGTTAAACCCTGCAGATTGAACCCTCCTCCGATTCCACCGTCTCTGCCTCCAGCGTTAACTTACAACCTGCAAACACAAATCATCAATCCGCTGGACCAGTCTACGTTCCACTTCAACCCTCGACCAGCATCATCCCGCAGTCTTCACGCCACGGCCGTCCATCGATCTGCAAACACAAAACGACAACAAACGCATCATAAAACGACAAGACTGTGCCTGGCAGCTCCGTCCATCGATCTGCAAACACAAAACGACAAATGCAAACCAGCATTAAAAAAAAAGGCGCACGTATAAAATTTCATAACCCTTGCGATTTGTAAATCAACGTGGTTTCATTTTTTATTGTATGCGTTTTTATCATAGACATTAGATTTTAGTTTTAGTAGTGTTGATTTCTAGTTTTATTTTGTCGGCTTTCATTTCGATTCATATGTAGTTATGTTCTAGGTTAGTCGTAGGCTTTGATTTTTTAATGTTTGGTTTTAATTTAATTTCGTCTTAGTTTTAAATTTGTTAGATTTTAATTTGATATAATTCTAGTTTTAGTTTAATTTAGATCTAACTTAGTTTAATTTAGTTTAACTTTAGTTCTAAATTTAGATTTTAAAAAATTTTGGATATTAAATTCAAGTTTAACTTATAGTTTAGTCTTTAACTTAGTTTAATTTTGATTTTGGTCTTGTTTAGATTTAGCTCTTTTCTAAATTCAAAAAATAATAAAAAATATAAAAATTTTAAAATCCTAAAAAAAATTTAGAAAATACAAAACTTAAAATTTTTTCGAATTTTCTATGGTCAACTGAGCCTTAAAATTTTTATCTAGGTTTGACTGTGGATCATTTTGATTTTCGAGCTGCGTCATAATTGGAATATTTTTATTTTCGGAAATCTTTCAAGTATCGGGCATTCTCATAATATTGCTATTCATGGTTGTGACGTTCTCAAGAAATATCATCGTGATCAATCGTGGTTTAAAAAGCAGCAGTTAGTCATCATTTACTGGTTTATAGTTGCATAATGGGATTTTGTGTGTCTCCATAAGGCACTGATCATAAGCGTGAAATCTAATCTAGATCTGTGAAATCCTGTTAATTTTTTAGCTGTGTCTCCTGGATTTATCCTTCATTTCTAATAGGGTCTACCTCCCTTAGCCTGCAAGGAGACAGCTTAAAGAGAGAGGTTGGGGATAGAGGTGACAGCCCCCAATCTGAGCCGTTGTCGCGGTGCCTTGACAATTTGTGCGACAACACACTCATTACAACTTTTTTAACCCAAAAGCCCTCAAACAATTTTTAAAAGCACTTTTCTGTGCTAAGAGAATCAGCCACCATGTTTGAAGCAAAGAGCCACACCAGCAGTGATAAGGTTCAAACACCTACCAAGCCTCAGCACAAAGGAGGGAGGGCAAATAGATTTGAACCCTTAGACGTAGTCCAGGTTACCTCCTCTCCTATGATCCTTTCATGCTTTCAGGATGTAGGGTATTATCAATTTTGTGAAAAAATCAAACAAGTTGGCAGTAATCCAAACTTGACTAGGTTGTTTGCCTTTAACTTGCAAAATCATCAAATTAATCTAGCAGGGGTGCAATTTGAGCTCTCAGCTGAGATTATTTCAAAAGCAATCGGTATACCAGACATTGGTGAAATATGGTTCAAACAAAATAAGTTGCAGTTGAGTTATTATGAGCCCTACCTGAAACCCAGCTACCAACAAAATTGCAAGGCTGTTTTCCATTTCTTCCACTTATTAGAAAGATATGCTGCACTAATGAAGCAAATTATTAGGTATTTCTCCTGTGAAGGGAGATTTTCCAGGCTCTACTCATATCATATAAGGTTGCTAATGCACCTCACTAAAGTCAAGATGATGAATCTACCATACTACCTTTTTCGGAGCATTGACAAAATGGCCTCACTTATCAAGAAGAAAAACTATGACCACCAAATGCCGAGCCTTTTTCACCACTCCTTAATCAAACTGATTGTTCTATATAAGCTAGAGCAGCAAGGAATATCTTGGGAAACCTACATCTCACATGATGTGTTTACAGACCCTCGGGCCTTCATCTAGCAGAACTTGCCTTCCAGTTCACAACCATCTACTTCCACTCATCCATCATCTCCCCATGTGCCTTCTCCACAAAGAATTTCACCTCTTGTTTCTTCTCCTAATCTACCAAGTGAAGAGGCCGACAGTAATCCTAGTGAAGAACAAATAGAGGGCAGCAATCAGGAGGAAACTGATAATGATGGCCATGAAGAAAGCAGTGGTGGCCCTGAAGAAAGCAGCCATGATCATGAAGAAAGCAGTGATGATCATGAGGAAAGCATTAAGGGAGAGGATGATGATGAAAATAAAGAAAGCAGTAATAGCCAAGAGCAACACAGAGAAGGCAGTGAACATGATGAAGAAGAAAATGAAGAAGAGGGAGATGGCCAAGAAGAAAGCAACAATAGCCACAAAGATGAAAGTAGTGGGCAAAATTATGAGGAAGAGCAGCCAGATGATGAAGAAGAGCAGCCAGATGATGAGGAAAAGCATCATGATGAAGAGGACAGCCATCAAAGTACACCAGACAGTCAAGGAAAGATTCATGACAATCATGACAACAGTCATGACTGTCTTGACAAAAATCAGTCCATGGATGACAAAGAAAATCAGAGTGAGGCAAGTGCAGAAGATATTAAGCAAATTAAAATTCAAAATGATGATAGCACTGCCTTTGAAACTTCCATTGTTACCCCTCTCACATGCACATATCACAGAGGGAGAAGAAATGTGTTTGCTGGCTCTAAAAGGCAAAGGGCCATCTCTTCTCAAACTGCCAAAACATTGGACGAGGGCAAAGAAAAAATGGAAAATGTTGAGCAGAAGGTACAAGTAATAAGGAGCAAAAGGGTCAAAAAGACTTCTCAAGGGCCTCTTTTTGTTGATCTAGACAGTGATAATGAGGACCAAGAGATGAGTACTAAGTTTCTCCTCTTAGAAAAGGATGCCCAGCTTCAAGAATGGGAAAAGGACTTTGAGAGGGCACAAAAGTTCATATACTATTATAAAGAGGAGCATAAACATTTCAAAGAGGTAAAGAGGGGCCTTTCCTTACAGAAGAAAATGGTCAAACACTATGCAAGGAAAAGCATGCTTACTAATGCCAAAATAAAGCAAGCCCTCATGGAGCTAGAAGAGCTAAAAAGGACCAAAGTGCATGACAGCCTCGGGATCTTGGTTGATGCTTCTCAGCAGGTATTTAAAACCCCTTGAGGGGTCTACACACCAATTTTGAGGCAAATCCGGAAACTTCTGTTTTTTCCAAATTTTGACCTCTAGGAGCGCAGCACCCTAGGTGTTACGCACAAAATTGGGGCGTCCTCGGCTGCTGAAGTTTTTATTTTTGGATGTGTCACATCACCAATAGTATACCCACAAAATTTCAGATCAATTGGAGCATTTTTTCCCCCTCAAAAGGTCAAAAAACACCTCAAATTTGACCTTTCTGCCTCATTTTAAGAGCAAGTGTTACGCAGAAAGCAGTGTTGGGAGATTTGATTTTTGAACAGGTAAATGACATCCATTCAGCACAAATCAAGTATTTTTGGAAAGTAGACTCATCAAGCTTTCCAACGAGCCATCACAGGGCCAAATCCGATGCCGAGAAGGGTTCCAAAACTCAGCTACAACAGACCCTATTTTCTGTTGAAAAGGTGTTACGCACAGGAGCAGCCTTTTGCCAAAAAAGTCAACAAAACACACGGATTGATGGCAAAGGAGTTTTTTAATATTTTCTTGGACAAATCACTCCTAATTTGATTGGGGAGTTATGTTTTGGTGATTTTCATTTATTTTCCTATCAACTATGTGTCTTGGGCCTTGCATGGTCATTAAGCACATTTATGGCATTTATGATTAGGTTAGGGTTTCTGGAAGCTTCGTAGGGCTTCCCACCTCCTCTGCTGCTCCATAAATAGAGATTGAGGCTCTCATGTATTAGTTGGATTTTGATGACTTATGCTGAAGTAATGCATAGTCTCTTGGATTTTTTGATAACAATTTGATGTCTTGGAGCTCATGCATGCCCTAGTTTGATTGTTGATGGAGAGACACTGTTTGCAGGATCCATAAGCTTGGTTGATGATGAAGTTTTCTTATGTTCATGTTTTCTAAGTTTTTCATTATGTTTTCCATCTCGCTATTTTGCAGTAGGACAAAAAATTTAGATTAAGAAATGTTTTCTAATGGCACCTTAATTATGTTTGTCCTTCATTGCCTCAATGTTTTCTTCTGTTGAGATATGTTAGGGAATCCATCTCTTGCTCCCTAAGAAGTTCTTAGTTTGTCCATTTCTTGAATGGTTTAGATCAGTTAGTGTCAAGTATGATTTATGGCTAGCCCTGCATATTGTGCCACTGAAATACTCTGTTCTTGGAATCATCTCTTTAAAAGCATCTTTGCCTAGGTTTATCAAAGAAGTTTGTTTCAATCATGCTCTTTGCCTTTACTTAGCTAAATTTGTTTCAAGGAACCTTCATAGCTGTAACTTTAGATGTTCAGGGTTTTCTCTCCTTTTATGGTTATAGCTACTTGTGCATCTTAAATGTTTTTCTGCTCTTAATGATGAAATCTATGAAAGTTAAATAAGTTTCTTGCCTTTCTATGTTTCATCTAAATGTTTGTCTTGGTTGATTATCTATTTTCAGTCTGAAATCAAATGGAGTAGGTTTTGCTTATGCCTTTTATTCTTTAGCTATGCTCATAAATCTTCTAACTCTCTCAGTTTACAAGTACATAAAGGATTCAGTTTTTTCCCTTTATTAACTTACTGTTCTCAAGCTTAATGTTCACTTCATGACCCTTCACAACCTTAAAAGATCCACCAACCAAGTTAAAATTGCCCTGCAAATTCTCTTGAAACCATTAATGAACTCATCATGACCTTGTTAGACTCCATTGCCCAATGAATTAACAATCTCCCTTGTTTTCTATCTAAATCTATCTGAGCATCATACCCAACCAAAAACAATCAAAAATACCCTGCACTTAACATCAAGCCTAAAATCAACCCAAATCAGCAAACAAGTTCACATCTTTGTACCTACTACAGAGATGCCTCTCCGAATCCAGGAAGGCTAGGTCCTTGGATTCCAAATCTTGGTTTGATGTTACCCCTGTTCATTTGTATCTCAATCAATCTAGAAAATTACGAGGACCTAACACAATCATATTAATATATGGACATGAATATGGAAGGCATAATACATTCAAACATATGAAAACATAAGAGGCAACACTTCTAAAACACATACCACATGAATCCCACCACAATAGCTGCAACTTTGTCTATTAGTTCCTGCCAAAAATGACTGAATACACTAGTGTTCAAAGATCAATTCTACAACATCCAACCCTTGTAATGACAAAAGAGATGAAAGATATAGAGCAAAAAAAAACTTTCCCACTCTCAGGAGTCAAATCCATGACTTGTGGAGCTGTTTCCCAAAGTCCTCAACTGGAATCCTAATGACTAGGGAGGTCAATAAACTCATTCCTATCTTTGATGAAACTAATTCACTTGACCCAAAATTACAATTTTACTTGATGTATCTACCTCTAGTAACTATAAAATACATAATTACATTTGATTTTCGCATTTACATCAGTAAAACTTCATGGAATCCATGAATCAACTGAGAAAGAGTCAAATTTCTGAAGAAAATAGGACGCTGGAAAAAGCGCAGCATGCCCCGGAGAAAATCGCAATGTGAGTTTCAAGTTGATTTTTGACTTCCTTGTTGAAGTCCAAATTGAGCCCATGATATCTCATTGGAAATCTCTTCCTGTCTAGTTGTCAAAAATGTCCTCACGTACTGAAAATGTAGTTAAGACCCTCAAAAGTGAATTCTCCAAAAACTAGTCAAAAAGCGCAGCGTGGGGTTCAAAACAATGGCAGAAAGGTATTTTTTAGGTGGTTTTTGTGCTTTTCCACCTGTCAAAAGCTCAGATTTTGGAGTGCTAGTAATCAATATGTGATGTAGAGGCCATTATATTTCCAACCCTACTGAGTTTTAATCATTTAGAAGCTCCCAGGAAAAGCGCAACGTGGCCCACGTTGCGCTTTTTGCATGCTGACTGTGCAAAAAACTGATAAATTTTGACCAAAATTCCCAAAATGCCAAAAACTTGCCCCAAAACTCTCAAAATTGTTGAATGAGGTCCAGATGAAGTGTGTCATGCTACCAAGGAGGCATCAACAAGCAAGTCAAGTTTACCCTTCTCCTTTTGGCTGATTAGGGTTTCCTTGAGCTTATCCTGCAATTGCTTAACCTTGACATTACAAATCTTGTTTCTTGTATGGTGGTGGTCGGCCATGTGCCTCAACATTTGATTGTCCTTGTTGGCTTTGTGAAGGAGCTTCTCCAAGTGTATGTTTACTCTGTCAAGCCAAACTTCTCTATTTTCATTAATTTCCATGGCAATCCTTTCCTCAAAGGTGAGTTCTTATACAAGAAGTGCCTCTTGTTGTTTTTCTTGTTCCAATGCTCTTTTTAGGCCCCTTTTCCTTGGTCTTTTCCTTGTGGTCTGAGCCTCATCCTCATCGGGCTTATCATTTCCAATCATTGCTTTGCCTTTGACATCTTGCCCCTTGGCTTTCAACAAGTCCATTTCCAAGAGTACTTGCTTTTCCTCCAACTTTTTGTTTTCTTGTTCAAGGAAGGAGATAACAAACTTGGACCTTGCCAAATTGTCTTGTTGCTCTCTGATTTTGGCATCTTTTTCTTTGATGACCAAGCTTAGGGTTTCCAGTTCATCTTGGGACTCCAAGTCCACCATCTCAATGTCATGGTGAAGGGCTTCCTTATCTTGGACAACTGTCTCCTTCTGCTTATGATATCCCTGCTTTGTTGATGTAGAAGGCAAGGCCCCTTCCACAATTTGTGGATCAAACACTTGCTTATGTCCTCTCTGATAAGTTCTGACCTCTTTGTCCTTTTTACTCTTCTTAACTGCAACCTTGCTAGATGACCTAGTTTCTTTTTGAGTAACTAATGCTGATGGTGGAATAGGTCTAGTAGGTTGATTGGGTGGTGATGTCAAGACCTTTGCCTCAATGAAAGTCTCCCATGAAATGTTCAGATGTTTGAGGTGATGAAGGACAATGATATTGATGAGTTAATGATGGAAAAGACTGTTCATTTTAAGTTCATACTCTCTGTTTTGTATCTTGTAGGCCATCTTGTCAATGCTCCTATACAAATAATAGGGAATATTGACCAATTTCTTCCTAGTGAAATGCATGAGTAACCTGATGTGGTAGTTGTACAGCCTGGAGGATCTGCCCTCACAAGTAAAGTATTTCATGATGATTTTCATCATGGGAGCAAACCTATTAAGTAGCTGACAAAAAGGGAAGATATTCTTAATTTTGTCTTTGTAGGGTGCTTTGAGGTAGGGTTCATACAACAGGGCATCCAAATCCTGAGTTTTGAACCACTTTTCACCTACATTAGGTATCCGTGTTGCTGTTGCAATAATCTCTGTAGAAATGGTGAATGTCACCCCTGCAATGGTGACTTGGTCTTTTTGTAGGTTTGTGATGAAGATCCTGGTCAAATTTGGATGGCTCTGCACTCTTTGGACCATTTCACAAAATTCAAAACAACTTACATGCTGGAAGCATTTGACTGCTAAGGGTGATGACATCAATTCCTTGGTGTCTGATGGGTCAAGCCTTAAGATTCTCCTTGCTTTGTTGTAGGTGTTTCTCTCTTTCTCCATGGTGTTTGTCTCTTTCTCCATGATGATTCTCTCTTCCTCCATGATGTTTAGTTTGCATGAAACTCTAGGGGAGAAGGGGAAGGAAGAGGGAATGGGATGATGGGGTTAGGGAATTCGGATAGGTGTGGGAAAATTTAGGGAAGGGTTTAAGGGAGTTAGGAACCTTAGGGAAGTGATGGGGGGTTAAAATGACAAGGGGGATGAGCTAGGGAATTTAATTACAGGGATATAGTCTAGCTGCCTAGAAAATCACAGCATAGGGGTTAGGGTTTTAGGTAATATGATTTAGGAATGGGGAATGAAGGGATGTGAGGATTGTGGGGGATATTTAAGAGTGTGAGGGAGGTGAAAGGGTCTAGGGGAAAGCAAATTTAGCTTTCATACTTGAAAAATAGGGTTTATCCACTAAAAGAAAACATGGAGACAAATGGAGGCTTTTCACCACAAAAGGAATGAAATTGATGTTAATAGGAGATGTTGAAGACCTGAACTTACTTGTAATATTTGAGGAAACCTTTAGTTGCCTCTCTGAACCCTTGTAAACAAATTTTATGGCTATCGCTGCTTCATTGAGAAAGCGCAGCGTCTTTGAGAAAAGTGCAGCGAGTTCTGCAAAAAGCACAATGTCTTTGGAAAAAGCGCAACGTGCTCTCCTGAAAAGTGTAGCGTCTTTGGAAAAAGCGTAGTGTGCTCTCTTGAAAAGCGCAACAATGGACCAGAAACTCGATTTTTTAAGCAAAAACTTGATTTTTGAGTTGGGCAAGTTGAGAGCTCGATGTTGAGGAGTGAGAATGAATGTATATTGGTCTTTTAGGGCCTTTTGCACTTGGAGAAAAATCATTAAATGAACATGGACCCACATTTCCTTTTTCAAAATCAACCTTTCATTTGCTTTTTTCTTTTAACCTTGAACTTGATCTTTGAACTTTGAACTTTTGGTGTCTTTGGAACATTGAATTTCTTCTTGGAACTTTGAACATTTGCCGGTGGAACTTGAGCATTTGCAGCTACTTGGAACTCTGAAGTACTTATTACAAATTAAGAACATAAAATTACATTTTTCTTTGAAATCAAATTTATTGATGAAATTACTTGATTGTCACTCCTTCCCTTGCTGGACTTTATGGATGGAATGATGATTTGATGACCTTGGAACCGTAAAGACCTAATGGAGACTCTGGACTGAATGAAACCATGATAAAAATGACTGTAATGATGATGACAACTTATGAATGATGGTACACTCAGCTGAGAGGTGAAAAGAGCCAGCTACTAGTAAAATTTTGGAAGGAGTAAAATCAGACCTAGATCTACATCCAGTGACCAAATTTTTGCATGATGACCTAATGGAATGACAAAAATTTGATAATGGAATCCTAATAAGACATGATAAGAGTCCATTTGATCACTGGTGGAAGGATGCAAAAACTGACACTAACATTGGCTCCAGGAGGGGATGAGAGCTCCTTGGAGGTGTCAAGAACACTGTAGACCAAGTAGCCTAACCATTGGGCATGGAGTCAAAAGCTAAAAATGAAACTGAATACTGAAAACTTGATATAATAAACTTGACTCAAAACTAGACTGACTTGACTTTAACTAAACTTTGAAAACAACATAAAACTAGTGAAACTTTATGGCCTTCACCTCGGGCTCCAAGCTCCGATGATTCTCCGCTTCACACTTTGCAGAAAATTAAACTGATATATACAACAGAATTGGGAAATTTTTAGAAATTTGCATCAGAAAAGATAATGCTTAAGGAGCCTACCATTGACTGGTCCTCCTAAGCAATCTTCTCCATCCATCTCTTTCAATAAGAAAGCTTGCTGTCTACGATAGGCTGAAATCTTGTATGGTCCTTTCCACATGTTCTCAAATTATTTGTGCTTCCCTTTTTCCTTGTTTCTAGCATCCCAACGGAGGACCACATCTCCAATCTTGAAATCATCTGCCTTTGTCATGCCATCAGATACTTTCTTTATCTTTTCATGAAGCTTTGAGGTGTTCTGAAAGACTTCATCTCTTGTTTGCTAAAGATGGATCATCTGATTGATCCTGCGATGTACATCATTTTCTTCACTTCTGCTTCTTGTAACAACTTCATAACCGAGATTGCAAGTGATGTAGGAAAAACAGTATGTACACCATATACCAACTGAAAAGGGGACACTCCTATTGATTTCTTACTACTCACCTTGTCCGCTCACAAAGCATTGACAAGCTTTTTGTGTAAATTCTTCTTGCTTGCCTCCAAAATCTTCTTTATGATATTAATCAAAGATTTATTAGAATATTTTGCTAATCTATTACCTTGTGGATAATACGCGGTTGAGTGTCCCGATTTGATGTTGTACTTGTCACAAAACTCAACCATTTTCTTCAACTTGAATGCATCCGCATTGTCTGCAATGATCTTATGAGGACAGCCAAAATGAGACAAAATGTTAGTCTCCAAAAACTTAATAATCACTAAATTTGTTGCTTGCCTTGTTGGGATCACTTCGATATATTTGGTGAAGTAGTCGGTGGCTGTTAAGATCCATTTATGCTGTGTAGATGACGTAGGGTGAATCTCTTCGATAAAGTCAAGGCCCCACTGTTGAAAAGGTGCTTGCATGGAAATAGGTTGCAAAGGTAATGGAAGAATTTTTCTTTTACCTTGAAATACCTGACACTCATGGCAACTCATCACTATTTTATATAAATGTGCAAAAGGAGTTGGCCAATGATATCCAGCCCTTAACGCCTTATTAGCCGTGGTTTTCAAAAATAGGTGGCCTCCACAATCTCCCTTATGGAAATCATTCATTACTTCTTTGGATTTATATTCTACTAAACAGTTTAGCAAAATACCTCCTAGGTCTTTCCAATAAAGAGCGTTGTCCAAAATGCAGTATTTGGAAGCCTTCAACTTCAATGAACTTTTTACCCTTACTCTTAGACATGCTTGGAGGAGGATTTAGGTGCTGAAGAACATATATGATATCGGAATACCAAGGAGAAGAAAGAAAAATATCAGATACCTGTATAAGAGAGCCATCCTCTTCTTTATCGGACAAAACTGAAATGAGGTCGATATATAGAGCATGTAAATTTGATTCAACGATGAGCTTGGCTAATCCATGACCTTTGATCAGCTTTGTGGGCTTGATCTTGAGGTCATACTCTAACATTGTTGCTATCCCCTTCCCTCTTCTACATTCTGGATCAGTCTGCATAAGAACATCCTTTACTCCTGCATTGGGAATATAAGCTAGAATATTTGAATGGAGGATATATACACGGAAGTCCTTCAATGCCTTTACCAAGGCCAAGGCTTGCTTCTTGATGGTATTGTATCTGAGTGCTGCATCCCTGATGGTACGACTGAAGAATGCAGTGGGTTTCTCGGTCTTATCCTTCTTTTGCATCAAAACCGTAGCTTAGGTATGCTCAGAGGAAAATGAGAATATGATAAAATCAATGGAGTAATCGGGGTTGATTAAAACAGGGGTTGTAGTTAAGGAAAACTGCACTGAGTTAAAAGACTTTTTGGCATCCTCGGACCAATTTACCTCATTTTCTTTCTTTAGCATGTTGGTCATTTCTCGAAGGTGCTCAACCAGATTTGGAATAAATCTCCTTAAGAAGTCCATCTTACCATTGAAAGCTTGGATTTCTTTCTTACTACGCGGAAATTCAATTTGCTGAATAGCCTCAACTCGAGAAAGGTCAATCCGGATACCATCCTTGGAGATGATGTGACCGAGAAGCTTGCCCTCCTCCATGGCAAAAAGACTCCTTTTGGATTAAGAGAAATTCTGAATTTCTTGCATTTCTGAAATACAATTCTTAAGTGATACAAGTGTTCATCATCAGAATGAGAGAAAACTATTAAATCATCAAGATATACAACTAATAAAGCATCTTTCTCATCTGCAAATGCTATGTTCATCACCTGTTGAAAGGTGGCCCCTGCATTCTTGATTCTGAATGGCATCTTAGCATACTTAAATGTGCCCCAAGGTGTTGTGAAGGTAGTTTTGTCTTGGTCCTGCTCATGCACTAAAATCTGATTGTATCCCGAATATCCATCAAGAAGCAACATTCGAGAAGCCCCAACCACTCTCGGTAGGATATGATCCATTTTGGGAAGGGGATAATTATCCTTAAGACACAGGTTGTTTAAGTTTCTGAAATCAATGAAAAGCCTGATTTCTCCAGTTTTCTTTCTTACAGGAACTAGATTTGATATCCAATCAGAAAATCTGATGGGAACAATGATGCAAGACTTATAAAGTCTGTTCACTTCCTTATCTATCAATGGCAACAACCTCGGGTTGATTCTTCTTAGCTTTTGTCTGATGGGCTTTTGGTCAGGCTTGATTGGAATGGTATGCTGAATGATATTCTTATCATAAACTTTCAAGTCTGCATAATCCCAAGAAAATACATCAGAAAATTCAGACAATAAAGTAGTGTGCTTGTCTTTTACCTCAGGAGATAAAGACTTGGATAGTTTGACCATCTTAGGCTTGTCCGTTGTTTCGATGTTCACATCCTCCACACCTTTCTCAGTGGGAACCAAGGTTGGCTACCTAGCAACATCATCCTGATCAAACAACTCTTCCAAAGGTATGGGACCTTTTGGAATATTGTTATCCTTCAACTGTAATACATCAACTTGAGTGGTTTCGATGACTTGATCATCCTTGTCTTAAACTTCATAAATAAAAGAATTCTCAAATTCACTTGCATTTTGCAGAAAATTGTTTACCTGTTTGTCATCCCAAAACACTTTCCAATATCGCAAGTTTTCAGGAACAGTCGGCTGATGTTTAACATGGATTTCAAACTTCTTATTGGAAAATATGGGAATCTTGAAATTACCTGTTGCTGTAGCAGGCGAATCTGCCATAAGATTCTGACTTCTCGGCACTACTGACAATGTATATTTGGGAAGCATCTTTAGGATATTTTGTACAACATTTCTATATGCTCTCATTCATGGATGTTTAGCATGGTATTCCCCTTTTACCTGTTTAATCACAAACTCAGAGTTTCCATAAACTAAAATTCTTCTTGTGCCCAACTCTTTCAGGATTTTGAGGCCGATGATCAATGTCTCATATTTAGCCTCATTGTTAGAACAATAAAAATCCAACTTATATGAACATAATCTTACACTTTTTGGAACTTTACATGGTTGATGAAGAGGACTACGGATCCAAATTCTGATTCCTGCCACGTCTTTCCCCAAGGCACCATCAAAATCCATGGTCCAAAGACCATTTTCATCATCTAGATGTTGGAAATATGAATTCTATTCTGTCTCATATTTTTGGGCCACTTCTTCAATCTGTTCTGAACTTTTCTCTACCTTATCTGATGACTGCTCTAAAGAACTAGGCAAATTGCCTTTTCCCTCATCTAAAATTGCTCTAACACTACTGGAAATTTCTGGAATATCTTCTACTTCTATGAGCTGACCATCTACATCATTCAAACCGCTATCATTAAAAAAAATAAATGATTCAAGATCTATATGTGCAACATTAATTGGATGATTGTTGGGTTTCTCTTTGCTGGTAATCATGTATTTCATCTTCGTTTTCGGGTACAACTTCCTCAATTGTCCGAAAACCAAGATGGTGGCATAAGAGAAATCTAGTTGCAAAGTGCCTTTCAACTTCGCTCCCCAAGATCTTGACAGTAACGTACCAAACCGTGGTGGTATGTCAGCTACCACCACATCCATCAAGACATTCTTTGCTGGAATTTTTTCAAGGGAAACTACCAAATCCTTTATGAGACCAAGACAACGAACTCTACCAGAATCAAAGGAATACAAATCATGGTAAGGACGAGTTATATCTAGGCCCAATTTCTCCATAATGGATTTCGGCATCAAATTATGGGAAGCTCCAGAGTTGGGCATGGCATTGTGAAGGATACATTGATGAATTCTCAGACTCGGATAGAATGGGGAAACTTCACTATCCTCTAATTGGCCATCTATGGCTGGACCAAAAATGAGTTCAGGTTGGTCATCTTCGACATTTACCAGATCAGATAAAGGTTCTACTTTCAACATTTTGGCCACATGAGATTTATATTGATTGTTTTTGACAAGTTTAGTTAAAGGGATAGAAACTTTTAACTTAGATATTTCAGTTTCTAAGCTAAAAGGAATGGACTTGTATACCTCTTTAATGGTGGTGTCCCTTTTGTCGGGCTGATCCTTTGGTGTAGTTTCCTTCTTCTGACTATCTTTTTCTTTGCTCAGTGTGTTTGTAGATGGTTGATTAACTTTGCTCTGATTTGCAGCTGCAGGCTCCTTTCCTTTGTTCTGATTACCTTGAGGATTTTTCTTGGTTGAGTGTCTTTTTGTTGGGATGCCCGCTTCTAAATAGGATTGTGTGGGACATCTCTACTTCTCAATGAGTATTTCCTCTGCTGCGAGCTGAGTGCATTCAAATATCCTCGTTGATAATCATCATACGCAACCTCCAACTCATGATCATTGGCTAGTATGTAATCTTCATGCTTAGGCACATCTGTCTTCTGAACATATTCTTCATTTTCTGTCAAAAATATGAGTTGGCCATCTGCTGTAAAAAAGTGATTTTCTTCCACAATCTGATCTTATTCTTCTTCCTCAACTCCTTGAGCATAATTTCGTTGCAAGGGTGTCCAAATCTGTTGTTGTTGTGCTGGTTGCTTAGGAGCCCTTTGTTCTCTTTGTTTGATCTTGAACTGAGGCTGCTGCTGCTACTGTCCTTTGAAGTTAGGATTTCTAACCTGTCCTTCCGGTTGTCTTTCGGTAATGGACATTCTGTCAACCATTATTTCTACTGTCCTTATCAAAGAGTCCAATTTTCCCTCAGAGGATGAGGATGCTTCTTCTTTTATGGTTACTTTTCTCTCATCCTTCATTTTTGACTTTTTAATGGACAAATTTGCTTCCACACTGACTGCATTCCTTTGCATATCTTCTAGTGTTGCAGGATTTCTCTCTCGGAGTTGGTATGCCATGTCCGGATCAAAGGCATCCAGATAATGAAATAGAGCCAAACCTGGAGGAGGTTTGATCTCATTTGGAATTGAATTGTACACTCGATTGAAATGAGCAGTTAAATCCTGAACTGATTCATTTGGATTCCTTTTCAGGTTGTCATACTCAGAAAGAATCTGCAAGGGGTTCTTCTTCACCACCCATCGGGCTATGAATGCATTAATCAGATGGTCTGGACTGGCTATATAATTTGTAGTCAAAGATCTAAACCAAGTTTTAACATCTCCGGAAAAGCTTTGAACTATGATTCTCATCTTGGCATCATCAACATCTATTTCTTCCAGGTCAATGAAATCAATGACTTTGACTAAGTGTTGTTTTGCACTGATTTAAGAATTCTCATCAAAGAGAGGGAGTCTCTGACCATAGCCTTGCGGTAAGGCATTGAGTTGAGCAGGTAGAATTAGGGGTGAAAATCTGGCCATGAATCCTACTGAGTGAAGTCCAGGAGTAACAATGGAAGGAGTTGATTGAACAGGTAATGAAGTAGATTTTCATTACATATCAAAAGCTCAGATTTTGGAGTTCCAGAAGTCAAAATGTGATGTAGAGGCCATTATATTTCCAACCCCATCGAGTTTTCTTTTAGAGGCTCCCAGAAAAAACGCAACGTGGCCCATGCTGCGATTTTTGCAGGCCGACTATGCAAAAAACTGATAAATTTTGACCAAAATGCCAAAAACTCTCAAAATTTCTGAATGAGGTCCTGATGAAGTGTGTCATTGTTAAATTTTGGCAACTAGGTCCAAACTTTGGGTTGTGCTGCTCAGATGGCGATCCCAATATTTTTATTCGATTCCTCTTTCGAAGAGGTGTAAGATTGATATAAAGATCATCTAGATCAGATGAGCAGAACATGTACTTTGAATTTATTCCACTTATGTGCTAGGTCGGCCTGAAATATAATATAGACTTAAATGTCTTAAAGGATGTGTCACACATCCCCACAGATGATTATAAATAGGAGAGTTTTGAAGATCATTTGATACATGCACATTGTGTGGAGGAATTATCTTCTTGGTGCATCTGTGTTAGGGCCTTCTCATGAAGCTGGATTAAGGGCTTCTTGATGCAGCGTGTTAGGGCTGTGTGGGACACGCTTGGCTGAATGACCTATTGGAGACTTTTCTGGTTGAAGCATCCCACTGATCGTTGTAATGCCATCATTCTTCTTCTCTCTTCTATTGTTGGCTTGTCTTCCATCGATCGTTCTATTTGTTCTATCTACTTCAATAATTTTGTGCCATACTCTGAAATGGCATAGAACATGTTCAGAAAATTAACATGGTATCAGAGCATAGGAGAAGACAATGCCCAATGTAGTGTATAGAAGGAAGCTTGTGAGAAAGAGGATAGGCATCTTTGTCTTGAGGTCACAGCAGATAACACGCTTTAGCAAGGAAGTAAGGCTAGGTTGAAGCCTGTTTATGATTGTTTGAGGTACGGGTCTCTTATGCTGATGGCCGCATTAAATGCTGAAGCTGTGTTATGGTGATTCCTCCCTAAATCTGGCATATCACAGCCCTGAAGAAATCACAGGAACATCGTAGTTTGTTTTGGTAATAAAAGAAGCCGTAAGTGGATACATCTCAAAGGAGGTTGAAATGTATTCCATGTGGAGACCGAGCTTGAAGGAAGCAGACATCTGCGTTCGAGTGGCCAACTCAATGCTCAACGAATAAGCTTCCTGTTCTCATTTGCATAATCTTGATTGCTGTAGATAGCTAGCCATGAAATGAGGAAGGAAGGAATTCACTGATCCCATTCCCACATCGATGGGTCGGTTAATTCATTCCAGTCATCTCGACAGCCGGCGGGGCGGGCATTAAAAAAAAAAAAAATTTCTCTCCATGGCACATGCTCAGTCCCATGATTCCCTCGCCCCTCAGACGAGAGGGGTTTGGATATGAGGGATAGGTGTTTGGCCAGGCATCTGAGGCGAAGAGTGTATCACCCAGGTCGATCATTATGATTTGTTTCGATCGACGGGACCCCACTACAATTGAAAGGTTGAGCACACGACACGAATGGAAAATTATATGAACAGAGGTGGATATGAGTCGAGGAAAGTCGAGCTAGGCGGAATTATTATCAAAAAGAAAAAAAAACTGTATTTATATTTTCGTGGAGGCAAAAACATTCGAGCTAAGGGAATTCCGGTCAGATCAGCCGCGTGTCAAAGGGAATTCAACCAAGGCGCAGGCAACATCTGTGATTAGGCTGTCGGCTAAGTCAATTCAACGTCGACTGAAGATTTATTGACCCGGCGTGAGTTTCCATGAACTCTGTTGAAATTTGGTACCGGAGGACAGGTGGTTCCCTAAGGCTTTGATCTTTGGCCTAGGGAAAAGTGTCCAAAAGAATTTAATTTTTCTCCTAAAGTAACTTTATAATTTTTTATAAAGTTAAATCTAATTTAAAAGTGACTTTAGTGATAAAGTTACTAAAGTGACTTTATAAAGTTATAAAGTCAAATCTAATTTTAAAGTGACTTTAAGTGATAAAGTTACTAAAGTTAAAGTGACTTTAAATAAAGTCAATATAAAATTAGAAAGGAAAAAGTGACTTTGGAAATAAAAGACTAAGTGGGTCTTTATTAAAATGGGGTGAATTAAAAAATAGAAAGTGAGATTTAAATGAGCATTTAATCTCAGCCCTAGATCTCAATCTATCTCAGCCATTGGATTTAGGGATTCCCCAAAAGTCACTTAGGGTTGGGTTAAAGGAGAAGGTCATTCATTCTTTCATGGTGATTAGGAGAAGGAAGGCAAGAGAGCAAAGGAGATTACGGGCGTTGAGGAGAAGAGGCGTGACAGCACATTCAAGCTGACATTTGACAAGACATTTCAGCGAGACAAGTCACAGTTGTAAAGCGGACTGATTTTTGCAGTTTCCTAGGCGAGGAGGCCGTGCAATGAGCCGTATAAATGGGAGCCATCACAATGAGCCGATACAATGAACAAATACAATGAGCCGTACGACAATATCTGATGATGTTGTACAGAAATCGATAAGAGCGACTAGAAGTTGTCTTAGTACAAGCGAAGTTTGAGCGTTTTGGCAAGATTTTTCGAGGTTAAATGCAATGACATTTATTGATGTTTTTGGCACGATTTCAAGGTGGCCGTCTGCAATTGCCATTTATTGATTTACGGGCACGCAAATCGAAAATCAAGTACGACATTTATTCTTTGTTCTGTTCTTTATTTGTGCGTTTTCCGGCGGTGGTTAAGCACGGAAAACGAGATAAGTTGTAAAAGTTTACTTGCTGATTTTTTGCTGAATATTTCTCTCACTGTAAAAAGCATTTTTCCAGAAATAAGGAGGAGCTTTCGAACTGGTTTTCCCCAAGAGTTGTAGGGGTTTTTCCAGGGTCACCTTGACCAAAAATACTGAGTTATGATGTGTTGAATGACTGTTTGTTACTGCTGTTATTTTATTTCTGCATTTTCAGCATTCTGAAAAATTTCGAGAATTTGTGTTTTCAGCAAATTTATTTTCCAGTTTATTAAATGTATGGATATGGGAAAGGGCATTTAATTATTTTGGAGTAATAAGGTGAA
Source organism: Pinus albicaulis (assembly GCA_034641835.2). Taxonomy (NCBI): domain Eukaryota; kingdom Viridiplantae; phylum Streptophyta; class Pinopsida; order Pinales; family Pinaceae; genus Pinus; species Pinus albicaulis. The sequence goes on from CM076578.1 coordinate 520,583,735, forward strand.
AACTGAAAACAAAAAATTAGGAAATGAGGAATTTTCTACATGTGGTATCGAGCTTAGTCTTTGAAACGATTTGGAGACTTGCAGGAGAAAATTACAGGCTGTGATTTTTCACTCGAGAAAATCGACCAAGCTGATTTTCTATAAGCATTGATTTTATCTTTACCACGGGCGGTGCTATTTTTCAATTTGGGACAGCGGGGATGTCTCTTTGGGACCGAGGGTGGAGGATAGGTTGGATGGGCATTCCAATTACAGCATTTGGAAGGAGAGAATGCAGAGTATCTTTGAGGAGGCAGAAGTCTGGGACATTATGGTGCATACCACACAGAACCCTATGAATGTGCCTACTGATGCTACTCAGTTGGCAGCATATAATAAAAAGAACAACAAGGGTAAGAGGTTGATTCTAGACGGAATCAAAGACCATTGCATTCCTCATGTGAGAGGGAAGAGAAATGCTCATGAGATGTGGACAGCATTGTCCAATCTCTACCAAAGTACCAATGAGAACCGGAAAATGGTCCTGAAGGAGAAGATGAAGACCATTAAGATGGGCAATGATAGTGCAGTTGGATATCTCACTAAGATTACTAATGTGAGAGATGAGTTGGCAGCGATTGGAGAGGCCATTCCACCCACTGAGTTGGTGCGGATTGCAGTGAATGGCCTCCCCCGTTCATGGATGAACTTTGCTGATGGAGTTTGTGCACGTGAGACCCTTCCCCCATGGGAGAGGTTTTGGGATGATTGCATTCAGACAGAGATCAGGAAAGGTCAGCTTGGGGCAGCCAAGCCAGTTGAGCAGGATGAGGATGTAGCACTGTTGGCAGGACGCAAGAAGGGCAAAGGGAAGAAGCAGGCTTCCACAAGCAATGGTGGGGGCAAAGGCAAAGGTAAAGGTAAACGGGATAACTCACAGAAGGACTATTCCAAAGTGAAGTGTTGGAATTGTCAGAAGATGGGACACTATGCAGTTGTGTGTCCGGAGAAGAAGAAGAAGAAGGGGAAGAACCAGAGCATGGCAGCTTCAGCAGAGGTTGAGGACTTTGCAGATCGCTTTGACCGGGAGTTTGGGTTCATTGCGTGTGAGTCTTCTAGTGCGGGATTATCTGCCATAGAGGTTCAGAGGGAGCATGCATTTCCCTCGATTAGCGGAGCATCTTCAGGTATCTGGTATGTGGACAGTGGGGCTTCACGTCACATGACAGGAGTCCGTGAGTACTTCTCAGAGCTTTCAGAGAGTGGCACTGATGTAGAGGTAGTACTCGTTGATGACAGAGTTGTTAGAGCAGTCGGTGTGGGAACATTGACATTTCAGAGGGAGTCTAAACCTCCCTTGAAGGTGTCAGATGTTCTTTATGTGCCAGGGATGAGGAAGAACCTCATATCCGTCTCAGCTTTGGAGGACAGAGGATATGAGATACTATTCAGGGGAGGACGGGTGTTGATGTATCCCAGGGGGCACTCATTTGATTCGCGAGAGTGATAGGTGTGCCATGCAAAGGTGTACAAGTTTGCTTCGATCCTTTGGCATGGTAAATGCGACAATGAAGAGCTAGCGATTCGACGTGCATGGTTGTACTTGCGGGGATGGGGCACATGTATCATGGAGCCTTGAGGACTTTGCGGAGATCACTACAGGGTGTGCAGTTTGATGCCAGTCACTTTGATACTTGCAGAGGATGTGCGATGGGCAAGTTTTCCAAATCCCCTTTTCCCAGCAGTGACAGCAGAGCGACTGGGATACTTGATTTGATTCATTCCGATGTGAGCGGTCGGATGTCTCATGTTCCCTTGAGTGGATATGAGTACTATGTGTTATTCATTGATGATCACTCCAGGAGGACCTGGATTTATTTCTTGAAGACCAAGAGTGAGGTCTTCAAGCGGTTTCAGGAGTTCAGAGCTCTTGTGGAGACACGGACAGGTCGGAAGATCAAGTCCCTGAGGTCGGACAATGGAGGAGAGTACACCCTTGGAGAGTTTGTTGACTATTGTGCGGAGGCAGGCATTAGGAGGGAGCTCACTGTTCCTTACAACCCCCAGCAGAACGGGGTTGCGGAGAGGAAGAACAGATCCATCGGAGGGGCTGCCAAAGCCATGTTACATGATCGGGGGTTGCCATTGTTTTTGTGGGCAGAGGCCTGCAACATATTTTGTTTACTTGCAGAACAGGAGTCCGCATCGTGCCTTGGGGCACATGGCTCCGGAGGAGGCTTTTTCTGGGAAGAAGCCTGATATGGGTCATCTTCGTATCTTTGGGTGCATGACATACTCCTACATACCCAAGGAGAAGAGGACCAAACTAGAGCCCACCGCAGAGAAGGGTATCTTTGTGGGCTACGGTGAGACCTCCAAGGCCTTTCGGATTTACATTCCTGCACAGAGGAAAGTTGTTGTCAGGCGGGATGTGAAGTTCGAGGAGGACGGGGCCTTTAGGAGGTCACGGGAGTTGGGGTATCTGGCGGATCGGCCAGGACCCTCGGCGGCAGTTGAGTCAGTCGAGATCAGGTGGGCGGGCCAGGAGGACCAGTATTCCCATCTATAGCGATAATAGAGTCAAGGCGGTGGGGAGTGCAGCTGTGAGGGGTGGGAGGTCGTCCACTATGAGCATGCGAGCTTGATCCAGCGATGGAATGAGTTCTGCAGTACCTCAGCATCTACAGGTTCAGGTGCAGGCAGGAGGACAGCAGACAGACAGTCAGGAGTTCAGGCTCCTGATGTTGAGGAGGAGGAGTTTTATTCTCCGGCGGGAGAAGTGCACTCGGGGAAGAGGAAGCCCAAGTGGCTTCAGGACACCTTGAGAGATGCCACATCTGTTGCTGAGCCTAAGAGGCCGGTCAGAGAGAGCAGACCACCTGAGAGGTTTTGTAGCTATATGGAAATGGCTACCAGCATCCTTGACTCTGAGCCTTCTAGCTATGAGGAGGCAGCTAGCCAGCAGGTCTGGAGAGAGGCCATGCAGGAGGAGTATTCTTCTATCATGAAGAATGATGTTTGGGAGGTGGTGGCGAGGCCTGAGGGCAAATCCGTGGTTACTTCCAGATGGCTTTACAAGGTAAAGCATGCTGCAGATGGCAGCATTGAGAAATTCAAAGCGAGGTTTGTGGCTAGAGGGTTCTCCCAGGTAGAGGGAGTTGATTATGAGGAGACCTTCGCTCCAGTGGCTCGATATACTTCGATCCACTCCATTATATCGATAACAGCAGAGATGGGTTGGAAGATCCACCAGATGGATGTGAAGACCGCATTTCTCAATGGCTTCATACAGGAGGAGGTGTACATTGAGCAGCCACGGGGCTTTGAGGTGCATGGGAAGGAGTCCCATGTGTGCAGACTGAAGAAGGCCCTTTATGGCCTGAAGCAAGCTCCCAGAGCTTGGTACTCCAGGATAGATACTTACTTGCAGAAGATGTGTTTCACAAAGAGTGAGGCAGATCCGAACCTTTACTATATTGTGATAGGTGAGGAGCCTCTCATTCTGGTGCTGTATGTGGATGACTTACTCATTACAGGTGCAGAGAGACTCATAGAGCACTGCAAGAGAGATCTTGCGGCGGAGTTTGAGATGAAGGACATCGGCTTGATGCATTACTTTTTGGGTTTGGAGGTGTGGCAGGAGGAGGGGCATTTCTTCCTGGGACAGGGGAAGTATATTGTGGACATCCTTGGGAGATTCCACATGGAGGATTGTAGACCCATGTCGACACCGATGATCACCAACTGGAAGAAGCTTCATGCTTCGGATTCCGAGTTGGTGGATCCCACATTGTACAGACAGCTGATTGGTTCCTTGATGTATTTGGTCAACACTAGACCAGATATTTGTTTTGCAGTCAACACGATGAGTCAGTTTATGTGTGAGCCTAGGAAGGTTCATTGGGTGGCTGCAAAACACATTTTGCGGTACTTGCAGGGGATAGTGGATTATGGTCTGGACTACAGGCAGGGGGATGGAGTGAGATTGGCAGGTTACACTGATTCTGATTGGGCAGGTTGTGCTTCTGATAGGAAGAGCACTTCAGGGTGCTGTTTTGGGTTGGGTTCGGCGGTTGTGTCATGGTTCAGCCGAAAGCAGCAGTCAGTAGCATTGAGTTCAGCGGAAGCAGAGTATATGGCAGCCAGTCTAGCTAGTTGTGAGGCCATCTGGCTTCGCAAGATGTTGTTTGGCTTATTTGGTCAACCGTTGAGACCTTCAGTGATTTACTGTGATAATCAGAGTTGCATTAAACTCACGAAGAATCCAGTATTTCATGACAGGTCAAAGCATATCGGGATCAAATATCATTTCATCAGAGACTATGTTCAGAAGGGAGCTGTGAAGCTTGAGTATATTCCCACTGATGAGCAGGTTGCAGATATTCTTACCAAAGCCTTACCACGGGGCAAGCATGTCTACTTCAGAGACAAGATGGGTGTGGTGAGGAACACCTTCCTCGGTAAGAGGGAGTGTTTAAATTTGGTACCGGAGGACAGGTGGTTCCCTAAGGCTTTGATCTTTGGCCTAGGGAAAAGTGTCCAAAAGAATTTAATTTTTCTCCTAAAGTGACTTTATAATTTTTATAAAGTCAAATCTAATTTAAAAGTGACTTAAGTGATAAAGTTACTAAAGTGACTTTATAAAGTTATAAAATCAAATCTAATTTAAAAGTGACTTTAAGTGATAAAGTTACTAAAGTCTAATTTTAAAGTGACTTTTAATAAAGTCAATATAAAATTAGAAAGGAAAAAGTGACTTTGGAAATAAATGACTAAGTGGGTCTTTATTAAAGTGGGGTGAATTAAAAAATAGAAAGTGAGATTTAAATGAGCATTTAATCTCAGCCCTAGATCTCAATCTATCTCAACCATTGGATTTAGGGATTCCCCAAAAGTCACTTAGGGTTAGGTTAAAGGAGAAAAAGGAGGAAAATGTCATTCATTCTTTCATGAGCAGATTGGGAGAAGGAGAGCAAGAGAGCAAGGGAGATTTCTGGGCAGTGAGGAGAAGGAGGCAGCAGCTTGGCACATTCAAAGCGACATTTCGCGAACAAGTGCGGCAGATTTAAGCGAATAGCGGGCTGATTTTTGCACGGTTTCTAAACGAGGAGGTCGTACGACGAGAGCGTAACAGCAGGCCGTACGACAGCCGTACAACACTATTTGTACAGTACGAGCGGTAAGAACATGCCGTACGACTGAGTTTTGCGAGCGTTTTTGGCACGATTTTCGGAGTCCGTACAATGACATTTATTGATGTTTGTACAATGATTTCAAGGTGGCATGCGTTGCATTTATTGCAGATTTACAGGCGCAAATCGAGAAATCCGTACAGCATTTATTGCTGTTCCTGTTTTGTTGTTTGTGCATTTTCCGAGGCGGTGGTTAAGCACGGAAAAAGAGATAAGTTGTAAAAGTCTGTTTGCTGATTATTTATTTTGCTGAATATTTCTATCACTGTAAAAAGCATTTTTCGAGAAATAAGAAGGAGCTTTCGAACTGGTTTTCCCCAAGAGTTGTAGGGGGTTTTTCCAGGGTCACCTTGACCAAAAATTACTGAGTTATGATGTGTTGAATGACTGTTTGTTACTGCTGTTATTTATTTCTGCATTTTCAGCATTAAGAAAAATTTCCAGAATTTGTGTTTTCAGCAAAATTTATTTTCCAGTTTATTAAATGTATGGATATGGGAAAGGGCATTTAATTATTTTGGAGTAATAAGGTGAAAACTGAAAACCGGGGTGGGAAACAGAATTTTCTACAAACTCTCTGTATCGAAATCAAACTTCCTGTTGTAAAAATGGGTGCATAATTCAAGTTTGAGGCTGTTGATGGATCCAATAGTTGTTGTGCTAGGTCGTAGGCCATAGCCAGCAACTGGGTCTCTCCTTATGCTGTGTTGGACTGCCTTGAACTTACGTAGCGTGACATTCTTCTTTCGCTATAGGTGACAGCATGGTGAGAAGAACTGCTCAAGGGCTGTTCCTAGAGCAGATTGCTGGACTGCTTAGACCGCAGCTAGGAGACGGATGTAACAATGTAATGGTGTGCGCTCGAATACAGTTGTGCGTTATTCCTTTCAGTGAGCGTATGGAAATTTGCAGTAGTGCGCATCGAAAGTTTACGCATAGTTTGGGATATAATTCCATTACGTGAGAAAGTCGGGTGTGGTATCCATCCACGTTTGTCAGCAGGCCCACATGAGTACCACGGAGAACAGGGATTGCACTTCCACACCATTCTTAATTACTGAGACATAATTTCTTTACGCCAGAATTGTCGGCTTCTACATACGCCAAAGGTGAATCAACAAAAGCTTGTTCCAGGCCAAAAGTCCTTGAGACAACTTCAGCACTTTTGCATTTAGAGCGGCGTATGGTCCAGGTTCTTATACCCATCAATTCTCCATATTTTGGTTGTGACTTATAACTGAATGTTATGCATTTTATGGGTTTATATGTTCATGACTGTCATATCAACCTCTTATCCGAAAGCACCAAACATTACATTGTTAGCCTCTATGTAATGATGTTAAAACCATTCATGAGTTGATTCATAACCTTGATTGAGTTTGAGCATTGTTATGTTGTTTCCATAGAAAGTCCATGGCTACTATCATCATTGTCAAACCATGCTGGTGTCAAATCATTCGTGAAAATCAGAAACAGTGAAGAAGGACATTTGACCCTCTCTTAAAACGGACTAAGGGTTGTCTTATTCCTGTGAAAAGGTCAGTAGGTATTGTAGACTTGCAATTAAGGGAGAATTAAGCCGATCCGTGATAGTTCAAAAGTGAAGCAGCTATAATTGAATGATTAGCCTTAAGTCTTTGAAGACTAGACATGGAAGTTTGCACGTTTATCAGTAATAATCATTTATGTGCCTGTGGCATCTGTGGGTGAGAATTATCAAATCATTCGGAAGCATTAATGTCTTCCAGCAAACAGAGAATAAGTGATACATCATTCAGCAATGCACCTGAAGATATCATCCCCGGTTGTGTACAGTTCCAAAACCTAAAGAAATTGCAAACTCACCTGGAGTTCTTATTTTGAGAAACCATTAAGATCAAGATTCCAAGGACAAATGATGGCACCTGCAGAAATTCTGGGATTAAGAGGGAGACCTCTATCTGTCTATACTCCTAAGCAAATGGACTGCTGGAAGGATGAATAAGACCATGGAAGAAGCTACCCGATCAAGGATTGCTGGAAGCTTCTACGGTGAGAAGCTGCAATCTCTGTTGTGTACACTCAAAAGGATGCCCACATTCCCGAAGTCGTCTTCTCTAGGAATGTCTATGGGCTACAACATATCTTCAAATACATATAGGAGCTATGTGCAGATGTTTTGTGATAAATCTTCCTAGTTCTAAGGAAGACAATGCTGCAGGGACAGAAGAATGGGAAGTATCGAAGGATGGTATGATGTCTGATGTTGAAGAATCAGTGGACCCTATTAATCCATCTCCTTCTGGTAGGAAGAGACCCTCATGGCTCAGGGACACTCTCGCCGATGCTGAGAGACATATGGTCCCAAGGGGGACATTCCGGGGAATCAATAAGCATAATCAATACCAAGGGTATCTAGTAGCCATGAGCACTATTATCTGAGCCTGGAACATTTGAAGAATTCGTGAAGCATCAAGTTTGAAAGGATGCGATGCACGAAGAATACGAGTCTATCATGAAGAACGATGTCTGGGATATTGTTCCAAGACCGGTGGACAAAGCGGTTGTCACTTCGAAATGGCTCTATGAGAACAAGCATGAATCTGACGGGCATGCTGAAAAGTACAAGGCAAGACTTGTTGCCCTGGGCTTCTCTCAAAAGGAAGGCATTGTCTATTATAATATATTTTGCACCGGTGGATGGATATACGACCATCTGATCTTATTTCCCTTGCCGCTACGGAAGGATGGAGTCTCCATCTGAAAGATGTGAAGACCGCCTTTTTCATAAAGGAAGAGGTGTGTATGGAGCAACCTCTAGGGTTCAAAGTCCAGGATAGAGACTTGCATTTATACAGGTTGAAGAAAGCTCTCTATGGGTTGATGCAAGCACCCTAGGCTTGGTATGAGAGGATCAATAGCTACTTGATGAAGTTGGGCTTCACTCGAAGTAATGTTGATCAGAACCTTTCCTTCAAGGTTGATCGTGAAAAGCCTCTCACTCTGGTTCTCTATGTGGATGATCTCTTCCTGACAAGTGTTGACCCTCTCATTTAAGAGGGAGATAGCTTCCGAGTTCGAGATGAAAGACCTAGGACTGATGCATTACTCCCTAGGCTTGGAGGTATGGCAGAGACCTGGCAAGATTTTCCTATCTAAAGGAAAATATATTGTGATGTTGCTGAAAAGATTTGGTATGGTGGACTGTAAGTCCGTGTCGACACCGATGGAGCTCAACTTTAAGAAGTTGTGTGGAAATGCTGCTAGGCCAACATTGGGGAATCCTACCGAGTATCACCATCTCATAGGTACGCTGATGTTCTTAGTGAACTCTCTTCTAGACTTATGATTTGCAGTGAACGTTTTTCACTAGGTTGGTGCCGAGAATCTCTTAAAGATGTCTTCGAGGCACGATAAACCATGGGCTGAGATACACTGCCGAGAGCGGGACACTCCATGGATATTCCGATGTCGATTGAGTTGGCAGTGTGGTGGATCGCAAGAGCACATATGGATGTTGCTTCACACCTAGTTCTGCATCATCATCTTGGATGAGCAAGAAGCAGAAGACGGTAGCTTTGAGCACCGTTGAGGCCGGATACATTACTACGAGTATGGCATGTTGTGAAGCGATTCGGTTGCGAAAGCTCTTCAGTGAGTTGTTCAGCCACATGCTAGATACCACCATTATCCTTTGTGAAAACCAGAGTGGGATTTGGTTATCCGAGAATCCCGTGTTTCACGACCGATCCAAGTAGGTACCACTTTGTCTGGGACATGGTACATGGTGCCATAAGGCTCATATAGGAACTATGAGTAGGCCGCGGATATTCTCACTAAGCCCTTGGGGAAGGTCAAGTTCCTAACCTTCCGTGAGAATCTTGGAATCGTGAAATGGTTCTGTTAAATGATGAGCTGTGAGAGCTCCAGGACGATGAACTGTGAAAGCTCTAGGTCCTGTTGGACGATGAGCTCTGGGAGCTCTAGGGGGCTTTGGGGATAGCTTCTCGGACCTATAAGCAACCACAGGGCTAGGCTTGCCAAACCTTGTTGGTGTGCTTCTACCCCACTGTTGTGATAATTGAGTTGGTTCACCTCTCATTATCTGTGCCCCATATGCTTCCTACCCATTTGAGTTCCGGACTCATGGGAAGTACCTCTCATTTGGCCAGTGAGGTGGGAAAAGCTAGAGACTAGTAGCAAAGACTGATGGACGCATCAGAGATTGTCGTACTCTCTATCTAGGATGGCACGGTCCAACCACTTGATCTAGGATCAAGTCTAGAGAGGTTTCGGACCTCCAAATAACTTCAGGTCAGTGAAACTAACTTCGGGTTAGTATATGACTCTCTTGAGTCCAAGTGAGGTTTCAGACCTCCTATTGATTTCGGGTCAGATAAATCAACTTTGGGTTGGTATGTGACTCTTTGAGTCCTATAGAGGTTTCAGACCTCTGGGTTGAATCTGTCAAACGAAAATGATGTCTTTGTGACTGACTCACTTCTCTTCTAAAATAAAGAAGCCAGCAAAGCAAGTTACGGCAGGATGACGCACAATGTTTGGATTGCACTAGTGGACGGAGTTCTCCCTAGTTGAGAGGGAGTGTTAAATTTGGGAAACTAGGTCCAAAATCTGGGTTGTGCTGCTCATATGTCGATCCCAATATTTTTATTGGATTCCTCTTTCGGAGAGGTGTAAGATTGATCTAAAGATCATCTCGATTGGATGAGCAGAACATGTACTTTGAATTTATTCCACTTATATGCTAGGTCGGCCTGGAATATAATATAGACTTAAATGTCTTAAAGGACGTGTCACACAACCCCATAGATGATTATAAATAGGAGAGTTTTGAAGATCATTTGATACACACACATTGCGTGAAGGAATTATCTTCTTGGTGCATTTGTGTCAGGGTCTTCTCATGAAGCTGTATTAAGGGATTTTTGATGTAGCCTGTTAGGGTTGTGTGTGACACACTTGGCTGAATGACCTATTGGAGACTTTGCTAGTTGAAGCATCCCGCTGATCGCCGTAACGCCATCATTCTTCTTCTCTCTTCTATTGTTGGGTTGTCTTCCATCAATCGTTTTATTTGTTCTATCTACTTCAGTAATTTTGTGCCTTAATCTAAAATGGCATAGAACATGTTCAGAAAATTAACAGTCATGCTACCAAGGAGGCATCAACAAGCAAGTCAAGTTTACCCTTCTTATTTTGGCTGATTAGGGTTTCCTTGAGTTTATCCTGCAATTGCTTAACCTTGACATTACAAATCTTGTTTCTTGTATGGTAGTGGTCAGCCATGTGCCTCAACATAGGATTGTCTTTTTTGGCTTTGTGAAGGAGCCTCTCCAGGTGGATGTTTACTCTGTGAAGCCAAACTTCTCTATTTTCATTAATTTCCATGGCAATCCTTTCCTCAAAGGTGAGTTCTCCTACAAGAAGTGCCTCCTGTTGTTTTTCCTACTCCAATGCTCTTTTTAGGCCCCTTGTCCTTGGTCTTTTCCTTGTGGTTTGAGCCTCATCCTCATCAGGCTTATCATGTCTAATCATTGCTTTGCCTTTGACATCTTGCCTCTTGGATTTCAACAAGTCCATTTCCAAGAGTACTTGCTTTTTCTCCAACTGTTTGTTTTCTTGCTCAAGGAAGGAGATAACAAACTTGGAACTTGCCAAATTGTCTTGTAGCTCTCTGATTTTGGCATTTTTTTCTTTGATGACCAGGTTTAGGGTTTCCTTTTCATCTTGGGACTCCAAGTCCACATATCAATGTCATGGTAAAGGGCTTCCTTATCTTGGACAATTGTCTCCTGCTGCTTATGATATCCCTGCTTTGCTGATGTAGAAGGCAAGGCCCCTTCCACAATTTGTGTAGCAAACACTTGCCCATGTCCTCTCTGATAAGTTCTGACCTCTTTGTCCTTTTTACTCTTCTTAACTACAGCGCTACTAGATGACCTAGTTTCTTTTTTATTAGCTGATGTTGATGGTGGGATAGGTCTAGTAGGCTGATTGGGTGGTGATATGAAGACCTATTCCTCAATGAAAGTCTCCCATGCAATGTTCAGTTGTTTGAGGTGATGAAGGACAATGATATTGATGAGTGAATGATGGAAAAGACTGTTCATTTGAAGCTCATACTCTCTGTTTGTACCTTGTAGGCCATCTTGTCAATGCCCCTGTACAAATAATGGGGAATGTTGAGCAATTTCACGCTAGTGAAATGCATGAGCATCCTAATGTGGTAGTTGTACAGCCTGGAGAATCTACCCTCACAAGTAAAGTATTTCATGATGATTTTCATCATGGGAGCAAACCTATTAAGTAGCTGACCAAAAGGGAATGTTTTCTTAAAGTTGTCTTTGTAGGGTGCTTTGAGGTAGGGTTCATACAGTTGGGCATCCAAATCCTGAGTTTTGAACCACTTTTCACCTATATTAGGTATCCCTGTTGCTGCTACAATAATGGTGAATGTCACCCCTACAATGGTGACTTGGTCCTTTTGTAGGTTTGTGATGAAGATCCTAGTCAAATTTGGATGGCTCTGTACTCTTTGGACCATTTTACAAAATTCAAAACAACCTACATGCTGGAAGCATTTGACTGCTAGGGGTGATGACATCAATTCCCTGGTGTCTGATGGCTCAAGCCTTAAGATTCTCCCTCCTTTGTTGTAGGTATTTTTCTCTTCCTCCATGGTGTTTCTCTCTTTTTCATGATGTTTCTCTCTTCCTCCATGATGTTTAGTTTGCCAGAAACCCTAGGTGAGAAGGAGAAGGAAGAGAGAATGGGATTTTTGAAGACTTGAACTTAATAGTAATAGCTGAAGAAACATTTAGTTGCCCCTCAGAACCCTTGCAGACAAGTTTTATGGATGTAGTTGCTTCACTGAGAAAAGCACAGTGTCTTTGAGAAAAGCACAACGAGCTCTGCAAAAAGCGTAGTGTCTTTGGAAAAAGTGCAACGTGCTCTCCTGAAAAGCGCAACGTCTTTGGAAAAAGCGCAACGTGCTCTCGTGAAAAGTGCAACATCTTTGGAAAAAGCGCAGCGATGGACTAGAAACTCGATTTTTTGAAGCAAAAATTTGATTTTTGAGTTGGGCAAGTTGAGAGCTCGATGTTGAGGAGTGAGAATGAATGTCTTTTGGTCTTTTAGGGCCTTTTAAACTTGGAGAAAAATCACTAAATGAACATGGACCTACATTTCCTTTTTCAAAATCAACCTTTCATTTGCTTTTTGCTTTTAACCTTGAACTTGATCTTTGAACTTTGAACTTTTGGTGGCTTTGGAACACTGAATTTATTCATAGAACTTTGAAAATTTGCTGGTGGAACTTGAGCATTTGCAGCTACTTGGAACTCTGAAGTACTTATTACTTTATTGTCACTCCTTCACTTGCTGGACTTTATATATGGAATGATGATTTGATTACCTTGGAACCCTAAAGACCTAATGGAGACTCTGGATTGAATGAAACCATGATGAAAATGACTGTAATGATGATAACTTATGAATGATGGTACACTCAGCTGAGAGGTGAAATGAGACAGCAACTAGTAAAATTTTGGAAGGAGTAAAATCAGACCTAGATCTACATCCAATGACAAAAAATTTGCATGATGACCTAATGGAATGAGAAAAATTTGACAATGGGATCCTAACAAGACATGATAAGAGTCCTTTTGATCATGGGTGGCAGGATGCAAAAACTGACACTAACAATCTCTATAAGGTGTTTGACCTAGGTGGTATATACAAATCCTTTGTGGTCAATGATATCCTGTATTTTGAATACCCATATTCAAGATATTCCTTGCTTTTATGTTCTCATCCGACCATCATTTGGTGGCATTAACTTCATACCATGTTGGTCATTTATGATGTAGGTAGGTATGCAAGAGTCTTGAGATAGATCTAACAATACACATGATCTAAAGGAGCCTCTAGTTTCACTCACTTCTTTTTATTTAAAGTGGTGCTCATGTTGTAAAGGTTGTTTCACCTAGATAGACACATTTATCTTGTCCCCCAGCATGGACACCCCCTCTTATGTATTTGGCACATTTTGGCCTAGGACTCTTAGAGATGATTTTATAGTTGTTCAAGCAAATTCCTATTTCTTGAGGCAATTTCATAGTTCTCATCATAGTACACATATTCTAAGGCAATGGTCACATCATCCCGGTCACATCATCCCAGGCACATCTAAACTTATTTTGTATGCATCACCATCCTCTTGATATATCTTAAGTGTGGGTAATATTCTACATCCATGATAGTTAATTTGTTGCTTCTTGTCTTATTTAAGTACTTACATATCATAGTTTGTCTAATTCTTTGCAATTGAGGTAGTTAGGCTCATTATTCTACTCTCTCATCATTCTCACCTTGACATACATCTTTCCTTCTTCTTCTTTCATTTTTCTTTGCTTATACCTTCTTGCTACCATATTTCTTATATTTTATACTTGTAACTTTGGTTTCTGTCAATGGTTTGGCATGCGATTTTTCTTAGGATATTTTGGAATCCTTACTTATACTACGAATCATTCATTGCCATGATGGGAATTGGTCTTTTCCATTTTTTTCGTTTTGCCTCTGTTGCCCTCTCTTCACATTTCTTCTTTTCTCACCTCACTTGTGATTACTTCTTTAGGTCATTTACCTCAAGTAGGGCCCGACTCGAGATAACTTCTTCCTATATTGGACTAGTCACCATGCTCCTTCCTCCTTATCACTTAGATGGAATATTGGTATTGATTGTTGCATCTTATAGACTGCAGCTATAGGATTGTTTAATCATCTATCCAATGTATCCTTCCTCTAACCTTTTGCTTCTTGACTTTTCTAGTACTACCTAGTGTCGTCTCCTTTTTCTTTCCTCTTTCTCTGTTTATTTTTCTTCCTTTTTTCATTCTTCTTCCCTCATTATATCATCAAATACATACTCATGTTATATGTTTTTGTCTTCATTGTTGTGTCACTAGCTAAAACATCAAGGATCTCTTTTGTTTGATTAAGTATAAGTATCATATTTCTAGTTCTTCTTTCTTAGCTTCTTGCATTTTGTTTATTTAATTTATTCTTCTCACTTGACACTTTTCCCATGTAGAATGTTAAGACATCCAACTGTCATCTCACTCTCATATGGCTTGCCTTAAACTAGGTCTTGCATTCCATTTCCTTGAAATTAGATAAGTGTAGGTCTCTATCTCTTAAATTGTCCTTCTTACATTAAGTTATGGCACCTAATTTTGTAGCCTTGCAGCTATTCTACTTCTATGGTAGTTAAGCTTCCCATTCTGTGTCATATTTTAGGATATGTATATCGTAGTTTAGTTATTGCTTTATTTTTGTAGAAGCTACCCTCGCTTTTATCCTTTACCTCATTCTCTTTTTGACATGCATTTTTTATTCTTTCTCATGTCAATAATCTAACACTATGATCATATATACATAGCTTTTTTCAACAATGACATTTCCTCACTCATGGTTTTCGCATGTGTTAAAACCAAGTTGCGATCTTAGGGTTATAATTGTATATTTGTATATACAATGAAGGTCGAGTGCCAAGGAACATAATGTGTAGACATTGTACTTTGAAAGTAATAATAATAAAGTAATTCAATGGCTACAGACAAGAAAAAGGGGTGCTATGATTCCACAAGAGAAGGAAACAAGGGGGCTAAAAGGGGCTTGTTACCCACCCAAGTAGGTAACCCCTAGGATAAAAAATTCTCCTCTTTGGTTAGCTAGCTAGCCAATAGTCCTATCATGATCCACAAATAGATTTGATTTAGAGCTCTCCACTTATGCCTCTGTTAGTACTATATCCCATCTATCATACTTCTTGAAGGAAGGTGGGTTACCTATCAAAAGGTAGACTATCCATCTTTGTAAGTGCTTTCATTTAATGTTAAGGGAATTATAATATGGATCACAAGGTGAGTTGCATCATTGAATAATTTTGATTGTATCCTTGTTCCCACTCTTCACCTGGAAGGTTATCCTTTGCCCCTACTCTAGTATGAACTTCCATGAGGCCTTTTCTTCCATTATTCAAGATGGGCACAAATAGGAGGCACTGATTGATGTAGCATGGCGAAGGTAATCCATACTTGTAACCTTCCATCTGTCCTTCATATCTACTGCCATTATTTGGGTTGATTTTCATTTGTCATTGGTACTGGAACACTTTAACCAAATCCTTGAGTCAAGGCTCGAAAATTTTTCCCTAAAAGTTTGATGCTACTGAAAGAAAGATAAAAGCATATATGGCCATGTTAATCGCTTCTCCTTGCCACCTACACCTACCTACAAGTCAGTGGAAAAAGCCTTCAACCCCACAAGGTCTGGTTGGTGGCAAGGATATCAGAGAAGGGGCTGTCACACTGATCCCGACTCTCTCTGTTTTAGCTCTCTCTTAGGTCAGCTAAGGGGGGTAGTCCCTAAAGGAAAAATAAGTTAAGGATTTGAGTTTCTAGGAGAATATTAGAGTGAAAATGGATTACTTTTAAATATTCATGAGCATTCATGAGCAACTTTGAAATAATAATGATGAACCATTTAACCAGTTCCTTTACAAATAACGTGCTCAAAAGTAAAATAAATGCTCAAAGAGATGAAAACATAGTAATCTTGAAATGGAAACAAAAGACTATTAGCACAAGATATCATAAATGCTCTCAAGATAAACGAATTTGTGAATCAAAGCACATAAAGCTATCTTGTTCACAAAGAAACAATTAGTGATCTAAATATAAACAGATGATAAAAAATACTTGAAAGTTAAACCAACATGCATTTAGCCTTGCAACATGAAATAAGAGCACTTGAGAGAAAATAAGATTCATCAACCATCCATGAACATGATGAACATTAAACATGAAATGGAGCTTTCTAAAGTAGATAATATCTAAGTACAAGAAAATTAAGCTAAATGTGATGAAAAATGCTCTTGTTTTATTTTATTAATTATTTCTAGATTAAGGTTACAATTCAACTCTTTAATCCTCAGACCTCACCCTCGCCCAAAGATATGGATCCCACTGTTGGTGTCCCGTGTTTTGATAGTTTGGCAAATCAAAAGACAAGGAAACATCAGAACCAATCTTTAGAGTTCCAGGATCTAGTCCTCCTTTTCTCAGAGAGGGATCTCTCAAATGTTTGTTTGCAAAGGTTTATCTTGTGTGCTTTGAGTATTGGTTTTAGACTAGTTATTAAGTGCAGGTGTTTGTTTATTTGTTTGGTTGAATTGATACAGCAGAACATGAAAGGTCTAGGAAAGATATATAGAATGGAGAAACATCTGGTTCATTGGGCAATGGAGTCAAGAAAAGGTCATAACATACTTATCAATGGATATGGGATATCAGAGGGCAAATCTAACTTGGCCACAGGATCCTTTGGTTTTTGGAATGAGATGGACATCAATGATTTGGAAAGAGAAATTTAATTCTCAAACAAAGGGAATTTGAAAGCACAACTTGAACAATAAAGAGCTTTTTGGTAGACAGGGCTAACCATAAATTCTACAAATTACACCCTTAAGCAAATAATGATTTCAAAACAACTTTTAAAATGAAATCTAAGATTCGGGGAACACCCTATTTCCTCAAAGATTTTATTTGAAATGACTTAGAAAACATAAAAGATTCACTGATAATTGCAATCATAGAAGAGGGAACACCTAACACATCTATGATTACAACTATAAATACCTTTCATACAACTGTTTAAGTAAGGACAAAGGGCAAGATCAGAACAGACCTCTTTGGCTTACTGTAAACAGAAATACTTCAAAGGGAGACTTCAATAACAGCATTTAAGTGGCAGCAGACAAGCAAGGAGAACCATAAATCATGCTGAAACCAACTGTTCGAACTATTAAGGAAATAAACAAGCATGAGGACTAAAGAGAGAGATTAAAGACTCTAAAATACCTCAGCAGAAGAAAAAATGAAACAATGAAGGATGAATAGGTGTAAGGTGCTTCCAGGAGTCATTTCTTAGCCTAAAACTTTCAACCTACAGTAGTAAGAAATTATGGAACAGAATGAAAACAGGAGAAAACATTAAACAGTTCAGAATACTTCACCAACAGCCAAGCTCATGGATCCAATGATAGAGCCTTCTCAGGAACAAGCATGCAACAACATCATCAAGGCTTCCAAGACTTCAATTTGTTCTTCAACTTCAACAGACTATGTATTATTTCAGAGAGTTTTAGTATTACAACTAGTGATCAACCAACCAACACTTTCTCATCTTCTCCAGTAGTATTTATAGAAAAAATGAAGAGGTGGAAAGGGATAAAATATCTTCTAAGTTCAATTAATACAGTGCACTGTCTCTCGGCCTTTGAGGGGCTTAATAGAGAAGATTTTTGGTATTTCCCCTGTATTAATTGGTTTACATTAACTATTAGGCTTGCTGGAAAGAATTTGTTGACTTCAAGGCTCCTCGTTATCCTTACAGTAACTTCTGCTGATAGTTTACAATAAGTTCCTTTGGTTGAAGTAACTGTTCAGCTGTATTGATGCAAAATATCTCCTGGTCTGGTAATAACTTCGGCCTTCTTTTGATTGATTTGAGGCTGTAGGTGGCTCTGTGGTAGCTAGGGGATTCAATTAGCCCCTGATGTGGCAGCATAGGCTCTCTGTCTGAGAAAACACTCATGATTTTCTTCAAACTGTGTTTAGTTGGGAGGATTAGGCTTTTAATAATCATTTGTTGGCCGTAATCCCCATAAACTTGTCTTCAATCTTCCATGCTGGTGCGTGTTGTGTTAGACACTGATATCCTTTGATTTTGTGATTGACTTGTTGTGTTTTTTCGGTGTACAGTGCTGCGCAGGGGTGATATGGCATTAATGCCTCATGAAACACCGATGAAACGTGAATTTTTAAACCCTGCGAATGATTTTCTTTGATGAATCAAAGGCGGGAGGATCGTCACCCTCTGCCTTTAAATTTTCTTCAGACACAGCAGAAAAAACCATTGGAACCCTACAAAATACAAAAAACATTATGAAATCCTGCATGTATAGGTTAACTGCTTCAGAAGACGCGTGAAGAGAGCGTGGCCGTTGGATGGCATCGTCCAACGGTCGAGATTGATTAGAGGAGGTCAAAGGAGAGCGGAGGAGGAAATTAAATCGGAACCGTTGATCGCGCAGAGATCAACGGTCGGGAGTGAGGGTGACTAAACAACGTGAAGGGGTCATGTTATTATAAAAATAAAATTGAGAAAAAAGGTTTAAAACCTTTGTTTCGGCGAAAAAATGATCAAAAATCATGTTCGGGGTTCGGGACGATCGTGGGTCGTCGGATGAGATCGGCCCACACGATCAACGGCGGCGAGCAGGCGCCAATAAACCTTAGAAACATGCCCGGACATCAAATTTTCAATAAAATCCAGATGAATAAAACCCTCAGGTTCGAAAATGCTGACTGGACGAGGAATCAAGGTGATGAATTTTGGGCCGTCGATCTGCAGATCAGATCGATGGCGGAGATGCTTTTAATACCGCGTCGCACCCTGAGTTATCGCACGGGCATCTTCGGAGAGCGATCACCGTCCGATGAGCAGCCTCAGATCGGACGGTGGACGTCAATATCGCGCCCACTCCACAGTCGAACTTTAACGTGCGATGAGCGGCGGTTTTTTGAACAGTGCTCAAGGCCGCACATCGGGCGGTGAATGGAATCGCTGCGAAATAGAAAAAACCACCCCGCTCACAAAAGCGGTGCGATGAAATCCGCTCGGTTTTGCAACAATAAGTGGCTGGCGGGGACCACCGGGGCGATGGATTGCGCGTCGTCGATCTGCGGATTAGATCAACGGTGGAGAGCGATTAGAACCTTTACACCGGCGGAAACTTTATTATATAATAAAACCGACAAATTTATATAAAACTAAGGTTTAAACTTCGGGGCGAGAGATTAAATTTCAAAAAGGTTCGGCACCCGACTGTGGGGCCGTGGGTTATATGGAAAATCATATGACCAGGGTTTATGGAGGAAGGGCTAATCGTGATCGGGCGATGCGATAAGCGCTTGGAAGGCTGGCGCTTGGTTCTAGCACCAAGACGCGTGGAGGGGGAGGGTTAAAGACTTAGCCCAAGGGGGCTTAAGTCTATAATCTATAAAAAATGTGATTTTTATAGATTTTCAATGATTTTCAAAGGAATTTGAGGGTTTCGATAAGGCAAGAAAGGGTCTTAAACCTTATCAAAGGGATTTTGATGAAGGGGAAAAGGGGAGAAACCTGAAAATGAGGGATTTTCATGGGAAATGGAGGAATAAAAATGAGGTTAGTTTTGGAAGAGGGGAGAGGGGGAAAATGGTGTTTGCAGCATTTCCTCAATGAAATTAGCAGAATTTCAGAGTTTTTAAGATAGGAACAACAGTGAAGATTTGGACAGAGGCATGAGGCCTTAAAAAGTCTTCAAGAGCCAACGCTTTTTGTAATAAAATTTGTTCCTTGAAGGCTCAAAAAATGATTTAGCCACCTTTTGGTATAACAATTTTTTATAGGTGGCTAACAGTGGCTCCACTTGGGGATGGTGCCTTCTTGAAGGCATCAAGAATTTCAGGCTTGCCTTCTCTGGGAGGCTGATCAGTTGCCTCATCCATTGGGCTGCCTTTCTTCCTGTGGATGATCTTCTTATGCTCTGAAACATATTAGCAGCCATACAAATAATGAATCTCTTATCAACAAGCTTTCTACCTACCCAATCCTACTGATCTAACATTTTTTCTTCTTTAGAGTGCACTTGGATTGGCAAACTCTTTCACAACATTTTATTCTTTTGAAAACAGGAAATCTAATCTACTTCTACTCCTTATTTCTTCATGGACTCAGATTAAACAGTTGAGCCCATATGATTCTCTACCTAATCTACTGTCTGTTGGGATTAAACTGTCCAACAGACTTTATTCTCTAATTTCTACAACAGAAATTTAAAAAGCATTCAAGTCAGGATTGAACAGTCTAACTTGATGCTGGTCTATGGCATAAAAACAAGCTGCACATAGACATTATTTTGCACAAAACTTTAAAACAAAAAGGAAGGTTTAGGATCTGAAATTTCAAAGCATTTCCTTCACCCTTTTTTACAGCTCTGTTTTTTAATTTGTTTGAGTTGTTTTTCTTCTATCCACTGGCTCAGATTTTGAGCTGATTAGAACCAGTTTTACATCTTTTTGTGACTCAGGATTTAAAACAGATTTGAGTCATTCTCTTTGCTTGGAAATTTAGGTTCGGATTTTGAGCATATTTGAACCTTTAATTTCTATCATAATCTATCTACTGATAAGCCAAGATTAAACAGTTTGGCAAATCGAATTCACTATCCTATCAGTAGAAAATTTAAAGCTAATTAGCCAAGATTAGACAGTTTGACTAACTAGGAGTGTGTTTTTCAGGAGTGGCATTTAAACTTGCACACTTTCAAATTTGTTTTTCTTTTTTGGTATGGGGCTATACCTTTCTTGTTTTCACAGTCTGCCCTCTTTTCTTTCTTTTTGTATTTTTGATTTTTTATAACTTTGAATGCAATGTTCAGACTATGATATTTACAATGACAACATAGAATGCTTTGAAACTTATGATTCTTGGCAGAAGTAATGCTTGAGCATTCTGCCATTGACAGGACCTCCATATAGATCTTCTCCATTCAATTCTTTCAGGAAAAATGCATTGTGACCCCTATCAGCATGAATAATATAGGGCCCTTTCCACAAGTTCTCAAACTTGCCATGTTTTCCCTTCTCTTCTCTCCTTGAATCCCACTTAAGAACAACATTTCCAACTTGGAAATTGTCTGCCTTAGTTCTCTTATCAAAAAGCTTCTTCATATTTTCTTGGACCAACTGTGTTCTCTCATAAACTTCTTCTTTGGTCTGCTGTAAATGGATGGTTTGATTTATTCTCCTCTGCATATCATTCTCTTCAACCTGCACTTCTTGAAGGAGCTTCATGACTGGCACTCCTAATGAGGTGGAAAATACTGCATCCATGCCATAGACTAGTTGATAGGGGGACATATTTATTGACTTCTTTGTAGTTAACCTATCAGCCCATAAGGCATGAACCAGTTTACTATGCCATGATTTCTGATTTTGTTCCAACAGTTTTTTAATGATGTTGATGAGGCTCTTGTTGGAAGATTCAGCTAATCCATTTCCTTGGGGATAGTAAGCAGTGGAATGGCCCAAGGTTATGTGGTATTTGTAACAGAAATCAACCATCTTTTTAGATTTAAAAGCAGCAGCATTGTCTGTTATGATTTTTCTGGGACAACCAAATCTGGATAGGATATTTGTTTCAAGGAACTTGATAATGACAGAGTCATTAGCATTTCTGGAAGGTATAGCTTCTATCCACTTGGTAAAAAAGTCAGTGGCTGTGAGGATCCACTTATGTTGAGCTGAGGAGGATGGGTGAATTTCCCCAATGAATTCTAAACCCCATTGTTGAAAAAGTGCCTCAACTCTGATGGGATGTAAGGGTAAGGGAAGGAGTTTTCTTTTGCCATCAAAGATTTGACACTTATGGCAAGACATGACCAACTTCTGAGTGTCTGGGAAAAGGGTAGGCCAATAGTAACCAGATCTAAGAATTTTGTTCGATGTGGCCTTCCAGTAGAGGTGTCCTCCACATTCTCCGTCATGCAACTCATGCATGATTTTTCTTGCATCATCTTCAAGTAAACATTTAAGCAAAATTCCAACAGCATTTTTCCAATATAATACCCCATCTAAGATGCAAAAACTCAAAGCCTTTTGTTTCAAAAATCTAGCTTTATTTTTGGACAAAGAAGGAGGGGCATTTAAATATAAAAGCACATAAATAATGTCAGCATACCAAGGAGAATTCAGAAATGTTTCTTCAATAAAAGGAGCAGTAGATTCTTCTATTTCCTCCAACACATCTACCATATTTATGTCTAGTGCTTGAAAGTTAGACTCAGCCATAATTTTTGCTAATCCCTGCCCTTTAACTAGTTTGGTGGGCCTGATTTCTAAGTCATATTCAAGAATAGTTGCAATCCATTTTTCCCTTTTACCATCAGGGTCTTGACTTAGAATGTCCTTGACAACAGTATGTGGAACAAAAGCAATTATGTGAGAGTGTAAAATATAGACCCTAAAGTCTTTTAATGCTTTCACCAATGCTAAGGCTTGCTTCTCCATGATGTTATATTTGAGAGGAGCATCTCTTAAGGCCCTACTAAAAAAGGATATTGGTTGTTCTTGCCCTGAATCATTCTTTTGAAGTAATACTGCAGCAAAAGAAAAGATATAAAAGTCTTTGGTGAAATCTGGACTAATCAGGACTGGTGTTTGAGTAAGAGCTTGTTTGACCAGTTCGAATGATTGTTTAGTTGGTAAAGTCCATTTTACACCTACATCTTTCTTAAGCATGTTTGTAATGTTTTTTAATAGCTCAGCAAGGTTGGGGATGAACCTCCTCAGAAAATTAATCTTTCCAATGAAAGATTGTAGTTCTTTGAGGCTTCTTGGATGGCTGATCTGCAATATGCCATCTATCCTTGTAGGGTCTATTTTGATTCCCTCTTCCGAAATTATATGGCCAAGAAGTTTACCTTCTTGGAGCCCAAAGAGCGTCTTCTTGGGATTCAATGACAAGCCAAATTTCCTACACTTCTCAAAAACTTTTCTTAGGCGAATCAAATGTTCTTCATCAGTTTTTGAGAAAACAGTTATGTCATCAAGGTAAATGATTATGAAATAGCGAATATCTTCAGAAAAGGCTATGTCCATGGCCCTTTGGAAGGTGGCCCCTGCATTCATCAATCCGAAAGGCATTTTGACATACATAAAGGTGCCCCAAGGTGTAGTGAAAGCAGTTTTGATTTGATCACTTGGGAGCACTAACGCCTGGTTGTAACCCGAGAACCCATCTAAGAGGGATATTCTTTTGGACCCAACTACCCTTTGAAGTATATAGTCCATTTTAGGTAAGGGGTAGTTGTCTTTTAAAGAGGCTCTGTTTAAATTTCTGAAGTCAATACAGAGCCTAATTTCCCCTGTCTTCTTTCTAACAGAAACTAAGTTTGATACCCACTCTGAATATCTAATTGGTACAATGATCCCAGCAGCATACATCTTTTCAATCTCTGCCTTAACTAAAGGTAATAAAACAGGGTTTATTCTCCTTAGTTTTTGTTTAAAAGGCTTTTGATTTTCCATCAAAGGGATTTTATGCTGGATGATGCTAGTATCATATGATTTTAGGTCCTTGTATCCGCAAGCAAAAACATCTTTAAACTCTTTGAACAGCTCTATGTACTGGATTTTTTTGTGAGCTGGGAGAGTGTTGGATAGTTTGATCATCTTGGGTTCTGCTAGGCTGCCTAGGTTATGCTCTTCTACATTCGTTTCCATAGGCTCCATTTTCGGTTCTTTGGCTACATCGTTAAAATCAAAAAGGTGTTATAAGGGTGCTAGACCTCTTGGAATTTTATCATTTTTGCATTGTAAAACTTTCAAGTCTTCTTGGTTTGCGTTATCAGTTATCTCTGCTTCAAAAAGATTCTCATAATGATTTATATCAGCAGTATATGTCATTTCAACTTTTGGGATTTGTTCAATATACAAACAATTTTCTTTATGGCTGGTTTCTGATATTGGTATGCTGAAATCATTTTCTGATTTCAAGAAATCATCTATGTGTTTGTCAGAATCAAACACTTGCTAGTGATCTTCGTTATCAGGCACAACAGGCCTGTGTTTTACCTTTACACTAAGTTGTTCATTTATTTCAGGTATTTGGCAATTGCTGGCATTGAAAGCGAGTTCATTTGCTAGATGATTTAGTGCTCTTGGATTGAAAATAAGTTCATAATTTTCAAAGGTTTTCAACAGACCGAGGGTAGCGTTCCGATATTCCCTAAGCCTTGGATTTCTAGCTGAGTATTCTCCTTTGATTTTTCTTATGATAAGTTCAGAATCTCCTAATATTGATATCCTCTGGGCTTCTAATTGTTTAAGCAATTGTAAGCCTAGGAGAAGTGCTTCATACTCAACAATATTGTTAGTGCATGGGAAATCTAATTTATATGAAAAAATCTGATTCGTATTTTGAATCCAAATACCTGCCCCTGCACTTGTTTTATTACAGGATCCATCAAAGTTTACAGTCCACAGTATGTTTGCCTTATTTCCATTTTCTTGTTGTTATTGATTGCCAATGTTTTGAATTTGATTCAAGGGAAGATTTGATTGTTCTGGTGAATTGATTGGGTCCATGTTTTCCTTATCTTGTTGAGTAATTTCATCTTCGTTACATAAGATAAAGGAATCTAAACTTTATTGAATAGAATAGATGGGAGAGTTTTTTGGTTTGTCTATGTTGCTCACCATGTACTTCATATGAGATTCCATGTATAGTCTTCTGTTTTGGTTAAAAACAGGGATGGTGGCATAAGACATGTCCATTTGAAGGTGTCCCTGAAGTTTGGCTCCCCAAGATCTTGATAAGAGCATGCCATACTTAGGGGGAATGTCAGCTACAACTATATCCATGACTAAACTCTTAGCAGGAATTTGAGCTAAATTAACACAAAAATATTTGATTAAACCCAAACATTTAACTCTGCTTGAGTCAAAGGAATACAAGTCTTTGTATGGTTTAGTAATTTGTAAGCCTAAGCTTTCCATCACTACCTTGGGCATTAGATTGTGTGAAGCTCCTGAGTCCAACATGGCATTGTGTAAAATTTTCTCATGTATGTTCAAGCTAACATAGAAGGAAGGGACAGCCCCTTCTTGGTATTTTCCTTCAACTTCTGGACCAAACAACAACTCAGGTTTGTCATCTGTCAAGTTTAAGGTGTCAGTATCACTTCCTAAGTTCAAAGCTTTCAAAAATTGGTTTTTGTACACCTCTTGGGTTACTAGTTCAGCCAGGGGAATGGTAATTTTTATCTTAGCAATCTCTCCCTCAAGACTGAAAGGAACAATTGACTTGTTCATATTTACATCTGTCTTTTCAATTGAATTCTTTTCAGAAATTTTGATGTGCTGAACCTTGTTTGGACTGGTAATTGGGACAGTTTTATTAGGACCACTAGCTGAAGTGCTAGGGGTACTCTATTCAACATTTGACTGGACACTTTTGTCTTTGTTTATGTCTGGTTTCTTGGTCAAAATGTTGGTTTTTTTTGCTGTCTTTTTGGGCTAAGTTTCTGTGTTTTTCTTGACAGCAGTATTAGTGTTCCTATCCTTTGAATTATCTATGTTCCCCTTGCTCCTAAGATCATATTGTTTGTGCACCTCCATGATTGCATTTTCAAACCCCAATCTATAGTCATCAGAATCTTCATAGGTGTTTGTACTGTGATCGGAGAAAAACCCTTGTTCTTCTTCGGTGAGGAAAACATCATCCCCACTGTCTGATCCAATCAAGTTTACATGAGATTCTCCCAACCTTTCCAACTCCCTATCTTCCTCATATTGATCTACATAGTTCTGTTGGAAGGGAGGTCTAATCTGTTGGTCACTTTCTTTTGGCTTATCTTGATTGTTTTCTCTTCTATAATTCTGATTTCTATTTCTGTTTTGGTTATTTTGAGGTTCTCTTGGTGGCACTCTCTCATTTAAGTTGATCTTTTCAAGCATCCTCTCCATCACCTTCATTAGGTTGTCAATTTTTGTGTCAGAAGTTGAGGTTGAGGGTAGAAGGTCATCTTTATAGGTTACCCTTTTCTCTAGGCTTAACCTATTTCTTTTCTCAATTATGTTTGCTTCTACGCTCACAGCTCCTTTCTGCATGTCTTCTAAGGTTGAGTAGTCTCTCTCCCTCAACTAATACATCATGTCAGCATCAAGGCCTTCGGGATATCTTACTAAGGCCATGCCTTGAGGAGGTTTCATGTGAGGTGGAAGAGCATTGTAAACGCTATTGAACGTAGTGGAGTAGTCATGAACACTCTCTCCTTGATTTCTCTTGAGGCTGCTATATTCTGCTAGTATTTGGAGAGGGTTCCTTTTGAGTTCCCATTTATTGATGAATGTTTGATGCAAGGCAGGGAGATCATTTATGCTGTTAGGAGGTAAGTTTTTAAACCATTTCTTTACATTTCCTCGTAAACTTTGGGCGAAGATTCTCATCTTCACAGTTTCTTCTTCTATCTCCATGTAATCGAAAGCATCTTCCATCCTATCTACATGATGTTGAGCTGTTGTAGACTCTTTTCTAGTGAAATGAGGGATTTTGGATTGGTAATCATTTGGTAAGGGAAGTAGAAGTTGTGGTAACACCAATGGGGCATACCATGTTGCCATGGCTGGAAATAAGGGTGGATTTACAAGAGGTGGATTTACAAAAGTGAAAGTGGGCTGAAATGGAGTGTTTTGAACAGTGGTAGTATGATTTGGAGTGGAGGAAATACTTGGGCCAGCAAACTGATTTTGAGCAGACTTGTTATGGAAAAGACTAAAGTGATGAAGAAGCTAGGAGTCAGGAGGAGTGGAAGGTGAGGCTTCTCTACTGAAGCTTTGTTGCAATTCTGCAATGTCAAGATCAGTTTGGTTGAAATCACCTTGAGATCTGGTTCTAAAGATGTTCTTTGTATGATGTAAATCAAAGTGTGAATCCTCTAAGACAACAAGGTTTTCAGGGACAAAATTTGTTCTTAAGAGGCTCCTGTTAGCAGCTGATTTTCCAGAGTTAGAAGTCTGCCACAGAATTCTCTTAGGATTGTCAATGATTAAAGGAGGATTTGGGTCTGGATGGGATCTAGTGTTGATCCTATGTGAAGCTAGACTGTTTTTTCAAAAATGAGAGAGGTTGAGGATTTTAGGGACTGTTTCTGGAAGCTTCACCTCTCAGGATGTCTTATCTAGTATGGGACTAGGCTTCTAAACTTCTTCAAGGCTGCTTAACACAGTCCTAAAGAGATCTGGGAACCTAGATGAGTAATAGGCCTACTGGGGCTAGTGGAGTCGCCAGGTGGAAACTTTTTAGCTTTTATGAAGGTAAAATATTGGATGGTCCCACCACCATGTTTATTATGAAGCCAAACTGAAATGTTTTGGGTTTTTCTGGGTTATTTCGGTCTTACAGGTTAAGAGAGTGTCCTAAATCTGATTTAACACTTAGCTAAGGTGTTTAATCATACAGAGTTTACTCTTATGGCTTGGCAACTGATTTCTTCAAGGTTTGATAAGGTTTGATGAGAATCTTAAGGGTTACTTAGTTTGTCACTGATTCAAATAAGTCCTATCATGATTATTGTTTGTTAGGTAGTGCTTGAAGAAGGTTACTTATGTTATACTGGACAGTGAGTGTTTTAATTTTGAAGATTTTACTCAGGGTCCCACCGTGATCAACATTATGTTGGTGGCGATGAGGTGGCTAATAATCATTGTATAGTCTTTGAAAATAAGGGATTTCTGGAGTCCTAAGGGGTACTTAGATTGTTACTGACTCAGAATGTCCCACCGTGATCGCCATTATGTTGGTGTCTCGTGTTTTGATAGTTTGGAAAATCAAAAGACAAGGCAACATCAGAACCAATCTTTAGAGTTCCAGGATCTAGTCCTCCTGTTCTCAGAGAGGGATCTCTCAAATGTTTTTTTGCAAAGGTTTATCTTGCGTGCTTTGAGTATTGGTTTTAGACTAGCTATTAAGTGCAGGTGTTTATTTATTTGTTTGGTTGAATTGATACAGCATAACATGAAAGGTCTAGGAAAGATATATAGAAAGGAGAAACATCTGGTTCATTGGGCAATGGAGTCAAGAAGAGGTCATAACATACTCATCAATGGATATGGGATATCAGAGGGCAAATCTAACTTGGCCATAGGATCCTTTGGTTTTTGGAATGAGATGGACATCAATGATTTGGAAAGAGAAGTTTAATTCTCAAACAAAGGGAATTTGAAAGCACAAATTGAACAATAAAGAGCTATTTGGTAGACAGGGCTAACCATAAATTCTACAAATCACACCTTTAAGCAAATAATGATTTCAAAATAACTTTTAAAATGAAATCTAAGATTCGGGGAACACCCTATTTCCTCAAAGATTTTATTTCAAATGACTTAGAAAACATAAAAGATTCACTGATAACTGTAGTCATAGAAGAGGGAACACCTAACACATCTATGATTACAACTATAAAGACCTTTGAGACAACTGTTTAAGTAAGGACAAAGGGCAAGATCAGAACAGACCTCCTTGATTCACTGTAAACAGAAAACATCAAAGGGAGACTTCAATAATAGTTTTAAAGTGGCAGTAGACAAGCAGGGAGAACCATAAATCATGCTGAAACCAACTATTCAAACTATTAAGGAAATAAACAAGCATGAAGACTAAAGAGAGAGATTAAAGACTCTAAAATACTTCAGCAGAAGAAAACATGAAACAGTGAAGGATTAACAGGTCTAAGGTGCTTCCAGGAGTCATTTCTTAGCCTAAAACTTTCAACCTATTGTAGTAAGAAATTATGGAATAGAATGAAAACAGGAGAAAACATAAAACAGTTCAGAATACTTCACCAACAGCCAAGCTCATGGATCCAATGATAGAGCCTTCTCAGGAACAAGCATGCAACAACATCATCAAGGCTTCCAAGACTTCAATTTGTTCTTCAACTTCAACAGACTATGTATTATTTCAGAGAGTTTCAGTATTACAACTAGTGATCAACCAACCAACACTTTCTCATCTTCTCCAGTAGTATTTATAGAAAAATTGAGGAGGTGGAAAGGGATAAAATATCTTCTAAATTCAATTAATACAGTGCACTGTCTCTCGGCCTTTGAGGGGCTTAATAGAGAAGATTTTTGGTATTTCCCCTGTATTGATTGGTTTACATTAACTATTAGGCTTGCTGGAAAGAATTTGTTGACTTCAAGGCTCCTCGTTATCCTTACAATAACTTTTGCTGACAGTTTACAATAAGTTCCTTTGGTTGAAGTAACTGTTCAGCTATATTGATGCAAAATATCTCCTGGTCTGGTAATAACTTCGGCCTTCTTTTGATTGATTTGAGGCTGTAGGTGGCTCTGTGGTAGCTAGGGGATTCAATTAGCCCCTGATGTGGCAGCATAGGCTCTCTGTCTGAGAAAACGCTCATGATTTTCTTCAAACTGTGTTTAGTTGGGAGGATTAGGCTTTTAATAATAATTTGTTGGCCATAATCCTCATAAAACTGTCTTCAATCTTCCATGCTGGTGCGTGTTGTGTTAGACATTGATATCCTTTGATTTTTTGATTGACTTGTTGTGTTTTGTCGGTGTACAGTGCTGCGCAGGGGTGATATGGCATCAATGCCTCATGAAACAATAATGAAATGTGAATTTTTAAACCCTGCGAATGATTTTCTTTGATGAATCGCAGGCGGGAGGATCATCACTCTTTGCCTTTAAATTTTCTTCAGACACAGCGGAAAAAACCATTGGAACCCTGCAAAATACAAAAAACATTATGAAATCCTGCATGTATAGGTTAACTGCTTCAGAAGATGCGTGGCCGTTGGATGGCATCATCCAACGGTAGAGATTGATTAGAGGAGGTTAAAGGAGAGCGAAGGAGGAAATTAAATCGGAATCGTTGATCGCGCAGAGATCAACGATCGAGAGCGAGGGTGACTAAACAACGTGAAGGGGTCACGTTATTATAAAAATAAAAATGAGAAAAAAGGTTTAAAACCTTTGTTTCGGCGAAAAAATGATCAAAAATCATGTTCGGGGTTCGGGACGATCATGGGCCGTCGGATGAGATCGGCCCACGTGATCAACGGCGGAGTATAGGCGCCAATAAACCTTAGAAAGATGCCCAGACATCAAATTTTCAATAAAATCCAGATGAATAAAACCGCCGGGTCTGGAAATGCTGACTCGACGAGGAATCAGGGTGATGAATTTTGGGCCGTTGATTTGCAGATCAGATCGACGGCAGAGATGCTTTTAATACCGCGCCGTACCCTGAGTTATCGCACGGGCATCTTCGGAGAGCGATCACTGTCCGATGAGCGGCCTCAGATCGGACGGTGGACGTCAATATCGCGCCTACTCCACAGTCGAGCTTTAACGTGCGATGAGCGGCGGTTTTTTGAACAGTGCTCAAGGCCACGCGTCGGGCGGTGAATGGAATCGCTGCGAACTAGAAAAACCGCCCCGCTCACAAAAGCGGTGCAATGAAATCCACTCGGTTTTGCAACATAAGTGGCTGGCGGGGACCACTGGGGCGATGGATTGCGTGTCGTCGATCTGCGGATCAGATCGACGGTGGAGAGCGATTATAACCTTTACAACGGCGGAAACTTTATTATATAATAAAACCGACAAATTTATATAAAACTAAGGTTTAAACTTCGGGGCGAGAGATTAAATTTCAAAAAGGTTTGGCGCCCGACTGTGGGGC
Organism: Pinus albicaulis; assembly: GCA_034641835.2. Lineage (NCBI taxonomy): Eukaryota > Viridiplantae > Streptophyta > Pinopsida > Pinales > Pinaceae > Pinus > Pinus albicaulis. Next base: position 520,614,292 of record CM076578.1, read on the forward strand.
CGTGGGTTATATGGAAAATCATATGACCGGGGTTTATGGAGGAAGGGCTAATCGTAATCGGGCGATGTGATAAGCGCTTGGAAGGCTGGCGCTTGGTTCTAACACCAAGACGCGTGGAGGGGGAGGGTTAAAGACTTAGCCCAAGGGGGCTTAAGTCTATAATCTATAAAAAATATGATTTTTATAGATTTTCAATGATTTTCAAAGGAATTTGAGGGTTTTGATAAGGCAAGAAAGGGTCTTAAACCTTATCAAAGGGATTTTGATGAAGGGGAAAAGGGGAGAAACCTGAAAATGAGGGATTTTCATGGGAAATGGAGGAATAAAAATGAGGTTAGTTTTGGAAGAAGGGAGAGGGGGAAAATGGTGTTTGCAGCAGTATTTCTTCAATGAAATTAGCAGAATTTCAGAGTTTTTAAGATAGGAACAGCAGTGAAGATTTGGATAGAGGCAGGAGGCCTTCAAAAGTCTTCAAGAGCCAACACTTTTTGTAATAAAATTTGTTCCTTGAAGGCTCAAAAAATGATTTAGCCACCTTTTTGTATAACAAATTTTTATAGGTGGCTAACACCCACAGTGAGGAGTAAGTAGAGGAGTAGAGGGTCCTTAAAAACGTTTATTCAACCAACTTATGTTGGAGGTAAAATTTTAGTGATTGCTTGGGGAATGTAAGTACATTAATCAAACAATGAGAATTAACTTTCAAACTTGAGATGTATTTGCATGTCATGAAGTAGAATGCTACTTGATGGAGAAAATTTGCCCAAATAATTATTGCATGTAAGATGTAATTAAAGGTGAAATATAAGTGGTTTTGGAACAAAATTCATGACAAATTTAAAAGTGCATGCATGCAAAAGTTTGAACCTGCTATGAAACTAAAAAAGACTGGAAATATGTAGCAAATTAGTTTTAGATGCATGCAAAAAGAGTGTAATGCATGATTGCGTTAATTCTCCAATTAAATGATATGCATGCAAGTGAAAAATATCAAAGATAAAGTCACAAAGTCTCTCCAAAAAGGTGGAGAGATAGGGATACCAATGGGTAAAACCCACGCTCCCAAAACCAAGAATTTTATTAGTTATTAAAATAAGGATAAAACTATGAAATCTTCTCTAAAATCCAAATAAAGTCTTCACAATGTTGGCTTGAGCCATACATCTTTCCTTGCTGAAAATTTCTGCAATTTGAGGCCCACAAAAGCCCAACAAAATGTAGATTGTTCGAGGAAGAAGAAGCAAGGCAAAGCCTCTTTGAGTTACACGGCCAAGAGAGAGAAATAGAGACCCCAAGTGAACTTGGTCTCCCTTAAGAGGCACTTGGCTTTGTCCAATAAATGTCTTCTAATTCTCATGACCAAGGGAAGGAAATAATCTAAAAGTTGGAGTCCCAAGGTCCTCCATGTAAACTTGTAGTAATTTTTTGAAAATGAAACTTGCAAGTAGCAAGACAACAAGTTAGAGAAACTCTACAACCACAAATGTTAGCTCAAGGAATCACAAAGTTATCTTACAAAAATAATCTACAAGAGGCTAGACCAAAGATTATGAGCAAACTCTCCTCTTTGACTAGCCATAGCTTGGCTTTTTGAAATAGCCAGATATTAAAGAAATCTATAGTAATTGAAAAGTAAATTATTTTAAGTTTGATTTTTTGATGCAAGAAATAGGAGCTTTGAGAAACTTAAAAGAACCTCTACAAGACAAAATAAAATATAGATTAGACTTTGAAAATCAACACATGCAAGTTCTCCTTGAAAATTTTCAAGAGTGGATTGGTTCCTCCGAGAACTTCCCCTCACGCTTGAAAAGCTTGATCAAAGACGGATCCTTCTACAGAATCTCACCAAAACATATTAAATCCACATGAAATTAAATAAAAGCAATGGAAATAACTCCTATAGATATATTTGACATCAAATAGAAGAGTTCCTATCCTAAAGCTATCAAATAACTCTTATGCTAATATAAGATAGATGCATACTAACATAACTTGAAACAAGCACGAAGGAAACAACAGTATGAGGAAATAAATAGAAGCATAACAACAAGTCAAGAATTTACCACATATGCAAGGAGAACAACACCATCACAAGTTACCCCAAAGACTTCTGTATTATATTGCAAGTACGTCTACAATCGACAGTGCGTTCTCAAGCCCAGTAGCTCGTATTACATGATATAATATGAGAACCCGTGGCTCCATTATATAGAAAGTTTAGAGCAAATCCCAGGGACGAATGCATGTGAGAAGTGAACTTGGAGAAAATCCTAGGTAAAGATAGGCCAAGTTCCATGTGGAGAAGACTGAGACACCCAGAGCAAAATCAAATTTCTTTTGTTCACACCAGGGGAAATCGAATTCCCCATATGATCTAGTGAACGCATCCATAAGCCAAACGAAGTCCCGTGCTACACCAAGTCCACCACTGCAAAATCGAATCAACTGAAACCGTACCTATAGATGACCCTAGAGATCTTCTGCGTAGGTCCCTGAGAACTGTGTATTTCCTCTGAGTGGCTACGTAGTCTAAGCTCAAGGAATAGCGTAAATCTTCTAAGTGAATTGTCGAGTGTTGTTGTACTCCAGATAGCTCGTGAGAAGGGGTCCCCACTTGGTCTTCAATTAACTGATCCTATAGAATATTCTTTTTATGCTCAACTTCCTTTAATAAATTCAATTTTCTTGTGTGTAACTGCAGCTTTATCTTTGATAAATTCGATTTTGAATAAATAAATGATGAATTAATGATTCGATGTGCTTAATCATCCTCCACATGTCCTTTGACTCAACTCTTTGACTTAGAATAATTTTCAGGTCATTTCTATGTCATTTTGTCACATGGAATAATTTAATTTTCTCTATTTTATTTAATTTTAGCCTAATTAAATGCCACAATTTCCACTAAACTTAGGAAATATAGGTTTTGAGGGTCCAAAATTCATTATTAACCCCTCAAAGTATGTCATAGTAGAAAGTTGAGGGTGAATTTTGATTACTCATACCCCATACAACTTCTCTAGACAACACTTATTACAATCCAATTACAATTTTTTTTGTAATTTTCGACCTGCAGAAATTTAAAAAATTAAAAGATCACTACCTAGACCTAACAAAATTCCACGAAATTTTTTATGTTGCTAGTATTGTAATATACATTGACTCTAGATACTAGGATTGACCCAATTCCTCACCATCAAGCCATACTCCGGCTTTGAGGTAAAATTGGTGGAAAAAACTCAATTAATTATTAAGTCCTAGTAGGGAGATGATAATTAACCGGCTAAAAAAAACCTCCCAGAGTAATACTCACTTGTTGGAAAATTCCCAAGCTACTTAGGCCTGTTACAGACTCTACTGACTCAAATTCATCATTACTAGCATCACTTATTACAATTCCCCATAGGGCGTGGAATCTGGTTACAAGAGAAAGATGATGAGAAATAGAATTAGAGTTCAAAAACTCTGTTGAACTGATGATATTTCATGATATATGATAGTACAAATGTCTTCTGGTTCATCCTTGGGCATGGAGTCTTCTCATTATCATCAGGTGCCACTCTAGTGTTCAACAAACAACAAATGAAATAAAATGAAAAATGCAAAAGATGGTCGTGAATAATAATAAGCACTCAGGAAAAAACCTAGGCTATGCTCTACCCTCATTAGCCATCACCTAGTTCCTGAGCATATCATGCTCTCTCCATATCAAAGGAACTCATAAATCCCACAACCTTGATGAACAATAATTTGCTACATCATTAAGGGGTATTAAAATTGCATTAAGCAAGTTGGTCACCCAAGCTATGCAAGAAACAAAAGAAAGATCATTGAAATAAAAGATGCACTAGATGTTGAGATTTATAGTTTGGGAGGTACCCCAAACCCTAGGCTTGAGGGTTGTGGAGGAGTTGGCACACAAAAGTCTTTTGTGGACTTGAAACCCAAGCTTGGGGTTTTGTACCCATCAATGTTAGGGCCAAAACCATAGAGATAATTTGACATGTGATGGATGGAGACGATAGAGGATGCCAAGATGAACCAAACGCATCGAAAATCATCAAAATATGAGTTTTCTATGAGGAGATATGAATTTTTGAAGTTAAGAATAGGAAAATTGTCTAGAGAATTCAAGTCGGCCTTGACATGAAGTGACCCTTTGTTGGGATAGATGTTGCCCTATAATAAGATATAAATAAAGGTGAGTGTGAGGCTATTTAGCACATCCTTAGTCACACCAATCATCACAAGGAGCTATGAAATATAGTGCGAGTCTATAGCAAGGGAAGTTGAGGCGGGTAGCTGAGTTTGTGGAGATCCTGTCACTATTTTGGGTGCGAGTTTCTCAGGAGAAGGAGCCACAACTCTGGTGCAACCGGTATGCAAGCTTGAGGATAGTTTTGTGACCATGTTGGAGTAGTCTTATCTTGTAGATCAGGCTGCAGAATTTAGGTGAGTTAAGTGATTGTTTCGTGCATGGTTTTGGGTTGTATACTTTTGTTTACAAGGCCGCAGTGAAGGGTTGCTACAACAACAGTTAGGAGATGAAGTTGGGAGGTTCGAGAGGCTTAGAGAAGCTCTCCTAACCAAGCCGCAGCCTTCTCTTTGAGAAGGGAAGTATTACAGGGGTGTTCTCCTTGCATATTGGGATTGTTTTCAGTGCTAGAGTGGGCAGATTGCTTCAGGTCTAAGATGAGTGTTGTTGGGAGCTTGGTGGAGGTGCCCAAGTTCTACAACATCACCTTGGATACCTAGTAATATACAACTGAAGTAAGTAGCCTGTTTTGATAATATTAGGGCACTGGTGATACAGGTGGATATTGGTGGCCACTCACCTATTCCACCTGGACCTCCAGTTAGTTTCATCAGTTTCCTTGATTATAGCACATTTTACTATTTTTAGCAGTTTTTCGGGACTTGAACTTCCAACGCTGTTTTGACCCCATATACGACGTTTTATTTCTACTGCATTTCTATGTTTATTTTTATATCTGTATACTATTTAATTCCTGCATAAGTCCGGATTAATTGGTGTAGGTTTGTTTGTGTGCCCTAACCAAACTGGTACATGCACAAAACCCTAGGAAAGAGGGCAACAACAGGGAGCTCTAGATGGTCTCTTGGTAATGGATGGATGCTAGGTGATGTAGTGTCCTAGAAGAGGACAGTTTGAGGAGTTCGTTAGCAGTTAGCAGCTAAGAGGAAGGGTGATCCTAGTGTTTGGATGCCCTAACTAGTGAGTAGATGCTACATCATGTATTGGACACTCGTGGTTTGATGGATGGCAGTGTGAGAGTAGACTAAGTGTAGGCCTTGTATAAATTATACAAAATACATGTATGTCTTGGATTCTCCTGATCTAACAATGTGCTACCGTTAAATACATAATCACTTCTGCAAATCTTTGCGGAATTAAAAACACAATCGCCAATTACAATATCATGAAGAAAGATCAATCAAAGACAACACAGATAATTTCCTGGGGAAAGCTTATAGCTAAAAACCCCACTATCTTCTATTGTATATTATATCATGGATCATGAAACAATTACATACAAAGCTCCAATCCAAGATCCCTCAGTACATGAGTTAATTGTCTCACATTGTTATTCAAAAATTGGCAAGTTCCTTAGCCAATTTACTGTCTCCAGACAGCCTACCTCCACTGCCCAATCCCTGTTGATAGCAATCCCTGAATGAATGAAATCTTGTCTGCCTTGACTACGCAATCCTCATGGGCACATCCAATGTGTGTGTGGTTGAATGTGTGCAACCGGATAATGTCACAACTGATAGTTTACTTCCCTTTCACCTTGAACTCAACTGAGTCTCCACTGGATCTGACATGCATGCAGTTAATAATAGTAAATCTTCAGTTTCTGTTGACACCTAATCCTAAGGGTTGGGTGAGGATATTTAATATTGTATATTAAATTATATTAGGAAATAAGGAAGGCCAAGAGTCATTGGGAGATGAATCCCAATAGCCTCACCTCCATGTATAAATACATTCACATTCTTCATCTAATACACATTCTGATTTGCGGAGTTACCTCCTGGTTTGACATGGTACCAAAGCCAGTCCCACTATTGGCATTCTTGCCTGTGGTGTAACTCCCTCATTTCTGTAACAGTCTTTTGTTCAGTGAGTTTTATGTCTAGTTTTTGCTACTCCATTAGATTGATGCCATTCTGAGTTTATATACTGCAATTCTACATTTTTTTTTAAATTATCTCTGCAATTTCTGCACAGTTCTGAATCATTTTTGCAGCTTCTGAAGATTCTACAAATCTGCAATTTGTAGCTCCTACAAATACCTGCGATTCTGCAGCTCTTGAAATCCTGCCATTCCTAAATTTTTTTTTTTGTTTGGCCTCCTTGCCTCCCCTCTGAAATTTTCTACACACATCACACTATCGCTCCCCCACGGCATAGCCATCCCCCACCTGCCGCTTGCCCTTCCCCCTCGCAAGAGCCCTCCTCACTCATCGAACAGCGCTACCCAAACCCCATCTCCCATCCCTACTATCCCTCACGTCTACACAGACCCCAACCCCGACTACGCCACTCCCTCACGACTTCACCTCGAGCTCACTTTCCCCCTTGTATCACTCATACCCGACCCCCTCACAAACAACGCTACTCCCAACCCCCTACTCCGCTTTCCCCATCACACTCTGCTACGACTACAACCTACCCGACTCCCCCACCCCTTGACTCCCCGCTCGCTCATACCCGTCTCCCTCCCGCAGACTACGCTGCCTATCTCGCTCCCTAACTCCCTACCCACCCGCAGATCCGCTACCCCTATCTCCTACCCCAACCAGCAACCCGCCCGACTCCCTATAACGCACAGCAATAATCCATTTTTAATTCCACTCAATTTACAATACGCTCTGTGTTACACTGCCCCCCTCCGCGCTGCTTTAATACCATTCAATTTTAATACCACCACCCACTCCACATATTCAATACCGCCCCCCTCTATTTATAATACCATTCGCGCCCCCATTCATTATACCACTGATCCGGATTTATGCAGGAACACAATAGAATAAACATATAACCATAAATACAGAGATGTAGCGGAAATAACACTTCATTTCATTAATATCAAAGAACTGAAATTTGCTTACAGACAGAATGGAAATAAAACTAGCTAGGGCGCTGGTAGCTATCTCTGAGAAGAGATGTGGCGGCTACAGGCCTCTGAACTGAGTTACAATGAGGCTCGAGGGCCTATTTATTATTTAGAAACAATGGGAAATCCTAAACAGCTAAAACCCTAACCCTAGGAGATGAAGCGCCAAAACTATGGGCCCCGTTTGGGTAAATTGGTGTTTCAACTTCCCAGGGGCGTAACTTTGGCATACGATCTCCGTTTGATGCGTACCATACCTCGTTAGAAATATCTGTCCAAGGACTACAAATTTTGAATGAGCTCTCCGTTTTCCCAAAAAAACGTCGTTTAGGGCCTCAAAACGGCTCCAGAAGTTCAGGACCCGAAAAACTGCTAAAAATAGTAAATTGTGCCGAAACTGAAAAACTGAAAGAGACAATGGTGGGGCCCCAAGTGGAATAGGTGGGTGACCACCAATATCCACCTGGATCAACCACCGCCTCCCATTCATAATACCACCGCCTCTCACGCAATTTTTTCCCAAAACAAAAAAAAAAAAAAAAAAAAAATATATATATATATATATATATAATATTTTTTTTGCAGAATTGAGTATCTTTCCAGCAAAAAAAAAAAATTTCTCCTCAAAAGAATTTTTCCAGCAAAGTAATTATTTTTTCCCTTCAGAAGAATGCTTTCTCTCATATCTATTGTAGGGGTGGTTCTCTCCGGCAAGGAGAACTATCTTGAATGGTCTCGGAAAATCAAGCACACTCTCATTTTTAATGAGTTGTGGAAAGGAATCTGTGAAGGATAAGAAGGAAATCCACCAGCAAAGCCCACTTCAGACAAGGAGCTCGCCATTTGGGAAAACAAGAACTGCAAGGCTTATGCTTTGATTGCAGCTTTCGTAAATGAAGAGGTGAGTCGCCATATTGCACCATTTTCAAATGCCTATGAAGCTTTAAGCAAGCTAAAAGAACTCTATGACTCACATTCAGAACTAGAAATTGTTCAATTGATGATTAAGCTGTTCAGTCTTGAATTGAAGAATGATGATCCCCTTGCTTTAGCTTCAAAAGTAAGATCTATCATGCATGACATTGACAACACTGGTGTAAAAATTGACATATCTCTCATAGCATATGTTAAGGCATTATATCCGACTTACTCACATTATCTTGAGTCATTGCAAGCAAGTGGAAACCTTGAGCATATCACCTTTGATTCCCTTGAGAAAAAGTTTGCAGAAAGAGAGAAAGCTTTCGGGAAGATGACAGTCCCTTCGTCTTCCGAAGAGGCTGCATACGTTGCACATAGAGAAAGGAGTCATGCTCCAGATCCTTCCAGAGGAAGAGGTGGCCGAAGAGGAAGAGGAAGAAGAAACTTCAGAGGAAAAGGGGGCAGACAATCTGACAAATCCGATCTTCATTGCACACATTGCAATTAAGATGGGCATGATGCATCCACATGCAGGACACCTCGGGAAAAAATTGAGCAGCAAAGAAATCAAGACAGAGGTAAAACTAATGACAAAGACAAAGGTAAAGCACCTGAATCCGCTCATTATGTTCTAGCACATTGTAACAATGGAGTAACTGAAGACTTGTTTGACGTTTCATTTACTTCATGGAGAGATGATTGGTTGCTAGAATCAAGAGCAACATGTCACATGACATTTAGAAAATATTTTTTTGAAGAATTTACGGACAAAGTTGATGGAGCAGTATATTTCGCAGATAAATCCAAACTCAAGCCATCAGGGCTTGGCACAGTCAGGCTTAAGTTGCCTGGTCTTCCAGATCATATTCTACATGAGGTTCTATACCTCCCTGAGTTGAGGAGAAACTTATTGTCCCTGGTCCAAATCCACCAGCAAGGACACTCCATTCACTTGTTTGATGGCAAGGCAGAGGTCAGAAAAGCATCAGATCACTCACTTGTCATGGAGGGAATAGAAGAAGGAAGACTCTTGAAGATGAAAGGTTCATCTGCTCATGCTTAAAACTTTGCATTCAATTCACTTCATGATGAAGGTACATTCCCATCAAGTCTTTTATGGCATGCTAGATTTGGACACTTAAACTATGAAAGCCTTCGTTTATTGAAGAAAAATGGTGTTAATGGATTGCCTACAATTCCTAGGAAACTTAAGGAATGTGATGCTTGTATTCTAGGAAAGCATAGCAAACAACCATTTCATGATTCACACTCCACAGCACATAGAAAACTTGAGCTTATTCATTCAGAGTTATGTGGCCCTATGCATGTTGCTTCTGCAAATGGAAATAAATATATGATGACATTTATTGATGACTACACCAGAATGTGTTGGATTTACTTATTGAAGAACAAGTCTGATGCTTTTCAAACATTCAAGAATTTTCATGCATGGATTGAAAATGATGCACAAACTCATATTGGCTCTCTACGTACCGATAATGGAAAAGAATACACTTCAAACGAATTTGAAAATTATCTTCGTCAACATGGAATCAAACATCAAACAACTGTGCCATATAATCCCCAACAGAACGGTGTAGCTGAAAGAATGAACATAACTATTTTAAATATGGTCCGCTCCATGTTATTTTTCAAGAATGTAAAATTGATGTTTTGGGCTGATGCAGTTCTATGTGTTGTTTACATAAAGAATAGGTGTCCTTCAAGTTCAATTAGAAACAAAACTCCTTTTGAAATGTGGCATGGCCACATTCCTTCAGTAAATCATTTCAGGGTCTTTGGGTCCACCTGTTATGCCTTGATACCCAAGGGACAAAGGAATAAACTTGGTGCTAGAAGTCGAAAATGTATCTTCTTGGGGTACTCCAATACCTCCAAAGGATATCGTCTCCATGATGAAGCCAATAAGAAGTTTGTAATAGCAATAGATGTCATATTCCTTGAATCCTCCAAGAGTGACAAGGTTGTTGAGTGGCAACTTGATTGCCTGGATAGATTCACACATGCAAAGTCTTTCCAAGAATTTGATAATCAAATTCCACATCTTGAAGGGGGGATTCCTATATTGAATCAAATTGTGGAATCATTTCCTGAAGCACTCTCTCCCCCACATGAAGAAACAACCACGGATGACACATTGAATGATGTGATTGACAGAATTGGGAGATTGAATCTTGAATCAATCCCAACTCAATCAAATGAGCAGCCTGGGCCATCTTAGAAAGGTCCTCCCAAATGGCTGACAAAGACACTAGAGAATGTTCATCCCGATGAGGTTGGAAAAACAGGAACAAGAAGTTCCACTAAACAAAACGAAGGTGATGTAGATAATTCTGATTCTCCTGTTGATATGGATATTGCTTATAACTGTGAATTGAGTTTGTCTACAGATCATGAACCAACTTCCTTCAAAGAAGCCGCTTCTCATGATGAATGGAAGGAAGCGATGCAAAAGGAGTATGATGCCTTGATAAAGAATGGCACTTGGAAGCTGCTTGATCCACCTTTGGGAACAAAACCAATTGGCTGTAAGTGGGTCTACAAGAACAAGTATAAAGCAGATGGCTCACTTGACAAGCACAAGGCCAGACTTGTGGCAAAAGGTTTTGCACAAAAAGAAGGAATCGATTATGAAGAAAAGTTTGCCCCCACAGCAAAATGGACCACCATCCGGACTCTCTTTGCCTTAGCAGCTCAGAATGGATGGAAAGTCCATTAGATGGATGTAAAAACCACCTTTTTGAATGGAGATCTGAAGGAGAAAGTTTTTATGTCCCAGCCAGAAGGATTTGTTGTAAAGGGCCAAGAACACAAAGTTTGCAAGCTTATAAAATCTTTGTATGGCCTCAAGCAAGCACCACGAGCCTGGTATGAGAAATTAACCGAGCATCTTCTGAAACTTGACTTCAAACATTTTGATCTTGATGATGCAACTTTGTTTGTTAATAAAGTTGGAAAAACAGTGGTATATCTTGTGGTGTATGTAGATGATCTTTTGATGACAAGGAACAATGAGAGTTATATTGCATCCATGAAGAAAGAATTAAAAAAAGGTTTTGAAATCACTGATTTGGGTTATGTTCATTACTATCTGGGTATTGAAGTAATTCAACATCCTAAATTTATATTTCTTTCTCAAAAGAAGTACATTGGAGATCTTTTGAACAAGTTTGGCATGGATGAATGCAATCCCTTAACCACTCCAATGGAACAAAACTTGAAGCTCACATCCATTGAAGGGAAGGAATTCGAGGATGCAACTAAGTATAGACAGCTTATAGGAAGTCTTATCTACCTGACCACCACCAGACTTGAAATTTCATTTGCTGTTGGAATCCTCTCAAAGTTTATGCAAAAACCTTGTGAAGGACATTGGTTTGCTGCAAAAAGAGTGTTAAGGTACTTGAAGGGGACTCAAGACTTTGGACTCAAATATACACAGGTAGGCGACTTCAGCTTGATCGGATACTCTGATTCAGACTTTGATGGGGACAAAGAAACAGGGGTGTCTACTACAGGTTACACCATGAGTCTTGGATTAGGTGTTGTCTCATGGAGATCACGCAAACAGTCAGTTCCAGCAGATTCCACGACCGAGGCAGAATATGTGGCAGCAGCTGAAGCAACAAAGGAAATTGTATGGCTCAAGAAAATCCGAGAAGATTTGCAGATGAAAAAAATGTATTACACACCACTCATGATCGAAAACACTTCTGCAATAAAGTTGGCCAAGAACCCAAAGTTCCATGATCGAACAAAGCACATCGTTCCATGATCGAACAAAGCACATCAATACAAAATACCATCTAATTCGACATCATGTTCAGGCCAAAACCATCCATCTACATCATTGTTCCACAAATGAGCAAACCACTGATATCTTCACCAAAGCACTTGGAAGAGAAAAGTTTGAAAAGTTCAGATTGATGCTTGGACTCACCAACATCCCTTCGAATTAAAGGGGGGAATGTTGACACCTAATCCTAAGGGTTGGGTGAAGATATTTAATATTGTATATTAAATTATATTAGAAAATAAGGAAGGCCAAGAGTCATTGGGAGATGAATCCCATTAGCCTCACCTCCATGTATAAATACATTCACATTCTTCATCTAATACACATTCTGATTTGCAGAGTTACCTCCTGGTTTGACAGTTGCATGTGAGACCACTGATTGTGAACTAATTAATAATTAATTCACTTGATCTCTCACTAGTGTATCTTCAGTTACAACTAGCACAACTGAGTGTAACTCACTTAACTGAGTTAAACTACTTTACAACTTGCACAACTGTACTTCCAACTTTGTTACAACTTCGAATCACTCAGTTACAACTAAGTCAACTTGCATGTCCCACCAACCAACCACTTAACTCGAAATTCCTTTAGCTAATTGATTTGCCACTTCAGTTAACTATTTCCAAGTGCTCATTGAGAATAGATTATAGTTTATTGTCCAACTAATATTAAGGTATAATAATAGTAGACATGCATCTATAAATAGACATGCATTCTATAAATAGATTATGCACATACATCTATAAATAGACATACACCTTAAAATAGCCTGAGGCTCCATCGTAGTGTAGGTGCTTAATTTTCAGTAGGATCTTCTTGTTGAATCTCAACAGGCCTAGGAGAGGCAAAGTTGGAGCAGCCTAAAGAGCAATTTGGGATGATGGTAGAGGCTTGCTTCAAGCCCTATCTACACCAAATTGATGAATTAAGGTTTTTACTAGAGTGGCAGAAGAAGAACTCAAGGGTCTGATCATCCAAGATCAGTTTGAGTTTCCCTAGACTTGCCTTGTGCAGAAGGACATCTACAGTAGAAGAAGGGAAGTTCTCCTATCTCGTGTTCATTATGGGAGAAGGAAACCTTGCAGTGATAGGTGGCAGCTCTCCGTGCCCTATGTTAGTCTTCATTGGAGCAGCGCAGGAAGACTATAGTAGGCTGAAGTCCTTGAGTAGATGAGAAACAGTGGGTAGTTGAGAGTTGTTCACACACGGAGTTGTGAACAACTCGACAGGATCATTGATAGAGGCAGTGTTGCAGATCAGGAGCCGAAAGACCGGGCATGTACAGGATATGGCCGAGAGGAGTTGAGAGAGCTAATGAAAAAAACTACAGTATCTTGTCTTTCTCCTATTGGATCATTGATGAATATGTCTATTACTTTGAAGTTTGTATGATTTTATGATGTACCTTTGTAAAACTTACATCTAGATGAAGATCTATGTTTGAATCAATGAATTTGTATGAATTTGTGTAAGAAATATCTAATTTTTAATATATATATATATATATATATATTAATAAAATAATATATAACGTGTCCAGACGTGCCCTGTTCTGGGGTGTCGCCGTGTCTGTGTCTGACACTCAAATCTACGTGTCCATCGTGTCCCGTGTCCCTGTGTCAGGTTACTTAGATTAATACACATGCATTTACATGTTACGTATGCTAGGCTCAGTGGCCTTTTAACACATAGGATATTCGGCCTAACCACATAGGCACCTTGGCCTAAAACACATTAGTACACTGGCCAACTTCCCTAACATCTTTATACACACGAAGGCACGCAGGCCTCAATAGAATCCAACTCACTAGCCTAATTAACATATAGCATCTCACTAGCCTAAATATCATATGTACATTTACAAGCCCATTTGGGGGTCAAGCAAGGGGTATTACATAAACCAAATTAGAAATGATGAACATCATCAATATAACTGTAGACACTTATTTTGAAAAAATTAGATGCTTGCAACTGAAGAAGGGAAAACTCTTTTTCCCAACAATAGGTTCAACTATAACTCAATCTCTCTATAACTGGCCACCCCTTAATTATACCATGATACCACTAAGGGAACTCAACTCTCTCAAGGGAAATGACGGAAATGAAAGTGTAATATTCCCAATTCTCACATTCTATTATGCTCCTCATTCTCACATTCTATTATGCATCTCTGATTTCTGTCTTTTGACATTGAGTATGCTTTTGCTGTTGAGCGAAGTCTACAAGTGTTGTTCAGCACACCGGGTGTCTCCAAGCGAAGATCCCTACCTCAGCCTCGGGGAACTTCGAGTGCCTGCTCAGGTGAGGAGTTCTATCTATCGTTTTGTAGGAGGGAGCCATAACATCTTCAGCTAGGATTAGGCATTTGCTTGGACAATGCAGTCTCTTGGAGAGATCACGTAGTTTGTGGTAGAGGCAGTTCCGAGAGTGAGGATATATTAGGGATTTCAGCCCAAAGATAGTGTGAAGGGATCAACCCTTCACTATTCATCATTTTGATACAGGAGGAGACCATCATTTTCAGATGATCATTCAGGGCCAGCGTATTTCACTAGGATAGCATTATTTCTCAAGGGAGGTCAAATTCCGAGGTCATCCATTTCGGGATTCCTTTCTGGGCTTTTCTGGATTATTGGAGGAGAGCTCATTCCCAGAGTTTCACATTTTTCTGAGCAGGGGAACATCCCCAAAGAGCCATTCCATTTTAGCATTAGCAGTAACAACATTTGGAGATTACATTGTCCTTGACAGAGTAGCCATTCATTGAGCATTTCTGAGAGTATTTCCAGCTTGCCTTGTGCAATCCAAGGTGCCACCATTCTGATCACCTTTATACTCGCAGTTATCTTTCAGTTATATAATAAAATGGCTTAACGTTTCTCCATATTTGCATTATTTGTATGATGTCTCTCTATTTGTCGTAGATGCTTGTTTATGTTTCTTTGTATTATTGTTTATTTCTATTCGGAATACTACAGTGGTATTAGAGCTCATAGACTTGGCTGAGCCTATGGAGCAGATTAGTCTATGACACCAGCAGGAAAACCATATATCACTTACTGGGGAAGGAAGTACAAGGACCAAGAGCGGAGGCTTGAGGCCACTTTTGGAGAGGGAGACTGCGTTCTAGTAGTGGACACAGAGGAGGAAGAACCAATGGCAGAGGAGAAAGATGAAGGGAGAGAGTACAGGAAACTTTTCCTAAAGTCTGTGTAAGAGCTATCGAGGAGGATCGAAGAGATGGGGCAGAAGTTTACCGCAGACCAGAGACAGCGTGAAACCCCAAGGGGTTTTCACATCGGAGAAGGGTCCGGCACTTCCCACCATTTGCAGGAGCAACTCATAGAGCAGCAGGTTGTGTCACTAACTCCCCTATGTTCCACGATGCCCACATTTCTGACTGCAAGCACCGGAACGGGAGCACCTTAGGAGCCGGAGCCAGTACATATGGGAGACTATTTTGCCGAGTATCAGTCCTATGGGCGAGAGTTTTGTGAAGCTCAGTTTCCACGATTTTTTTCAGCTCAAGAAGGACAGTCGACCCTGTAACCGAATAGAGGGGGTAGATACACACAGGATGGGGACGTACAGCGTATAGTGGGTAGGTTTTTCTTGCCAACATTTGGTTGGTCCTCAAAATATTCGGCAAAGGCTTGGGTGGAGAAGCTGGATATTTATTTCCAGCTCAACGAGACGACAGAGGGAGAGGCCATCAAGGTGGTAGCGCTGCACCTTGAGGGAGAGGCCCATGATTGGTGGTTCCACGAGATGGCCATGTTGGGTCACTCAACAGTGACAGCATATGCAGAGTTTACACAGAGACTAGTAGAGTGGTTTGACCAGAGGGATCCGGAAGAGCATTTTGTTGAGCTGACCAAGCTCAAGCAGACCAGGAACCCGGAAACCTACATTTCCGAGTTCTTGAGGCTTTCGGTGATGGTGCCTGACTTGTCCTCAGCCAGGATGATATACATGTTTATTGATGGGTTGGCAGAACCTCTGTGTGGATTAGTCAGATCCATGAGGCCTGTTACAGTTCATGATGCAGTTGGGAGGTCCAGGGATTTGCAGGATGCTCTACCCAGGACCAGAGCTCCTTTCCCCCAGAAACTAACATTTCAGCCGAAGGGGAAGGACACGAGGGTTCCACCTCTGAGGGGGAACCAAGGCCAGGGGCCTTTGGCCGATGATACCTGGAGAGATTTGAGACGAAGGAAGTTATGCTTCAGATGCTAGGAGCCATGGGCATCGGGACATCAATGTGCCACAGGGAAGGCACACTACATAGAGGTCTTCTCTGACAGTGACGGGGAAGAAGATGCATACGAGGAGATAGAGGCAGGAGGCAACGCTGTAGTGCAGAGAGGGGATCATCCACCACCTCCACCCCTAGGAGCAAGAGGGGCAGCGTTTGCACCTACCTGGGGAGTCCTTGCTTCTTTGCGAGGGGTTCCCAAGTATTTGACACTGTGTGTCCGTGGCACCGTGTAGGGACAACGTGCTGGTTGACAGTGGGGCTACCCAAAACTTTATTGATGCACAGTTGGTAGAGCGGAGGGGCATATGGATAGATAGCTTTGATGGATTTTTAGTACTGGTACTGGGTGCCAAAACTATGCAGTGTGCTAGATATGTACCGGCATTGGCAGTGACCATGGGGACTTACACTCTAACGGATCATTTCTTTGTGGTGGACATTTTGGACACCAACATGATACTGGGAGTGCAGTAGTTGATGACGTTGGGGAAGGTCACGACGAACTGGGAGACTCTGGAGATGGAGTGGACAAACAAGAAGTCCAGTAAGCATGAGATGATCTGAGGCATGCACACTTATCACCAGTAGACAATTTCAGCACACCGGATGGAGGCATACTTCTGGAAGGGAGACATAGAGTCGGCAGTGGAGCTGCGTGTTTCAGAGGTAGGAGCTACAGGACAAGAAATTCACCAAGATGTGCAGTCAATTTTGGACATATATGCTACATTTTTTGGGAATATACCTCCAGGACAGCCACCGGATCGAGGGTTTGAGCACACCATTGAGCTTGAGCAGGGCATTCAGGTTGTGATTACTACATCCTATAGGCACCCCGAAGCCTACAGGGATGAGATTGAGAGAGTTATTCATGCGCTGTTAGCGCTGGGACACATCCGACCCAGCACTAGCCCATTTGCTTCTTCTGTTGTACTGGTGAAGAAGAAGGATGGCACACTGAGGGTGTGCATCAATTATCGGGATCTTAATAAGAAAACCATGAAGAACCAATACCCATCCCGCGGATTGATGAGTTAATGGATGAGCTGAGGGGGTCGAAGTTCTTCTCGAAGATTGATCTGAGGTCAGGCTACCATCAGATCCAAGTGAGGGACTAGGATGTCCCCAAGACAACCTTCAGATGTCACTACGGCCATTTTGAGTTTTTGGTGATGCCCTTCGGGCTAACCAATGCACTAGCCACCTTCTAATCCTGCATGAACCACATCGTCCGTGGTCAATTGAGGAAGTTTGTGCTGGTATTCTTCGACGACATCTCGATATATATCCGGACATGGGAGGAGCACCTACAACACATTGAGGTTGTATTCCACATTTTGGAGGAGCAACAATTTTATGCTAAGCTCTCCAAATGCGAATTTGGGCTGACAGATATGCTCTATTTGGGGCATATTATTGGGGTGGACAGAGTGAGAGTCCACGAGGAGAAGATCCGGGCCATTCGGGATTGGCCGGAACCGAGGAATGTGACTGAACTCCGGGGGTTTGTAGGCATCTGCTCCTACTACCGGAATTTCGTCAAGGGGTTTTTCCAACTCGCTGCACCCCTCACAGATCTTACCAAAAAGGGGGCATTTAGTTGGACGGACACAGCGCAGAGGGCCTTTGACAGGGTCAAGGAGGTGATGAGCAGCTGTCCAGTTTAAGTTTTGTCGAATTTCACGCAGCCCTTTGTCTTGGAGTGTGATGCCTCAGGAGAGGGGGTGGGTGCAGTTTTGATGCAAGGGGGCTACCCCATAGCTTTCGAGAGCAGGAAGCTATTGTCACATGAGAGGTTGTATCCCATATACGACAAGGAAATGCTGGCTATCATGCATGCATTGGCCAAGTTTTAGCAGTACTTGGTGGGGAATAGGTTCAGGGTGAGGATTGACCACAACAGCCTCTAGTTCTTCTTAGAGCAGAAGCAGTTGTAGGAGAGGGAGCAGAAATGGGTCAGCAAGATCCAGGCGTATGACTTTGACATTGAGTATGTCAAAGGGAAGAACAACGTGGTGGTCGATGCTCTATCACGCAGACCGGCATCGTTGTCTTTGATGAGCCTAGACACGGACTGGAGGGCTTAGTTACTGGTGGAGTACTCCAAGGACCGTTTTGCCTGTGAGACACTGGATGGTCAGATCATAGATGACAGGTATAGGGTGATGGACAAGGTGATATACTTCAGAGACAGGATCTTCTTGACTGGGAGCTCTTAGCTCAAGGAGAAGGTACTGCGTGCCTCACATGACTCACCATTATCAGGCCACCATGGGTTCACCAAGATCTACAGGGCCATCAGGGAGAGGTTCTCTTGGAGAGGCCTCAAGGAGGACGTACTCCTGCATGTCAGGGAGTGCGAGGTGTGTCAGCGGAATAAAGGAGAGATAAGCCATTCAGTAGGATTACTATAGCCACTTCCCATTCCGGAGGGGAAATGGAGGAGAATTTCGATGGACTTCATCACGAGGTTGCCAACAGTGCAGGGCAAGGATTGCATCTTTGTGGTCGTTGATCGACTAACAAAGTATGCACACTTCTTCGCTATATCAGCACAATATACAACAACACAGGTAGCGGAGTTGTTCTTCAGGAATGTCTTCAGATTGCATGGTCTTCCGAAGACCATTGTTAGTGATTGGGACAACCATTTCATGGGCGGCTTTTGGCGGGAACTCTTTCGTTTGGTGGGTACAGAGTTGACTCTGAGTACCAGTTATCACCCTCAGACGGATGGGCAGACAGAGATAGTGAACAAGTGGCTGGAAGGCTACTTGAAAAACCATGTCATAGGGCAGCAGAAGGCATGGTTACGCTGGTTGCATTTGGAAGAGTGCTGCTACAACACCACCTTTCACATGTCCATCGGTATGTCTCCGTTCTATGCTTTGTATGGATACCATGCTTTGAATTTTTCTGACGTGATGTTTGGTGCTAGCAAGGCCCCCAGGGCCAAGGACTGGATCCAAGAGAGTCAAGATATACTCCGGGCTCTTAAGGATAGCTTAGCTACAACTCATAACCAGCAGAAGTTGTATGTCGACAGGGGACAGGTTGAGAGGCAGTTTGAGGTAGGGGACTTGGTCTACCTATGACTTCAGCCATACCGGCAGTCCACGCTGAAGCAGAAGGGGGCCGAGAAGCTCAAACCCCGCTTCTATGGACCTTACAGGGTGAGTCGCAAGATTGGGGAGATTGCATATGAGCTAGAGCTGCCTACAGGTAGCTGAATCCACAACATCTTCCACATATCATGCCTGAAAAAGGCATTGGGGCAGTAGGTGACTACAACAGAGGAGCTTCCACCGACAGATGATGAGGGGCTTTTGGTGTTGCAGCCAGAAGCCATCATAGACACTAGGAAGAGACAGCTACAGAGCAGGATAGTCAGAGAGTACTTAGTGAGGTGGAGGAACTTGCTAGATGAGGATGCCACTTGGGAGAGTGAGAAAATCTTGCAGCATCCATCTTTGCAGTTGCTTGAGGACAAGCAACATTTTGACGAGGAGGATTGTTACATTCCTAATTAGCAGCAGCTAATTGGTAATATTAATTTTGGCCAGTTTTGCTTTTCTAATGTTAAAGTCAGTTAATAAAGTGGGTGATGAGACACGTAACCCATACTTAGGAAATAACCATTCCCTAAAGTCACTTGAGCACATATTTACTTGACATCGTTGGGCCCAGGAGGGTGAAGTGGCAGCGTGAGGGAAGAGGCAGCATGGGCAGCGTGGGCCAATGACAATGCAGTGAGAGAGGGACAACGTGGGCCAAGAGGGAAAACGCAGTTTGGTGGGGCCCGGATGAGAGAAAGGCTCTCAAAGCATAAAAAGGGGAAGAGGCTCCTCATTCTCTCATTCTATTACGCATCTCTGATTTCTGTCTTTTGACATTGAGCATGCTTTTTCTATTGTGCGAAGTCTGCAAGTGTCGTTCAGCACACCGGGTGTCTCCGAGCGGAGATCCCAACCTCAGCCCCGGGGGACTTTGAGTGCCTGCTCAGTTGAGGAGTTCTATCCATCGTTTTGCAATAGGGAGCCATAGCATCTTCAACCAAGATTACACATTTTCTTGGACAACGCAGTCTCTTGGAGGGATCACGTAGTTTGTGGTAGAGGCAGTTCCGGGAGTGAGGATATATCAGGGATTTTAGCCCGAGGATAGTGTGAAGGGATCAACCCTTCACTATTCATCATTTCAATACAGGAGGAGGCCATCATTTGCAGAGGATCATTCAGGGCCGACGTATTTCTCTAGGATAGCGTTATTTCTCAAGGGAGGTCAAATTCCAAGGTCATCCATTCTGAGATTCCTTTTTGGGCTTTTCTAGGTTATTGGAGGAGAGCTCATTCCCAGAGTTTCACATTTTTCTGAGCAGGGGAACAACCCCAAAGAGCCATTCCATTTCAGCAGTAGCAGCAGCAACATTTGGAGATTGCGTTGTCCTTGATAGAGCAGCCATTAATTGAGCATTTCTAGAGTATTTCCAGCTTTCCTTGTGCAATCCAAGGTGCCACCATTCTGATCACCTTTGTAGTCACTGTTATCTTTAAGTTATATAATAAAATGGCTCAGCGTTTCTCCATATTTGCATTATTTGTATGATGTCTCTCTATTTGTTGTAGATGCTTGTTTATGTTGCTTTGTATTACTGTTTATTTCTATTCGAAATATTATAGAAAGCCATTCTCCTTCATAAGCAATAAACCAATAGAGGCTCCTCATCCTTGTTAATCACATGGCCTCCATGATTATTAGATGCCACCTCAGCTACCCTACAACGAATAAATTTTGTAGTCCCCTCTCAGCTTAGTTAGGTCCTAGATTCCTCTACATGCATTTTGGCAATCCAATTTAGATTCTATTGACCCATAACGCTTTTCAATCGATCTAAGACTTGAATGGAATCTTTCCATGATTTTTGACTGGCAATTTGAATTCCACTCACCTGAAACGTACAAGCAGCGATTCAACTCTGGAGTTGTTGCCTCTCAGCTCAGGAATTCACCTCTTTAGACCACTCATGCCCCCCTCTATCACCTACTCATGTCCCCTACTCAGTATTCTTGCATCCCTGGCTTAGGAATTCATGCCTTAATGGCCAAAATTTGAGGTGGGAACTTGCCCATACCTTTTATTTGCATCCTCATTGTTCCAACTATCTCTCCATCCCTCCATAATTGTGGGAGGTTGATTGCTCAACTACCAATCCTCCTCAATAACTAAGTTATAAAAATTGGAAGGAGAGGGAACAAGATTCAACTTTGAATTTAGTAACATGGCTCTTGTCAATGGTTATCGACACAATAGACAAGGTCATCCCACATCCCCTCACCGGTTCCCTTATTTTCACCTCTCATTTTTGTTTGTCTCTTGCCCTTCATAGAGAGTTGGTGTCACCTTCACTCCTCAAGTTAACCCTCTCAAATTATCCTCTTTAAGGAGATACTCACATATAGCTTGCTAGTGTATCCAAGATGACTCCCATTTTTAACATGGCATGGCCTAAATAGTCTCTTGCATTATATCTCAAGAAATTTCTAATTGTAGGTACTATTCATGTTAACCCCTAACTTGTATGGGTAAATAGAGGATATTCTCTTCATTTGTGATTCTAATCACAAATAAATATATGAGCCAAAAGTGTGATTGTTTTTGTATTCATGTGTTATATTGGGTCATGCTTGGATGATCTCTGTTAGCACTCCACCGGATCTCCGAAAGCTGAGAAGGAGACCAGCAAAGGTAACCACAGACTGCTTTGACCTAGTAGCTAGCCCTACTAGGCAAGAGAGGGCTCTCTCCGTGAGATCACAGCCAAATTGACTTGATAATGAAGATTTTAGGCTAGGTATAGTAGGCTATAGGGTTTTATTGATTTGGATTTGGTGCTGGATGGCAAATTAGGTCTAGGAAAAACTAGATCAGGGCACTGAAAATCAGACTTGCAGAGATGTAATTGGGCAAGGTAGGCACACACTTTAGCACTTTCATCTATCTTGGTGAGTGTGAGATACTGCTAGGGTTTCAAAAAGAGCATGGAAATCATGAATTCTTTTATATCAGAAGAGAATGAAACATAACAGTGATAATTTCTCCAAAACAAAGCATCAAAATAATGAATTATGCTTATCTAACTTAGAAATCAATCACATTAAGAGATGGACACGAATATGGAAGTTATAATACTTTCAAACATATGAAAACATAAGAGGCAACACTGCTAAAACACATACCACATGAATCCCACCACAATAGCTGCAACTCTGTCTATTAGTTCCTGCCAAAAATGACTGAATACACTAGTGTTCAAAGATCAATTCTACAACATCCAACGCCTGCAATGGCAAAAGAAATGAAAGATACATACCAAAACAAACTTTTCCCCCTCTCAAGGGTCGAATCCATGACTTGTGGAGCTTTTCCCAAAAGTCCTGAACTGGAATCCTAATGACTAGGGAGGTCAACAAGCTCATCCCTATCTTTGATGAAACTAATTCACTTGACCCAAAATTACAACTTTACGTGATGTATCTACCTCTAGTAACTATAAAAGACATAATTACATTTTATTTTCACATTTTCATTAGTAAAAATCCATGGAATCCATCAATCAACTGAGAAAAAGTCAAGTTTCTGAAGAAAAAAGGAAGCTGGAAAAAACAAAGCGTGCCCCTGAGAAAAGTGCAGTGTGAGCTTCTAGTTGACTTTTGACTGCCTTGCTGAAGTCCAAATTGAGCCCACAATAGCTCATTGGAAATCTCTTCCTGTATAGTTTTCAAAAATGTCCTCAAGCACTGAAAATGATGGCGTTATACCCCTAAAATGTGAATTCTCCCAAGACTAGTCAAAATGCGCAGCGTGGGGCTGAAAACACTGGCAGAAAGGTTTTTTCAGGTGGTTTTTGTGCTTTTCCACCTATCTAAAGCTCAGATTTTGGAGTGCCGGTAGTCAATATATGATGTAGAGGCCATTATATTTCCAACTCCACTGAGTTTTTATCATTTAGAGGCTCCCAGAAAAAGCGCAACATGGCCCACGCTACGCTTTTTGCAGGCTAACTGTGCAAAAAACTAATAAATTTTGACCAAAATGACCAAAATGCCAAAAACTTGCCCAAAACCTCTCAAAATTTCTGAATGCGGTCATGATGAAGTGTGTCATACTACCAAGGAGGCATCAGCAAGCAAGTCAAGTTTACCCTTCTCCTTTTGGCTGATTAGGGTTTCCTTGAGCTTATCCTGCAATTGCTTAACCTTGACATAACATATCTTGTTTCTTGTATGGTAGTGGTCAGCCATGTGCCTCAACATCTGATTGTCCTTGTTGGCTTTGTGAAGGAGCTTTTCCAGGTGTATGTTTACTTTGTCAAGCCAAACTTCTCTATTTTCATTAATTTCCATGGAAATCCTTTCCTCAAAGGTGAGTTCTTCTACAAGAAGTGACTCTTGTTGTTTTTCCCGCTCCAATGCTCTTTTTAGGCCCCTTGTCCTTAGTATTTTCCTTGTGGTGTGAGCCTCATCCTCATCAAGCTTATCGTGTCCATTCACTACTTTGCCTTTGACATCTTGCCTCTTGGCTTTCAACAAGTCCATTTCCAAGAGTACTTGCTTTTCCTCTTACTGTTTGTTTTCTTGCTCAAGGAAGGAGATAACAAACTTGGACCTTTCCAAATTGTCTTGTAGCTCTCTGATTTTGGCATCTTTTTATTTGATGACCAGGTTTAGGGTTTCCTGTTCATCTTGGGACTCCAAGTCCACCATCTCAATGTCATGGTGAAGGGCTTCCTTATCTTGGACAACTGTCTCCTACTGCTTATGATATCCCTACTTTGCTGATGTAGAAGGCAAGGCCCCTTCCACAATTTATGGAGCAAACACTTGCCTATGTCCTCTTTGATAAGTTTTGACCTTTTTATCCTTTTTACTCTTCTTAACTGCAGCCTTGCTAGTTACCTACTTTCTTTTCGAGTAACTGATGTTGATGGTGAAATAGGTCTAGCAGGATGATTGGGTGGTGATGTGAAGACCTCTGCCTCAATGAAAGTCTCCCATGCAATGTTCAGATGTTTGATATGATGAAGGACAATGATTTTGATGAGTGAATGATGGAAAATACTATTCATTTGAAGCTCATACTCTCTATTCTGTACCTTGTAGGTCATCTTGTCAATGCTCCTGTACAAATAATACAGAATGTTGAGCAATTTCACCCTAGTGAAATGCATGAGTAACCCAATGTGGTAGTTGTACAGCCTGGAGAATCTACCCTCACAAGTAAAGTATTTCCTGATGATTTTCATCATGGGAGCAAACCTATTAAGTAGCTGATTGAAAGGGAAGATTTTCTTAACGTTGTCTTTGTAGGGTGCTTTGAGGTAGGGTTCATATAGCTAGGCATCCAAATCCTGAGTTTGGAACCACTTTTCACCTACATTAGGTATCCATGTTGTTGCTGCAATAATTTCTATAGAAATGGTGAATGTCACCCCTACAATGGTGACTTGGTCTTTTTATAGGTTTGTGATGAAGATTTTGGTCAAATTTGGAAGGCTCTGCACTCTTTGGACCATTTCACAAAATTCAAAACAACCTACATGTTGGAAGCATTTGACTGTTAGGGGTGATGAAATCAATTCCTTGGTGTTTGATGGCTCAAGCCTTAAGATTCTCCCTCCGTTGTTGTAGATATTTTTCTCTTCCTCCATGGTGTTTCTCTCTTTCTCCATGACGATTCTCTCTTCCTCGATGATTTTTCTCTATTCCTCCATGATGTTTAGTTTGCAGGAAACCCTAGGGGAGAAGGGGAAGGAAGAGGGAATGGGATGATGGGGTTAGGGAGTTGGGATAGGTGTGGGAAAATTTAGGGAATGGTGTAAGGGAGTTAGGAACCTTAGGGAAGTGATGGGGAGTTAAAATGACAAGGGTATGGACTAGGGAATTTAATTACAGGGATATATTCAGGCTGCCTAGAAAAGCGCAGCATAAGGGTAGGGTTTTAGGGAATATGATTTAGGAATGAGGAATGAAGGGATGTGAGGGTTTTGGGGGATATTTAAGAGTGTGAGGAGGTAAAAGGGTCTAGGGGAAAGCAAATTTAGCTTGCAAACTTGAAAAATAGGGTTTATCCACTCAAACAAAACATGGAGACAAATGGAGGCTTTTCACCAAAAAAGGAATGAAATTGATGTTAATAGGAGATGTTGAAGACCCGAACTTACTTGAAATAAGTGAAGAAACCTTTAGTTACCCCTAAGAACCCTTGCAAACAAGTTTTATGGCTGTAATTGCTTCACTAAGAAAAGTGCAACGAGCTCTGCAAAAAGTGCAGCTTGCTCTCCTGAAAAGCGCATCCTCTTTGGAAAGAGCGCAACGTGCTCTCCTAAAAAGCGCAACGTCTTTGCAAAATGTGCAGCGATGGACCAGAAACTCAAATTTTTGAACCAAAAACTAGATTTTTGAGTTGGGCAAGTTGAGAGATCTATGCTGAGGAGTGAGAATGAATGTCTTTTGGTCTTTTAGGGCCCTTTAAACTTGGAGAAAAATCATTAATTGAACATGGACCCACATTTCCTTTTTCAAAATCAACCTTTCATTTGCTTTTTGCTTTTAACCTTGAACTTGATCTTTGAACTTTGAACTTTTGGTGGCTTTGGAACATTGAATTGCTTCTTGGAACTTTGAACATTTGTTGGTGGAACTTGAGCATTTGCAGCTACTTGGAACTCTAAAGTACTTATTACAAATTAGGAACATAAAATTACATTTTTCTTTGAAATCAAATTTATTGATGAAATTAATTTATTGTCACTCCTTCACTTGCTGGACTTTATACATGGAATGATGATTTGATGGCCTTGGAACCTTAAAGACCTAATGGAGACTTTGGACTGAATGAAACCATGATGAAAAGGACTGTAATGATGATGACAACTTATGAATGATTATAGACTCAGTTGAGAGGTGAAATGAGCCAGCAACTAGTAAAATATAGGAAGGAGTAAAATCAGACCTAGATCTACATCCAATGACTAAATTTTTTCATGATAACCTAATGGAATGACAAAAATTTGACAATGGGACCCTAACAAGACATGATAAGAGTCCATTTGATCACTGGTGGCAGGATGCAAAAACTGACACTAAAAATCTCAATAAGGTGTTTGACCTAGGTGCTATATACAAACACTTTGTGGTCAGTGATATCCTGTATTTTGAATACCCATCTTCAATATATTCCTTGCTTTTATGTTCTCATCTGACCATCATTTGGTGGCATTCACTTCATACCATGTTGGTCATTTATGACGTAGGTAGGTATGCAAGGGTCTTGAGTTGGATCTACCAATACACATGATCTAAAGGAGCCTCTAGTTTCGCTCACTTCTTTTTATGTAAAATGGTGCTCATGTTGTAAAGGTTGTTTCACCTAGATAGACACATTTATCTTGTCCCAAAGCATGAATCCCCCCTCTTATGTATTTGGCACATTTTGTCCTAGGACTCTTGGAGATGATTTTATAGTTGTTCAAGCAAATTCCTATTTCTTGAGGCAATTTCATAGTTCTCATCGTAGTACACATATTCTAAGGCAATGGTCACATCATCCCAGGCACATCTAAACTTATTTTGTATGCATCACCATCCTCTTGATATATCTTAAGTGTGGGTAATATTCTACATCCATGATAGTTAGACTTGTCACTTCTTGTCTTATTTAAGTACTTACATATCATAGTTTGTCTAATTGTTTGCAATTGAGGTAGTTAGGCTCATTCTTCTACTCTCTCATCATTATCACCTTGACATACATCTTTCCTTCTTCTTGTTTCATTTTTCTTTGCTTATACCTTCTTGCTACAATATTGCTTATAGTTTATACTTGTAACTTTGGTTTATGTCAATGGTTTGGCATGCGATTTTTCGTAGGATATTTGGGAATCCTTACTTATACTACGAATCATTCATTGCAATGATGGGAATTGGTCTTTTCCATTTTTTCCGTTCTACCTCTGTTGCCCTCTCTTCACATTTTTTCTTTTCTCACCTCACTTGTGATTGCTTCTTTAGGTCATTACCTCAAGTAGGGCCCGACTTGAGATAACTTCTTCCTAAATAGGACTAGTCACCCTACTCCTTCCTCCTTATCACTTAGATGGAATATTGGTATTGATTGTTGCATCCTATAGACTGCAGCTATAGGATTGATTAATCTTCTATCCAATGTATCCTTCCTCTAACTTTTTGCTTCTTGAATTTTCTAGTACTACCTAGTGTCGTCTCCAATTTTCTTTCCTCTTTCTCTGTTTATTTTTCTTCCTTTTTTCATTCTTCTTCCCTCATTATCTCTTCAACTACATATTCATGTTATATGTTTTTGTCTTCATTTGTTAATCAAGATTGTCATTGATGTCAATATGACTTCGACTGAGATGAAGGTTGCACTATGACATATCACTGCTTTAGTATATGATGACATTGTTGATACACGATGTGTTGGAAATACTGAGAGGGGGGGTGAATCAGTATTCCTTTCAATTAGAGCATTAGTTAATCTTCAATTATTATCAGTGTTTGTACAATGATAGCAGCAAACAAGAGGAACACAAATGCACACAGTTTTTAAGGTGGAAACCCACTCCGAGACAAAAACCACCTAATGCTTTTCTAATAATTCTTTAATATTCAACTCCAATTGAAAATAAAGCTCCAACTTCCTAGAATCTAGAAAAGCATTCTTCTCTAGCTCCCACCGGATGGACGCTCCAACGCCCGAGATTCTTCAGTAGTCAACTGAACAGATGCCCCAACACCCAATGAGCTACAACTCACCCTAGCACCACCCTACCACCCTATAGAAGAATAAAAGAAGAATGGACTCTCGTACCAGGGAAAATGGTCCACTTTACAATGATATAGAATGATGTAGAAGAAGAAGATATACTAGACAATAACCCCAACTTTGACACAACCACCTAATGATGATCCTAGACCTCCCAACACTGCCTCTTCAACCCTTGGCAGATAGATACTAGTACAATTTGTACACTAATGTATTTACAATGACTAAGTACAATGATACCTTTACAATGATTGTATGTAGTGCTGCCCAGTTGAAGACTTCATATGATGAACTTATTGTTGTTGTATGCACCTTGGTTGCTGCTCTTGTCATGCTACCCTCTGCTGCACCTTGCTTTTCTTTGCTGTCGTAAAAAATCTGGTCCTTTGCAACCCTTGACAACACATGATCTAGCTTTTTCTTGCCTTCTAGGAGCTCGATATTGAATCTAGTTTATCTCTTTTATTTCAGATCCTCAATATCTTATTTTCGGTCTTGTAGTAGTCCTCTAAGTTGTATTTCCAATGCCATAGGTCTGACCCAATTTGGATTCTTCAAGAGAGAGTTATACCCAATCTCTCACAATGCCCTAATTATGGATCAAGCTTGTGCTAAAGAGCGAACTTGTACTAATGCCACGTGTCATCAAGTTTCATTCCGGCTCAAATTGATAATAAAACTAAAATCTGTGCACTATCTCGTCTTCACTTACGGAATTCAATCCGGGAGCACGGGAGAGAGAGTTATGACGATTTTACCAAGGTCACTTTGAGATTAATTTCGTGAGCCTGGCAAAAACCCTAACTTCCACGTATCATATTCCAAAATATTGCGCATCTTGATTCGAAATTTTTACAAGATCTTTCTCAGATTTTGGCTGCTTCTCATAAAAATTTCTCAGCTTCAAACTTTCAGAGAAAAAAATTTAGAGCTTAAAATGCCATGATGACTGCTTCGCATGGCAAAATCTCCGTATATGAGGATATGAGGATCACAATTTATATAAATGCTTAGGTTGAGAGGGATTCAACAAGTCAACGTGGGAGGGATTTTAGTAGCTTAAAAATATTAATTATGACTTTTCAATTACCCATGCCACAACCCTATGAGGTTTTAGCCCACTAACCGGGGGTACAAACTTCAAACATGAATATCTGTCCAACCGTGAAGAATTACGTGTCGTGCCATATATCAACGGAAACATTTCGACAAGTAGAAACCATCAAAAGCATTATTGACCTAGAATATATTAATTTGGTAGGTCAAATTTCCCATGCAATATTGGGGTAGCCCTTGGTGCTGCTCGGGTTGACATCAATGACAACCCTCGATCAACAATTCCCCAATGGAGCGGCAAACAGTCGCTTACTCCCCTGCCGATCATGACACCTTCGCCAAATTTTCCCTTGACATCAATGCAGCAAATTTCCAAACACAACCATCCTGCAGACCTGTACACACTTCCACTCCCGCTAACACACAACCGTCCTGCAGACCTGTAATCTAATGAGAACTTGGGAGAATCCCAAACTTTTGACGTAGATATTCAAATGCTTCACGAGGTAAAGGTTTAGTGAAGATATTAGCAATTTGTTCTTTTGTACAAACATACTCAAGTTTGATATTCTTTTCAGCGACTTGTTGTCTAACAAAATGATATTTGATCGGAATGTGTTTTGTTTTTGAATGCATGACAGGATTCTTGGAGATGCTGATGGCACTAGTGTTGTCCTGAAGGAATATGAATATAAACTCCCAACTTTGAATTGTACTGTGAAGATCTTTAAAGTTTGTTTCATCAAGGACTTGAGTACAACATGATATTTGCTACAGGCCTTGTTAACACTTCCTTTGAATACTTGAATTGAAGTTTGCTTTTATCATCTTAATCACAAGGACAACACCTAGATAAGAATACTGCTCCACTAGTAACTCTTACGATCATCACGCTTCTGCCTTCAATGCACGTACGTAAAACTTGAATAATGAGATTGTTACCCTTGAGATACCACAAGCCATATTCTTCGTGCCCTTTAAATATCGAAGAATTCTTTTAACGACAATAATATGTGATTCTTTTAGTGCGCGGGTCTTGCGACTTGTCCAGCTGTGCCTGTTGTACGGCGAGAGCTGTTACATATGAAGACTACCAATCATAGTCTTGTACAACCTACGATCTACATCCTTAGATAGTCATCATACTCGTTGCAACCTGTTACCATTGGAGTAAGGATGGGTTTGCAATCTTCCATTTTAAATTTCTTGAGCATTTCCTTGATGTACTTGGCTTGACATATAAATATTCCTTTCTCTTGCTGAGATATTTGAAGCCCTAAGAAGTATGTCAGCTCACCAAGTAAAGACATCTCAAACTCACTTTGCATCTTTGTAGAAAAGTTCTTACTCAGTCAATCATCATTGCTACCAAATATTATATTATCCACATATACCTCAACGATTGTTAAATTATCTTTATCTATTTGTACATAAAGATTGTTATCAACAGTACCTTTCTTGAACCCTTGTTGACGTATATATCCATCAAGACGAGCATACCATGCTCTGGGAGCCTGCTTGAGACCATATAGAGCCTTCTTTAACCTGCAGACATAGTCTTCTTTTTGTGATAGTAGAAAACCTTCAGGTTGTTCGATGTAAACTTCTTCTTCTAATTCTCCATTCAGAAATGTTGACTTAACATCCATTTGGTAGACTTTGATTTTTCTTGAACATGCATAGGCGAGAAACATTCGGATGGCTTCCATTATGGCAACTGGTGCAAATGTTTCGTCGAAATCAATTCCTTCCACTTGTACATAGCCTTTGCAAGCCAATCTTGCTTTGTTTCTGGTAACCTGCCCATCTTCATTCAATTTGTTCCTGAACACCCATTTAGTCCCAATGACATTTTTATCTTTTGGTCATGGAACTAATTCCCGGTGTTATTCTCTCAATTTCCAGTCAATTCTTCATTCATAAGCCATTACCCAACCCCCGTGCAGGTTTGACTTCCTCAAAACTACTAGGCTCAGTGTTTGCTAGAAAAGCAACGTGAGCTTGTTGTGATGAACGAAGCTGTCGACCTTCATTTATGTCACCAATGATTTGATTTGATGGATGGTTCTTTTGAATCCACTCTTTTGTTCTCCTTGGAGGAGCTTCTTGTTGTTTTGGTATATCTTGATGATCATTGTTTACTTCTTCCTCGTTGATAGTTGCTTCTTGTTCTACAAATTTTGATCTTCTCTTTTGATATAACATTTGCTTCCGAAGATTCTGAAATATTTTACATTAGCTGGTTTTCATTTCCATAATTCATATGGAGTCTTGTTGCAATTATTTCTGAGAAGACTTCGGTTGATAATGAAGACTATCGTATCAATTGCTTGAACCCAGAATTTTTCATCCAATTTTGAGTCCTTCAACATTGTTCTACCCATTTCCTGTATGGTTCTGTTCTTTCTTTCAGCAACTCCATTTTGCTGAGGTGTCTGTGCTGTTGAAATTTGCCTTTTTATTCAATTTTCGTCACAATATTGCTGAAATAATTTGGAAGTGAATTCTCCACCATTATCTGATCTTAAACATTTTATTTTCAAATCAGTTTCATTTTCAACCAACTCCTTCTAGATCTTAAAGCACTCAAATGCGTCAGATTTTTTCTTTAGGAAACTGACGTCTGTCATCCTGGTATAGTCATCTATCATTAACATGAAATATAATTCTCCGTCTAAGCCTTTTGTTCTCACAGGACCACATAGATCAGTATGTATCAATTCCAATGGATGTGATGCAAAGTGTTCTTTTGTTTTAAATTGGACTTTTGTCTGCTTGCCATGCCGACATGCCTTAGATAGTGTGTTGGAAGGTTTTGAGATTTTTAGCATTTCTCGTACTACTTCCTTTTTGCTTATCCTGACAAGATTGTCAAAGTTTATGTGACCCATTCATTTGTGCCATAACTAGCTTTCATCTTCTTTAGCTAGTAGACATGATTTAGTTGCTTCATCCAGAACATATATGTCGTTTGGAGCTCGACTTGCTGTAGCCACAATTTTACCACTCCTGCCTTTCCTGATTTCACATTTTGTGGAGTTGAATAGCATTGTGTGTCCTTAATCACACATTTGTCCAACACTGAGCAGATTGTGATTCATGTTTTCGACCAATAGAACATTCTTAGCTATAACATCTTTGCCAGGAAGTGACGGTACAGTCCTATAACATTTGAAGATCCATCATTTCCAAAGGATATGGTTCCATCCTTCTCTTTCGAGAGATACAAATTTCCTTCTGTCTCCAGGTCATATGCATTGAGCAAGCATTGTCAACATACCACCTTTATTTTTGAGCCTTGAGGTAGAAGCACAATTATCGGTCTTCTTCTTCTTCCATGTTAGTTCATTCTGTAGCTTGAAGGTTAACCTTAGAGTTTTCAAGTGGATCCTATTCATATGTGTCCAAAGTTCTGACATTTGTAACATTCCATATTATTTCTTAAATGTTCAAATCTGTTGATGTTTCGTTGAGCCCTGGGAGGTTCATATTTGAAGAATATCTTGGAATTGTATTGGTTCCTAGGGTACGTGTGACATTCTACAGCTTTATGACCAAATTTTCCACATGAATAACAATAGCCATGAAAAATATGTTGGTACCTGGATGAAAATCTTCGTCGAGGAATCGTCTTCCAAGGATGTGCTTGCGAATCTTGTCCAATGAAGTCTACATGTATGTCAAATCTCATAGGTTCATTGTATTTTGTTGTAGAAGGTCCTGCTTCTTCTTCTTTGTAACTAAGGCTAGTTCTGTCGTTGTAAGATCGTTGATTGTTGATGAGTTCTTCCAATGCCCTTGAGCTGTTGGCATAGTTTTGGACAATTTTTCCCTTCTTCACTTCCTTACACAGCAAGACTACTTCGGCTTCTAATGCTTCCCTTTCTTGGTTTCTTTCTTCCAACTTCTTTTGAAGTGACTCTTCAATACATTTGTGTTCTTCAACCTCAATTTTGAGACCTTGAACTTGTTCTTCAAGAGTATTAGAACGGATCTTCTCAGCATTGAGCTCTTTTATAAGCTTGATTGCCTCCTCATAAAATTCTTCTATGGTCAACCCTTCTTCTTCATTGTTTGATACTTCTTGTTTATTGTGCTTGGCCATAAACAATACTTTCTCATTGGCTTCTTCTTTGCTGTCACTTTCTTCATCGGATGATGAACTATCTTCTTTAGAGAGAAAGTTCCTTTTGGATCCTTTATTTTTGCCTTGCTTGTTGAATTTCTTAAAGCATTTATTTCCTTTTGAGTTGCCATCACTTTTGTTCAGACATTTTGCTACGAAATTCCCAACCTCACCACAACTGAAACATATCAATGGAAGCTTACCTTTGAATTTTCCCTTACTAGGTTTTAGTTTTCTCGTAAAGTAAGCATATTCTTCATCTGAAAGACCTTCTCCATCATCTCCCTTTTCTTCACACTTGCAAGTGCATGTCATTTCAATTGAAGGTTGTTTGTCCTTATTGGTTTGCTTAGATGCAACGAACGCAGTTTCCAGATTTGAAGTACCCTTTTCTTCATCAAGTCTCATTTCATATGCTATGAGAACTCCATGTAATTCTTCCTTGCTGAGTTTGTCCAGATTTGCACTGTATTCTAAGACCGATACCTTTGGGTTGAATCTCCCTAGTAACGTTCTAAGAATCTTCCGTATAATAGTCTTCTCGTCAACTGGCTCTCCCAATCCTTCTAGAGTATTGGTTATTTCATCAACGTATTGGAAGTATGCAACAATGTTGCAATATTCTTTCATTCTGAGTTGCTCAAATTTTTCTCTATAGATTTGAAGCTTTGCTTCTTTGACATTTGAGTCACCTGCATATATATTCTCAAGCTTGTCCCATACATTTTTGGCGGTTTTACAACCCAACACCTTATGATAAGCAGATTCAATAAGTCCACTAATAATAATATTCTTTGCTTTTGCATCATTTACCAAGTTCTTCTTACCTTGTTCATCCGCGGTTGATGTAAATCCATTTTGAACAGTGTCCCATACTTCGTAACCTTGCGCCAAGAGATAGACCTCCATTCTTCCTTTCCAAAGAGCATAATTATTTTCATTGAATAGAGATACACCATTCTTGGTATGCTCCATGACCTCCTTCCAGCTGTTAAACTGCTATTGAAGGAACCAAGCTCTGATACCAATTGTTGGAAATACTGAGAGGGGGGGTGAATCAGTATTCCTTTCAATTAGAGCATTAGTTAATCTTCAATTATTATCGGTGTTTGTACAATGATAGTAGTAAAAAAAAGGAACACAAATGCACACATTTTTTAAGGTGGAAACCCACTTCGGGACAAAAACCACCTAATGCTTTTCTAATAATTATTTAATATTCAACTCCAATTGAAAATAAAGCTCCAACTTCCTAGAATCTAGAAAAGCATTCTTCTCCAGCTCCCACCGGATGGATGCTCCAACGCCCGAGATTCTTCAGTAGTCAACTGAATGGATGCCCCAACACCCAATGAGCTACAACTCACCCTAGCACCACCCTACCACCCTATAGAAGAATAAAAGAAGAATGGACTCTCGTACCAGAGAAAATGGTCCACTTTACAATGATATAGAATGATGTAGAAGAAGAAGATATACTAGACCATAACCCCAACTTTGACACAACCACCTAATGATGATCCTAGACCTCCCAACACTGACTCTTCAACCCTTGGTAGATAGACACCAGTACAATTTGTACAATAATGTATTTACAATGACTAAGTACAATGATACATTTACAATGATTGTATGCAGTGCTGCCCACTTGAAGACTTCATATGATGAACTTCTTGTTGTTGTTATGCACCTTGGTTGCTGCTCTTGTCATGCTACCCTCTGCTGCACCTTGCTTTGCTTTGCTGCCATAGAAATTCTGGTCCTTTGCAACCCTTGACAACACATGATCTAGCTTTTTCTTGCCTTCTAGGAGCTCGATATTGAATCTGGTGTATCTATGTTATTTCAGATCCTCAATATCTGATTTTCGGTCTTGTAGTAGTCCTCTGAGTCGTATTTCCAATTCCATAGGTCTGACCCAATTTGGATTCTTCAAGAGATAGTTATACCCAAGCTCCCACAATTCCCTAATTATGGACTGTTTCAGCAGAGCGAACTTGTAAGGCATGCCACGTGTCACCGTTTCTTCATTTGGTTCTGAAATTGATAGAGCGAACACTACAGTCTGTGCACTATCTGTCACTTTTTACGGAATTCCAATCTGATACTCAAAGAGAGAGTTATGACGATTTTACCAAGGTCACTTCTTTGATATTAATTTCAGGAGCCTGCAAAAACCATGACTTCCACAGATCATATCTCCAAAAATATTGCGCACCTTGATCTGAAATTTTTACAGCAGCTTTCTCAGGATTTCTTCTTCGCCTCATAAAAATTTCAGCTTTTGAACCTTCGTAGAAAAAAAATTAGAGCGAAAATTCCACGATGACCTGTTTCAGATGGCAAAATCCCTTGCATAAGGAGGAAATGAGGATCACAATTTATATAAATACTTAGGTTGAGAGGGACTTCAACAAGTGAACGCGGGAGGGATTTTAGGAGCTTAAAAAATATTAATTATGACTTTTCAATGACCCATGCCCCAACCCCATGGGGTTTTAGCCCACTAACTGGGGGTACAAACTTCAAACATGAATATCTCTCAAACCGTGAAGAATTACATGGCGTGCCATATATCAACGGAAACATCTCGATAAGTAGAAACCATCAAAAGCATTATTGACCCAGAATATATTAATTTGGTAGGTCAAAATTCCCATGCAATATTGGGTTAGACCCTGGTGCTGCTTGGGTTGACATCAATGACAACCCCTGATCAACATGATGCTACATGAATGCTACACTCCTACATAATGACTCTATGATCCTATTATGGCATTGATAACAATGAAGAAACCAAAGAATGAAGAAGCCACGCTGTCCCAAACATTCCTCATGTTGTCCCAAACTTTTGATGCATAAAATTTAAGGACAGTCACAAAGAAAATTATGTTTCACCATCTTGAATGCATAATTTCTTTATGAGACCTTCACCATCCTTTAGAGCATAATCTTAGCTTTCCAATGAGCCCTTATTTGTCCTAAAACTCCTAGAATTTTGTGAGATATTGAATTTTTAAGTTTAAGAAAATATATTTTTTATCTAGCCGACCTGCACTCGCAGTTTCATGTCGGCCTCCCTCCAAAAGTCGTGACACTTCATTCTAGTCGAAAATCACTATAAATATAAGATCGAAACTTCATTTTCAAATCATCAATTCGATCAAGGATTATACATCGAGGAGATCAAGTTCACAACTCGTGAACTGAAGAAAGCATAAGATATATCGAGGACTTGTTTGTTGGGTTAAAGTCTGGATATAAGAACCACAGATATGTTTGTGGGAACAATTAAAGACTCAGACCTTTTTTTTGTTATGTTAAGAACTGTTAAATAAACTCGGATTGATCACAGCTCAGCCACAAAAACTTCAAACCTGTGAGAAGTGCTGGAACAGACCTCGATCAAGCTACTACAGGGTTATCTAACCCTTAGACTTGTGATAATATCACTTGCTATTCGGATAAGCTACAAGAGCTCACCATAGTCAGCTCAGTCACCCACAGGAGTTTGGAACAGTTAACTGGTATTGATCACAGTTTTTGAAAAAGGTGTAAGAAATATCGATGAACAATGAACAGTGAAGGTTTATCTTTGAACAGTGAAGATCTTGGTTCTGATATCGCTTGTGGACTGTGATTACTTTGTGACTTGGGCATACAATTGGTGCAACAATCTTCCTTCTATTGCTCATTACATTATTTATTCTTTGGCACAGTCAAGGAGGGTTCGAGTGCAGAGGCTTGATGCTTGTGACATAGCTGGACCTAGGTGTCACTCCAGGACTATGAACTAAGATTGCAGTAATGAAGTCACATGATGGACAAAGTACAGTGAAGAAATAGTGAAGCCAAAATCAAGAAGTGTTGAACAGTGAAGAATTTTGTTGATGACAGTCAAGTAAGTACATCACAAATTTTCTATTAAAAAGAAGACTGAGGGATTGGTGTCCTTGGGGTAGGTGCCTTGAGAAGATAGGGTCAAAGCCCTAGAGGTCGGAGCCTCATCAAAGTCCAAGTTGGTGCTTGGCAACAGGTTGGTGCATGTTTCATTAAAGGGTTGGTTCCCTCACTCATCTATTGTATACAATTATTTGAAAAAGGGTTGAAGTTCTTATTAAATCCTTAATATTATTATTATACACCTCTTTGTCTTTAATTGTGAAGAATCTAACTGGAAAAAATTTACAATTGAAAAGAAATACTGATTCACCCCCCTCTCAGTATTTCCAACATCATTGTTGTGTCACTAGCTATAACATCAAGCATCTCTTTTGTTTGATTAAGTATAGGTATCATATTTCTAGTTGTTCTTCCTTAGCTTCTTGCATTTTGTTTATTTCATTTATGCTTCTTACTTGACACTTTTCCCATGTAGCATGTTAAGACATCCAATTGTCATCTCATTCTCATATGGCTTGCCTTAAACTAGGTCTTGCATTCCATTTCCTTGAAATTAGATAAGTGTAGGTCTCTATCTCTTACATTGTCCTTCTTACATTATGTTATGGCACCTAATGTTGTAGCCTTGCAGCTATTCTACTTCTATCATAGTTAAGCTTCCCATTCTGTGTCATATTTTAGGATATGTATATCGTAGTTTAGTTATTGCTTTATTTTTATAGAAGCTACCCTCCCTTTTATCCTTTCCCTCATTCTCTGTTTGACATGCATTTTTGCTTCTTTCTCATGTCAAGAATCTAACATTATGATCATATATACATATCTTTTTTCAACAATGACATTTCCTCACTCATGGTTTTCGCATGTGTTAAAAACTAGTTGCGATCTTAGGGTTAGAAATGTATATTTGTATATACAATGAATGGTCGAGTGCCAAGCAACATAATCTGTAGACATTGTACATTGAAAGTTCAAATAATAAAGTAAATCAATGGCTACAGACAAGAAAAAGGGGTGCTATGATTCCACAAGAGAAGGAAACTAGGGGGCTCAAAGGGGATTGTTACCCACCCAAATAGGTAACCCCTAGGATAAAAAATTTCTCCTTTTTGGTTAGCTAGCCAACCAATAATCCTATCATGATCCACAAATAGATTTGATTTAGAGCTCTCCACTTATGCCTATGTTGGTACTGTATCCCATCTACCATACTTCTTGAAGGAAGGTGGGTTACCTATCAAAAGGTAGACTACCCATCTTTGCAATTGTTTTCATTTAATGTTAAGGGAATTCTAATATGGATCATAGGGTGAGTTGCATCATTGAATAATTTTGATTGTATCCTTGTTCCCACTCTTCACCTAGAAGGTTATCCTTTTCCCCTACTCTAGTATGAACTTCCATGAGGCCTTTTCTTCCACTATTCAGGGTGGGCGCGAACATGAGGCACTGATTGATGCAGCATGCCAAAGGTAATCCATACTTCTAAACTTCCATCTATCCTTCATATCCACTGCCATTATTTGGGTCGATTTTTATTTGTAATTGGTACTGGCACCCTTTAACCACATCCTTGAGTCAAGGCTCGAAAACTTTTCCCTAAAAGTTTGATGCTACTAAAAATAAATAAAAGCATATATAGCCATGTTAATCGCTTCCCCTTGCCACCTACACCTACCTACAAGTCAGTGGAAAAAGCCTTCAACTCCACAAGGTGTGGTTGGTGGAAAGGATCTCAAAAAAGGGGCTGTCACATTGATCTCGACTCTCTCCGTTTTATCTCTCTCCTAGGTAAGCTAAGGGGGGTTGTCCATAAAGGAAAACTAAGTTAAAGATTTGAGTTTCTAGGAAAATATTAGAGTGAAAATGGTTTACTTTTAAAGATTCGGGAGCATTTATGAGCATCTTTGAAATAATAATGACAAACCATGTAACCAGTGCCTTTACAAATAACGTGCTCAAAAGTAAAATAAATGCTCAAAGAGATGAGAACACAATAATCCTGAAATGGAAACAAAAGATTGTTAGCACAAGATATCAAAAATGCTCTCAAGATAAACGAATTTATGAATCAAAGCACATGAAGCTATCTTGTTCACAAGGAAACAATTAGTGATATAAATATAAACCAAATGATAAAAAAGACATGAAAGTTAAATCAACATGCATTTAGCCTTGCAACATGAAATAAGAGCACTTGAGAGAAAATAAGATTCATCAACCATCCATGAACATCATGAACATTAAACATGAAATGGAGCTTTCTAAAGTAGATAATATCCAAGCACAAGAAAATTAAGCTAAATGTGATGAAAAATGCTCTTGGTTTATTTTATTAATTAGTTCTAGAGAAAGGTTGCAATTCAACTTTTTAATCTTCAGACCTCACCCTCACCCAAAGATATGGATCCCACAGTGAGGAGTCAGTAGAGGGTCCCTGAAAATGTCTATTCAACCAACTTATGTTGGAGGTAAAATTTTAGTGATTGCTTGGGGAATGTAAGTAAATTAATCAAACAATGAGAATTAACTTTCAAACTTGAGATTTATTTGCATGTCATGAAGTAGAATGCTACTTTATGGAGAAAATTTGCCCAAATACTTATTGCATGTTAAATGTAATTAAAGGCGATGAACAAGTGGTTTTGGAACAAAATTCATGACAAATTTAAAAGTGTATGCATGCAAAAGTTTGAACCTGCTATGAAAGTAAAAAAGATAGAAAATCTGTAGCAAATTAGGCTTAGGTACATGCAAAATGAGTGTAATGCATGATTGTGTTAATTCCCCAATTAAATGATGTGCATGCAAGTGAAAAAATATCAAAGATCAAGCCACAAAGTCTCTCCAAAAACATGTAGAGATAGGGATACCAATGTGTAAAACCCACGCTCCCAAAACCAAGAATTTTATTAGTTATTACAATAAGGAGAAAACTATGGAGTTTTCTCTAAAATCCAAAGAGATTCTTATCAATGTTGGCTTGAGCCATAGATCTTTCCTTGTTGAAAATTTCTGCAATTTGAGTCCCACAAAAGCTCAACAAAATGCCGATTTTTCGAGGAAGAAGAAGCAAGGCAAAGCCTCTTTGAGTTACACGGCCAAGAGAGAGAAATAGAGACCCCAAGTGAACTCGGCCTCCCTTAAGAGGAACTCGGCTTACTTCTCAGCAACTGAGTTGCAGTGCAGCAGTTAGGAGTGGCAGTGCTATAGGCAGCATGATGCAGCAATTTGAGAGGGAGTTGCAGTACATGTGGCAGTGACTGTGGAAAAGTCATGGGCAACAGTGCAGAAGGCAGCAACACAGTGGATGGAGGACAGCAGGCCAAGCATCAGCAGCACAGAGCCAGTCTGCTCACGTAGAGGCTGACGCAACACCTGAAGAGTGACGCGGAACCAGTATGTTCACACAGAGGCTGACGCAGCACCAGGAGGGTGAGGCGGTCCAAGAGGGAGTGACGCTGTGCCAATTTCCGTGGCTGGAAGTGCAGTTTCCGATCTTCAAAGTTGCTGGTGGGGCATCAGTTCTGTCTATGCAGAACAATGCCTAGCAAAGTTGACAAAGTAAGGGGAAACAGTCCCTCAACATATTTTCTTGCCAATAAATCTGAGTTTCGATCAAGAGGGTGATTGAAGAGGGCTGATTCGACATAATTGGCGTAGGATTTCCGGGAGAGAAATTAGTTATCAGAGGGAGAAGATTCTATAGAGGGTTTCTATCACCAAGAAACCCAGATCTGGTCTTCTTTTGAGTGCAACTACAGCAGAAGAGAGAAGAGCATCTATTTCGAATGTTTGAGCAGATATGGCCCTGTACGGACTGAGAGATCAGGATAGGTTAGATGGTGTGTCTAACTTTGCGATCTGGAAAGCCAAAATCCTGACAATCCTGGAGGAGTACGATATCAGAGACTATGTAGAGAACTTCCTAGTTGTGTCGACTGATGCTGCTCTTCTTCAGAAGTTTAATGAAAATCATGCGTGGGCTAAGCACTTGATAATGGATGGAGTGAAAGATCACGTGGTCCCACACATTTCCAAGAATAAGACGACAAACGAGGTGTGGACAGCTTTGACCACGTTGTATCAAGGTAGCTTCATCTAACGGAAGATGCTTCTGGAGAATCAGATGTGGATGTTCCATATGCACAAGGGATAGGAGATCAATCCCTTCCTCTTCAGATTACAAAGTATCCGAGACCAGCTGATTGCCATGGTGGAAACTTCGGATGATGGACTCATGGTGAGGACTGCCTTGAATGCAGTCACCGATGAGTGGGAGACCTTTGTCCAAAGTATCTTGGGCAGAGCATAACTCCCAAATTGGGGAGACATGTGGGCAATCCTTCAACAGGAGGAGATACAGAGGGTGACCAAGAGGGAATTTAGGAGCAAAGGAGTCAAGATAAAGAAGGAGGAGGAAGATGCAGCCCTATCATCTAAGGGACAGCGGCAGCAAGGGAAGAAGAAAAGGGACCTATCCAAGGTCCGGTGCTTCAGATGTGGCGAATTGGGACACTTCGCCAGCACTTGTCCTAAGAGTAAGGACAAGGAAGTTTCAGATTCCAAGGCATTAGCAGTGAAAGGGGACAGTGGCAGCAAAGATGATGTGGCCATGAGTGCTCAGGTACCTCGAGAGAAGATGTGGGGTGACATAGATCTGTAGAGAAGCTACAGATAGTGAAGGCGGGATCCTTGAGGTGCCCAAACTCTTGGATCACATACGAGCTACGGGAGCCTTAAGACAGTAGCAGGATGACTGGAGTCAGTGGGGGCAGAAGATCATGGAGAAGCAGAGGCAGAGCTGGAACGGTGAAGAGTGGAACAACGCAGTGCAGTGGCAGCAGCAGCATGGAAGCAACAGCGTAGAGGGGCAATGCTTACGCATTCAGAGCAGCAGCAACGCAGAGGCTCTAGAGGGACAGCGCAGAGCAGCAGAAGAGGTTGCTTCAGTGATGAGATGCAGCCAGACTTATTTGTTTGTCAGTGATTGGGTGATTGTCCTTCAATTACTTACTTCTCAACAACTGAGTTGCAGTGCAGCACTTAGGAGTGGCAGTGCTATAGGCAACATGATGCAGCAATTTGAGAGGGAGTTGTAGTACATATGTGGCAGTGACTGTGGCAAAGCCATGGG
Organism: Pinus albicaulis; assembly: GCA_034641835.2. NCBI lineage: Eukaryota > Viridiplantae > Streptophyta > Pinopsida > Pinales > Pinaceae > Pinus > Pinus albicaulis. The sequence goes on from CM076578.1 coordinate 520,656,499, forward strand.
CAGCAGCACAGTGGATTGAGGGCAGCAAGCCAAGCATCAGCAGCACGGAGCCAGTCTGCTCACACAGAGGCTGACGCAGCACTTGAAGAGTGACACGAAGCCAGTATGCTCACGCAGAGGCTGACGCAGCACCAGGAGGGTGACGCAGTCCAAGAGGGAGTGACGCTACTCCAATTTCCGTGGCTAGAAGTGCAGTTTCTGATCTTCAAAGTTGCTGGTGGGGCATCGGTTCTGTCGGTGCAGAACAGTGCCTAGCAAAGTTGACAAAGTAAGGGGAAACAGTCCCTCAGCAGATTTTCTTGCCAATAAATCCGAGTTTCGGCCGGGAGTGTGATTGAAGAGGGTTGATTCGACATAATTGGCGTAGGATTTCTGGGAGGGAAATTAGTTATCAGAGGGAGCAGATTCTCTAGAGGGTTTCTATCACCAAGAAACCCAGATCTGGTCTTTTGTTGAGTGCAACAGCAGGAGAAGAGAGAAGAGCATATGTTTTGAATGTTTGAGTAGATATGGCCCCGTACGAACTGACAGATCAGGATAGGTTAGAAGGTGTGTCTAACTTTGCGATCTGGAAAGCCAGAATCTTGACAGTCTTGGAGGAGTACGGTATCAGAGACTACGCAGAGAATGTCCTAGTTTTGTTGATCGATGTTGCTCTTCTTCAAAATTTTAATGAAAATCAGGCACAAGCTAAGCACTTGATAATGGATGGAGTGAAAGATCACGTGGTCCCACACATTTCCAAGAAGAAGAAGACAAACGAGATGTGGATAGCTCTCACCACGTTGTATCAAGGTAGCTTCATCCAACGGAAGATGCTTCTAGAGAGTCAGATGTGGATGTTCCATATGCACAAGGGATAGGAGATCGATCCCTTCCTCTTCAGATTACAGACTATCCGAGACCAGCTGATTGCCATGGGGGCAACTCCGGATGATGTACTCATGGTGAGGACTACCCTGAATGCAGTCAACGATGAGTGGGAGACCTTTGTCCAAAGTATCTTGGGCAGAGCATAACTCCCAAATTGGGGAGACATGTGGGCAATCCTTCAGCAAGAGGAGATCCGGAGGGTGACCAAGAGGAAATTTAGGAGCAAAGGAGTCAAGATAAAGAAGGAGGAGGAAGATGTAGCCCTAGCATCTAAGGGACAGTGGCAGCAAGGGAAGAAGAAAAGGGACCTATCCAAGGCCCGGTGCTTCAGATGTGGCGAATTAGGACACTTCGCCAGCACTTATCCTAAGAGGAAGGACAAGGAAGTTTCGGATTCCAAGGCATTAGCAGCGAAAGGGGACAGTGGCAGCGAAGATGATGTGGCCATGTAATATCCCGAATAGGAAATAGACAGCAATACAAGCATACAACTATATAGGAAAATGCCGGAAATAGAATATAGAGCAAGTACACATAAAAATACCAGAAATGCTAAGCCATTTTATTAGTCTGAGAATATATATGGGTACAATAGATAATTAGAATAAGTGCACCTATCCTTGCACAAGGCAAGTGAAGAACCCTCTCAGAACAGGAAATGGCCGCTATAGAGGCTGCGTCCCAGCTGCTGGAAGAATCTGCCGTAAAATGCTGTTGTTGCAATGAACTGGAACTAGGGGTTGATCCCCTCGCCGGAATGAGCTGAAAATCGCTAGATCGCCTGTACTCTCTGCTCCGGACAAAACCCAGAAACCATGAACCAAATGGACCACCTCCGAAAAACACCCCAGAAGCCCTCCTCAAGGAAAACGCTGTCCCTCCAGGCCCATCGCAGATGCCAAATGAAGAATGCTGAGAAAGAGCCACAAATCCATCTGCAAACTCTCCAACTGAAAGAGACTAACCCTCCACGCTGAAATACACTGAATCTCCCACAAAAATCCCCACAACTGAACTGCTCTAACTCAAACTGCGTCCTCCCTCCAAGGCTGCGCAGTCACCCAATGAAGCTCAACTCCTCAGCAAAACGTCCAACCAAATCACCTGCAAATCACCTGCTAAAGACTGAAGGAATACCTTGCCCGAGCAGGCACTCGAAGTCCCCCGGGGCCAAGGGTGAGATCTCCGACCAGAGACACTCGGTCGCACTAAACAGTGCTGCAGACCGACTAAACAGCCAGCGTGATCAAGTAGACAGAAGTCTAGCTCAAAATATCATCAACATATCAATAATGCCAAATGGAGTGGCTCTCCCACCTTTTATAGTGCTAGTTCCCCTCAAAACCCTAACTGCGTCCCCTCTCTCCACGTGCTCCTCCTAAGCCTGCGCAGTTGCTCCTAGAGCCTACGTGAGGCCTCCCTCATACATGGTGTGGACCCCCAAGGCTTCCCTTTAAGTCATAACGTTGCTCCTACTAGGGAAGTGCTTTATTTTATTAAAGTGAGTTGACCCCTCTTTCTCACTTTTATTTATTAATTACCTATAGGCGGAAAAACTATACAAAAATCAAATATTCCAATTAGCGGTGCTAATTAGGAATATTACAGTCTCCCCCGGTAGAACGTTGCTTGTCCTCAAGCAACTGAAGTGATGGATGCTGCAAAATCTTCTCATCCTCCCAAGTGGCATCCTCATCCGGCAAATTCTTCCACCTCACCAAGAATTTCCGGATCGTCCTGCTCCGCAGCTGCCTCTCCCTGGTATCAATAATAGCCTCCGGCTGCAACACCAGATGCCCCTCATCATCCGTGGGTGGTAGCTCATCTGTGACTGTCACCTGCTGGCCCAATGCCTTTTTCAGGCATGATACATGGAAAATGTTATGGATCTTGTTGCCTTGGGGCAGCTCCAACTCGTATGCAACCTGCCCAATCCTGCGTATCACGATGTATGGCCCATAAAAACGGGGCTTAAGCTTCTCAGCCCCCTTCTGCTTAAGTGAAGACTGTCGGTATGGCTGTAGTCGCAGGTAGACCAAGTCTCCTACCTCAAAGTGTCTCTCCACCCGACCCTTATCAGCATACAACTTCTGCTGATTCTGCGCTGTGGCTATGTTATCCTTGAGAGCTCGGAGGATATCTTGGCTCTCTTGGATCCAGATCTTGGCTCTTGGAGCCCTACTAGCACCAAACATCATGTCCACAAAAGATAAAGGATGATATCCATACAAAGCATAGAAAGGTGACATACCAATGGACATGTGATGCGTCGTGTTGTAGCAGTACTCTCCCAGATGCAGCCACTTCAGCCATGCCCTCTGCTACCCACTGACATAGTTACGCAAGTAGCCCTCCAACCACTTGTTAACTATCTCTGTCTGTCCGTCCGTCTGGGGGTGATAGCTAGTGCTCGGCGCCAACTCTGTCCCCACTAGCCGGAAGAGCTCCTGCCAGAATCCGCCCATGAAGCGGCTGTCCCTGTCACTGACAATGGTCTTAGGTAGACCATGCAACCTGAAAATCTCCCTGAAGAACAGCTCGGCCACCTGTGCTGCTGTGTGGTGTGCGGATATGGCGAAAAAATGAGCATACTTTGTCAGTCGGTCAACGACGACAAAGATGCAGTCCTTGCCCTGCACCATGGGCAACCCTGTGATGAAGTCCATCGATATGCTCTCCCATTTCCCCTCGGGAATGGGAAGAGGCTGCAACAACCCTGCAGGATGGCTCATCTCTCTCTTGTTTCTCTGGCAAACATCGCACTCCCTAACATGCTGGAGTACGTCCTTCTTGAGGCCCTTCCATGAGAACCTCTCCCGGATAGCCCTGTAAGTCTTGGTGAACCCCTGATGGCCCGCCAATGGAGAATCGTGTGAAGCCTGGAGTATCTTCTTCTTGAGCTGAGATCCCTCAGTCAAGAAGATCCTGTCCCTGTAATAGATGATCTCGTCAACCACCCTGTACCTGTCATCTGCTACCTGCCCATCCAACACCTCACACGCAAACCTGTCCTTGGAGTACTCTACCAGCAGTCGAGCCCTCCAATCAGCGTCCAAGCTCATAAGAGATAACGTGGCCGGTCTACGGGAAAGGGCATCGGCTACCACGTTATTCTTGCCTTTGACGTACTCAATGTCAAAGTCATAGGCTTGGATCTTACTGATCCACTTCTGCTGCCTCTCCTGCAACTGCTTCTGCTCCAGAAAGTACCTGAGGCTGTTGTGATCTGATCTCACCCTGAATCGGCTGCCCACTAAATACTGCCGATACTTGGCCAATGCATGCATGATGGCCAACATCTCCTTGTCGTATATGGAATACAACCTCTCATGCGGAAGGAGCTTCCGGCTCTCAAAAGCTATAGGGTGACCGCCCTGCATCAATACCGCACCAATCCCCTCTCCTGATGCATCACACTCCAGGACAAATGGCTGCGTGAAATACGGCAATGCAAGCACGGGGCAGCTGCTCATCACCTCCTTGAGCTTATCAAAAGCTCGCTGTGCTGTATCCGACCAACTGAATGCCCCCTTCCTCGTCAAGTCTGTGAGGGGTGCAGCAAGCTGTGAGAAGCCTTGACGAACTTCCTATAGTAAGTGCAAATGCCAATAAATCCCCGAAGCTCCGTCACATTCCTCGGCTCTGGCCAATCTCTGATGGCCCTGATTTTCTCCTCGTGGACTCTCACCCCGTCCACTCCTATAATATGCCCCAAGTACAGCATCTCCGTCAGGCCGAACTCACATTTGGAGAGCTTGGCATAGAACTGCTGCTCCTCCAAGATGCGCAAAACTGTCTCAATGTGTTGAAGATGCTCCTCCCAAGTCTTGCTATATATAAGTATGTCATCGAAGAAGACCAGCACAAACTTCCTCAGATGACCCCTGAAGATGTGGTTCATGCACGACTGAAAGGTGGCGGGTGCATTGGTCAGCCCAAAAGGCATAACCAGAAACTCGAAGTGCCCATAATGACACCGGAAGGCGGTCTTGGGAATATCCTGCTCCCTCACGCGTATCTGATGGTACCCAGATCTCAAATCAATCTTTGAGAAGAACCGTGCTCCTCTCAACTCGTCCATCAGCTCATCAATCCTGGGAATGGGGTCCCTGTTCTTCAGGGTCTTCTTATTCAGAGCCCTGTAGTCAATGCACATCCGCAATGTGTCGTCCTTCTTCTTCACCAACACCACGGAAGAAGCAAAAGGACTCGTGCTTGGCCGAATGTGACCAAGGGCCAGCAACTCCTGAATAGCACGCTCTATCTCATCCCGATAGGCCTTGGGATGCCTATACGGTGTGGTGATCACTGCCTGTATACCCTGCTCAAGCTCGATAGTATGCTCAAACCCCCGATCCGGTGGCTGCCCTGGTGGAATATCCCCGAACACTACGGCATACCTATCGAGGATAGTCTGTAACTCAGGATGCACTGCCTGACCTGTATCTACTGCCTCCGAAGCTCGCAACTCTATGGCCCACTCTATGTCTCCCTTGCGGAAGGTTGCCTCCATCCTATGTGCCGACACTGTCTGAGGCGGGTATGTGTGCTGTCCCCGTATCTTCTCATGCCTCCCTGTCTTGGGATCATCCCACTCCATCTCTAGGGCCTTCCAATCTATCGTGACCTTCCCCAGAGTAATGAGCCACTGAACACCCAATATCATGTTGGTGTCCGGGATATCCACCACGAAAAAATGATCTGTCAATGTATAAGTGCCCATCATCACTGATAACTCTGGGACATACCGAGCACACACCATAGTCTGATCTCCTGGGACAAAAACGGAAAATCCATCAAAACTCTCAGTCTGTATGCCTCTCCGCTCAACCATCTACGCATCAATAAAGTTGTGGGTGGCCCCACTATCAACCAAGACTGAGACCCGCTGTCCACGTACTGTCCCCCGTACGCGCAGCGTCAAATACTTGGGAACTCCCCGCAATGCGGCTAGAGCTCCTCCAGTAGGTGCAAATGATGCACCACCTGCTGCGGGTGGTGGAGGTGGTACGGTACCCTGCGCTGCATAACAATCTCCTGCCTCCACGTCATCCCCCTCATCCTCTTCCCCGCTGCTCTCGGAGAAGACCTCAATGAAATGTGCTTTCCCTGCAGCACATCTATGTCCCGGTGCCCATGGCTCCTGGCAAGTGAAGCACAACCGCTTCCTCCTCAACTCTCTCCTGGCCTCATCATCATACTGCCCTCGCCCAAGATTCGCCTTGGGAGGCGGAATCCTCGTGTCCTTCCCCTTAGGCTGGAAGGCTTGTCTCTGGGGGTAGGGTGTCCGAGTCCTGGGTAAGACATCCTGTAGATCCCGGGTCCTGCTGATGGCATCCTGAAGCGTAGCTGGTCTAGTCGACCTGACTAGGCCACGAAGTGGCTCCGCTAACCCCTCCACAAACATGTAGACCATCCGAGCTACGGATAGATCTGGCACCATCACTGAAACCCTCAAGAAATCTGAAATGTAAGTCTATGGGCTCCCAGTCTGCTTGAGCTTTGTCAGCTCAACAAAGTGTTGCTCCGGATCCCTCCTGTCAAAACGCTCTATCACCCTCCGGGTAAACTCGGCATATGTCCCCACTATAGAATGCCCGAGTGTAGTCATCCCATGAAACCACCAGTCCTGGGCCTCACCCTCCAGATGTAATGTTGCCACCTTGATGGCCTCTGATTGCGACATCTGATTAAGCTGGAAATAGATATCCAACTTCTCTACCCAAGACTTTGCCGAACTGTTCGATGAACCATCAAACATGGGCAAATGAAATCTGCTAGCTGCGCGATGGTCATCATGATGGTGTCTGTGTCCCCTGTGATGATCACGGGGTCTACCATCACGCTGGAGCTGAACATAATCTCTAAATGAGATAAGGTCTCTAATCGCCGGCCCGCGTGCCAGGTACTCTGCAATGTAGGCGTCCATCTGGCTAGGGTCAACCTCCGGCTCCTGCTGTGCTTCTGCCCCTGCGTCCTCTGCTAGGAAAGTGGGCATAGTGGATCGCATGGGTGCATGCGATGCCACGATGGGAATAGCATCACGCACCGGCATATGGTGTGACGTGCCTGATCCCTCACCGATCTGAAAACCCCTTGGGGTTTCCCACTGCCTAACCTCCAGCGCAGTGAGTCTCTGTGATACATCCTGCATGTGTTGGAGGAGCGCCTCTCTAAATCTCCTCGAATCCTCCTCGTCTGCCATAGGACCCTGCTGCTCTGCGTCCCCCACAGGCTGCTCCTGCTCTGAATCTGTCTCAGGCTGCTCCTGATCTGTGTCCACCACTCGAACACAGTTCCCCTCTCCGTAGGTGTTCTCCAACCTACGCTCAACGTCTCTGTATTTCTTACCCCGGTAACCGATATGGGATCTATCCCTCGGCCTCATAGACTGCTAGCTCCACAGGCTGAGCCAGAACTATGCTCTGATACCACTATAATATCCCCAATAGGAACAGACAAAATAATACACAAGAATACAAGCATACAACTATATAGGAAAAATGTCGGAAATAGAATACAGAGCAAGTACACATAAAAATACCAGAACGCTAAGCCATTTTATTAATCTGAGAATATATATATGGGTACAATAGATAATCAGAATGAGTGCACCTATCCTTGCTCAAGGCAAGTGAAGAACCCTCTTAGAAAAACAGGAAATGGCTGCTACAAGAAACTGCATCCCAGCTGCTGGAAGAAACTCCCGTAAACTGCTGCTGCGGGAATGAACTGAAGCTAGGGGCTGGTCCCCTTGCCGGAATGAGCTGAAAATCGGCAGACCACCTGAACTCACCACCCCGGACAAAACCCAGAAACCATATACAAAACGGACCACCTCCGAAAATTACCCCAGAAACCCTCCTCCAGGAAAAACGTTGTCCCTCCAGGCCCAACGCAGATGCCAAATGAAATATGCTGAGGAAGAGCCACAAATCCCTCAGGAAACTCTCCAACTGATAAAGACCAAACCTCCACGCCGAAATACACTGAATCTCCCGCAGAAATCCCCACAACTGAGCAGCCCCAACTCAAACTGCGTCCTCCCTCCAAAGACTGCGCAGTCACCCAATGAAGCTCAGCTCTTCAGCAAAACACCCAACCAAATCACCTGCTAAAGACTGAAGAAATACCTTGCCCGAGCAGGCACTCGAAGTCCCCTGGGGCTAAGGGTGAAATCTCCGACCGGAGACACTCAATCGCACTAAACAGTGCTGCAAACAGGCTAAACAGCCAGCGTGCTCAAGAAGACAGAAGTCTAACTCAAATATCATCAACATCAATAATGCCAAATGGAATGGCTCTCCCACCTTTTATAGTGCTAGCTCCCCTCAAAAACCCTAACGTGGTCCCCTCTCTCCACGTGCTCCTCCTAAGTTTGCGCAAGTGCTCCTAGAGCCTACGTGAGGCCTCCCTCATACGTGGTGTGGACCCCCAAGGCTTCCCTTTAAGTCATAACGTTGCCCCTACTAGGGAAGTACTTTATTTTTCTAAAGTGAGTTGACCCCTCTTTCTCACTTTTATTTATTAATTAGCTATAGGCGGCAAAACTATACAAAAATCAAATATTCCAATTAGTGGTGCTAATTAGGAATATTGTTGGGCCATGAGTGCCTATATGCACAGATGAGGAGAAGATGTGGGGCATATAGATCCTCAGAGAGAAGCTATATGTATAGTGAAGGCGGATCCTTAATGTGACCTCAAACTCTGGATCACATACGAGTTGGCAGGAGCCTTAAGACAGTAGCAGGATGACTGGAGTCAGTAGGTGCAGAAGATCATGGAGAAGCAGAGGCAATGCTGGGACGCTGAAGAGTGGAGCAACGCAGTGCAGTGGCAGCGACAACGTGGAGGTAGCAGCGCAGAGGCTGATGGGACTTACGCAGTGCAGAGGGGCAGTGCTTACGCAGTGCAGAGCAGCAGCAGCACAGAGGCTCTAGAGAGACAACGTAAAGCAACAACAAAGGGTGCTTCAGTGATGAGATGTAGCTAGACTGACTTGTTTGTCAGTTGATTGGGTGATTGTCCTTCAATTTCTTACTTCTCAACAACTGAGTTGTAGTGCAGTAGTTAGTAGTGGTAGTGCTATAGGCAACATGATGCAACAATTTGAGAGGGAGTTGCAGTACAAATGTGGTAGTGTCAGTGGCAGTGACATGGGCAACAATACAAAAAGAAATAGCGCAGTGCATGGAGGGTAGCAGGCCAAGCATCAGCAGCTTCAGTGGTGATGAGTTGTTAGAGCACATTCGTCACTAAGAGGGAGTGTTAAGATTTTGGGTAGCAGCGGATGTGCTCTAGCTCCGAAACTTAGTGGAGGGGCTAGAACACATGAGATCTCCAAGACCCAGAAATCATTTGGAGAAATTCCACCTTGTGTAAAAGTTATTCAAATAATTAATTTTTTTAATGGGGACCCTAAGTATAACTTAGGGAAATTGAAAAATTAAAGTGAATTAATTTACACATGTGTTGAGATTGTTCTAAGTGACATGGATCAAGCTTTCTCTAATCTTAGATTTTGATTATTGATTATATCACGGTCGTTGATCTATCAACAATAAAAGTATTAAAGGAAGGCTTGGGGTCAGTTAGAGAACACACAGAGAGTAGCAAAGATTTCTGGAGAGGCCAAGTTGAAATTCTTGGGCACTGCTTGTCGAGAATTTTCAAGTGAGTTTAAAAGGTTAGTGAGGGGCAACTCATAAGGGATATTCTACCCGAGGCTGAGAATACCTGCCATTGAGATAGCAATTCTATACTAGGCAACACAGAAGCCAACAAGAGGGACGCAGCCCAGCCAAGTTGATGCAGGTACCACGCAGAGGGTGACGCAGACCCTTCTAGGTGACGCAGAGGCGGCACATGGGCCTTCAGAGTGACGCAAGGGAAACCTGTGTTGTGCAGAGGCTACGTTGGGCGAGGAGGCTACTGCAAAGAGGTCAAGAGTTGTGATGAGGGTTCTGTAAGAAGGGCTCGTATTAAGTAATTCCTAAAGGGTTTGAATCAACATATTTTTTGTTTTTTGTGATAAGGTACTACTGCCGTGAAATTTCTCTATGGGGCAAACCATTATTGGTGCCCTAGATGTATTCAAATATTCTGCTTAATAAATAAAATCCTCAAAGAGTTGTTGCACCGGTTTTCCCACATTGAGTTTTTCTGGGGACATTTGTCCAGAAAATCATGTGTGTACTTTGATGCGCTATGATTCAATAAATGATTTGTATTTGTGTAGGCTGCTAGTTATGTTTACTTCGATATTTTTTTAATATTTTCTGAAAATAACATGTATAATTAAATCACAAGTAGGAGAAGTAAATCACGATATTGCGGTAAGGTTTTTGTAATTTTGTATTCAAAAAATTTCACAAGATAGACACCCTCATCATTGTCTCTCTCGAACATACCCCACCCTAGTTAGTGTGGTGTGTCCTTGCACTGCCTATGTTTTATCTTGTATTCCCAATCCTCAAAGAATATTGGTCCTCTATGACTACTCTTGTCTTGGATGCCCTAACACATCCTTAAAGAGCTTCTGATGCCAAATGTTTACCCAATCCTCCATTCTGTCTTCCTAAGTGAAGTCAAGAATGATGTGTCTATCTCTCCTTAATTAGGGAGGACATATCTATTCCAATAATGGAATGTACTCATTCCTACGGAAGGAATGTACCTAAGCTCCCTCTTGGCTTAGGAATTTTTATTTCCAAGTTTCTACCAAGTAAGAAACTTGTTTCTAGGCTCCCTCTTAATTAGGGACCAACAGCAGCTCCTTAGGTGGAGATGATGGGACAACTAGCTGCTTGAAGAACTCTTGTAGAAATTTCTTGTTTTCCCACTCCGGTTTTCAGTTTCACCTTATTACTCCAAAATAGTTAAATGCCCTTTCCCATATCCATACATTTAACAAGCTAGAAAATAAATTTTGCTGAAAACACAAATTCTGGAAAAATTACAGAATGCTGGAAAATGCAGAAATAAATATCAGCACACATAAAACAGTCATTCACACATTTTGACACATATTTTTGGTCAAGGTGACCCTGGAAAAACCCCCTACAACTCTTGGGGAAAACCAGTCTGAAAGCTTCTCTTTATTTTTCTGAAAAATGCTTTTTACAGTGAGACAAAAATATACACAGCGAAAATTACAACAACCTCAAAAACTGTACTTATCTCGAAAATCGTGCCAAAACTCCACCTCGGTTTCCGTGCCCACAAAAAACAGAAATTACAGCAAACAGTCCAGCATTAAATGTTGTACGGACATCATTGAAATCGGTGCTGTACGGCTACCTCGAAAAACGTGTTGTACGGCCTGTCAAAACTGCTGTACGACTGCCTCGAAAAACATGCTATACGGCTGCCTTAAATCTGTTGTACAGCCTCGATTTCAGCGCTGATTTTTCTGATTTACGGATTCAGAAAATAGCCCTCTCTCCTGCTGTACGGACCTCGATTTCCGTGCCTTCAAACTGTTGTGCGGACCTCAAAACGTGCAGCATTAAATGATGTCTTTCCTCCCTCGAAATTTGTGCCCTCTTGCCTCAAACTTCGTGCTCTGCTCTTGCTGTACGGATTTGTTGAAAATCACTGCTGCTGCCCTCCTCCTTCTCACTGCTCAGAAAAATCTCCAGCTCTCTCCTTCTCCTTCTCTCAATCTGCTCATGAAAGAATGAATGACCTTTTCCTCCTTTTCCTCCTTTAACCTAACCCTAAGTGACTTTTGGGGAATCCCTAAATACAATGGCTGAAATAGATTGAGATCTAGTGCTGAGATTAAATGCTCATTTAAATCTCACTTTCTATTTTTTAATTCACCCCACTTTAATAAAGACACACTTAGTCATTTATTTCCAAAGTCACTTTTCCTTTCTAATTTTACATTGACTATATTAAAGTCACTTTAAAATTAGACTTTAGTAACTTTATCACTTAAAGTCACTTTTAAATTAGATTTGACTTTATAACTTTATAAAGTCACTTTAGTAACTTTATCACTTAAAGTCACTTTAAAATTAGATTTGACTTTATAAAAATTATAAAGTCACTTTAGAAGAAAAATTAAATTCTTTTGGACACTTTTCCCTAGGCCAAAGATCAAAGCCTTAGGGAACCACCTGTCCTCCGGTAACCAAATTTCAACACTCCCTCTTACCGAGGAAGGTGTTCCTCACCACACCCATCTTGTCTCTGAAGTAGACATGCTTGCCCGTGGTAAGGCTTTGGTAAGAATATCTGCAACCTGCTCATCAGTGGGAATATACTCAAGCTTCACAGCTCCTTTCTGAACATAGTCTCTGATGAAGTGATATTTGATCCCGATATGCTTTGACCTGTCATGAAATACCGGATTCTCCGTGAGTTTAATGCAACTCTGATTATCACAGTAAATCACTGAAGGTCTCAACGGCTGACCAAATAAGCCAAACAACATCTTGCGAAGCCAGATGGCCTCACAACTAGCTAGACTGGCTGCCATATACTCTGCTTCCGCTGAACTCAATGCTACTGACTGCTGCTTCCGGCTGAACCATGACACCACCGCCGAACCCAACCCAAAACAGCACCCTGAAGTGTTCTTCCTATCAGAAGCACAACCTGCCCAATCAGAATTAGTGTAACCTGCCAATCTCACTCCATCCCCCTGCCTGTAGTCCAGACCATAATCCACTGTCCCCTGCAAGTACCGCAAAATGTGTTTTGTAGCCACCCAGTGAACCTTCCTAGGCTCACACATAAACTGACTCATCGTGTTGACTGCAAAACAAATATCTGGTCTAGTGTTGACCAAATACATCAAGGAACCAATCAGCTGTCTGTACAATGTGGGATCCACCAACTCGGAATCCGAAGCATGAAGCTTCTTCCAGTTGGTGATCATCGGTGTCGACATGGGTTTACAATCTTCCATGTGGAATCTGCCAAGGATATCCACAATATACTTCCCCTACCCCAGGAAGAAATGCCCCTCCTCCTGCCACACCTCCAAACCCAAAAAGTAATGCATCAAGCTGATGTCCTTCATCTCAAACTCCGCCGCAAGATCTCTCTTACAGTGCTCTATGAGTCTCTCTGCACCTGTAATGACTAAGTCATCCACATACAGCACCAGAATGAGAGGCTCCTCACCTATCACAATATAGTAAAGGTTCGGATCAGCCTCACTCTTTGTGAAACCCATCTCCTGCAAGTATGTATCTATCCTGGAGTACCAAGCTCTGGGAGCTTGCTTCAGGCCATAAAGGGCCTTCTTCAGTCCGCACACATGGGACTCCTTCCCATGCACCTCAAAGCCCTGTGGCTGCTCAATGTACACCTCCTCCTGTATGAAGCCATTGAGAAATGCGGTCTTCACATCCATCTGGTGGATCTTCCAACCCATCTCTGCTGCTATCGATATAATGGAGCGGATCGAAGTATATCGAGCCACGGAGCGAAGGTCTCCTCATAATCAACTCCCTCTACCTGGGAGAACCCTCTAGCCACAAACCTCGCTTTGAATTTCTCAATGCTGCCATCTGCAGCATGTTTTACCTTGTAAAGCCATCTGGAAGTAACCACGGATTTGCCCTCAGGCCTAGGCACCACCTCCCAAACATCATTCTTCATGATAGAAGAATACTCCTCCTACATGGCCTCTCTCCAGACCTGCTGGCTAGCTGCCTCCTCATAGCTAGAAGGCTCAGAGTCAAGGATGTTGGTAGCCATTTCCATATAGCTACAAAACCTCTCAGGTGGTCTGCTCTCTCTGACCGGCCTCTTAGGCTCAGCAACAGATGTGGCATCTCTCAAGGTGTCCTGAAGCCACTTGGGCTTCCTCTTCCTTGAGCACACTTCTCCCGCCGGAGAATAAAACTCCTCCTCCTCAACATCAGGAGCCTGAACTCCCGATCGTCTCGTCCGTCGTCTCTTGCTCCGCACCTAAACCCGTAGAAGCCGAGGTACCGTGAATCGTCCATCGTGGACTCCTGAAGTTGAACTCAAGCCTCGTGGACCGCTCCGCATGTCGCCCGTATGCACCACCCTCTCTAACTCGCGAGCCACCGCCCACCGACGGACTCGACATCGGGCCACGATGTGGCCTCCGATCCTCCTCATCCCCCGCCGACCGGGGATTCCCCGTGGACCGACTCAATCGCTCGCCGAGGGTCTGGTGAATCCGTATACTATAACTCCCGTGACCTCCTAAAGGCCCTATCTTCCTCGAACTTCACATCCCGCCTGACAACAACTTTCCTCTGTGCAGGAATGTAAATCCGAAAGGCCTTTGAGGTCTCACTGTAGCCCACAAAGATACCCTTCTCTGCGGTGGGCTCTAGTTTGGTCCTCTTCTCCTTGGGTATGTAGGAGTATGTGATGCACCCAAAGATACGAAGATGAACAATATCAGGCTTCTTCCCAGAAAAAGCCTCCTCTGGAGTCATGTGCCCCAAGGCACGATGCAGACTCCTGTTCTGCAAGTAAACAGCTGTGTTGCAGGCCTCTGCCCACAAAAACAATGGCAACCCCTGATCATGTAACATGGCTTTGGCAGCCCCTCCGATGGATCTGCTCTTCCTCTCCGCAACCCCGTTCTGCTGGGGGTTGTAAGGAACAGTGAACTCCCTCCTAATGCCTGCCTCCGCACAATAGTCAACAAACTCTCCAAGGGTGTACTCTCCCCCATTGTCCGACCTCAGGGACTTGATCTTCCGACTTGTCTGTGTCTCCACAAGAGCTCTGAACTCCTAAAACCGCTTGAAGACCTCACTCTTGGTCTTCAAGAAATAAATCCAGGTCCTCCTGGAGTGATCATCAATGAATAACACATAGTACTCATATCCACTCAATGAAACATGAGACATCCGACCGCTCACATCGGAATGAATCAAATCAAGTATCCCAGTCGCTCTGCTGTCACTGCTGGGAAAAGGGGATTTGGCAAACTTGCCCATCGCACATCCTCTACAAGTATCAAAGTGATCAGTACTGAAATCTGGCACACTTGTAGTGATCTCCCGCAAAGTCCTCAAGGCTCCATGATACATGTGCCCCATCCTGCGGTGCCAAATCTCACACAACTCAGAACTGCTAGCTCTGCTGTCGGTACTGCTGCTCAATGCCAAAAGGGGCTGGAATGCAAACCTGTACACCTTTGCATGGCGTATACCTATCACTCTAGCTGAATCAGCTGGAGTGCCCCTGGGATACATCAACACTTGTCCTCCCCTGAACAGTACCTCATATCCTCTGTCCTCCAAAGCTGAGACGGATATGAGGTTCTTCCTCATCCCTGGCACATAAAGAACATCTGACACCTTCAAGGGAGGTTTGGACTCCCTCTGAAATGTCAATGTTCCCACACCGACTGCTCTAACAACTCTGTCATCACCGAGTACTACCTCTACATCAGTGCCACTCTCTGAAAGCTCTGAGAAGTACTCACGGACTCCTGTCATGTGACGTGAAGCCCCATTGTCCACATACCAGATACCCGAAGATGCTCCGCTAATCGAGGGAAATGCATGCTCCCTCTGAACCTCTATGGCAGATAATCCTGCACTAGAAGACTCACACGCAATGAACCCAAACTCCCGGTCAAAGCGATCTGCAAAGTCCCCAACCTCTGCTGAAGCTGCCATGCTCTGGTTCTTCCCCTTCTTCTTCTTCTTCTCCGGACAC
Source organism: Pinus albicaulis (assembly GCA_034641835.2). Classification (NCBI taxonomy): domain Eukaryota; kingdom Viridiplantae; phylum Streptophyta; class Pinopsida; order Pinales; family Pinaceae; genus Pinus; species Pinus albicaulis. The sequence continues at coordinate 520,672,042 of CM076578.1, forward strand.
ACAACTGCATAGTGTCCCATCTTCTGACAATTCCAACACTTCACTTTGGAATAGTCCTTCTGTGAGTTATCCCGTTTACCTTTACCTTTGCCTTTGCCCCCACCATTGCTTGTGGAAGCCTGCTTCTTCCCTTTGCCTTTCTTGCGTCCTGCCAACAGTGCTACATCCTCATCCTGCTCAACTGGCTTGGCTGCCCCAAGCTGACCTTTCCCGATCTCTGTCTGAATGCAATCATCCCAAAACCTCTCCCATGTGGGAAGGGTCTCACGTGCACAAACCCCATCAGCAAAGTTCATCCATGAACGGGGGAGGCCATTCACTGTAATCCACACCAACTCGGTGGGTGGAATGGCCTCTCCAATCGCTGCCAACTCATCTCTCACATTAGTAATATTTGTGAGATATCCAGCTGCACTATCATTGCCCATCTTAATGGTCTTCAGCTTCTCCTTCAGGACCATTTTCCGGTTCTCATTGGTACTCTGGTAGAGATTGGACAATGTTGTCCACATCTCATGAGCATTTCTCTTCCCTCTCACATGAGGAATGCAATGGTCTTTGATTTCGTCTAGAATCAATCTCTTACCCTTGTTGTTCTTTTTATTATACGCTGCCAACTGAGTAGCATCAGTAGGCACATTTACAGGGTTCTGTGTGGTATGCACCATAATGTCCCAGACTTCTGCCTCCTCAAAGATACTCTGCATTCTCTCCTTCCAAATGCTGTAATTGGAATGCCCATCCAACCTATCCTCCACCCTCAGTCCCAAAGACATCCTGCTGTCCTAAAACTGAAAAATAGCACTGCTGTAGTAAAGATAAAACTGATGTTTGTGAAAAATCAGCTTGCTGGAATTTTCTGAGTGAAAAATCAGCAGGCTGTAATTTTCCTCCTTGCTGTCCCAAACTGCCCTTCAGCACTCAAGCTCTGATACCATGTAGAAATTTATAGTTTCCCACCCCGGTTTTCAGTTTTCACCTTATTACTCCAAAATAGTTAAATGCCCTTTCCCATATCCATACATTTAACAAACTGGAAAATAAATTTTGCTGAAAACACAAATTCTGGAAAAATTATAGAATGCTGGAAAATGCAGAAATAAATATCAGCACACATAAAACAGTCATTCACACATTTTGACACATATATTTTTGGTCAAGGTGACCCTGGAAAAACCCCCTACAACTCTTGGGGAAAACCAGTCTGAAAGCTTCTCTTTATTTTTCTGAAAAATGCTTTTTACAGTGAGACAGAAATTTACACAGCAAAAATTACAGCAACCTCAAAAAATATACTTATCTCGAAAACCATGCCAAAACTCCACCTCGATTTCCGTGCCCACAAAAACAGAAATTACAGCAAACAGTCCAGCATTAAATGTTGTACGGACAGCATTGAAATCTGTGTTGTACGGCTGCCTCGAAAAACATGTTGTACGGCCTGTCAAAAACTATTGTACGGCTGCCTCGAAAAACGTGTTGTACGGCTGCCTTGAATCTACTGTGCGGCCTCGATTTCAGCGCTGATTTTTCTGCTGTACGGATTCAGAAAACAACCCTTTGTCCTACTGTACGGACCTCGATTATCGTGCCTTCAAACTGCTGTATGGACTTCAAAAAACGTGCAGCATTAAATGTTGTCTTTCCTCCCTCGAAATTCGTGCCCTCTTGCCTCAAACTTCGTGCTCTGCTCTTGCTGTACGGATTTGTTGAATATCACTGCTGCTGCCCTCCTTCTCACTGCTCAGAAAAATCTCCAACTCTCTCTTTCTCCTTCTCTCAATCTACTCATGAAAGAATGAATGACCTTTTCCTCCTTTTCCTCCTTTAACCTAACCCTAAGTGACTTTTGGGGAATCCCTAAATCCAATGGCTGAAATAGATTTAGATCTAGGGCTGAGATTAAATGCTCATTTAAATCTCACTTTCTATTTTTTTAATTCACCCCACTTTAATAAAGACCCACTTAGTCATTTATTTCCAAAGTCACTTTTCCTTTCTAATTTTACATTGACTTTATTAAAGTCATTTTAAAATTAGACTTTAGTAACTTTATCACTTAAAGTCACTTTTAAATTAGATTTTATAAAGTCACTTTAGTAACTTTATTACTTAAAGTCACTTTTAAATTAGATTTGACTTTATAACTTTATAAAGTCACTTTAGGAGAAAAATTAAATTCTTTTGGACACTTTTCCCTAGGCCAAAGATCAAAGCCTTAGGGAACCACCTGTCCTCCGGTACCAAATTTCAACACTCCTCATGATGTTATGAATTTCTTTTATCTAGGAGTCTTCATGTTTGGGACTTCTACATAGGGCACTGACCATCCATCACTTTCATCCATGAGTCAGCCATGTCATCATTGGAAAGTGATCAAATAGTCCATATTTGGCATTCCTTCATGCCATGATTCTTTCTTCATGCCATGTTTACTTAAGGATCTTTATATCCTACTACATGTGCATCGGTGGTGGAAGACATCGATAGATCTTCCTTTGGAAGCTCTGCATAAACACATCCATATATATAAAAAATAAAGGAATGAACATTAAAATCAACATTACCTTTGTGATGGTCTTTCATCATGACATCTTCTAGTTTGCATCAACATCCTATATACATATCAAAACATCTCCCAAAAATATATATTGTCAGGGGGCTCTTTCCTTTTCAGACTTCATCAGAGTCTCCATATCTTCCATGGAGATATACTAGTCAAATATTCTTGGTCTTTCGGATTTTGATTGCTTTTACCATGGTTGCATATTCCATGATCCCTTCCTTCCTTTCTTCGCACATTACATTCCCAAGAGCTTCCAATTAGAGTTCCTCAATTGTAGTCAACCACCTCATACTTCATATGAGGACATTTTATGTTGATTTCATCTAGTGAATGTGTGACCCATGCATTCCTGCATTCCTTTGAGGGAGGAGATCCTTTATTTTGATTATGATCTCAAGATAGAGCATTGATCCATGTTACCTAAAACCATATGACATGACTTCCACAAAAACAAATGTAAGCATACATATCTCATTTTTCCTTTGGGTCATCCAGACTTCCTGCAACAGCTTCCTTGATTGAAAGAGTTCAATCCCTTGATTTGCTTCACCTTTATGTCATCATACCATTATCCCATGAATTCCACAAGTTTGGAATTCTTGATGAAACACTTGCTTTTCCTCATGATCGGTGAACCTTTCAATGAAGATTCCATTAGAGAATATTGAGGATCTAAAGTATCCCTATTAGCAGATGTTGCCTTTTGACAGATGTATGATGGACCTAGTACTATATGACCTTGCCACTTACATTCCCAATGAGATTCCCAAGAACTATATCCTAGACTTCATAAATTCTAACCATCTTTGATGATGTCCCGAGCTCTTGCTTCCAATGATTCTATGATGCCTTGATGCATCCCATTTAGTGAATCATGATAGACATATCTTAAAACAGAAGACTTGGGAATATGAAAAGAACTTAGGTGAGGAAGACGATCTCAGTAACAAAGACATCTTACTTCTTCTTGTTATAGCAGCAAAAACTTGATTTTGCTCACCTACTCCCATATCAAATTTGGCCTTTAGTCTAGATTCTTCAATCTTGCATAGTGACCATAGATCCTGGAATGGAGTAGCTTCTAATACCCCACTCCTCTGGTAGTGCATTTAATACCACTGTAGTCATTTCACTATCAGACATGACTTCTTCGAGTTCTTGTAGTTTATCTTGGATTTTAGATATCCTCATAAAATATGAGGCTATTCCATCTTCCTTAGACATCTTCAACTTGTAGATTTCTTACCTTAATGATATGACTTCTCTAGCAGTGCTTATGGAATATAGCTCTACTAGTTTTTCATAGATTTCTTTTGAAGTTACAAGATTAGATACATATGGGATGAGGGGACCCTTGATGGATTCTATGAGAATCCTTTGAGCCCCAACTTCCCCTTTCATATACTTGGCAAGAGCTTGAGCATCTTCCTCTCCTAGTTTTGTGATAGATCCTTTGACATGATCCATGATCTCATTTTCAATGAGATTTAGATTTGTCCTTTTCTTCCATGCAAGATAGTTTGAAGCTCCAACCAATTTGTTTCTTTCCTTGCAAAAATATATTTTGACATATACAGATAAGGTCATATACTTATTGATAGGATGATCCTTTCTCCTTGTTGCTTCCTTGGTGTTGATTCTAATATATATAATAGAAAACTTCTCTTTGTTGAAGATAGTTTTCTTCAATAATGATCCTTGATCTCACAGAGAGGGAGATGCCTTTTGATCGTGAAGTCTTGTGTTTGAAGATCAGTGATGACTTCTTGGTGATGTCTTTAATGGTAAGGAACATGTTTCAAGGAGAGAGAGTCTTGATGACACCGCCTTTTGATCTAGCTTCCTTTGGATGAGTAGTCTTTTAACCTGATTCGTAGATCTCTTCAACTTGAGTAGATGTAGGGTTTTGTTCTTCTTCTCTTGATGATGATCCCAATACTTCTTTGTAGACTTCTTTGATCTAGGGTTATTTTGAATTGAAGGTAATCTTTTCTTTGATGCCTTCCTTGAGATTTGATCCTTGAGTGTCCCTTGATAAGATTCCCTTCCTTGTCTTAGTCACCTTTGCTCTGATACCATGTTGAGAAATCTAGGGCATAGCTATTAAAAGATTTCTCTTCAATTAGTAACTGCTTGTGAGTGCTTTTTCTTCTCTATATTAGGATTTGCTTTTACTTAGGTTATTAGTGTTCTTCTTTATCAAACAATTACCAATGCATAAACCATAAAGAGACAAGAGACACAAAATACAGGCAATCAGCCAAGGCCAAAATCTATCACTCTTTGAGAGGAAAACCCGCATAAATTCTTCTTATAGACATTCCAATTGACGAATACCAAGACCAAGACCCTTAACCTATTTTCTAGTCCACGACCAAGACACAAGTCCTCTTCCACCTTAGCTTCAAACCTTCGACCTTCCTTCTAGACTTTTGGTGCTGCCTCTTTGAATTCAAACCTTCTTTGTCACAGCCCCTCTTCTGCTCGTAGCCCCGAAATCATTTACTATAGTAATACTAAGATCACTTTTTGTGGTCGTACCAAGATATATCCACTGAAATAGCACCGAGACTGCGATAGGCTCCACTGTAATTGTACCTAAAATGTTAACTCTCCTTGCCACCTACACCTACCTACAAGTTAGTGAGAAAAGCCTTTAACCCCACAAGGTGTGGTTGGTGGCAAGGAACTCAAAGAAGGGGTTGTCACACTAATCATGACTCTCTCTTTTTAAGCTATCTCCTACGTTAGTGTTAGGAAACCATCTCACAAAATAGAAGAAACGATAGATCAACGACTTAGAAATAAGCCTCTTCGAGGAGGCAACCTCCTTTATATTACATAAACGAACAATTCTTGGATGATACAAATGAAAAAACCTCCTTTCTATATATAGGATTCCAAGGGGTCACAATATAATCCTAGCCAACATAAAAATAACAATGTAAGGGCACAACAATTAACAATAGTGGGCTTCTATGGGGCACAATAATAACAATATGGGGACTACATGAGCACAACATTAACAATAAGGGTGCTACACTAACAATAACAATAAGGAGATACACTAGTATATAGGGACCTAGCATGCACCTCTCCTTCAAAAAAGTGTTTTCCTCAACACTTGAGTAGTTTTGGATGTTTTTGTATAAAATTCTCATCCTCCCATATTAAATCTTCAGTGGGTAAGTTCTTCCATTTGATGAGATACTCTGAAACTGATCGATTTTGTAGCTGTCGAGTTAAGGTTCCAATATGATTTTTCTTTCCTCATCAAGTTCTGGCAATATTGTTTGAACTGGGATCTTGTCACCTATAACCTTCTTTAAGCATGAAACATGGAAAACTAGGTGAACTTGAGAAGGTGCAGGAAGCTCCAATTTGTATGCCATAGTACCAATCTTTTGCAACACTTTGTAAGGACCATAATAATTTGGTGATAATTTATTATCCTTCTTAGCTTGCTTGAGGGACATTTTTTTGTATGGTTATATACATAAAAATACCCAATCGCCTACATCAAAACTTCTTTCGCTGCAATGTTGATCTACCTATTGTTTCATTCGATTATGTGCCAAGGTGAGGTTATCCTTTAACAGTTGGAGAACTTGTTGTTGATGCTCGATGTGATCTTCCACTGCTTGAACCTTAGAATTTTCTCTTAAAAATGATGTGATGGACGGTGGATGATATCCATAAAGTGCCATAAATGGGGTCATTTTTGCTGCAGTATGGAAGTGTGTGTTATACAACCATTCAGCCAAAGGTAACCACTTGATCCATTGTGTTTGTTTATCAGATACAAAGCAATGAAGATATCCTTCCAAACATTTGTTCACTATCTCAGTTTTCCCATAAGATTGAGGATGATATGATGAGCTATGAACTAATTGTTGATTTTTAATATACCTTGGACAAGTCGTTTCCCATGGGTTAGTCTCTACCTAGGGAAAAGTGTCCAAAATAATTATTTTCCTAAGTGTGACTTTATAAAGTGAAAGTGACTTTATAAGTGGTAAATTCGATATTAAATTATAAAGTGAAAGTGACTTTATAAATGGTAAAATCAATATTAAATTATAAAGTTAAAATTGAATTTAGACAAAGTACAATGTGGGTACTTTATTTAATGGGTGAGTTAAAAAATAGAAAGTGAGAATTAAATGCACATTTATTCTCATCCCTTGATCTAAATAAATCTGAGCCATTAGATCTTAGGGTTGCCCAAAAGTCATTTAGGGAAACAAAAGAGGGAAAAGAAAAGTGAGACTGCATTCATTTTCATTCTTCATGAGTAGATTGGAGAAAGGAGGCTGAGAGCTGGAGAAAAGCTCTGAAAGAGAAATTTATTGCAGCAAGCTGAAGGAGTGATTTATGGGCAAAGCTGGGCATAGAAATCAAGGCATAGAAGACAACTGAGTTGTGAGTTGCACGCAGTTCGAGGATTGTTTTTTAGCAAAAAAAATGGAAATAAAAATCCGTACAGTCTGTACAACGATACAGAAATCTGTGCAGTTCGTACGGAATTTGTACAGTACATTCTACATCTGTACAGTATTGTTTTAGCTTCAAGTGGGCACAGAAATCGAGGCAAAGTGGGCACGGTTTTCAAGGAGTTTTGGGCTGAAGAGATAAGTTGTATCTTGTTGTTTTGTTGTGTCTGCAAATGTATTTTTCCTGAACTTGAAAGATAAATAAATTTGAAGAGCTCTCTAACAGGTTTTCCCCAGAGAAGATTGAAGGGTTTTTGCCTGGGTCTAAGTTGACCAAAAATTTGTGTGTATTTTTTTATGTGTTGCTGGTTTGTTTATGTCCATATTAATTTTCAGCATGTGTTGACAGTCCCATGTGTTTTAATCTGAAATTTTCATTTCCATAATTCTATATGTTTAATGTAAGTTTATGGGAAAGGGTATTTAACTGAATGGGAGTGATAAGGTGAAATTAAAACTGGGTTGGGATTGCAGGAAACTTTTCTTTTCATCAAGTTTCAACACTAATTGAGTACCCAAACAAGAAAATAACTCCGTCCAAAAATTTCCTGTAAAAATGGGATCTCTATCGCTTACAATAATCTTTGGGTTTCCATGTAGCTTTTGAATTGTTTCCATAAATGCAGTAGCAACTGTACTGGCTTTAAATGGATGAGATAATGCACAAAAGTGTGCATACTTGGTAAGTCTATCAACTACCACCATGATGACAATATTTCCTTTAGACTCGGGTAAACCCGTGATAAAATCCATTGAAACTTTCTCCTAACGTTGACTTGGAAAGGATAAAGGTTGTAACAGACCTGGGGTCTTAGTTGTCTCAACTTTATTTTGTTGGCAAACCAAACATTCTGCCACAAAATTTTGAATATCAGATTTAAGGCTATCCAAAAAAAATTCCTTCTTGACCCTGTGGTAAGTTTTTAAAAATCCCGAGTGCCCTCCTAAGGGAGAGTTGTGCAATTCCAAAAGAATCTTTTGTTTGAGTTGGGAATTCTTACAAAGATATAAGCAATATTTGTACCATAATGAATGATTTTTCCAACTAAGTGTTTTAGATGTACTGAGATCTTGCTGCAACTTTTGAATGAGTGTCCATACATCTTCATCATTCTTCCATTCATCCCTTGCTTCGATTATCCACTCAGGTTGGATAATATAAATGGTACAAAGCAATGCTTCCACATCCTCATCCTTTCTTGAGAATGCATCTGCAACAACATTTTGCTTCACTTTTTTGTAGATGATTTCAAAGTCATAACCTGACATCTTTGTGACCCATTTTTGCTGCTCTTCTGAAGATAATATTTGTTCCAAAAAGTATTTAAGACTATCATGATTTTTTTTTACCTTGAAGTGTCTTCCCATTAGGTAAGGTCGCCATTTCTTTGGTGCATGTAGTATTGCCAACATTTCCTTCTCATAAAATAGGTTTCCGTAAATACTTTCATTTGATTGGACGAATTTAAAAAGCAATGGGTCTTTCTTCTTGCATTAAAACCGCACCAATTCCATTTCCTGAGGCATCACATTCCACAATAAAGGTTTTTGTGAAGTCTGGCGTAGCTAAGACCGATGATTGGCACATTGCCTCTTTAAGATGTTCAAAGGCATTGGTTGCTTCTGGAGTCCAAGAAAATGCTTCTTTCTTCAGTAATGATGTTAAAGGTGCCGATATTCTCCCATAATTCTTAACAAACTTGCGATAATACCCTGTTAACCCCATAAATCCTCGAAGATGCTTTATGGTTGTAGGGATTTTCCATTCCTGAATGGATTTAATTTTGTTAGGGTCTACCTTAACACCCTCATGAGATACAATATGACTCAAATATTCCACCTCTTGTACTCCAAAGAAACATTTGGAGGGTTTTGCATATAATTGTTTCTCCTCCAATAGTTTGAGCACCATGTCAGCATGTTGAAAATGATCCTTCCAAGACTTCTTGTAGATTAGTATATCATCAAAAAATACTAATACAAATTTTCAAAGGGTTTGAAAATGGAATTCATCAAACCTTGAAATGTGAAAGGTGCATTAATAAGGCCAAAAGACATGACCAAAAATTCATAATGACCCTCATGAGTTCTGAATGTTGTTTTCGAAATATCTTCAGTCTTCATTCTAATTTGATGATATCCAGAACGAAGATCCAGCTTGGTGAAGTAAATTGCTCCATGTAATTCATCCAATAATTTATCAATGACGGGGATGAGAAATTTATCTTTAATAGTGATCTTTTTGAGCTCCCTATAATCCAGACACATATGCCATGATCCATCCTTCTTGTGAACCAATACTATTGGAGCAGAGAAAGAACTTTGACTAGGTTGAATTATACCAGCCTCTAGCATTTCTGCAACCATACGTTCAATCTCACTCTTTTGAGCATAAGGATATCTGTAAGGCCTGATGTTTGGAGGAACACTTCCTAGAATCAAATGAATAGCAAGATCATGATCATGATCATGAATAGGTGGGAGTCCTTTGGGAGTCTCAAATATCTTGGATGATTGTCCAAGAATTTTTGGAGATCTGGAGAAATAGATGATTTTTATGTTTGAACTTGTAGTGAGCATAATTGTGAAATTACGCCTCACTGTTCTTTCTTCAGATTCTTTGTCATGACATTAGAGCTTATTATCTTTCCTGGCTTCCCTGCGATACCTTGTAATTCAACTTCCTTTCCTTACAAAAAAAATTTCATGAAAAGTTCTTGAAAATTAAAAGCTACCGTCCCCAAAGATTGTAACCATTGTACTCCTAGTACCACATCAACACCACCCTTTGGGATGGAGAGCATTGTACTATTCAATACATATTCCCCCATGGTTAGGTTGATATTATGGCACTTTCCAGAGAAATTTATAGTTCCTCCATTTGCAACCATCACTTGACACTCTGGTGCTGGGTATAGGAAGCAATTCAATTCCTTGGATACCTTACAATGAATAAAATTATGGGTACTACCTGAATCAATCAGCACTATTACATTTTTCTTCTTGATATGTCCTTCTATCTTGAGAGTTTGAGGAGTGGTAATTCCTACTAATGCATTATAGGATATGGTCAGATTCATTTATTCTTCCTCTAGGATTGTTTCATGATGTATATCCTCTTATTTTGAAGTTTCTTGTTCCTTTTCTTCCTCCTCTTCACAATCTATGTAAAATAATTTATTCTCAGCACACCTATGACCTTTAGTGTATTTTCTATCACAATTGTAGCGAAGCCCTTTTCTCTTTTTTCTTCCAATTGTTGTGGTGTCAACCTTGTAGATTGTGGAAGTCTAGGAGTAGCAACACTTCCATCTTTATAGTTGTGAGTGGTATTCTTACTTGTCACCATAATTTTGCATTCAATTTTTCTTGCCAACCTGAATGCCTTCTCTAATGAATCAGGTTCCCAAAGGCGAACCTCATGTTGGATGTTATCCTTTGAAGTCCCTATGATGACATCACTCCTATGTTCCTATGGAATATCAGTTACCCTTATATTCAATTTTTGGAAATCCTCAATGTGCTCCACCATTGAACCCTTTTGTTTGAGATTTATCAATTGGCTAAAGAAGGTGTTGCTCTTTGTATCCTCATAATGTGCTATCATTCCTCCGTAAAAATTGACAAGTGACAATATTTATTTTGTTCTAAATATAAAGTTGCAATGCGTACCTTTTGCATGTTTTTCACATTATGGAGATCAAAATATTGCTCCATCTGTAATATCCATGTTACTGGATCCTTACCATCAAACTTCCTCATATCGATCTTTGGAATATGGTGGGTCTTAAATCCAAGATTAGAGTTTATGAAATCATGATTAACATTTTTTTTGTTCTCATCATGAGTTTCAAATACTACCGTTTCGCCATTAGGAATCATTTCTTGTAGTTGCTTTGTCAAACCTTCCTTCAAACTTTCCATGTCTGCTTTTAGACCATTCTTCATGTCTTCCATGTTGTCTTTCGGCTTTTCTTCTATACCATCGATCTTAGCTTCCACGCCATTCTTCAACCATCCATCTTAGATTACACACCTTTCATGTCTTTCTTCAAACCATCCATCTTAGCTTCCATTTCATTTTTTGTTACTCTTTGCGAGAGCGAAATTTGTTGCACTTATTCTCATAATTTTGATCTATCATGTTGCACTTCTTCCTCTTCATGAGTGATAGTAGAGACTTTTGAGGGCTTAATGGGTGTGGAATTATTTTTGGGGGGGGATTTTAGAACCCAATGCTGATATCTATGCTTCAATATGCCCTTGGAATCACTTCAAACTAATTTTTCAAACAAGACTTATGCAATTAAAAAAAATACACACATTTTTCTTTCTTTTGAGGAATTCGATACTGAAATTGATGTATCTCTATAATTTTGGATCTGCAAGATCTGATCTTCGGTCCTATTGTATCCCTCTAAGTCTTATTTCCAATGCTACAGGTCAGACCTAATTTGGATTCTTCAAGATAAAGTTATGCCCAATCTCCCACAATGCCCTAATTATGGGATGGTTCAGTAGAGCGAACTTGTATGACGTGCCACGTGTCAATTTTTTTACCTTCAGCTCTTAAATCGATACACTAGAAACTACAGTCCGTTAACTTGCGGTCACTTTTTACAGAATTTCAATCAAATGTCAAAAATGAAAGTTATGACGATTTTCCCACGGGAACCTATTTGAGATGAAATTATGGAGCTTGCAAAAACTCTAACTTCCTTAAATCATATCTCTGAAACTATAGTGAACCAAGATTTGAATGTTTTACATGAAGTTCCTCCAGATTTTGGCTCAAATGGGTTTTATTTTCAGCTTCTGAACCTTCACAGAAAAAAATTTATAGCCAAAATGCCAGGATGGCCTGTTTGCGGCAGCGAAACCCTATAATCCAAAGCTCTGATACCAAATGTTAGGAAACTAGCTCACAAAATAGAAGAAAAGATAGATCAATGACTTAAAAATAAGCCTCTTCGAGGGGGAAACCTCCTTTACATTACATAAATGAACAATTCTTGGATCAAAACCTCATTTCTATATATAGGAGGCCAAGGGGTCATAATATAATCCTAGCCGACATAACTATAACAATGTAGGAGCACAACAATAAAAATAGTGGGCTTCTATGGGGCACAATAATAATAATATGGGGACTACATGGGCACAACAATAACAATAAGGGGCTACACTAACAATAACAATAAGGGGATACACTAGTATTATAGGGACCTAGCAGATAGCTATGTGCAAATTCCAAGTCCGGAATCCTACTGTGGCCAACTGAAATTACTTCACCTACTTGTTATTAAATGAACAAGTTACTTGCGATGTGCTACTGAAAATAATGAAGTAAATTACCACTGCAACCTTCACTTAATTAATTAAATATACCAAAACAAGAATTTGAGCAAGAAAGAAAAACATCACATTAGACACCGTTGTTTTTGGACAAACGTTCCTAGAAAAACCCAATGCGGGAAAACCGGTGCAACAGATCTGAGGGTTTTATTATTAAGCAACAATTATTTCTGAATACAGTCTTTGGATGCCTTGCTGGATATGCAGTGTAGAGAATATCACTCGGCAAAAGAAATTAATGAGATTACTTCACTCTACACTGCAAGTCCCAGCTAATCCGATCGCTGAAACAATGATCTCTCAGCACCCTCTGCGCAGCCTCTGCGCAGTAATTACGTGGGCCTACGTGGGGGACTCTGGGAGACTATGTCACATCATCTTCCAAATTGTTCAGCTCTCAGGAGCTTCAATTTCAGCCCTCTCGGCGCAAAATTTCGATCTCTCAATTGGAACTCAAACTTCTACTTGGAAATGTTGTGTTGCCTCTACATGTGGACTTCGTGGCCCTGCGTCACCCTCTCTGGGCACTGCACTGCCTCCTCTGCGTATCTGCCTGTATCTTTGTTAAGTATTCTTGGCTCCAGAGAAGATCCTCTGACCAAAACTGTCTCTACCCCTCTCTGCTTGAGAATCTCTGAATTGAAGTTTTCCTCTGAGCACTACTCACTTCAGAAAATTCAATGTCTTGATCTCACCGTGTATTTCCAAATGTCCCTCAAGCCTTCCTTAAATAATCTTCTCGTTGACATTCAACGGCCCAGATTATAAGTTAATCAATGGATAAGATCACTTTGGCTTGATCCTCGTCTCTTCTAGAAGTTACACCCAGAGTTTAGATTAATACCCATTAATTATTTTAATTTCCTAAGTTTAGACTTAGGGTCTCATTGAAAATAATTAATTTACTAAATAAAACTGCCTTTGGGCGGAATTTCCCGAAATGATTTCTAGGTTATGTGGAATACATGCATCTAAGCCTCTCCAAAAAATTTGGGACGTAGACCACATCAAACGCTACCCCAAATCAACACTCCCTCTTAGCGAGGAATGTGCTCTAACAATATACCTTGCTACATACTGCTCTGACTCTAAAGCATCTCCCTCTGCTCTGTTGATGTCTAACATGATATCCACCAACCACTGCGCACTGTTGCTACCACTGCCACTGTTAACACTGCATCCGTACTGCAACTCCCTCTCAAGTGTTGTATCTATGATGCCGCTAGCACTGCAACTCAGTTGCTGAGAGAAGCAACTGAAAAACATCCAAAATCTGAACAAGTGTTCAGGATGCATCTCGATGTTGAAACTCTGACTACTGCTAGTCCCACATTGTTCCTCTGAAGCTACTACGTTGTTGCTGCTACTGCATTGTGCCTCTCCACACGGTTGCAACTCTGCACTGCATTTCTCAAACTTAGCACTCTAGCTGCTGCATTTGTCGCCTCAACACTCCTTTGCATCAACTGAAACTCCTCTAGTCTGCTACTACTGATCTTGGGCTCCCGTAGCAAGGTCGTGATCCAAGAGGTGGACTCCTCCAGGATCCTGCCCAATATGGCACCCTGGAGTCTTAAACTCCTCCTCCTCCTGGATCTGGTGTCCCACTGTCTCCTTTCAATCCTAGTCCCTGGTTGGGAACCTTCCTCTCGTTGCAACTTGTACTAGACAACTCGCTCTGCCTTTGGAAACTGTCTCTGACAACTGGAAGTCGATCTGTTGCCCAGATCTGCATTCTGGCTAATTCGCACAACCTCTTCTATACGATCATCCCTGCAGAGCTGCAAAAATATGGAAATTTAAAATTGGAGGAAAAAATGATCTTGCCAAAATGTCGAATGCCTCCTCTCTCCTCTGCGCAGCTGCTGACTGGCTCTACGCACTCCCTGCTAGAGTAAGTAGATCCGCTCCTGACTACTACTACTCTACAGCTGGAAATCGAATTCCTTGGCTCGGAATTCTCTGAGGAAGAAATTCCCTAAATGTCATGCAACCCACTAGTTGCCATCTCTGTCGTCTGAAAATGTCGAATTTTCTCCCTCTCTTTCTCCTCTACGTAGCGCTAGACTAGCTTACGCACTCCTTGTTGGCGGTGGTAAATCAGCCACCCATATTTTCTACTCAGATCTCGAAAAATAGAATTCCCCGAGTAGGAATTCCCTGAAGAAGAAAATTCTTCCTTCTGACGACTTTTTGCCCAGTAAAAGAGGATCTACCTATAGAAAACTGCGTCCCACCAGCACTAACGCTAAGGCTCTGCGTTGCTCCCTTTGCCACGGCAAAACTTCGAGATGGAAGTCCTTCCTCTTTGTCGACTCACTCAAAGAGAGGCTTTCCTCCAAAATTCAGCCCTCCTGGTCTGGACTGCGCAATCCCTCTGGGGATTCGAACTGCTGCACGCTGCAGCTATTCGACCTCCTGCCCAACACTGGCATTGCTCTTCTTGTTTCAGCTACAACCATCTCATACCATGTGAAAAATTGAAGTCTGGAATACTACTGCAACCAACTGAAATTACTTCACCTACTTGTTATTAAATGAACAAGTTATTTGCAGTGTTCTACTGAAAATACTGAAGCAAATTACTACTGTAGCCTTACTTAATTAATTAAATATTTCAAAACAAGACACTGAGCAATAAAGAAAAACATCACATAGGACATCGTTGTTTTTGGATAAACGTCCCTTGAAAAACCCAATGCGGGAAAACCGGTGCAGCATATTATTAAGCAACAGTTATTTATGAATACAAACTTTGGATTCCTTGATGGCTATCTAGTACAAAGAATATCACTTGACAGAAGCAATTAGTGATATTACCTCACTATACACTACAAGTCCCAGCTGATCCGATAGTTGAAACAACGATCTCCCGGTACCCTCTGCGCTGCTTCTACGTAGTAATTATGTGGGCCTGCGTGGGGGACTCTAGGAGACTACGTCACCTCCTCTGCCAAATCGTTCAGCTCTCAGGAACTTTGATTCCATCCCTCCCGGCTCAGAATTTCGATCTCCCAATTGGAACTTGGACTTCTGCTTGGAAATGTTGTGTTGCCTCTGCGTGTGGCCTTCGTGGCCCTGCGTCACCCTCTCTGGGCACTCCGCTCCCTCCTCTGCGTATCTCTCTGCCTCTCTGCTGAGTATTTTTGGCTCCGAAGAAGATCCTCTGACAAAAACTGTCTCTGCCCCTCTCTGCGTGAGCATCTGTCGATCAAAGTTTTCCTCTGAGCACTGCTCACTTCGGAAAATTCGATCTCTTGATCTCTCGGTGTGTTTCCAAATGGCCCTCAAGCCTTCCTTAAATAATCTTCTCGCTGACATTCAACAACCCAGATTAGAAGCTAATCAATGGCTAAGATCGCTTTTGCTTGATCCTCGTCTTCTTCTAGAGGTTACACCCACAGTTTAGATTAATACCCATTAATTATTTTAATTTCCTAAGTTTAGACTTAGGGTCGCATTAAAAATAATTAATTTATTAAATAAAACTGTCTCTGGGTGTAATTTCCCCAAACAATTTCTGGGTTATTTGGAATACATGCGTCTAAGCCTCTCCAAAAAAATTGAGACTTAGAGCACATCCAATGCTACTCCAAATTAACAAGATATGGCGGGTGGTCCCTAAAGAAAGACTAAGTTAAAGATGTGAGGTTCTAGGAGACTAAGATTAGAAGGACATACTTATCAAAGATGACTCAATTCCAAGATGTAGACAAGCATATAAGTATATGAGCAATATTCAATAATGTATTCAAAATATAAACCAATGCTTCAAAGTAAATGACAAGTGCTTGCTCAAAATGAAATTCAAGATACAATGACGATAATCCTACAAAGCAAATGTTAGAATAAGATAAACATATAAACATCACTTGCAATAAATGAAAAAGTACTTGTAAGAGAGTGCCCAAGTAACAAAAGATAATGACATTAAATAGTCATGAGCTAAATAACCACCAAAGTGACAAGCACATGGGCTAGCAAAATTGCAAGTAAAGATTGCAAATGAAAAGTTCCACAATTCTTGCAAAAAAAAAAAGATAATGCTACTTGAAATAAGGATAATGCTTTCAAATAAGATTAAATAAACTCAAGATAGCTTATGTATGAGAATGTATTGTTGATATTTTGAAGTGTTGGGGTAGCATCGAATGTGCTCTAGCTCCCAAAATTTGTGGAGGGACTAGAGTACATAAGATCTCCAAGACCCAGAAAATGTTTAGAAGAATTCCATCTGGATTGAGTTTTATTCAAATAATTAATCTTTTTAATTAAGGACCCTAAGTCTAACTTAGGAAAATTAAAAGATTAAAGTGAAGTAAATTAAACATGTGATGAGAATGACTTAAGTGACGTGGATCAAGTAGCTTCTAATCTTAGCCATCTATCAGAGATTAGATCACGGTTTTTGATGTTTCAACGAGAACAGTAGAAGAGAAGGGCTTGGGGTCAGTTGGATAACACACACACTCGTAGAGCATTGAAGCTAAGCTGAGATTCTAGGGCGTGGTTTGCTAAGAATTTCATAAGTGTTTCAGCTGCAGCAAGGGGCAGTATTGACAAGGGGGATGGGCTAGTCCCAGGTCGAGAGTACAGCGAGGGCAGAGAAGGAGCATTCCAGAGCAGCGCAGAGGAAGCAACTACGCAATCTAGCCAAGAGCCCAGTAGGGGCAGCGCAGAGGCAGCAGGAGCCAAGGAAGGTTGATGCAGGCCTATTTAGGGCAGCGCAGGGGCAGCATAACCCCTTCTAGGGTGACGCAGGCCCTTCCTGAGCAACGCAGAGGCTGACGCAGGCCAGGAAGGATGACGCAGAGGGTTTTAGAGCAGCATTGGGATTTCCAAAGGCCAGAAACGGGATTTGAGGGTGAGTTTTGTAAATACCATTTGAGAGTGTGAATCAGTCATATTTTTGTCTCCTGGATAGAGGTATTGCTGCCATTTATATTTCTCTGTCGGGTTAACCAGTTTTGGTGGCCCGGATTGTTGTACATAGAATCAGGATAATAATAAAAACCCTCCAGAAACTAGCAGCACTGGTTTTCCCGCATTGGGTTTTTCTGGGGACATTTGTCTAGAAAATCCTTGTGTCACTTTGTCTATGAGCATGTTATTCAGTACTTGGTCTGTATGTGTAGGCTGTTAACTATATTTACTTTGATGTTAATGTTGAATTTTCAGATTAATAACTTATGTAAGTAGGATAAGTAAACCAAGATTTAACAATAGGGTTTCTTAAGTTCAAGAAATTCCACATGGTATCAGAGCGATTGCAGATCAAGCTGCATCTCCAGCAACATGGCAAAGGAAATTTGTGTTGCAGAAAGCAGCAGCAGCAACAGAGAAACCAGAGAGGGCAACGCAGCAACAGAAGGACGCAAAGGTAGCAAGAGCCATGCAGAGGGCAGCGCAGTCCCAGCTAGGTGACGTAGAGACAACGCAGTGCCCTTCAGAGGGACGTAAGAGTAGCTTACGCTACGCATTTGCTATGCTGAGCCAGTATGCTCATGCAGAGGCCAGCCAGGGTGACATAGTCTAGAAATTAATCGTTGTGCAGAGTACCATGAACCAAAAGCTGAGCTGCAGATCTTTAGCAATTGTTGGTGGGGTGAAGATTCTGCTGGTGCAGAATTAAGCCTAAGCTAAGTGGACAAAGAGGGGGAGGAGAACAACTACTCATCAGATTTCATTGCCAAAATAATCTGAAGATCGATCGTAGGGTGATCTAAGAGAGTTGATTCGTTGTGTTTGGAAAATTTCCAAGGAGGAAATCAATTGTCAGAGGGAGCAGAGGGTGAATTTTTGCCAAGGACCCTAGATCCAAGCTTTAGTTCAGAAGCGAGGAGAGGAAGAGTTGTTCCGAAAAATTAGATCTGTGTAGATGACGCTAGACGGACTGTGTGATCAAGATAGGCTGGACAGCCTAGCCAACTTTGCTATCTGGAAGGCCAGAATCCTATTAGTCCTGGAGGCATACAGCTTGAGGGAGCATGCAGAGAAAGTCTTGGCTAAACCAACCGATGTGAAACTCCTGGCAGAGCATAGTGAAGTAGCGGCACATGCCAAGCGCTTCATCATGGATGGGGTTAAAGATCATGTGGTACCACACATAGCTGAGAAGTCGACGACTCATGAGATGTGGGAAGCTTTAACCACATTGTATCAAGAGAAGTTTGTCCAAAGGAAGATGCTTCCGGAGAACCAGTTGAGGTTAATTATGATGTCCAAGGGAGAGGAAATCGATCCTTTCCTATTCAGGCTGCAGTCGATCTGGGATCAGCTGATTGGCATGGGGGTCAAGGTGGAGGATGATCTCATGGTGAGGAGTGCTCTAAATGTTGTCACAGAGGACTAGGAAACATTTGTCCAAAGTCTTTTGGGCAGAGTGGACCTTCCAAACTGGGACAATATGTGGGTTATCCTTC
Source organism: Pinus albicaulis (assembly GCA_034641835.2). Taxonomy (NCBI): domain Eukaryota; kingdom Viridiplantae; phylum Streptophyta; class Pinopsida; order Pinales; family Pinaceae; genus Pinus; species Pinus albicaulis. Next base: position 520,690,878 of record CM076578.1, read on the forward strand.
GACAAGAGTGTTGAGATTTTGGGTTGTTGGGGTAGCATCGAATGTGCTCTAGCTCCCAAACTTTGTCGAGGGACTAGAGTACATGAGATCTCCAAGACTTAGAAAGTGATTTAAGAAATTCCATCTTATTTAAGAGATATTTAATTAATTAATCTTTTTAATTAAGGACCCTAAGTCTAACTTAGGAAAATTAAAATATTAAAGTTAATTAAATTAAACATGTGATGAAAATGGCTTAAGTCACACGAATTAAGCATCTTCTAATCTTAGTCATTGATTCAAGATTAGATCACGGTCATTGATGTTTCAACGAGAAAATTATAAGAAGAGGGCTTGGGGTTAGTTGGAGAACACACATAGTGGCAGAGAACTGAGACTAAGTTGAAATTCTAGGGCGTGGTTTGCTAATAATTTCAGAAGTGTTTCAGCTGCAGTGAGGGGCAGTATTGGTGAGAGGGATGGTTTGATCCCAAGCCAAGAGTAAAACAAGAGGCAGAGAGGCAGCATACCAGAGCAGCGCAGAGGCAGCCAGGAGCTACGCAGTCCAACAAAGGCTACGCAGAGGCAGCACAGAGGAATCAGGGGCTACACAAGCTTGACGCAGGCCTAGAAAGGGTAGCGTAGGGGCAGCAAGAGGCCAGCAGCGCTAACGCAGGCCCAACCAGGGCAGCATAACCTAGTCTGGGGTGACGCAGGCCCTTCCTTAGCAGCGTAGGGGATGATGCAGGCCATTCAGGCTAACGCAGAGGGCTTCAGAGCAACATTGGGGTTTTCCGTGGGCCAGAAAGGGCTTGAATTCATAATTCCTCGTTGAGGGTTGAATCAACCATATTTTATGTCTCCAAAGATAGAGGTATTGCTTGTCGTGTTATTTCTCTGTTGGGTTAACCAGTTGGGTGCCCAGAAATGTTGTACTCAGATTTTGCATAATAATAAAACCCTCCAGCAACCAGAAGATCGGTTTTCCCGCATTGGGTTTTCCCGGGGACAGTTGTCCAGAAAACCCTTGTGTGTCACTTTGTTATTGTGCATGTATTCAGTTTAGATCTGTATGTGTAGGTTGTTGATGTATTTACTTCGATGTTAATGTTGAATATCTCACATTAATAACTTAATGTAAGTAGGAGAAGTAAATCTGAAAATTAACAATAGAGTTTCTATTTGAGATATTTAGAAATTTTCACATGGTATCAGAGGGATTGCAGATCTAGCCTGGATCTCCAGCAAGAAGACTGAAGAATCAGTGCTACAGAAAGCAGCAGCAGCAACAGAAAACTGGACCAGAGAGGGCAGCGCAGCAATAGAAGGAAGCAGAGCCAAGCAGAGGCTAAGGTGACGCAATCTCCACGCAGACCCACACAGGCCCATGCACTTACAGCGCAGAGGCAACATAGAAGCTGCGCTGAGATTATATGCTCACGCAGAGGCCAACCAGGGTGACAGTCCAGAAGCTGATTGTTGTTCAGAGTGTCGAAAGCTGAGTTGCAGACCTTCAGCAGTTGCTGGTGGGGTTAAAATTATGTCAGTGTAGAATTTAGCCTAAGCTAAGTTGACGAAGAGCAGGAGGAGAACAAATTCTCAGAAGATTTCTTGCCAAAGAAGTTTGAATATTGATCATAGGATCAAATAGAGCTGATTTGTTTTGTTTGGAAGACTTCCAAGAGAGGGAGTCAGCTGTCAGAGGGAGTAGAGGGTTCCTGTTTCGCCAAGGACCCTAGATCCAAGTCTCTAGCAAACAGAGGATGATTCGTTCCAACACATTTTCTGAGAAGATGGCACCTCATGGACTGTGTGATCAGGATAGGTTGGACGACCTTTCCAACTTTGCAATTTGGAAGGCAAAAATCCTGGTAGTCATGGAGGCATACGGATTGAGGGAGCATGCAGAAAAAGTCCTGGCCACGCCGACTGATTCTCTTCTCCTAGTGAAGCATAATGAAGTAGCGGCACATGCCAAGCACTTCATAATGGATGGGGCCAAATATCATGTGGTTCCACACATAGCCGAGAAGGCAATAGTTCATGAGATGTGGGTAGCTCTAACCACACTGTATGAAGGAAGATCCATCCGGAGGAAGATGCAGAACGAGCTAAGGTTATTCATGATGGCCAAGGGAGAGGAGATCGATCCTTTTCTATCCAGACTACAATCGATCCGGGATCAGCTCACTGGCATGGGAGTCAAGGTGGATGACAATGTTATGGTAAAGACTGCTCTCAATGCAGACACAGAGGACTGGAAACTTTTTTCCAAAGTCTCTTGGGCGGAGCTGAACTTCCCAACTGGGACAACATGTGGGCTATCCTTCGACAAGAGGAAATCCGTCGGATGACGAAGAAACAATACAACACTGGTTCGAGTAGAGTGAAGAAGGAAGAAGAGGAAGATACAACCTTGGCATGAAAGAGGCAACAAGGGAGAAAGAAGCTTGATCTGTCGAAGATCAAGTGTTTCCAGTGCGGCAAACTAGGACATTTCGCCAACAATCGTCCTCTGACGGAAAAGGACAAGGAATATTCTAGCTCCAAGGCTATTGTGGTGGACGATGGCTCCGAAGATGACGTAGCCATGAATGCTCATGAACCACAAAAGTGGGGCAATATGGATCTGTAGAGAAACTACAAAGTGGCGAGCAGGATCTTTGAGTAGCCCAACTCTTGGATCACATACGAGCTACGGGAGCCTTAAGACAGTAGCGAGGCAAGTGGAGCAATGTGTGCAGAGAATCACAGATGGAGAAAAGGCAGAGCTGGATGCTGAGAGGGAGTAGCACAATGCATATGTAGCAATAGCGTAGAGGGGGTGATGTGACGTTAGTAGCGCAGAGCAGGCTTGCTTACGCAGTGCAGAGCTGCTGCAGCACAGAGGCTTCAGGAGGACAATGTAACGCAACAGCAATGTAGGGGACTTTAGTGCAGAGGCAGCGTAGGGGACTTTAGCGCAGAGGTAGCACATCAGCCTCCAGATGTCAGCACAGAGCATCAGCCTATGGAGCTTCAATGATGAAGATGCAGCCGAACTAACTTGTTTGTCAAAGATTGAGCAGGAGAACTTCAGTTTCTTACTCTCATCAATTGAATTGCAGTGCAGCAGTTGGCAGCACGATGCAACAGATTGAGAGGGAGCTGCAGTATAGATGTGGCAGTGGCGGTGGCAGCATCATGGGCAACAGTACGGAAGAGCAGCAACAACGCAGTGATGAAGGGCAGCAGGCCAAGCATTAGTGCAGAGACCCACACCAGAGATCAGTGCAGAACTTCGGGGTGAAGTATTGTTGCTAAAGCACATTCCTCGCTAAGAGGGAGTGTTGAGATTTTGGGGTGTTAGGGTAGCATCGGATGTGCTCTAGCTCCCAAACTTTGTGGAGGGACTAGAGTACATGAGATCTCCAAGACAGAGAAAGTGAATTAAGAAATTTCATCCTATTTAAGAGATATTTAATTAATTAATCTTTCTAATTAAGGACCCTATGTCTAACTTAGGAAAATTAAAAGATTAAAGTTAATTAAATTAAACATGTGATGAAAATGACTTAAGTCACAGATCTTCTAATCTTAGTCGTTGATTCAAGATTTGATCATAGTCGTTGATGTTTCAACGAGAAAAGTATAAGAAGAGGGCTTGGGGTCAGTTGGAGAACACACAGTGGCAGAGCACTGAAACTAAGCTGAAATTCTAGGGCGTGGTTTGCTAAGAATTTCAAAAGTGTTTCAACTGTAACGAGGGGCCATATTGGTGAGAAAGATGGTTTGATCCCAGGCCAAGAGTACAACAAGAGGCAAAGAGGCAGCATCCCAGAGCAGCGTAGAGGCATCCAAGAGCTACGCAGTCCAGCAGAGGCAGCGCAGAGGCATCAGGGGCTACGCAGGCTTGACATAGGCCCAGAAAGGGTAGCACAGGGACAACAAGAGGCCAGCAGGGCTGACGCAAGCCCAGAAGTCACACGGATCAAGCATCTTCTAATCTTATCCATTGATTCAAGATTAGATCATGGCCGTTGATGTTTCAACGAGAAAAGTATAAGAAGAGGGCTTGGGGTCAATTGGAGAACACACACAATGGCAGAGCACTGAGACTAAACTGAAATTCTAGGGTGTGGTTTGCTAAGAATTTCAAAAGTGTTTCAGCTACAGCGAGGGGCAGTATTGGCGAGAGAGATGGTTTGATCCCAGGCCAAGAGTACAACAAGAGGCAGAGAGGCAGCATACCAGAGTAGCGCAGAGGCATCCAGGAGCTACGCAGAGGCAGCGCAGAGGCATCAGGGGCAACAAGAGGCTAGCAGGGCTGACACAGACCCAGCCAGGGCAGCACAGGGGCAGCGTAACCTAGTCTGGGGTGACGCAGGCCCTTCCTGAGCAGCGTAGGGGCTGACGCAGAGGGCTTCAAAGTAGCGCTGGGGTTTTTCTGTGGGCCAAAAAAGGCTTGAATTCATAATTCCCTGCTGAGGGTTGAATCAACAATATTTTCTGTCTTTGAAGATAGAGGTATTTCTTGTCGTGTTATTTCTTAGTCCGGTTAACTAGTTGGGTGCCCATAAATTTTGTACTTAGATTCTACATAACAATAAAACCCTCCAGAAGCCAGGAGACCGGTTTTCCCGCATTGGGTTTTTCTGAGGACGATTGTCAAGAAAATCCTTGTGTGTCACTTTGTCATTGTGCATGTATTCAGTTTAGATCTGTATGTGTAGGTTGTTGATGTATTTACTTCGATGTTAATGTTTAATATTTCACATTAATAACTTAAAGTAAGTAGGAGAAGAAAATCTGAAAATTAACAGTAGGGTTTTTGTTTGAGATATTCAGAAATTTTCACAAAGAGGAGATCCGCGAATGACCAAGAGACAGACCAGCATCGGAGCCGGCAAGGTGAAGGAGGAGGAAGAGGAAGATGTAGCCCTGGCATCAAAGAAGCAGCAAGGGAAAAAGAAGCGCGATCTGTCAAAAATCAAATGTTTCCAATGCAGCGAACTTGGACACTTCACCAACAATTGTCCTCAAAGAAAGAAGGACAAGGAAGCTTCTAGTTCCAAGGCTGTTGCAGCAGACGATGGCTCCGACGATGACGTAGCCATGAGCGCTCATGAACCATGTAAGTGGGGCGATATAGATCTGTATAGTAGCTACAGAGTGGTGGCGAGATCCTTGAGTAGCCCAACTCTTGGATCACATTCGAGCTACGAGAGCCTTAAGACAGTAGCAAGGAATGACTGGAGCAATGGGAGCAAAGTTCACAGATGAGGCATAGGCAGAAGCTGACACGCTGAACAGGGATCAGCACAGTGCAGATGCAACAACAGAGTAGAGGAAACAGCGCAAGAGGCAGTGCAGAGGAGGCATGCTTACGTAGTGCAGAGCTGCAACAACACAGTGGCTTTAGGAGGACAGTGCAGAGCAGCAGCCTATGGAGATTCAATGATGAGATGCATCCCGACTGACTTGTATGTCATGGGGCAAGGGTCCTTCAGTTGCTTACTCTCAACAACTGAGTTGCAGTGCAACAGTTGGGAGCACGACGCAGCAATTTGAGAGGGAGTTGCAGTATGGATGTAGCAGTGGCCGTGGCAGAGTCATGGGCAGCAGTACAGAGAGCCGCAGCAGTGCAGTGATGTAGGGCAGCAGGCCAAGCATCAACGCAAAGACCAATACCAGAGATTAGAGCAGTACTTCGGGGTGAAGTGTATTGCTAGAGCAGATTCCTTGCTAAGAGGGAGTGTTGAGATTTTGATGTGTTGGGGTAGCATCGGATGTGCTCTCCCTCCAAAAATTTGTGGAGGGACTAGAGTACATAATATCTCCAAGACCTGGAAAGTGTTTAGAAGAATTCCATATGTTTTAAGTTTTATTCAAATAATTGATATTTTTAATTAAGGACCCTAAGTCTAACTTAGGAAAATTAGAAGATTAAAGTGAATTAAATTAAACATGTGTTGAGAATGACTTAAGTGACGCAGATCAAGCAACTTCTAATCTTAGTCGTCGATCAAATATTAGATCACGGTCATTGATGTTTCAACGAGAAAAGTATAAGATAAGGGCTTGGGGTTGGTTGGAGAACACACACACACTCGCAGAGCACTAAAGCTAAGCTGAGATTCTAGGGCGAGGTTTTCTAAGAATTTCAGAAGTGTTTTAGCTGCAGCGAGGGGCAATATTGGCAAGGGGGATGGTCTAGTCCCAAGCCAAGAGTACAATGAGGGTAGAGAAGGGGCATTGCAGAGCAGCACAAAGGCAGAAGCTACGCAGTCTAGCCAAGAGCCCAACAGGGGCAGTAGGAGCCAAGGAAGGCTGACACAGGCCCAGATAAGGCAGCGCAGGGGCAGCGTAATCCCTTCTAGGGTGACGCAGGCCCTTCCTGAGCAGCGTAGAGGCTGAAACAGGCCAGGAAGGCTGACGCAGAGGACTTCAGAGCAGTGCTGGGGTTTCTAGAGGCCGGAAATGGGTTGAGTTCTGAAAATCCCGTTTGAGGGTGTGAACCAGTGATATTTTTCTGTCTCCGGGATAGAAAATATTGCTGCCATTTATAGTTTTGGTGCCCAGGATTGTTGTACTTAGAATCTGCATAATAATAAAAACCCTCCAGAAGCTAGCAACACCGACTTTCCCGCATTGGGTTTTTCCGGGGACATTTGTCCAGAAAATCCTTGTGTGTCACTTTGTCTATGAGCATGTTATTCAGTACTTGATCTGTATGTGTAGGCTGTTAAATGTATTTACTTCAATGTTAATGATGAATTTTCATATTAATAACTTATGTAAGTAGGAGAAGTAAATCAAGATTTAACAGTAGGGTTTCTAAAGTTTAAGAAATTCCACATGTATTGCAAGTGAAGTAAAGTTGTGATGTGAAGATGCTCTTGGTTTATTTTATTAATAACATTCTAAAGCAAGTTTCAATTTAACTCTTGTCCCCAGACCTCACCCTCGCCTGAAATCCGTATCTCACAATGAGGAGTCAATAGGGGTAGAGGGTCCCTAGTGTCTATACAACCAACTTAAGTTGGAGGTTAATTTTAGAGATGTAAATTAGTACTAAAATATCGGCTTTAGTCAATGTTGTTGCTTCCAAAAAGACGCTATTGATGTTTGAGTATAAAATACAATGCTTAAGTAAACAATACCAAAATCTTCAAATGGAAGTGAAAGTGAAACAATTAACCCATTGTAGCTTCACAAATTCCAAGTTGATTGTTTTGCAAGAAATAAAATCAATGCCGAATTGCTTCAATGACACAGGAATACTCAATAATAACCAAAATGTCACATAAATTGAATTGACAATGAGAAAGCAATGTTTTTTAAGAGACTTGTGAAACCAAAGTGGATGAACGAATTAAACTAGTTTAAACTTGTCATGTAAATGTGAAATAATTGTTGTACCAAAAGAAAATTTGCAAGTGTTGTAATATATTGACCAATACAAGGTTTCAATAAGTTGAAATAGCAAACATAAACCAATGTCAAATTTATGCCAAAACGAAAATGGGTATGAGCGCTATGTTAGAAAACTAATCATGCATGAGAGTGAAAGGAGATGCTAGAGTCAACAAGTCAATCCAACCAACATTCCTCTCCCAAAGTGGAGAGATAGGGATGCCAATGGGTGGAACCCACGCTCCCAAAACAAAAATCAGAAATTTTATTATTATGTATTACAATGAGGTTAATGGCTCTTTGAGAGCTACCCAAGGAATTGATGGAAGTACAAAATGAGGTTTTGAAACTACAAGGGAATTCCTTCAAGTATGGACCATCTCAAGAGAGATGAAGATGGTGTTACAATCAGGAAATACAATCTCCCAAACTGATACATGACCTAGTCTTCTTTAGCAAGCCCTCCTAATGCCCACGACCTCCTTTAAAATGGAATTTTGAAACTTGAGAGAACGTACAACTAGCATGTTAGGGCTGCAAAACTAAAACCAAGGTTAGTGTGAAAAAGAGCATGCAAAATGAGTGATAATGCTACGATATAATATACAAAAAACTAAATCAAGTGATGGGAAAAGACCCCATCACTTGTCTATTGTATAAGGAGATCTTGATTAGCTAGATAAGTAGATGAAAGCACAAGAGTATAAGATGTAAATTTGATTGAAATAATTGGCTTAAGCACAAACTATGTGAAAAAGAAACCTGCAGAATCAACACTTTCGAAAGATAAACTATTAAGATTCAAAAAATGATAGGAGCTCCTTGTAAGTAATGCCAAGAGTGGGTTGGTCTCTTGAAGACTTCCCGTCACGCTTTCTAGTTGATCCAAAGATGGCCTCTACAAAATTTCAAATGCACATTAGCTCATATGGATTATATTAATAAACAATGACAAGAGAACTCTAAAATTTATTTGAAAATAGATGGAGTTGTCTAGCCTAGAGCATATGAAATAACCAATTGCAAATATAAGATAGATGTACATTCACAATTATTATGAAAACATATGAGAGAATGAAATCAAATAAAACACAAGTAGAGAAATATATCATCATTGAGCCAAGCCAAACTCCAAGGGAGAAACACCCATGAATGAACCCCAAAGACGTTTTATCATATGAAGAATAGGTGTGCACAGGAGGAGAGCTTCCCCAAGCACAATAGCTAGTACAAAAGATTGCTAAAATGAGAGTCCAATGGGTCTCTTTATAAAAATTTAGGAGGAAATCCCAATGAAAAATGCATCAACAAGTGGCAAATAATTGTCAATCCTAATGACATCAAACTCTCCAAGTGGTTGTAATAGCTGGTCAAGTGTGCAATCAAATTGTTGTAGGTGTACATGAACTGCTGGTAAGTATCTTCACTTAACTGTGCCTTGTTCCCTGTTCAGGCCAGCGTACAATTTTTTCTTCATGTGTTTATTCCTTAACTATTTATTAGTGTGAGAGCTACTCGCCTAGTGCATATATGACTGAAGTAAATGGGAGACAAACTCCCTCGAAATATTGCTTGACTGTTGTGATCCTGCATTAAATGACCGTTGCGTATTGTCTCTTGCTAGCCTCCATTAACTGATGTGGGTACCTTTTAGCTGGCAGCGTGGAGGCTAACTGGATTCTAAGGCGTATATAGTTATCACAAAAACTTGAGTTAACCTCTCTTGAGATTCCATCAAAGTCTACGTTGATTTTCCTTTGGAGACAAACATGAGTTAGTGGGGGGACAAGGTCTAACGCATGTAGCAGTCTGTCCTCCACTCAATTCTTACCAAAATCCCTGTTGAAGGAGATGCCAAACTAGGTTGCGTATGATGCTATCCATGAGTGCCATTATTGTGGGGACAAGTGGGAGGAAAGGTTTGTCCTATGTGGTAGTCTTGTCCCCCTTCAACTTTCTCAATCTTTTCAACCTTCACGAATTCTCTTAAACTAATTTTTACAATTGCTGAGTGGATAATTCAGGATTATGATTTTCCAATGTGGTTGTCATGTCATTGTTTGTCCCCTACTAACTTTAATCTGCACCAACATGTTGAAATAAATCAAATTATTTGAACTTTAGCCATATGTAATATTTCAACGTTGCCTCTTTAACTAAACATGGGAACCTTTGACTTGCATTGATTTTTGAGTTGTGGTTCATGTGGTGGGCCCCACCTTGTTGCCACATCATCTTTGACGTTCAATTCAATTTCCAATTATTCATTTTTTTTAATTTTTTCCTCATTTTTGCCACTGACATTAGAAAATTTTGTTTTTGAGGGACTATAAGTCGTTTTTTACCCTCAAAGTGGGTACGAGGATAATGTTGGGCTTCTGAAGATGAATTTTGAGTATCCACATGCCCCAGACATTTCATAAGACCACTTATGTACATCATTACATAGAAAATAATTAAAAAATATCGTTTTGCGGGAAATTTCTTATTATTAAAAAAATCCTACTTAGAACTAGTCAAATTCCGCGAAATTTCAGAGATGACCTAGCATGGTAATATACATTGACTCTAGACACTAAGATTTGTTAGGGGCTCAACCTTAAAGCTATCACCCCGGCTTTGGGGTAATGCAATGAGTGAAAAAACCTAGAAAATTATTCGCCGCTAAAAAGGAGTAATTAACCAAGTAAACAAAACACTCCAAGGTGTACTCACTTGATGATCGAGTCCCAACACCCTAGGCCTGTTACATGGCTTTATTTATCATGCTAGTGACATTTATAAAATATCCCCATAGGGTTGCAGAATTTGAGGACTGAAAAAGAAAATGAGAAGAAGAAGCAGTAGAGTTTTAAAAACTCTGTTGAACTGATGATATCTGATGATACAAGTGTCCTCTGGTTCATCCTTGGGCATGGAGTCTTCCCATAATCATCAAGTGCCACTCCAATGATCAACAATACCAAGATTTATCACTGTAAGAGCACTGTAATCCACACTATAAGCTTTGTTATTAGTCAGAGATTTTCTGTGGTAAATGAAATTCGGATGGCCCTATTTATAACAGTTTTTCACTATAATGAGCCGACTTGAGTAAGGTGAACCAACATGACAGTTTGGAGGAGTTAATTAATTCATTTGAAGACGACTTGAAGAGGGATGACTTGTGCTTTTCTTGGAGGGATACTTGACAATCCTATTGACTCATACATAAGTGTAATATGCCCAAGAAGGGTCCTTCATACATGACATAGACTCAAATTTATTTTATGACCAATCCTAAGGACGCACAATGGGAGTCATACTAAAATAAAATTCCTTTCTCATGAAACCCATGAGACAAACACAATAATAATTTTATTTTTCTTATTTTCATCAATTATATAAATCACAATTACACATGTCATTATGAAGACCGAACCTAGTTACTTTTCAACATCAAGGAGGCCTTCAACAACTTCGCAAAACCAGTGTTGACAATATCGCGATATTTTCGAGGAAACAAAATATCGCCGAGAAAATATCGTGATATTTTCTCTCCCCGAAAATATTGCGATATTTCCGAAATATTAGCAATGTTTCGGAAAATATCGCGCGACGATTGAAAATATCGTCGAGCACTCCTGGGCCGCGGCTAGAAAAAAGAAATTTGTCTTTTTTTTTGTCATTTTCATCTGTGAGGCTTGGAGAAGGAAGGGGAAGAGCTTTGTGGTAGTAGTCAAGGAGGGATTGAGGATCAAAGAGCCATTATCACTATCAACTCAAAAAAATTTGTTGATCAAAGATTGAAGAACAATGAGAAAAACTTCATTTCTTCCATTAATAGTTATGTTCTTAAAAACTCCTATGCTAATGATTTTTTTCATAGATTTAGGGTTATGCTTGCTTGCCTGTTTGCCTACCAAGATTTTGTTTCTTTGTTTTTTTCTATTTGCTATGATTTTCATCCCCATGAGCCAATGCAAGGGTTTGCTCCATATTTGGACAACAAGCTTCATTTTTTCTACTTTCTTATGCACCCTCTTATTTCCATTTTTTGTGTATGAGTATTTAATGCCAATTATTTGTTTTTTTGGTGCCCTAGGTTTGAAATTTTAAGTATTTCACTGCAAATATGCCAAAATCCTTGGACCCATTTTGGGAGTATGGGGAGCTTGATGGTGGGACAAATCAGACACGTCTATCATGCAGATTGTGTGGGACCAAGATGGCAGGAGGAGTTACACGATTGAAATACCATCTGGCTAAACTCCCTGGACATGATATTATACCTTGTACAGTTTCTAGTGCGGAAATTGTACAAAAAGCTCTTGAAGCAATTGCTGAAAAAGACAGAAAGATAGCTGCTAGGGAGAGGGAACTGAATCCTGATCTCAGATAGATAGTTGCTAGTTTAATTTTTTTTGCAGCTTTGCTTCATATAACACATGATGATGAGATACTTTTAAGTTTTATATATGCGATGTTATTTTGTATGGTTCTCCACATTTGAGTCCTTGATTGGACAATTATCAAGGATCAGCAAGATTTGGTATCGACTTTGATATATCTTTTTTATTTTACATCCACTACATCATATATATCAGTGCTTTATTTATATTAATGTTTCAATGTGTTTATTTCATGTTGTTAGTGCTTTATATGTTTAAAAATATGAAAAAAAAAATGAATATATTATGCATTTTTTATGCTTGCTGATATTTTCGCCAATATTGCCGATAAGATGTTTTCTGGACCCTCGCCGATATTTTGCCGATAGCGATATTATCAACACTGTGCAAAACATTTAGAGCATGAAAACAGTCGTTGCAAGGACTTTATACTTTGGTTTGCAATAAATGACGATTTATCGAGATGTATTTAACATAAATTATCTCTAGGAACATTCACCCATTCATACATTACCCATGACATGATGCAACGCTATAAAAGATCAAATCTCCACAATTTCGCATAAGAAAAGCAGTAAATTTCAGCCTAGTATAGCGAAAATACCAGCAACATGCATGTGACAAAAGTAAATAACAATAATAGCATTAAAAGAACACTTACATGTAAGAAAAGAGTATATCCAATCACGAAGGTATGCCAATAGAGAATCTCCAAGACAAAATGGAAGAGATCCAAACATCAAAATTCATCCATTCATCCAATCTCGTCCTCCAAAAAGGATAACGAAATTCTCACAAGAGGAGATAACCCAATCCAAGTGATGATGATGAAAATGAATCATCTCACTTCTATTTATACACTCTAATGAGTTCGATTTAGCTAAATTGGCCTAATTGAGCCCCTAAAATAAAATAATGTGCATAATAACAATACTTTTGGTGACAAGCCCACCAAATAGCTCAATAACACATGAATAAGCCTCTCAAGAGGGTCGAATGATCAATAAAGTGAGTCGTTGGGCCTTTGAGGAGGCCTAATGAAGTCCAAGGAGTGCCATGACGTAAAAATGGACTCCCAACACAGTGGACAAGGGGTTGTCCCCTTGTTTTCCAAGCAATAACCCGTAGTTCTCCCAAGTTGGTGTGGGGGTACAAGGGAAACCTCATGGGTCTACAAGTGGTTCGGAATGTAGAACATCTGTAAGGGCTAGAATGATGACATAAGCCCTCCCTCTAGAATGGGGGACAATTCTCTGGATCCTAGAACATTTTCCAAGTGTATGGTGCAACTGTGGAGTTGGTCAGGCATGGTGAACCAGGTGCATCATTCTCATCCAAAAGGTGGAATACAAACAATCAACGAGCGTTTTTGGGGATCCATGAAGTAATTTCTACTATGTTCGAGGCCCATGGATCTCAATTCTCACCCTACAAGTGTCAATGTGGCCCTCTGGAGGGCTAAGACCCCATATAGGGAGACCAAGCCCCAAATGGAGACCCACCTGCAATTTTGATAAGATCCAATGTGTCATCTTGCCCTCCAATACAATAAATCACCAGAATAATTAAGTAAAAGAGCTTACAAGTCATGATATCAATGTGGCACTTCATGGTGGCATGCCCTTAAATAATGGGCTTCGGCATATGCAAGTGTCTCCATGCTTAATAGGGGTTTAATAAATGATCCCATTACGTGGTTTCAATCTCTAAAGGGGGTGACATGTCCATGTTACATCCCTCAAATGGTAGGTGGCACATGATATAGTGATGGAGCGCAGGGGGATCAGGGGAAATCATCCAGACTACATGTTATGGTACAAGGGTAGCTATAATAAGGGAAGCCTACACTTGGGTATATGAGTGTAGGAGGGAGAAAATCGTTGTATATGAGTTACCTCGACCTTTCTTTTCCCACCCTTCTTCATATGCCTTTTTCCTTCTATTGATTTTTCTTCATAACTGCTCGGGGCTCCAAGGGATGAGAGCATGATGTGTAATATGTAGCAATGGATACCCCCTCCCCAGGTGGGGTGGTTCATCGTCCAACAGGGTTGGGAACATCATGAGTTCCTTAATGAAAGAGGAGGCTCATCAAGGGCCCATAGGAATTAGGGTGATGGCCATGGATAAGGGGTAGAGCTCATATTTGGCTTTTTCCCACATGATAAATTTGTATGTCTCGGACATCTTTTGCATTTTGTTGTACATTTCCTATTGAGAGTGGCCAAACTATGCTTTTTATTTTCTTTTTATTTGCATAAACCTCTGGGGCATCGTTCTAGGCTCGACCCAAGTTGTGGACAAGGGGAGGGGAGGCTAACCCTCTATGGACGCAGTTGACACGTGGACTCGAATGAGAAAATAGATGAATGGGGCCAAAATGAGTGGAACGAGAGTGATGTAGGAGGTATTGGGAAGCAGGACCATGCAACCAAAATCAGGATTTCCCATGTGTGAAAATTCCTAGATCTCAATCAATCTAAGGAATCCTACTGCAACCATCCTAATTACTTCATCTATTATTTACTTTACAAAATTATTTCTGAATACATTCATGAAATACTGAAGAAGCCTACACTACAATAATTATGATTCTAAAACAAGAAAATCATTCACACATAGGACACCTTTATTTTAGACTAAGTCCCCAGAAAAACACAATGCGGAAAAAATGGTGCAGCAGATCTGAGGGTTTTATTATTATGCAGTAGAAATGCCTAAATACATCTCTGAATACCCCTAGGGTGATTTAGTTGCAGAGAGAAATACTGGCAAAAGAATTTGGGAGGATTTACCTCACTCAATCACTAAAATTTTGGCTGATCCAGATGAAGAAAACACTGCCCCGGAGAAGCTCTACGTAGCCTCTGCACAGATCCAACGCTGGAACTTCCAACCACTGCGTCACCCCTTTCCAGGCTCAACGTTGGACCTCAACCATGTCGTTTTGCCTCTGTGGACCCTGAGGAACAACTTCTTGGTGCCACTTCCGGATCCTGGCCTCCAAAACTAATCCACCAGCAAAATTCCGAAAACCCTTCCTCTGCCTCTATGTTGCTTCTACGTGAGCCTACATAGTCATTGTGTTTGCCTTCTTCCTTCAGTGTTGGCTTTGGTTAGATCTCTTATGCCTCTCTCTGAATGATGCTCCACTGGCTAAGAAAATATCTTCCTCTCCGGATGCTATCTCTGCCCCTCCCTGTTCAGATCTCTAGCTCGAATTTCTCAGCAAACCCGCCCCGGAAATTTTGGTCTTAGATCAATTCAGTGTCTCGGTGTATTTTCCAAATGACCCTCAAGCCTTCCTTTATAGTCTTCTAGTTGACATATCAATGGCCCAGATTAGATGTCTAATCAACAACTAAGATTATAACATGACTTGATCCATGTCATCTAGAAGATTCACACTCTGTTTTATTTAATACCCTTTAATTATTTAATTTCCCTATGTTTAGACTTAGGTTCCCCATTAAAATAATTAATTTTTCAAATAAAACAAAATCAAGTGGAACTTCCACAAACGCCTTCTAGGTTATTTGGAATACTAGTGTCTAAGCTTCTACACCAAATTTGAGACTTAGAGCACTTTTTGATGCTACAAAAAATCAACACTCCCTCTTAGCGAGGAAAGTGCTCTAGCAATAATGCCTACTACATACCGCTCTAACCCTAAAGCATCCTTTGCACTACTGATGTTTTCCACCAACACTGTGTTGCTATTGTCAATGCAATGTTGCCCATGACACTGACACTGCCACTGTTGCATATGTACTACAGATCCCTCTCAAGTACTGGATATGCTATGCTGCTAACACTGCCATTGCTAACACTGCAACTCAGCTGTTGAGAGAAACAACTGAAACTAACCCAAAATTGAACAAGTGTTCAGTGGATGCACCTCGGTGCTAAAGAATCTGACTGTCGATAGCTACTGCGCTATCCCTCAGATGCTCTATGTTGTTGCTTCTCAGCACTGTGCTGCACCACTGTGCACTGGGTTGTTGTTGATGCCTCTGCTTTGTGCTGCTCCAAAAATGAACGCTGCTATCTACTGCACTGTTGTCTCTGTAATATCCCAAATGGGAAAATAACAGTAATAATAGGCTAAAAGATATTAAGGAGACAACAAAACAAAAATTGATATCAAAACACCAACGGAGCCATAAAATACAACTGAGAAATTTTATTAATTTGCTAGAAAGGAGTACAATGGAGGTGTTGGAATGAAGGCACCTGGGCTTGCTCAAGGCAAGCTATAGAAGCCCTCTAAATCAATGTTGAAATCCCCCACTGATGGTATGTTGTATGGCTATATCTGTGGACTGCAATCTGTTAGAAATGTTGATGCTGCTCCCGAAGAAATGCCGCTGGGGCTTGCTATAATGCTTAGAAAAATTCGGGACTTTAACCTTGGACTCTACTCAAGAAAGCCATGAAGGAATTGGCCAAATGTTAACCTCGGAATTTCGGCCCAATTTTCCCTAGCTCCTCTAGTTGCTGGTTGAGTTAGGATCTCTGTTTGACACCTCAAACATGCCTAGAAAATTCTGCCAAATCAATCTTGGCTTCTCCTCAATAAACCCAGAAAGGGTTCACCCAAACCTTGACCTCGAAAATTAGCCCCCTTGGGCTTGGCTCACTACACTACTAGGTAAATCGATCCTCCTGTAAATCCTGCTGCTGGAAGTTTCCAAACTACCACAAAAATAATGGTTAGGAAGCTCCAAGCCTCCCCACCAAATCTCAGCTGCAAATCCCTCTCTTCTCACCTCCCAGAAAAACCAAATCCTCTCTGCACTGCATCCTCCCCTACGTAGTCTCCTCCTCCTGTACGCAGTCCAGAACTGGCTACACTTCCTCCTGATTCTGTTGATGGAAATTCTCCTCTCCTGAGCGGGCACTCGAAGTCCCCCAAGGTAGAGGTTGAGATCTCCGCTTGAAGATCTCGTATGCTAAACATCACTGCAGACCTGGCTCTCTGGCTCGAGCATGCTTTGTCAAAATGACAAGAATAAAATAGATAAATGAATGACCAAATGAGCCTTCTCTTCTTCCTTTTTCCATTGATGCCCAACATATGCCTTGGGTCCCACCTTGGCCTACGCTGCCTTCCTCTAGCCAATCCCACGTTGTCCTTTTCATGCCCCTTCTACTGCCACCTAAGGCCAACTTGACCACACCACTAGAGCTGCAATTTTCCCTTAGGGACTTTAGGAAAAGACTTTATTTGGCCTAATTATTAATTATGGGTCCCCTACCCACTTTATTTCCGCCCAACACTAGGATTTTCCAAAATTAATCAAAATTAATATCCCAATTAGCTTACTGCTAATTTGGGGATATTACAGCTCTCCCCGCCAAAAATTGCTTGTCCTCATGCAATGCCTAAAAAAGCCTCCTCTCTAGCTGGCGCTCCCCACTATCACTGCAAAATGTGCCTGGGTCCCAGATGCACCACTGAATCTTCCCTATCCTCTGCATCACTTTGATATGAAGCGATATCTCAATGCCAGGATCCCAAGCCATCCTGTCCAACATGAAGCTCCACCTGCTCCACTCACCATATTTCCATGCTAATGAAGTCCCCACTCCATCAGTGACTTGCTAAAGCCCAATGGAAGATCTACATGATCTCGCCATGTAGTATACAACTCACCCCTAAAGGTTATTGAGTTGTGTAGAGCTGTAATGCTTGGGTCCCCTACTAATCTCGTAGAGGTGCCACCATGTTGTCGCTGCACCACTCTGACTCTGAGATACCCCCCATCGTGCACAAATTGTATCCCTCTCTCCTGGGTCCTTGTGGCAAAAAATTTGTGAAGGAAAAGCTCATCCTGCCCGAGCATCCCCATGATGCTGATATCTACCCCTCCATTGTCGATCATGACCCTGAGCAACAACACGATAAGTCTGTCTCACCATGCAATGCAAGTCTCAGTGCTCCCCCATGTGTCAAATCCAAGGTGGATTGGATCATCGTCTGCTCTGTGCATGCTCATCACAAAGTGGAGTGATCCACCTGCCCAACAGACCCCTAGATCCCCCAACCATACGGGGAGCTCACAACTCCCACTCCCCGCTAGATGTCGTTGTGTAGCACTGCTACCTGCTAGAACCCATCTGGCCCTCATCTCTGACCCCTGTATGTATCCCCTGGGTGGACCCCAAGTATTTGGATTATGTACCACGCATGCGTACCTGCCCTGCTCCTGCCA
Source organism: Pinus albicaulis (assembly GCA_034641835.2). Lineage (NCBI taxonomy): Eukaryota > Viridiplantae > Streptophyta > Pinopsida > Pinales > Pinaceae > Pinus > Pinus albicaulis. Next base: position 520,708,858 of record CM076578.1, read on the forward strand.
GACCACGTCGTGATATCCGCTATCCCAACTCTTGTTGATACACCTAGATACTGCTCGAAGTCTAGGTACCCTCCTGTCGATGAAATATACCATCCACCATCCCTCAAATGTGAACCCAAGGGTGGAACATATGCTACGTTGGCAATCAACCATGCCATCCCTAATCTTGGACCTGTCAACTCATGCACCTACCAAGTGTCTCAACTAGAGAGTCTCCTCCTAGCTCATGACACGTGGTATCTCATCCAACTGTCTAGGGTGAGCCTCCCATGCCCTGCTACTTGAATGGAGAGTGTCAAGAGGCACCAACCAAACACTCTATGACCATAAGCAACACTGGAGGATGACATGTAGGTATCTCCCAAAGGGTGTGACCAAGAGTCTACCTAAATGCTCAAGAGCAATCCTTCAGATGACACTCTCTCTGCCTTGGATCTGCTAATAACACCCTTGTAGTCTTGTCTCTGCTAAACGTGGCGCCTCCAGATGCTCAACAAGATCCTCATTGATCCTAGGTGAGCTGCATCCCATGGTACACCTACTACCCCTGTCCATATGTCTCTTTGGAGACAATGCTCCAAGAGCCCAATACCACACCATGTGTCACTGCATACCACCAAGTATCACCACACTCCTCGACTTGCCACCGTATGCCGCAACCTGCCCATGTACACCAATGGATTCCCCTAGCAACAGCTATACCGTCCTGTATCGTCATGTGTCCATCCTGCATCGCCGCACCTGTCACTCTCTGCATGTACACAATGCGATGGGAAGCACTCCTACTCCGCAACTTAGTCCGACATACTACAACACAACCCCATGCATCTCCATGCCCATCTACATAGCACTGCACAATAATGGATGCTCCTACACGTCCTAGGGTCTGATGGCCTAAGGTTGTATCCATATGCGTCAGCCCATACTTGATCGGTACCATCACCTCCACTGTCACATCACCATACTCTCCAATGAATGGATCTCCCTTCCAAATCTCCCCTGAGGGACCCAAGAAGTGAATCTCCCTAGGTTCCGGTAGCAATGCCAATCCTGCTCTACTCCTCCGTGCCCCACACAAATGCGAAGAATTCCTAGCTCCATACAAGGCACTGTCTAGTGGCCTACCAATGCCCCCTGCTCTCTCAAACTCCTGCCAGAGTATGTTGATCATCCCGTGATCCTATGTACAATCCTCGTACCAAGACAACTCAAGAAGTTTGTACCTAAACTGGTTGAACACTAGTGTTGTCTGAAACTCCCCTAGTGAATGTGTACACTCAACTTCTAGGTCAAATGTACCGTCCACTTCGTAGTCAATCGACGTACTTGGGAAGTGATGGGTAGTCTTGCCCGGATCCCAATACCAGTCTGGGCTGCTAGTAACCCCAGTGCCTGGAAGCTCCTACTGAGCTACACCTCAGTGCATCACCATCTCCATAACCCACTCCACCGGGTACCAACTCATAATCTCTCGCCATCCTGGTGGATCAAATGCGTGAACTCCTGCACCTATAGCAACCCTGACATGCAGATGTTGCACCCTGTGCAAGTCAGGTCGTCTCATCCCGTTATCCAAGTCAACGCATGAGATCTGACCAGGTAGCTCTGTCTCTCTCTCTCTCTCCAATGGAAAAAGGTGACCCAATAGTGCTGCTAGCCCCATCTATGTATGTTTGAAGAGGGCTGCTCTGACGCTCCAATGTGCCTTCTAGCTGTACCATAAGTTGCTCCGGCTAAATCATCACAAGTGACTCATCATCCTAAATATCTCCCATAGAGTCCCATGATACCACATGCACACTGGAATATGAAACCGGCCTACTATCATCAACTCTGCATGACTGCTCATGCTCCCCAGAAGCATCCTCATATGACCCCATGGACTCATCCAAAGAAGAGTCCCCATCCTGACATACAGAAGGAATGTCCTCCTACTCCACCTCTATATCTCTTAATGCCTCGTCAAAGGTGGATACATCTCCTAGCACCTCACCCATCTACTGCGTGCGTTTTTCACCCAAAAACTCAGACACGACTCCGATCATCACCTCAATGGATGGCTCTACTGGGATAGGCTATGCTCTTTCCACTAAGATGTCAACCGACACGGTCAAGGAAGTCTCCAATAAGAGTGAGTCTTGCATCACACTAGGTGTATCTACGAGCTCCCCACAATCCTGTGTGCCCTCATCCTCCAAGTGCAAGGTAGCCATTTTGATGGCTTTCCCCTTTGTTGTTCGGTCAAGATGGAAAGAGGTATCCAACTTTTCCACCCGATCTCGAATCGTGCAATCAATGGATCCATCATACGTGGGAAAAGGTGTCCTCCCAATGGTACGCTGCAACTCTGAACTCTGTGTGCTAGACTCCCCATTGTTCCTTCCTTCTTCATCCTGCCTGAGCTGGCAGTAATCTCTGAAGGACAAAGCCGCTCTGAAATTTTCCCCTATAGATTTCCATTCTCAGAAATATTCTCCCATGGGTATATCATCATGTCGCCTACCTTGCTCACTCGATACTGGAGGTAAGAATGTAGGCATCGTGATCCTGGTTTTCCTACTGAAGGTTGGCGGGTGAGTGGCTGGAAAAGGGTGGTCACATTGTTGTGAGACCCCCGAAGTCTTCCCAATTAGGAACTCATGATGGATGCTCTTATCCCTCTTCCGTTGCTTGAGTCGTTCCAACATTCCCTTCTGTTCTTTACCTAAATCGTTTAGGGACTTTAAGATGCTACCAAATGTTGATTCCCCTTTGCTCCTTGACTCCCCCATATTTGCAACCTCTACTACCTACCCTCCTTGTTCATAGGAAAAGATCCCCACGACTGAGCCAAGAACGAAGCTTTGATACCATTGTAATATCCCAAATGGGAAAATAACAGTAATAACAAGCTAAAAGATATTAAGGAGACAACAAAACAAAATCTGATATCAAAACACCAACGGAGCCATAAAATACTACTGAGCCATTTTATTAATTTGCTAGAAATGAGTACAATGGAGGTGCTGTAATGAAGGCACCTGGGCTTGCTCAAGGAAAGTTAGAGAAACCCTCTAAATCAATTTTGAAATCCCCCATTGATGTTGCACTGTATGGCTATAGCTGTACACTGCAATCTATTAGAAATGTTGTTGTTGCTCCTGAAGAAATGCCACTAGGGCCTGCTATACTACTCAAAAAATTCCGGGACATTATTCTCAGACTCTACTCAAGAAACCCACAAAAACCTACGAAGGAATTGGCCAAATGTTGACCTCGGAATTTCGGCCCAATTTTCCCTAGCTCCTCTAGTTGCTAGCTGAGTTGGGATCTTTGTTTGACACCTCAAATCTGCCTATAAAATTCTGCCAAACTAGTCTTGGCTTCTCCTCAATAAACCCATCAAAACCCAGAAAGGGTTCGCCCAAATCTTGACCTCGAAAATTGGCCCTCTTGTGCTTGCCTCATTGCGCTGCTAGGTAAATCGATCCTCCTGTAAATCCTGCTATTGTAAGTCTCCAAAATGCCACAAAAAAACTGTTAGGAAGCTCCAAGCCTCCCCACCAAATATCAGCTGCAACTCCCTCTCTTCTAACCTCTCGGAACAACCAAATCCTCTTTGCACTGCGTCCTCCCCTACGCAGTCTCCTTCTCTACACAGTCCAGATCTGGCTAGGCTTCCTCTTGATGCTGTTGATGGAAATTCTCCACACAAGGTGTGGAACTCCTCTCCTGAGCGGTCACTCGAATTCGCCCGAGGTAGAGGTTGAGATCTCCGCTTGAAGATCTCGTGTGCTAAACAACACTGTAGACTTGTCTCTCCAGCTCAAGCGTGCTCTGTCAAAATGACAAGAATAAAATAGATAAATGAATAAATGAATGACCAAATGACCCTTCCCTTCTTCCTTTTATCCATTGAGGCCCAACGTATGCCTTGGATCCCACCTTGGCCTGCGCTACCTCTCCTTGACCAATCACGTGCTACCTTCCTCTAGCCAATTCCACGATGTCCTTTTCGTGCCTCTTCTACGCTGCCACCTAAGGCCAACTCGACCCCACCTCTAGAGTCGTAATTTTCCCTTAGGGACTTTAGGAAAAGATTTTATTTGGCCTAATTATTAATTGTGGGTCCCCTAATGTAATATTCCTAATTAGCAACGCTAATTGGAATATTTGATTTTTGTATAGTTTTGCCGCCTATAGCTAATTAATAAATAAAAGTGAGAAAGAGGGGTCAACTCACTTTAATAAAATAAAGTACTCCCTAGTAGGTGCAACGTTATGACTTAAAGGGAAGCCTTGGGGGTCCACACCACATATGAGGGAGGCCTCACGTAGGCTCTAGAATCAACTGCGCAGGCTTAAGAGGAGCACGTGGAGAGAGGGGACCACGTTAGGGTTTTGAGGGGAGCTAGCACTATAAAAGGTGGGAGAGCCATTCCATTTGGCATTATTGATATTGTTGATGATATTTTGAGCTAGACTTCTGTCTACTTGAGCACGTTGGCTGTTTAGTCGGTCTGCAGCACTGTTTAGTGCGACTGAGTGTCTCCGGTCGGAGATCTCACCCTTGGCCCCGGGGGACTTCGAGTGCCTGCTCGGGCAAGGTATTTAGTCTTTAGCAGGTGATTTGCAGGTGATTTGGTTGGGTGTTTTGCTAAGGAGCTGAGCTTCATTGGGTGACTGCGCAGTCTTTGGAGGGAGGACGCAGTTTGAGTTAGAGCTGCTCAGTTGTGGGGATTTCTGTGGGAGATTCAGTGTATTTCGGCGTGGAGGTTTAGTCTCTATCAGTTGGAGAGTTTCTGGAGGGATTTGTGGCTCTTTCTCAGCATATTTCATTTGGCATCTGCGCTGGCCCTGGAGGGACAACGTTTTTCCTTGAGGAGGGCTTCTGGGGTGATTTTCGGAGGTGGTCCATTTTGTTCATGGTTTCTGGGTTTTGTCCGGAGCAGAGAGTACAGGCGATTTACAGATTTTCAGCTCATTCCGGCGAGGGGATCAGCCCCTAGTTCCAGTTCATTGCAGCAGCAGCAGTTTATGGTAGTTTCTTCCAGCAGCTGGGACGCAGTCTCTATAGCAGCCATTTCCTGTTTCTGAGAGGGTTCTTCACTTGCCTTGTGCAAGGATAGGTGCACTTATTCTGATTATCCATTGTACCCATATATATTCTTAGATTAATAAAATGGCTTAGCATTCCTGGCATTTTATGTGTACTTGCTTTATATTCTATTTCCAGCATTTTCCTATATAGTTGTATGCTTGTATTGCTGTGTATTCCTGTCTATTTCCTATTCGGAATATTACAGTGGTATCAAAGCATAGTTCTGGCTCAGCCTGTGGAGCTAGCAGTCTATGAGGCCGAGGGATAGATCCCATATCGGTTATCGGGGTAAGAAATACAGAGACGTTGAGCGTAGGTTGGAGAACACCTACGGAGAGAGGGACTGTGTTCGAGTGGTGGACACAGATCAGGAGCAGCCTGAGACAGATTCAGAGCAGGAGCAGCCTGTGGGGGACGCAGAGCAGCAGGGTCCTATGGCAGACGAGGAGGATTCGAGGAGATTTAGAGAGGCGCTCCTCCAACACATGCAGGATGTGTCACAGAGACTCACTGCGCTGGAGGTTAGGCAGCGGGAAACCCCAAGGGGTTTTCAGATCGGTGAGGGATCGGGCACGTCACACCATATGCCGGTGCGTGATGCTATCCCCATTATGGCATCGCATGCACCCACGTGATCCACTATGCCCACTTTCCTAGCAGAGGACGCAGGGGCAAAAGCACAGCAGGAGCCGGAGGTTGACCCTAGCCAGATGGACGCCTACATTGCAGAGTACCTGGCACGCGGGCCGGCGATCAGAGACCTTATCTCATTTAGAGATTATGTTCAGCTCCAGCGTGATGGTAGACCCCGTGATCATCGCAGGGGACACAGACATCATCATGATGACCACCGCGCAGCTAGCAGATTTCATTTGCCCATGTTTGATGGTTCATCAAACAGTTCGGCAAAGTCTTGGGTAGAGAAGTTGGATATCTATTTCCAGCTTAATCAGATGTCGCAGTCAGAGGCCATTAAGGTGGCAACATTACATCTGGAGGGTGAGGCCCAGCACTGGTGGTTTCATGGGATGACTACACTCGGGCATTCTACAGTGGGGACATATGCCGAGTTTACCCGGAGGGTGATAGAGCGTTTTGACGGGAGGGATCCGGAGCAGCACTTTGTTGAGCTGACGAAGCTCAAACAGACTGGGAGCCCAAAGACTTACATTTCAGATTTCTTGAGGGTTTCAGTGATGGTCCCTGATCTATCCGTGGCTCGGATGGTCTACATTTTTGTGGAGGGGTTGACAGAGCCACTTCGTGACCTAGTCAGGTCGACTAGACCAGCTACACTTCAGGATGCCATCAGCGGGACCCGGGATTTACAGGATGTCTTACCCAGGACTCGGACACCTTACCCCCAGAGACAGGCCTTCCAGCCTAAGGGGAAGGACACGAGGGTTCCACCTCCCAAGGCGAATCCTGGGCGAGGGCAGTTTGATGATGAGGCCAAGAGAGAGTTGAGGAGGAAGCGGTTGTGCTTCACTTGCCAGGAGCCATGGGCACCGGGACATCGATGTGCTGCAAGAAAAGCACATTTCATTGAGGTCTTCTCCGAGAGCAGCGGGGAAGAGGATGAGGGGGATGACGTGGAGGCAGGAGATTGTTATGCAGCGCAGGGTACCTTACCACCTCCACCACCAGCAGCAGGTGGTGCATCATTTGCACCCACTGGAGGAGCTCTAGCCGCATTGCGGGGAGTTCCCAAGTATTTGACGCTGCGTACGGGGGACAATACGTGGACAGCGGGTCTCAGTCTTGGTTGATAGTGGGGCCACCCACAACTTTATTGATGCACAGATGGTTGAGCGGAGAGGCATACAGACTGAGAGTTTTGATGGATTTTCCGTCTTGGTCCCAGGAGATCAGACCATGGTATGTGCTCGGTATGTCCCCGAGTTATCAGTGACGATGGGCACTTATACATTGACAGATCATTTTTTCGTGGTGGATATCCCGGACACCAACATGATATTGGGTGTTCAATGGCTCATTACTCTGGGGAAGGTCACGACAGATTGGAAGGCCCTAGAGATGGAGTGGGATGATCCCAAGACAGGGAGGCATGAGAAGATACGGGGACAGCACACATACCCGCCTCAGACAGTGTCGACACATAGGATGGAGGCAAACTTCCGCAAGGGAGACATAGAGTGGGCCGTAGAGTTGCAAGCTTCGGAGGCAGTAGATACAGGTCAGGCAGTGCATCCTGAGTTACAGACTATCCTCGACAGGTATGCTGTAGTGTTCGGGGATATTCCACCAGGGCAGCCACCGGATCGGGGGTTTGAGCATACTATTGAGCTTGAGCAGGGTATACAGGCAGTGATCACCACACCGTATAGGCATCCCAAGGCCTATCGAGATGAGATAGAGCGTGCTATTCAGGAGTTGCTGGCCCTTGGTCACATTCGGCCAAGCACGAGTCCTTTTGCTTCTTCCGTGGTGTTGGTGAAGAAGAAGGATGGCACATTGCGGATGTGCATTGACTACAGGGCTCTGAATAAGAAGACCCTGAAGAACAGGTACCCCATCCCCAGGATCGATGAGCTGATGGACGAGTTGAGAGGAGCACGGTTCTTCTCAAAGATTGACTTGAGATCTGGGTACCATCAGATATGCGTGAGGGAACAGGATATTCCCAAGACCGCCTTCAGGTGTCATTATGGGCACTTCGAGTTTCTGGTTATGCCCTTTGGGCTGACCAATGCACCCGCTACCTTTCAGTCGTGCATGAACCACATCTTCAGGGGTCATCTGAGGAAGTTTGTGCTGGTCTTCTTCGATGACATACTTATATATAGCAGGACTTGGGAGGAGCATCTCCAACACATTGAGACAGTTTTGCGCATCTTGGAGGAGCAGCAGTTCTATGCCAAGCTCTCCAAATGTGAGTTCGGCTTGACGGAGATGTTGTACTTGGGGCATATTATAGGAGTGGATGGGGTGAGAGTCTACGAGGAGAAAATCAGGGCCATTAGAGATTGGCCAGAGCCGAGGAATGTGACTGAGCTTCGGGGATTTATTGGCATTTGCACTTACTACAGGAAGTTCGTCAAGGGCTTCTCACAGCTTGCTGCACCTCTCTTAGACTTGACGAGGAAGGGGGCATTCAGTTGGTCGGATACAGCACAGCGAGCTTTTGATAAGCTCAAGGAGGTGATGAGCAGCTGCCCCGTGCTTGCATTGCCGGATTTCACGCAGCCATTTGTCCTAGAGTGTGATGCATCAGGAGAGGGGATTGGTGCGGTATTGATGCAGGGCGGTCACCCTATAGCTTTTGAGAGCCGGAAGCTCCTTCCGCATGAGAGGTTGTATTCCATATACGACAAGGAGATGTTGGCCATCATGCATGCATTGGCCAAGTACCGACAGTATTTAGTGGGCAACCGATTCAGGGTGAGATCAGATCACAACAGCCTCAGGTACTTTCTGGAGCAGAAGCAGTTGCAGGAGAGGTAGCAGAAGTGGATCAGTAAGATCCAAGCCTATGACTTTGACATTGAGTACGTCAAAGGCAAGAATAACGTGGTAGTTGATGCCCTTTCCCGTAGACTGGCCACGTTATCTCTTATGAGCTTGGACACTGATTGGAGGGCTCGACTGTTGGTAGAGTACTCCAAGGACAGGTTTGCGTGTGAGGTGTTGGATGGGCAGGTAGCAGATGACAGGTACAGGGTGGTTGATGAGATTATCTATTACAGGGACAGGATCTTCTTGACTGAGGGATCTCAGCTCAAGAAGAAGATACTCCATGCTTCACACGATTCTCCATTGGCGGGCCATCAGGGGTTCACCAAGACTTACAGGGCCATCAGGGAGAGGTTCTCATGGAAGGGCCTCAAGGAGGACGTACTCCAGCATGTCAGGGAGTGCGATGTTTGCCAGAGAAACAAGGGAGAGATGAGCCATCCGGCAGGGTTGTTGCAGCCTCTTCCCACTCTACAGGGGAAATGGGAGAGCATATCGATGGACTTCATCACAGGGTTGCCCATGGTGCAGGGCAAGGACTGCATCTTTGTCGTCATTGACCGACTGACGAAGTATGCTCATTTTTTCGCCATATCCGCACACCACACAGCAGCACAAGTGGCTGAGTTGTTCTTCAGGGAGATTTTCAGGTTACATGGTCTACCTAAGACCATTGTCAGTGACAGGGACAGCCGCTTCATGGGCGGATTCTGGCAGGAGCTCTTCCAGCTAGTGGGGACAGAGTTGACGCCAAGCACTAGTTATCACCCCTAGACGGACGGACAGACAGAGATAGTTAACAAGTGGCTGGAGGGCTACTTGCGTAACTATGTCAGTGGGCAGCAGAGGGCGTGGCTGAAGTGGCTGCATCTGGGAGAGTACTGCTACAACACGACGCATCACATGTCCATTGGTATGTCACCTTTCTATGCTTTGTATGGATATCATCCTTTATCTTTTGTGGACATGATGTTTGGTGCTAATAGGGCTCCGAGAGCCAAGATCTGGATCCAAGAGAGCCAAGATATCCTCCGAGCTCTCAAGGATAACATAGCCACAGCGCAGAATCAGCAGAAGTTGTATGCTGATAGGGGTCGGGTGGAGAGACACTTTGAGGTAGGAGACTTGGTCTACCTACGACTACAGCCATACCGATAGTCTTCACTTAAGCAGAAGGGGGCTGAGAAGCTTAAGCCCCGTTTTTATGGGCCATACAGGGTGATACGCAGGATTGGGCAGGTTGCATATGAGTTGGAGCTGCCCCAAGGCAGCAAGATCCATAACATTTTTCATGTATCATGCCTGAAAAAGGCATTGGGCCAGTAGGTGACAGTCACAGATGAGCTACCACCCACGAATGATGAGGGGCATCTGGTGTTGCAGCCGGAGGCTATTATTGATACTAGGGAGAGGCAGCTGCGGAGCAGGACGATCCGGGAATTCTTGGTGAGGTGGAAGAATTTGCCGAATGAGGATGCCACTTGGGAGGATGAGAAGATTTTGCAGCATCCATCACTTCAGTTGCTTGAGGACAAGCAACGTTCTGCTGGGGGAGACTGTAATATTCCTAATTAGCACCGCTAATTGGAATATTTGATTTTTGTATAGTTTTGCCGCCTATAGCTAATTAATAAATAAAAGTGAGAAAGAGGGGTCAACTCACTTTAATAAAATAAAGTACTTCCTAGTAAGAGCAACGTTATGACTTAAAGGGAAGCCTTGGGGGTCCACACCACGTATGAGGGAGGCCTCACGTAGGCTCTAGAAGCAACTGCGCAGGCTTAAGAGGAGCACGTGGAGAGAGGGGACCACGTTAGGGTTTTGAGGGGGAGCTAGCACTATAAAAGGTGGGAGAGCCATTCCATTTGGCATTATTGATATTGTTGATGATATTTTGAGCTAGACTTCTGTCTACTTGAGCACGCTGGCTGTTTAGTCGGTCTGCAGCACTGTTTAGTGCGACTGAGTGTCTCCGGTCGGAGATCTCACCCTTGGCCCCGGGGGACTTCGAGTGCCTGCTCGGGCAAGGTATTTCTTCAGTCTTTAGCAGGTGATTTGCAGGTGATCTGGTTGGAGGTTTTGCTGAGGAGTTGAGCTTCATTGGGTGACTGCGCAGTCTTTGGAGGGAGGACGCAGTTTGAGTTCAGTTGTGGGGATTTCTGTGGGAGATTCAGTGTATTTCAGCGTGGAGGTCTAGTCTCTATCAGTTGGAGAGTTTCCGGAGGGATTTGTGGCTCTTTCTCGGCATTTTCATTTGGCATCTGCGCTGGGCCTGGAGGGACAGCGTTTTTCTTTGAGGAGGGCTTCTGGGGTGATTTTCGGAGGTGGTCCATTTTGTTCCTGGTTTCTCGGTTTTGTCTGGAGCAGAGAGTACAGGCGGTCTACAGATTTTCAGCTCATTCCGGCGAGGGGATCAGCCCCTAGTTCCAGTTCATTGCAGCAGCAGCAGTTTACGGCAGTTTCTTCCAGCAGCTGGGACGCAGTCTCTATAGCAGCCATTTCCTGTTTCTGAGAGGGTTCTTCACTTGCCTTGTGCAAGGATAGGTGCACTTATTCTGATTATCCATTGTACCCATATATATATTCTCAGATTAATAAAATGGCTTAGCATTCCTGGCATTTTTATGTGTACTTGCTCATATTCTATTTACGGCATTTTCCTATATAGTTGTATGCTTGCATTGCTGTGTATTACTGTCTATTTTCCTATTCGGAATATTACACCTAACCACTTTATTTCTACCCAACATTAGGATTTTCCAAAATTAATCAAAATTAATATCCCAATTAGCTAACTACTAATTTGGGAATATTACAGTTCTCCCCGCCAAAAATTGCTTGTCCTCAAGCAATGCCTGAACAAGCCTCCTCTCTAGCTGACGCTCCCCACTGTCACTGCAAAATGTGCCTGCGTCCCAGATGCGCCACTGAATCTTCCCTATCCTCTGCATCGCCCTGATATGAAGGGATTTCTCAATGCCAGAATCCCAAGCCATCTTGTCCAATATGAAGCTATACTTGCTCCACTCACCATATTTCCATGCTAAGGAAGTCCCCCACTCCATCAGTGACTCGAAAGCCCAATGGAAGATCTACATGATCTCCACATGTAGTATACAAATCACCCCTAGAGGTTATCGAGTTGTGTAGAGCTGTAATGCTTGGGTCCCCTACTAATCTCGTAGAGGTGCCACCATGTTGTCGTTGCACCACTCTGACTATGAGATACCCCTCATCGTGCGCAGAGTGTATCCCTCTCTCCTGGGTCCTTGTGGCGAAAAATCCGTGAAGGAAAATCTCATCCTGCCCAGGCATCCCCATGATGCTAATATCTACCCTTCCACTGTCGATCATGACCCTGAACAACAACATGATAAGTTTGTCTCGCCATGTAATGCAGGTCTCACTGCTCCCCCACGTGTCAAACCCACGATGGATTGGATCATCGTCTGCTCTATCCATGCTCATCACAAAGTAGAGTGATCCACCTGCCCAACGGACTCCTAGATCCCCCAACCATACGGGAAGCTCACAGCTCCCACTCCCCACAGGATGTCGTTGTGTAGTACTTCTACCTGCTAGAACCCATATGGCCCTCATCTCTGACCCCTGTATGTATCCCTTGGGTGGACCCCAAGTATCAGGAGTATGTCCCACACATGCGTACTTGCCCTGCTCTTGCCAAACCACCTCGTGATACCCGCTATCCCAAATCCTGCTGATACACCTGGATACTACTCGGAGTTTGGGTACCCTCCTGTAGACGAAATATACCATCCACCATCCCTCAAATGTGAACGCAAGGGTGGAACATATGCTACCTTGGCAATCAACCATGCCATCCCTAATCCTAGACTTGTCAACTCGTGCACCTACCAAGTGTCTCAACTGGAGAGTCTCCTCCTGGCTCATGACACGTGGTAACTCATCCAACTGTCTAGGGTGAGCCTCCCATGCCCTGCTGCCTGAATGGAGAGTGTCAAGGGGCACCAACTAAACACTCCGCGACCATGAGCAACACTGGAGGATGACGGAGAGGTATGTCCGAAAGGGTGTGACCAAGAGTCTACCTGAATGCTCAAGAGAAATCCTCCAGATGACACTCTCTCTGCCTCGGATCTGCTGATAACACCCTCGTAGCCCTGTCTCCGCTAAACGTGGCGCCTCCAGATGCTCAACAAGATCCTCATCGATCCTAGTTGAGCTACATCCCATGATACACCTACTACCCCTATCCATATGTCTCTTTGGAGGCAATGCTCCAAGAGCCCACTGCTCTACATCATGTGTCACTGCATACCACCAAGTATCACCGCACTCCTCAATTTTCCACTGTATGCTGCAACCTGCCCCTATACACCAATGGATACCCCCGGCAATAGCTATATCGTCCTATACAATCATGTGTCCATCCTGCGTCGCCGCACCTGTTACTCCCCGCATGTACTCAATGTGATGGGAAGCACTCCTACTTCGCAATGTAGTTTGACATACTACAACACAACCCCATGCATCTCTATGCCCATCTACATACCATTGCCCAATGATGGATGCTCCTACGCGTCCCAGGGTATGATGGCCTAAGGCTGTATCCATATGCATGGGCCCATACTCAATCAGTACCATCACCTCCACTATCGCATCACCATGCTCTCCAATGAATGGATCTCCCTTCCAAATCCCCCCCGAGGGACTCAAGAAGTGAATCTCCCTAGGTACGAATAGCAATGCCAATTGTGCTCTACTCCTCCGTGCCCCACACAAATGCGAAGAATTCCCAGCTCCATACAAGGCACTATCCGGTGGCCTACCAATGCCCCCTCTATCAAACTCTTGCCAGAGTATGTTGATCATCCCGTGATCCTGTGTACAATCCTCGTACCAAGACAAATCAAGAAGTATGTACCTAAACTTGTTGGACATTAGTGTTGGCTGAAACTCCCCTAGTGAATGTGTACGCTCAACTAATAGGTCAACTATACCCTCCAGGTCGTAGTCAACCAACATACTTGCGAAGTGATGGGTAGTCTTGCCCGGATCCCAATGCTAGTCTGGGCTGGTAACCCCAGTGCGTGGAAGCTCCTGCTAAGCTACACCTCGGTGCATCACCATCTCCATAACCCACTCCACCAGGTACCAACCCGGAATCTCTCTCCATCCAACGCCAACAGAGGGATCGAATGCATGAACTCCTGCACCTAGATAAACCCTGACATGCAGATGTTGCACCTTGTGCAAGTCAGGTCGTCTCATCCCGTTATCCAAGTCAACGCATGAGATCTGACCAGGTGGCTTCGTCTCTCTCTCTCCAATGGCCAAAGGTGACCCAACTGTGCTACTAGCCCCATCTATGTATGCCTGAAGGGGGCTACTCTGACGCTCCAATGTGCCTTCTAGCTGTACCATAAGTTGCTTCGGCTGAATCATCACAAGTGACTTATCATCCTGAATATCTCCCATAGAGTCCCCTGATACCACATGCACATTGGAATATGAAATCTACCTACTGTCATCAACTCTACATGACTGCTCATGCTCCCCAGAAGCATCCTCATATGACCCTATGGACTCATCCAAAGAAGAGTCCCCATCCTAAAATACAGAAGAAATGTCCTCCTGCTCCACCTCTGTATCTCTTAATACCTCATCAAAGGTGGATACATCTCCTAGCACCTCACTCATCTGTTGTATGCGTTTGTCACCCAAAAACTCAGACACGACTTTGGCCATCACCTCAATGGATAGATCTACTGGGGTAGGCTCTACTCTCTCCACTAAGATGCCAACCGACACGGTCAAGGAAGTCTCCAATAAGGGTGAGTCTTGCGTCACACCAGGTGTATCTACGAGCTCCCCACAATCCTCTGTGCCCTCATCCTCCAAGTGCAAGGTAGCCATTTTGATGGCTTCCCCCTTTGTTATTCGGTCAAGCTGGAAAGAGGAATCCAACTTTTCCACCCGATCCCGAGTCGTTCAATCAATGGATTCATCATACGTCGGAAAAGGTGTCCTCCCAATGGTACATTACAAATCTGAACTCTTCATGCTAGACCCCCCATTGTTCCTTCCTTCTTCATCCTACCTGAGGTGGCAGTAATCTCTGAAGGACAAAGCTGCTCTGAAGTTTTCTCCCATGGATTGCCATTCTCGAAAATAATCTCCCATGGGTATATCATCATGCCACCTACCTTGCTCACTCAGTACTGGAGGTAAGAATGTAGGCATTGTGATCCTAGTTTGCCTACTAAAGGTTGGCAGGTGAGTGCCTGGCAAAGGGTGGTCACATTGTTGTGAGACCCTCGAAGTCTTCCCAATTAGGAACTCATGATGGATGCTCTTATCCCTCTTACGTTGCTTGAGTCCTTCCAGCATTCCCTTCTGTTATTTACCTAAATCATTTAGAGCCTTTAAGACGCTAAAAAATGTTGATTCCCCTTTGCTCCTTGACTCCCCCATATTTGCCACCTCTACTGCCTACCCTCCTTGTTAATAGGAAAAGATCCCCACGGATGAGCCAAGAACGAAGCTCTGATACCACTGTAGTATCCCAAATGGGAAAATAACAGTGATAACAAGCTAAAAGATATTAAGGAGAATACAAAACAAAAATTGGTATCAAAACACCAACGGAGCCATAAAATACTACTGAGGCATTTTATTAATTTGCTAGAAACGAGTACAATGGAGGTGCTAGAATGAAGGCACCTGGGCTTGCACAAAGCAAGCTAGAGAATCCCTCTAAATCAATGCTGAAATCCCCCACTGATGGTACGATGTATGGCTATAGCTCTGCACTGCAATCTGTTAGAAATGTTGTTGTTGTTCCTGAAGAAATGCCGCTAGGGCCTGCTATACTGCTCAAAAAATTCCAAGACTTTAACCTCGAACTCTACTCAAGAAACCCACAAAAACCCACGAGGGAATTGGCCAAATGTTGACCCCAAAATTTTGGCCCAATTTTCCCTAGCTCCTCTAGCTGCTGGCTGAGTTAGGATCTCTGTTTGACACCTCAAATCTACCTAGAAAATTCTGCCAAATTAATCTTGGCTTCTCCTCAATAAACCCAGAAAAACCCAGAAAGGGTTCGCTCAAAGCTTGACCTTGAAAATTGGCCCTTTTGGGCTTGGCTCACTGCGCTGCTGGGTAAATCGATCCTCCTGTAAATCCTGCTACTGGAAGTCTCCTAAATGACACAAAAATAACTGTTAGGAAGCTCCAAGACTCCCCACCAAATCTCAGCTGCAACTCCTTCTCTTCTCACCTCCCAGAACAACCAAATCCTCTCTGCACTGCGTCCTCCCCTACGCAGTCTCCTTCTCCTCTACGCAGTCCAGAACTGGCTACGCTTGCTCCTGATGTTGCTGATGGGAATTCTCCTCACAAGGTTTGGAACTCCTCTCCTAAGCGGGCACTCAAAGTCCCCTGAGGTAGAGGTTGAGATCTCCGCTTGAAGATCTCGTGTGCTAAACAGCACTACAGACTTGGCTCTCCGGCTCAAGCATGCTCTGTCAAAATGACAAGAAGAAAATAGATAAATGAATGAATGAAAGACCAAATGAGCCTTCCCTTCTTCCTTTTATCCATTGAGGCCCAACATATGCCTTGGGTCCCACCTTGGCCTGCGTTGCCTCTCCTTGGCCAATCACGTGTTGCCTTCCTCTAGCCAATCCCACGTTGTCCTTTTCGTGCCTCTTCTACGCTGCCACCTAAGACCAACTCGACCCCACAACTAGAGCCGCAATTTTCCCTTAGGGACTTTAGGAAAAGACTTTATTTGGCCTAATTATTAATTGTGGGTCCCCTACCCACTTTATTTTTGCCCAACATTAGGATTTTCCAAAATTAATCAAAATTAATATCCCAATTAGCTAACTGCTAATTTGGGGATATTACAATCTCCATCACTCCTCGGCTCCATATGAATACTCCTACATCCCGCCATTTTTTATCATGGGCTCCTGTAGCAAGGTATGATCCATGAGGTGGGCTCCTCAAGGATCCTGCCCAACTAAATTTCAAGAACTACAGCTAAATATCACCCCGCTTCTCACTAGGAGAAGCATGGGCTCTCATGGCCTCCTCATCCTCCTTGATTCTTGCGGATACAACCTTTGAGTCATGCTTCTCATCTTTGTCGTTCTTATTCAGAGGACACTAAGATTCGTAGTGGCCCATCTCGCCACAACTGAAGAACTTGACCTTTGAAGCATCATGGTTTGGTTTTGGTTGTGCCTGTTCTCCCTTCGATGCAAGGGTTTCGTTCTCCTCTTCCTCCATGGATTTCGATCCGCTTCCACTGTTGCCGTCAAGTTTTCACTTGAAGAGGTCTCTCCTCAGCTCTTCCTCCTCAAAAGCTGACCACAACTGCTCCAAGCTAGGTAACATTGGCCAGCCTAGTATGCTCTGGACAAACACTTGCCACTCCTCCGTGACACTGTTAAGGGCCATCCGTACCTGGTTACAGATGTAGGTGTAGCACCTACTGCCAACAACTGATCTCGAACCTCCTGAAATGCCATGAGTTATGAAGCCACGCACTCCTCTTTCCGCATCTGGATCATACAGAGCTTTCGCTCCAACTACAACTTTTGTTGCTCGAAAGATCCCTCATATAGGTCATGCAAAGCTACCCACATCTCTCTAGCAGTATTATTTTCGGCCACATGTGAGACAATGTGATCCTTGACACCATCAAGGAGCAACGTCTTCGCCTTCGCCATATCAACCTTGTACTTCTTGTTTTGATCCGGATCTGTAGGTACAGCTTCCACATTCTTCACGAACGCCTTCAGATCATATTAATCTAGAAGGAACATAGCCCGTTCCTTTCAGATCATATAGTTGGAGGAGCCCTCCAACCGATCCTTATCATGAAGTCCGTGAGATGCCATCTCAGCCGAAAAACTGTCGAATCTGCTCCCTCTTTCTCCCTACTGTGCAACACTTGGCAGGCTTATGCACTCCCTGGTGGAGTTGTAAGTTTTGTTGCTCCTCTACTACTTAAAAATTGAGAAATGTTGATTTCCTCGGTTAGGAAATCACTTAGGAAGAATTCCCCCAATATGTGCTCTTAACTCCTTCTGACGCTTTTCTTCCCACCAACAGCTTCAGAAAACTGCGTCCCTCTGTCTTCTACGTGGAGACTCGTGCTACTCCCTCTGCCACAGCAAGATGTCAAATTTGGAAGCCCTTTCTCTCTGTTGACTCACTCAAAGAGAGACTGCCACGAAAATCTCAGCCCTCCTGGCCAGAACTGCGCAATCCTTCAATGGATTCGTTCTGCTGCACTATAGCAAAAACGACCTTCACTTCAGAAATCATATTTGTTCTTCTTGTTTCACATCAATGCTCTGATACCATGTGGAAATTCCCAGGTCTCAATCAATCTAAGGAATCCTACTGCAACCATCCAAATTACTTCATCTATTATGTAATTTACTTTACACAATTTTTACTGAATACATTCATGAAATATTGAAGCAAATACTGAAGTAGCCTACACTACAATAATTATGATTCTGAAACAAGGAAATCATTCACACATATGACACCTTTATTTGGACTAAGTCCTCGGAAAAACCCAATACGGGAAAACTCGAGCAGCAAATCTGAGGGTTTTATTATTATGCAGTAGCAATGTCTGAATACATCTTTGAATACCCCTAGGGTGATTCGGTTATAGAGATAAATACTGGAAGAAGAATTTGTGAGGATTTACCTCACTCAACCACTGAATTTCCAGCTGATTCGAATGAAGAAAACACTGCCCCAGAGAATCTCTCTGTAGATCCAGTGCTGGAACTTCCAGCCATTGTGTCACCCCCATCCAGGCTCAGCGTTGGCCCTCAACCAAGTCTTTTTGCCTCTGTGGACCCTGAGGAACAGCCTCCCGGTGCCACTTCCTGATCCCGACCTCCAAAACTGTTCCACCAGCAAAATTCTGAAAACCCTTCCTCTGCCTCCGCACTGCTTCTGCGTGAGCCACGCAGTCACTGTTTCAGCCCTCTTCCTTCAACGTTGGCTTTGGTTAGATCTCTTTTGCCTCTCTCTGACTGATGCTCCACCGGCTGAGAAAATATCTTCCTCTCTAGATGATATCTTTGCCCCTCACCGCTCATATCTCTAGCTCGAATTTCTCAGCAAACCCACCCTAGAAATTTTGGTCTTAGATTGATTCAGCGTCTCAGTGTATTTTCCAAATGACCCTGAAGCCTTCCTTTATAGTCTTCTCGTTGACATATCAATTGTTAAGATTATAACATTACTTGATCCATATCCTATAGAATATTCACGCTCTATTTTATTTAATACCCTTTAATTATTTAATTTCCCTAAGTTTAGACTTAGGGTCCCCATTAAAATAATTAATTTTTCAAATAAAACAAAATCCGAGGGGAATTACGACAAACTCGTTCTGGGTTCTTTGGAATACTAGTGTCTAAGCCTCTACACCAAATTTGATACTTAAAGCACTTTCTAATGCTACAAAAAATCAACACCATGTAGTGCCAACCCAAATCCAAATGGTTAGTAAAGGAGATCCTACGGGACTAAGACACAGGGGTAACCGCGAAATTGGGCAGTGGAGACAAGAATACAAGCCTAACCCACTCTTTCCACCGAATCCCCCACCAATCCATGCCTAAAAGTGCCTATGACAAGTAAGAAAAATTACTCAACTATACCAATGAAAAGTCATACCTTTGGGGTCGGGAGGCCCACCTTCAAACATACGCTCATGACAAGTGGTCAAGGGACCACATGGCTAGCTCAAGTCGCGGAGTAAATGGCACATCAAGCTATTTGGGGGCTGCAATGGGCTATTGGTTGTCGGTTGAGGGCCATCTAGGAGAAAAAAAATTTCCTATGCATACTACCCACAGGTGGTGGGTAACAGGGCCCAACCTAGTCTTCTAAGCAATATCTTGAAAATTGATGCACATCCATCACCCTCACCTCCACTACATGATATGTGTGCCTATGATAAGTGTGTGGCCATGTCCATGCATCGTTGGAACCCTAAAGAAATGTCTCAGCCTTGAACATGCCCCTATTAGGATTGCCATTGAAAAATGCATGGAGCAGTGGTAACAGATAGCGAAGGATTACTGCAAAGACTGTTGGAGGAGCATTGCAATGGTATTCCATTTTGGTCTCCCCCTGTCTGTTATCTTTGATCGGAACTCTAGATTCCTCAATCATTTTTGGAAAATGCTATGGCATCTGCTAGGTTGTAAACTCAAATTTTCCACTGCCTTTCACCCTAGACAGAATGGAAAATATAGGTGCTTAATTACACTCTCATTCATTCTCTCCATATGTTCAACTATAATCATAAAAATTGAAATTATTTGCATATGATCCAACATAGCTATAATTGAGTTGTTGACAATGCTATAGGATTTTATCCTTTGAAAGTTTGCTATAAAATTCAACCTGTTGCACCCAATGAGACCTTGATATTTTTGACACCTATTGTTTTTCATCACCATATGAAGGAATGACCGCATACTATTTCGATGCGTGACAAAATGGGTCAAATCCATGCGCAATTTCAATGAACTCTTATTGACTCCCAAACCAAATATAAGCTCGCAACATGACCATTATTCCATTCCAATGTATTTGAAGGTGGTGGACAACGTTTAACTTCATTTTTCGATATATCTCTTATACAACTCCATATAGACACTTTCCTTCCACAATTCAACCTCATCTTTGTATACAATACCCTTTAAAAACTTGGCATCAGAAGGCTACCACTCCTTTCTAACAAATTCCTTATCCATCCTAGGCATTTCTTGCTATGTATCTTGTTGAAGGGTATTGTCAAACACAAGGTTACTTGGGAGTGGGAGCGAAAATGGGGAGTGGGAGCAGGAGCGCCATTTTCAGAAGCTCCCGGTCTGGGAGCGTTTCGGGGAGCGTTTTTTTATAATATATATGTGTGTGTGTGTGTGTGTGTGTGTGTGTGTGTGTGTGTTGTTTTGATGCATATATGTCAAAAGCATGTAGAATGATGAATTAGACCTAAAAAACATAAAATCATAGATTGAACCATATAACATCAATCATCTAGAAATTATAATCTTCTAATCTAGAAGATTATGTTTCTAATCTAGAAGTTAGAAACATACAACATATTGACTCTTGAGTCTCATGATTCAATAATCTTAAAGTTTCAAGCTTTCAAAATTCAATATATAACATTTATCGTCATCGACTCATTGATCACCATAGTTGTACTTGTAAGCTAAGTGTAACATTTACAACAAAGAATATTTAACATGAAATGAAATGTTATAAAATGAAACGAAATGAAACAATTTTCAAATTTCATGAAGCATCATATTCATAATTCATAATGAGTTATAAACTTATAACTACCAACTTCGAAGTTTCAAACTTCAAACTTAAAGTGTCATATATTATTTACAAAAAATATCATAATAAATATGAAAGGTCAAGTTTCAACAGTTATAAAAAGTTAAAAACTACTATAAACTAGAAAATACTAGTAAATCTATTTTATCTATTGCTTGGCATCTTGCCATGAGAAATGTCTAATTTTTGAAATTTTAGCAGATCGTGGAAATGGTGGTCTTCTAAGCCTTGGTCTTAATGCTTGTTGACATGGTCTTCCCTCATAAAATATAATTAAAAAAATGTGAATAATTTCTCTAGAAATGTTGAAGGGTATTTGTAAAGATGTAAGAATGAAAAATAATTTCTCTAGAAATGTTAAAGGGTATTTGTAAAGATGTAAGAATGAAGAGAAGATGCTTTATGTTAGATAGCCACTTAAAGATAATGATCCAATCTAATATTCACACAAATTCCCCAAGATGTAACCCAGAAGAAAATGAAAAAGCTCTAACCTGTGTTGTGTCTTGGATGAAATAATGTGCATATTGTCAACCATAGAAATCTAGATGGTTGTAAAGATTTAAAAAATCTTAAAAACGATGGCGTATTAATAAACACTGAACACATATTGAGAAAATCACATGATACATCTACTTTTTGGAACACTTCTAACAGAATATCATCCTAAAAGATACAGTAAGATACTGTAATGTTGGGGTCACATTAGGCAGCTTAAACTGGGGCTTTGATTTTGATATCATTGTGCAGGAAACCACATGCTTTTTTATGTGATGATCACTTAAGAAAAAAAAATTGGATCTTGCCTAATAAAATATAAGAGTTAAAATCTTAGAGCCATAAGTCAGTCCCCAGGGAGAGAATGGGATCTGCACTTTAGTTGACTACTTAGGTATTCGGCATGTCCAACAGGTGGAGAACACGTAGAATGTGTTGCTAAGGAATAAATTAATTTCTTTTAAGGAAATGAGAAATTCAACCTAGAAGGCATATCATTAATTATAATCCTGAGTCATATCTTTTAGTAATCCCGAGTCAAGGCTTATAATCCCAAGTCATATATTTTAGTAATTTGTTGAATCTCTGGTTAAATTCTACCACTGTTACATTTTATTTCTTCTTGATGATATTGAATTCTTTTATTAAGTACTTCCCTTCACTCTTATCTCCATATTTTTCTCGGAAAGCATAAAGGATGGTCCTTAGATAATCGAAAGCATTATCAACCTTGTCATGAATCCAGTAGATTGCAACACCTTTTAATGATGAGAAAAATAACTTCATCTTGACATCCTCATAATTATAGTCCATAGAATGAGCATATCTATGGAGGAACGAATTAAACTTATTTATATGATCTTCAACATTGATAGCATTATTCCCCTCAAAGATTGGAACTCTGTTCAGAGTTCACTCATTTGGCAGATCGTGCGGATATCCTTGGATGTTTGTGAAGTTGCAAGGCCCATAGAAGTCACCCATGATGTCTTGATTTGGGGGATTGATGAAAAGCAAATGGAGATCAAGGAGAGCTTCCTATCTGAGAAAATTTAAACGGTTTCTAGAATATAACTTGTTTAACTGGTCTCTCGTAACCTTTTCACGATCAAGATCGAGGTTAACCAGGCTACCAGGTTTCCTTCTAAAGTACATTCTTATGAATGGATGAATAAGTGGAGTCGCCGCCCAAACAAGAAACCAACCTAAATCTGTAATATTCCTAATTAGCGACAACTAATTGGAATATTCGATTTTGTTCAGTTTTGTCGTCTATAGTTTATAAATAAATAAAAAGTGAGTGGAGAGGGTCTAACTCACATAAGTGGAATAAAACACCCTCCTAGTAGCACAACGTTGTGACTTAAGGGGGAGCCAAGGGGGCCAAGCACCACATAGAGAAGGGGGCCCACATACACTCTAGAAGCTACTGCGTAGATGAGGATGAGCACGTGGAAGAGAGAGAGGCTACGTTGGGGTTTTGGAGGGAGGCTAGCGTTATAAAATATGGAGTAGCCTTCTCATTTCATTCATTCTGTTGTTGATGATATTGAGCTAGACATTTTGTCTTCTTGAGCACGCTGGCTGTTTAGCCTGTCTGCAGCACTGTTTAGTGCATTGAGTGTCTCCGGTCGGAGATCTCGCCCTTAGCCCCGGGGGACTTCGAGTGCCTGCTCGGGCAGGGATTATTTCTTCGATTATTTGTGAGAGTTTTCTATTTTGAGTTTGTTGCGGGCTGTATTCATCAGGACTGAGTCATTGGGAGAGAGGACGCAGTCCATTTTGGAGGTGCTCCGGATCGAGATTTCTGTTGGAGATTGAGCCGAGATTTTGAGCAGAGGATCAGCCTTTGCCTGTGGGAGGATTTTGGTGGAGTTTGAGGCGGTGTTTCAGTCATTTCCATTTAGCCTCTGTGCAAAGCCTTGGAGGCTAGCGTAATTCCCCAAGGGGGTGTTTTCTGGAGGTTTTCGGGGGTTGGCAATTTTTTATATGGTTTCTGGGTTTTGTCGGGATTGGTGAGTAGAGGAGGATTGCATATTTTCAGCTCATTCCGGCAAGGGGATCAGCCCCTAGACTTCATTCCATTCCAGTAGTAGCAGCTACACGACAGTTTTCCAGCAGCTGGGACACAGTTCAGAGAGCAGCCATTTCCTGTATATTCTGAGAGTATTTATTCACTTGCCTTGAGCAAGTTTACGTGCCATCACTCTGATCACCTATTTTACTTCATTGTATTTCTCTAAAATGGCTTAGCATTTCCTCTCTATATTTCTAGATGAGTTGTCGTATATTCTGTCTATGTTATTATATGTCTGTTGCACTGTTATTTTTATACATTCTTGAGCATTCTAGTTCTATATCACTTGGTATGTTTATCTTTCACTCGTAGACAGAGTCTGGAAAGGGCCAGGTAGCCTCCGGATCTCGTCCTCTTTCCAGAGGCGGTATATCCAGCAAATGCCCTCCCAGTGTATCTCTGGTTGGAGTTTGCCGTGTTTTAGAGATATCCCCGAAACGGGATATTACAGTGGTATCAGAGCATAGTTCTAGCTCAGCCTGTGGTTTATGACACTGAGGAAGAGACCATATATTTGTTACAGAGGCAGGAAGTACAGAGACCGCGAGCGTAGGTTGGAGAACACCTACGGAGAGGGAGACTGTGTTCAGGTAGTGGACACAGAGCAGCAGAGAGAGCCTGTGACAGACGCAAAGCAGGAGGAGCCTGTATCAGATTCAGAGCAAAGAGGGCCGATGGCAGATGACACAGAGGCCAAACAGTTTGGGGAGGCACTCCTCAAATTGGTGCAGGATCTAGCTAGGCAGATTGAGGTGATGGGTCAGAGATTCACCGCTGTAGAGGCTAGACAGCGTGAGACCCCACTGGTTTTACAGGTAGGAGAGGGATCAGGTACATCCCATCATTTGCCGGAGCATGGTGCTGCTCAGCGTGATACTCCTCAGCCGATGGCTTCACGTGCACCTACCCGCTCTACCATGCCCACTTTCTTGGGAGCAGACACAGGGGCAGGAGCCCAACAGGAGGTAGAGCCCGGACACATGGGCGAGTATTTTGCAGAGTATCAGGCCTATGGGCAGGAGTTCAGGGATGCTCTCTCATTCCGTGATTTTGTTCAGCTCCAGCGGGACAGTAGACCCCACAACCATCATAGAGGGCACCGACATTATCATGATGGAGATACCCACCGCACATCTAGCAGATTTCATTTGCCTACGTTTGATGGCTCATTAAACAGTTCGGCAAAGTCTTGGGTGGAGAAGCTGGACATCTATTTCCAGCTTAACCAGATGTCGGAGACGGAGGCCATCAAGGTGACAACATTGCATTTGGATGGTGAGGCCCAAGACTGGTGGTTCCATGGGATGGTCACACTCGGACATTCTACAATGACGACATATGTCGAGTTTAACAGGAGATTGATGGAGCAATTTGATCGAAGGGATCCGGAACAGTACTTTGTGGAGCTGACGAGGCTCAAGCAGACTGGGAGCCCCGAGCCATACATTGCAGATTTCTTGAGGATTTCAGTGATGGTGCCAGATCTATCCGCAGCACGGATGATCTATATGTTTGTGGAGGGATTAGCAGAGCCACTTCGGGGGCTAGTCAGGTCTACTAGACCAGCTACGCTTCAGGATGCTATTAGCAGGACCCGAGACTTGCAGGATGCATTGCCCAGGACTCGGACACCTTACCCCCAGAGACAAGGTTTACAGCCCAAGGGGAAGGATGTGAGGATTCCGCCTCCCAAGGGGAATCAGGGACGGGAACAGATAGATGATGATGCCAGGAGGGAGTTGAGGAAGAAGCGGATGTGCTTCACTTGTCAGGAGCCGTGGGCACCAGGGCATAGGTGTACTGCTGGCAAAGCACACTTCATTGAGGTCTTCTCTGATGATAGCGGGGAAGAGGATGAGGAGGATGATGAGGAGGCAGGAGATATTCAGACTGCCCAGGATCAGTTGCCGCCTCCACCTCCAAGGGCAGGAGGTGCATCTTTTGCACCCACAGGGGGGACCCTTGCAGCCTTGCGAGGAGTTCCCAAGTATTTCACGCTGCGCATACGAGGGACAGTGCGTGGCCAGCGAGTGTCAGTTTTGGTTAACAGTGGGGCAACCCACAACTTCATTGATGCACAGATGGTCGAGCGGAGGGGTATACCGACCGAGAGCTTTGACGGATTTTCAGTTTTGGTCCCAGGAGCCCAGACG
Organism: Pinus albicaulis; assembly: GCA_034641835.2. Lineage (NCBI taxonomy): Eukaryota > Viridiplantae > Streptophyta > Pinopsida > Pinales > Pinaceae > Pinus > Pinus albicaulis. The sequence goes on from CM076578.1 coordinate 520,734,524, forward strand.
ATGCAGTGTGCCCGGTATGTTCCAGAGTTGGCAGTAACGATGGGTACCTACACCGTGACTGATCACTTTTTTGTGGTCAACATACCAGATACCAATGTGGTATTGTAATATTCCCATTTTTGGCGACACCTACGACAGGGCCAGGTTGGTCTTCCAGAGTTAGGAGCAGACAGGTCACAGGTACAGATTGGTGTTATCAGCGGGCTCAGGGGCTTTCCGGAGGAGTTTTGAGGAGTTTTCATGGTGTTCGGAGGCATTCTCTTGATATACTCCATCATACGAGCAGTTTGGCTTTCGTTCCGATGCATTCTGATAACTTTCAGAAATTTGAGTTATTTATGGGCTTAACTTAGTTGATTATGCTCAAGGTGGCATTCCGGGAGGAATACATGATGGAACACCTTGGTGTAATAGCTCATTGGAACCGGGACGAGAATACCTACATGGTGGGATAGTTAGACATAGATTTCAGTGACCGGAGGAGGTGTGGTAGCCGATTTACCCTTTTCTGCATTAAAAAGGAATATTTTATAATATTTTAATAAAAGGGAAAAGTGCTCCATGAATAAAATAATAATAAAATAAAGCTCTAGAAGGCTCCAAGGGATCTATAAAAGAAAGGGAGGAGGCCATTGGGAGATATCTTTGGAGTAGATCATTTTCTTGTGTATGAGAGGTTTGAGGACGTGGTTCTCTACTTGAGCCGTAGCCCCAGGACGGAAACCCTCGGGTGATTTGTGAGTGTTGGACGAAAACCCAACTCTCTTGAGGAGACTTCACTTAGAAGTTTCATAGAGCTTCAGAGATTGGTGTGAGGATCATTCAGATCTTCAACTTGGGCTTCATCATCTTCAGTGGGTTCAGTGACAGATGTTGCCGGAGGAAGAGTGCAGCAGTTCAGTTTTGGAGGCCATCGCCGTTTAGCAGTGCAGCAGATTGTATTGATGGCCAGTTTTCTATCTCAGCACTTTCTGGGTCAGATCTATATGTAAACCCCTCTTATTAGTTATAATAAAAGCTGAGATTCTTCCTGTTCTATATGGTATTTGATTGCAGTATTTTGTGTGTTTAATTTTACATGGCAATCTTCTGTTGAATCAATCTTGGTTTTACGGCATAATGTGAAGTTCAGTTAATTTTCTGCATTTTTAGTTAAAAATATCCCATCCGGGATATTACAGTGGTATCAGAGCCTTGGTCTTGGCTCAGCCGTGGGTTTCAGTTTTGATTGAGGTTGTTCGAGGGTTTATTCTGAATGTGCCAAAGTTTAAGATGAGGCCGCATTTGCAATCAATGTCTGAATTTCATTAGACCGAAATCAATTTATTGAGAGGGTTCCATTAATTATTTTTTTTAAATGGCGTGAAGGCATAAAATCTGGGTAGCAGGCAAGGAAGTGCAGCCCACCAAGGGGCATTCTTTGAAGCAGATTCACGCTCCAGGATTATTATTTTGACCTTAGTTCAATTCATTGTGAGAGACATTTACGCAAGAGTTTCAGCTTCACTTTTATCTCATGGTTACTAATTCCAAGCCGTCTTTAGCATGGAGGGCTTGTCTCTTGGCCTGACAAACAATATACAGTAGGAGAACCTGCAGATAATGAATTTATGAGACGTAAGCGGGGACTGTCAAAAGATTGTCTGCAAGAGAAATCCATCTGAGCGGGTGTGGTCATCCTTGTCCGAATAATTTGTACGCAGTGCAGCAAGGTGCGATTGGAAGGCACTCATAGCAGAACGTTGCATTCCTCGACGGGAATTGCAATCGTCAGATTGATCAGTCACTTTGTTAGTCTGGTGGGGGCAGCAAATTACACGTAAGCACCTGGTGGGCCACAACTGTGAGATCGTAAAGGGACGACCGATCTACAGTTGATCCAGCTCATTTTGACGGTTAGGGATCTCAACGACGGCTGGAGGTATTGCAAATTTGCGGAGGGACGCCATTAGTGTTTCACCAACCCGCAGATGGAGGGCGAAAAACGTGATATACGCTGAGATCACAGAGTTTCCACACAGTTGAGCCGAGACTGCCGTTTAGATAGCCGCATATATTGGAAAGAAACAAAAATTCGGGCCCCAGCATAATTTCCGCTTCGTCGTAGCGTGGAAAGGTTCCGAGACCAAGTTGCCTCTAGCAAACTAAGCGCGATCACCATTGGAAGGTTTAGGGACAGCAAAGGCAGTGGTTGAATCCGCGGAATATCGCGTTGTCAGAAATTAGTGATCCTGGAGGGATTAATAAATTATCATCGAAGACGGATTCTTATATTCCATAAGAACCCGCGGTCAAGTTTTTACTGATCCCCAGGCGGCAATCTCTTTAAAAATCGACGTTCAACAAGAGCAGTCATTGGTTAACAGGAGGCCGTAACCGATTTCAGAGAAAACATATATATATTATGAAGTTGTGAAGATATGGCCCACGCAAAGTGAGAGTGTATGTTGAAAAATTGGAAATTGATGGGTGTATCTTTCTGAAGGTCGGGCTGCCAGATCTCCACGATCCAAGCAAGAACCCATACGCAGTGTTGAACCCATAAGCCGCTGGTAATAATAAAAGCGTTGATGTTATAAGGGAGACGAGAGGGCCGCGTGAAACCAAATTGCCCAAATCTGCAGCCGACTCATTTTTTGCAAAGGTCGAAAGCCAAATCATACACATGGATGGGGCCATGAAATGTTAATTACGGAAACCAGCGTCAAATTTTCCATTAATAAACCAGGTTCACTCGCTGCTCACCATATTTTCCTGTTTCAAGTTGAGAAAACACTGTTATGTCGGTGTCATTTCCATATTGTCAAATATCAACAGTATGTTAATTCTTGGGTTTGATATCAATTAGAACAAGTCTAATTTCGAGTTTGTTGAGCACTTAATAAACTGATCCAGAAGAAAATTATGCAAGTCACCCACAACATGTTCATCACTTAACCATCTGACAAATTCTCGCGAAAGCAATCCCAAGCACACTCAGAAAATTATTGACATGACAAAGATGTTTGTACAAGGATGTTAGTCTATTAGTGCTCTGCTGTAGGGTTGCACAGTGGAAGGGATTTTGTTTCAACAACAATTTTAGTCCTTGTATGATGTGGGTCTGAGCAAGAAAAACATGTAAGTTGCTGTCATGAGCAGAGGTTGTATCGCGGATGCCAGTTTTAACGCCATTGATGTTGATTGTATAAGTCAGGGCTTTGATTGAGTTAGCAAGTCTGTTTGTATGTGCGGTGTTGCTAGTCGCTGGAGGTGGTTAGTAAGCAGAAAGAGAGGTTGTTGTTGAGCAAATCTCGCGGGAGGTCTCATTTTGTTTAGCCTTGTATGTAGTGTGAACCATGGAGGGGTTTCTAAACAGATTGATGAAAATAAAAATAGAATCGGGTTCCTTAAACCACCATGCATCAGAAGACCAGAAAACAAAGCCAAACAGCAGACCCTTTTCAAGGGGAATTAATGCCATCCTTCAAAAAGGACAGCCAAAAGATTTGCAGGGAGAATTGGAGATTGGTCACAAAATCTCTGCACTTGGGACAGATCTGAAACACGTGAAGATGTCATGGAGAGTTTTGGCCAAACTAGAAGAGTTTAATGAACTCATGTCTACAATAGACCAAGCAGAAGGGAAGAAACTGATTTGGCCTCTAAACCAAGCTATGCTTGCTCTTATACAGCCCAAATTCTTGGAGGAACCTTGTGAAGGGGTCACACTTGCTTGTCTATGTAACATCATGAAATTGACCGCACCTATAGCTCCATATAATGATGATGTTCTGAGGAGGATTATGAGGCTGATTGTAGAGACTTTTCAGGATTTGGACAACAGCACAGGCTCTACCTTTGGGAAGAAGCTCGAGATTTTATGGGGTATGGCCACATTCAAGACTTATGTCATCATGTTTGACCTTGAGTGTGATGACTTGATCCTGCAGATGTTCCAATGCTTCTTCAACATTAGGAGACATCATTCTGACACCGTCATAGCACATATGCAGTCCATCCTGTCATCATGTATGAGAGACGGTGAGACCATTGACCTAGAGTTGCAGACTAGGTTGTTGAGCATTTGGAGGAGAGAGCAGTTGGTCTCACCTGCTGCTTATAAGTTAGCCCAAGGGCCAGTTGAGCAGAATATTGGGTTGTTCAGGAGACAGTTGACCAGGGAGGAGCTGCTCCAATTTGGTGGGTCAGGCAGCAGAAATGAGCTGAGGAGGAAGGGACTTTGCTTCATTTGCAAAGAACCTTGGGGACCTGATCACTCATGTTTGAGAGATGCAGATGAGGTGGCAGAGGAAGAGCAGGTAGACATTCCTTCTGTATGCCAGGATGAGGACTCTTCTTCAGATGAGTCCATGGGATCATATGAGGATGCTTCTAGGGAGCGAGAGCAGCCATGCAGAGAGGATGACAGTAGACCGGAGTTGTGTTCCAGTGTGCAGGGTGAGTAGTCGTGGGACTCTATGAGAGATACTCTGGGTGATGAGTCACTTGTGATGATTCAGCCAGAGCAGCATATGATGGAGCCTGAGTCAGCAGAGGAAGATACTATGGACATCAGGCATGACATTTCCCTAGGTGAGGTCCAGATGGGCACCCACATTGAGCCTATGATGGATATGCGGCTAACATTGGGGTCAGCCTTTGAGGGGGAGTAGTCATATGCACAGCGGAGCAAGGTACGGTGGCGGCGCTGGGATCCATATACTTGGAGATGTGCACATTTGATGAGATAGTTTTGGGGCTGTTGACGGCGGGGAGCATTACATTCCCGATGAGAGGGATGAGTTGTTGGAGATGGTGGAGCATCCATCTTTGGGCCGACACATTGATGAGGTACAGATAGATGTACATACAGTCGGTCGAGCTATAGTACTTTCGATGAGTACTACTCTCCAGGAGTACATCAATGGGGCTTGCAGCATATTTTGCCCACTTTGGCCCATTATAGAGGGAGGAGCTTCCTTCTACAGGCAGCTTTCATTGGCAGACAGGGAAGAGCAGTGGGAGTTGATTACGGGCTGGCGGCAACACTCTGGGCATGTTCCATGTGCAATTGTTGCTACATTGGATTCTTCTTCTAGGATGGACTGGCAGGAGATCATGAGTTGGTACCCTCTTGATGGTACGATATTCTTCGTAGGGCACACAGCGGAGCAGGGGCCCTTAGACATGACATATATTTTAAATTCAGAGTTGGCGATGCATTGCGGATCGACATTTCTTGACACCCATCACTGTTTCGAGGAGAGCGGAGATCGGCATTGAATTTAGTGGGGGTTGGATTGGGAGAGAACATGGTGAGTTGGTATGTCTGGGTCGGTGGGGGCAACATATGCGATTACAGATCTGACCACGGCGGGAGCAGGAGCATTGATGTGGTGGTGGTCTTCACCTCTTAGAGCATCGACTATAGCCAAAGAGAAGCGATCTGCGGCTTGGAACGTGGGACTTGGGCGATGATTGGCCATGGTGGCGTTGGGATCCGAGAGGATTGTTTGTTCGCTGGTATAGTGAGAGATCAGTTTGGGATCCCGGCATTGAGAGTACGTGCAGGGAGGTTTGACACGGGTGCATAGCACCCGGGGAGGTTATTGGGATCCGGGCATTGGGTACGAGATGCGAGCGGGTCATGAGAGTGGCCCATATTTCGATTGTGAGGGCAAGCAATCTTGGGCGAAAATGCTGTAATATTCCCATTTTTGGGCGACACTACGACGGAGCCGAGGTTGGTCTTCGAGTTAGGGCAGACGGGTCACGGTGCAGTTGGTGTTATCGGCGGGCTCGAGGGCTTTTGGAGGAAGTTTGAGAGTTTTCATGGTGTCTGGGGGCATTCGCTTGATATATATCAATCAAACCAGTTTATTTTTCGTTAGAATGCATTAGATAACTTTCGGGAAATTTGAGTTATTTATGGGCTTAACTCAGGTGATTATGCTCAAGGTGGCATTCCGGGAGGAATACACGATGGAACACCTTAGTGTAGCTCAGGCAGGCAGGACGAGTACCTACATGGTGAAGTGCACGAACAGTTTGGGTGACAGGACTTGCATGGTGACAGTTACCCATACTGCTGCATTAAAAAGGAATATTTTATAATATTTTAATAAAAGGGAAAAGTGCTCCATGAATAAAATAATAATAAAATAATGCTCTAGAAGGCTCCAAGGGATCTATAAAAGAAAGGGAGGAGGTCATTCAGAGATATCTTTGGAGTAGATCATTTTCTTGTGTATGAGAGGTTTGAGGACGTGGTTCTCTACTTGAGCCGTAGCCCCAGGACGGAAACCCTCGAGTGATTTGTGAGTGTTAGACGAAAACCCAACTCTCTTGAGGAGACTTCACTTAGAAGTTTCATAGAGCTTCAGAGATTGGTGTGAGGTAGAGCAGGTAGACATTCCTTCTGTATGTCAGGATGAGGACTCTTCTTCAAATGAGTCCATGGGATCATATGAGGATGTACGGGACGAAATACGTACATACGAAGGATGACGATGAAGCGGAGTTATTCAGGTGTACGGGTGACGTTGTGAGACTCTGAGATACTCTGGGTGATGAGTCCTTTGTGACGATTCAGCCAGAGCAGCATATGATGGAGCCTGACTTAGTAGAGGAGGATACTATGGACATCAGGCATGACATTTCCTTGGGTGAGGTCCAGATGGGTGCCCATATTGAGCCTATGATGGATATGCGGCTAACATTGGGGTCAGCCTTTCAGGGGGAGCAGTTAGATGCACAGACACCGAGTACAGTGACAGCAGCTACAGATCCATATCCTCTGGAGATGTTGGAGGTTGATGAGATAGTTTTGCAGGGGACTAGTAGACAGCAGGAGCATTACATTCCCAATCAGGGGGGGGATGAGCTGTTGGAAACGGTAGAGCATCCATTGATGGTTTGACACATTGATGAGGTACAGATAGATGTACATGTAGTCAGCAGAGCTGCAGTACTCCCAGTGAGTAGCTCTCTCCAGGAGTACATCGATGGGGCTTGCAGCATATCTTGCCCACTTTGGCCCATTACAGAGAGAGGGGCCTTCACAAAGTAAATTTTCATCAGCGTACAGTAAGCAGCAGTGGGAGTTGATTACAGGCGGCGGCAACACTCTGGGCATGTTCCATGTGCAATTGTTGCTACATTGGATTCTTCTTCCAGGATGGACTGGCGGGAGATCATGAGTTGGTACCCTCTTGATGGTACGATATTCTTTGTAGGGCACACAGCGGAGCAGGGGCCCTTAGACATGACATATGATACAGATTCCAGTTGGCAGTGGGGCACAGATCGACATTTCTTCAGCACCCCATCCATGTTTCAGGAGAGCAGGATCAGCATTGGATTTAGTCAGGGGTTGGATTGGAGAGAGGTGGTGAGTTGGTATGCAATCGGTGGGGCAGCATATGCAGTTACAGGTACAGCACAGTAGGAGCCCGGGAGCATTGATGCTTGGTGGTGGTCTTCACCTCTTAGAGCATCAGCTATAGCCAGAGGCAGTGCGCAGCCTGAGCCGTGGGACTTGGGCGATGATTGGCCATGGCGGCATTGGGATCCGGGAGGATTGTGTGTTGACTAGTACAGAGAGAGATCAGTTTGGGATCCTAGCATTGAGGGGTCTGTTCTGAGAGGTTTGACACAGGTGCATAGCACCCAGAGGTTGGTATGGGATCCAGGCATTGGGTCTGAGATGCGGCGGGTCAACAGAGTGGCCCACATATTTCGATTGCTTGAGGGCAAGCAATCTTGGGGCGGAAGGTCTGTAATATTCCCATTTTTGGCGACACCTACGACAGGGCCAGGTTGGTCTTCCAGAGTTAGGAGCAGACAGGTCACAGGTACAGATTGGTGTTATCAGCAGGCTCAGGGGCTTTCCGGAGGAGTTTTGAGGAGTTTTCATGGTGTCCGGAGGCATTCGATTGATATACTCCGTCATCCGAGCAGTTTGGCTTTCGTTTCAATGCATTCCGATAACTTTCGGAAATTTGAGTTATTTATGGGCTTAACTTAGCTGATTATGCTCAAGGTGGCATTCCGGGAGGAATACATGATGGAACACCTTAGTGTAATAGCTCATTGGAACCGGGACGAGAATACCTACATGGTGGGATAGTTAGATACAGATTTCAGTGATCGGAGGAGGCGTGGTAGCCGATTTACCCTTTTTTGCATTAAAAAGGAATATTTTATAATATTTTAATAAAAGGGAAAAGTGATCCATGAATAAAATAATAATAAAATAATGCTCTAGAAGGCTCCAAGGGATCTATAAAAGAAAGGGAGGAGGCCATTGGGAGATATATTTGGAGTAGATCTTTTTCTTGTGTATGAGAGGTTTGAGGACGTGGTTCTCTACTTAAGCCGTAGCCTCAGGACGGAAACCCTCGAGTGATTTGTGAGTGTTGGACGAAAACCCAACTCTCTTGAGGAGACTTCACTTAGAAGTTTCATAGAGCTTCAGAGATTGGTGTGAGGATCATTCAGACCTTCAACTTGGGCTTCATCATCTTCAGTGGGTTCAGTGACAGCTGTTGCCGGAGTAAGAGTGCAGCAGTTCAGTTTTGGAGGCCATCGCCGTGTAGCAGTGCAGCAGATTGTATTGATGGCCAGTTTTCTATCTCAGCACTTTCTGGGTCAGATCTATATGTAAACCCCTCTTATTAGTTATAGTAAACGCTGGGATTCTTCCTGTTCTATATGGTATTGGATTGCAGTATTTTGTGTGTTTAATTTTACATGGCAATCTTCTGTTGAATAAATCTTGGTTTTACGGCATAATGTGAAGTTCAGTTAATTTTCTGCATTTTTAGTTAAAAATATCCCATCCGTGATATTACAGGTATGGGGTGTTCAATGGTTGATTACTCTGGGGAAGGTCACCACGGATTGGGAGGCCTTAGAGATGGAGTGGGATGACAAGAAAACCGGGAAGCATGAGAAGATCCGAGGGATGCACACTTACCCACCTCAGACAGTTTCGACACACTAGATGGAGGTAGATTTCCGGAAGGGAGACATAGCGTGGGCGGTTGAGTTGCGGGCATCAGAGGCAGAGACCACCGGTCGAGCAATTCATCTTGATATACAGGCCATCCTTGACAGGTATGATGCAGTGTTTGGGGATATACCACCAGGTCGGCCACCGGACCGAGGGTTTGAGCACACCATTGAGCTTGAGCAGGGCATTCAGGCGGTGATCACTACCCCCTATAGGCATCCCAAAGCCTATCGGGATGAGATTGAGCGGGCCATCCAGGAGTTGCTGGCTCTTGGACACATCAGACCGAGCACGAATCCGTTTGCTTCTTCCGTGGTGTTGGTGAAGAAGAAAGACGGCACATTGAGGATGTGCATTGACTACAGGGCTTTGAACAAGAAGACTCTGAAGAACGGGTATCCTTCGATGAGTTGATGGATGAGCTGAGAGGAGCCAAGTTCTTCTCGAAGATTGATTTGAGATCAGGGTACCATCAGATTCGCGTGAGGGAACAGGACATTCCCAAGACCGCCTTCAGGTGTCATTATGGGCACTTTGAGTTTTTGGTTATGCCTTTCGGGCTAACCAATGCTCCAGCTACTTTTCAGTCTTGCATGAACCATATCTTCCGCAGTCATCTGAGGAAGTTTGTATTGGTCTTTTTCGATGACATACTCATATATAGCAGGACTTGGGAGGAGCATCTCCAGCATATAGAGGCAGTACTACATATCTTGGAAGAGCAACAGTTCTATGCTAAGCTCTCCAAGTGTGAGTTTGGGATGACGAAGATGTTGTATTTGGGTCACATTATTGGAGTGGACGGAGTGAGAGTCCATGAGGAGAAGATTAGGGCCATCAGGGATTGGCCAGAGCCGAGGAACGTGACGGAACTTCGAGGATTCATTGGCATATGCACCTATTACAGGAAGTTCGTCAAGAGTTTCTCACGGCTTGCTGCACCCCTTACAAATTTGACGAAGAAGGGGGCATTCAGTTGGTCAGATACAGCGCAGGAAGCCTTTGATAGGCTCAAGAAGGTGATGAGTAGCTGCCCAGTGCTTGCATTGCCGGATTTTATGCAGCCATTTGTCTTGGAGTGTGATGCGTCGGGAGAGGGGATCGGTGCAGTATTGATGCAGGGAGGACACCCTATAGCCTTTGAGAGCCGGAAGCTCCTTCCGCACGAGAGGTTGTATTCTATATACGACAAGGAGATGTTGGCCATCATGCATGCCTTGGCCAAATTCTGGCAATATTTGGTAGGGAACAGGTTTAGGGTGAGGACTGATCACAACAGCCTCAAGTTCTTTTTGGAGCAGAAGCAGTGACAGGAGAGGCATCAGAAGTGGATCAGTAAGATCCAAGGATATGACTTTGACATTGAGTATGTCAAGGGTAAGAATAACAAGGTAGCAGACGCCCTTTCACGCAGACCCGCCACGTTATCTCTTATGAGCTTGGATACAGATTGGAGGGCTCGACTTTTAGTGGAGTACTCCAAGGACAGATTTGCATGTGAGGTGCTGGATGGACAAGTGGCGGATGACAGGTACAGGGTGGTTGATGAGATCATCTACTACAGGGACAGGATCTTCTTGACTGAGGGATCTCAGCTTAAGAAGAAGATACTCCAGGCATCACATGATTCTCCATTGGCAGGCCATCAGGGGTTTACCAAAACCTACATGGCCATTAGAGAGAGGTTCTCATGGAAGGGCCTCAAGGAGGACGTACTCCAGCACATCAGCGAGTGCGATGTTTGTCAGAGGAACAAGGGGGAGATGAGCCATCCCACAGGATTGTTGCAGCCTCTTCCCATTCCAGAGGGGAAATGGGAAAGCATATCGATGGACTTCATCACAGGGTTACCCATGGTTCAAGGCAAGGATTGTATCTTTGTCATCGTTGATCGACTGACAAAATATGCGCACTTTTTCGCCATATCCACGCATTACACAGCAGCACAAGTGGCCAAGCTGTTCTTCAGAGAGGTTTTCAGGCTGCATGGTCTTCCTAAGACCATCATTAGTGACAGGGACAGCCGCTTCATGGGCAGATTTTGGCAGTAGCTTTTCCAACTAGTGGGGACGGAGTTGACACCGAGTACCAGTTATCACCGACAGATGGATGGACAGACGGAGATAGTTAACAAGTGGCTGGAGGGCTACTTGCGTAACTATGTCAGTGGGCAGCAGCGGGCATGGCTGAAGTGGTTGCATTTGGGGGAGTACTGCTACAACACGACACATCACATGTCCATTAGTATGTCACCGTTTTATGCTTTGTATGGGTATCATTCCTTATCTTTTGCTGATGTGATGTTCGGTGCTAGCAAGGCTCCTAGAGCCAAGATTTGGATCCAAGAGAGTCAGGACATTCTCCGAGCTCTCAAGGACAATATGGCTACAGCACAAAACCAGCAGAAGCTGTATGCCGACAGAGGTCGGGTGGAGAGACAGTTTGAGGTAGGGGACTTGGTCTACCTACGATTACAGCCATACCGACAGTCGTCGCTGAAGCATAAGGAATCTGAGAAGCTCAAGCCTCGCTTTTACAGGCCATACAGTGTGATACGCAGGATTGGGCAGGTTGCGTATGAGTTGGAGCTGCCCCAAGGCAGCAAGATTCACAACGTTTTTCATGTATCATGCCTAAAGAAGGCGATGGGGCAGCAGGTGACAGTGACAGAGGAGCTACCACCCACGGATGATAAGGGGCACTTGGTGTTGCAGCCAGAGGCTATTATTGATACTAAGGAGAGGCAGCTACGGAGCAGGACAATCCGGGAATTCTTGGTGAGGTGGAAGAATTTGCCGGATGGGGATGCCACTTGGGAGAGTGAGAAGATTTTGCAGCATCCATCACTTCAGTTGCTTGAGGACAAGCAACAATTTGCTGGGGGAGACCGTAATATTCCTAATTAGCGACAGCTAATTGGAATATTCGATTTTGTTCAGTTTTGCCATCTATAGTTTATAAATAAATAAAAAGTGAGTGGAGAGGGTCTAACTCACTTAAGTGGAATAAAACACCCTCCTAGTAGCACAACGTTGTGACTTAAGGAGGAGCCAAGGGGGCCAAACACCACGTAGAGAAGGGGGCCCACGTACACTCTAGAAGCTACTGCGCAGATGAGGATGAGCACGTGGAAGAGAGAGAGGCTACGTTGGGGTTTTGGAGGGAGGCCAACGTTATAAAATATGGAGGAGCCTTCTCATTTCATTCATTCTGTTGTTGATGATATTGAGCTAGATGTTTTGTCTTCTTGAGCACGCTGGCTGTTTAGCCTATCTGCAGCACTGTTTAGTGCATTGAGTGTCTCCGGTCGGAGATCTCGCCCTTAGCCCCGGGGGACTTCGAGTGCCTTCTCGGGCAAGGTTATTTCTTCGGTATTTTGTGAGAGGTTTTGGTGTTTGGGTTTGTTGCGGAGCTGGGCTTTCATAGAGACTGCACAGTCACTGGGAGAGAGGACGCAGTCCATTTTGGAGGTGCTCCGGATCGATATTTCTGCAAGAGATTGAGCAGAGGACCAGCCTTTGCCTGTGGGAGGATTTTGGTGGAGTTTGAGGCGGTGTTTCAGTAATTTCCATTTAGCCTCTGCGCAGAGCCTTGGAGGCCAGCGTAATTCCCCAAGGGGGTGTTTTCTGGAGGTTTTCGGGGGTCAGCCATTTTTTATATGGTTTCTAGGTTTTGTCGGGATTGGTGAGTAGAGGAGGATTGCAGATTTTTATCTCATTCCGGCAAGGGGATCAGCCCCTAGACTTCAGTCCATTCCAACAGTAGTAGCTACACGGCAGTTTTCCAACAGCTGGGACGCAATTCAAAGAGCAGCCATTTCCTGTATATTCTGAGCGTATTTCTTCACTTGCCTTGAGCAAGTTTAGGTGCCATCACTCTGATCACCTATTGTACTTCATTGTATTTCTCAGTTTAATGAAATGGCTTAGCATTTCCTCTCTATATTTCTGGATGAGTTGCCGTATATTCTGTCTATGTTATTATATGTTTGTTGCACTGTTATTTTTATACATTCTTGAGCATTCTAGTTATATACCACTTGGTGTGTTTATCTTTAACTCTTAGACAAAGTCTGGAAAGGGCCAGGTAGCCTCCGGATCTCGTCCTCTTTCCAGAGGCGGTATATCTGGCAAATGCCCTCCCAGTCTATCTCTGGTTGGAGTTTGCCGTGTTTTAGAGATATCCCCGAAACGGGATATTACAAAATGTCTAGGTGCTAAATGTGAGGATGAACAAGATGAGAGGATTAGTGGGAGGAAAAAGGATAAGGTGAGGAATGATGCAAGAAGTGTGCCAAAAAGTGTGGTGTTGAAGGGAAAATGAAATGATGGAGAAATGAAGGATTGAAACTATAAGATGATAGAATGTATATCCCGAAAACAAGACAAACTTGTCCATGACAATGACGCCAAAAAATGTGTGGCATTGACGGGATAAGGAAATGAAGAAAGATGGAAATATTGAAAGATTGAGAAATTTTCGTAAACCCCAGGAACAAAAAAATCTATCCCCAGCAACGACGCCAAAAAATGTTGTTTCCTAGATTGTACAAGCACCATGACAATGCTCAGGACGAGGGTTGTCACTCTGATCCCTACCCACTCTGTTCTAGCTGTTTCCCAACAATAGGCTCTGGGGGGTATTCCTTATGAAATGAGGTGAAGGAAAACAAGTTGGGAGCCAACTCATTTGGGAGACACGAATGAGTGGCCTAGCCACTTGGTTGAAATTAAACAAGGTTATTGATTGGATTTAGATTTTCTATTATGAGACCAGTGCCTTAATGGAGTCACTATGAAAATTTCGTAAATCTTTGGAATCTTATTGCAGCAACTGGAAGATATTCACCTAATTGTTAATTTTAACTTAACAATCTATTTGCAGTTTACTACGGCAAACACTGAATACGTCACACTGCAGCCTACCCAAATAAACTGCGGAAGAAATACAAGTGCGGACACAAAACTGAACAAGAATATATCACACACACATTTGACAGTTATCTTTTGACTAATGTCCCCGGAAAAAACCCAATGTGGGAAAGCCAGTGCAGCAGTTGAGGGTTTATATATTATTCAGTAAATATTCTTAAGTACAAGTCTATGATCGACACATCTGTCAAATCATGCAGAGAAATTGACAGAAGAGATCTTGTGAGACAAACCTCACTCCTCCATGGGAACCTGACACCGATCAACGCCCAAACTACACTGCCTTGCGCAATGACTGTGTCACCCATGTAGTCTCTGCATCACAACTACGGTTGCCCTCTGTCTTTGAGCTGGTCTTTCCTCTGTCTATGCATTGGTCTGTCTGTTGGCTATAAATTTAGGCCTTCTGGCCTCCGGAAAATATCTCTAGAATCTGGCACTGTACCAATGTTGTATCCTAAGCAAAAATATGACTTCCCTTCAGGCTCTGTGCAGTGATTGCGTAAGCACTACATCACTGGCTCTATGCTGCCTCTATGGCTCTCTCTGTCTTTGTTGCTATGCACTCTCTGGCTCAGGAATACTTCCAACCGGAATTACTACCCCTCTCTGCAAAATATATCTCGATCAAAGTTTCTCTCTTAAAACTGTTGACTAAAGCAATCGATCTCTTGATCTTTACTCCACCAAATGTGTTTTCCAAATGACCATTCAAGCCATTCTTATAGTCTTCTCGTTGAAACTTCAACGGGCCAAATTAGATCTCTAATCAATGGCTAAGATTAACTTTTGACTTGATCCGCCTTTTCTAGAACATTCACACCCATATTCTATTAATTATTATATTTTCCTAAGTTTAGACTTAGGGTCATTTTAAAAACAATTAATTATTTTAATAGAATACAATCTGGGTGGAATTTCACCAAATGATTTCTGGGTTATCTAGAATACATTTGTCTAAGCCTCTATGCAAATTTTGAGACTTAGAGCACATTCGATGCTACCCCAAAATCAACAGTCACAAATTCTTGCTTTCTATAAATTGGAACCAATTGATCGGATGGACACTCATTGCTTGAATGCTTGACTAACCTATATTATATGCAATACCTAAGATCTATTGAGATGCAGTGGTCTTGGTAAATTTTAGTTAGATGCCTAGTCTAGATGTAACCTTTCTTCCAACTATTTTGAAAAACAATCCTCAAAGTAAGTTGTGAAATGGAAGCCAACGGGAAGTAGGCAGTGGTATAATTAACGATACCACCCCCTGTATTCCACTCACCTAGTGCCTTCGGCGTTGCCGAGACTATCGCTATGACGATTGCAAGGTCACTGTGTTAACTACTAGGAAGAGTTGCATCTCTCAAGTTAGTTTGGACAAGGTTGCCCTAGGTCTCTATCAACCTAGCTTATGCTAGAAGGTAAATTTTAATGCAAGCTAGATCTAGGATGCTTAATGCAAGATGATAAGTGAAATTTAACTTGAGTTAAGATTGTTTAAGATGCTCAAGTACTTAGTGAGAATATTCTTATAAAGAGTACTTAACAATATTGAAAATGACAATCTTAAACAAGATAGATGCTAACAGATACAAGTGCAAAACTCAACTATAGGTCAATCCACAAGATGCTTAAGTAAATCAACTTAATTATCAAGTATCAACACAAGATATTATGCCAAATTAAACTAGAAGCCCAAATTAACTCTTTCCATCAAAGAGATAAACTTCAAATTTTGAGTGCAAAGTTAGAAAACCTTTGAGACCAAGATGAGATAAACCAATTTCAGATTTATGACAATTTATATCAACAGTAATACTTCAGAAATTTCAGACTTTATCAATGTTATGACAACAGTGAGGAAACCACTTTAAATCATGAAATTTTCTCAACACATGAAAGATAAAATTTTCCAATGACCAGCAAATATAAATTAACTTGTTTAGCCGACTTTATGATGAATTATTCAGTGATATTTCAGATCTGATATATTTATAACAACGGTAAATATATCATAGATCGACAAACTAATGAGGCCCAAGACAGTGCCGAACATGTCCAAAAATAGTAAAATTTCACCAAAACTTGAAAATTTTGATTTTTAAGGCTATTTAGACGATGTGATTCAGAAATTTCAGATTTGATCTATTTATTACAACAGTAAATAGATGACATATTAACAACCCAACAATGCTTAATTCAATCCCTAATATATCCAAAAATAGTAGAATTTTGTTGGAGAGTGAAAATTCAAAATTTTAGCCTTCTTTGAGTGAGATTCATAAAATTGCAGATCTGATATGTTTGTTACAACAGTGAAACAATGACCAATCAGCGAGCTAGCAATACTGGAGATAATGCCCAAAATGCCTAAAAATAATAAAATTTTGTCGGAAAGTAAAATTCAAAAATTTTCACCCTAATTAAGAATGTGCTTCAGAAAATTCAGATCTGAATTTTTCAGTTACACAGTAAATTCCAACAAGCTTAAAAGTTATATCTAGGTCAAATTCAAGATGTCCAAGTGGCCAAAATTCATGAAAATGAAGATTTTGCAAATCTAAACAATTTTGACCATGTAGCATGTGATTTTAGGGCATAAAAATTATTGATTTGACAGCTGTAACAAAACAAAGATAAACTAGGGTTTAGAGATCATACGCTAGGCCTTAAGCCTTTGAAGAAGCATTTGCTTAAGTGATCCAAAATTTTTGGATCAAGATGCAACCTGAAAATCAAAATTTTTGCGCCTCAAATCCTGCAAAACCACCAAGTATTTATCCTTTAAAAATTCAGATAAGAGTTTAGGGAAAATTAGGGCAAAAGAGGCCAGGAAAAGGTAAAACAAGGCCAAGGAAGACAAATTTATGGGGATAAGGAGGTCAAGATGATAGATATGGTGTAGAAAAGGCAAGAGGAGGCTAGAAAAGTGCAACGCTAGAGGAGGAAAGCCAGAAAGGCTTGACGCTAGGGTTTTGGAAGAGAAAACCAGGGCTAGGAGCCCTGAAAACTTTGAAACCCTTGCTCAAAATTTTTTTATGCTTCATCTCTTCAATTTTCCGAAATTTTTTCCGTGGGAAATCTTGCAAAAAAATTCCAAGAGGCTACATATTACCCTCAAAGGCCTAGATCTAGATCTTCTCCCACTTATTTCCTTGATCCAACTTGCAAAATTGAAAATAAAAACACCCAAACTCCAAATATATTGTAATATTCTTGCTCAACAATTATGCAAGAAGAAATATTAAGTTTTGCCAATTTTGTCAATACTTCGATTTTGACTTAAGTAGAGTGGGTATAGGGACACCACATTAGGCTTAATCATTAGCACAACCCAATGCATTAGCCCAGGGATAAAAATTGTGTCTAAAGTGGAATATGGGGGCCACTTGGAGAAAACTGCGGCCCACAAAGGGACCACACAGCCATTGGAGTGGAGTTAGGTAGGAGGCATGAGTTGGGTCCACAAGGACGTTGGGGAGGCTTTGGACAAAAGAGGCATGGGAGACTCATTTTGGTCATTCATTCATTACTTCAGAATTTGTCTCTTGACATCGCATGCTTGAGCAGTGAGCCAAGTCTGCATGTGTTGTTCAGCACAAGGGTGTTTTCGAGCGGAGACCCCAGCCCTGGCTTCGATGGACTTCGAGTGCCAGCCCAAGGAGGGAGTCCCACTTAGTTCTGGTTCTGTTTAGTGGCAAAGAGGCCATACCATAGCGCAAAGGCTTTGCAGTCCTTGAGAGAGCCACACCAGGAGGTTGAGGAGTGAGGGGATTTTGTGGAGGGAACTTGGAGGGGAGGCTTTGGAAGCCTTCTAACAGGGATTGTAGGAATTTTGGTGGCATTAAACAACATATTCTTCAGGTGGGTCGATTTTCTCAGCGGTAGATCCATCCAAGGCCAAGAGGGTCAATTATATGGGGTCAAGATTTGGCCAAACCCTCGTGGGTTTATTTTGGGTTTATTGAGGAGAGGCCAGGATTAATTTCCTGGAATTTTATAAGCAGTTTAACAAGCCCTAGCAGTGGATCATTTCAGGCAGCAACACCATTTCTGCTATAATATTCCCAATTAGCAGCAACTAATTGGAAATATTAATTTTGCTCAGATTTTGCCTTTCTAATGTTTAGTCATGAAATAAAGGGGGTGATGGGACCCATATCCCAAACATAGGATAAAATAACTCCCGAAAGTCACTTAGATAAACTCGGATTTCACCATGGGGCCCAGAGGAGCCAAATGACAGTGCACAGAGAGGGACAGCGTGGAGGCAGTGTGGGCCAAGCAACGCAATGGCAGCGTGGGCCAAGATAGCACAAGCTAGTGGGGACAGCGTGGCCATGAGGGGACAACGCAGTTGAGTGGGGCCCAAGGGAGAACTAGGCTCTCAAGCATAAAAGGAGGGAGAGTCTAACCATTCAATTATTCTATTATGCATCTTCTGATTTTCTATCTATCATACATTAGGCACGCTTACGCTGTTTAGCGAAGTCTACAAGTGTTGTTCAGCACGCGGGTGTCTTCGAGCAGAGATCCCAACCTCAGCCTCGAGGGACTTCGAGTGCTTGCTCAGGTGAGGAGATCCACCATCAATTTTCATAGCAGAGCACGTAGTACATCCAGGAGCATGCAGTCACTAAGGCAGCGCAGCCACACTCAGGGATTACGCAGTCTTGGGAGGAGGCAACACCAGGAGAGAAGGGAGATCAGGGATTTGAGCCTGGGAGAAGTGTGAAGGGATCGGCCCTTCACAAATCATCTTTTGCAGTAGGAGGAGGCCACAATTTTCAGTTTGACAGTTCAGGGCTAGCATACTCACCTGGAGTGTGTGATTTTCCCAAGGGGGTCAAATTCTGGGGTCAGCGTTTTCGGAATTATTTCCTGGGTTTTTCCGGGTTTTTGGAGGAGAGATCATATCCGGAGTTTCATATTTTTATGAGTAGGGGAACAACCCCAAAGGGCAACTCCATTCCAGACAAAGGCAGCATTTCTGGCAGCAACAATAGCAGCTCAAGGAGTTAGGCAGTCATAGAGATAGCAACCATTCACCGTGGGATTCTGAGAGTATTTTCAGCTTGCCTTGAGCAAGCCAAGATGCCATAATTCTGATCACCTTTGTACACATTTTCCTCTTTCATATTATAATAAAATGACTCAGCTTTTCTCCATGTTTGCAGTGTTTTTCATGATGTCTCTCTATTTGTTGTAGTTATTGTTTATGTTGCTTTATATTACTATTTATTTCCTCTTCGGAATATTACAGTGGTATCAGAGCAAATGGACTTGGCTCAGCCTATGGAGTATATCATTCTATGACGCCCGAAGGAAAGGAATACATCACTTACCGGACAAAGCGGTACAAGAGCCGAGAGCAGAGACTCGAGGCCATATTTGGAGAAGGGGACTGTGTTCCAGTGGTGGACGCAGAGGAGGAAGAACCTATGGCTGAAGAAAGAGATGACGAGAAGAAGTTCGGGAATCTCCTCTTGAAATCTGTGCAGGAGCTTTCGAGGAAGATAGAGGAGATGGGACAGAAGTTTGTCGCGGATAACAGACAGCGTGAAACCGCATGGGGTTTTTACATCGGTGAGGGATCCAGCACTTCCTATCACATACATGAGCAGAACACAACACAACAGGTGGTGCCACACACTCCCCCACGTTCCACGATGCCCACATTCTTGGCTACGAGTACCGGAACGGGAGGACCACAGGAGCCAGAGGTGGCTCATTTGGGGGACTATTTTGCAAAGTATCAGTCTTAGGGGTGATAGTTTGGTGAAGCTCTCACTTTCCATGACTTTTGCCAGCTCAAGAACAGCAACAGACCCCGCAACCAGAACAGAGGTGGTGGGTACATGCAGAGAGGTGAGTTGCAACGTACCGTGGGCAGGTTTTTCTTGCCAACATTTGACGGGTCATCTAAATGTTCAGCGAAAGCTTGGGTGGGAAGCTGGACATTTATTTTCAGCTTAATCAAATGGAAGAGGTGGAGGCCATCAACGTGGCAGCGCTGCACCTTGAGGGAGAGGCTCATGGCTGGTGCTTCCATGGGATGGCCACACTAGGTCACTCAGCAGTGACAGCGTATGCGGAGTTCACATGAAGATTGGTGGAGCGGTTTGACCGGAAGGATCCGGAAGAGCATTTTGTCGAGCTGACCAAGCTCAAGCAGACCGGGAACCTGAAAGCTTACATTTCTGAGTTCTTGAGACTTTCAGTGATGGTACCCGACTTGTCCTCAACCAGGAGGATTTACATATTCATTGATGGGTTGGCAGAACCTCTGCGTGGGCTAGTCAGATCCACGAAACCTGCTACACTTCAGGATGAAATCGGGAGGACGAGAGACTTGCGGGATGCTTTGCCCAGGACCAGAGCTCCTTTCCCCCAGAGACCAGTATTTTAGCCAAAGGGGAAGGACACGAGAGTTCCACCGCCAAAGGGGAACCAAGGCCAGGGGCCTTTGGACGATGATACCCAGAGAGACTTGAGATAGAGGAAGTTGTGCTTCACATGCCAGGAGCCATGGGCACTAGGTCATCGATGTGCCACAGGGAAGGCACATTACATGGAGGTCTTCTCCGACAGTGAGGGAGAAGAATATGCTTATGAGAAGATAGAGGGAGGGGCCAGCATTGTAGTGCGGAGAGGGGATCATCCACCACCTCCTCCCCCAGGAGCAGGAGGAGCAGTGTTTTCACCCACAGAGGAGTCCTTGCATCTTTGCGAGGGGTTCCGCAGTATTTAACACTGCGTGTCCGGGGCACTGTTCAGGGACAGCGTATTTCAGTTCTGGTAGATAGTGGGGCCACTCACAAATTTATTGATGTCCAACTGGTGGAGAGGAGGGGCATACAGATAGAGAGCTTTGATGGCTTCTCAGTACTAGTACCAGGTGCCAGAACTATGCAGTGTGCGAGATATGTTCCAGCATTAGCAATGACCATGGGGACCTACACTATGACAGATCATTTTTTTGTGGTCGACATTCCAGACACCAATGTGTTGCTGGGAGTGCAGTGGTTGATCACACTGGGGAAGGTCACCACGAACTGGGAGACTTTGGAGATGGAGTGGACAGACGAAAAGAGTGGGAAGCATGTGATGATCTGAGGCATGCACACATATCCTTCGTAGACATTTTCAGCACACCGGATGGAGGCATACTTCCGGAAGGGAGACATAGAGTGGGCAGTAGAGCTACGTATTTCAGAGGTAGGGGCCGCAGGGCAAGCAGTTCTCCCGGATGTGCAGTCGATTTTGGACTGGTACTCCAGAGTTTTTGGGGATATGCCACCAGGACAGCCACCAGACCGGGGGTTTGAGCATACCTTTAAGCTGGAGCAGGGTATTCAGGCTGTGATCACCACACCCTATAGGCATCCCAAAGCCTACAAGTATGAGATTGACAGAGCCATTCACAAGCTCTTAGCACTGGGACACATCCGGCCTAGTACTACCCCATTTGCTTCTTCTGTTGTATTAGTGAAGAAGAAGGATGGCACACTCAGGATGTGCATCGATTACCGGGCTGTCAACAAGAAGACGATGAGGAACCGATACCCCATTCATCGGATTTACAAGTTGATGAATGAGCTAAGGGGATCGAAATTCTTCTCCAAGATCGATCTGAGGTCGGGATACCATCAAATCCGAGTGAGGGACTAGGATGTCCCCAAGACTGCTTTCATATGCCATTATGGCCATTTCGAATTTTTGGTGATGTCCTTCGGGCTAACCAACGCACTGGCCACTTTTCAGTCTCGTACAAACCACATATTTCATGGTCAGTTGAGGAAGTTCGTTTTGGTGTTCTTCGATGATATCCTTATATACAGCCGCATTTGGGAGGATCACTTACAGCACATTGAGGTTGTACTACGTATTTTGGAGGAGCAACATTTCTATGCTAAGCTCTCCAAGTGCGAATTTGGGTTGACAAAGATGTTCTATTTGGGGCATATCATTGGTGTGGACGGAGTGAGAGTCCACAAGAAGAAGATCCGGTCCATCCAAGAATGGCCGAAGCCGAAGAATGTGACAGAACTCCAGGCATTTGTAGGCATCTGCACCTACTACCGAAAGTTTGTCAAGGGATTTTCCCAGCTTGCTACACCTCTCACAGATCTCACCAAGAAGGGGGCATTCACTTGGACCGATACAAAGCAGAGAGCCTTTAACATGCTCAAGGAGGTGATGAGTAGCTGCCCAATGTTGGCTTTTTCGGATTTCACGTAGCCCTTCATTTTGGAGTGTGATGCTTCAGGAGAAGGAATGGGCGCAGTTTTGATGCAGGGAGGCCATGCCATAGTTTTCGAGAGCAGGGAGTTATTGTCAGATGAGATGTTGTATCCTATATACGACAAGGAGATGTTGGCCATTATGCATGCACTGGCCAAGTTCTGGCAGTATCTGGTGGGCAACAGGTTTCAGGTGAGGACTGATCACAACAGCCTCTGGTTTTTCCTTAAGCAGAAGCAGTTGTAGTAGAGGCAGGAGAAGTGGGTCAGTAAGATCCAGGCTTATGACTTTGACATCGAGTATGTTAAAGGGAAGAAAAACGTGGTGGTGGATGCTTTATCACGTAGACCGGCAGCGTCGTCCTTGATGAGCATAGATACGGACTGGAGGGCTCAACCACTGGTAGAGTACTCCAAGGACTGTTTTGCTTGTGAGGTGTTGGATGGTCATATCACAAATGATAGGTAAAGGGTGATGGATGAGGTTATTTACTTCAAGGACACGATCTTCTTGACTATAACATATCCATTTAAATAAATATATATATATATAGCACTAATACTAAACACACACCATGAACTAATTATTGTTCGTCACATTCTGACGTATATCCTCCGTCGACATTTTACTTAGCTGTATTTTTAATCTTTCATACTTTGAACATATACTTGTTGGTACTAAAATGCCAATTCAACAATGTCAAGGAGACTCTATGTACTTTGAAACAATCCCATTTTATTTTACATGTTAACCACTTGTATATCTTCTAAGTCTATTTATTCCCCTCAACCACATTGACCTTGGTTTAACCTCCATTAAAAGTTGTGGACTATCCTATGTTCAGACATATATATAATAGTCATAAGAGAATTTACCTTTTTAGTTGCTTCGTTCTAATTGCTATTAATTCTCACATAGGCCTCGTACTTTTATACATAACACTTATTAAGGTGTCAAGTTATGTTTATATGGGGTTGGCTTTCCCATTTAGTTTTAACCCATAATGGAATGCATGTAAACTTCATAGTCCAAGTAATGATTAGAGTGATTATTGTATTCAATTTCATTCACTTACACTTCAAGTTTTTAATGTGTATCGACTCCATACACGTCATCCTTGAATGTCTATCATTTTATTTTGAAACGTATTCTTAAGTTAGCATATGGTAATCCATGAGGGTGCGATCCACGTCACCAGTATTGAATACGTCCTTTGGTCCTGCAACAATATGGTATTTATTGTGGTTTAATGCGAGGTTTTCTCGGTATCCATGTACACCAACCTTCTGTATGAAATTTACCTCGGGATAATCATTCATTTAATTGGTTGTACCTCTTCACATGGCTCATCCTTGGTTTGCGTTAACCCTACAATCCACGAGAATTTTCTCCATCAGTAGATTCCTTACACCTGGACGATGGAGATCTATTCGTGGTTAGGGTTTGAGTTGCAATAAGTAGTTTTGTTTTTTGTTTGGGATTATTTTTCTCCGAGTTCTCTGTTGAACAACCTCCCTTTTTCCTCTGCTACATATTTCAAGTTTTGGTTAAGCGTTTTTATCTCGGCTTCTCCACATCTCTCGTTTCCTTCGGAGAGGAGGATTCCTTCTGGAAAGCCAAGGATTAAACTTTCGTTTTCGACGCATAGATGAAATCAGAAGTCTCGTAAGCTCTCTCTCAGGTAACAAGTATTCATTACACCGTTCTCTAAATTTTTCTACACTGAGGTTTTAGATTTCAGGTCTGGAGGTCGTCGTGATGGTTTAATATATTTACTTATTCAGTCTACAACCTTATAATTTTTCTACTTACTTCCTTTACCTCCATATGCATTTTTTGTTATGTTCTAACCACGTTTTTCTTGTTTTGTTCTGGTTTGCAGAGATGCCTGCATCCCTTAACGCACAACATTATTCACATTGGAGTTTTGGCTCGATGTCTTTCATCAAAACAGAACCTCGACCCGTAAGTCCATCAAACAATGGAATTCTCCCTGAGTATATTGTATTTCTCAATACGCTCATTTTCTTCTCTGTCATTTATGAATTAAGTTCGGAAGGCTGATTAGTTTGCTTATAGCCCAAAACAATTTCATTTATGGTTTAAATCTTAAAGATTCTTATTACCAATTTTGTTTGCCATACAGCTAATTGGAGTCATGAAATTGCTTCTTGGTTTTTGTTTCGGCTCAACTGGTTTTCGCATTTCGGGTTTACCAATTTCTAGAGGTACAATACATATGGTTTCTCTATTCTCAACCCATTACCCCTTTTGCTTTTATACTCGGGTCGTGCTTCCTCAACTTGGCTCTTCCGAGATCTTTACAGGTTTTATACATATTTAATGGCCTTCACCAATTTCTATAGTGACGTTATTCAATAATAATTGAGAAAATGTATTTCAGTTTTCCTGAAAGAAAATTTGGGGATTATGCGATACGTAGAAGTTTCAAATTCCTTGTCAACCATTTTCGTAGAGATATAATTTTTCTGTGTTAAAGTTTTCTATTGAACCTGGTTTGGAAACATATTCTCATTTTTTTTCCAGAATACTATATTTATTCTCATGTTACCTTGAGAATTTTTTATTTCTCTTTCATCATTTTCTTAGGGTTGTATTGCCTTCATTATTTCATAATAGTATAATCCTTATGATTATACTAATTTTATATTGAATTTCTACTATGTAAATACTCTCTTATGTAGGTATTATTACTGTTACCTTTGAATTTATTTCGTTGACCTAATTAGTACATCTATTTTTTGGAAATTTGTACAGAAGTCCTCCTTCTCTGTAATAATTAATTGTCTCTTGTTGTTGCAGGTCGGATGTTCCCTCGCCTTGCGTAAGGTGCTTCCTTATCCCTTTTTCGTTTTAAAATATATTTTTATTTCCTTTTTATGTTTGTATGCATGAACCAGAACTAATTCATAGTGTCTGTTCTGTGCAGGTACTCTTTACATCTTACTTGGTTTGCATACTGCGGCTAGTCTTTCATATTCAAGCATAACTGTGGTTTTTTCCTCTTTAGGTTGGTCGAGTAACCCACTTGGCGATTTCTGATATGCTATCTCTGCATAATTTCCAGAGAGCTTGTATAGTGTATTATATATGGGAAAAAGTTTCCCAACTTGTATAATTTAGTTTGCCTAGGTTGAATTTGGACTGTGTAACGATATAGATTTATATCCTTAATTTTTCCATAACTTTGTAATATGTTTGAAGAGCTCCTTTCTTCTTTAATGAAGTTATGTTTGTAGCTCCGATGTAATACTTTTCTTAAAATTTGTATTTCAGTTCTAGTAATAATTGATAAGTTCCTCCTTGCAACTTATTACTATAATGTCTAAATGCTAGTATTACATTCTCTAGTTCTACTACACTCTGTAATTTACTTGAATGTGCTAATTTCATATGAACTGTGATGCATATTTATTTTCATTCTACATTAGTTTGTTTCTAGAATTTCCTGATAATGCTAAGACAATGCTAGATTGGAGGTTTATGTGGTGTAGTTTTTCAGATGTAAAACTCGGAATATCCACCTGTGGACTAAAAATGACGATTGTGGATATTCCGAGTTTTACATCTGGGAAATGCTAAGACAGTAATATTATTCAATAATAAATTCTGAGAGTCACCTAACCTCATATTTAAACCTTCAACAAGGTTTAGACATTCTGAGATTTGGTGCTCTTCAGATCATTGTCTGTACAACCATACAGAGACAAGCTATATTTATTATAGACTACTCTGTTAAATGTATAGACCTACCAATTTACTGACACTTAGTTGTTTTAACATTTATTTCATATACAGCATCTACTCTTGAACAGATTTAATCAAATCCATTACCATTAATTTACTTCACCATAATAATAATAATCATAATAACATTCTAAGTTAAAATGAATTAACTGGTGCATACCAATTAAGGTAGACTAGTTTCCACCCAACCTATGAGCTCTTTATCCACAACTCCCCCCGAGCAGAGATCAAACTTCCAGCAATAGACAACATTTTTTCTATCCTGAATCTGCTTATTTAAGTCTGCTTTCTCATCAGCTTGTTTCCTTAACTGCGTCCAGTTAATCAGGATGTTGTTTTCATTTTTGCCTTGGCTTTCCTATTGTTTCTTCCACAGAAGTACTTTAAAACCAACTTTTCCTCTTTCTAGTTTTATTCCACCTCTTCCCAGTAACATTCCTCTTTACTGGGGTAGCTTTTAGATTTTTATCTCCAATCTAAATTTCAATATTTAATTTATTTTCTCCAAGGATTTTTGGAGAACTAGGAAAGTCTTATGAACCTTATCCATCCTCATGGATTTGGTTTCCTAATCTCTAATCATGATCTAGTCTATGCACAATTAATTCCATTTTTATTTTATTAAATTAAAATAATAAAATAAATCCACAATAATTGTTTTCCTTTGGGGCCCACTTTACCCTTTAGGACTTGTTCAAATGTCTAATAAAAGTAGAGAAACTGGGGACATTACATATTCCCCCTCTAAAACAAAACAATGTCCTCGGTGTTGCAAAGAAAAAAATATAAAATTCACTTTTCAAACAGTGATGGATATTTTTCTTTCATATCTTCCTCTCGATCCCAAGTAGCTTTTTCAGGTGCAAAGTGCCTCCACTACACTTTCACCCTGGCCATTGTTCTATTTCGGAGTTCAATTTCTTCTCATGCCAGGATGCGAAGTGGCTCTGGAAGGAATTACCTTTATGGTTCCACCTGTATCACATTCCAATCAATAACATGAGTAGGATCATGCACATACTTTTTTAATAATGAAACATGAAAAACATCGTAAACCTTAATGTGACTGGGTAAGGCCAACATGTATGCTACTAGTCCCACTCTTTCCAGCACTTCAAAAGGTCCACAGTAGCGTAGTGCTAGTTTTGCACAGCTACTAGTGTACAAAGTACTTTTTTTGGGCTAATCCTCAAGTAGACATGATCACCCACACTGAATTCTCTATGGATTATATTTTTATCTGCATATTTTTTCTGCATGTCTTGTGTTGTCTTGATATTTTGCTGAATTTTCTTTACAGTCCTTTCCATTTCCTGTAATGCATCAGGTCCAAGTATTAACTTATCCTCTTGTTGACTCCAACTTAGAGGTGTATGGAACTTTCTGCCATATAATGCTTCAAAAGGACTCATCTTGATTGAGGCTTGATAATTATTGTTGTAGGCAAACTCTGCTAAATGTAGAAAGTCCTCCCACTTTGTTGGTCTGTCCATCACATACATTCTCAACATGTCTTCTAAAATCTGGTTTGTTCTTTCAGTTTGCCCATCAATTTGGGGATGATATGCGGTACTAAAGTTCAATTTGGTACCCATTCCCCCAAACAGACTTCTCCAAAAAGCTGCTGTAAACTTTGCATCTCTGTCTAATATAATCATTTTAGAAATACCATGTAAATTTACAATCTCTTTCATAAATACATTAGCTACTTGAGTTGTACCAAAATTAGATTGTACGGGTAAGAAGTGTGCAATTTTAGTCAATGTGTAAACTACTACCATGAGAGAGTCATGTTGGTATTTAGTTCTTGGTAATCCAGTGATAAAATCTATGGAAATTGTTTCCCACTTCCATTCTAAGATGGGTAAAGAATTCAGTAATCATGTTAGATGTTGATGCTCTACCTTTACTTGTTGACATTCTAGACATCTAGCTAAATAATTTGCTACATCATTTTTCATACGAGGCCATAACATATTATTTCTTAATGTTTAAATTAATTTTTGATACCCTGGATGTCCTGCATAGGGTCTTTTATGATACTCATATAAAATTTCACTTTTTAATGAGTTCACATTGGGGATGTACAATCTGTCTGTATAACAAATCAGTCCCCTCTGGTTTTGAGTATACCCCACCATCTCTTGTTTCTGCAATTTTTCTTGGAGTTTTTCAAAGTTTGGGTTTTGTCTCATTACTTCTTGGATCAATCCTTCAATATCAAAGTTTGCACTACTCCCAACACTATTAAAACTTTGACAAGAATTTATACTTAAAGCATATGCAACCTTATTTTCCTTCCCTTGATATGTTTGATCTCCATGTCAAATTCACTAAGGAAGGACAACCATCTAGCTTGTCTAGCATTTAAAACAAAAGTAACACCCACAACAACATGGCTATCCAAGAAATGGCAAGACTAGGCAAAACCATTGTCAATACAAGAAATCCTCCATGCCAATGACAAATCATAATCAAGAAACTGCATGCATGTGCCATGCATGCCAAACCTGGCAAGGAAATCATACATGCAACTCGGAACCTGCAATTAAAACCCATTGTAGTTGTTGATTTTGATGTCCTTTAGCGTTTTCCTTCTCTTCCTTTGCCTTCTGGCTCCAAATCCCAAGTATGCCACACACCTCCAAGAGTGCTCCAAGAAAACTCTATGTGTCCAAGAGTATGAGAGAGAGAGAATAGAATGAGAGCTCCAAAAAGTGAGCTGACAAAAGGTTAACACATAAAAGCTGTGAACTGATTCTCAGAAGCCTTTTTATTAATGAGGCCTCTAATTTCTTCAATTTTCCATTATTTTCTTTCATTTTCCTCCTCACATGTAACATGTGACCTTTCACCTTCCTTTTCTTCTATTTTCCATTGTTTTCATAAATAAAATGCCAATAAATTCCGCTTTGTCTTTCCAAAGCCTTTGCCAATTTCTATAGCCAATAATTAATCACAAGTGATCCTCGTCACTATGTTTTTGCCCAACTTTCAGGGTGGAATACGTGTCCCATGACCAAGGTCTTATTTTACCTTTATTAACTTTATTACATATATTTTTAACGAGGGTTATTACATCAATCTCCTTCTTGCACCTTAGTTTTGATTCCATTTTGGAAAATAAAGGTTCTTGTAGATTATAGTTGAATTTCCTTACTTGATATTTACTTTTGATTATTAGTTGGCCTATTATTCTTTTTATTTGATTTTCATCAAGCAACTACCAAAACAATGAATATCACAGAGAGACAAAGTACACAGGATATAGGCTCCAAGCCAAGGCAAAACCCCTCAAAGGTGAAAACGTAGAAAGAATACTTCTATTCTTATAGAATCAAATCAATATGAGACTTCCAAGACCCAAAGACCAAAGTAAAAGTTCCTACCAAGAGCCAAGTCAACCTTTCAACAAGATCTACTTCATTCAAGATGAAATATTCTAAGGTAAACAAAGATTGAACATCTTCACAGTCTGCTCCAAATAGGTCTCGACCTCTGCCTCAGATTTGCAACTTTGGCCTACAATTCTCATCCTTACAAATAGCCTAGAAACCCTAGACTTTCACACGTGGATAAAATTATGTCTGATTTCGGATTTCCTTCCTTTGCTAGGTCATTCTCTTTGCCTTCTTGTCCTTCACACTTGCTTTTCCTCTTCTTTGATTCTAGATCCAGCTTGTTGTGCTTGATATGCCAAATAGGTCGAAGTTCCTTCTTATTTATAGTGATCTTAAGGGGTCAAATAGGGTTCCTTTGGGCCAACTTCTCCTTTGTAGGAAAGACTTGGTCTTGCAGGATAAATTGACTTATTAGCCTCGCAAATAATATTTTTATTTTGTTACAACAAGTCCAAATGGTACTATAATACATGACATAAATTCTTCTTTGACTCAATAAGCCCTAGAAGCATGAAAAACATTATTTGAGCAAAACCTTGGTCATGAAACCCATGCTTGAATATATATATATATATATATATATATATATATATTTTCATATAAAACATATAATGTCATGATTACAAAAGTCATTATGAAGGTCGAATCTAGTTACATTCTCCAACACGATGTGCATACAGAAATCTAGGATCATATCATCCCTATCAGACTTTAGGTTGCCTTCGAATGCTTCATACATTTGTCATAAATATTTTCCTTCTTTATAAATATTAAATCCAAATAACAAGAGAATGTGTTAATGCAATACGAGCAACTAATCATTACGGGTATATGTATGAGCCATGGAGTCGATGTTCTGCTTAGTTGTAGATTCATTGTGCGGTAAACAGGATATGTGGGTCATAATAAAATAAAAAAATATATAAAAAATAAAATAATAATAAAAAATAATATATATATATATATATATATAAGCATGCCACAGTACAAATATGTGGACTTCACACAGTGATTAGTGATGCCACATAGAACCATATGCGATGCTACACAAATCCGTTGTAGAGATAATGATGCCACACGAACAATATAGCGACAATGTTCAGAGTGTAGTAATAATATTGAGCCTTAGACACAACGTCATAGTTGACCTATAAGAGACATAAAACATATATATACTAATCTTAGTTACCATATGTGAACCACAACAAGAGGATAAAACCATACAAATATTATGATTACATAGCAAGAAATTGTGTCACAGGAATAGCAAACCATACTTGTGAGAGTATGTGATTCACAGTAACTGCAAGCCACAGATAAAAATATAATGATAACAATGCGAAATTGAGAGATATTTTATGTGGTTTGTTCATACGAGTTACTGATGACGAGCCATCAAAAGTGCGAGCCAATAGATTAGATGTGAGCCTCAAATGTGAGTGTGAGTCCTCAGGATAAGATGTGTCATAAAGTACTTTGCCATCGTAAATAAACATAGAGTGTAATGCAAGAGACTTGTATATTTTAGCATAGTCGAATATATCATCGAGTATGTTGCTTTTTTGGTTTGAATCATAGTGTTTATCCTCAGAATATTCAAATATCCATAGGCTTTGCCTTCACGATTTTACACTTTTACAAATATCTTTATGTAGTTATGAGCATAGAATTAAATTTATTGACTAGGGTTAGCAAGAAAATTTTATATTACAATGCTCGTGCTATAGATCTTCGCACTTTATTTGCAGAGTGATAACATCGCGTCCAATAATAACTTTTTGATCTCTCATATAAATAGATGTCATCGGTTAAGACTAATCATACCTTTTTTACTTGAAGTCAAACATATAGTATATGTTGATAAGATTTGTACCTTCTTCAAATATTTGATCATGTTCTCCTTCAAAACCCAACAAAGAGTGACCTTCAAACTGTCATCCTTCAACCTTAGCACTAATACCATGTTGAGAAATTAGGTTGACTGTACGTTAGGGTAGATTTTTGTTCTTTGATAATTTCTTGTGAATATTGTTGGCTTCTTAGTGATTTTTATTATTTTCTCTTCATCAAGCAATTACCAAATGTACAAAACATGAATATCACAAAAATACAAAGGACACGAGATATAGGCTCCAAGCTAGGGAAAACCCAGAAAAATTCTCAGCTTATAGAATCAGATCAAAGTGAGATATCCAAGACCCATGACCATAGAAATACTTCAACTCTTAAGATGCAAATTTAATCCCTCCTTCGGCGTAGAAAATCCATCGACAACAAGAGACCAACAACATGTAAAGCATCAGAAACAGACCTTAAACAAAAGATGTGTCAAGCCATAATTTCCACAAATTCAAGCTCAAGAAGAAACCCTTCTTTCAGAGTTCATCCCTCCCTTCTTCGTTATCCTTCTTTGCGATATTTCGGAACAAATCACGTGAATTTTTGTCCAAATGAGCTCAATTCACCCTCTATTTATATTTTCCAAAGGGGTTCGAATAAACATGTCTTCTTGGGCAGAGATGACTTAGAATCTAGAGACAAATTTGACCAAAAATACATATTTGAAACATTCTTTTTCCAGGCTATAAATAAGTCTTTGATTTTCACCAATACAAATAATAATGAACATGAAGAACATTCTTCAATAAAATAATAATTTAACTTGAGCATGAAACCCATGCTTTGAAAAATAAATTTTCTTTTTTTTGTTCTCAATTTTACATAAATTATATAATGACATAAATACAATAATAATAATGAAGACCGAACCTAGTTACATTTTCCAACACTACCTCTTAACTAGGGAGGTATTCATAATTACATAATCAGTACATAGATACTCAAATTGAAATATTTTCATATGAAGAGTCAAATTGATAAAGCATATTTAAGCATCAACATCAAAACCAGAATTCTCAAGTAGCTACATAACAAGGTATTGACTAACAAGGCTATAACTCTCCACTATATTAGAGCACAATGCTAGGAGGCATGCATATGAACACCAACACTACAGCCTCTCAAGGCACATACCCCATCTGGATTTTCAACAGGTATATCATTACATGACTATTCTTATCTTCGATCCCAATCCTCAAAGAATATTGATCCTCTTCGATCACTCTTATCTTGGATACCCTGTACAATCTCCAAAGATTGTCGTTCCATAGAACTACTTCCTATATTAATTTCCCAATCATCGAGGAGTACCAATCCCAGATGCTTATCTAATCCTCCAGTCTCCCTCCTAGTTCCTTCACTAAACTTACAACCACTAGTCCTGGTCTAGTGCATGACACATGGAGAATACCGTGTCCCACATCACTCCCTCTCAGTCAGGTCGGAGATCCTTACTCCTTCTCGGACATGGAGGATATTTCTTACTCCCTCTCAATCAAGGAGTCATCATCACAATCCTTAGTTGGTCTCATAATTCACTGATACATCAACTACTTTTTCTTTCGTGGAGATATAGTTGTAGTTGTAGGGATCCTTTCTCACATTACATCATACCTGAGCTTCAACTTTTCTAGATGTCAAACATTTTACGAAGCTAAATTATTTCACATTATATATTTATGACAAGGTTTCTTGGCTCCTCATAGCATCACATTATATCACACTTCGAACTTTCTGGATCTTTTCAATCATCAAACAACTTTATCATCAAATGTTTCAGTTTTCATTTTTAAGGAGCCAAACTTCCTCACAGCTACTAGCACATGCCTTCTATTCTTCATAATAGAGTTATGCCTCATATTCTACAATAAGTCACATCAACTTTCCAAATATCAATTATGCCCTTATGCTTATCAAATCCATCAATAGTGTTATCCACACAATCCATGTGTTTCATGATCAAACCAAGCAGTTGTAGGTTCAGCAAGTTATCTTGACTGTCATATTTCCAACCTCAACAAATGTGTCTTTCTAGGGATCCAAATCATATCTCAAACAAATCATCAATATCAGAGTTTCCAATTCATAATTGCTTCAAATCAAGAGTTTTGCTTCATGTTCTTCAGCTTTCAATCATCAATCTGGAATGAACCAAGCTTCAATAGCATATTCATCAGGGTATTTATAACTCCCTCTTTCCATCTGAGGTAAGTGAACTTCTTGTCCACTAATTTGTTTTCTTGATGCAGGCTTCAAACTGCTCCCTCCATCTTTATGTTTTTACCGTGTTCTTTTAGTTCATTTGTTAGGTCCCTGTAATACTAGTGTATGCCCTTATTGTTGTTAGTGTAGCCCCCTTATTGTTATTGTTGTACCCCTGTATTCCCCATATCGTTATTATTGTGCCCCATAAAATCCCACTATTTTTATTGTTGTGCCCTTACATTATTACTGTTAAGTCAGCTAGGATTATATTGTGACCCCGTGGACTCCTATATATAGAAAGGAGGTTTTGTCATTTGTATCATCCAATAATTGTTCATTTATGTAATGTAAAGGAGGTTTCCCCCTCGAAGTAGCTTATTTTTAAGTCGTTGATCTCTCTTTTATTTTATTTTGTGAGCTGGTTTCATAACATTTGGTATCAGAACTTTGGATTCTAGGGTTTCACCGCTTTAAACAGGTCATCGTGGCATTTTTGCTATAAATTTTTTTCTACGAAGGTTCAGAAGCTAAAAACAAAACCCATTTGCGAATAAATCTTGAGGAACTTCGTGTAAAAATTTCTGATCTTGGTTCTCAATATTTCGGAGATATGATCTGTGGAAGTTAGGGTTTTTCCAGGGTCCAAAATTTCATCTCAAAGAGGTGACATTGGTAAAATCGTCATAACTCTCTCTCTGAGCATCGGATTGGAATTCTGTACACGAATTGTAGTTTCATGTATATCAATTTCATAGTTGAAGGAGGAAACAGTGACATGTGGCACTCCGTACAAGTTTTCTCTATCGAACTAGTCCATAATTAGGTCAATGCGGGAGATTGGTCATAACTTTGCCTTGAAGAATCCAAATTAGGTCTGACCTATGGCATTGCAAGAAGGCTCAAAGGGCTACGACAAGTCCAAAGTTCAGATCAGAAATTACAAAGATACATCAGTTTCAATATCGATCTCCTCAAAAGCAAGAAAAATGTGTGTATCATTTTTTAAAATTGCATAACGTTTGTTTGAAAAATCAGTTTGAACTGAATCCAAGGGCATATTGAGGCATAGATATCAGTATTGGGTTCTAAAAGGCCTCCGAAAAATAATTCCACACCCATTAAGCCATGAGAAAACTCTACTATAACGCATGTGTTAGCACAGTTCTTTGCTAAGTCATGAGTCCATTTCATATTTATTTATTTTTTATTAAACTTCAAAATTAAAAAATTAAAAAAAAATAATAATAATAATAATTAGAAAAAAAAAATTGGTCGCTACCGGAAATTCCGGAAGCACCACTTTTAGTCTTTTCGGATAGTCTGTTATATTCCTATTCTGTCTTTTTCTTTTTATTCTGATGTCGGAATTTCTGGAAGCACACTCTGTTTTTAAAAAATAAACGAAAAAGCACATCCGCTTTGGTCAAGCCACGTGTTGTAGTGTAAATATGCCTAATTTTTTTTTTTTTTAATTCCATATCTCATGATAGGTGTCGTATGTAGTCAGTCTAGTTCAAGTCAAGTCATGATGTACGTTAAGCCTATGTGTCAACCCGCAGTAATGCACTTAATTGTTAATCCCATGTTATGAAACTAGCTCCAAAAATATAAGAAAAGAGAGATCAACGCCTTATAAATAAGCCACTTCGAGGGGGAAACCTCCTTTACATTACATAAATGAACAATTCTTGGATGATTCAAATGACAAAATCTCCTTTCTATATATAGGAGTCCATGGGGTCACAATATAATCATAGCCGACCTAACAATGATAATGTAAGAGCACAATAATAAGAATATGGGTGTTACATGGGTACAACAATAAAAATAAAGGGGCTACACTAACAACAATAAGGAACTACACTAGTAATATAGGGACCTAATATGCCCCTCTCTTTCAAAAAAGTGTTGTCATCAACGCTTGAGTAGCTTTGGATGCTTCTATATAAAATTCTCATCCTCCCATGTAGAGTCTTCACTGGATAAGTTCTTTCACTTAATGAGATACTCTGAAATTGATCGATTTCGTAGCTGTTGAGTTCTTGTTTTCGTGACTGCTTTAGGTTCCAATATGATTTTTCCTTCCTCACCAATTTTTGGCAATATTTTTTGAATTGGAAGCTTGTCACCTATAACCTTCTTTAAGCATGAAATATGGAAAATTGGATGCACTCGAGAAGAAGAAGGAAGCTCCAATTTGTATGCCATAGTACCAATCTTTTGCAACACCTTGTAAGGACCATAGTACTTTGGTGATAATTTATTATCCTTCTTAGCTTGCTTGAGGGAAATTTGTTTGTATGGTTGTAGTCGTAAAAATACCTAGTCTCCTACCTCAAAACTTCTCTCGCTGCGATGTTGATCTTCCTGTTGTTTCATTCAATTTTGTGTCAAATTTAGGTTATCCTTTAAGAGTTGGAGAACTTGTTGTTGATGATCGATGTGATCTTCCACTGCTTGAACCTTAGAATTTTCTCTTAAAGATGATGTGATGGATGGTGGATGATATCCATAAAGTGCCATAAATGGGGTCATTTTTGCTGCAGTATGGAAGGATGTGTTATAACACCATTCAGCGAGAGGTAACCACTTGACCTATTGTGTTTGTTTATCAGATACAAAACAACGAAAATATCCTTCCAAACATTTGTTCACTATCTCAGTTTGCCCATCGGATTAAGGATGATAAGATGAGCTATGACCTAGTTGAGTACCCAAACAAGAAAATAATTTCGTCCAAAAATTTCCAGTAAAAATGGGATCTCTGTCACTTACAATAATCTTTGGGTTTCCATGTAGCTTTTGATTTGTTTCCATAAATGTAGTAGCAACTGTACTTGCTTTAAATGGATGAGATAATGCACAAAAGTGTGCATACATGGTAAGTCTATCAACTACCACCATGATGACACTCTTTCCTTCGGACTTAGGTAAACCTGTGATAAAATCCATTGAAATCTCCTCCCAACGTTGACTTGGAATGGATAAAGGTTGTAGAAGTCCCGGGGTCTTAATTGTCTCAACTTTATTCTGCTGGAAAACCAAACATTCCGTCACAAACTTTTTAATATCAGATTTAAGGCCATCCCAAAAAAATTCTTTCTTCACCCTTTGGTAAGTTTTTAAAAATCACGAGTGTCCTCCTAAAGGAGAAGTGTGCAATTCCAGAAGAATCTTTTGTTTTAGTTGGGAATTCTTACAAAGATATAAGCGATCTTTGTACCATAAGGAATTATTTTTCCAACTAAATGTATCAGATGTACTAGGATCTTGCTGCAACTTTTGAATGAGTGTCCATACATCTTTGTCCTTCTTCCATTCATCTCTTTCTTTGGTTATCCAATACGGTTGGATAATAGAAATGGCACAAAGCAATGCTTCCACCTCTTCATTCTTTCTTGAGAGTGCATCTGCAACAACATTAAGCTTTCCTTTTTTGTAGATTATTTCAAAGTCATAACCCAACATCTTTGTGACCCATTTTTGTTGCTCTTCTAAAGATAGTCTTTGTTCCAAAAAGTATTTAAGACTATCATGATCAGTTTTTACCTTGAAGTGTCTTCCCATTAGGTAAGGTCATCATTTCTTTAGCGCGTGTAGCATTGCCAACATTTCCTTCTCATAAATAGCTTTATGTAAATACTTTCCTTTGATTGGATGACTTTTAAAAGCAATGGGTCTTCCTTCTTGCATTAAAACAACACCAATTCTATTTCTTGAGGCATCGCCTTCCACAATAAAGGTTTTTGTGAAGTCGAGTGTAGCTAAGACCAGTGCTAGGCACATTGCCTCTTTAAGATGTTCAAAGGATTTAGTTTCTTTAAGAGTCCATGAAAATGCATCTTTCTTAAATAATGTTGTTAGAGGAGCTGCTATTCTCCCATAATTTTTAACAAACTTGTGTTAATACCCTATTAACCCCAGAAATCCTCTCAACTTCTTTATGTTTGTGGGGAATTTTCATTCCTTAATGGCTTTAATTTTGTTAGGGTCTACCTTAACACCCTCGTGAAATGTAATATGACCCAGATATTCTACCTCTTGTACTCTAAAGAAACATTTGGAGGTTTTTGCATATAATTTTTTCTCCTCCAATAGTTTGAGCACCTTGTCAACATGTTGAACATGATCCTTCCAAGACTTGTTGTAGATTAGTATATCATCAAAAATACTAACACAAATTTTCTAAGGAAGGATTGGAAATGGAATTCATCAACCCTTGAAATGTAGAAGGTTCGTTGGTAAGGCCAAAAGGCATGACCAAAAATTCATAATGACCCTCATGATTTCGAAATGTTGTTTTGGAATATCTTCAGTCTTCATTCTAATTTGATGATATCATGAACGAAGATCCAACTTGGTAAAATAAATTGCTCCATGTAATTCATCTAATAATTCATCAATCACGGGAATGGGAAATTTATCTTTAATAGTGAGCTTATTGAGCTCCCTATAATTTGGATACATGCGCCATGATCCATCCTTCTTGTGCACCAATGCTATTGGAGTAGAGAAATAACTTTGACTCGGTTGAATTATACTTTCATATTAATAAAATGGCTCAGCAACGCAGTTTTGGTGATCAATGGTGTTCTGATGTTTGTTTGTATTTTTGTGCATTTTTATGTCTATGTATGTGTGTTATTTACTGTAAAAACTCCTTAGGGATATTACATATATACAATATAGATCTAAAAAACCCCAACCCATGTTAGAAAAATAATTTACAATTAAAATTAAAAAAATATTTTACAAATTATACATAGGTTTTTAAATAAATATTGAAAAGATAATTTTTCTAATATTTTTTCCTTGAAAGAATGATTAAAATTCTTCAGATGAATTATTGCTTATCATAGCCCTAGCAAGGATTTAATCCACCATATAAAAACTAGGAGTCCAAGCAAGATGATCCTTTCCCACAGCCTGTGAACTTAAATACCAAGGATTGAGTACCTGCAAACACTATGTATTATCTCAAAATATATGAAGTAAAGCACCACATAGGAAGCTCGTAGTCAATACATACCATATATCAACGAACAAATTATTTTATTATAGTAGAAAAAATAGTTCCGAGCGGGACAATAATTTACCAAATGCTTCAGCAGAAATTCTAGCCAGAGATCAAGATTCAGATGATTAGAGACTAAAAAAGACTCTCTAATTTATTGATAAATCCTCCAAGTGGAAAAATAACGACTAGTTTCCTTGATCCTTGTCAAAATAATCTTGTCGTAGATATACACTTCAAAATCTTTTAATCTTGGCCCTTGATTTTTTATTTTTGAGAAAATTTCGAATTTATCATTTAACTCCACATTAATTAGCTCAAAATTAGTTATTTTGAGTTAATTTCCTCAAAAAATTGACTTTGACTTAACCATCAAGGCCCAAGGGTCCAATTTAATTGAAATATAAAATATTTCCTTCATAGAGGACCCTTAAAAATTGATTCCTTTAAGAACCACAAATTTTTCCACTTCAAAAATTAATTTTCTTAAGACAAATTAAATTGACTCTAATTAATTAATTTTCTGACTTAGGATTGTATTTATTTATTTCTGAGAAAAATTAATTAGTTTACACTTGAGGGTATCTAAGTATTTTTCCAACCCTCATTTACATAATATTTTACATTTTTTACTCAAAGAGGGAATACACATTAGGCTTAGACTCTCAAGCCACATAACCCATCTTCCACAAGGTAATGTTTCAGGATTTTCAAGATCCCTTCGGCAATATTTTACAAGCATTGGAGAAGATGAATGTTGTATTACTTGTCAGCATAAGCCTTGGTTTCAGTTCTTATTTTGAGTTGCCTACATGTACATCATTCTGCCTGCTCGAGGAAAGTGAGAGCAGAATTTCAGTAAGTAGCCATCTGTTGGATTGGTTACACTGGAATGATCATTTCACCTAATCAGCAATTGTGTAGCAGATTAGAGTAGGTTGGTATCATTTCAGTTTGATTAGATTTTGTTTTCAACAGCAAGTTTCTTTCATCTTACCTATTCTGCAAGTGTGAAGTATAAAATCACTGGAGTTCGAAGCCCGAAATGAAGGCCATGGAGCTTCAATGATTTTCTGCCTTTTTCAAAAGTTCAGTTTTCATTCAAGCTAGTATGGAGTCATTTTTTCAGCCAATTTCAAGACAGTTCAAAGTGAGTTTGTGTCATTTGAGTTGTCAGCATTCAATTATGTTTATTAGTTTGAGTTTGTGACCGTATTGGCCCAATGGATAAGGCACTAATCTGCAAATTCCAGTGTTATGTGGTTCTTGACACCTCTTTCAGAGCTATCATCCCCAATAAGGCCAATGTTAGTGTCAGTATTTGCATCCTACCATCAGTGATCAAAATCCTCTTTTCATATCATTTTAAGAGACCCGCTCGGAAATTTTTTATCATTCCATTAGGTCATGCAAAAAATTTACTCACTGATGGTAGCCCTAGTTAAAAAAAAAATCACTCTTCCTCAAAAATTCATACTTGTTGGCCCACCTTCATGTCTTGTTGAGCATATTTCAGTCATGAAAATCCATTTCATCATGTCGTTATGTCATTCAGGTTACCATGAAGTTTGGTCACTCAAAATCTTCATTAGGTCTTTAGGTTTCATTCTTCAAGGTCCAACTAAAACACCATTTCATTGCATAAGGTCAGAAAAAGTGTGAGAGTGATCCAAATAATATCATTTACCATCTAAAGAGGATTTTCAAGCATGTAAAGAGGGTTTCCAAAGTTGTAATTTTTATTTCAAGTGTGAGTTTCATTCCAAAATGTAATTTTATTCCAAAAAACAGAGATGTAATTTTATTTTATTTATGTAATTTTATGTCCATTATATGTAATAAGTACTCAGTTTCCCAAAGCTGCCAACTCAGTTCCATATGCCAAACACATAAACTTCAGAGTATGAATATTTTCTACTCCAACATGATCAATCTGCAAAGCAAAAAAGACAGAGTTAAAGGGTATTTTGCAAGGTTTTAAAGGTGAATTTGAACATAGCAAAGTGGGTCGCAAGAACCAATTCATTCAATCCATCAAGTATAAATGCCATTAAAACATCAAAGAGGCACTCATTTTCTCTCTAAGCCATCAATATCACCCTCACCTACACTCCATATACCTCCCCTAACCTTTTCCCAAGCCCATTCCTCTCATTTCCCTCACTTTCCTACAAACCATAGCCTATTGCTACACTTTTGACATCTTCCTAGGTTAGGGATGTGTTTTTCCATTTTGGACCCCTTCCCCTCACTCAATCCTTGAAATTTCACTTTCCCCTACTTCCTAACATCCTCCCTACCTCCAAAAATTTTGCTAAGAATTTAAAAGCCCCCTATCCCCTTTATTTCCCTTCATTTCTATAAATTTCCCAAATCCCCTATTTTGCCTACACCAAACCCTAATTTCCTCTCCCACTGAGTTAGGGTTTGCTATGGAATCAGAGACATCTGAGTATATGAGGAATAAAGGAGGTCATTTCAGCAAGTATGAGGCCATTCCAACTCATAAACATCATGTCTCCATCA
This sequence comes from Pinus albicaulis, assembly GCA_034641835.2. NCBI lineage: Eukaryota > Viridiplantae > Streptophyta > Pinopsida > Pinales > Pinaceae > Pinus > Pinus albicaulis. The sequence goes on from CM076578.1 coordinate 520,775,510, forward strand.
TTTTTCAAGAAGTCATTCCAAGGGACAAATCATTTGCCACACATAGGGCCAGTTTTTATTCAAACTGTGTTTATTACCAAACAGAAACTCATTTGACAAAAGTGAGAGAGGTATTTTTCTATCATAGGTCAAAGAAGAAAAACCTCCTTCAGTTTTTACACAAGTGCCTTTTTTTTGGATAAATGTCAAAAATACAGTTGCTACAAGAAGTTTTCTGCACTTCTAGAGTGACCTTGGGAAAATCAATATTTCTCCTATATTGAGTGTCAAAATGACTATCTTGATGAGTCAAATGATAACTCAACAGAGAGATATTTCCAATGAGCTATCATGAGCTCAATTTGGAGTTGAGGAAGGCCTCCAAAAGTTTCCTGCAAAAGAACATTGCATTTTTTCACCCTCATTCTGCACTTTTTGACTAGTCTTGGGAGAATTGATTTTTGAGGGGCTATATTTGATAATTTTCAGTTCTTTATAGGTCCATTGTGTAGAAAAGAAATATATATTTCAAAAGAGCTATCACGAGCCCAATTTGGACTTCGGGAAGACACTCAAAATTTTATTTTAAGTCGGCGTTGCGCACCAGGCACTAGGAGGGTGCACCTAAGCACGCATTGCCCTTGGCGTTGCACTCTTTTTCAGACACTTTTTGACCAAAAGGCCACCGCCATTGGATGCCAAATGACAAATACATCTAATAAAACCACTTTTCCAGCCTTTCTTTGCAAAACTAGCAGATCAAAATGTCAAAAAAATACCCAAAAAATCATGTTTCTGCCCACTTTTTTGCCTATGCGTTGCGTGTTTAGAAGTCTTGGGGAATCAGTTTTTGACAAGGAAAATCAACTCAAAACGAAGAAAAAAAAAGGCATATTTGGAAAGTAGACAGGATAGGCTTTCCAACAAGCCATCCTGAGCCCAATTTAGACACAGGGAAGGCACCCAAAACCACACTGCAACATGGACAAAGGGAGGCGAGTTTGATAATTTTCTGATTTTTTCTGAGTTTTTCTGCAAATTGACTTTTATCTTGGGGAAACATGTTTTTAACTCTGTAAATAAATGATTTAAATGTAATTATGGTGTTTTTGTTTTTACCTAGGGTAAATACATTAGATAAAAACTCATGATGAGGTGTAACGAATCAATTTGCAAGAAGTTAGGGATGAATCGGTTTGACCACCCTACACTCTAGTTATTCAGCTCAGTTTTGTTGGAACTGCTCCTCTCATGGATTCGACCCCTGAGGCTAGGAGGAGTTTTTTTTAGGCCTATATCATGTATTTTTGCAGTCATTTTACAGGTTGGAATCAGTTGGATGCTATTGTATTGATCAAGGACCATATTGTAATCAGTTTGGCTAGAAATTAATGAAGAATTGCAGTTATTTCTTTGGGATACATGTGGTATGAATGTTTGACATTGTTTTTTCTCCTGTTTCATTTGTATGAATGTTTAGTAGCTCATAAACCATTTCATGTCTATTATATGATGATTTTCAAGTTGATAGGCAGAATACATGTTCTTTCATGCTCTATTTTGGGAAAGTCTTTAAAATTTGTCCATTTTCTTCAGTTTAGGAATAATACATCTCCTATGCTCTTCCTAACTACTCATAATTCTTAAACCATCTCGCCAAATCACCTTTAAGTGTTAATATTTATACCTACCTTGCCCCATTGAATGGACTACAATTCCATCTCATTTTCCCTAACCTAGCCTCTTTGACCTAATCCTCATCCAGCAAACCCAATCAAAACAAAACCTTCTGCATTTCATAGCTAGCCTAAAACGTTTTCATCCAGCCCTCTTGGTAGTGATTTTTGTCGAGAGAGCCCTCTCTGACTTGGTAGGTTTAGATACCAAGTTAAAAGGTTGGTCTGTGGTTACCTCTGTTGGGATCTCTTCTTCAACCTTAGAGATCTAGTGGAGTGATAACACCAACCAAGGCTTCCAGGACTGGTAACTCAACCCACAGCTGTCGTCGGGCTTTCGGAGCATTTGTCCAACCAGGGCTTCCATGACTAGTAACTTAACCCACCAAGGGCTTCCAGAGCATTTTTCCAACCAAGGCTTTTAGGACTAGTAATTCAACCCAAGTTGTTACGAGGCTTCCAGAGCATTTTTCCAACCAAGGCTTTCAGGACTAGTAACTCAACCCAAGTTGTTACGGGGCTTCCAGAGTGTTTGTCCAACCAAGGCTTCCAGGAACTAATAACTCAACCCACATCCATAAGGAACATGAGAACCAACCAGAAAACAAAAGTAACACCCACAACAACATGGCTATCCAAGAAATGGCAAGGCTAGGCAAAACCATTGTCAATCCAGGAAATCCTTCATGCCAATGACAAATCATAATCAAGAAACCGCATGCATGTGCCATGCATGCCAAACTTGGCAAAGAAATCATACATGCAACTCAGTACCTGCAAGTAAAACCCATTGTAGTTGTTGATATTGATTTCCTTTGGCGCTTTCCTTCTCTTCCTTTGCCTTCTTTCTCCAAATCCCAAGTATTCCACACACCTCCAAGAGTGCTCCAAGAAAACTCTGTGTGTCCAGGAGTATGAGAGAGAGAGAGAATAGAATGAGAGCTCCAAAAAGTGAGTTGACAAAAGGTTAACATATAAAATCTGTGAACTGATTCTCAGAAGCCTTTGTATTAATGAGGCCTCTAATTTCTTCAATTTTCCATTATTTTCCTTCATTTTCCTCCTCACATGTAACATGCGACCTTTCACCTTCCTTTTCTCCTATTTTCCATTATTTTCATAAATAAAATGCCAATACATTCCACTTTGTCTTTCCAAAGCCTTTGCCAATTTTCATAGCCATTAATTAATCACAAGTGATCCTCGTCACTATGTTTTTGCCCAAATTTCAGCGTGGAATATGTGTCCCATGACCAAGGTCTTATTTTACCTTTATTAACTTTATTACATGGATTTTTAACGAGGGTTATTACATCAATCTCCTTCTTGCACCTTAGTTTTGATTCCATTTTGGAAAATAAAGGTTCTTGTAGATTATAGTTGATTTTCCTTACTTGATATTTACTTTTGATAATTAGTTGGCCTATTATTCTTTTTATTTGATCTTCATCAAGCAACTACCAAAACAATGAATATCACTAAGAGACAAAGTACACAGGATATAGGCTCCAAGCCAGGGCAAAATCCCTCAAAGGGGAAAACGTAGAAAGAATACTTCTATTCTTATAGAATCAAATCAATATGAGACTTCCAAGACCTAAACACCAAAGTAAAAGTTCCTACCAAGCGCCAAGTGAGCCTTTCAAAAAGATCTACTTCAATCAAGATGAAATATTCTAAGGTAAACAAAGATCGAACCTCTTCACAGTCTGCTCCAAATAGGTCTCGACCTCTGCCTCAGATCTGCAACTTCGGCCTACAATTCTCGTCCTTGCAAATAGCCTAGAAACCCTAGATTTTCGCACATGTGGATAAAATTATGTCTGATTTGACTTTACTTCCTTTGCTAGGTCATTCTCTCTGCCTTCTTGTCCTTCACACTTGCTTTTCCTCTTCTTTGACTGTAGATCGAGTTTGTTGTGCTTGATATGCCAAATAGGTCGAAGTTCCTTCTTATTTATAGTGATCTTGAGGGATCAAATAGGGTTCCTTTGGGCCAACTTCTCCTTTGTAGGAAATACTTGGTCTTGCAGGATAAATTGACTTATTAGACTCGCAAATAATATTTTTATTTTGTTACAACAAGTCCAAATGGTACTATAATACATGGCATAAATCCTTCTTTGACTCAATAAGCCCTAGAAGCATGAAGAACATTCTTTGAGAAAAACCTTGATCATGAAACCCATGCTTGAATAAATCATTTTTTTTCATATGAAATATATAATGTCATGATTACAAAAGTCATTATGAAGGCCGAATCTAGTTACATTCTCCAACACGATGTGCATACATAAATCTAGGATCATATCATCCCTATCAGACTTAAGGTTGGCTTCGAATGCTTCATACATTTGTCATAAAAAATTTCCTTTATAAATATTAAATACAAATAACAAGAGAATGTGTGAATGCAATACGAGCTAATAATCATTACGGGTATATGTATGAGCCATGGAGTCAATGTTCTTCTTAGTTGTAGAGTCATTGTGCGGTAAACAGGATATGTGGATCATAATAATAATAATAATAAATAAAATAAAATAAAATAAAATAATATATATATATATATATATATATATATATATATATATATATATGTGGACTTCACATAGCGATTATTGATGCCACATAGAACCATATGCGATGCTACACAAATCCGTTGTAGAGATAATGATGCCACACGAACCATATAGCGACGATGTTCAAAGTGTAGTAATAATATTGAGCCTTAGACACAATGTCATAGTTGACTTATAAGAGAGATAAAACATATATATGTTAATTTGAGTTACCATATGTGAACCACAACAAGAGGATAAAACCATACAAATATTATGATTACATAGCAAGAAATTGTGTCACAGGAATAGAAAACCATACTTGTGAGAGTATGTGATTCACAATAACTGCAAGCCACAGATAAAATATAATGATAACGATGTGAAATTGAGAGATATTTTATGTGCTCTATTCATACGAGTTACTAATGATGAGCCATCAAAAGTGCGAGCCAATAGATTAGATGTGAGCCTCAAATATGAGTGTGAGTCCTCACGATAAGATGTGCCATAAAGCACTTTGCCATTGTAAATAAACATAGAGTGTAATGCAAGAGACTTGTATGTTTTAGTATAGTCGAATATATCATCGAGTATGTTGCTTTTATGGTTTGAATCATAGTGTTTATCCTCAAAATATTCAAATATCCATAGGTTTTCCTTCACGATTTTACACTTTTACAAATATCTTTATATAGTTATGAGCATATAATCAAATTTATTGACTAGGGTTAGCACAAAATTTTTATATCACAATGCTCGTGCTATAGATCTTCGCACTTTACTCGCAGAGTGATAACATCACGTCCAATAATAACTTTTTGACCTCTCATATAAATAGATGTCTTCGGTTAAGACTAATCATACTTTTTTACTTGAAGTCAAACATATAGTATATGTTGATAAGATTTGTACCTTCTTCAAATATTTCATAACGTTCTCCTTCAAAACCCAACAAAGAGTGATCTTCAAATTGTCAACCTTCAACCTTAGCTCTAATACCATGTTGAGAAATCAGGTTGATTGTAGATTAGGGTAGATTTCTCTTCTTTGATAATTGCTTGTGAATATTGTTGGTTTCTTAGTGATGTTTATTATTTTCTCTTCATCAAGCAATTACAAAACATGAATATCATAAAAATACAAAGGACACAAGATATAGGCTCCAAGCCAAGGAAAACCCCCTCCAAGGGGAAAACCTAGAAAATTTCTCAGCTTATAGAATCAGATCAAAGTGAGATATCCAAGACCCATGACCATAGAAATACTTCAACTCTTAAGATGCAAAGTTAATTCCTCCTTCGGCATATAAAATCCATCGAAAACAAGAGACCAAAAACATGTAAAGCATCAGAAATAGACCTTAAACAAAAGATGTGTCAAGCCATAATTTCCACAAATTCAAGCTCAAGAAGAAACCCTTCTTTCAGACTTCATCCCTCCCTTCTTCGTTATCCTTCATTGCGATATTTCAGAACAAATCATGTGATTTTTTTGTCCAAATGAGCTCAATTCACCCTCTATTTATATTTTCCAAAGGGGTTCGAATAAACATGTCTTCTTGGGCAGGGCCGACTTAAAATCTAGAGACAATTTTGACCAAAAATACATATTTGAAACATTCTTTTTCCAGGCTATAAATAAGTCTTTGACTTTTACCAATACAAATAATAATGAACATGAAGAACATTCTTCAATAAAATAATAATTTAACTTGAGCATGAAACCCATGCTTTGAAAAATAAATTTTCTTTTTTGTGTTCTCAATTTTTCATAAATTATATAATGGCATAAATACAATAATAATTATGAAGACCGAACCTAGTTACATTTTCCAACACTACATCTAAACTAGGGAGGTATTCATAATTACATAATCGGTACAAATATACTCAAATTGAAATATTCTCATATGAAGAGTCAGATTGATAAATCATATTTAAGCATCAACATCATAACTAGAATTGTCAAGTAGCAACATAACAAGGTATTGACTAACAAGGCTATAACTCTCCACTATATTACAACACAATTCTAGGAGGCATGCATATGAATACCAACACTACAGCCTCTCAAGGCACATACCCCATCTGGATTTTCAATGGGTATATCATTACATGACTATTCTTATCTTCAATTCCAATCCTCAAAGAATATTGATCCTCTTCGATCACTCTTATCTTGGATACCCTGTACAATCTTCAAAGATTGTTGTTCCATAGAACTACTTCCTATATTAATTTCCCAATCCTCGAGGAGTACCAATCCCATATGCTTATCCAATCCTCCATTCTCCCTCCCAGTTCCTTCACTAGACTTACAACCACTAGTCCTGGTCTAGTGCATGACACATGGAGAATACCGTGTCCCACATCACTCTCTCTCAGTCAAGGAGGAGATCCTTAATCCTTCTCAGACATGGAGGATATTTCATACTCCCTCTCAATCAAGGAGTCATCATCACAATCCTTAGTTGGTCTCATACTTCACTGATACATCAGCTACTTTTTCTTTTGTGGAGATATAGTTGTAGCTGTAGGGATCCTTTCTCACATTACATTATACCTGAGCTTCGACTTTTCTAGTTGTCAAACATTTTCCGGAGCTAAATTATTTCACATTATATATTTATGATAAGCTTTCTTAGCTCCTCATAACATCACATTACATCACACTTTGACCTTTCTGGATCTCTTCAATCATCAAACAACTTTATCATCAAATGGTTCATTTTTCATCTTTAAGGAGCCAAACTTCCTCATAGCTTCTAGCACATGTCTTATATTCTTCATAACGGAGTTATGCCTCATATTCTACAATAAGTCACATCAACTTTCCAAATATAAATTATGCCCTTATGCTTATCCAAGCCATCAATAGTGTTATCCACACAATCCATGTGTTTCATGATCAAACCAAGCAGTTGTAGGTTCATCAAGTTATCTTGACTATTATATTTCCAACCTCAACATAATGTGTCTTTCCATGGAGCCAAATCATATCTCAAACAAATCATCAATATCAAAGTTTCCAATTCATAATTGCTTCAAATCAAGAGTTTTTCTTCATGTTCTTCAGCTTTCAATCATCAATATAGAACAAACCAAGCTTTAATAGCGTATTCATCAGGGTATTTATAACTCCCTCTTTCCATCTGAGGTAAGTGAACTTCTTGTCCACTAATTTGTTTTCTTGATGCAGGCTTCAATTTGCTTCCTTCATCTTTATGGTTTTTATCGTGTTCTTTTAGTTCATCTGTTAGGTCCCTATAATTCTAGTGTATGCCCTTATTGTTGTTAGTGTAGCCCCATTTTTGTTATTGTTGTACCCCTGTTGTCCCCATATCGTTATTATTGTGCCCCATAGAAGCCCACTATTTTTATTGTTGTGCCCTTACATTATTATTGTTAAGTCGGCTAGAATTATATTGTGACCCCATGGAATCCTATATATAGAAAGGAGGTTTTTTCATTTGTATCATCCAATAATTGTCCATTTATGTAATGTAAAGTAGGTTTCCCCCTCGAAGTAGTTTATTTTTAATTCGTTGATCTCTCTTTTATTTTATTTTGTGAGCTGGTTTCATAACATTTGGTATCAAATTTTAGGATTCTAGGGTTTCACTGCTTCAAACAGGTCATCGTGGCATTTTCGCTATAACTTTTTCTCTACGAAGGTTCAGAAGCTAAAAACAAAACCCATTTGCGAATAAATCTTAAGGAACTTAGTGTAAAAAATTCCGATATTGGTTCGCAATATTTCAGAGATATGATCTGTGGAAGTTAGGGTTTTTTCAAGCTCCCAAATTTTATCTCAAAGAGGTGACCTTGTTAAAATCGTCATAACTCTCTCTCTGAGCATCATATTGGAATTCTGCAAAAAGTGGCTGAAAATACATGGACTGTAGTTTCATGTGTATCAATTTCAGAGTTGAAGGAGAAAGCAACACTTGTAAGGTAAAACTCCTCCAACTCTGCCACCTATCAGTTTCAAAAGACAGAGTCATCGATTTTCTTAAGATGACTAGAACAAGTGAAAAAATAAATGGAATTGAGCCACAAGGTGTAGATATCTACATAATATGTCTTTCCAGGGAGCCAAATCATATCTCAAAAAAATCATGAATATAAGAGTTTCCAAATCATAATGACCTCAAACCAAGAGTTTTGCTTTGTGCTCTTCAGGTTTCAATCATTAATCTGGAACGAGTGAAGCCTCAATATCGTATTCATCAAGGTCTTTACAACTCCCTCTTTCCATCTGAGGTAAGTGAACTTATTGTCCGCTAATTTTTTTTCTTGATGCAGGCTTCAAACTGCTCCTTCATCTTGATGCCTTTACCATGTTCTTTAACTTCATCTTTATGCCTTTACCACGTTCTTTAACTTCATCTTTCTGCTATTCAAGCATTGACCTTTTGAGAAGAATTATCTCCCTCTCAATTCCAAACTTGTTCACCAACCTTATCCTCAAATTAAACATCAAGGGTTAGGTCTATCTTTAACAGTGAACATAATTAGATAGGGTTTTGTTTCTAGGTTTTCTTTTAATCCAAACTATGCTAGGGTTTACAAACCCTAGATAACAAGATTTATTTCTTACAAGTTGCAAAGTCCTACAACCACACTAGAGAGTCAATTGTAGAAATATAGGTAATTCACAATCATTAAGGCTTATTATCCAAGCATCGAAAAACACTGCAAAACCCTAATGATATTACTTGACATGCCTTATATCCATTTCATTAGATTTCAATACCTAGTCTTCATTGTTGAAGATTGTAACTAAGTTCGGTCTTTATAAATTGTACTTGATTCAATATTTATTATACTTGTCAAAAGAATAAATAAAAGAATGTTATATTATGATTAAATGACTTATTAAATCATGGGTTTCATGCTTGGGTCATATTATTTTATGTCAAAGTCTCCATTGTGGACTTCTAGGGTTTTTTTTCTAAGTTTATAGGGTCATTGCAAATTTAAATTAACCCATACTAAGCTTTTGAATCATGTAATTAGGTCAAGTTTTGAGTCAAATATGATTTATGGGGCCTACACATCAAGTAGGCATTCAAGTGATCAAGTTTGCCTCAAGCCCAGAAATTCGAACTCATTGGAAGCCTATAAATACAGGGAGATCGGACTCATTTGGAACTCACTTAGTCTCACACATAAATTCGATATCTACGGTTGCATCAATGAAAAGGTGTGAATTCAAAGAAGGGGTCAAAATAAGTGTGGTTTCAGACAAGCCAAAGGATTGAAATTTTGGTGTTACTCTCTCTCCCTCTCATGTGCCCTAGTTTGGAACATTGAAGTTCCTCATTGTTTTGTTGTTGTCAGTTGTTGCCAGTTGTTGCATGTTGTTGCTTCCAAGTGAAGAATAGATCGAATTTGATTTTTTTGAGTGTTGGTGCCTTGAGAAGTTATATTGGGTCAATATCGAACTCCTAGAAGCAAGATCAAAGTATTTCCCCCAAGATCAAAGTTCCAAAAGCAAGGTTGAAGGAAGTGTTGCATATTTTTGTTGTTGTTGTTGCTACTGCAAGATTGAGGAAGGATCAAAGGAAGGATAACTTGTTGTGGAGGAAGTCTAAGTCAAGGTCTAGAGTCTCCATATTACTATTTAAGGAAGAATTATTGATTTGATTTTCCCCTTGAATATAGTTTTTTCCCTGGCTACTGGTCTATATCTGGTGTCCTTGATCTATGTGCTTTTGCTTTGATATTTGTTTGATGAAATAAGAAGAAAGAAGACAATAAGAACATAATAAGGACTAAATAATATCACAAGTAAATAATCAAGATCAAGATAATCTTTCTGCCTTTCTGATTCTCTAACATGATATCAAAGATTTGGTGAAGAAAGAAGGAAAAGGCAGTCTCAAGGAATTAATCAAGTAAAAATAAGAATTCCATGAGAAACTTTTTAAGGAAAGAATTTTCCACTACCTTCAAGGAAGATGTCTATAACTATGAAGGGAGAGAACAAGCTTGAAGGAGCCTCAAACTATAGATCTTGGAAAAAGAGGATTGACCTCATCCTTGAAAAGAACAAGGTCTTAGATTTGGTAGAAGGAAAAGTTAAGAAGCCTGCACAAGACTCCAGTGATGCAGACAAGGTGAAATTCAAAGAATTTGAATTAGTGGCTATGACTCTAATGGTTGAAGGCATAAAGTACAACCTTGTTCCCTTCATAGCAAACATTGATCATGCCCAGGAAATGTATGAAGCCTTATCAAAACTATTTACCATCAAGAACATTGGAAAAGTGGCAAGCTTGAAAAATGAACTAAGGACTACCAAGATGACCAAGGAGGATATTGTAGCAAATTTCTTTCTGAAGATAGAAAGAATAATAGATGATCTTCTTTCCATTGATGAAACAGTGACAAATAAAGAACTTGTAATCACAACCCTACTAGGACTGCCACCTATTTGGAATGCATTTGCTTCAGGTCTCAACAGCTGGAAAGAAGCTCCCACCTTTGAGGAACTATGGACAGCTTGCAATCAAAAATATTTAATAATATCAATGGTAACCAACAATGAAGAAGTCTCAAATTTTTATGTTGCTCATCACAAGGGAAAATTCAAGAAGAAAGGGCCAAGGAGGAAGGTTTATATGTCCAAGATGGAATGCTACCATTGTCACAGAATGGGGCACTATAGAAGTGAGTGTGCTGACAATCCTAGAAATAAGAAAAGAGATAGAGATCACGAAAATGTGGCTAAATAGGTATTCTCTCCCAAGAGAGCAAAGCTCGAAGAGAATGACACAAGGGACTTACATTACTAAGCCCCTTGTTCCTAACTTTAGATATTTCATTTGTATATTTTATATTTAGTTATAGGTTTAACATCTTTTTGGAAAGACATTTTCTTGTTTTACAAGTTTTTAGGTATACCTCAGTGTAGAAATTTTAATACAATTATGTATTGCCTGGATTCTCTTTATCTAACAATTATATGCCACTATTAAATACAGAATCCCTCTCCTTAAATATTTACGGAAATTTAATCGCCAATTGCAAACACATGAAGAAAGATCAATCACACATAACACATATGTTTTTACCGGGAAAGCATAAAGCTAAAAACCCCACTATCATATATTATGTATATATCATGGATCATGAAACAATCTCATACAAAACTCTAATCCAAGAGCTCTCAGTACAATATACGATCGTCTCACACTGTCATACAAAAATTAGCTAATACATGCACCAATTTACTACCTCCTGACAGCCTGCCTCCACTGTGCAATCCCTGCTGATCAGAATCCCTGAATGAATGAGATACTTCCTTGCCTTGACTTCGGAATCCTCATTGGCATCACCAATGTGTGTGTGGTTGCATGAGTGCACCCACTAATGTCACAACAGATAGTCAAACTATCATTTTCACCTATCTCTCAACTGGGTCTCCACTGGATCTCACATGCATGTAGTTAACAGTAGTAAATCTTCAGTTGCATGTGAGATCACTCCATGTGAATTAATTTAATATTTAATTCATTGATCTCTCACTAGTGTATCTTTAGTTACAACTAGCACAACTGAGTTTAACTCACTTAACTGAGTTAAACTACTTTACAACTCATATAACTACACATTCAACTCTATTACAACTTTGAATCACTCAGTTACAACTAAGTCCACTTGCATGTCCCACCAACCAACCTTAGAACTCGAAATTCCTTTAGTTAACTGAAATCAAGTGCTTTAAAAGAATAGATTATTATTTATTGTCCAATTATTATTAAGAGATAATAATAACCTATATGCATTCTATTTTTAGACATGCGATCTATAAATAGACTTTTCCCATACATCTAAAAATAGAAACTAATCTATAAATAGAATTTGCTCACCATTCTAAAAATAGACTCCCGCTATAAATAGAATTTGCTCAACATTCTAAAAATAGATATACACCTAAAAATAGCTTGTGGGCCCCACCTAGTGTAGGTGCTTAATTTTCACTAGGATCATCATCTTGTTGAATCTCAACACTCCCTCTCAACAAGAAAGGGATTATCCTTCACTTGGATCTTGTCCCTATGATATTCGAATTTTCTCCTGGTGAGCACCTTCATCAGAATATATGCATCTTGATCCTCCATAGGAATGTACTGAAGCAACATGATCTCTCGCTGCACACAATCTCTGATATGATGATACCAGATATCTATATGCTTAGATCTATCGTGAAACACGGGATTAACTGAGAGTTTAATGAAACTCTGATTATCACAATGAATCACTAGAGGATCTAAATGAGAACCAAACAAACCAACCAGGATCTTTCTCATCCAGATAACCTCACATGAAGCTTGACTTGCTGCCATGTATTCTGCTTCTGTTGAAATGAATGCCACGGATCTTTGTTCCTGCTGTACCAAGAAACAACTGTAGATCTGATACTGAAGACCCTCCTGATGTGCTCTTTTTGTCTGTTGGGCTGCCCGCCCAATCTGCATCTGTGAAGCCATGCAACTTCACCTCATTCGTTTGTCTTTACCATAAGCCATACTTAGATGTGCCCCTGAGATATCTCAGGACATGCTTTCCCGCCTTCCAAAAGAGCTTGGTAGGCTTAACCGTCGCTTTCTAAGCTGGTTCACCGCATAGCATATGTTTGGTTTTGTATTTATTAAATACATTAGCGAACCCACTAACTATCGATAGATAGTAGCATCCACTACCTCTCCAAATGTAGCATCCTCTTTCCTCCAGTTTCTTGGAAGAAGAGTATCCATGGGTTTATAGCCCTCCATGTGAAACTTGCCTAGTATCTCCCTTGCATACTTTCCTTGAGACACGAAAAGTTCACCATCTCGCTGCCATATTTCCAATCTAAGGAAATAATGAAGGAGGCCCATATCCTTCATCTCAAACTCCTTTGCAAGGTCCTCCTTGCATGAGTGTATTAGCTGCTCATCACTAGTCGGTATTAGATCATCAACATAAAGAACAATGATTAAAATCTTACCCTCCACCACAATCTGGTATAGGTTTGCATCCACCTCACTCTTGGTGAAGCCAAGTCCAGTGAAATAGTCGTCGATCCGAGTGTACCAAGCACGGGGTGCTTGCTTCAACCCATAAAACGCTCTTTTGAGTCTGCACACATGCGACTCGCTGTTGAAGATCTCAAATCCTTCAGGCTGCTCAATGTACACTTCTTCCTCAATGATCCCATTAAGGAACACAGTCTTCACATCCATCTAATGAATGTGCCAACCCATCTGTGCTAAGAGAGCAAGGATGGTCCTTATGGAAGAATATTGTGCGACAGGTGCAATGGTTTCTTCATAACCAATCCCCTCGATCTGTGAGAAGCCTCGGGCCACAAATCTGACCTTGTATTTATCAACACTCCCATCAGCAGCTTGTTTTACCTTGTAGATCCATCTTGAACCTACCATTGATTTATCAATCGGCCTTGGAATAATTTCCTTAGCACTGTTTCTGACAATGGCGTCATACTCCTCCACCATTGCATATACCCATGTGAGCTCTTGAATTTCCTCCTAAAAGGAATATGGCTTAGTCACAATACATTTGCTCATGAGAGCCATGTATCTAGTTAATCGGTCAGGAGACTGTCTCGGTCTACGCTGTGAAGTAGAGACTCCTACATTTTGTGCCGCATCAAGTTTCAGCCTCTCAGTTTTTGTGGTACGCCTTCTGTCAGTTCTGATGTTTGGCTCTGCGTGAGTGGACTCCTCCACTCCATGAACCTCCTCCTGTGGCTGATCCACATCTAGAGACTCATCTTTGGGAACAAAAAGTTCCTCCTCTGCATGTAAGTCTAGCTCCCTCTCAAGCGACAAATTCGTGGCTTTCTCCTCATTGAATTTTATATCCCGTCGCACCACAGTCATTCGACTATTTGGCAAATACACACGATAATTGTGGGTGTTTCTGTGTACCCCACAAATATCCCAACTTCAGCAGTCGGCTCCAGCTTCTTCCTAGCGTTCTTGGTCACATGCACATAAACAGATGAGCCAAAAATATTAAAGTGAGAAACATCTGTTTTCTTACCAGTAAAAGCTTCTTCAGGTGTACTCATGTCAAGTACTATATGAGGACAACGGTTTTACACATAAACTGCAGTGTTGCATGCTTTCACCGACAAATGCATTGGTAGGCCCTGATCATGCATCATCGCTCATGCAGCACCCACGATTGTTCTGATCTTCCTCTCCACGACCCCATTTTGTTATGGGTTATGAGGTGCTATGAGTTCTCTTTGAATTCCTTCTTTGCTACAGAAGTCTTTGAATTTGTTCGAGATGTATTCTCCACCATTATCGCTCCACAGAGCCTTCACTCGCTTCCCCAACTCTTTCTCAACCAATGCCTTAAACTCACTGAAATTTGAGAATGTTTGATCCTTCTTCTACATGAAGAAAATCCAACATTTATGAGAAAATTCATTAACAAAAATAACATAATACTTGTGTTTTTATGTTGAAGCAACCGAGAATGGTCCACACACATATGTGTGAACTCTCTCCAGGACCACTGAAGCACGGTTCTCCTTTTCATGAAAGGTGGACTTTACATACTTCCCCATGGTGCAACCCTTGCACTGATCTAAATGGGAAAGTGTTCCCATTGGAATTCCAGTAGATATTTTTTGCATGACTTTCAAATCTCCATGATGAATATGGACCAATCGCCTGTGCCATAATTCGCCCTCATCCCGGCTCACCACTTTTTCTGCTTTGTCCATCATGGCAGCGCAGCCTTCTACCTCCAACTTATAGAGATTCTTGACTCGAATCCCTATCCCCTTGGCTTGACCCATTGTTTTATGTCACATGAAAGCTTTTCCATCGCTGAAAACAACATCATAGGCTCTGTCCTTCAACATCGCAACTAAGACCAAATTTTTCTTCAGACGTGGAACATGCATAACATCTTTCAATTGAAATGGTTTACCTGACTCCCTCTCAAAGGTAATGGTACCAATGCCGGTTGCACTATATCGTCCACCGTCACCCATCTCTATATGCATTTGGAGATATTTCTCCTCCAAGTCACTGAAAAACTCCTTATCTCCCGTCATGTAGAAGGAAGCACCACTATCAAGATAACACACTGATCCCATTGCACTTGAAGCCAAGTATGCGATCAAAGAGAAATCAAGTTCAAATTGCGAGGCAAGGGCCTCACCAGCTGCAGCTCCCGTGGTCTTCTTGGTTTTCTTTTTATATGGGCAATTAGTGGCAAGATGCCCATGTTTGTGACAGTGAAAACACTTCACTTTGGACAAATCCAGCTCATTTCCTTTAGCCTCAGATTTTAAGTGGAATTTATTCCCCTTCCCTTTCCTTGTCTTAGCAGGTAAAGCACAATCCTCTTCATCATCATGCTTTGACGAAGAGCCATCTCTAGTGTTCCGCCTAAACTCCTCCTACACTAGATCTGACCATAGTCGTTCCCAATCCGGCAGTTTTTCCCGTCCGTTGACAGAGTCTTGATAAATGTGTCAACTCTTAGGAAGTCCCAGGAGAGCCAAGCTCACCAAATCATCATCAGCAACTGTGATTCCCACACTCCCCAGTACATCCCGACATTAGACAAACTTTGTGAGATACTTGGGAATATTTTCGCCCTTCTCCATCTTAATCTTTCTGAGTTTATCCTTCATTTCCAATTTCCTATGGTCGTTGCTGCTTTGGAAAATATCCATCAAATCCTTCCACATAGCATATGGAGTGGCTTTCCCATGAAGGCTTGATACAATATGGTCTCGTACACCTTCCAACATAATCCTTCTCGTCTTCGCTACTTTCTTTTGCCATGCGTCAAGTAATGCAACATGCGAAGTGGGCTTAGGAACATCACTGTCGATGAATTCCTTCAAGCCATTACCTTCAAGCATCACCTCCATCGTGTCCTTCCATGCAATGTAGTTTGAGCTGCCCTCAAGTGCATACTCTAGCTGCAAACCATTGAAATCCATTTCGATGTTTACTCAACTGTCGCACCAAGAAATTCTTGTAGAAAATACGAATTGTTTCCACCAACAAAACTCAGCTACTGCTTCAATATTGCAATCTTCTTTGCTATGATACCATGTAGAAATTTTAATACAATTATGTATTGCTTGGATTCTCCTAATATAACAATCATATGCCACTATTAAATACATAATCCTTCTACTTAAATCTTTGTGGAAATTTAATCGCCAATTGCAAACACATGAAGAAAGATCAATCACACATAATACAGATGTTTTTACTAGGAAAGCATAAAGCTAAAAACCCCACTATCATATATTATATATATATCATGTATCATGAAACAATCTCATTCAAAAGTCTAATCCAAGAGCTCTCAGTACAATATACAATCGTCTCACACTGTCATACAAAAATTGGCTAATACATGCACCAATTTACTGCCTCCCGAAAACCAGCCTCCACTACGCAATCCCTGTTGATCACAATCCCTGAATGAATGATATACTACCTTGCCTTGATTGCGCAATCCTCATTTGCATCTCCAATGTGTGTGTGGTTTCATGAGTGCACCCACTAATGTCACAACAGATAGTCAAATTGTCCCTTTCATCTATCTCTCAACTGGGTCTCCACTGGATCTCACATGCATGTAGTTAACAGTAGTAAATCTTCAGTTGCATGTGAGATCACTCCATGTGAATTAATTTTATATTTAATTCACTTATCTCTCACTAGTGTATCTTTAGTTACAACTAGCACAATTGAGTTTAACTCACTTAACTGAGTTAAACTACTTTACTACTTACATAACTACACATCCAACTCTGTTACAACTTCGAATCACTCAGTTACAACTAAGTCCACTTGCATGTCCGACCAACCAACCTTAGAACTCGAAATTCCTTCAGTTAACTAGTTTGCCACATCAGTTAACTGAAATCAAGTACTTCAAGAGAATAGATTATTATTTATTGTCCAATTATTATTAAGAGATAATAAAAACCTATATGCATTCTATTTTTAGACATGTGATCTATAAATAGACTTTGCCCATGCATCTAAAAATAGAAACTAATCTATTAATAGAATTTGCTCACCATTCTAAAAATAGACTCCCACTATAAATAGAATTTGCTCACCATTCTAAAAATAGATATACACCTAAAAATAGCCTATGGGCCCCACCTAGTGTAGGTGCTTAATTTTCACTAGGATCATCATCTTGTTGAATCTCAACACTCCCTCTCAACAAGAAAGGGATTATCCTTCACCTGGATCTTGTCCCTATGGTATTCGAATTTGCTCCTGGTGAGCGCCTTCATCAGAATATATGCATCTATAAATAGAATTTTCTCACCATTCTAAAAATAGAATTCCACTATAAATAGAATTTTCTCAACATTCTAAAAATAGACATACACCTAAAAATAGCATACGGGCCCCGCCTAGTGTAGGTGCTTAATTTTCACTAGGATCATCATCTTTTTGAATCTCAACACTCAAAGCTTTGGAGGAAGCTCACAACAACTCCTCGAGATAAGTATCTCATTGCCTCTCTATTTGTGTTCATATACTTATTTAAAGTTTTGATTATATTAAATACTAATCACCTTTCTACCTCTATTTTCTTGTTTATGAATTAAATTGTTGAATACTTAAGTATCATGGGAGAAGGCCTCAAGGATTAATAAATAAGGCCTCACCAGACAAAGCATTGAAATCAAAAGTTTTGTGAAAGTATCAAAGGTATGTCTTATGTTATAAAGTCTTTTTATTCTCTTTGTTATATTCATTCTACATTATTAACTATTGTTGTGTTTAGCTCTCATGAATCTTAAAAGATTCTTGTTTGGGATGATTCATCATCTGATGAATCTACCCACCTCATATATCCTTTATTATTTGCATAAAAGGAGCCATGAAAGGTTTTCTGGAAAACTCTAACCTAAGGGTATGTTGATAATGTATGAAGCCCTAAACCTAATTAGGGTTATTAATGAATAAATTGTTATACTAATTGATAAATTGATGATGTCATGTTTGGGATTTTGATATGATCATGAAAGCTCTAACTTATTAGGGTTGAAATGGTGTTGTTCTAAATCTTGAACATTTGAAGTTTTGATATAATAAGGGTTTCCTTTGACATGAACCGAAACCCTGGGTTTTGGTTAGGTCTACAAGTAAAATCCTTGTTATGAAAATCCCTAGGAATAAACCCTAGGTATATGTTCATTTTGATTGAATCCTTAACTTATTCCAAGTTGGTATATGTCTAATGTATTAATATTGTCTGACATATGATATGCTTATGCATGATGGTGATATCCTAGGAATGTGTGTTGACCAAATTTCTAATCGTCATAAGTTCTAGGGTTTGGAAACAAGCCCTAGTCAAAATTTGAAGTTATTGGATGATGATTGGAAAGTCTAGGGTTTAACATATAAACCCTAGTAATTATTAAAATTATCTAGTAAGAGTATTCATCTGAGTCTATATAATATTTTTGAGAATTTATAGATGAAAAATATAGGGTTTACATCGAATCCTAGTAAAATTTATTTATGTTGTGTATGTTTTGAGTGAAATATGTTTACATAAAACATAGTAGATATTATATTATATGGCTTCTAAAAGTTATATCTATTTTTATTTTGACTTATTTCTAAGGATCGTTATATTACAGAACTAATCTTCTGTCATCTTGATTAAATCACTAATGTGATTTAATGTCTGCATCAAACCTAGGCTAGAAGTTGAAGTATTTAAGTATAGTTTTTGTTGCTTATGTAAAGTCGAAATGCTTTTGTGACTACAATTTTTTGTAATGACTAACTTCATGCTTCTATAGAATTGGTTGTAATTTCTACTTAAGTTGTGCAGGTACATAATATGGATGAATAAGTCTCGAAGAAAAGTTGATATGATGAAGGATGGAAGCCATGAAAGATTATCCAACAATGAAGGAAGAAGTTAATCTCTCTAAATTAAGAGGGAGCCTGGGTAGAAGAAATCTCCCTGGTTAAGGGGGAGGGAACAACTTAATTTTGGAGAATACATTCTAGAATATATGTTGCTACATGTGAAGTAAGAAGAGGAATCTTCTCTCAAAGATTCAACTGATAGTCCTGCTTAGATTAGTGGAAGGGAAACATTGAAAACCTGAAGTTTTTCTTTGATTATATATTTGAAAATGTATTATTGATTGCAGTTATGCTTGTACAGGTAAAAATATCTCGAAGGATTTGATAGCATGTCGGTTACCAATCAATTTGATCGGGAGAGATTTGTTGTACTTGATCTATTGGATCAAGGGGTGTTGAGTCTTTATGACTGAAGCATTTCCTGTAAATACATCATGCCAACACTTTGTTTTGATGTCTGGTAGGGAGGGTGGCATCAGGTGGATGTTGACCTAGTTCCCTGGGTTGATGGTTAGTAAGTAAGCTTGTTGGTACCTATAGAGGTTGAAAGATTTAGTCCATCTTAGTCCCACTTGGATAGATTTCCTTGGTCAGGAATCTAGTCCATGGAATTACGGTGCCTGTTTGTTTGAGTGACCAATGGATATATTTCCTAGTCCATGGCATTAAAGTGCCTAAAACTTATTCATAGTTCACATAATTGAGATCTTCCTTGTACTATTGTATTATGAATACCTCCCTAGTTAAGAGGGAGTGTTGAAGATTGTAACTAGCTTCGATCTTTATAAATTGTATTTGATTCAATTTATTGTACTTGTCAAAAGAATAAAGAAAATAAAATTTATATTATTATTAAATGACTTATTAAAGCATAGGTTTCATGTTTGGGTCATATTATTTTAGGTCAAAGTCCTAATTGTGGACTTTTAGGATTTATTTTGAGTTAATAGAGTCATTCCATATTTAAATTGACCCATACCGGGCTTTTGAATCATTTAATTAGGTCAAGTATTGAGTCAAATATTATTTATGGAGCCTCCACATCAAGTTGGCCTTCAAGTGATAAAGTCGACCTCAAGCCCAAAAAATCGTACTCATCAGAAGCCTATAAATACAAGGAGATCAAACTCATTTGGAACTCACTCACTCTCACACGGAAATTTGATATCTATTGTTGCATTAGTGAAAAAGTGCGAAGTCAAATAAGGGGTCAAAATAAGTGTAGTTTTGGAAAAGCTAAAGGATTGGAAGAATATCAAACTTTTGGTGTTACTCTCTCTCTCTCTCTCGCATGCCCTAGATTGGAAGATCAAAGTTCCTCATTGTTTTGATACTACTAGTTCCTGCTAGGTGAAGAAAAGGTCGAAGTTGATTTTGATGAGTGTTGGTGCCTTGAGAAGCTATATTGGGTCAAGATCGAACTCCTAGAAGCAAGTTCAAAGTTCTAGAAGCAAGGTCGAAAGAAGTGCTGCATAGTGTTGTTATTGTTGCCGATGTTACCAGATTGAGGAAGGATCAAAGGAAGGTTGAATTGGTGTGGAGGAAATCTGAGTCAAGGTCTAGAGTCTAAAGATTACTATCAAAGGAAGAATTAAAGACTAGGTTTTCCCCTTGAAGAGGGGTTTTTTTCCTGTTTGGTGGCCTATATCTAGTGTCCTTTATCTATGTGCTTTTGCTTTTATATTTACTTGATGAACTAAGAAGAAAGAAGATAAGAAGAACATAATAAGAACTAAATAATATCATAAGTAAACAATCAAGATCAAGAGAATGTTTCTGCCTTTCTGATTCTCTTACATTCATATGTAGCATATCATCAAACTCTTACATGTCACTATCTCTAATATTTATGCAAGACCTTCTCAAGATCATCATTATGACCTAAAGGGAATAAATCATAAATTATATGTACCTCTTTGAATTTTACTCGTCCTTCTTTAGAGATATCTGGTCTTGATTCTCAAGTTGACAGTTATCAAATTTATGCATCTTTGTCATATAACTTTCAGCCTTGTTGGAGATCATTTCTATGTCTTCCATATCATTGTTAAGCAACAAGGCTATTTTCATAGTCGACAAGTCATTATTTCGTATATTAAAATCATGCCTTTGTCGCATGAATCATAGTCTCACTGTCATCATGGTCATTGTACAATTATCATGGGGCATTGTCATCATAAATCTCCATAGTCATATATCCTTAGGTTACTATAATTCCAAGGGTTTTGGAAATATCAAATTCAGTGTCAAAATCACAGTAAATAAGGTCGTTGAGATAGGGTTACTATAATCATTACTATTACAATGGCACTATCACACATTACCGTAATATAACATTTTATCACCCATTTATGAGGATTTATCACTTTAGAAACGATTGTCATCTCACCATTGAATCTTATATTATTGTCACATGTTGAGCTAGAGTCATAGTCATAGGTTACTTCATATTATAGGATTAAGTGCGAGCCATTGTGATGAAGTGTGGGTCACGATGTGTATACAAAAATCCAGGATCATATCATCCCTATCAGAATTTATATCAGCTTTGACTGCTTCATACATTTGTCATAAATCTTGTCCTTCTTCATAAATATTAAAACCAGATAATAAGACAAGTGCAAATGCAATATGAGCTATTGAGCATTACAGGTATATATATGATCCATAGGATCAATGTTATGCTTTGTTGTAGAGTCACTGTGCAGGAAAAATATATGTGGGTCATAATCAATATATATATATACATACATATATATATACTATATATATATACATATGTATATACATATATATACATATGTATATACATATATACATATGTATACATATACATATATATACATATATGTATATGTATATACATATAGATATACATATGTATATGTATATATACATATACATATGTATGATATACATATGTATATCTATATGTATATACATATACATATATATATATGTATATATATATATATACATATGTATATATGTATATACATATGTATATATATGTATATACATGATATACATATGTATATATATATATACATATATATATATATATGTATATACATATATACATATGTATACATATACATATATATACATATATGTATATGTATATACATATACATATACATATATATGTATATGTATATATATATATGTGTGTGTGTGTGTGTGTGTCTGTGTGTGTGTGTACATATACATATACGATATATATATATATATATATGTATATGTATATATTGAATTATGATCCACATATGTATTTTCTTTTATACGGTGACTCTACAACAAAGCATAACGTGTGCCTATGGATACTTACCTTTGCATAATGCTCAATAGCTCATATTGCATTGCACTTGTCTTATTATCGAAAAGCACGTATTTATAAAGAAGGACAAGATTCTACAAACACGGAGATACTAACGATCAAAAGCGATATAAACGACAGGATGATATGATCCTAGATTTTTGTATACACATCGTGACCCACACTTCATCAAATAAATAACGCATATATATATATATATATATATATATATATATATATATATATATATATATATATATATATATATATATATATATATATATATATATATGCAAGTTATTGGTAATAGAAGTGAGCCACAGTACAAAGATGTGGACTTCACACGGAGCCACATAGAACCATATGCGATGCTACACAGATTTATTGTAGAGATAACAATGCCACACGAACCATATAGTGATGATATTAAAAGTGTAGTAATAATATCAAACCTCGGACCTAATTTCATAGTTGACTTATAAGAGACATAAAACACATATACACTAATCTGAGTTACCATACACGAACCATAGCAAGAGGAGTGAGCCATACAAATCTTATGAATACACAACAAGAAATCGTGTCATAGGACTAGCAAACTATAGATTAATGTGAGGGTATGTGATTCACCATAACTGCAAACCACAGATAACAATATAACGATAACAATGTGAGGCTGAAAGATATGCTATGTGATCTCTCCATACGAGTTACTAATGATGAGCCATTAAAAGTGAGAGCCAATAGATTAGATGTGAACCTCAAATGTGAGTGTGAGTCCTCAAGGTAAGATGTGCCATAAAGCACTTTGTCATTGTAAATAAACATATATTGTATGAAAGAGACTCGGATGTTTTAGTATCGTCGAAAAATATCATCAAGTTTGTTGGTTTTCCTGGTTTGAATCATAGTGTTTATCCTCAAAAGATTCGGATATCCATAAACTCTGCCTCCAGGATTAGTGAAAACTTCTTTTAGACTTTTATGAATCTCTTTATACAGTTTTGATCACAAGATCAGATTTCTTGACTAGGGTTAGCACAAAATTTTCTTATTACAATGCTCAAGCTATAGATCTTCGCACTTTATTCACATAGTGATAACGTCGCTTCCAACAACAAATTTTTGATCTCTGATATACACAAATGTCATCAATGAAGACTAATCATACCTTTTTTACTTGAATTAAAATAAAGATTATATTTTGATAAGTTTTGTACCTTCTTCAAATCTTTGATAATGTTCTCCGTCAAAAGGAAATCGAGAGTGTTCTTCGAACTGCCATTCTTCAACCTTAGCTTTGATACCATGTTGAGAAATCGGGTTGACTATACATTAGAGTATATTTATCTTCTTTGATTATTGCATGTGAACATTGTTGGCTTCTTATTAATGCTTATTATGTTTTCTTCATCAAACAATTACCAAATGTACAAAAAATTAAGATCACAAGAATACAAAGAACACAAGATATAGTCTCCAAGCCAGGGAAAAACCCTTGCAAGGGGAAAACCTAGAAAATTTATCTTCTTATAGAATCATATCAAAGTGAGATATCCAAGGATCATGACCATAGAAAGGCTTCAACCCTCAAGATTTCAAGTCAATCCATCCTTCTACATAGAAAATCCATCAACAATAAGACACTAGCAACATGTACAACATCAAAAATAGACCTTCAAGAAGAGATGTTTCAAGGCATAATTTCCAAAAATTCAAGGTCAAGAAGAAACCCTTCTTTCAAACTTCAACCCTCCCTTATTCGTTATCCTTCTCTACGATATTTCAGGACAAATCGTGTGAATTATGTCTGTCCAAATGATCTCAATTCATTCTCCATTTATACTATCTATAGGGGTTCAAATAGACATGTCTTCTAGGGTAGGGACGACTTGGCATCTATAGACAATTTTAACCCAAAATACATATTTGAAAAATAAAATCCAAACTATAAATAATCCTTTGACTTTGACCACTACAAATAATAATGAGCATGAAGAACATGCTTCAATAAAATAGTAATTTAACTTTAGCATGAAATCTGTTCTTTGGAAGTTTCAGATAATTCGA
Source organism: Pinus albicaulis (assembly GCA_034641835.2). Taxonomy (NCBI): domain Eukaryota; kingdom Viridiplantae; phylum Streptophyta; class Pinopsida; order Pinales; family Pinaceae; genus Pinus; species Pinus albicaulis. The sequence continues at coordinate 520,800,026 of CM076578.1, forward strand.
GGGGAGATTAAGGTTTTCGAAGGGCGAAACCCTGATCATGGCGGGAGGGTCTGTTTCTGGTGGCCCTGAGGCGGGTTTTAGGCCCCATCAGCGAGGCGACGTACAGGACGACAGAAGTCCCAGTTTCTCAGTGTCGTGTAGACACTAGGGCAATCGGCAGTCGGCCACACAGTAGACGGGTTTTTACGGTTTTTGTTTGCGTTAAGCCAAGTTAGGATGGTTGTTTCCGCATTCACTAACCCTAACCTCCTTAACTGTCATGGTGTGGGCACGAGAGGGTTGGTTTTCTAGGGTTTCTGTGGTGTCGAACAGGCGGTTTTAGCCCTAAAGCGCTGGGAAAATATGGGTTTTGAATGGGATTCTGTGGATATTGAACCGTCGCCGGAAGATCTACTCGTTGTCTAGGTTCAGGAGGTGTCGGCGAAGAATTTGGACCATTTTTTTTCCAACTTTGGGTGATTCATATAAGAAGAACAAGGCACCAGAAGGAGCCTGGGGTTTTTCGAACGACGCTGCATTGCTGGAGGAAAGTTTACAGAGCACGTTCAATTGTGCATGGAAGGAAGGGCCAAGCCGTGGTTTAACGCAGCTCTCGTCAAGCCCTGTGAAGATTGGTGGTGATCTGCACCATCTCCCTCAACAAAACGTGACTCTACCAGGGATTTCATCAATCCCCTTTCGCTCTGATGGTTTGGAAGATATAGTAGTGAGTTGTGGTTTCTTGGGCTCTGTGGGGCTCAAAGCTTTCTTGGGAGAAAGCCACAGAGAGGCAGATTGGGGTAGGGGGCCCCCTCGCGAAATTTCTACTGTGAAAAGACATCCCCCCCAATGGCAGGGCATTGCCTCCCTTGAGAAGTATCTTCTTTCGCAGGGTAGTGAAGCAGCAAGCTCGGGGCCAGAAGTAGCCAAGGGTTTGGCTAGAAACCCTAGAGGGCAGAGACAGTCGGGGCTGGGACAGACGGGAGTCGGTCACTCTGCTCAAAAAGAAGGGATTTAAGGGGGGTTTCCAAACTCTAAGGAAGGAGGAAGCCGCAAGGAGGCTCTTGGGTCTATCAGGCCTGAAGAAGGTCCTAAAAGAACTGGAGGATCTGATAGGGAGGGTCTGATTCATCTTGAGGAATGGCGACTTGGGTCACTGAATCTTGAAGATCCAGATGTGAGTGAAAGGTCGCTGGAAGGAGAGGAAGGTGGAAGAGGTAGGATTGCAGGAAAGAAAAGGAAAAAAACTAAGTTTATTAGGTGATTGGAGGAGTACCCATGTTGTGTTTTTTGTGTGGATATACATATTGACGAAGTCACGGAAGCGACGGAAATTATCCTTGTCGGCAGAGTAAGAGGCAGGATATACTCCACAAGCTACATTTCTGAGTGGACTTCCTCGAAATGGACCGATGCCCTTGGACATCCCACAGAGATCCAAACTCTTTCCAAGGGGTGGTTTATGATGAAATTCGAGAAGAAAGAACACCTAGAGTGGGTGCTAGAAAGGAATTGGAATTTTGGGAAGAGACATGTCTTACTCAAGAAATGGACTCCTCTCTTCGACGCGCAAAGGGAAAAATTTAAGATACCCCGGCTTGGGTAAAGCTACCAAGCCTTCCTATTCCTTTATGGATGGATTTTGCCTTTCGATCTATTGGTAACACCTTGGGCCACTATCTGGAAGCAGCCATGTCATTTCAGCAGACCAAGGATCTGAGCACAGTAAGAATCTTGGTCAATTGAAACCCTAAGGAAGGGTTAGCAGAGGAAATGTGCCTAAAGTATAAGGACTATGAATACTCTCAAGTTCTGGATTACGAACACATGTCGTTCAGGTGCCACCGATGCTGTAAGTATGGCCACCTAGCAAAGGACTGCCCGTTGGGGCACCGAAGAAGAAGAAAACAAAAAAGGATATCTCGCGGGTCAATGAAATCCATGGGGTTTGAAGAGACAAAGCATTCGGAAGGGAAAATGATGGATGGTGTTGAAGGTATTGATGCCTTTGAAAATGAAATCCCTGTTGAGAACCAACACGCAACTCAACCTCCTTCTAAAGAATTGGCTCATGTTTAGGACCTGCCTCACGCAGCAAAACCTCCACCTGATGTTGGAACTGCGGCAGCTTCTCTGGAGGGTATGCTTCTGGTCTCTGCTCCTTCCCTTTTCTCCTCTTTATGCACTTTTTTTTTTCTTATACAAAGCCTGGTCCCTACAGGCCTCCTCAAATGGAATATTTGCAAATGCACGATGTCATAGAGTCCCTTGATAGCATCATAACATCTGTCCCTCCCCCTCTTGTTGACCCCCTCTCTGAGGTTGTTATTGGTTCGCCCTCTTCTTTGCCTTCTATCCCTGAGAAACCTCCCTATAACCTTCGATTCTTGATGAAAAAACCTTGGAAGGGGGAGACCATTGGTGGTATGGAGTCTAACCCTGTCTCGGTTGGCCCTAGGAAGATGAGAGGTAGGGAATATAACCTTTCTAAGGCTCAAGTCAAGGCCAAACTAGATATTTCTGATGGGAAGCAGCTTTCCCTCTCCAGGGTGCTTAGAGCAGTGCATATTCCTTCCCTGGGTTCTTAATTATCATTCTCTCCTACAACTGTAGGGTTTTTGCTAGTCAACCCAAAAAACTAGCTTTGTGGGAGCTGATGAACTTCTATGCTCCTGATGTCCTTATGCTGCAAGAAACGATGGGGCCAGGGCCTGAAGTGGTAGGATCTCTTTCAATGATGTTCCCAGGTTGGGGTTTTCAGGCTATGGATTCCCATGGAATATCTGGGGGATTGGCGTTGGGCATCAAGTCGGGGCGGTTGCAGGAAATCTCTTCATGGGGCTTTGAAAATGCTCTAGCAATGGAAGTCTACTCAAACAAGCTTTGTCATTCTATCCTCCTTCTTAATGTTTATGGGTCGTGCCATGAGAGGATGCAGTACTGGAATAATCTATTTTCAAAGTCTTGCATCTGGAACCCCAACCTCATTCTCGGGCGAGACCTAAATTTCTCCCTAGGTTTGTCGGAATCTTGGGGCCCTTCTGCTCGTGCTGATCCGCTTACAGAATAATTCACTAACCAGTTGTTCTCCACACACCCAGTGGATGCAACCTTGATCAAGCCTCTACCCACGTGGCGAAACAGACAAGCTGGGGAGGACAGGGTGGCCAGGAAGCTAGACCGCTTTCTCCTTTTTAGGCACTAAGTAGGGGAGGGTGGACTTTCTGATCACTTGCCTATCCTGCTCAAAATTAAAGGTCCTCATAAGAAGCGTGGGGCTCCCTTAAAGTTTAATTCTACATGGCTTAAAGATGAATCTTATACCTCCCTGTTCCATTCCACATGGAGAAGGGACAAGCCAAGGGAACCCGAAAATTCGAGTAGGAATTTTATGGAAAATCTCAAGGATATGAAAAAAGATACTCTAGAATGGGTAAAGGCCAAGAAACTTAAGGAGGAGGAAGACCTCTGGAAAATAAATGCAGAACTAGACTTTCTTGAAAGTTCGAAAGGGACTGGATATGTCTCTACAAAAACAAGAGATCACATAAAGAGTATTGAATAAACAAGGAAGAAAATTATTTTGGTTAGAGAGGAGAGTTGGCGCCTTAAGAGTAGGGCTATTTGGCTGCAAGCCGGCGAGGAAAACACAAATTTTTTTCAGAACTATGCAAAAGGACGAAAAAATATCAATACAATCTGGGGTATGCAGACGAAAGAAGGAGAGATGGCTGGCTCTTTTGAGGCAATCTCAGGCCTTGGAGTGAAACACTTCAAGTCATTGTTCATAGCCCCTTCGGAGGCTTCCATTTATGAAGTTATCAAGGTGGCCCAATTTTTCCCGAGGTACATAGATGCTGAAGGAAACGACAGTATCATGGAACCTGTTTCTAAGGAAGAAGTGGAGGACATCCTCAAGGCAATGCAGAAGAACAAGAGCCCTAGTCCGAATGGTTGGACGGTGGAATTCTTCCAACACTTTTTTGAGTTTTTGGGGGATGACTTACTAGAGGTGGTCGAAGAATCGAGAAGATTAGGATCTATTTATCCACCCTTCAACTCTACTTTCCTGGCTCTCATTCCCAAAAAGGAACATCTGGCATCTTTTGATGATTTCAGGCCTATATCACTCTATACCTGCATCTATAAAATCATTGCCAAAGTGACAACGAATCGTCTTAAGCCTTTCCTTTCCCGAAATATTTATTTGGATCAGTTCAGCTTTCTGGATGGAAGAGAAATTCATGAGGCAGTGGGGGTGGCCCAAGAAACTCTCCATAGTTTAAAAAAGAGCAGAAAAAAAGGAGCTATAATCAAAATAGACCTCTCCAAGGCTTACGACAGAATCAGTTGGATGTATACATGGCTCCTCCTTACCCATATTGGATTCCGGAATGATTTTATCAATTGGGTAATGGGATGAATTTCCTCTACAAGCATAGTAGTCCTGATCAACGGGGCCACCTCGAATTTTTTCAATGTTCAAAGAGGACTTCGCCAGGGATGTCCCCTCTCTCCCCTCCTTTTCCTTCTGGCAGCGGAAGGACTCGGCTTGATGATACATGATGCAAAACGCAGGGGGATTCTAAAAGGAATTGAAGTAACTGTTAACCTTATTGTTACCCACTTACTCTTTGTTGATGACATCCTTATTTTCAGCAATGGTACTATGGAAGACAGTCGTCGTCTAAAGGAGGTCTTGGATATTTTTTTGAAGGCTACAGGTCTTTGCATTAACCGACATAAATCCACAATCACAACAGTGGGTTTGTCAATAACAGAAGTGGGAAGAATATATGAGGTCCTTCAGTTTGAAGCAAAGACTCTACAAGACCCCTTCAAATACCTGGGTTGCTTCCTAAAGATGGACTCTTATCGCATTCAGGATTGGCACTGGCTAGTTGCCAAGATTGAGATAAGGATGAAACACTGGAGCTTCAAATGGATCTCTAGAGCAAGGAGGCTGGTGTTGATTAAATTGGTAGCTCTGGCTATTCCTGTCTATTGGGCTACTCTTTCATGGGTTCTGAGAAGTACTCTCTCCACAATCAATAAAATCTGTAGTCGGTTCATATGGGCATGTTCAAAGGAAGATCATGTTATGCCATGGGTGGCTTGGGAAAAGATAGCGCACCCAAAATCTTGGGGAGGGTGGGGTATTAAGGAGCTGCCCTCATTCATGGCCTCTCTTGCTGCTAAATTGAGCTGATGCCTCATCACTCTGAACAATCTCTGGACGATTGTCGTTAAGAGGAAATATATTGATCCTATGCCAATTCTAGAATGGATGCGCATGCCGAACAAGAAAATAAAAAATGCTTCAATTGTCTGGAAAGCTACTGTAATGTCGTTTAAGATCATTGAATGGGGTCTAGCATGGCACGTTGGGGATGGTTCTCAGGTAATATTAGGTTGTGATCCTTGGGTGGGATGCTCGGGGATATTTGCCCTGTCTAGAGATCTCATTGACCATCTGGACCAAATGGGACTCAAAACTTTAAGTCAGATTGCTATCCAAGGTCAATCAATGATCTGGAGGCAAGCTTGGATGTCAGGGTAAGACCTTCAGCTCGAAGACAAGTGACTTGTAAAGTGGCAGGGGTTTACAATGATATACAAAACTCAAATATTCGGATTCAGGAGAGACGGGATGAACTCAGATGGGTCCATGCACCATCTGGTTGTTTTTCCCAAAAGTTTGGATACAAATGGTTAATGTCTCATAAAGGTTGGGGTGAGCCGGAGTGGTGGTACAAATCCCTGTGGGCACTAAAGGGTTTGGCCAAAAAAAAGTTATTTTTCTGGTGCATCCTCCAGAACAAAGTCCCATCATGGGATTTTCTCCAGCGCAGGGGAAAGATTGGCCCTGGATGGTGTTCTCTATGTAAGTCCAATTGGGAGTCTCCTCAACATCTCTTCCTTACATGCCCTTATAACATACAGCTTTGGAATGAAACCCTTAGGCTTCTCAATATTTCTCAAAATTGGGAAGGAGCTGAAGTGAGGGAGGCATGGTTGAGATGGTGGCAAGCCTCTCCTGATTATAGGGTCAGGAATCTTCCCTTGTTGGTTGCTTGGGGAACTTGGATAGCAAGAAATAGAATCATCTTCCATGATAAATATTTCCCTATGAATCTTCTTGCTGCAGAAGGCACTTCTATCTTTGAATTCATTCCTATCCTAGCCCAACCCCACCATCCTAGAGTCATTCTTCAGGAAAATATCAGGGGCGATATTCCTTGGGTCTACTTCGGTGGGGCATCTGAACCACAAAGTAGATGTGGGGCAGGCCTATCCATCCATGAACCTTCCGGAAAATTCTTAAAGCATCAGTCAGACTCAGTCAAGGGACAAATAATTTTACATAATTAAAAGCTCTTCACCTTTTTCTTTGCTAGCTATCGTTTCTTGAGATGAAAGATGTTCAAATATTTGGGGACTCTATGAATATCATAAAATGGTTTAATGGAACTCAGAGATGCCAAAATTTCATTCTATTTACTTTGCTAGATGAAGTGAATCATGTAAAAGTCTATTTTAACCAGATATTTACTTGTCACATTTACAGGGAACGAAATATTGAAGTAGACCTCCTATCTAAGGAGGGTGTTCGTCAAGATATGGGGCAGTGGGTAGCTGTAGCGGTTGAAGGAGGTCATATCCGTGTGATCGAACAACCTCCTTTTGCCCACTAAGGTCCAGCAGATCTCTCTTATTGCACATGATGTTTATGTTTATATTTTATTTTCAGTATGTAATTTTGCTTAAAACAATTGAACAGTTCTATACTTTTTGTCTCTGTTTCGGGTTGTTTTCCTCACTGAGGAGATCCGGGAGACTAGTTATTTCTCTGAACAAACTTATGTCACTTAAACAAAGAAAATTGGAATTGTGTCTACCACCCAATTCTCGATTTTTGATGATTTAAAACAGACACAATATGCTTTCATCCCTGCTTCGGTTTTTTCCTCTATAAAAGAGGAAGTCTGGGGGCTGAAAGAAGACGTCATTTTAAATGATTTTGGACAAAGTTGGGAGGATTGATTCACACATCTCCTCACCAATTGCAACTCCATTTCTCCTTTGCTAAAAAAAAGAAAGGAAAATGCAGTTCATTGAATGCTACATGCATATACTATGTACTCTTCTACTTACTTAATAGACGGTTCGATTTTTTCTTTGGAAAAAAATGAAACCCATTCTTTGAAAAATAAATTTTTGTTTTCTTCCTTTTGATTTTACATAATATATAGAATGACATAAATACAATAATAATTATGAATATCAAACGTAGTTACATTTTCCAACACATCTTACCATCCTCAATTTGATGGGTAAACCAAGATTATGAATAAATGTTTAGAAGGAAATCTATATTGCTTTACATATAATAAACAGACACAATGTGCCAAATGGTTGTCCTTGGTAGAATGGTGGTACAAAACATCCTACATACTTCATCAAAAATGTCACCATTTATGGCACTTTATGGATATCATCCTATGTCCATCACATCACCCCTAAAAAGGGCTATAAAGGCTCAAGCAATAGAGAACCACATACTACACCACCAAGTGGTTCTCATTGAAGGAAAATTTGGTTATGGCAAAAAATTGGATGAAACAATAATCATATCAACATCCTTGTGAAAGGGAATTTGAAGTGGCGGATTGGGTATTTGTGAGACTACAACCATATAAATAGATGTTTGTCAAGAAACAAAAGAAGGACAATAAATTAGTTGTCAGGTATTATGCCCCCTATAAGGTGTTGCAGAGGATTGGAATTATTGCTTACAAATTGGCATTGCCTCCTTCACGTGTACATCGAATATTCCATGTTTATTGCTTAAATAAGGTAGTCAATGATAAGAACCCACTCTAAACTATTCTACTAGAGATTGATGATGAAAGGAAAATAATACTAGAATTAGAAATAGCTTTGGAAATAAGGACTAAGCAGTTGATTAATCAATAAATTACCGAGTACATCATGAAATGTTAGAACTTACCAGTGGAAGAAACAACATTGGAAGATGAGTTGTTCATGCATAAACACCCACAAATAGTCGAATGTTGAGGACAACACTTCTTTGAAGGGGAGGGGCATGGTAAGCCCTATATAAGCCCCATGTTAACCCAAAACCCCTTTATTAAGCCTTAGATATTGAGTGATTTCATTTATATTATTATATTTTTAGTTAAGCTAGAACCCCTCATGGTCCCATTTTATTATAATTGTGTCATTTGTCTCCTATATATATACTAAAGAGGCTTAATCTTAGGATCACAGAATATTGTCATTTTCGTTGTATTTATTGTAAAAGGAGGTTTCCCCTTCGAAGAGGACTATCATTATTGATTTCTTTTCATTTTTAAGGCAAAAGGATTATATCAATTTCTTTTTAGCGAATTATAGCAAGTTAAATAGTAGCCTCGCATCAATGAGAATGGACATTTTTCCCCGAAATCACGGTTATGTGACTACTCAACAATTAGAAAGCTTGGCCAGATTCACGAGTTGTCCATTTATTTTAAGACTTGCACCTAATCCTAAATACAACCTGTTTGGAGTATGTCTAGCGAGATTGAGATCTGAACCTAGGTCATCATTATAGCAAGCCCTCCAATTTATTGCTAGACCACAACCTAGTGGATGCATTGATAGAGATAGTGATAATGTTTTAAGAATTTGGTAAGCTTGGCAAGACAAGGCGCTAAAAAGTTAGAACTCCAAATATTTTTTGGTAGGAGTTTGAAAATATGGAATTTTTTCCTTACAAAAAAAAACTCTAAATTGAGGCTCACAATTGATAACCACATTAGCAGTTGGTAATCTCCAGGAACTTTACTAAGTTTGAACCTTTATAATCTATGACCATTATGTAACAACATCCATTGGCAGGACGAATCCACTTATTGCTTTAATCCTTGGGACTTGGAAAATATGAAAAATTTAAAATTTTACTCCAAATTATACATATTATTCATAAATCCATATAATCGCATAAAAATATTTTGGTAATGTTGGAAGAAAAAGGTTTTAAAAGAATTTATTCCAAAAAAAAATTGCTAAGGTTGAGAAATATTGTACACATAAAATTATAATTCAATTTATTCATGTTAGTTCAAATTTCAAATAATCACAAGGAAATACATATACATAAAAACTAAAAAAAAATATGGTGTTGCGAGTTGCGGGGCTTTAAAGTTCCTTTTGTGTTTTTAAGACTAAAGCTTCAAAGGCTTGTTCTTGATTGGTTTGGCATGTTCGAAAGGCTTGGGAAATGGCCAAATTTCCAAATCTAGTAAATAATGTCCTCTCTTTCTGAGTTCTAAATAACGATTTTTGCAAGCTTTGCGTCTTTTATTGATTTTTGGTTTTTATGAAAACATTTTTTATGAATAGTATAGGCATGATCTAACCCATTATTTTAACATTATGGCTTTCTAAGTACATAGAAATTTTGGTTCACATGTTCATCTATCCCAAAGAGTAGCAAGGAACTATGGATGCCTAGATGAAATCATGTTTCACATTCAATAGTTACTATTTTTTAGTACTTGTTCACCTTTGTTCCTACTCTTTGTGTCGTGAGAGGGCCAACTCCCTCTGTTTGGAAGCATAGACAAGCCAAAATGGAAAAACCATACAAGCCAAATTATTTGAATCTTATTTGTGACTACGATATAAGTTCTATGCAAATTTGAAATGAATATTATGTGGTTATGGATGCATCGTATGTGGAGGGCAAAACCTAAGCATGATGTTTGTGTTTATAGATTCATATCATGACACCGAGAATCTCAACAAAAGGATAAACCCTTTGTAGCCTCCATATGGTATAAGCTTATGTTGAAAACCCTGTGAGTGACATTTAGATGAAAAGGTCATTAGAAACTTTGTAGGTATGGTTATTTATGTCCCTAATGACTTTGTAGATATGCTTATTTTGTTTCAATATTAATTCATTGTTTTGTCTAAATATTTTAAATCTATTTTCCCCATGTCTACATCAAATATGGTTTTGGAATGTAGGCTTGGATTTCAACATCTTTATGCTAGTGCTATACAGTTTTTGGGATAACAACTCCAACCTTCTATACATGAACTTTGCAACTAGTAGGACTAGTGCCATACATGGCCAAGATTATTAGTACAAATACCTAAATTGAGTATCTAAAAAGATCAATTAGTAATGGACTATACTTCATAAGAGATTTGTTGTCTTTTTTGGTTCTCCGTTGAGTTCAAGAAACAACTATTGTTTCCACATTTTGCAACAAAAGGAAGTCAAGTTACCCTTGTAATGGAAGATTGATTCTTTTTATAGTTTGAAATATAATGTTTGTATTCTTTGTTAACATTAGCAATTAGGCATTTTAGGGCTTTATTTTCTTGTAGGGTAGGTGATTAAGAAACATGTAATGAAAAATATAGGGTCTATAGGGTGCTTGATATCTCTTACAATAAAGAATACTTATTTAAGTCACAATTCCACATTAAATACATTAATTATGTATCATAATGAAGTCTTGTGAGAAATAAACATAACTATTGCATCAAATAGGTCACACACTTCTGGATTGAGTGATTTAAAACTAGAATAATTTAGGCTATGGTTTCTTGATTCCAAAAGCTTGTAATGGCATCTGCATGGGGGGCAAGACTCCCTCCTTTTATAATATAGTAGATGGAAATAGTTGCAACCCCAGTAAGCCACCTTAAAGCGACAACTACAATAACACTTTGGCAGCCTATTGTCGCAAAATCTAATAGGCCTTGGAGAGGGGTGCCCTACAATGCTAATACTAGACAAAGAGACAACATTGGGGTAGTGGACCATTGTCACCACAACCAAAACCCCCTGCTCTTTACATATTTTCACCGATGGAAGGAGTCTCGTTATATGGTCACCTATAATGGATATTCTAAGGTTGAGGTACAAGGTGACCGAATGAGGCCTTTTAAAATAAAGACACAATTTAGGCTTAGGACTCCAAGAGGAGGCAATTTACTTTCTTTATAGAGACTTAGGGTAGACCACACAATACCTATGGTATGTTTAATAGGTTGAGAGTTAGGGTGGCCAAAGGTCAATGTGAAGAGAAAGGATTTCAAAAATTGTATATCAGCAAGATCAAGGAACATGAAACCCTCGAACAAGGGCCCTAAATTGAATTTAAATCCAATCTAGTGTTCGCTTAGGGCTAGTAACTAGGGTGAATAAATTTATGGACAAAATTGAAGTGAATGTATGCCAAAAGAAGGGATTTTGTGACAACCACTCTCCTCTTGGCATTTAGACTCTTCCATCTTTGGAAATTCCTTTGAGAAAAATTTATGGATTAAATTCAAAGTGATCATAAACAAAGGAGGGTTAGTGCCTTATCCTTGGGTGGATGGAGTTTATGATTTGATTAAATAACCAAAAATTTGCTAAGGAGGAAGGATAAATTATTCCCTAGCATAAAAAAACCCTAGCAATTACCTATGCAATGGATCAAGAAGTTTCATGGGAGAGATAATTAAATTTCACCACTAGGATTAACATTCACATGTTATTTAATGAATAAAGCATGCAATAATGATATATATGGATGCCACCAAAAATGTTTTCAACAATTTAGGTCATAATAGAAAACCTTAGATTCAATATATTCCATGCATTGGACAAAAAAATATATATTCAACAATGAGTTCACTAACAAGATAACATGCATGAAATTCCATTCATTGACTAAAGACAATAGCTCCAAAGACAAATAATTCGCTCCAAATACCAAAGTACATTCATAGGTCACATCTCTACCACAAGAAAAGAGGGTTGAAATTCTCTAAAGAGAGGTTGAAATCTCTAAGTTGTGATGATGCTTTATAGCAAATTAACCTTCCTTTATTTATTTTAGGAATTCAACTTCCTATTTTATCCTAAAATCCCCTTAAATTTTCAATTATGTTACAACGGTGAAGTTAGGTCATAGGTGTCGACCCACTAGCCAAGAGAAAAACTCATAAGTCTGCCCACATGTGTGAGTCGCAGGGTTGATCTAGCTAATGTCATCCATGTGTAAGCTCTTTTAGGGCATGCATTAAGGGCTAAGGGTTCCAAGTGAAGTGTAGAAGCCCTATAAAATTAGGATGTGTAGCTTGGCCTTCACATTTTAATTAATATCTCTCTTTGGGCCCCTAAATTGCATCTTGGGGTCAAAAATGTGGTCTAATGGGGCTCTGAACGGACAAAATGTTTGTCTCTGCTCCAAAATTGGGGGATTTCAAGGTGGTGCTAGCCCTTCCATATCTCACAGTATGAGACCATCGTCCTTTGGTCCCTAGATCAATCCTTATCCCTCTAATAGTGATAAGTTGGTTGGAGTCACGTTGGGTCTAGGTGCATCATCCCATAAGTCATTAATGTAGGCCAAAGTGTTCGAACGTTGTGGGTGTCGGAGGTGCCCACAAGCATGTATGATTCTTTGTTGTTGCTTGGATTCCCATGGCTCTCAATGCCTCACTTGTGGGTGCCAATATACTCCTTTGGAAGACTTGGGGCCCTTGTTAAGTTTCCCAAGCCATAAACGTGAAACCACCTAACAATTACACACAATAATAAATGTTAACAACTACATCATTGGGTACAGTTAATCATTTTTGCATCTAAGTGGACCAAGATTTAAAGTAATGGGAAATTTGATATTTCAATTAAGGTTTCCCTTCCAAAATTAAGGCTTTGAACTCGCAATAACATTACCTCCCTATGTAGGAGTGGTTAATATACCACCCTATTAGGTGTTTCTAGTCCCCAAGGGGAAGTGACATGTCCTTGGCCCACTGTCATGTGAATAATGATGGAATGGAGGGGAGAAGACTTCGTGAACAAGTGCCATGGTCACAGGAACCAACAATGATGGTATCCTCATCTTGAGTGTACATATATGGGGAGGGAGCAATTGTAGATGCATGAGTTCCCAACTCAACCTTTGTTTTTCCACCAGCCTTGTGCGCTTTTTACTTTTTCTTGATTTTCTTTGTTTTACTGCTCATAGCTCAAAGGGTTATAACTTACTTTGCATGATGTATAGGGTTTGGGACGTGCAAGGGTTCCTTCTCATAAAATGAAGAGCAACATGTGTTCATGAACTAGGTGATGACCATAATAAGTGAGGTAGAGCTCATGTTAGGATTTTTCCCACGTGCTAATGCGTATGTATTGACCATCTTTTGTATTTTGATCTTATTTTGTTTTTTTTCTTATGGATATATTATGTTTTTTTCTTTTTATTTTAGTTGTATAAACCTCCAAAGACAATGTTCTAAGCCCTACCAAAGTATGAGGATATATGGTGCCAAATCCCAAAGAAGCAATGGTTAGTTGAACCTGAAGAAGAGAGGTGGAATATATGGTTTATAATGTAAGATGGAAAGTGTAAAGTATGGAAAAGGGAGAGATGGGATTGTGCTATTGTTATTTTTTGTAGCATTGGATGTGTTTTAGCTATGAAATTTGGTGGAGAGGCTAAATGCATGAGATCTCCAAAACCCATAAATCGTTTCTATAAGTTCCACCTAGATATGGCTTCATTAGATTATTAGTAATTTTTTAAATATTTTTTTAAGTCTAAACTTAGGGAAGATGGCTAATTAATAAGAATTAATTAATTCAAGGTGATAATTCTCTAGAAACTCACACAGATCGATCCAGAAATGATCCTAGCCATTGATTAAGTTTTAATCTTGGTCGTTGGTGCTCCAACGATGGATTATAAGAGGAGATCCATGTGGTGATGGAGATCACATCAAAGTCACTTGGAGAATTCAATTTTCTAGAGTCACAACAATCAGTTGTCAAAGAGTTTGAGCTTCAGTGAGGAAGCAAAGATAGTGAGGGGCATGGAAAGTGATCCAGAGGAATTTTTCTAGATCCGGAGAGACAACAACAAGAGGGCCGAGTTATCCCATTGAGGTACCGCAGAGCTTTGTGCAGTAGATTCAAAGAAGGAAGTTAAAATTGCTGGAGAGAAAGACATTCTCAGATCTAGAGGTCAAGCAGAGGCTCTGTAGGGTCAGAAAGACAGATTTAGCAACAACAGAAGGAATAACGACTTCATCAAAAACTAGTAAGGGGCTTGAAGTCATAGTGACTGCGTAGTCCAACGCAGAAGGTGACACAGAGGCTTCAGGAGGTTGAGTTTTTTGTAGGTAGGTTGTGTCATGATTGCCTGTGGAGGAAGGGAAATTCCCTTCAATAATTTTTCCCAGATTTTCTTGTTGTGGATTTCCAGTTTCAGGCATCTAGATTATACTCAGAATTTCATTGATGCATAATAATAAAAACCCTCACTGTTGCACCGATTTTCCCACATTGGGTTTTTCCGCGAACTTTTGTCCAAAAATAATCGTGTTATATTTTATGTGTGTGTGCTAGCATTCCTCAGCTTCCAAAATTTTATTTTTCTGCAGAATTTTATTTGTGAAGGTTGCAGTGTGTTTATTTTGATATTTGTTGTAACAGATAAATTGTTAAACTAATTATAAATTAGGAGAAATAATACCAGTTGCTACAATAGGATTCTAGATGAGGAATTTTCACATGGTATCAGAGCCAAGTTGATCATATAGGTAGCTCAGAAGCGAAAGAAGGAATTTTGTTGTTCAATAAGAGTATTAGGTTGAAATTCTTGAGGTAATGCAGTGCTCAGACGGGCATGCCAAATTTTCGGGGAAAAAGTTCGATTTTCAGTTGCAAAGGTGTAGAAAATTCTATTTTCCTAGGAGAGTGATTCCAGCAATCAGAGGGAGCAGTTGCAACTCATATTTTTGCTAAGCAGATTCCTTGGTCGGACGCAAATGGTTTTGTAGCAACAAAACCAACGCCGAGTGTAAGAGAAAAGCACACACAACAGAGTGAATTTTTTCCTCAGGGAACTTCAAGTCTCAAAAGTTCGAATTTCCAATTGCATATTGGCAGTAGCAAATAGCAGTCACGCATTCCAGAAGGGAATGCAAATAGCAAAGCAACAATCGAGCATAGGGAAAGAGGGATTTTTTTACTATTTCAGAGATGGCCACTACAGGGCTTAGATATCATGATACGTTGGATGGAGCTTCCAACTGTGTCATCTGGAAGGGTCCTTCCTTCTAGATGAATATGGCTTGAAAGCCTATATTGATAATGTAGTGGAAGTTCCCCAAGATGTAGATCAACTGAAGGAATATAGGAAGGAAATGGCATGGGCGAAGCGGTTGATCCTAGATGGATTCCGGGACCATATTGTCTCACATTTAATGGCCAAGGGAATGGGAAAATAGATATGGGATGCTCTCTCCATGTTATACCAGGGTACCTCCGAGCAGTGAAATATGTTCCTATAGGAGAAGCTCAGATGCATCAAGATGCAGAAGTGGGAAGGCATAGATCCGTTCCTTACCATGATTCATGAGGTATGAGACCAGCTATCAGTTGTTGGGGCAGTGCCTCAACCACCGGAGGTAGTGCGATTGGTACTCAAAATCGTCTCAGAGGATTGGTAGGATTTTGTCCAAAGAATATTTGGCAAAGATAAGCTACCATAGTGGGATAGGATGTGGGCTGATTTGTAGTAGGAGGAGTTGAGATGAGCTATGTTAAAGAGCTCCATCAGTGGAAAAAGTACCAGCGGATAGACGTTGGTAAAGGAGGAGTAGGATGTGTCCCTTGCATCAAAGGGTCCCAGTCAGGGGCAAGCAAAGTAGAGAAATAAGAAGAAGGAATTATCCAAGGTCGAGTGCTTCAAGTGTGGCGAGGTTGGCCACTAAAGTACCAAGTGTTCTCTCAGAAATAAGGACAAAGAGGAGAAGCAGGACCAGGCGGCATCTCATTTCAAGATAGATAGGTTTTCCTCCATGTTGGAGGAATAATTCACTGTGATTGCCCATATAACTCTAGGAGTGAGATGGGGTGACTTGGATTTTTAGACCCGGAGAGCTACAGATTGGGCAAGGACCTTGAGGAATCCACCTCTTGAATCATTACCTGGCTACAGGGGGCCCACAATATTCAGTAGCAGGATGTATTAGTGGCAGTTTCTGCGATTAGATTCCAGAGTGACAGTTGCATACTAGTAGCAATAAGAGCGCAGTGCAGGTGGCACAGTACAGAGGCATAGTAGTGCAGATTCTTCAGTGACAGTGCAGAAGTTAGTACAAGTCAGGACTCAAGAGATAGATGCATCATACTGAACATAGTGGATTCATTTTTTTTATTTTTATTTTAGTTGCATATGTTGCACTTTCAGCAACAATAGAGTTGCATTATAGTAGAGTCAGTAGCATCAAAGTTGCGCAGTGGTTGGTAGGAAGTTACGGGAAGTCACAATAACCAGACATTAACAACGTAACAAGAGATGATACAGAGACAAGGTGTTGTGGCAAGGTGTGCAACACTATAACACATTCCTCGCTAAGAGGGAGTGTTATTTTTTGTTCCATCAGATGTGTTATAGCCATGAAATTTGGTGGAGAGGCTAGAATACATGAGATATCCCATTATGTATTAAAAAATTGCTTGAGGTTTGTGAAATTCTGTAAGTGAGTCAATTAGGTTTTAAGCCTCTTTTGTGAAATTATTAAACACATAAACATGAAATTTAAACTGGGTTTTTGCAGAAAAAACAAGACACTATCACCATAACAATAAACACACAACAACAATTGATGAAGGAGTTCACCCCTCATGGGATACGTCTCCTAGTCTAGCTTCCAATGGTTGGGCCTCTTTCATTATGCTCTAAAAATGGTGTTTACATACATTTACAGTGTTTAAATTGTTGTACTGATAGCTCCAATCGCTTCAGAACTTTCAAAAACCCCTGTCTAACCTCTTTATGCTCCCAAAAAGGCCAAAAGTTGATGAAGTTATGGTCCCTCCAATTTTTCTAGCAATTCATCCCACATGTTCGACCTCCCCCAAACTGTCCTACATTTTTGCCCCAAAAAACGCTAATAGGGAAACTTTTCTGCCAACATCCGGCGCAATTTGTGGGATCATTTAAATGCCCAATGAGGCCTTAAAAATGAATATCTAATTCATAAAACATGGCCGAATTTTTTACTTTAATACGGGCGAGGTCAGGCTAAGCCCTGGCCCCTGGTCCCACCCCTTGTTTCCGTGGGCGCGGTGACCAGGGCTGGGGCTAGCCCCGACCAACCCCCAAAAGTTCCTTCATATGCTTTCAAATATAATTTCAAAACGTATATAGTTAAGAAATGAGTAGTGGCATAGTGGTAAGTCCAGTGGTTTGCTGGTGGGAGGTTGTGGGTTCGACCCCTGCCAACTGCACCTTGCCCCTTACAAAACTTTTAGCCAACTGGGAGGCACCACGTGGTGGCCTCCAGTTGGACCACATGGCGGCCTCTCATTGGCCTATCAAACAACCAATAACATTGCCCCAATTCCAACCAGTCAACAAATGACAAATGATGCGCCCTGATTAGCTCAACAAAATACAGTCAACAGTCCAGTCAGCATTACGGACTGTTGACTGGGCAACCTTGTCATCCAAAAACCATTTTTTTTAGTTGTTTCCAAAAGTGGACAAAACGCGATTGTAGGAGCATATGGAGTTGGTTTTTCGCGAAATGTGTTGCGCCGGATTCAGAACAACGAGATCTACTCAAGCGCACAGGTTTCATTCCATTCTCATAACTTTCAATTTTGAGCATAAAATTGGTCCACTAGATCATTCCTCCCCACTGGAAGCTTTTGGACCCCAAAATATCACTTTCAATTGAAAAATAGGTGAGGGTACATTTCCCTCACCCTTCCAATCTCAATCCATTTGGCTTTGCTTGGATTTGTACCATTGAGCCCCACATGAAGATATTCCATGTTTCTTCGTTTTCAAGTCCTTTTTTTCTGTCAAGGATAGTGTCTTGCTACAATTCTTCAATATATTCAAGAGAGAAATATTCAATTGAGGGAATTTGTACATTCTCCCCTTGATATTCAATCAAAGGAGGCTCATACAATCTTAGATTCTCAACATTAACAATTGCATAACTTTTCATTTATGAAGGCAAATCCAACCTAAAGCCATTATTACCAATCTTTTCAAGAATTTGGAATGGACCATATTGAACTGGTTTCAACTTTTCGCCTTCTCCTTGAAGCCTTTCTTTGCTAATGTGAAGCCAAACTTCATCACCGACTTGGAAATTGTGATCTACACTTATGTCTGTCGCGTCTTGTCTTGTACTTGACTTGACTCTTCTCCAATTGTTCTTGAATTATTTGATGTACCAATTGAACTCGTTCAATGAATATTTTAGATTTGTCTATGCCATTATGACCTTCAATAGCAACATCTTTCCCAAAGATAAAATCTAGGGGAGATTTAGACAAGTATCCCAAACATGCCTCAAATGGCGAGGTTTGAGTCAAAGAGTGCTTGGGCCGGTTGTAAGCATGTTGAATATAGTGCAAATGTTCATCCCACAACTTAGGATACTTGCTGCAATAACCACAAAGAAGATGTATCACTGTCATGTTCACCACCTCTATTTGGACATCTATTTGTGGATGAAATTTTGTACTCTTTTTCAATTTGGTGTCCATGAGTCCCCACAAGCTTGACCAAAAGTTCCCGACAAATCAAGAATCTCGATCACTAACTATGGATGTGGGCAACCCAAAATGCACCCATACATTCCGAAATAATAACTGAGCGGTTTGTTCAGCTGTAACCTACTTTTTACAAGGCATCAAAATACACATTTTTTTTAACATATCCATAACTACATAAAGATAATCATGACCTCTCCTAGACATAGGTAGACCTCCTACAAATTCCATAGAAACATTATCCCATGGATGAGAAGGTACAGGAAGTGGTGTATACAATCCCAGCTTTCTATTGCTAGGCTTACTACAACACATAATGAACATCCTCTTACAAATCGTGACACACTTTCAAGCATACAAGGCCAATAGCAATACCTTTGTAATTGTGCCACCGTCTTACCTACACCAAATGACCAGCAATAAGAGAAGTATGTGCTTCCCTTATGATGTTGACGCTCTCCTCCTATGGAATAAAAATCTTTCCAAGATGGTACAACAAGTTATCATGCACATGATAATCCAATTCCTCTACTTGGTTACCTTGAAACAAAGTCACATATACATCTTTGAAATCACTATCTAAAGCATATTTTTCAACTTAGCTCTCATGCATGACATAATTATGCTTAAGAATAATGGATGCACCAACAATTGGCCTAGAAAGAATATCAGAAAACTTGTTATAGATACATGTATTATACCTTATCACCAAGTGGAATTGTTGAAGAAAACCCATCCATCGAAAGTGCCTTGCTTGCTGCAATTTTGTTTGTGATTGCAAGTATTGCAATGGATGGTGATCCATGTGAATGATTATTTATTTACCCATCAAATCGTATTTCCACTTTTTCACACTTTACACCAATGCATACAATTCCTTGTCATATGTAGGATAGTTAATCATTGAACCATTAAAAGTTTATGAATGAAAATAGATGGGCTTACCATGTTGCATTAGGACTGCGTCCATGACATAGTCGCTTGCATCAGTCTGTATCTCAAATGATTGTCTCAAATCTGGAATTGAAAGTATAGGAGTTGAATTGATCTTTTCCTTCAATGCATCAAATGCCTTTTGCTGCTTACCTCCCCACTAGAAAACCTACTTCACACTTATCAATGCAAACAATGGAGCTGCAGAAGAGAAGTTAGCAATAAACTTCCTCCAATATTGGGTTTCTCCCAAACAATTTCTAACCTATGTCACTATTTTGGGCCTTGTCTAATTCAAAATGACATCAACTTTGGTGGGATCTATTTTCAACTCTTCTCCTCCAACAATATGACCCAAATAGACTAAGGAATTTTTCCCAAATTGACATTTTGACATATTTAAAAACCATTGTTCTTTCTTCAAGACATCTAATACTATTTTGACATGCATGACATGTTCTTCAAGAACTTTACTTAAAATTAAGATGTCGTCTAAGTAGACTATCACAAAATAATCTAGAAATGGCCTCAATACATCATTCATCACACACATGAAGGTAGCAGGAGCATTACAAAGACCAAAAGGCACAAATGGCCATTCAAACAAACATTGCTTTGTTTTGAAGGTTGTCTTCCATATGTCTCTCTTCAGTAATTATAATTTGATGATAGCTACTCCTTAAGTCCAACTTAGTAAAGTATTTAGCATCTTTCAATTGATCAAGTAAATCATCAATTCTAGGAAGTGGATAATGGTTCTTTACAATAATCTCGTTTAATGCACGAAAGTCCACACACATGCGCCATGTTCCATCCTTTTTTGGCACCAAAACAATAGGTGAACCACATGGTGAATTATTTGGTCGGATGATCCCCTTGTCAAGCAACTCTTGGATTTGTTTTTTAATTTCTGCATTTTCTATCGTTGAAATATTGTACATGCCAGTGTTAGGAAGAGGACAATCTTGCTGCAGTTGGATTTCATGTTGGATTACTCTTTTGGGAGGCAATCCCTTAGGCTCCTCAAACATATTATTATATTGATAAAAAACCTCAACGAAATGAGATTTAAACTTTGGATCACAACCGTGAAAGGCTTCATTATCAACATCATTCTTTTGTTTGACCATTAAAAGCACAAAATTCTTTATAGAGTTAATAAGTCTCTTCATTTGTCTGGCATTCACATGTGAAAGATTTAGTTTCAGTCGTTGTGCTCTAACAATGTAATCAATACCATCTTTTAACAAGTGATACTTGTTTTCATGGCAATGAAAAATAACTTTCCTCTCATAAAGATATGGGATTCCCAAAACAATACTGAAAATATCAAGTGGAACTACATCAAGTTAAACTTCATCAAGAAAGTTTGTTGTAATTGGAAATCTAAATATGCATTTCCTTGTCACTTGAAAATTTTCATTCTTGCATATCCAACCTAAAGGACAAGGTCTTGGATGAGGAATGGTCTCTAAATTTAACTTATTGACTGAGTCTTCTGTAATATTCCTTTTTTGGTGTCACCTATGACAGGGCTAGGAGGGACTTCCAGAGTTAGGAGTAGACCGGTCACAGGTACAGGTTGGTGTCATCAGCGGGCCCAGGGGATTTTTGGAGGAATTTTGAGGAGGTTCTATGTGGTTAGGTGGCATTCGCTTGATATATTCCATCATCCGAGCAGTTTGGATTTCGTTCCGGTGCATTCCGACAATTTTCGAAAATTTGAGTTATTTATGGGCTTAACTCAGCTCATTACGCTCACGGTGGCATTCCGGGAGGAATACATGACATGACACCTTAGTGTAATAGCTCATTGGAACTGGGACGAGGATAAATCCATGATGGGACAGTTGGACATGAGTTTCAGTGACCAGAGGAGACGTGGTAGCCGATTTACTCTTTTCCAGCATTAAAAAGGAATATTTTAATAAGAGGGAAAAGTGCTCCATGAATAAAATAACAATAAAATAATGCTCTAGAAGGCTCCAAGAGATCTATAAAAGAAATGGAGGAGGCCATTGAGGAATATCTTTGGATCATATCATTTTATTGTGTGAGAGGTGTGAGACGTGGTTCTCTACTTCAGCCGTAGCCCCAGGATGGAAACCCTCGGGTGATTTGTGAGTGTTGGACGAAAACCCAACTCTCTTGAGGAGACTTCCCTCAGAAATTTCGCAAAGCTTTAGGGATTGGTGTGAGGATAATTCAGGTCTTCAACTCGTGCTTCATTATCTTCAGTGGGTTCAGTGACAGCTGTTGCCGGAAGGAGAGTGCAGCAGTTTAGTTTTGAGGCCAGCGCAATGTAACAACTCATCTTGGTGGCCAGTTTTCCATCTCATCTCTCATCTCTTCCTTTGGGTTAGATGTATTTGTAACCCCAGTATTATCTGTAATAAAAAAATGTTGAGATTCTTCCTACTTGATGTGTTGATAGATTGCAGTGCTTATGTGTTCTAGTTTACATGGCATCTTATGTTTATTAATTCAGAAATTTTATGGTAATATGTTGGGTTAGTGTGATTTATGCAAACTTAGTTAAATATCTCATTTGGGAATATTACAGTGGTAAAGAGAGCTTCAATCTTGGATCAGCCTGCAGGTTTCCAGTTTTCAGTTGCAACTATTTTGGTTAGAAGGGCCTACGCATCCATAGGAGGAAGCTCATTTGTGGGAGCTGCATTGGTGGGATTTTAGAGCTGGGGTGTTGGGAGATTTATAGGAGAGTCATTTGAGGAGGTTGGAAGGAATTTTGGAGAGCAGTGATTGATAGTAGTAGCTGCACTGCCAGAAAACGAAATTGGAAGAGGGCCAAACTACAAAGGGTCATATTTTGAAGGTTGGAATTAGAGGAAATCCTTTCTGGGTTTTTCTAGGTTTTGGGCAAGGATCACCTTCCCAAATTCCTAGAATTTTCTGAGCAGTTTTCAGTGGGTAAATCAAAGGC
This sequence comes from Pinus albicaulis, assembly GCA_034641835.2. Taxonomy (NCBI): domain Eukaryota; kingdom Viridiplantae; phylum Streptophyta; class Pinopsida; order Pinales; family Pinaceae; genus Pinus; species Pinus albicaulis. The sequence continues at coordinate 520,822,480 of CM076578.1, forward strand.
CATAGTCAAGCAACAGTGTAGTCTTGGAGCAGCAGTTGCAGAATTTCCAGAGTCGGCGCAGAGCTTGAGGAGAGATCATTTCCTTACATCTAGGGTAACATTTTTCTCACCTAAAATTTTTTAGATTGCTTTGCTAGGATGAATTCATATTGTTGTGAAAAATTGATTTTTCCAAAGCCCAATTTGTGCAAAAATATTAGAAAAATCTTTAATGACTTGGAAAGAATTCAGTACCAGCTACAATTTTAAAAATCACTTGCACAAGGTGCTTAGAGCTGCAATGCTTCCTTGGATCAAAGAGAAAAACCAAACAACAAACCCTTTTCAAAGGGGATACATGCCATCCTACAACTAGAGCAGATAAGGGATTTGCAAAAAGAGTTTGAGGTAGGGAATTGGCTCTTTGCACTTGGATCTGATTTGAAGGACCTGTTAGAATCGGTCTTTACATCCCTCCGTCAGAGATCATTTCTCTTATTGCATTTCATTTTTAGGTGTCTCATCCCGCTCATTCATCTGCATTCCATTAGGGGCATGCCATCATCTGACGGAAGGGTCTCTTCACTAGTTTCCCTCATGTTTGTACCTGCTGGGTTGGTCAAAATTTATCAAAATTCATTAAAATTGACTTCAGTCATTTACAGTCATAGATGGTCTTGTGGTCAAAAAAGAGTCTTTCAGTCACTAGGTCTAGGGTTTGGTCTGCAGAATGTCAAATAATGCCCGCAGGTCATGAGGACGTCTTCAATAAGTTTTCATTTCAAGATTTTCATCATCAACAATGCTCAAGGATGTTTCTTCTTCAAAACTCTATTTTGAAGAAGAAATCGTCAAATTAATTGTTGTAATAAATATGTATTTTTAAAGTTTTCCGCCATGAAGTATTTCAAATGCAGCCTCTGGTCATCCTTTGTCGAAGTCCAAATGCCACCATCCTTGCAAAAATCAACCAAGAAGCCATCATTTCAAGCCAAAAAATCAAAAAGGAAACAAGAAAATCAGAGTTTACATTAAGAATTGCAAAGTGCCAAAGTGTTCAAATATCACAAAATGACTTATTTGAAATTAAAAGTCAAGTCATTGGGCATATAAGATATCCGTGGTGTTTGAACGATCCATTGGTATGCCAAAAACATTAGTGAAAGCCAAGACAAGTTGTGGAAGAATGAAATAGTATGTGAGAAGCCGAATTGTGGTGAAGGCAGCCTGCGCGGCGCATTGGGAGAAGGCGCGGCGCACATGGCGTGCACGGCGCGTTGGGCTGGTGCGCGGCGCACAGAGCCTCCAAGCAAATTTTTTACCACTGCTTCATCAAAAGTTCAAATTAACTTGAATTCCTCCCTCCGAGTAAGTGTGGATGCCTTTGTCATTGCTATTAAACAATGTTTGGTGTAGTTTGAAATGAGATATAAGAATTTGTAATGTCAAATTGCAAACCCTATTACCTTACTTAAAAATCTCTTTTGGGTTTTGAGTTGGTGTTTTAAAATAGTTTGTGCCACATATCCCATTGTCTCATTATCCCATTATCTCCTCACTGTCCTGTTATATCCCAAGGTTATTCACTTCCAAGTCCATCTCCTATCCCTAAGCTACTTCATTTCCTATCATTTTTCCTATTCCCCCCATCTCATTTGTAAAATCCCTAAACTCCATTATTTCCTACCACTGTCGCTCCCTCATATCAGTTATAAAATTCCCAAAATCCCAAAAATTCAAGTAGTTGTCCCATTGTCTCTACCTTGTCAAATTAGAAGTTTTAAAAGGGCAAATTACCACTTGACAAAACCCCACTGTCCACACTGCCTTATCTCCACAGTCCCTTCCCTTTGGCACACATTTGGCAATCGGGGGCAAATACACCAAATTTTTGTTTTCCATCTCATACATGGTCAAACATTCACTTGGCATAGATTTTGAAACACCATGGAGACGGACACCGATACATCCAATGAACGAGACAGTGATTCCATTGCATGCACCAGGAGGACACTGAGACGTCAGAAAAGGCCTGATCCACTCTGAATCTTGGCCGAACCTTCCTTGGCTGAGCATGACACATGATTATGGACTTTCACTCCAAATTTCAGCAAATTTGGAGAAAATTTTGTCATTTTTGAAATTTTGGTTGCAAAAAAGGTTTTTCTGCCCGACGCGTTGCGCCACTCGACGCGCGCTTATGATTGGAACATCTTCTGGAGGAAAACTTGATATTTTTGAGTTTGTTATGATAAATTATGCATGCTTAGGAATGGCTGAGAGATTTCATCAAGTTCTGGGTGGTCTTAAGGGTCAAAAACACTCCAAAAATGGCCTTTCTGCCACTTTTTGCACCAACAGGAACCAGTCTTGGGAGATTGAAGTTTTGGAGGGGCAAATGAACTCCAAATTGAAAAATTCCACTTGGGTTGGATAGCAGACAGACAAGGTTTTCCAACGAGTTATCATGAGCTCGATTTTGACTTCAGGAAGTGCCTCAAAAATAGGCTCAAAGTGGCGCGATGCATTGAGTTTTGGGCACGGCGCATAGAGAAATTTGGCCCCATTTTCACTCTTCAGCTCAGAAATTCGCCCAGTTTTGACTAGTTTTACTTTTTGATGTAACTATTGATCTATATTGATGTAATTTGATGACTATGATGTACTTTTGGCACATATTTACTTGTTCTAGAGGATTCATTCACTAAAAAGTGAAAAGTAAGTGAATGGATCAGTTTCCTTCCTTATAGAGGCAAGTTGTTTGGCTGCCTAGATTTCAGTTCCATGTTTAGAATTGGTTGAAACAACTCCTAAAAGGATGAGCTCGACCCCTAGAGGCATGGGAAGGGGTTAGGATGGTCTATATATTGTATTTTCTGAGACATTTTCAGGTTTGGACTCTTGGGAAAAGTTTGGCACCTCATTGTATATTCATTTCAGATTTTTGGCAAAGGAAAGCCCAGAGTTTTGCAGCACTTGTTGGGATCCTTGTGGCTCTGAGTTTTGATGATGTTTTTCTCCATGTGTTTGTAAGTTTCATTAATGTTATATGTATGTCATTTCCCTTCTCTTTGCTTCTGGAATTAAACAAATGAGTAACTAAGGTAGAATTCATTAGTTTGTTGGTGCTCTGCCTTAAACTTTTGTTTAGTTTTATATGTTTTCCTCCATTTGAAGAGGATCCTTGTACCTTCTTGCCCTCTTCAGCTCCTCAGCAGTCTTTTCTATCCATTCATTGAATCTAAGACATCAAAGCCATTGCTTTCTCTGCCCCAACTTGAACTCTGCAAGAATTTGGCCTCATCCCCAAGCCCAAAATTGCCTTTCCCTTTTTCCAACAAAAAACCCCTAAAAATCATTCCAAATCCTTGATTAATATACCTAGCCTAAAATTAGCACTCATTTCAGTCATCTCAAGGCATATTGATACATTTTTCCTGAGATTGACCCGGAGAGAGCCCTCTCCTGTTCTGGTAGGGCTAGCTACCAGACTGAGCGTTGGTTGGTGTTACCCTGAATCTCGCCTTCCTTCAGCCTAAGGTGGATTTGGGCAATAACATAGTGGCGACCATACTGCGGAAGAATATGGTTTGCTTGTTGGTGTTTCTTGTTTTATAAGCTACAACCGGAGCCTGAAGTTATGCCAGGTAGCCTTCGAAATGCTTTTGCTTTTCATTAGCGGAAGTAGATAAACGTTGCTTCAGTCAATCTCCGGTCTAGCTTGTGAACGTGACACTTGACTTGTAGATTGTCTTGCCCCAGTACATGTATCAAGTTCAGATCTGATGGTTGATGGTGGACAACGATCAGACATAAGAAGGCTGAAATCATTCACCTGGTGACTCCAACTCAATGTACAGACTCCACTGGAGGACTAACTCTTTCGCTGAGAAGATGGAAGGATCTTACACAACGTTCAGGTATCCAAAGTGGAATGGTATTCAGGATCTAGTCTGCTTTCTTGTCAATTACTTCTTTGTTGTTCTTGAAGCTATCAAGAAATTTTTTCAGAATGTGTTGTATGATAAAGGTGATCAAAATCTTCACTCGACCTATTCAAAGAGTGTAAATACTGAGTTTCCCTTTGATCCTGGCCTCCTTACTTTTCCCACATCTTATGATGACTCTCTTCAGAGTGATGAGCCTAAAGAAAACAAAATTGATCCCATATCTCTTGTATATACTCCTACACCTTATATAGTCCCAGATAGGTATAAACCTCTTGTTTTACCTTTTGTTCTTCATGCTTTCCCTAAAAACTATGACCTATATCTATCAAGATTTGACAGTGAATGTAATAATGTCAACGCTGAGCAACATGTGCAGAATATTGAGACTTTTCTTGACCTTTTTGAATTTGATGAAGAAGATGTTAGTATTAGGCTTTTTGCTCTTTCTTTGCAAGGCCAAGTGAAGAGTTGGTTCAAAGCCCTGCCTGATGCGAGCATCTCATATTTCCAGCAATTCATCGAAGTTTTCCTCGACAGGTGGGTGATCGGACAGAGCCTTTTCTTGATTATAGAAGAGTATAACCAGCTGAAAAGACAGCCAGGGGAGACAGTACAACAATTTTCTGCCAGATTTAACCAAGTATATTTTTCAATTCCAGCTAATATAAGACCTTCTCCTAGATCTGCTCTCTTGCACTACCCGGGTGCCTTTGATCCGGAAATGGAGTTTCAGTTGAGAGAAAGGAATATTGCAACACTTCAAGAAATGCAGAACAGTGCAGTAAATGTAGAGGCTCATTTGCTGATCCGAAGGGCAAGGATGAAGGAAGAAGAGATGAAAAACGTAGATCCGGAGAAATCGATATCTCTAGAGGTAAAGCTTGACATGTTGGTAAGTGCAGTAGAAGAGATGATGCAAAAGAACACCACAAGGAATGAGTATAATGTTCAAGCCCATGGCTTAGTGATTGAAGAAGAACAAGTGGCTGATCCAAAACATTTTGTTTCTTATCCCAGTTGTCATAGTGATTGCTTTATAAATCATCTTGAAGAAAAGAGAGTTGTTGATTTGACATGTATGCTTGATGATGTGTTTTATACCGATGATTTGCCTCAGTTTGATGAGTATGATGATGATTATGTTCTTCAAACAGAAGCTAATATTTTAGACAATTCAGCAGCTAGTTTGTGGAAAGAGGAAGTTCACTTTCAGCAGCTTGAGTACAGTGATCAACCGATGCATATCAGTTATGACAATGATGAGGAAAGTGCAGCAAATTTTGAAGTTTTTGAAGGATCTTTGCCTTTTTGTTTTGATTCGTTTCAGTTCATCAAAGACAATATTCATGCAATCAGAAATCAACTGTCAACAAGCCTTGATTTGGACCATTTTGAGGGCAATGAAAACTTTTTTCAAGACTTCTCATATTCAGATTTTCAGCCCCCGAAAGCCATTGATTGTCAAGTTGCAGAGGAAGACATGGAAACTGGCACACATGATCAAATGCTACAAGATGACTCCGTACCATTCTGTTTTGAATCATTTCAATTTTTGAAGGGTAAATTGCATAGTAAATCTTCAAATGAGCAGCCTGTAAGAAATCAACAATCTCTCAGTTTTAATGTTGAGGATGAGATAGATAGCGAGATTCTTGAGCAAGTTGTTAATGTGAAATCTTCCTCGGAAATGATTGATGAAATCATTTTGGATACAAAACTCTCCCTAGCTCCAGATTTGCAACCACCAAACGAAATTGAAGGTCAGATTGTGGATGAAGGCTTGGAAGCCGAAATACATGATTTAATGATGCAAGAGGATTCTATACCCTTTTGTTTCGAATCATTTCAGTTTATAAAGCAGAATCTTCGTAATATCTCTAAAGGAAAATATGAACAGCTAGTAGGATGTCATACAGTTTCAATGGATACATCGTAGAAGTATTCTCAAGTTTTTGATGATCCTATTGCTCGTGTGTTGGATGATGTTTGCTGTAAAAGTTCTTCTCCATTAGCTAACCATGTGCCGGAAAAGAATGTTGATAATAATCTTATTCAAAAGTCGCCTTCATTGTCTTGTCTAACAGATTTTTCATTACAAAGCTCATTTCAAGGTTTGCAGTCATATGAGGAGGTTGATAAAGGAGACTTTTGTTCTATTTGGAATCAGCGACAGAGTTTGGTTATTCATGAAATTCAGGATCCTTTTGACAGCCTGCTACTATCACCAAAGAAAGACAACACAGATGTGAGGAAAATCTTAATATTCAGCTATGAAGATCACTTGGACCAGAGCAGTAATGTATTGATGGAAATCAATGGCTATGTTTATGAAGATCCTTTCGCAGTATTCTTGAAGTCATCCAGTCATTTCATGCTTTGCAAGTTTACCAGCAGTCAACTTGAGTCCAAGTTTCCATGGGAGTTTCCTTTCGATTCTTCCCTTTTCCTGCGCGTCAGAAAGCATTTGGGAAGAAATCAAATAGCAGCCAGGATGCTTACATGGTTGCATTGGCTGTTCCATTTCACTTGATCGGGTGGTGAAAAGAACAATTAGAGTAGGTTTGATGAATAAGCTCAATTATGAGCATCTTTCCAGTTTGTTAGTTATGTTTAGTCATGTTTGGTTTTATTATGGTTTTCAGTTTTAGCCTTGAGTCAGAGTCAGTCTGCATAATGTCAGTTTTCGTGTTTTGACTCCATTGCCCAATGGATGAAGGCGTTGGTCTACTCTCCCAAAGATCTGCAGTTCTTGGCACCTCCAAGGAGCTACCATCCCCATTGGAGCCAATGTTAGAGTTGGTCTTTACATCCCTCCGTCAGAGATCATTTCTCTTATTTCATTTCATTTTTAGGTGTCTCATCCCGCTCATTCATCTGCATTCCGTTAGGGGCATGCCATCATCTGACGGAAGGGTCTCTTCACTAGTTTCCCTCATGTTTGTACCTGCTGGGTTGGTCAAAATTTATCAAAATTCACTAAAGTTGACTTCAGTCATTTACAGTCATAGATGGTCTTGTGGTAAAAAAAGAGTCTTTCAGTCACTAGGTCTAGGGTTTGGTCTTCAGAATGTCAAATAATGCCCGCAGGCCATGAGGACATCTTCAATAAGTTTTCATTTCAAGATTTTCTTCATCAACAATGCTCAAGGATGTTTCTTCTTCAAAACTCTGTATTGAAGAAGAAATCGTCAAATTAATTGTTGTAATAAATATGTATTTTTAAATTTTTCCGTCATGAAGTATTTCAAATGCAGCCTCTGGTCATCCTTTGTCGAAGTCCAAATGCCACCATCCCTGCAAAAATCAACCAAGAAGCCATCATTTCAAGCCAAAAAATCAAAAAGGAAACAAGAAAATTAGAGTTTACATTAAGAATTGCAAAGTGCCAAAGTGTTCAAATATCACAAAATGAGTTATTTGAAATTAAAAGTCAAGCCATTGGGCATATAAGATATCTGTGGTGTTTGAACGATCCATTGGTATGCCAAAAACATTAGTGAAAGCCAAGACAAGTTGTGGAAAAATGAAATAGTATGTGAGAAGCCGAATTGTGCTGAAGGCAGCCTGCGCGGCACATTGGGAGAAGGCGCGTCGCACATGGCGTGTGCGGCGCATAGAACCATTTTCTGCAGTGTAAAAATGCACTGGCGTGGCGCACATGGCGTGTGCGGCGCGTTGGGCTGGTGCGCGGCGCACAGAGCCTCCAAGCAAATTTTTTACCACTGCGTCATCAAAAGTTCAAATTAACTCGAATTCCTCCCTCCGAGTAAGTGTGGATGCCTTTATCATTGCTATTAAACAATGTTTGGTGTAGTTTGAAATGAGATATAAGAATTTGTAATGTCAAATTGCAAACCCTATTACCTTGCTTAAAACTACTCTTTTGGGTTTTGAGTTGGTGTTTTAAAATAGTTTGTGCCACATATCCCATTGTCTCATTATCCCATTATCTCCTCACCATCCTGTTATATCCCAAGGTGATTCACTTCCAAGTCCATCTCCTATCCCTAAGCTACTTCACTTCCTATCATTTTTCCTATTCCCCCCATCTCATTTGTAAAATCCCTAAACTCTATTATTTCCTACCACTGTCCCTCCCTCATATCAGTTATAAAATTCCCAAAATCCCAAAAATTCAAGTAGCTATCCCATTGTCTCTACCTTGTCAAATCAGAAGTTTTAAAAGGGCAAATTACCACATGACAAAACCCCACTGTCCACACTGCCTTATCTCCACAGTCCCTTCCCTTTGGCACACATTTGGCAATCGGAGGCAAATACACCAAATTTTTGTTTTCCATCTCATACATGGTCAAACATTCACTTGGCATAGATTTTGAAACACCATGGAGACGGACACTGACACATCCAATGAACGAGACAGTGATTCCATTGCATGCACCAGGAGGACACTGAGACATCGGAAAAGGCCTGATCCACTCTGAATCTTGGCCGAAGCTTCCTTGGCTGAGCATGACACATGATGATGGACCTTCACTCCAAATTTCAGCAAATTTGGAGAAAATTTTGTCATTTTTGAAATTTTGGTGGAAAAACAGGTTTTTCTGCCCGACACGTCGCGCCACTCGACGCGCACTTATTATTGGAACATCTTCTGGAGGAAAACTTGATATTTTTGAGTTTTTTTATGATAAATTATGCATGCTCAGGAATGGCTGAGAGATTTCATCAAGTTATGGGTGGTCTTAAGGGTCAAAAACACTCCAAAAATTGCCTTTCTACCACTTTTTGCACCAGCAGGAACCAGTCTTGGGAGATTGAAGTTTTGGAGGGGCAAATGAACTCCAAATTGAAAAATTCCACTTGGGTTGGATATCAGACAGACAGGGCTTTCCAACAAGCTATCATGAGCTCAATTTTGACTTCAATAAGTGCCTCAAAAACAGGCTCAAAGTGGCGCGACGCATTGAGTTTTGGGCGCGGCGCATAGAAAAATTTGGCCCCATTTTCACTCTTCAGCTCAGAAATTCGCCCAGTTTTGACTAGTTTTACTTTTTAATGTAACTATTGATCTATCTTGATGTAATTTGATGACTATGATGTAATTTTGGCACATATTTACTTGTTCTAGAGAATTCATTCACTAAAAAGTGAAAAGTAAGTGAATGGATCAGTTTCCTTCCTTATAGGGGCAAGTTGTTTGGCTGCCTAGATTTCAGTTCCATGTTTAGAATTGGTTGAAACAGCTCCTAAAAGGATGAGCTCGACCCCTAGAGGCATGGGAAGGGGTTAGGATGGTCTATATATTGTATTTTCTGAGACATTTTCAGGTTTGGACTCTTGGGAAAAGTTTGGCACCTCATTGTATATTCATTTCAGATTTTTGGCAAAGGAAAGACCAGAGTTTTGTAGCACTTGTTGGGATCCTTGTGGCTCTGAGTTTTGATGATGTTTTTCTCCATGTGTTTGTAAGTTTCATTAATTTTATTTGTATGCCATTTCCCTTCTCTTTGCTTCTGGAATTAAACAAATGAGTAACTAAGGTAGAATTCATTAGTTTGTTGGTGCTCTGCCTTAAACTTTTGTTTAGTTTTATATGTTTTCCTCCGTTTGAAGAGGATCCTTGTACCTTCTTGCCCTCTTCAACTCCTCAGCAGTCTTTTCTATCCATTCATTGAATCTAAGACATCAAAGCCATTGCTTTCTCTGCCCCAACTTGAACTCTGCAAGAATTTGGCCTCATCCCCAAGCCCAAAATTGCCTTTCCCTTTTTCCAACAAAAAACCCCTAAAAATCATTCCAAATCCTTGATTAATATACCTAGCCTAAAATTAGCACTCATTTCAGTCATCTCAAGGCATATTGATACATTTTTCCTGAGATTGACCCGGAGAGAGCCCTCTCCTGTTCTGGTAGGGCTAGCTACCAGACTGAGCGTTGGTTGGTGTTACCCTGAATCTCGCCTTCCTTCAGCCTAAGGTGGATTTGGGCAATAACATAGTGGCGACCATACTGCGGAAGAATATGGTTTGCTTGTTGGTGTTTCTTGTTTTATAAGCTACAACCGGAGCCTGAAGTTATGCCAGGTAGCCTTCGAAATGCTTTTGCTTTTCATTAGCGGAAGTAGATAAACGTTGCTTCAGTCAATCTCCGGTCTAGCTTGTGAACGTGACACTTGACTTGTAGATTGTCTTGCCCCAGTACATGTATCAAGTTCAGATCTGATGGTTGATGGTGGACAACGATCAGACATAAGAAGGCTGAAATCATTCACCTGGTGACTCCAACTCAATGTACAGACTCCACTGGAGGACTAACTCTTTCTCTAAGAAGATGGAAGGATATTACACAAAGTTCAGGTATCCAAAGTGGAATGGTATTCAGGATCTAATCTGCTTTCTTGTAAATTACTTCTTTGTTGTTCTTGAAGCTATCATGAAAGTTTTTCAGAATGTGTTGTATGATAAAGGTGATCAAAATCTTCACTCGACCTATTCAAAGAGTGTAAATACTGAGTTTCCCTTTGATCTTGGCCTCCTTACTTTTCCAACATCTTATGATGACTCTCTTCAGAGTGATGAGCCTAAAGAAAACAAAACTGATCCCATAGCTCTTGTATATACTCCTACACCTTATATAGTCCCAGATAGGTATAAACCTCTTGTTTTACCTTCTGTTCTTCATGCTTTCCCTAAAACCTATGACCTATATCTATCAAGATTTGACGGTGAATGTAATAATGTCAACGCTGAGCAACATGTGCAGAATATTGAGTCTTTTCTTGACCTTTTTGAAGTTGATGACGAGGATGTTAGTATTAGGTTTTTTGCTCTTTCTTTGCAAGGCCAAGTGAAGAGTTGGTTCAAAGCCCTGCCTGATGCGAGCATCTCAGATTTCCAGCAATTCATCGAAGTTTTCCTCGACATGTGGGTGATCGGACAGAACCTTTTCTTGATTATAGAAGAGTATAACCAGCTGAAAAGACAGCCAGGGGAGACAGTACAACAATTTTATGCCAGATTTAACCAAGTATATTTTTCGATTCCAGCTGATATAAGACCTTCTCCTAGATCTGCTCTCTTGCACTACCCGGGTGCCTTTGATCCGGAAATGGAGTTTCAGTTGAGAGAAAGGAATATTGCAACACTTCAAGAAATGCAGAACATTGCAGTAAATGTAGAGGCTCATTTGCTGATCCGAAGGGCAAGGTTGAAGGAAGAAGAGATGAAAAACGTAGATCCAGAGAAATCAATATCTCTAGAGGTAAAGCTTGACATGTTGGTAAGTGCAGTAGAAGAGATGATGCAAAAGAACACCACAAGGAATGAGTATAATGTTCAAGCCCATGGCTTGGTGATTGAAGAAGAACAAGTGGCTGATCCAAAACATTTTGTTTCTTATCCCAGTTGTCATAGTGATTGCTTTATAGATCATCTTGAAGAAAAGAGAGCTGTTGATTTGACATGTATGCTTGATGATGTGTTTTATACCGATGATTTGCCTCAGTTTGATCAGTATGATGGTGATTATGTTCTTCAAACAGAAGCTAATCTTTCAGACAATTCAGCAGCTAGTTTGTGGAAAGAGGAAGTTCACTTTTAGCAGCTTGAGTACAGTGATCAACCGATGCATATCAGTTATGACAATGATGAGGAAAGTGTAGCAAATTTTGAAGTTTTTGAAGGATCTTTGCCTTTTTGTTTTGATTTGTTTCAGTTCATCAGAGACAATATTCATGCAATCAGAAATCAACTGTTAACAAGCCTTGATTTGGACCATTTTGAGGGCAATGAAAACTTTGTTCAAGACTTCTCATATTCAGATTTTCAGCCCCCGAAAGCCATTGATTGTCAAGTTGCAGAGGAAGACATGGAAACTGGCACACATGATCAAATGCTACAAGATCTCTCCGTACCATTATGTTTTTGAAGGGTAAATTGCATAGTAAATATTCAAATGAGCAGCCTGTAAGAAATCAACAATCTCTCAGTTTTAATGTTGAGGATGAGATAGATAGCGAGATTCTTGAGCAAGTTGTTAATGTGAAATTATCCCTGGAAATGATTGATGAAATCATTTTGGATACAAAACTCTCCCTAGCTCCAGATTTGCAGCCACCAAACGAAATTGAAGGTCAGATTGCGGATGAAGGCTTGGAAGCCGAAATACATGATTTAATGATGCAAGAGGATTCTATACCCTTTTGTTTCGAAGCATTTCAGTTTATAAAGCAGAATCTTCGTAATATCTCTAAAGGAAAATATGAACAGCTAGTAGGATGTCATACAGTTTCAATGGATACATCGCAGCAGTCTTCTCAAGTTTTTGATGATTCTATTGCTCGTGTGTTGGATGATGTTTGTTGTAAAAGTTCTTCTCCATTAGCTAATCATGTGCCGGAAAATAATGTTGATAATAATCTTATTCAAAAGTCCCCTTCATATTCTTGTCTAACAGATTTTTCATTACAAAGCTCATTTCAAGGTTTGCAGTCATATGAGGAGGTTGATAAAGGAGACTTTTGTTCTATTTGGAATCAGCGACAGAGTTTGGTTATTCATGAAATTCAGGATCCTTTTGACAGCCTGCTACTATCACCAAAGAAAGACAGCACAAATGTGAGGAAAATCTTAATATTCAGCTATGAAGATCACTTGGACCAGAGCAGTAATGTATTGATGGAAATCAATGGCTATGTTTATGAAGATCCTTTCGCATTATTCTTGAAGTCATCCAGTCATTTCATGCTTTGCAAGTTTACCAGTAGTCAACTTGAGTCCAAGTTTCCATGGGAGTTGTCTTTCGATTCTTCCCTTTTCCTGCGCGTCAGAAAGCATTTGGGAAGAAATCAAATAGCAGCCAGGATGCTTACATGGTTGCATTGGCTGTTCCATTTCACTTGATCGGGTGGTGAAAAGAACAATTAGAGTAGGTTTGATGAATAAGCTCAATTATGAGCATCTTTCCAGTTTGTTAGTTATGTTTAGTCATGTTTGGTTTTATTATGGTTTTCAGTTTTAGCCTTGAGTCAGAGTCAGTCTGCATAATGTCAGTTTTCGTGTTTTGACTCCATTGCCCAATGGATGAAGGCGTTGGTCTACTCTCCCAAAGATCTGCAGTTCTTGGCACCTCCAAGGAGCTACCATCCCCATTGGAGCCAATGTTAGAGTTGGTCTTTACATCCCTCCGTCAGAGATCATTTCTCTTATTTCATTTCATTTTTAGGTGTCTCATCCCGCTCATTCATCTGCATTCCGTTAGGGGCATGCCATCATCTGACGGAAGGGTCTCTTCACTAGTTTCCCTCGTGTTTGTACCTGCTGGGTTGGTCAAAATTTATCAAAATTCACTAAAGTTGACTTCAGTCATTTACAGTCATAAATGGTCTTGTGGTCAAAAAAAAGTCTTTCAGTCACTAGGTCTAGGGTTTGGTCTTCAGAATGTCAAATAATGCCCGCAGGCCATGAGGACGTCTTTAATAAGTTTTCATTTCAAGATTTTCATCATCAACAATGCTCAAGGATGTTTCTTCTTCAAAACTCTGTTTTGAAGAAGAAATCGTCAAATTAATTGTTCTAATAAATATGTATTTTTAAAGTTTTCCGCCATGAAATATTTCAAATGCAACCTCTGGTCATCCTTTGTCGAAGTCCAAATGCCACCATCCCTGCAAAAATCAACCAAGAAGCCATCATTTCAAGCCAAAAAATAAAAAAGGAAACAAGAAAATCAGAGTTTACATTAAGAATTGCAAAGTGCCAAAGTGTTCAAATATCACAAAATGAGTTATTTGAAATTAAAAGTCAAGTCATTGGGCATATAAGATATCTGTGGTGTTTGAACGATCCATTGGTATGCCAAAAACATCAGTGAAAGCCAAGACAAGTTGTGGAAGAATGAAATAGTATGTGAGAAGCCGAATTGTGCTGAAGGGAACCTGCGCGGCGCATTGGGAGAAGGCGCGGCGCACATGGCGTGTGCGGCGCACAGAACCTCGAAGCAAATTTTTTACCACTGCTTCATCAATAGTTCAAATTAACTCGAATTCCTCGCTCCGAGTAAGTGTGGATGCCTTTGTCATTGCTATTAAACAATGTTTGGTGTAGTTTGAAATGAGATATAAGAATATGTAATGTCAAATTGCAAACCCTATTACCTTGCTTAAAACTACTCTTTTGGGTTTTGAGTTGGTGTTTTAAAATACTTTGTGCCACATATCCCATTGTCTCATTATCCCATTATCTCCTCACCATCCTGTTATATCCCAAGGTTATTCACTTCCAAGTCCATCTCCTATCCCTAAGCTACTTCACTTCCTATCATTTTTCCTGTTCCCCCCATATCATTTGTAAAATCCCTAAACTCTATCATTTCCTACCACTGTCCCTCCCTCATATCAGTTATAAAATTCCCAAAATCCCAAAAATTCAAGTAGTTGTCCCATTGTCTCTACCTTGTCAAATCAGAAGTTTTAAAAGGGCAAATTACCACTTGACAAAACCCCACTGTCCACACTGCCTTATCTCCACAGTCCCTTCCCTTTGGCACACATTTGGCAATCGGAGGAAAATACACCAAATTTTTGTTTTCCATCTCATACATGGTCAAACATTCACTTTGCATAGATTTTGAAACACCATGGAGACGGACACCGACACATCCAATGAACGAGACAGTGATTCCATTGCATGCACCAGGAGGACACTGAGACGTCGGAAAAGGCCTGATCCACTCTGAATCTTGGCCGAAGCTTCCTTGGCTGAGCATGACACATGATGATGGACCTTCACTCCAAATTTCAGCAAATTTGGAGAAAATTTTGTCATTTTTGAAATTTTGGTTGCAAAACAGGTTTTTCTGCTCGACGCGTCGCACCACTCGACGCGTGCTTATGATTGGAACATCTTCTGGAGGAAAACTTGATATTTTTGAGTTTGTTATGATAAATTATGCATGCTCAGGAATGGCTGAGAGATTTCATCAAGTTCTGGGTGGTCTTAAGGGTCAAAAACACTCCAAAAATGGCCTTTCTGCCACTTTTTGCACCAGCAGGAACCAGTCTTGGGAGATTGAAGTTTTGGAGGGGCAAATGAACTCCAAATTGAAAAATTCCAATTGGGTTGGATAGCAGACAGACAGGGCTTTCCAACGAGCTATCATTGGCTCGATTTTGACTTCAGGAAGTGCCTCAAAAACATGCTCAAAGTGGCGAGACGCATTGAGTTTTGGGCACGGCGCATAGAGAAATTTGGCCCCATTTTCACTCTTCAGCTCATAAATTCGCCCAGTTTTGACTAGTTTTACTTTTTGATGTAACTATTGATCTATCTTGATGTAATTTGATGACTATGATGTAATTTTGGCACATATTTACTTGTTCTAGAGTATTAATTCACTAAAAAGTGAAAAGTAAGTGAATGGATCAGTTTCCTTTTTTATAGAGGCAAGTTGTTTGGCTGCCTAGATTTCAGTTCCATGTTTAGAATTGGTTGAAACAGCTCCTAAAAGGATGAGCTCGACCCCTAGAGGCATGGGAAGGTGTTAGGATGGTCTATATATTGTATTTTCTGAGACATTTTCAGGGTTGGACTCTTGGGAAAAGTTTGGCACCTCATTCTATATTCATTTCAGATTTTTGGCAAAGGAAAGACCAGAGTTTTGCAACACTTGTTGGGATCCTTGTGGCTCTGAGTTTTGATGATGTTTTTCTCCATGTGTTTGTAAGTTTCGTTAATGTTATATGTCTGCCATTTCCCTTCTCTTTACTTCTAGAATTAAACAAATGAGTAACTAAGGTAGAATTCATTAGTTTGCTGGTGCTCTGCCTTAAACTTTTGTTTAGTTTTATATGTTTTCCTTCGTTTGAAGAGGATCCTTGTACCTTCTTTCCCTCTTCAGCTCCTCAGCAATCTTTTCTATCCATTCATTGAATCTAAGACATCAAAGCCATTTCTTTCTCTGCCCCAACTTGAACTCTGCAAGAATTTGGCCTCATCCCCAAGCCCAAAATTGCCTTTCCCTTTTTCCAACAAAAAACCCCTAAAAATCATTCCAACTCCTTGATTAATATACCTAGCCTAAAATTATCACTCATTTCAGTCATCTCAAGGCCTATTGATACATTTTTCCTGAGATTGACCCGGAGAGAGCCCTCTCCTGTTCTGGTAGGGCTAGCTACTAGACTGAGCGTGGTTTGTTGTTACCCTGAATCCCGCCTTCCTTCAGGCTAAGGTATATTTGGGCAATAACAGGACCTAAATATGACTGCAAAAGCTTTCCTTAATTTGGAGAAGCTAGAATCACATCTTCCTAAAGTGAGCCAATCAGATTTGAGGGTCCTAAATTGGGCACTCAAACCAACAATGCCTGCTTTAATTCATCTAAGATTCTTGGAGCATCCTTGTGAAGGAGTCAGAATTATAGTAGCTTCTTGTCTCAGTGAGATTATTAGAATAACTTCACCTATGCTTCCTTATAATGATGACATTATGCAGAAATTTTTCCAACTAATAGAAGAGAATCTTCAGGATCTACATAACATCTGGGGTCTTTCCATTGCGAAGAGGATGAAGATCTTAGAAATCATGGCTGGAATCATGGGTAACAATGATGACATTTGCAAGGACGGACTCTCTGCGCGTTCTGAGTTACGCTAGGGTTTCTGCTGAGTGGCTGCCCCTTCAGCGGCCGGCCTCTGGCCTTCCCTATGGATACGCTGGGTCCTTCTAAGGATCCGCCTTCTTCTCCTGCCATCGACGCTTTCAACCATCTTCTTGCCGGTTTGCCTCAGAAGAAAAGAAGCGAAGCATCCAAATTTGTTAAGAAGCTCGATGAAATTCCTGAGATCTATTTGCCTCCGGAGGCCCCCATTTAAGTAGCTTTATCTTTGGCTGATCATGGTCTCATTGGCCAATTCACAGGACTGTGGCCTTCTCCGAAAACTACTAAGCAATGGGTTAACATGAACTGGGCTCCTCTGATCAAGGAAAATGTCACCTCTTACTTTATGGGGCGAGAGTACTTCCTCTTTGAATTTTCCTCCAAAGAAGACAAAGATTTGATCTTTCAAAATGGGTCGTATTTCATGGGTTCTCAAGGCCTCTATCTGAAAAAATGGACTCCGGACTTTGATCCGGCTATCCCGGTGTGGGTTCGTCTTCCAAATCTGCCAGTTCACTACTGGAACTGGGATTCCTTGAAACACATTGGCAACACTCTCGGGAAATTCATAGATCGAGCAAACAACAAGGACCAGTACGACTATGCCAGGATCTGCGTAGAAGTAGATCTAGAGGTGGGTCTTCCAGAGGCTATCAAAATCAAAGTCAGCAGCTGGTCTCATGTGCAGATCTTGGACTATGAGCAACTGCCGTTCAAATGTAGGAAATGCCATGTTCATGGACATTTTGCTAGAAACTGTTCTTCCAACGCAGAGCCAAAAAAAGGGATTGAAGAGGGTTGGAACCAAGTCAAGCGAGCAAAAACCAATCACAAAGGGAAAAAACCGGGAGGACCCTCTGGAAAAGGTCCTCTACAGGCTAATGTTCAACGCCCCCCTTCCAAAAAGGCGCAAGAAAACAAATTTGACCCACTAAGCCAGCAGACAGAAGCTATTCAGGAAACCGAGACCCAAAATCCATCTTCTCCAAGCATAAGTACTCCCTTAGCCTCCCTCAAAGGAACAAGTGCCGAAGATCCCAAAGGTATGACTTTAGAAGATGAGGAAGAAGAGCAGGAAACGGACGAGTCAGAGGAGGAAGGAGAAATAGGAGAATCCCAAACCTCGATACGAAGATCTACAAGAGGCCGCAAAACTGATAAGGAAAAAAGAGAGCAGGAGACTTATAAAGATAAGCTACAGGGCAGCCAGCCAACTCTGGAAAAAATGCTAGCCTCAAAGTCTAGGATGTCAAAAAATAAGCCCCAAGGCTCCAAGGGAGCCCACCAGAAACATAAATAATGAAGGTCATCTCCTGGAATTGTAGAGGTATGGGGAGTAAAGTTAAGGAAGAAGCCATGAGAAGCTTAATAAGAACAAAAACTCCAGACATACTTCTCGTCCAGGAGACTAAGCTGGAAGATGTAGTCTTCCTGCAAGCAAGCAAGAAACTATGGTTCAAGAGTGAAGCAAGAGCAATCTCTGCCCGGGGCGCATCGGGAGGGATTGGCACTCTATGGAACCCCAACAAAATTGCAGTCACCTTTGAGGCTAGTAATACTCACTGGTTGCTGCTGAAAATGCAGAATCTGGATACTAAGGAAATATTTTGCCTCTTCAATGTTATTCTCCAGTCAATGTCGGGGAAAAAAAGGATTGTTGGGATTCTATAAGGCACCAAGTAGACTTGACAAATCTGGAAAATATAATTATTGCCGGAGATCTCAATCTCACTCTCCACTCGTCCGAAAAAAGAGGAGGCAGCGCTGTCCGAGATCCGGCAAGGGAATGGGCGGAGGAGCTATTGCAGGACTGGGACTTGCTGGATATCAAACCCTCTTCCGGTAAGTTTTCTTGGTCTAACAAAAGAGTGGGCCCTGGTCATATTGCTGCCAGATTAGATAGATTTTTCATTCAAAGCTCCTATCTATTACTAGGTTTAGAACCCAGAATGCATATCCTTGCTAACAGCATCTCGGACCATAAGCCTATAAAGCTTAAGCTCCTGGCCCATCTAGATCTGGGTCCTATTCCTTTTAGATTTAGTCCCCTCTGGGTCAAGGAACCAGACTTCATGCAAATAGTCAAGGATTGTTGGAGTCAGCCTGTCAATGGATCTCCTTTCTATATCTGGGAGGAAAAACTTAGAAGGGTAAAAGGCGATCTAAAACGATGGGTCAAAACCATGTCCAACCCAGCTACTAAAAGAAAAGCCATTAAAGTCTCTCTTGCCTCTCATCAAACTCATATGGAGCACGCTATAGTCACAGAGGGGTTGTTAGACCAAGAGGCTCATCTGCAACATCGCTCTCATAAGTCCTGCCTAGCTGAAGAAGAATACTGGAGATTAAAATCTCGAAATCTCTGGCTCAAAGCTGGGGACAGGAATTCTGCTTTTTTCCACAAACAAGCCCAGGCCAAGAAATGATTTAACACCATTTCTGAGATTAAGGAGGATAGCGTCACCTACAAGGATTTTGAAGACATCAAAAAAGCAACCTCTTCTCACTTTCAAAACTTGTATAGCGAGGATAAGGACCTGGACCAATACTCAGATCTGCTAGACATTATTCCTTCTGCAATTTCTCCTCGTATGAACGAGATCCTTGAGGCCAAAGTCACCAAAGACGAAGTCAAAAAGGCCCTTTTTGATATGGATTCGGATAAGGCCCCTGGGCCGGATGGCTTTTCTGCTAGATTTCTTCAAGTTTGTTGGCCGATTGTTGAAAAGGATCTGCTCAAAATGGTTCAAAAGTCTCAAAATACTCAGAAAATAGGAGGCAGCACAAACTCCGCTTTCCTAGCCCTCATTCCAAAGGAAAAAGGCGCCAACAATTTCAACAGATTCCGCTCGATTTCCTTATGCAATTCTGGGTACAAGTTAATCACTAAAGTAATTGCAAATAGACTGATGCTCATTCTTCCTAAAATAATTCCGGAGAATCAAGGAGGCTTCATCCAAGGAAGGCAAATCGTGGACAACTTTACCCTTGTTCAAGAGGAAATTCACTTAAGTCTTCTCCGAAAAGAACAAGGTATGGTGATTAAACTTGATTTAGAAAATGCTTTTGATTGAGTAAATCATAGCTTTCTTTTAAAAGTAATGAGCGAGTTTGGTTTTGGAGCAAATTTCATCAAATGGATCGGGGCATGCATCTCGGAGCCATGGATTGCTCCTCTTGTAAATGGTAGAGCCAATGACTTCTTCAAAGCCTCAAGAGGGCTAAGACAGGGGTGTCCTCTTTCCCCTCTGCTTTTTGTCATCCAAGCCTCTGTCCTCAGCTTCCTGTTAGACAAAAAGATGCAAGATCAAGATATCAATGTACTGTGTATTGCAAGAGGGATCAAAAACATAAACCACGCCCTATTTGCGGATGACACTCTGTTTTTGGGAGCTGCCTCTCTCTCCTCTGCCTCTAAATTTAAAGCAGTTTTGGATGATTTCAGTGAAGCCTCACGCAGCGTTGTAAATAAGAACAAATGTCATATATACAGCTGGAACACTTCGCCCAGATTGCTCTCCGCTATTTCTAGATGTTTGGGGTTTGCAGCCTCCTCCACTTGGACCTCCTTCAAATATTTGGGCCTTCCTTTTTTTCATAAGAGATCTACAAGCAAAGACTAGCTCCCTCAGCTTGAAAAATTCAGGTCTAGGATCCAAGCCTGGGGCTTCTCTTGGCTCAACACTGCTAGCAAATCTGTCCTTATTAAATCTATGCTCACCAGCCTTCCTCTATTTCAATTTGCTGTGCTTCTCACCCCGGCATGCATATTAAAAAAAATGGAAGCGTTCATGCGGAGGTTTTTTTGGAAGGGAGGCAAACAAAATGAAAACAAGATTCCTCTTATCAGCTGGGAAACCATCTCCAAGCCACTGTGGGAGGGTGGTTTGAATTTCAAAAATATCTGTCAGCAAAATGTGGCCATGGCAGCTAAGATTATTTGGAGGATCATTGCGCCCAAGCCTGGCTGGGCCCAATTGGCTCTCTGGAAAAAGTATTTCAGAGGTCCTCGTTCTACCTGTTTAGACAACGTAATCCATTTGCCTAATTCGTCTTTTCTCAAACTGTATGCTAAAGCTGCTCCCTTAATCAATGCGCACTCCTATTGGATACCAGGAAACGGAAAAAATATCAATATCTGGACTGATAAAATCATGAATAAGGACCCAATTGAAGACAGAGCCTCCATTAGAGCGCTACAATGCTGGATGGATAGAGAGGGGTTGTGTTCGTTGTGGGATCTTTCTCTTTGGAGTGATTATGTCTGGGCAGGTTGGAAACGTATTGAGGTGTCGGCTCATCTGACCAACGAATGGTCCACGCTGCTTGACCTCCTTCATGGCTTGGCGCCCACGCGCATGAGGAAAATAGCTACGAAAGGCTGGGGGGCGAATGCCAAAGGTTACGTTGTCTCCATGGGATATGCCAAGCTGAAAGAGAGGCCATACATCCCCCCTGACCCTGCTCCTTGGCAGGGGGTCTGGTGTTTTCCTTCATGGCCCAAAGTCGACTTCTTTGCTTGGCTTCTCTGCCATGGCAAGATCCTTACATATGACATCCTGCAGAGAAAAGGGTTCTACGGTCCCTCCATCTGCTCGCTGTGTAACGAAAATGCAGAGACAACAGTCCATTTAATCCTTGAATGCAATTTCTCTAAGTAGATTTGGTTCTCTTTTATCCATAATTTGGATCCTAACTTTTTGCTTCCTTGTTCCACTGCTGATCTCTTTTCTAATTGGGCAAACAGATATCCTGGCCCTCCTCCTAAAAATCAGATAATCAAATCTGCATGGGCTGTCCTTCCAAAGGTTATTTGTTGGCAGATCTGGCTAGAACGAAACAGAAGAATTTTCAGAAATATTAAACATAATCACAAGGTCTTAGAAATAAAGATAAAATGTCATTTAAAGGAGTGCTTGACTGATATAAAAGATTATTCCAATCTTAACCAACAGGACATTGCTTGGGGATCATCCCTTAACTTGCAATTTCAATCAGCAGTTAGAAACGCCCCTCCTCTCAAAGACTGGAAAATAAGGAAATCTGAACCTGACTTTCAAGACTGGCTCAAATCGCACTCAAGGCACTCTCTCTTTTTTGATGGGGCAGCAAAGGGCAATCCGAGCAAAGCTGGTGCAGGAGGTGTTGTTGTAAGTCCAATTGGGGAAAAAATTCATACCTTTGCTTGGGGGCTTGGACTTTCATCCAGCATTCAAGCTGAGGCTTTGGCCCTCTTTCAAGGCCTCAAGATCCTCAAATATTTAAATATAAGAGAAGCTAATGTCACAGGTGATTCCCAGATCATTATAAACGCAATGGTTTCCAACTCCCCAGCCTTGGATCTCAAACTAGCAAGGCTGATTTCCAGAATTAAGGGTTTCGAAAATGCTTTTCAGAAGTTGTATTACTACCATGTGCTGAGAACACATAATAAAGAGGCGGACATTGAAGCCAACAAAGATGCCCTCCTCTCTGTCGGGGTCAAGATGAAAGACGAAGAAGAATCATGGGAACCCATCCCATAATCTGATTGTTGTCATGTTTTACTGCTTGCTCTTAAATAAATTTGTTTGTATCTTCAAGTTGGGGAAAATCTCTGAAATAGAAGTTATAGATTTCTTATCATGGAAGAAGTCTGCAAGCTCTAGCTGCATTCTCATTCTTAGCAGTGATATGCAACAAGATTTAGACATCCTCAATGTAATCAAATTTTCGGCATTCAGGCCAAGATGAATATAAATACTCCATAACCGTTTCTGTCAAAAAAAAAAAAAAAAAACAATGATGACATTTGCAGGATGCTACAGACCAGGTTGCTGACCATTTGGAGGAGAGAACAACTGTTTTCACCTGTTGCTTATAAACTGGCTGAGAGTTTCGTTGAGCAAAACATTGGGTGTTTTAGGAGAGTGCTGACCAGGGAGGAGCTACTCCAATTTTGTGGATTATGTTAGCCACCTGTAAAATTTTCCATATCAAATGGTGGCTAAATCATTTTTGGAGCCTTCAAGAAACAAGTTTTATTGAAAAAAAGTGTTATCTCTTGAAGACTCATAAAGACATCATGCCCTTTGTTTAATCTTCACTGCTATTTCCGTTTTAAACTCATAAATTCTATTGTTTTCATGAAGAAAAGACTGCTACAAAAATCCCTTTTTCCCCCATTTTTCCCTTCCTTTCACTTCAAATTAACCTTCATTTTTACCCCTTTATTCCCATGGATTTCCTCTATTTTCCATTATTTCCCTTCTTCCTTTCATAAAACCCCTTTTACAAGGTTTAAAACTCATTTTCAAACTTTTCCAAAACCCCCAAATCCATCGAAAAACCTTGAAAAATTCGTGAAAATAAGTTTTTTAACTACAGGCTTAAGCCCCTTTAGGCTAAGTCCTAAACCACTTCCCCACATATGCTTTGGCGCTAGAACCAAGTGCTAAACCCTTTTGGCGCTTATCGCATCGGAGCAATCGGCCAACGCAAGTCTATTTGTTTCATTAAAACCTCCGATGTGATTGGCCCTTTTATACATAACCCCCGACCCCTTTGCCGCTTCACAAAACGAAAGGCCTGCAATCGGGCGCTTAAAACTTGTAAATAAACCTTCCCAATGCAAAATTCCCTTTGCATTTTGAAAAAAAAACCCATTTTTCTGAGTTTTTGTCTTAACCTGTCGGTTCATGTTATCAAATGATAAAGACCGTTGATCTAAAAACCCGATCGACCATCCACACGATCTCGCATCGGAGAGTTTCTAATGGGTAGATTGAAAAGGCTCGCACCATTGTTCCGATGCGATTGGCCCTTTATATGTTTTAACCCCGGTCCCTTTGCTTTTCCATATACCCTGAGGCCCCGCAATCGGGCGCCAAGCCACATAAATATAACCCACCCCGATGCAATAAAATTTTTGTATTTCATAAAAAATATGTTTTTCATGTTTTAAACTAAACCTGTTGTTCATTGGTCGGAGCTCTTCTCCACCGTTGATCCCAGACCAATAAATGGCCAGCGCTATATCGCATCGGAGATTTCCATTGGCGCAGTTTATTATTTTATTCGTCGCCTTTGATTGGCGGTCTTCTGATTCATCCTCCATCGTCGATCTGATCTGCGGATCGACGGCCCATAGTCAATCGCATCGACGCTCCTCTATCCATGCCCCCGTCGATCGCAATGCTACGATTAGATCTAGGCCGTCCCTGCAATAAGATTTGACAGTCCAGATCTTTCCTCCCGACCTTGGTTAAAAACATAAAAATATCTTTATAATGTTTTTTGGCCAGATCTCAATCGTTGATCTCTACAGATCAATATCCCATATTGACCCTTTCTCTGCCTCGCATATATATTCCATTTAACTCCAGATTTGATCTCAGCCATCCAAATCTCTGATCCAACGGCCTAGATTAAAACCACCCAACCTACTTCCGCCCGTGCACCTATCCAATATCGCGCTCACTCCCCACCGTCCGATCTGAGAACCCAGATCTGACAGCAGACGCTCCATATCGCGTTGATTTTAGCTCGAACGATAATTCTTCAAGAGATACGCGATATAGGTGGTTTTTAATGGC
Source organism: Pinus albicaulis (assembly GCA_034641835.2). NCBI lineage: Eukaryota > Viridiplantae > Streptophyta > Pinopsida > Pinales > Pinaceae > Pinus > Pinus albicaulis. The sequence continues at coordinate 520,846,604 of CM076578.1, forward strand.
CATGTGGCGGCCTCTGATGCATATCGCGTTCAAAAAGGTGAAACCACCTTCCTCCCCTTTTCCCGCGTGATACCGCTAGTTTCTCCTCCCGAAATCGCTTTCCCCTTTTTATATGGCATTTCATCGCGTTTGCTCCCAGCCGTTGATCTGTGCAGATCAACGACTCAAATTTAATCTGGCCATTACATTATCACCCTCTACCTTTTCCAAAGGGCCTTCAACAAGCAATCACAGTCGTTGATCTTTAGGTCCAATCTGATCCGACGGCCCACGATCATCCAGAAACCTCAATTTTATTTCCTGTGCATTTTGCCTCCGCCAAAGGAAATTTCCCTCATTTCCTTTGTATTTCTTATATTTTCACAAAAAGTGGCCCTTCTCCATTATATTGTCTTGATTGATCTTGACCGTCGATCAAAATAGATCTACGGCCCGGACTTAATCCTATGCACCATTTCTTCAACCACCTTCTATCTAACCCCCGCAAGCGAAATCTCCACCGTTGGATGCTTTCATCCAACAGCTGCGACCTAATACGCAAACTCCAAAGCAGTCTACCCAAATAACGCAAGATTTATTAACTTTTCTTGGTTTTATGCAGGTTTTAAAAGTTTTCAATTGATTTTAAAAAGAAAATAAAAGTCGAGGATGGTGATCCTCCAGGCTTTTGTTTATCAAAGAGATTGTTCCACAGGGTTGCAACACCACGTTTGCCAGTGTCTCATGAACGCTGGCAGCTCTATAAAGCCCCTATCGCACCTGCACATCAACAAGACACAGTAAAGTTTAAAGAAAATAAAGAGCATCAGTGTTGAATATTAAATCAAGCCAGACATGAAGAAGTAAAGGAAGAATCACATTTTTGGTGGATTACGGCTAAGATCGAAAATCAAAAGCCTAATCCACTAAATTAAACACAGTTAAAGGCAAATAAAAAATATATAAGATAGAGGATGCCTCCACTGCCACATCAAAGGCTAATTGATTCCTCTCAGCTACCAGATTGCCACCTGTAGCCTCAAAGCATTCAATAGAGGTCGAGTTATTACCAGAACAGAGGATATTTTCCTCAATACAGTCGAACAGTTAATTCAAGCCAAAATATTTATTGCAAAAATATCAGCAGAGTTATTACAAGATGACACAAAACCTCAAAGTCAACAAAATCATCCCACCAAGCTTAATTCTTAATGTAAAACAATTAATGCAGAAGAAATATCTGTAAACTTCTCCATCGAGCCCCTCAAAGGCCGAGAAGTATTAATCTGTATTAATTGAACCTTGGAGATCTTTTATCCCCTCTCACCTCTTCATTTCTTCTATAAATACTTCTGTAGAAGATGAAACAATGTTAGTTGCAGAACTTTGAAATATACTTGTGCTCGAAATTTCTACATGTAAATAGTGTTCAAAGGCTCTTGAAGCTCTGTTTGTGATTTAATAAGTTAGGCTGAGAAGTGAAGATGATTATTGAACTGAAACATCGGACTTGAAGATTGTAACTGGTTTGACATCAATAACAAGTTGTTTCTTGGGATCCTGGTCTATATCACTGGTGAAGTGCTTCTTTTTGTGTTATTGTATTTTCCTTTCATGTATGCCATTTTTTCCATTATTCTCTGATAAAGAACATCAAGCATAGAGTTAGGATTTACTGTTTACAGTACCCTTCTCTGACTGATAAACTTTATCTCAATATTTTCCTCCAATTTTTTTATTTATTTATGAATGATTCAATATAGTTTAAGCAGTTAGGAATGCTGGCGTTCCCTCGTCCTACTGTTTGCTTTAAACATTATTCTTGAATGTTGTTTTCATTATTTGCTTAGTAAAGTTAGACTAGAAAAGTGATGGTGTGCCCTGTTTTCTAGCTTCTTTCTCCAAAGGTAAATTATGAAAGTTTCCCTAAGTGTATACTGAAAGCAGGCTAGATTTAAAAGTATCTTATCTGATCTTAAGTTGCATTTTGTTTCTCTTATTTGTTTTCATCCTTTCTGAAAGTAATTATGCGGATTACTGGATTGTTTGTCTCTTGAGTTATCTTTAATACGAGCTTGTCCAAAGAGGTTTATGGTGAGCCCTGCCCTTTGGTTGGTTTTAAACAGTTACCTTAAAAGGCTTTTATTGTTTGGACAGACTGTTAAATCCTAGTTGAAATTAGTGTCTGTTTCCACCCCTTCAACACTTGTATTGTTTCCATTCCATCATTTAATCCCAAAGATCTTGTGATATAGATGACTTTCCCCTTGGACCACTCTTGAAGTTGCTGCTTAATTAAACCCTTTTATGACTCCATAGCCCAATGGACTAAAAACCAGTGTTATATCTACCTAATCAACCAAAGCTTGTTCTAATTTCTTGCAACTTCACACCTTTGAAACTCTTGCATTTTAGGACTTTCCACTCAACTATAATCATGCTCAACCATCCAAAACAAACAAAAACCCTCGGTCTTCATAACTAGCCTAATATCATTACCCGAAATCCTTAAAGATAAATCAATATTTGCACTTATTGGAGAGATCCCTCTCCGGATTCAGGAGGGCTATATCCTAGAATCCCAAAGTGGTTCAAGTGTTCTCTCTGCAGTTTGACTTTGCCAATCTTGCAAATTACAGGGAGCTAACAGATCAGGCAGCAAGAACGAGTTAATGGGGAAGGGACTTTGCTTCATCTTCAAAGAACCTTGGGGGCCTGATCACTCATGCTTGAGTGATGCAGCTGATGTGGCAGAGGCAAAACAGAAGGGCATTCCTTTTATATTCCAAGGTGAGGAATCTTCTTCAGATGAGTCCATGGAACTAGTTGAGGATGCTTCTGGGGAGAGAAAGCAGTCATGTAGCGATGATGACAGTAGGCCAGAGTTGTATTCCAGTGTGCAGGGTGAGCAGTCAGGGGACTCTACGGTAGATACTCTGGGTGATGAGTCACTTCTGAAGATTCAGCCAGAGCAGCATATGATGGAGCCCAAGTCAGCAGAGGAGGATACTATGCACATCATGCATGATAGTCCTTTCAGGGAGAGCCAAATGGAGGCTCACATTGAGTTTATGATGGATATGCGGCTAACCTTGGGGTCAGCCACCGAGGAGGAGCAGTCAGATGCACAAAAACGGAGCACAGTGACAGCAGTTGCAGATCCATATCCTCTAGAGATGTTGGAGGTTGATGGGATAGTTTTGCAGGGGGCTAGGGGAAAAAAGTTGCATTACATTCCCAATGAGAGGGATGAGTTTTTGGAGATGGTGGACCATCCATATTTGGACCGACACATTGATGAGGTGCAGATAGATGTACATGGAGTTAGCAGAGATGCGGTACTTTTAGCGAGTAGCACTCTCCAGGAGTACATCGATGGGGCTTGCAGCGTATCTTGCCCACTTTGGCCCATTATAGAGAGAGGGGCTTTCTTCCACAGGCAGCTTTCGTTGGTAGACGAGACAGAGCAGTGTGAGTTGATTATGAGTTGGCGACAGTTCACTGGGCATATTCCATATGCAGTTGACACTACATTGGATTCCTCTTCCAGGATAGATTGGCAAGAGATCATGAGTTGGTACCCTCTTGATGGTACCATTTTCTTCGTAGGGATCACAACAGAGCAGGGGCCCTTAGACATAGCAGATGTTACAGATTCCAGCTAGCAGTGGGGCCCAGGTCATCATTTCTTCAGCACTCCATCCCGATTTCAAGAGAGCAAGATCAGCATGGGATTGAGTCAGGAATTGGATTGGAGAGAGGTGATGAGTTGGTATGTAGTTGGTGGGGCAACTTATACAGTTAGAGGTACAGCACAGCAGGATCCAAGGAGCATTGATGCTTGTTGGCGGGCTTCACTTCATGGGGCATCAGCTATAGCAGAGGCAGTGCACAGCCCAAGCCATGGGACTTGGGCGATTATTGGTCATGGTGGCATTGGGATCCAAGAGGATTGTTTGTTCACTGGTACAGTGAGAGATCAGTTTGGGATCCCGGCATTGAGGGGTCTGTTCCGAGTGGTTTGACACAAATGCATAGCAGCACCCAGAGGTTTGTATGGGATCCGAGCATTAGGTCTGAGATGCGGTGGGCCAACAGAGTGGCCCACATATTTCGATTGCTAGAGGGCAAGTAATCTTGGGGCGGAAGGTCTGTAATATTCCTTTTTTTGTTGTCACCTATGACAGGGCTAGGAGGGACTTCTAGAGTTAGGAGCAGACCAGTCACAGGTACAGGTTTGTGTCATCAGCGGGCCCAGGGGCTTTTTGGAGGAGTTTGAGGAGTTTCTATGTGGTCGGGTGGCATTCTCTTGATATATTCCATCATCCGAGTAGTTTGGCTTTCGTTCAGGTGCATTCCGACAACTTTCGGAAATTTGAGTTATTTATGGGCTTAACTTAGCTAATTACGCTCACAGTGGCATTCTGGGAGGAATACATGACATAACACCTTAGTGTAATAGCTCATTGGAACCGGGACGAGGATACCTCTATGATGGGACAGTTGTACATGAGTTTCAGTGACTGGAGAAGACGTGGTAGCTGATTTACTCTTTTCTGCATTAAAAATGAATATTTTAATAAGAGGGAAAAGTGCTCCATGAATAAAATAATAATAAATAATGCTCTAGAAGGCTCCGAGAGCTCTATAAAATAAAGGGAGGAGGCCATTGAGGTTTATCTTTGGATCATATCATTTTACTGTATGAGAGGTGTGAGACGTGGTTCTCTACTTCAGCCGTAGCCCCGGGACGGAAACCCTCGGGTGATTTGTGAGTGTTGGATGAAAACCCAACTCTCTTGAGGAGACTTCACTCAGAAGTTTCGCAGAGCTTTAGGGATTGGTGTGAGGATGATTCAGGTCTTCAACTCGTGCTTCATTATCTTCAGTGGGTTCAGTGACAGCTGTTTCCGGAGGCAGAGTGCAGTAGTTTAATTTTGAGGCTAGCGCAGTGCAACAACTCATCTTGGTGGCTAATTTTCCATCTCAGCTCTTCCTTTGGGTTAGATGTATTTGTAACCCCAGTATTATCTATAATAAAAAATGTTGAGATTATTCCTACTTGATGTGTTGATAGATTGCAGTGCTTATGTGTTCTATTTTACATGGCAATATTGTGTTTATTAATTTAGAAATTTTATGGTAATATGTTGGGTTAGTGTGATTTATGCAAATTTAGTTAAATATCCCATTTGGGGATATTACATCTTTAGAAATCAGATTTTTTTGTGAACCACTATCAAAGAGTGTGTCGATTTTGGTATGCTTTAAATAACTCGAATGTGGAAAAGTTCAATTCTTATTTTCTCATCTTGAGTATCATTAGGAAAACTTGAAGAACTAGTGCTTGCTATGTCCTTACCTTTCATTCCCATCATTGTGATTTTTATTTCATCTCCAAAATCGGATCCTAAATCATGTTGTGTAGTTGTAGCTGTATTTTGCTTCCCTTTGTTGTTAAACTTTTTGGGTCTCATCTCACGATGAAGTTTCCAGCAGTGTTCTTCATTATGACCATCTTTTGCATAATGCTTGCATGTTAATTTTTCTTACTCTTTCTTGATGGAAGTTTTCTTCTTCCCTTGTCCTTTGAACTTACCCTTTCCTTTTTCTCCACTTTTAAATGGATTTTTGTTGTCCTCTTGTGGAACATATTCCCCTCTTGCTTCTAGGTGTGTAGCTTGTACACAAACGTCATCTAAACTTGTAGGGTTAAACATGAGTATGGTATGTCTCAAATAGCTATGCAAACCTCCAATGTATTTCAGCGCAGTATCTTGTGATGATAAATCTACACCCAATATTAGTGCTCTTATTCGAAATTCTTGAGTATAGCTTTGCGCACTTTGACCCTTTAACTGCCTAAAGTTTTGCCAATCCACATTAGCTTTTTGCATGTATGTTGATGGATAGAATTGTCTTCTTAGTGCAACAACAAAATCATTCCAAGAGGTTAATATCTTACCATGTTTTTTCATGTCCTCTTGAGTTTTGGCTTCCCACCAAATAAGAGTTACACCTTCCAACCTTAATGAAGCAAGCTGAATCTTGGTGTCAACATCCTTGATCCTCTGTATCTTGCAATACACTTCAAGTTGACGAACCCAATTGTCTAATCTTTAAACATTTACCTCACCATTATACATGGGAAATTCAAATTTTATGTCAAGTTTCAACAATTGAGTTTTTCCATGTCCCTTTGGAGAATGTGAAGATGTTGTTGTGGAAGAAGATGATGGTGAAGATGGAGGTGAGGATGGAGGTGAAGAGAATGGTGGTGTCAAAGGTGGTTTGTCACCATTCCCTTTTGGAGGCTTGTCCTCATCTCCTCCTCTCCTCTTGGAGGTTTGGAGCTCTCACCTTGCAACCTTGTGTTTCTCTCCTCATATAGAAATTTCACCATTTGTGTCACACCAAAGGCTTTCTCATCTTCTAACATGTTATAAGGCTCCCCTTCATGTGAAATACTTGTTGAAGCTTCAAATACAATTTGAGGTAGAATTTATGTTGGAGATTGTGGCAAACTTGCTCTCCTTGTCCTTGACCTAACTTGACGACTTGCAACCACAAGCTTTCCTTCTCCTCCCTTGAGCTTCAACCTTATAAGCATCACATACACTTGCAAACAATTAAACCCTCACAGCAACAAGAAAACCTAAGCTCTAATACCAAATTGATCTGTATTACAAAATTGCTTGAGGTTTGTGAAATTTGTCAAGTTAGTCAATTAGGTTTTAAGCCTCTTTTGTGAAATTATTAAATACATAAAAATGAAATTTAAATTGAGTTTTTGTTGAAAAATACAAGACAATATCACCATAAGAGTAAACACACAACAATAATTGATGAAGGAGTTCACCCCTCATGGGATACATCTCCTGGTCCAGCTTCCAGTGGTTGGGCCTCTTTCATTATGCTATAAAAATGGTGTTTACATACATTTAAAATACTCAAATAGATGCAATAATAGCTCCATTGGTTTTAGAACTGTCAAAAACCCCTGTCTACCCTCTTTATGCTCCCAAAAAGGCCAAAAAATGAAGAAGTTATGGTCCCTCCAAGTTTTATAGCAATTCGTCCCACAATTTCGACCTCCTGCAAACTGCCCTACATTTTTGCCCCAAAAAACGCTAACGGGGAAACTCTTCACCAACATCCGACGCAATTTGTGGGATCATTTAAATGCCCAATGAGGCCTTAAAACCGAATATTTAATTCATAAAACGTGGCCTAATTTTTTGAATTTAATACGGGTGGGGTTGGACTAAGCCCTAGCCCCTGGTCATGCCCCTTGTTTCCGTGGGCGCAGTGACTAGGGCTGGGGCTAGCTTCGATCCAACCCCCAAACGCACCTTCATATGCCTTCAAATATATTTTCAAATCGTATATAGTTAAGAACTGAGCGGTGACATTGTGGTAAGTCCGGTGGTTTGCTGGTGGGAGGTCACGGGTTTGACCCCCACCAACCTCACCTTGCCCCTTAACAAAAATTTTAGCCAACTAGGAGGTGCCACATGGAGGCATCTGGTTGGGCCATCTGGCGACCTCTCATTGGCCTATCAAACAACCAATAACATTGCCCCAATTCCAACCTATCAGCAAATGACAAATGGCGCGGCCTGATTAGCCCAACAAAAATGCAGTCATCGGTCAACGGTCCAGTTAGCAGTATGGATTGCTCATTGGCCAACCCTGTCATCCAGAAACCATTTTTTTTAGTTGTTTCCAAAAGTGGACAAAACGTGATTGCAAGAGTATACAGAGTCGGTTTTTCGCGAAACGAGTTGCGTCGGATTTATATTGACGAGATCTATGCAAACACACAAGTTTCGTTCCATTCTAAGAACTTCGAATTTTGAGCATAAAATTGATCCATTGGATCATCTCCAAAACCCATAATTGTTTCTCAAAATTCCACCTAGAGGCAACTTAGTTAGATTATATTAGCCGTGTTTTAAATTATTTCTTAAGTCTCAAGTTAGGGAATATGGCTAATTAATCAAAATTAAATAAGTCAATGTGAGAATTCTCTAGAAATTCACACGGATCGATCCATAAATGATCCTAGCCAGTGATTAAGTTTTAATATTGGTCGTTGGTGCTCCAAAAATGGATTATAAGAGGATATTGATGTGGTGATGGAGATCACACTAGAGTCACTTGGAAAATTCGATTTTATAGAGTAGAAACAGTCAGTTTTTTGAGAGTCCGAGCTTCAGTGAGGCAGCAGAGATAGTGAGGGGTAGGGACAATGATCCAGAGGAAGTTTTCCAAATCTGGAGAGATAACAGCTAGAGGAACGAGTTATCCCATTGAGGCAATGCAGAGCTCTGCACAGTAGCTTTAGAGAGGGCAGTTCGATTTGCTGGAAATAAATTCGTTCTCAGATCCATAGGCCGGGAAGAGGTTCCAGAGGGTTGGGGAGACAAATTTCTCAGCAGCAGAAGCCAGAACAACTTCATCAAAGACCAGTCAGAGGCTTGACGTCATAGTGATTGCGCAGTCCAGCGCAGAAGGTGACGCAGAGGCTTCAAGAGGCCAAGTTTTCTATAGGTAGGTTGTGTCGGGATTTCCTATGGAGGAATGGAAATTCCCTTCAATAATTTTGCTGATATTTTCTTGATGTGGATTGCCAATTTTAGGCATCCAGGTTGTACTCAGAATTTCACTTTTGCATAATAATAAAAACCCTCACTGTTGCACTGGTTTTCCCGCATTGGGTTTTTCCAGGGACTTTTGTCCAAAAATAATTGTGTTATATTTTATGTGTGTGTGCTAGCATTTCTAAGCTTCTGTCATTTTATTTTTCCACGGAATTTTATTTGTGAAGGTTGCAGTGTGTTTTTTCGATATTTGTCGTAGCAGATAAATTGCTAAACTAATTAACGATTAGGAGAAATAATACTAGCTGTTGCAATATGATTCTAGTTGAGGAATTTTCACAGCTACCTCAATTGGGGTTTCCCAAGTAGTTCCCCTTCTTGAAATGTTTATCGTGGGAGGTACTCTCACAAACCACAGGGTACTAGGTTTGTGGGGAGTTGACGCATAATAATGGATATTTGTGGGAAATCTACCCCAAGTGGTGGGATTTGTACCCAAAGTTATGGGAAAATACCTAAGTGGAAAATTAGTATCTTAATCATTGAAAGCACGAGGGGCACCCTTGATGGACTAAGGGAAACCTAGGGCTTCGATGATGTGGCAAAAGATGAATGAAAGAAATCTATTTCTTATGTTAGTTGGGTTTTGATAAGTTAAACTCAAGTTGCCTTGGGCTAAAGGTCATGCCCCTTGATGAAATGTGAGACCATCATAGACACTATAAGTAGAGGAGAGATAGAGCTCATTTGAACCATCACAAGCAAGAATATTCTCATGTGAATTTTGTCCAAAAGGGAGAGAAAACATCTCAGGTGAGTGCAGCTTAAAGGAGGGACAAGTGGAGCATGTATGGTATGCAATAGAGGCCAAGTATTCCCAATTGTGAGGACAAGGTATGCCCTCTGTGTTGTGTTGTTATGATGTTGTTGCATCTGCATTGCGCTACTCCCTCTCAACATCCAGCTCTGCCTCTGCTCCATCTGTGACTCTCTGCACCTACTGCTACACTTGTCTCGCTACCATCTTAAGGCTCTCGTAGCTCATATGTGATCCAAGAGTTGGGCTACTCAAGGATCCTGCCAGCACTCTGTAGATTCTCTACATATATGTGTCGCCCCACTTTCGTGGATCATGAGTGCTCATTGCTACGTCATCTTCGGAACCATCATATGCCACAACAGCCTTGGAGGTAGAATCTTCCTTGTCCTTTTTCTTCTGAGGATAATTGCTGGCGAAATTTCCTAGTTCGTTGCACTGGAAACACTTGATCTTGGATAGATCACGCTTCTTCCTCCCTTGTTGCCTCTTTGATTCCAAGGTTGCATCTTCTTCCTCTTCCTTCTTCACTTTACTTGATCCCTTGATGTGTTGTCTCTTGGTGAACCGAAAAAGTTCTTCTTGATGGAGGATTGCCCACATACTGTCCCAGTTGGGAAGGTCCGCTCTGCCCAACATACTTTGGACAAAAGTTTCCTAGTCCTTTGTGACCACATTGAGTGCAGTCCTCACCATCACATCATCCTCCACCTTTGCTCCCATGGAAGACAACTGATCCTTGATCACTTGTAATCTCAAAAGGAAGGGCTCGATCTCCTCTCCCTTGGCCATCATGAATAACCGCATCTGGTTCTCCATAAGCATTCTCCTTTGGACGAATCTTGCCTCATACAGGGTAGTTAAGTCTTTCCACATCTCATGAGTCATTTTCTTATCAGCTATGTGTGGAAAAATATGACCCTTAAACCCATCCACTATGAAACGTTTGCCATGTGCTACATTTTCCTCATGCTTCGCTAGGAGAAGAGCATCGGTTGGCGTGGCCAAGACTTTTTCTGCATGGTCCCTCAGACTATATGCCTCCATGACTACCAAGATTATGGCCTTCAAGACTGCAAAGTTGGACATACCGTCCAACCTATCCTGATCACGTAGTCCGTGAGGTGCCATCTGCTCAGCAAATCTGTCGGAACGAATCCTACAATTTATGTTAGAGACTTGGATCTAGGGTCCTTTATGAGAAAGTGACCCTCTGCTCCCGCTGACAACTGACTTCCTCTCTTGGAAGTCTACCAAATCAAAACAAATCAGATCTCTTTGATCCTCTGATCGATTTGCAGATTTCTTTGGCTGGAAACCCTCTAAAAAGTTGATTTTCCTCCTGCTCTTTGTCAACTAGTGCTTAGGTCAATTTCTGCAACTTTATAAATTTAACCCCACTAGCAACTACTGAAGCTCTACAGCACTGCTTCCGGCACTCTGAACTAACAACGGCTTCAGAACTGTGTCACCCTTGTTGGCCTCTACGTGAGAAGACAATACCAACGTTGTCTTTGCGTTGCCTCTGCGTAGTAAGTACGTGGGCCTGCGTGGACACTGTGTAGGATTGCACCACTCTGGCCTCTATGTGGCTCTGCTCCCTCTGTTGTTGCAATGTCCCTTCTGGTCTGGATTTCTGTGGTTGATGTTGCTTTCTACAGCAAGGATTCTTCAGTCTTTTGCTGGCGATCCTGCTAGATCTGCAATCGCTCTAATACCATGTGAAAATTTCTAAATATTACTTTATTCAGAAACCCTACTGTTAGATCTGGTTATACTTATCCTACTTAATCAAGTTATTAATGTCGAAAATTCATATTAACATCAAAGTAAACACATAACATGTCTTCACCGATTCAAATCTAAGCAAAAATACATGCACACAAACAACGTGACACATAATATTTTCTAGACAACTATCCCCGGAAAAACCTAATGCAGGAAAATCGGTCTTCTAGCTGCTTGAGGGTTTATATTATAAAGTAGATTCTGAATATATCAAATCTAGTTACCTTACTGGTTAACCCAACAGAGAAACTAAGATTTGCAGCTATAGTTGTTGTTCTGGAGACTGAAAACTGGACTGATTCACACCCTCAAACAAGATTTAATGTTTTGTTGAATATTATTTTTATAAGTTGTTGGTTAATAGCCTTCATGGGATAATCTATTACACAGGTATCTTGCATAGGTTATTGGGTTTAAAATAACAATTTAATTTAATAAAGTTAGCAGGTATCTCTTATTCTTGAAAAATTGCATTGTTATTTTACGTCTCTATTGATCTCACATTTTAATCTGAAGTGTGCAAAAATCATTTGGATTTAAAAAATTGCGCGTTTGGGGAAGTCCTCAACTGGACTAGCTGACTCCTAAGGCATACGATTTGAAGAGCCTTCCTTATGTAAACTCCTAGACTTATCTTTCGAATTTCATCTTGCAGGGTCTTTGGGGCTAGTACCTCATATTTAAAATTAATTATCTTCTATAAATTTGTGCTCAATAGATAAATCTAGCTAGGAAGAGCTAATATATTCAGATCTCGAAGAGGAGTTGGACTCATACTCCTTAGATCTGATAGATGTGTAGTTAAATTGTATATATTTGAAGCATTTTGCTTTAAATTTTTAACATTGGGGTTTACATTTCAATTTTTTGTATATATATTTGGTCTTTGGCATCTTTTTTTCATTTGTGTGGGTGTAGATCTGAAATTTTTTCAAGGAAAATTTTGGAGTTTTGAGACAGATATAGGCCCTGGAGGGCAAGATCTTGTCTTAAATAGTTGTTTGCAGGGATAATTCAATCAAGATCATTCGTCAAAAATTTCAGATCTAGGGTTTGCAAAAAAATCTGAGATTTATCGAAAATAAAGATATTGGAGCAAATTTTAAACTTGCAAGGGTTTCGATCCTTAGAAAAAAATAAAAATAAATAAATAATAAAATAAAATAAAAACTAAAAGATTATATTATATTATATTATATTAAATAAATAAATAAATTAGGGCCAAACCCCTCTCGAAAACCTTATTTTCCTTCTCGGCCTCCCTCTGTGAGTTTTTTTTTGTTATCTGATCCCTTCTCCTTTGCGGCCCTTATTCTCTACTCTCGACCTATTCCTTCACCGTTGCACATCCTCCCTTAGCAACCCTTAATCCCCTCTTATTTCCCTTCTCTCGCTCCTATAGCAGCTTTGTACCATTTCACACCATTGTTCGGCACCCTCACGCTGCCTAACACAACCTTCTCTTTGTTGTTGTAGCAGCCTCTAACCCTCCCATTTCATGGCAGCCTAAACGCAACATTCTCTTCCCTCTTTAACGTGGAATTTTGCTCCCAAAACTTATAATTTCTCACCATCTTAACACTGTCACTAAATTTGAAGCTTGAGATAAAAATTCCAAATGAAATTTTATGAGTTTTGATGAGGGTTTTGGCCATTTAAATTTGACTATGGGAGAAAGGATAAAATTTCTAAGTTAATTCATTATTCGAAATTAAAGAGAGAGTTGGGAAAAGATTGGCGTTTCAGATCTATTCTTCACAAAAGAATTTTGGAGAAGTGCTTCAAGGCCTAGGGCCTCGGGTTTTGCTTTTAAACATTTAATTCCTTAAAACATTAAACTAATAACTTCAAACAGTGACATTAAATTGAACACACCTAAAACACTGAGAAATTTAGGAACACTTTGGTATTTGTTTGATTAATCTTGTCATAATTTTCAGTGATTTCCCTATGCTTTTCTAAAGTCTGGTCATAACATTGTTTTGGCATTCATTTGGATACATATGAAGATATTTATTTGCAGAACTGTTTGGCACACTGTTCACTGATTTGATATCCATTTGGCATTTAATAACTCACCGTTGTCCCGAGTGCAAACTCGTAAATTTTTTATGTTTTCTTAGCTCATTTTAGCAAGATTTTTTCTGGCATTTGAATTTAAGTTTGAACACTTGCTATCACACACATAAGTTTGTTGCCTAAAAGGAACTTAATCTCATTTCGATTGGTGATTAGATTTCAGATGTTGATTAAGTGAATGATATTCTAAAGTGATTAAGACTTATATCTAATCAAATATTTGAGTTATTTGGGCATCTCTTGAATAATTGGTTTTGGAGTTTTTTTTAAGTAATTGTGATCAACATTTTACATTGAGATTTCTATAGTGGATTAGTGACAAAGTGAGTGTTTCAATTATCTATTTTACTTTGTTGGCACTTTACAATATTGGGTTTTATCTTTATAATTAGGATTATCTTTTAAATCTTCACTTAAGTACTTAGCGTATAACTCAAAATAAATCATAATCTAAGTGCTCTAAGCCTTTAAATGTTGGAAATACTGAGAGGTGGGTGAATCAATATTTTTTTCAATTGTTACTTTTACTGGTTAGATCCACTTATAATTAGAACACAAAATGAACAATAAGAATAAATACTTTTACTAAACAGGAATAACGATGACTTCAATCCTCTTCTCTACAATAAATCAAGTACAATATAGTGTAGGGCTCCAACCCTAGATGAAGACACCGATCTCCAATCCACCTGGCTCCAACCTGTACTTTTCCAAGCACTGACTTGGACTTCACAAGGCTCCAACCTTCTAGGACTCCAACCCTATATTCCAAGGCTCCAACCTTGTCACTTTGAGGCACCAACCTCTAGGTCTCCAATCCTATCTTTGGTACAAGCTCCAACATGGTCTTCTTGAGGACTCATATCCTCTAAGGCTCCAACACTTTTCTTTAATTCTTCAACGATTCTTCACAGCTCCCAATATCTTTTGCAATGAGCCCTGATAATCTCTTCTCCTTCAGCATTTCCCTCAAACAATCTCCAAGGAACTTATCTCATCAATGACAACTTGTCTTCTCATGAAGGTTTCACCACTGCTCTTCATGTCACCCAAACACTTTCCCTAAGGTTCCATGAGGGCTTCAATCTTGCATCTAGGTTTCTAAAAATGTCTCCAAGGTCAACTTCTATTATGCTTCTGATTGTATTCAATAAGTTGCTCCAAATGAAGGTCAAATCAATACTCCTCAAGGTGTGCTCCAAAACGGATCTTCAAAATGGTGTCTTTAAAACAATGCTTCCAACACCAAATTTGTTTCGAGGTGGCTTCAAGGCTGCTCCAAGAGTTCTAAAAAATGCTCAAGAAAAGTCCCAAAACTCCTTCAAAGTATCTTCAATATTTGCTTTAGAAATGACAAGGAAACTGCTTCACAAGATACCGAGGTTTATCTTTCAAGACTAAGGTATGTCTACAATTTCTAAGGTCAAAGGTATTTAAATCACAAGTATGCTCAACACTGCTTCTAATTACATCATTTCAGCACCCAATCTCAAAATTGTGCCTCAAGGTTCAATCCCTCCAACAAATCCCTCCAACGAGTTGTCCACAGGTTTGGTTACACCACAGGTTTGAAGGATGTGCCTTACAGGTTTGAAGGTCTGGTTACACCATAGGTTTGAAGGATGTTCCTCGCAGGTTTGAAGGTTTGGTTATAGTCTACAAGTTTGAACCTTTTTGTAACTATTATTAGTACAGATCTTTCACCAAAACTTAGGTGTAGTCTCAACTTCAACCAAGTTGTATGGTGACTGTCTAAGGTATAATAGTTTGAGTTCCCAGTGAGTTGTCCTAAGTCTGCAATAAGAGATATTTGAGCTACTACACTTCAATCTGAGCTTTTTAAACACAGTTCCAATTCGTTGTAAGATGGTTCGAGTTATGTGGTATCCCTCCAACAAATGATCCAAGCTCCTGTAGTTTGTAATTTTGTGGTGTAGTCTGATCTCTATCCAAGGGAAAATAGTCTGAGTTTTACTCCACAAATCTGTCCAAGTAGCTACCATAGATTTGTCCATTGTTCAAGTGATGATGGATTCTTTATTACAGGTCTAAGGATAATGGAACCCCAAAATAGTTTGTGCTTTTACACAGTGCAATCTCAGCTTCAATGAGTGTGATTGTTCCTTGAGTTGAGTTCTACACCCATAGAAAACTCACACCTGTCCATTATTGTTGTTGTAGCTTTTAGAGAGAGCCTTGAGTTGCAAAAGACTAGTGCCTAGGACATCTTAAAATCAGAGGTTAAAAATGGACAATTGTATAAATACCTTTGACAGAATATGGGTCATGAGAATAATGGATTTAGTGGTTCGAGAATGGAGAAGACCATTTGAGCCTGCTTCATGTGAACTCCCCAAAATAAGAGAGAGCTCAGGAGGTTGTGAGGCTAATGGCTATTAGATGGGCCAAGAATAAAACAATGATCGGAAGCTTTAAAATGTGCAGAGGCGTTCAGGAAGAATGGAGAAGGAACCCACAAGAGACAGGCTTAAGAGATTTAAGAATCTGTCCCCCGTGACCTCAGAGGAAGTGGATATGGATGAGATATGGGCAACAACAGAGATTCGTGGAGCGCGAATTAAGGGAGTGCAGCAAGCTTAAAATATGGGCATTAAAACCTGGGCATTATTCAGGCATGAATTCACGAATAAAATTGCAGACTACCAGCAGCTACATTACATGAACCAATCAAAGTAGCATGGCATGAAAATTATTACACGTAAGAAGGATATTACTGATAACAGAAGGAAACAGATACATATTACTCATTGCTCCATCTAGAATCCAAATAACAACTCTGTATCATATTAGTTTTAAATAGCTCTCCCAAATATGTATCTCAGAGCACAGGGAGCACAATCACACAAAACTACAACAAAATTCTTCAAAATTCCATAACCCTTCTTTAATCTTGGAACAAGCTACATATAGAGTTCCCCTCGAGGGCCTTACGGTACTAATCATTTATGATCAACCCATGCTTATGAAATAAAAACATCCTACCTAACTTGCAGAGCATACATTGAGAAATTACTTCTGTACTGAGAGAATTAAAACAGGAATGGGGCGAAATTGAGATTTCACCAGCAAAATCATCAAAATTAAACATAAAATAGAAAGGACATGGTCACCCATGGAGACCAATAATGGGAGCATTCAAGACGGTATGGTGAGGAGCAGTCATAGGTGGACAGTCTGACTGTCATCATATGATTCCATCTATTGCTTGCAAACCTCCACTCCCTCAGTCTGGTGATTTCCACTTATTCCATTATGAAGAGGCCTGTAGTACTGCGCGCACCTGGTTCTTTAGCAGAGATCTCCTAAGCAGACCGCATAAACCATAACTGCATGTTCCGCCTCAAAATCCCATGCGGTGTTTTTGAATTGCAAAACGGGAACTGGGGGGGGGGGGGTGCGAAATGATGAGAGGACGACACACGGTGGAGTGGGCGGTGTGAAACTGGCCATTTCGTACTCCCCCCCCAATGGTTAAAGTTCGAAAGCTGCGAGGAGTGTGAAATGAAACAAGGATCGTTAGATGAGGAGGGGGTGATTGGAGATGGAGGAAAGGTGGAGGGCGATTAGGAGAAGGAAATGGTGTGGCAGGTAAGGTGGGAACCGAATCGACCCTTTTTAAGAAAAAAACATCGTAAAAAAACCCATATATCCGGACTTGAAAATCTGTGGACTTCGATTTCAGAAGCCGCATCGCATCTGCGCACTTCGCATGTTTTACAGTTTACATTATAAGAAATGGAATCGACGATGTGATGCGATGCGAATTACGGAGGCGATGTGGTGCGAGGATGATGGCGTGGAGCAATGGAATGGAAACGATAGTGAAGGAATGGTGTATTTGCGGTGAGCAGAGTATTATGGTGGGGCCAAACCGCGTCGTATTCGCAACTCTTTGCCATGAAGCAGTAAAGGTAAACTCTAAAATGAGCGAAGTGCGAAGCGCAGGGAGGAAGGAGGTGACGTGGCAGATGGTGGGACCAGACCTCAGCCCGCAGATCTCAAAATTTAAGGTTTAGTCGTAAGTGGAGGTGGTAAACACTAAAAGAAGCGAAATGCGAAGTACGGGGGAGAAGGTAAGTGACGTGGAGGGAAGGTGGGACCCGACCGCATCGCAAGTTAAACAAAATAGGTTCAAGGCGTTTCAAATGGTAATTTAGAAACTGTGCGATGCGATATCGCACATCGGAGATCGCAGGTTTTAACGTTTGGCAGAATGGAATAAGTTGTAATTTTGCAAAATGCGGTGGACGGTGGGAGAAGGGTGACGTGTCGAGGAGAATGGCCCCACTTTAATCACAATCGACGAATGGGGAAAAGCGAAGATGAAACAATGATATAGTGGTGAAAAAGGGAAAGTATAAAGATAAAGTGGAATGGCGGAGAAAGGTAGAGTTTAAGGCAGAAACAAGATTTTGCATGCGGTTTTGATAATGTGGTAAGGTATGGCGGGTCCCGCTTCATCGCATTGGCGAAAAAACAAGGTTTGGCGTAAGCCTTAAGAGGTAAGGTTAGGAACTTGTGAGCTGCGAAGTGCGGGCAAAAGGCAAGGTTTATATGCGCGCCACAGGTGAACGGGTCCCACCTCATCGCAAATCGCATTTCACTCATTTTAACATTTACCCTTGCACCCATCCTGAAACATTTGCGATATGCGATTGCGATTTGAATCTTCGTCGTTGATCGCTATTTAGATCCAACGGTCTTCACTGCTCCCTTAATGTGGTTTGCCGACCTTGTCTCTTTGGTTGCGCCCAGTCATTTTTTATTCGTTCGTGGAATACTTGCCCCGTGTTCACGACTTGACCTGCTTTAGTATTCACGACTCGATCCGAACGTGTGGATGAATTGACCCAATCTCATTTAGGACTCTTCCCTTGTTGTTTTTATGTCTTAGCTATTTCTCTGTTGCCTTTGTCTCCGCTAATGGTAACTAGCTTCTCTGCCTTTGCCCTGTGATTTCTTTATAGGGACCACTTCTCCATGTTATGTGCGATCACAGGCCAACATTGGCTCCATCTGGGGACAACATGTTGTTCTAAGTGCGTTGAGGACCTACAGACCCTGAATGCCTGTGATTTATTGGCCTCATGGAGTCATAAATACATATTGATTAGACAAAGTTGTATACCAATAGTCAAGTGGACACAAAAATGGAAGATGAAACGAAAGATGAAATGGGAGGAATGTAAACAAAATGGAGTATAAACAGTGGAACGATATGCATAATGAGCTGGATTAGCTCTCGTTAGTGATGAAAATAGAACTTGAGGAACTGCCCATTCACTAGCGCCTCAAGTATATCTCCGTCTGATTTCTCTAGGGCAAAAGTATTGTTGCCTTTGACCTTTGCCACCCTGAAAGGACCAATCCAGAGGGGTTCGAACTTCCCATGTTTCCCTTTGTCCGCTCTCCTGACATCCCATCGCAGCACCAAATCCCCTACTTGGATTTGTCTGCCTTTAGCTCTTTGGCCAAATAAGCCTTTCATTTTTTCTTGATATTTTTCTAGTCTGAGGCTTACCTGTTATTGTGTTCCATTCAACTCCACCAGCTGGTTCATTCTTCGGATAAGGTAATGCAAGCTGAATAGGGAAAACTGCGGCCCTGCCATACACTAGTTCACAATGGGACTTTCCTGTGGGTCTTTTTGCGATGATACGATTTGCCCAGAGTGCAAACTTGAGCTGAGAATCCCAGTTCTTTTTATTTTCATTGATGGTCTTCTTCAAGATCCTCACCATTTTCTTGTTAGATGATTCTGCCAGCCCGTTCCCCTGTGGGTAGTACGTAGTGGAGTAGCCCAGTAGGATGTTGTAATGTTGACAGAAACTATCAAATTTAGCCAACTTAAAGCCTGGGCATTATTTATGATGATATTAGTTGGGCATCCAAACCTAGCTATTATGTTCTCCTCCAGGAACTTGATCACCACCGAATTTGTAGCATTTCTCGTGGCCAAAGCCTCTACCTACTTGGTGAAGTAATCTAGAGCAGTGAGGATCCATCGATGTTGATTGCTAGAGGCAAGGTGAAACTCTCCTATGAAGTCAATCCCCCGTTGTTTAAAAGGTTCCTCAACATGTACTGGAATTAATGGTAGAGGTGCATACCTTTGTTTTTCAGTGAACCCCTGACACTTCTCGCAGGTCCGGACTCGGGCATGTACATCGCCAAACAGCTTAGGCCAAAATAACCCTGCCTTCGTGATATTGTGTGCAGTGGATCGCCAACTGTAATGCCCGCCGCATATCCCTTCGTGGAACTCGGTCATCACGTGGTCAACTTCTTGCTCTGTTAAACACAATAATAAGATTCCCGCCACATCTCTCCAATATAGTCGCCCATTTGCCACAATGTACTTTTGAGACCTCTGTCTCAAAGTGCGATACTTGGTTTTATCATAGTGAGGGGGACACCTCAACATTAAAAGGTATTCCACTATATCTTTATACCATGAGGATAAGAGGTACTTGACATGTGTTTTTTGAGCGAAATATTCTATGCCTTGGTGTGCATCTGTGTCCTCCTATGCCTCTCCTCCTGTCATAGACACATTTATTCCCAGAGCTTGACAGTTGGATTCAGACAAGATTTTTTCCAGCCCCTGGCCTTTGATGAGTTTAGTAGGCTTTATCTCCAATTCAAACTCCTGGATTTTAGCTATCCATTTTCCCCTCTTCCCTTCACTGTCACCCTATACTAGAATATCTTTCATTGTTGCAGTGGGTACATAAGTTGTTATGGCTAATTGTAACACATACACCCGAAATGCCTTCAGCGATTTGACCAGAGCGTAAGCTTGCTTCTCCAGGATATCATATTTCAGTTCAGCGTCCCGCAGGACTTGACCGAAGAAACCAATGGGTTGTTCATGCCCATTGGCATTTTTCTGTAAAAGTACTGTAGCTATTGTGTGAGGAGAGGCGAAGGAGAAAATCATGAACAACTTCCCATAATCTGGACCTACCAGCATTGGAGCTTCTGCAAAGGCCTGTTTGACCCTATTGAAAGAGTCCCAAGACTTAGGGGTCCATATAACTTCACTATTCTTCTTCCCAAGAACACTTGTACTTCTTTTTTGTTTCTTGGCAGGGGAATACCATTTATCACCTCTACCTGCTTTGGGTCGATCTTCACTCCTTCCTTAGTTGCTATGTTCCCCAATAACTTCCCTTCCTCCAAGGCAAACATGGATTTTTGAGGATTCAGAGACAGGCTATACCCACGACATTTATCAAAGGTGCATTGAAGGTGCTCTTTATGCTCAATGTAACCCTTTGAAAAGATGGTGATGTTGTCGAGGTAGATCACCACAAACTTGTCTTTCTCTCCTATGAAAGCAATGTCCATCGCCCGCTGGAATGTGGCACTGACATTTATCAGGCCAAAGGGCATTCAGACGTACATGAAGGGCCCCTAAGGCGTAGTGAACGCCCTCTTATTTTGGTCTTCCAAGAGCACTGCCACCTGGTTATATCCTGAGAAGCCATCCATCATGGACATGCGAGAGGATCCCACCACCTTCTGCAAGATGTGGTCCATCTTCGGGAGGGGATAGCTATCTTTGAGTGAGGCTCTATTCATATTGCAGAAATCCACACAGAGCCGAATTTCACTGTTCTTCTTTCTAATGGGCACCAGGTTCACCACCCATTCAGAGTATCTTACAGGGACAATGATCTTGGCCTGCAACAGCTTCTTTATTTCCTTTTCAATGGTTGGGAGCAAAAGAGGATTGATCTGTCTCATCTTTTGCTTATGAGGCTTGGTGTCTTCTTTGAGCGGTATCTTGTGCTGTATAATGTCAATATCGAAAGTTTTCAGATCTTGGTGTGACCAGGCGAAGACATCACTATATGACTGAAACAGCTTGAGGGACTGATCTTGGTATTCTTCAGGGACCCTTACCACCTTTGGATCTTCTTCTGTCCCAATGTTCACTTCCCTGACAGGCTCTTCGAGGGTAAGTTTGTTGGGATTCACCGGGATAACATTCTTATCAAACTGTCTCTCCAATGGCACAATACCCCTGGGGATGATATTTCCCTTTAATTGCATAACGCAGTGCCCAACCAGTGTCTCTTCCCATCTCGTTTTTGGCTCCTCACTGTCATCCTTTGGGACTGAATCCATCACCATATTTGCGAACTCACCCACCGTTTCCATAAAACGTTGGACCTGCTCTTCATCTTCAAAGACTTGTCAATGCTTAAAGGTTCTCAACTAAATCCCATACCTCATTCCTGTAAGCTTTGAGCCGCAGGTGTTTAGCTTAGCATTGGCTCCTGACTTGCCTCACTACAAGCTCTGAATCTCCAAAATCCTTGAGGTTTTGTATGTTAATGTTTCGTGCTGCCTGCAACCCCAACATCAGGGCTTCATATTCAACCACGTTATTTGTGGCTTCGAATTCCAGCTTAAAGGAGAGGGGAACCAAGCATCCTTTTGGTGATATCAAGAGTAACCCGGCCTCGTTTCCTTCTCATGAGTAAGCTCCATCAAACATCAAGGTCCATATTTAGTTTTCCTCTCTTCTCATAAGATTCTCCTAGATTAGAGGGTAAATCTTCATTTCTTGCAGGAAGTTTTCGTCCTCGTTGAGTATAAGACAGGAGAATTCACCCTCCTTAGTATATACCGGAGAATTTGTGGAACCATTAGCTTTGGTGACCATCTTCACGAATCTGGAATCACGGTATAATCGTCTTTCCTTTCCGTTGAATACTAGAATAGTGGCATAGGTGAGGTCAAGTTTTATGGATCCTCCAATCTCGGTACCCTGGGATCTAGACAACAACATTCCAAATCGAGCTAGGATACCAACCACAACAATGTCCATTATCACACTTTTGGCCGGAATCTAGGTTAAATTTACTACTAGATCTTTTATCATGCCCAAGCATTTCACCCTCTTGGAATCAAAATAATATGGATATTTATAAGGCAAGGTGATTTGCAACCCCAACTACTCCATGACAGACAATGGCAACAGATTATGTGAAGCCCCATAATCTAGCATGCAGTTGTGCAATAACACGTCGTGTATAACTAGAGTCACATAGAATGGAGGAGTGGTTGAATCCAGCTCTTCTACATGAGGTCCAAAAACTACCATGGGTCTTTCTTCTTGGAGATTGAGGCTGTCAGGGAGAGGGCCTACGCCCTGGGGCAGCATGAATTGAGAGACTCAGGCCTTGCATGAGGGTTGTTTTAGGAGCTCGATTAGGGGGAATGGGATCTTCACCTTTTCTAATTCTTTCTGGAGGCTAAAGGTCGTGGGATATTTTTCCATGATAATTTCTTTGAACTGCTCTTTAGGAGGGTCGGGCAGTTTCAAGGGTGTAGTTGTGGATCTCTCATTTTGGGGAGGATCAAAGCCCTGTTTCAAGGAGTTGGGCGCAGAGGCTTTATGATGGGCATACTCTTCTAAAGGATTTTTCCCATTACTGGCAGAACTAGAAGGGGTCTTCTCTCTTTATGTCAACTCTTCATCTTGTTCCTGCACTCAGGTTCTCTTCCTGGAGGACCTGAGATCATACTTCATATGGAGTTGAGCTTGCATGAAATCCACAAACTACCTACAATAATTGTCAATATCTCGATCCTCTAGGGGGGCTTCCTTCTCTTCTGGCTCTTCTTGCAGGGTTATTTCACCTTCTTCATCCTCTGAGTAAGCGAGGAATTTATCTTTTTGACTGCTTGTGACTTCCCCGGACTGTCCCTCCATTTCCCCTTCCAGGTATAAAGGAGGTTGGATACGATCTTGCTGCTCTTTCCTTTCTCGTTGCAACAACTGTAGAGGGGGCTTCCGATACTAGGGATTAAACCCATGGTTTGGAATCATTTGGTTAGGATGAGGAGGGGAATTCTTGGCCTCCAATTCAAGCTTCACCAACTTATTTAGAGGTTCTTGATCGACTTATTCATCTCTTCGATTCTATACTCTTGTGATTCCCTCTCTTGATTAGAAGTAGAAGCCTCCTCCCTACCCCTTCTTCTGGCTTCATGCTCTGTCTTGCCTTTGAATTTATCAGTAGAAGCAAAGTTTGCTTCTACCTCCAGTGCATCAATCTGAATCTAATCCAGAGATGTAGACTTTCTTTCCCTTAGGGTGAACCCAAATTCTAGTTCAAAAGCTCCTGCAAAAACCACCTTAGTAGCTGCTTGTGGAGGCTTTATTTCAAGAGGGAGATTATTATAAAGCTTATTGAACCTCTTTATAAATTTGGTTGCATCCTCGTTGTGTCTCTTGTTGAGAGAATTAAACTCTATAAGAACATATCCATGGTCCCCCTTTTCTCCCCATTCTAGTGTGAAGAAATTCTCCATTTCTTCCCAAGCGGTGACTCTGTGATCAACAAGATATTTGAACCATTTCTAAGCCTCTCCATCCAAGGATAGGAAGAAAAGCCTCAACACCACATCTAGGTGCTCTACATTTACTTTCTTAGCAAAGGCGCATAAGTTTTCAATATTTCTCTGCACAAAAGTACTATCTTCCCTGATGAACCGAGGCAAGAGCTTTAGATAATCTTGAGGCATGTCATTCAATACTTGAGGCAAAGCTATTGGAGCATATTTATTGAGGAGGAAGGTAGGTACAGCCGCGAGGGGCGGTGGAGGTAAATTTTGAGGATGAATTAGTTGTGGTATAACAGGTGTGTGTTGAATAGAGGTTGCTACATTGGTCTGTAAAAAGCTATGGAGTACTGCAACTTCTTTAATTTCTTCGGCCTTGGGAGTAGGGTGCAAGGGAGGCAAAGAAATATCAGCAGATTCAGCTTCATTTTTTATGACTGAATTGGCTAAAGAAAAGGCCTCTGGAGAATACTCAAGTACGCAGGTTGTGGTGCCAGGACCATAGATGTTAGCTTTCTGAGATGAGGAAGGCAAAGCTTCTAGAGTAAATGAGGCAAGGTCAGCCTAGTTGGGCTTCTTCTCCTTCCAGACTCTCCTAAATATAATTTTTTAGGATCAGACAGAGAAGGGGTTTTCTGCTGGAAAGTATTTGATCGAGTATGAGGCCTTTTGTAAGCTAGGATTATGACTGAATTGAACTTTAATAATAGTGGAGTTGCCAAGGTGAGGGCTATGCAACTCTCAACCCTTCGTGCTCACCTGATTGAAGGGTGAAGATAATGTCGTATCCCAGGGAAAATATTTTCTAATTCGTTTCCCTGGAAACGACGCCAAAAAGATGTTGTAGCTCCTAGAGACAGCCTTGAGTTGCAAAATACTAGTGCCTAGGACATCTTAAAATCAGAGGTTAAAAATGGATAATTATATAAATACCTCTGACAGAATATGGGTCATGAGAATAATGGATTTGGTGGTTTGAGAATGGAGAAGACCATTTGAGCTTGCTTCATGTGAATTCCCCAAACGAAGAGAGAGCTCAGGAGGTTGTGAGGCTGATGGGTATTAGATGGGCCAAGAATAAAGCAATGAGCAGAAGCTTTAAAATGTGCAAAGGCGTTGAGGAAGAATGAAGAAGGAACCCACAAGAGACAGGCTTAAGAGATTTAAGAATTTGTCCCCCGCGACCTCAGAGGAAGTGGATATGGATGAGATATGGGCAACAACAGAGATTCGTGGAGCACAAATTAAGGGAGTACAACAAGCTTAAAAGATGAGCATTAACACCTGGGCATTATTCAGGCACGAATTCACAAATAAAATTGCAGACTACCAACAGCTAGATTACACGAACCAATCAAAGTAGCATGGCATGAAAATGATTACACGTAAAAAGGAGAATATTGATAACAGAAGGAAACAAATACATACTACTCATTGCTCCATCTATAATCCAAATAACAACTCCATATCACATTAATTTTAAACAGCTCTCCCAAATATGTATCTCAGAGCACAGGGAGCACAATCATACAAAACTACAACAAAATTCTTCAAAATTTCATAACCCTTCTTTAATCTTGGAACGATCTACATATAGAGTTCCCCTCGAGGGTCTTACGGTACTAATCATTTATGATTGACCCATACTTATGAAATCAAAACATCCTACCTAACTTGCAGAGCGTACATTGAGCAATTACTTATGTACTGAGAGAATTAAAACCATAATGGGGCGAAACTGAGATTTCACCGGTAAATCATCAAAATTAAACAGAAAATAGAAAGGACATGGTTGCCCATGGAGGCCAATAATGAGAGCATTCAAGACAATGTGGCGAGGAGTAGTCGTAGGTGAATAGACTGACTGTCATCATACGATTCCATCTATTGCTTGCAAACCTCCACTCCCTCAATCTGGTGATTTCCACTTAATCCATTATGAAGAGGCTTGTAGTACTGCGCGCACTTGGTTCTTTAGCGGAGATATCCTAAGTAGACTGCATAAACCATAACTGCATGTTCCACCTCAAAAGCCCATGCGGTGTTTTTGAATTGCAAAACAGGAACCGAATTTCGGAGGAGGTCTCAAGTGGTAAGTGGTATTGGAGAGGGGGGTGCGTAATGACAAGAGGACAACACGTGGAGGATTAGGCGATAATGGATACTACCCATTTCGGAACCCCCCAATGGTTAAAGTCCGAAAGCTGTGGGGAGTGAAAAATGAAACAAGGACCGTCAGATGAGGAGGGGGTGATTGGAGATGGAGGAAAGGTGGAGGGCGATGAGGAGAAGGAAACGACGTGGCAGGTAAGGTGGGACCCGACTTGACTCTTTTTAAACAAAACATCATAAAAAACCCATATATTCGGACATGAAAATCTATGGACTTCAGTTTCGGAAGCTGCATTGCATCCGTGCACTTTGCATGTTTTACAATTTATGTTATAAGAAATGGAATTGGCAATGCGATGCAAAGTACGGAGGCGACGTGGCGAGAGGATGATAGCGTGGAGAAATGGAATGGAAACGATAGTGAAGGAATGGCGTATTTGCGGTAAGCACAGTATTATGGTGGGGCCAAATCACGTCGCAATCGCAACTCTTTACCATGAAGCAGTAAAGGTAAACTCTAAAATGAGCGAAGTGCGAGGAGGAAGGAGGTGACGTGGCAGACGGTGGGACCGGACCGCAGCCCGCATATCGAAAAATGTAGGGTTTAGCTGTAAGCGGAGGTGGTAAACACTAAAAGAAACGAATTGCAAAGTGCAGGGGAGAAGGTAAGTGATGTGGAGGGAAGGTGGAACCCGACTGCATCGCAAGTTAAACAAAATAGGTTGCGGGCATTTCAAATGGTAAGTTAAAAACTGTGCAATGCGATATCGCACATCGGTGATCGCAAGTTTTAACATTTGGCAGAATGGAATAAGTTGTAATTTTGCAAAATGCGGTGGACGGTGGGGGAAGGGTGACGTGTCGGGGAGAATGGCTCCACTTTAATCGCAATCAAGGAATGGGGAAAAGCGAAGATGAAACAATGACATAGCGGTGAAAAATGAAAAGTATAAATGTAAAGTGGAACGACGAAGAAAGGTAAAGTTTAAGGCGGAAACAAGATTTTGCAAGCGGTTTTGATAATGCGGTAAGGTATGGCGGGTCATGATTCATCGCATCAGTGGAAAAACAAGGTTTGGCGTAAGTCTTAAGAGGTAAGGTTAGGAACTTGCAGGCAACAGGAAAGGTTTATATGCACGCCACAAGTGAACGAGTCCCACCTCATCGCAAATCAAATTTTGCTGATTTTAACATTTACCCTTGCGCCCATCCCGAAACATTTGCAATCTGTGATTGCAATTTGAATCTTCGTCATTGATCACTAGTTAGATCCAACGGTCCTCACTGATCCCTTACTGTGGTTTTCCGACCTTGTCCCTTTGGTTGCGCCCAATCATTTTTTATTCATTCGTGGAATACTTCCCCCATGTTCGCGACTCGACTTGCTTTAGCATTTACGACCCGACTCGAACACGTGCACAAATTGACCCAATATCGTTCAGAACTCTGCCCTTGTTGTTTTTCTGTCTTAACTAGTTCTCTGCAGCCTTTGTCTCCGCTAATGGTAACTGCTTCTCTACCTCTACCCTGTGATTTCCTTATAGGGACCACTTCTCCATGTTATGTGCGATTACAGGCCAATAATTGCAATGGATGAAGCTTGAATCACATAATGTATTTTCCCAAAACACCCAAACAAACGTTCCTTTTAGACCTCCTTGGTCTTTGTCATGCTCCTTTGACTTCTCTCTGAAATGATCAGTGAATTTTATGCTTGAAAAGAGGTGTTTAGATGTCTATTTATACTAATTTCTGAGTTATACAAATAGACACGTCCCTTGGAGGAAGAGTCGACTTGGACAAGTAAGTTCATGTCAGCCAACATAAAGAATTATTATATTTTAACTTTAAAAAAATCATTTTCTCTCAATCTAGAGGGAGTTAGAGGGCGAGTGATAGCTCGTTAGAAAGGAAAATTGTCCTCTTCAAGATGGTGCCAATTTCATTCTTCAATGAGGTCATTTTTCCATCAAGAAAATTGTGTTTTGTGAATTGTTATCATTATTTTAGGATTTTGTGCTTTGGACAATGTTAGGGATCTTTCTTCATAGACTTAGGCCTTCGAGTTTATGCGGGGTCCTTCACATGCGCTCTTCATTATGATTAGGGCTTCATTCATGTGTGTGAAGGTCTTCTTCATATGCTTAGGGTTACATTCATGTGTTATCTTTGGGGAATCATAAGTATTAGGACTTGCATCAATACGTTAGGGCTAAGGCATCTTCTAAAGTGTCATGGGAATATAGGGTTAAGCCTTGGTCCTTGGTCACCCCACTCCCACGAGACCACATGAGGGGAGCCGAGGGCTTGTGATTAACCCCAACCCAAAGCCCCGATACCACAAACCAAACCATATTTTGGGTGGGGGTAAGTACACCCTGGTACCATAAACCAAACCACAGCTCGGGTGTGGGTTTATACACGGAGACCCATGCAAAGTTTGTCACATAACCTGGATAAATGGGAGTGTGGCCCAAATTTTTCTGCCCGAAGGGGTCATTGGGCATTTAAACGAGGCAACAAAATGCACCCAATTCAACGTGAACCTCGTCGGCATCGAATGAAGTTATCGCTTAACAGTTCTAGAAAAGGCGGATTCGTAGAACAGTTAGCAAGTGAGTGCAATTTGTAGAGCAGTTAGCAGCGAAACTTCTCAGGAGTGTAACTTCTTCAGTTTTTGACCAAATTGAGCCTAACAAGAGCCCAACTAGGGATTTTTTATTGCTCTGGAGCCATTGGAGCCATTATTTTTTCATTCTAAGCACTGTAAATCCATGTAATCACATATTTGAGCACTTAATGAAAGAGGCCCAACATTGGAAGCTGGACCAGGAGATGTAGCCTAGGAGGGGTAAAATCCTTCATCATTTTGTTGTCTTGTGTTATTGTGTATGGTATTATTTTCTCTATTTTATTGCTGCAAATAGAGTTTAAAACCTTTAATTTACGTGCTTTTGCAAATTGATCAATTGCCTAAAATACATAAAATTTTACTTGCACATTTCATAAAACCTTCAAGTTTATAAATACAGATCAACATCAGAACACTAAAGTTGATAGTCAAGCCAATAACGCTTGTCATCTCAAAGTGAGGCCATCATAAATTAACGGAGCCCAGGGGTGGAGAAATATACCTTGACCCCTCACCCCTATCTTCCAAGCATATCTTCATGGTCTTGGATCTATGTCATAGTCTCTTATATCTTTGGATCAAAACACATAATACTAAATTCACATTAAGTGTTAGGCATTGCTGAACTATTATCATGGCATCCTTTGCCACTTTTGAAGCATTCAAATTAATATAAGATAGTTTTCCCACACACTCAGCATATATGGTGTTGGCGACGACCTAATCTTAGTACATGACCCCTACCCTAGTTGGAAATTGATCTTATGGAGTACGTAATAATGAAATGTCATGGAGGCATTAAATGTGAAGCATGTGGGAAGACTTCTCCATTGTATAATTTAATGGCACTCCGACATTCCAGAGCACGTATATTTTCCTGTTTTGGCAATCATTGGACTTGGGTTAATTGGTGGTGGAGGCACTTCACATGATCTTGCAAGAACCCTGTGGAGGTTTATCTCTCTCCATCAGGATGCTTGATAAGTGGGACAAGCGATGGCATTTCCTAGCAAAGGGGAATTATTGGCAATGGTGCTTGCTTCTCGCACCAAAGGTGGGATCAACTGGATACAATTCGACATGCCCAAGTTTCTAGACTTCATGGCCCTTGTCTAGTCTCTTCGGGCAATCTCCCTCCTTTTATGGTAAGCATCTCCTCCCTAACCAGTAAGATCGCTTCTCCCTCTCTCGAATTGGCTATTAATTCTCCTTCTAGGTGACTTAGGGGCCTCCCCGGTCATTTGGAGTTTCTCACTTTGGCCCTCTTTATCCTAACATCTTCCCTTTATTGTCATATGAATTGTTGTTCCCCACGAGATCATTCCATTGCTTTGGCATAGGGTGAGGCATATTTTTTTCTTGGGCAGGACACCCCTGAGGTTTCAAGATACAAAGGGGAGCCACTCTAAGGGATGTAGGTGGTTTCTCTGGTTAATTATAGTTTTCCAATTAAGAGCCTCTTCAATCTGAGCCGTTATTGACCCTTG
Source organism: Pinus albicaulis (assembly GCA_034641835.2). Classification (NCBI taxonomy): domain Eukaryota; kingdom Viridiplantae; phylum Streptophyta; class Pinopsida; order Pinales; family Pinaceae; genus Pinus; species Pinus albicaulis. The sequence continues at coordinate 520,876,481 of CM076578.1, forward strand.
TCCATATCTTGTTTGCTTTGTTAGTGAGCTAAAGAGGACATTGCTGAGGATGCAAGGGAATTATTGGTCACCTTATCTCTTCTGGATCGAAATGTGGGCTAGAAAAAGCAAAGACCCTAGAGTTAACGACATAAATCTGTGTAACAATTGCAATCAATTGTTTGAGCCTTTACAAATTGATATTTTTGTGACTAATATGAATCAATAAGAACAAATGAGGACCATAATCTATCTAATGGAGGAGATTCAAGACTTGAAGGGTAGAATAACTCGTCAAGTAGACAAGATGGACACACTACGTCAACAAATAAAAGGTCTACAAGAGAAACTTTCTACAAGAGGATCTTGGATGGTTTCCCACAAAAATCTTTCTACCATGTCCATAGAAATCATAACAGTAAAGCTGATAGTCACGCCAAAATGCTTTTCATCTCAAAGTGGGGCAATTAGAGATTAACGGAGCTAAGGGGTGGAGAAGTATGCCTTGACCCCTCACCACTATCTTCCAAGCACATATTCACGGTCTTGGGTATATGTCATAGTCTATTATATCTTTGGATCAAAACACATAATACTAAATTCACATTAAGTGTTGGGAATTGTGAGATTGTTGTCATGGCATCCTTTTCCACTTTTGAAGTATTCAAATCAATATAAGATAGTTTTCCCACCCACTCAACATAGATGGTGTTGGCAATGACCTGATCTTAGTGCAAGACCCCCACCCTAGTTGGTGATCGATCTCATGGAGTCTGTAATAATGAGCTGTCATGAAGGCATTAAAAGCGAAGCATGTGGGAAGACTTATCCGCTGTATAATTTAATGGCACTCCGACATTACAAAGCATGTAGATTTTCCCATTTTGGTAATCATTGGACTTGGGTTAATTAGTGGTGGAGGCACTTCACGTGATCTTGCAAGTACTGTGTGGAGTTTTCTCTCTCTCCATCAAAATTATTGATAAGTGGGACATGTGATGGCATTCCCTAACGAAGGGGAATTATTGGCAATGGTGCTTCCTTCTTGCACCAAAGGTGGGATCAACTAGATACAATTCAACATGCCCAAGTTTCTAGACTTCATAGCCATGTCTAGTCTCTTCAGGCAATCTCCCTCCTCTTATGGTAAGCATATCCCCCCTGGCCAATAATATCATTTCTGCCTCTCTCGAATTGGCTATTAATTCTCCCTCTAGGTGACTCAAGGGCCTCCCCGATCATTTGGAGTTTCTCACTTTGGCCCTCTTTATCCTAACATATTCCCTTTATTGGCATCTGAATTGTTGTTCCCTAGGAGAGAATTCCACTACTTTGGCACAGGGCGAGACATATTTGTTACTTGGGCAAGACGCCCCTGAGGTTTCATGATAGAAAGGGGAGCCAATCTAAGGGTTGTAGGTGGTTTCTCTTGTTAATTTTGGTTTGTCAATTAAGATCCTCTTCAATCCGAACTACTATTGACCTTTGTCCATACCTCGTTTGCCTCGTTAGTGAGCTAAATAGGACACTGTTGAGGTTGCAAGGGAATTATTGGTCACCTTATTTCTTTTGGACTGAAATGTGGGCTAGCAAAAGCAAAGACTCTAGAGTTAGCAACATATATATGTGTAACAATTGCAATTAACTGTTTGAGCCTTTAAAAATTGATATTCTCGAGACTAATATGAAACAACAAGAACAAATGAGGCCCATAATCTATCAAATGAAGAGATTCAAGACTTGAAGGGTAGACTGACTCGTTAAGCGGACGAGATGGACACACTGCGTCAACAAATAAAAGGTCTACAAGAGCAACTCAATGTCAGGAACAACCAAAATTCAGAATCAAGTGTCTCTAGTAAACATGCCAAAAGATCCCTTCCTGACCTTAACTAATCTCTGGAAGAGGACACTCACACCTTCTTCTTCTTTTTTATGTACTCTCAGTACAAATGTTCCCTTATGCTTGGTCAATATTGTAAGCTTTACTCTTTTCATCATATAGTATTAGTAGCCCCCCTTGGTAGTCTTCTTGCGATATCAATAATTTCCTCTCTAAAGCATCAATTATTAGATGTAATCATGTAACTCTTTTCTCGAGTATTTGTTGTGTCTGGGTATAGATTTAATATAAATCCTACTCAATTTTGTGAAAAAAAAGAAGAACATGTGTTTCCTCGTAAGAGCTCACATAATCAAATCTAGAGGGGGTAGAGCATGTGCACCTCTACATACTTTAGTAGTCAAATTACTACGTAGAGGGGGGTCCCTTGTTACACAAACAAAGGGGTCTCGTACATCAATTTGGTGTCTAGCTTGGTCACGACCCTAAGATTAAATTGTTATTTAAGAACATGTGTTTCCTTCTAAGAGGCCATAGGTTCAAATCTTGAGGGACATAGAGTATGTACACCTTTGTAGACTTTAACAATCAAATTGTTGCACGAAGGGGTTCCCTTGTTCCACAAACAAGGGGATTTCATAAACCAATTTAGTGCATGGCTTGGCCATGACCTTAAACTTAGATTATATTAAAAAAAATTATATGTTTAGCAACATATAGAAGATCCTTTTTCCATATTGTTTCCAAGTTTAGAATAATATCTAAAATTAGCATGAGATCAAAGTCTGCAATAGGTGAATTCCAAAAAGAGTATCTAAGTAGAGTTGGACAACTTAAACATGGTCCTAAAAAATAGGAAACCAAGATAACCAAGAGTAGCTAAACATTTCTAAAAACTTAAAAGTCAAGGCATCCACCTCAACGAGCATTGGATTTGTCGAGTCACTAGAACCTAGTCCCATGCCTGGAGTTATATGTGCCTCAACAATAGTCAACCTACTATCCATGTCTTTCAGTTGCAACTAGATTTCATCTAATTACAACAAAATTTCATCTTTCGAGTCATTTCTTTCAAGTAGGACTTTGTCTGACATAGATTTTAGTTGCCAATATAATTTGATAGTGTATAAGTTTTGGTTGTGTCGGCCATAGGTATGACCCGTGTCAGGCACCCAATCTACCATTGCAGTAAAATCTCATTGCCATGAATGCAATCTCGTTCATTGACAATTTCTTCTTTCACTTTCGATAACCTCTATTGTACCTTCGAAATCATATGTTCATGAAGAGCTACACTAAAGATTGAGTCTTGGCATGAGCACACAAGGCTCCTAGAGAACGATGTCCACCATTGCCTCATCTACATTAAGCCATGCGATGAGGTAGGGAGAGGACCCAAAAAGAGGAAACATATTAAGGGAATTGCAAAAGGTTCGAGACAGAAGGAGGCTAAAGCTTGACTTGAGCCCTTGCCCTACACCTTTAAACCCAACAAAATAAACTCTTGGCCAATAATGAATTACCAAATGACAATTTCAACCTAAACAATATTTACAATGAAACCATATCTATTATTATCATTATTAAAAATCTAAGAATATAATTATATATATTTAAGCAACATTTCACATTAATCTCAAATATATCCATTGACATAAATTAATGTAAAATCTAAAAATCCATTTTATTCCTTAAATTAAAATTTACAAAAATTTAAACTTTATATTAAAAAAATTCACATAAATTCAAGTCAAATTGGGAAGACTATCTTGGTTCAAATTAAAATTTAAACCTTATGTGGATTGAATCATTTATGTGGATTGAATCATTATAAGATATTTTTCTCTAACACATACATAAGAATGATCTAATGGGATGCTAGCCTCAATGTTGGATGGAAGAATGATCTAATGGAACACTAGCACCAATGTTGGATGAAAAAATGACCTATCCACTAGTGGGATGCTATGATCTAATCTAAATCAAACTTGGACATTCATTGTGATAGTTTAATTCCCTCTTAAATGTGGCTCTTATCCTCAACCCATCCCATAAAATTTAAACATTAACATAAAAAAAACTAAATCTCACACAAACCAATTATTTTAGACGTCATCAATCCATATATATATATATATATATATAATTTATTTAATTCACTTTATTTTTATATAAATATATTTTTATAAAATGTATATTGAATCATAGTAACTTCTTAGACCTGAATACTTGCAACTTTCCATGTATATATATATTTTTAAATATATATTTTATTTTTATATAAATATATATTTTATGTTATTTTAAATTCTAAATCTTTCGGGAAATCACATGAGAATTTTTGGAACTGACGCGTTTCGAACTACCAACTGTAGTTCATCATCAGGATAATGAAGATTGGCTGACCAGACTATCCATTTATATACCAGGAAGAGAGAAGCAACGGTCAAAAACCCAAAGACAGTTAAAAATGTTAAAAACCTTCAAAAATAAAATAAAAACGTTCAAAAATAGAATAAAAATAAATAAAAGCATAAAATAAATCAAAAAATACAAATCCCTCAACCTTAAAAGCTACGAATTAACCCAGAAAAATTATATAAGGACCAAGTCAAAAAATATAAAAATATAAAACCACAAACAACTATCCCAAGAAAATAAAACAAGAATTAAATAAAAAAGTCAAAAAATCAAAAGTTAATAACAATAATAAAAATAAAATAAAATAACTAAATAAATAAAATATATGAAATAAAATAAAATAAATAACTAAATAAAATAGAATAAAATGAAAATAAAATAAAATATACTAAAACTAAAAGTAAAATAAAATAAATAAATAAATAAATTAAAAAAAAAATAATAATAATAATAAAAAATAAAATAAATAAATAAAAATAAAAATAAAAATAAAAAACAATAAAAATAAAAATATATAAATAAATAAAATAAAAAATAAAAAATAAAAATAAATAAAAATAACAATAACACTAATAATAATAATAGAATATAAGGAAACATAATCATAAATATACAAAAAGATAAATAGATAAATTATATGGAAATAAATAAATATATATAAACAATAAACAAAAAGATCATAAGAGGGACGACCACTATAGGGAGTGAAGAGAAGGAATCCAACAACTGTTGACCTTCCAACCATCATCCCTATTCAATGTGCGGGATTTCTTCTCAATCTCAATCGCCTCCCTAAATTTACGATGATGGAAATGATCAACCCTAGCAAGGACTCTAGTGTCTTCCATACAGATGTGATGCTTCGTCTTCTTTGCATGCTCAGCTAGAGCAAAGGACTTAGTTCTACCATGCCTAATATCCGCAGAATGCTCTTGGATCCTTTTATTAATCGACCGACCAGTTTCACCAATGTAGGGAATCCCACAAGAGCATGGGATCAAATAAACCCCTTTCATGCTTTTTGGGTCCAAAGGATCCTTTACCGATTTAAGGGAACTTTGAATGGTGTTTAAAGGTTTAAAAGAGGGAGAGATATTAGGAATTTGACTTCTGTGATCCATAAATTATATATCAAATCTTTCGGTGAAAATCACAATGGAGAAATTTGTGTCGACGCATTTTTTCGAACCAGCCAATGTGGTTAATCATTAGGACAAGATACGAAATCTGATCTAGGACTCAGCGTAAATAGATAAAGAAGCTCCAAATAGCCGTTGTACAATAACAGCTAGTTTGACCATAAAAAATAAAAAATAAAAAATAACAAAATAAAAATAAAAATAAAACTATAAATAAAATAAAATATAAAAAACTAAAAACTAAAAATAAAAATAAATAAAAATAAACAATAAAAATAACGGCTAGTTTGACCAAAAAATAAATAAATAAATAAAATTAAAATAAAATTAAAAAATAAACAATAAAAATAAACAATAAAAAATTAACAATTAAGAATAAATTATAAAAATAAAAAATAATAAGAAATCAATAAATAAATAGATATAAAAATGAACATTAGAGTAAATAAAAATGTTAAAAAAATAAAAATAACAATAAAAATATTAGGAGAAAATAAAATAAAATAATAATAATAATAATACATTACTTGAACACAATTCAATATATAATTTGAAACTAAATTAATTCCTTTATTTTTATTTTTTAAAAAGGTAATTAATTAATAAAAATTAGATTAAAAACAAATAATAAATATAACTACGCTAAAAAATAATAATTAATTACATAAGAAAGAATAACAGAAAGGAGAAAAGTAAAACAGGACGAGAGGGGAGAAAACGACGAACCTCAGACAAACAGAGGGGCAAAAACTCAAAAAGCTATGAATGAAGGGCAAGGATTCAGCACCTGTTCACACTCCACCCATCATCTCTGTTAAGGTTAACAGGCCTATTTTCAATCTCAAGGGTCTCCCTAAACTTTCGGTGGTGAAAATGGTCCACCTTCGCAATGACCTCAGCATCTTCAATGCAAATGTGATGCTTTGTCTTTTCAGCATGCTCTGCTAAGGCAGAGGAGCGAGATGTATTATGCTTTAGGTCAGCGGCATGTTCATGAATTCTTTCACTGATAGATCGACCAATTTCACCAATATAAGGGGTCCCACAAGAGCACGAAATCAAGTACACACCCTTACCCTCCTTAGGGCAAATTGGGTCCTTAACCGATCTGAGCGAATTCTGAATCGTGCAGAGGGGCTTGAAGTTTGAAGGAACACTATGTTTCCTTAGTATCCTGGCGATCTTATCAGTCGTTCCCTGGATAAAAGGGAGGTGAACACCAGCATACCTGTCATAATTATCACTTTTAACCTTAGGACCTTTTTCCGCTCTTTGGAAAGCTCTACGACATTGAATATTGCTATAACCATTTTTAAGGAAAACCTTAAAAAGATGAGATTTCTTATGCTTTCTTAAAATCCGAGCGATTTTGTCAGTGGTACCTTGAATAAAAGGCAGATGAACCCTACCAACAACATCATCCTTTAACTTTTTCTGAATAGGACCTTTGCTAGCATTCATGAAAGCCCTCAAACTCTGATTTTTGTTATAACCATTTTCTCTGAAGACCTTAAGGAGATGGGCCTTTTCTTCATCCAAATGATCATTATTAGATATTCTAAGGGCTCTCGTGGCTAAGGTGTTCAGAACTCCAAGCTTCTGAGCAGGAAAATGATGAGAGCTAGAATGTAGACACTGCTCTGTGTGCATCTTCTTCTGAAAAACACAATGCGAGAAGGAGCCATTATTATTTCTAGAGATAAGAACATCAAGGAAAGGAAGGCTCCCATCAGTCTCTGTTTCCATCGTAAACTTGATGGAGTCAGATTGATTATTCAAGTGCTGATGAAAAGCATCTAACTCTTGACGCCCATGAGACCAGTTTATGAAGGTGTCATCCACAAACCGCTTCCAAACCTTGGGTTTTAAAGGAGCAGACGCCAAAGCTCTAGATTCAAAATCTTCCATAAAAAGGTTGGCGACCACCGGCGAGAGCGGGGAACCCATGGCGACACCACAGGTTTGCTCATAGAATTCTCCTTCAAAACTAAAAAAGGTAGAGGTGAGGCAAATCTCCACCAACTTAGCAGTATCAGGATCAGTGATACGTCTGACTACTTCTACGGCATCCATGATAGGGATATTCGTATAAAGAGAAACAACATCGAAACTAACCATAGAGTCATTAGGTTCGCAAAGCCAGCCTTTTAACTCCTGGACAAAAGAAACAGAATCTTTCACGAAAGAATCTCATTGACCAACCAGAGGCTTCAGCTTGCGGGCCAAATACTTGGCTAGGAGATAAGTGGGCCCACCAATAGTATTAACAATGGGTCTAAGAGGAAAACCCTCTTTATGAATCTTAGGGAGCCCATAAATCCTAGGGGTGATAGGATTGCTTTCAATCAGCTTCAAGCTCATAGAACCCACAATGCAACTAGACTTGATAGCATCGGAAGATTTAAAATTTAAAATGTTATGGATCACAAAAGCTTGCACTCTCAAATTTTACGAGATATATATATATATATATATATATATATATATATATATATATATATTTTAAATATATATTTTATTTTTACATAAATATATATTTTACGTGACAAAAATGTATGATACATTTAAAAAAATTTTGGTAGCCGAGAAGAGGTTTAGTATTTGCCGTGTTCAACTCGTCCAAGTTTTCAGTGTGGGCGCTAACTGTTTTTATCAAGATTCAAAGCTCCCGGTTCCGGTTCCAAATACAAGTGCAAGGTATTACTGATTTTCTCCCCTTTAGACGGCAAACCCACGCAAATTTTCATCAGATACATAAAGCCCGCTACGGTTGTTTACCCACAACCTCCACAAGAAAAGCATAATCCATGCTAGTTATTTCAGTACCTGTTAAAGTATCCGGCTCAATATAGTTTATTTCAGCTCCTCTAGTTGCAGGGAAAGCAGCACCCGGAGCAGCCTCTAAGGTCAATAAAGCTAAAAATGGCGTCCGAGGGTACAGAAAAGAGCAATCCTGTTCAAAGTGCAGAAGGGAGCGCCTTTGAAAACATAAAAAATGGGGTCGAAAGCATTACAATTGGCGCCGAAGGCACTAAACATGATTTGAAAGAAGCCGACTCCGCTGAAAATGTCTCGAATCCTCAAGATGAGAAGTCAGTGAGCAAAAAAGCTGCAAAGAAGGAAGCTGCGAAGGCGGAAAGGTTGCAGAAGCGTCAGATGGCCGCGGCTGCTGCTGCTGCAGCAGTCGTGGAGGAATCCGACCCTTTGGTTGGAAACTACGGCGATTTGCCATTAGAAGCCGTTCAATCGAAAGAAATTAGCGGCCGGAAATGGACTAGGGTAGGTTCTTTAACCCATGAACTTAAAGACCAACAGGTATTGGTGAGAGGTCGTGCACATGCTGTCAGAGGAGTTAGTAGTAAAATGGCATTTTTGGTGGTGAGAGAGGCGGGGTTTACTGTACAGTGTGTATTGAATGTAAGTCCTGGGGTTGTAAGCAAAGGAATGGTTAAATTTGTAACCGGCTTGAGCAAAGAATCCATTGTTGATGTGGAAGGGATCGTGATCGTGCCTAATATTGCCATTACGGGCGCATCTCAACAGGTTTAGTTTCTTACTTTTCCGCTACAGTACTGTATTTACTTTGCATAGATGGGCATCGCGCAACCTTGTCAAATTGCATTCCCTTTTTTGTGCAACGAAAAGCTAATATATACAGAATCGAGAATTGGGAATTTGTGGATTAAATGTTTAAGAACGCAATCTGCAATACAATTTAAATTTTCAGATTTTTCTATTACATATTATAGCAAGTTAAACAAAGGCCTCGCATCGATAAACATTGACATTTTTTTTCCACCATTACGGTTATGTGACTGATCCGCAATTATCAAGCCTAGTCACATTCATGGGCCGTCATTTTCTTCTAGGACTTGCACCTAGTCTTGAATACAACGAGTTTGGAGTATGTCTAGCGAGATTGAGATTTGAACGTGGGCCATCATTACCGTAAGCGCCCCAACTTGCTGCTAGACCACAGCCCAACGGATGCATTAATAGAGATAGTGCCCTTGTTTGAAAATTTTGGTAAGTTTGACAGGGCAAGGTTCCAAAAAGTTTGGGCTTCGATTTTTGTAGGGTACAGGTTGAAAATTAGGGAATTTTTTATTTTTTATTTTTTATTTTTTTTTGTCAAGTAAAATCTTTGGAATCCTTTCCTTTTCCCTGGATATCTAGATGTTGGGTGGCTCAGCTGCCAGCCACGATAGCTGCTGGTAACCCTGAGGGATTTTAGTATTTACTAGGTTTTAACCTGTGTGACCTATGGCCTCCATGTCAGCAATATGCATTGGGTGGATGGTTCAACTGATTGATCTAACCCTCAGGACTTGGAAAATATGGAACACATGAATTATACTGACTAAATTATACGTATTACTGAGAAATTTATATAATGACATAAAACATATTGAAGCTGTTGGCAGGGAAAGGTTTGGAAAAGCTCTATATTCCAATTTTTTGTTTGTTAAGGTTTGGAAATATGATACATATAAAATTATACTGAAAATTATACATATTACTGCAAATTTCAAATAATCACAAGAAAATACAAAAAATAAACAAAAAAATTGAAAAGTATGGCATTTGGAGCTGTGGGGCTTTAAGGTTCCTTTTGTGTTTTTAAAGCTGAAGCTTCAGAGGTTTGGTCTGGACTGGTTCAGCAGGTCAGAAAGGTTTAGGATAAGGCCAAATTTCCAAATCTGGTAGCTATGCTGATAAATAAAGGAAGATAATTTCCTCTCGTGCAGATCTAATTAACTAGTTTTGCTTTGAAGAAATATTGAAAGAGCTGTGCCATGCCACCATCTGTAAATAGAATAAAACACAAATTAAAGGTCACAATGCTCAGGTTTAATATTTTAAAATGGATATTTTTAATTAAACTAGTTATATTTCACATACCAGTGGCTTTTATGTTTAATTTTTTTACCTCGGAAAAAAGTTGTAACTTCATATTAAACAAAACATTGGAGTGCTGACAGTATAGCTTGAGCTATAAATAATGCTGAAGTGCATACATTTTAGCTTGCGAATATTCTACTGGACAGTTTGTTGCAACAGATCTGATAGAATTATACTTAAAAATCAGAAATTTACACTATGGGGGTTTATTTCTCTTTACGTTTCTGGATTTGTATATTACTGTTTATTGCGTATGCATGCAAATTATAATTATTCAGAAAATAGAGAACAGGGAAATAGAAAAGCACAAACCATGATTGGCACAAGATATAAATTGAGAAGCCCTTTTGGGAGAAAATACAGCTGAAAGGTGAGGCCATTCTGCTCTCTTTCTCTGGATAGGAATTGGTTAGTACCAAAAAGTAGGCTTGTGGTTCTCTTTGTGTGCTCTCTCTCTATCTCTCTCGGTTACTCTGCTCATCTATAGAATAGATGCACTCGAAAAGAATGGAATCCCTTTTCTTCTTAGTGGCCCGGTTATAACATAGCCTGATAACCTATTAGTGGTTAGGTTTGACTCATTCAACTCGTAACTAGAGTTACAATATGGACTCTTCTAGAGTTTGCTTCGTCATGATCACGTGCCCAGCCCCTTTTCCATGAATAATGGGGACTGACATGGCAAACTCTCAAATTATGGTGGTCAAAACAGGAGGGTCAACTTTTAAGTGGCATATCTTTTTCTAGGTTTTTCTACCATGGCCACCAACATTTGGTATGAAGACAAATTAAAAGGCTCCTCTTACTATCTTTAGTGGAGGGTTCAAATCACAACAGTTCTCAAGGAAAACAAGTTGTGGAACTTTGTCAATGCAATAGTTACTTCGTCCAATTCAGATCCCATTGCTCTGGACCTTCACGAGGTTAAAGAAGCTAAGGCATAGAGGATTATTCTTGATGGTGTCAAAGACCACTTGATTCCACATATGTCACAAAAAGACACAACTTAGAAGATGTGGGACACACTCACCAAGCTATACCAGAGTGACAATCAAAGTCGTAAGATGGTGTTGAGGGATAAGCGACACAACATCAGAATGTCCAAGGTTCGGGGTGTAGCATCGTACTTGACCAAAATAACACAATTGAGGGACGAGATGGTAGCTACTGGGATCACTATCCAAGAAACTGAGCTAGTACGTATAGTCTTGAATGGGTTTACGAAACATCAAGAGGTGTTCATCAAGTGTATTGTTGGCTAAGAGCACCTGCCCTCTTGGGAAAGGATGTGACCAGAAGAAGAGATTCAAAGAGGAGGAGAATCTTGCCCTAACATGCAAGGGTAAGTCTAAGGTCAAGAAGGGGCCAAGTGATGGGTAATCCTCAAAGTGTGAGAATAAGAAGGACCTAAGTAAGATCAAGTGTTTTGTATGCTGTTAGCCAGAACACTTCGCCAACTAGTGCCTTAACAAAAGGGCAAACAAAAGAAGTAGGTTGCTGCTATTGTAGAAGTGGACGAGTTAGCAGCAAGGTCTGAGAATGATTTTTCACTCATTGCTTGTCTCTTAAGCTCAGTTGCCACCAGTGTGTGGTATATTGATAGCAAGGCCTCTTGCCATATGACGAGAATCAAGGAAAAGGAGACGAATTTCTACGTAGAACTTGGAGACAATGCCAAGTACTAAGCAGCTGGTATTGGCATGGTTAAGTTTTAGAGGGAGTTTGACAAACCCTTGTTGGTGGGGGACGTGCTGTGAGTTTCGGGCATGACCAAGAACTTGATTTCAGTTGCTACCTTGGAGGACAAAAGGTACATCATAACCTTTGAGGACGGTAAAGTATACAGTTGGCCCAAGAACAACGGGACAACCAGAGTGATAGGGGTTAGGAAAGGTAATCTGATCAGGCTACAATTTGAGCCAACGCAAGTATTGGTTGTTGGAAAATCAAAGATCTTGCATATTATAGTTGACTTTCCTTACTTGATATTTACTTGTGATGTTAGTTGGTCTTCTTTTACTTTTTATTTCTTGTTAATCTAGCAATTGCCAAAACAATGAAGATCACTAAGAGACAAAGTACACAAGATATAAGCTCCAAGCCAGGGCAAAACCCCTCCAAGGGGAAAACCCAAAAAGAATACTTCTCTTCTTATAAAATCAATTCAAAATGAGACTTCCAATACCCAAAGATCCTTGCAAGCATCGAGTCAGCCCACCAACAAGATCTCTTCCAAATGAACCAAATTCTTCCAAGGTTAGCGAAAGTCAAACTTGGTCTAGACCTAAGCATCGGGAAGTGTTCCAAGTCTCAAATTTTGGGGAGAGGCTTGGACAACAGTATTCCAGAGAACCCCATAAATCGTTTGTGGAAATTCCACTCGGATTTTGTTAAAATAATTAATTATTTTAATGTGATCCCTAAGTCTAAACTTAGGGAAATTAAATATTTAAAGGGTATTGATAAAACAGAGTGTGAATCTTCTAGAAAACGAAGATCAAGTCACCTTTTAATTTTAGCCATTGATTAAAGATATAATCTGGGCCGTTGATTCATCAGTGAGAAGACTATAAGAGGAGGCTTGAGGGTCATTTGGAAATGAAACTGGGCACATTCTCAGTACTCGAAGGAAATCGATTCTGAAGTAAGAGAATTTGATTTTAGTGGGTGAATTTGTAGAGGCAGGGTTGCAGAAGCAGAAGGAGGAGGGAGAGAGTAGCAGAGTTAGAGAGGAAGAAGGCAGAGGACAAGGAGGAGGCAGCGCTGAGCAGTAGCACTTGCCCTCCACGCAGAAATTACGCAGTCCAGGCAGGGACTGCACAGAGGGGCTACACAGACTGACGCTGAGGGTGCAGGAGGTCATTTCGTGTGTCGGGAATTCTTCCGGGGTGTCCGGAAAATTCACATCAGGTGTATGCTACTTGATTTTGATTGTCAAGATTTCTGTAAACATTCTTTTCACTGTTGAAGATAAATACAAACCCTCATCTGCTGCACCGGTTTTCCCACATTGGGTTTTTCCGAGGACAGTTGTCCAAAAATAACTGTGTTCATATGGTTGTTTCTATTGTGCTGTATGTGTTATTTCTGTTCTTCTGCTTTTGATTAGAGTGAAGTACTGCAGCTATGTTTATTTCAAAATTTACTGAAGCATCTGTAAATAACTTATCTAATAATTAGGAGAAATAAATCAATCACTGCAGTAATAATTTTTACATTGAAAATTTCACACTATTACTTTTTTTTCTTGTTAATCTAGCAATTGCCAAAACAATGAAGATCACAAAGAGACAAAGTACACAAGATATAAGCTCCAAGCTAGGGCAAAACCCCTCCAAGGGGAAAGCCCAGAAAGAATACTTCTCTTCTTATAGAATCAGTTCAAAATGAGACTTCCAATACCCAAAGATCATCGCAAGCACCGAGTTAGCCCACCAACAAGATCTTTTCCAAACGAACCAAATTCTTCCAAGGTTAGCGAAAGTCAAACTTGGTCTAAGCAACTTCAATTCAGAATCTCGGCCCTGCAACTTGAGTCTACAATTTCGGCCCTGCAACTTGAGTCTACAATTTCGGCCCCTGCAACTCACCCAAAAGTCCTAGACATCTTCACACTTGTGGACACAAAAAGGTTTTCTCAAAGAGATCTTCCTTCCTTCGAGTTTTTCCTCTTCTTCTTATCTTCCTCATTCTTCTTCCTTCTTCACTATTGCAGATCGAACTTGAGTGATTTTGTGTTTCAAGTGAGTCGAAGTCGCTCTTATTTATAATCTTCTTGAGGGGTCGAATAACCCTCTTTAGGATGACTTGATCGTCACTGGGCTGACTTAGTCTTGGAGGATAAATTAACTTTCTTGACTAAAAAATAATTATTTTCTTTCATTACAATGAGTCCAAATGGGACTATGATACATGACGAAAATTCTTCTTTGATTTAGAAAGCCCTAGCAGCATGAAGAACATGCTTTGACCTAGACTTGAACATGAAACCCATGCTTTGAAAACTAGAATTTCTTTTTCTCTTTTTATATAAAAAATATATAATGTCATGTTTAAAAAGGTCATTACAAAGACCGAATCTAGTTACATTCTCCAACACTCTCTCTTAATTAGGGAGGAATTTATAATCCCATCATGAAGTCCAAGGAATCTCAAATTTGAAGTATTCTCCTAAGAAGAGTCAGATTGATAAGCCATCTTTTGAGCATTTATATTACAACGAACATTGTCAACAAGGCCTTAACTTGACAAGCTCAACTTATATAAGAGCATCATGCTGGGAGGTTTTATGTGAGATACCACACTACCTCTAAAGGCACATACCCCATCTAGATGTTTACTAGGCATGTCCTTTTAAGACTATTCTTATCTTGGATTCCCAATCCTCAAAGAATATTGGTCGTATCCGACTACTCTTATCTTGGATGCCCAACCTCATCCTCAAAGAGTATCAATGTATAGGTTCACTTCTATCTTGGATTTTCTAATCCTCAAGAAGTTCTATCTCAGATGCTTATCCAATCCTCCAGACCCCATTCTTTCTTTATGGCCTTCACTAAGACTTACAACTGTTAGTCTTGGTCTAGTGCATGACACATAAAGAGAAGAATATACCGTCCATCATCACTCCCTCTCAATCAAGGAAGAGATATCTACCAAACCAAGCTTGCTTCTTAAGTACTCAAGCTTCTTGTTTGGTAATGCCTTTGTTAGAATATCAACTACTTGTTCGTCTATAAGAATATAATGTAGCTCCTCAACCCCATCACATATTAGGCTTTTGATGTAGTGGTACTTATTATTTATATGCTTTGTCCTAGCATGAAGCACTGGGTCCTCTGTCAATCTTATACAACTTTCATTGTCATAATGTATACATGTAGGGCGTAGTGGTCCTTCAAATAAATCTGATAACAACTTTCTAAGCCAAACAACTTCTCTACAAACTTCACTTGCAACAACGTACTCGGCTTCAACACTACTCAAAGCAACTGTATTTTGCTTCTTTCTCATCCATGAGATCATGGAAGATCCCAAACTAAAGCAATCATCTCTAGTGCTTCTCCCATATGTCTTTGTTAATTTTAGTTAACCATGGTATGTTCTATGCTTAGAGTAGTTTACTTCAAAATTTCTTATTAGCCCAATTCAATTTCAGATATGCAATCACATAACCATTGAAAGTAAATGTTGATAGAACATAAAATAAATCGACAAAAGACAAGCCAAGACAAGAGACACAAGAATTCTTATAATTATGCTTATTCAATAGAGAGAGAGAAAATATCGTTTACAACAGCCAACTGGATGCCCTAGCTAGCAAAGTCTTTGTTGGTCAAACCAACAATTCAACCTCCAAACAGGCTCGGTCAAACTTGACCTTCCTTCGAAGTCAAACACAACCCAAAACAGTCCACAATTCTGGTCAACGCAGAAGTCAAAGTTTGCGGTCAAAACAACAGTCAACAATGCAGTCAACTGTGGTCAAAGTCAATGTTTCAGCTCGGTTTTTGTGCCTCTAGCTGTGGCCTCTTCAAATCGGAATTCTGAGCTAAAAAACACAGTTAAGTGATGAGAGTTGACCCAAAGTCAACGCTGTCCAGAAAAGCCCTAAACTAGTCTGAAAATTGTAGCTTCCTGTTTCACACGTGTGGAGGAGAGAGAAGCCTCTAAGGCTATACGAACCAATCAGATAAGAGAGAGATATGTGAGATGAATGAACAATGAAATGAGGATCATGTCTCTCCTTTTTATATCCATGATTGTGGGTGTGTGACACAACTTTTGGGGCTTGTGAGCCTACATTAGAATTCTGGCCGACTTTGACAAATTGCACATGTGGAAAATAAATTCAAAATTCAACTTCTGCTCATCCAAACAAGATGATCTTTAAATCAATCTTGCACCTCTCCGAAAGAGGAATCCAACAAAAATATCATCTCCATCATATGAGCATTGCTCATCTAGGAGATTGAAGCAGAACCTAGGGTGAAGCAATATACAAATGTCCTTTTACGATCCACCACACTGCCTGCCCAATCGACATTGGTATATCCATGGAGCCTCATACTCTTGACAGTGTATCTCAACCCATGGTTGATTGTGTGCCCTGGAGATATCTCAAGAGATTCTTGGCACCAATCCAGTGAATGTGATAAAGCTCAACCGTGTATTGACTCAACGTGTTCACTACAAAACATAGACGTGAATTCACTAAGAACATCAAGGCCCCCCTCAAAAAGTATATCTAAGTTTTGCGGGAGGAGTCATCTATAAAAGTGATATAATATAAGCATTCTCCCAAGGATGTTACAAGCAACATACCATATAGATCAAAATGAATCAATTGTAAAATATCAGATGTCTTCGTGACACTTGAGGGGAATGGTTCCCTTGCATGCTTTCCTTCGGCACAACCCTGACATACACCTTCATGATCATCTTTGAAATTGGGCATACCTGTCGCCACCTTCCTTGCTTCGGGAAGGGCTTTATAATGAAGGTGTGCAAACCTCCGGTGCCATAGCTCGGATTGAAGAGTTGTGTTGCATGTCATGGCCCCCAACAGAGTTCCTCCAACCTGACAGAGTGTATCAACCCTGAAACCAAGAGTGAACTCTTCTTTGAAGGTCCTCTTCCAAATGCGTACCTTTCCATCGATGAATGCATTGAATCCTTTGTCTTCCATTGCCGAGATAGACACTAGATTCTTTTTCAAGTCACGTACATACAACACATCTCGCAAACAGAGGACTTGACCTTGATTTAAATGAAGGGTCACAGTCCTTTTCCCTTTCACGAGATAGGTGGCAGGATAATTTCCAAATTAGTATCCTTTTCAATCAAATTAGAGAGGTCCCCTTTATATCTAGTGAAGTGCCTCGAGGCACCACTATTAATCAACCAGTTATCCAGGGTGTCAGAAGGAGATGCAATAGAGAGGGTAGATATAAGAATATATTCATTTCTCTTATTATCAATAACATAGGATTCATCATACCTGGAGTTCCTTGACCTCTTGAAAGTTTGACCATTTCCATTTCTATTTCCATCAGAGGGAGCCTTCCTCTTTCCTTTAAACGTGTTGTTCCTTTGATCATCCCCCCTGAAGTTGTTGTAGTCATCATCTCAGGGAGAGTTCCTTTTATTGGGGCACTCTCTTGCACAGTGACCAAACTTGTTACAATTGTAACGTCTTTTGTTCCTTCCTTTGGGACCCGCTCTTCCATGATTTTGATTTCTCGAACCAACATTGTTCCTCTTCTTTGCATGAGCGGTGAAGGCAGTAGGGTCACTTCCATTCCCATTTGAGGGATGGTCTCTCTCCACCATCCTTGTCTCCTCTTGAGTGCATCTAGTCAACAATTCATCAAAATTAGGAATTATAATTATTGAGAATAGTAGTATTAAATACATAACATGGCCGGGGAAGTCCTCCAAGAGCAATGAGAGTGAGCTCTTGGTCAGCTATAGCCTCTCCAATAGCTAAGAGATCATTCTTGATTTCGGTGATCCTCATAAAGTAGGATTGGATGGACGCTCCCTTGTCCATCTTGATGTTCTTCAACTTGTTCTTCAAAAGGAGAATTTGATTAGCATTGCTTGCCTTGAACATGCTAACCAACTTATCATACATTTCCTTAGATGCACCCAACTCAGAGATACAATCAACCAAGTGCTTATGAATAGAATCCCTAATGATCTTCTTCGCCTTGTTTTCCCCTTTCTTGTACTTTGATTTAGTGGTTGCCGATGCATTAGATGAAGGCTCGACGATCTTTCCCTGCACATAATCCAGTCAGATCCAAGGACATTTTCCAAGCATGATAATCAAACTTATCATTCAACTTGTCATCAATTTTGAAGAATGAGGAAGTCATTGTCCCTAGTCCTTATCTATTCAACTTCGGTGATTGCTCTTCTCACCCTTGCTTGGGCTTTGTCTTCACCTTAGCTCTGATACCATGTTAATTTTAGTTAACCATGGTATGTTCTATGCTTAGAGGAGTTTACTTCAATCTTTCTTATTAGCCCAATTCAATTTCAGATATGCAATCATATAACCATTGAAAGTAAATGTTGATAGAACATAAAATAAATTGACAAAAGACAAGCCAAGACAAGAGACACAAGAATTATTATAATTCTTCTTATTCAACAAAGAGAGAGAAAATATCTTTTACAGCAGTCGACATGATGCCCTAGCCAACAAAGTCTTCGTTGGTCAAACCAGCAATTTAGCCTCCAAATAGGCTCGGTCAAATTCGGTCAAACTCGACCTTCCTTCAAAGTCAAACATAGCCCAAAATAGTCCACAATCCTAGTCAACGCAAAAGTCAAAGTTCGCGGTCAAAACAACAGTCAACGTTTCGGTCAAAGTCAACGTTTGACTTCGATTTTTGTGCCTCTAGCTGTGGTCTCTTCAAATCGGATTTCTAAGCTAAAAAACACAATCAATTGATGAGAGTTGACCCAAAATCAACGTTGTCCAAAAAAGCCCTAAACCAGTCCGAAAATTCTAGCTACTTGTTTCACACGTGTGGAGGAGAGAGCAGCCTCTAAGGCTGTACGAACTAATCAGATGAGAGAGAGATATGTGAGATGAATGAATGATGAAATGAGGATCATGTCTCTCCTTTTTATATCCGTGATTGTGGGTGTGTGACACAACTTTTGGGGCTTATGAGCCCTACATTACAATTCTGGCTAACCTTGACAAATTGCACATGTGGAAAATAAATTCAAAATTCAACTTCTGCTCATCCAAACAAGATGATCTTTAGATCAATCTTGCACCTCTCCGAAAGAGGAATCCAACAAAAATATCATCTCCATCATATGAGCAGTGCAACATGGAGTTTGGCCCTAGTTTCCAAATTTAACAGTCTCACTGCCACCCCAACCAAAATCTGTATATCCCACGAGCTGGAATTCATTTTCATCATTGAAATCAATGCTAGTATAATTAGGGTTTTGATTCCTCTTTCTTGATAATTACTTGTGAATTATGTTGGCTTCTTTTACTTCTTTGTTATATTATCTTTCATTAAGCAATTACCAAATTATGTGTGTATGAAGATCACAAAACAAGAGACACAAGATGTAGGCACTCTGCTAGGGAAAAACCCTTATTTAGGGGAAAACCTAGTCAAAATCTCTTCCTTCAATAGTTTTCTTGAGATAATCCAAGACTCTTCAACCTAGACACAAACTTCCTCCCATCACCAATTTAACCCTTCCTTCCAGCAACTTCGATCTAGACCTTCGACCTTGAAGCAACAAAACTTTGATCTATGTAGTAGCAATACTTCGACCCCGACAACTTCGACCCCTGCAACTTCGACCTCCAACAACTTCGATCTTGCAACTGCAGAATTTTGATTCTGCAATTCCACCCCTTGGATCTTGCAACTGCAATGCTTCGATCCTGCAACTGCAACACTTCGATCTTGCAACTCCCTAGTAAATTCTTAGGAGAGAGAGAGATAGATAGCCCAAAAACTTTGATCCTACAATTGTCTTCGTTCTCCTTGTACTTCACACTTTTCTGCACTTCTTCTTGTGTATATCGAACTTGTTGAGTTGGTGAGCAAGTAGATCAAACTGCACTTGTCTATATAGGCTTCTTGTGGGTCGAATTGCTCCTTTGTAGGCCGACTTCATCAGACAAGGGCCGACTTGGTGTGGAGGTGACAAAATTCATTTTTGACTAAAAAAAATAAATCTTTTTACATGATTCAAAAGCCCAAGAAGGGTCTCATAAAATGTACAATGACTCTAATGACTCAATATAAATCCTAGGAGTCTTCAATGGGGACTTTGACTAATAAAATGATGACCCAAGCATGAAACCCATGCTTTAATAAGTCATTGTAATAATAATACAATTATGAAGACTAGGGAGGTATTCATAATGACATATACAAGTACAAGGAGGATTTCAAAACATATGAACTATGAAGAGTTTAGGCACCGCAATGCCATGGACTAGATTCTCGACCAGGGCAATCTATCCAGGTCGTCCTAGATTCCTGACTAGGGCAGTCTATCCGGATGGGACTAAGATGGACTAAAGCCTTTAGCCTCTCTAGGTACCATTAGGCTTACTTGCTAACCATCAACCGAGGGATCCAGTTGCGTATCTGAAGTTAGAGCTCCATGACCAACACCACCCTCCCTACTTCGGGATCCAAACATCAACACATAGTGTCGACTCGATGTCCTCCCAGGCAATGTATATCACACACAAAGCCTCAATAAATCTCTTCCATACTTTTATCATCATCAACAAGATCAACAATATCAACTAAAGCAAGTGTGCTTCTAAGATATTCAAACTTTTTATTAGGAAGAGACTTTTTTAGTATATCAGCTACCTGATTGTCGGTCGGGACATAGTGTAGCTTCACGATCCCATCCTGCACCAAGCTCCTAATGTAGTGGAACTTATTGTTGAGATGCTTCGTCCTGGCATGAAACATGAGATCTTCAGACATCTGGGTGCAACTTTGATTGTCACAGTTTATCACAGAAGAACTCAAAGGCTTCTCGAATAAATCTGTCATAAGCTTCCTCAACCATACAGCCTCCTTGCTTCACATGAAACCACATACTCTGCTTCAACACTGCTCAAAGCAACGGGATCTTGCTTTCTACTCGTCCATGAGATCATAACAGACCCCAAACTAAAGCATCCACCTGTAGTGCTTCTTCCATTAGTCTCACTGCCACCCCAATCAAAATCTGTGAAACCAGTCAGCTTGACTTCCTTGCTATCGTACTTTAGGCAGTGATGTATAATGCCACGAAGATATCTTAATATATGTTTGGCAACTATCCAGTTTTTAGGACGAGGCTCCAACTGAAATTGACTAAGAATTTTCACAGCAAAACATATATCCGACCTAGTATTTACCAGATACATCAGAGAACCCACCAACTTACAATAGGAGGTAGGATCTACAAGACTTGAGTTAGAGCTTCTCAACTTCATGAGATTGGTGATCATGGGAGTAGTCATGGGCTGGCATCCATCATCCCAAATTTTTGCAACAACTTGATTATATACTTTACTTGCCCCAAATATATCTCCCTATATTTTTTCCATACTTCCAAACCTAGGTAATAGTGCATCAGTCCCAAATCCTTCATCTCAAATTCGGCTGCTAACATCTTCTTGCATTCTTGTATCCTTCGCTCCACACTTGTGTCCACATATAGTAGGAATAATGACTGGCTCAACAATACTTTTCATTGCATCCATTCTTGCTTACCATGCCTTAGGAGCTTGCTTCAAACCATATAGTGCCTTCTTGAGTCGGCAAACATGAGTGTCTTTGCTATTTACTTCAAAGCCTTCAAGTTGTTCAATTTATCCTTCTTCATCGATGGTCCCATTCAAAAATGTTGTATTCACATCCATTTGATGGATATTCCATCCCATTGTAGTAACCAATGAAACCAAGTATCTTATAGTAGTATACCTTGCGGTGGGTGCAAAAGTTTCTCCATAATCTATGCCTTCCTTTTGAGAGAAACCCCTTGCAATGAATCTAGCTTTGTACTTGTCTAGGCTTCCATGAACAACGTGCTTGATCTTGTAGATCCATTTAGAGGTGACAACTGATTTGTCACTTGGTCTAGGAACGATTTCCCAAACCCCATTCTTCATGATGGATTGATATTCTTCTTGCATTGCCTTATTCCATACTTCTTGATGAGCAACTTCTTCAAATGTAGTTGGTTCAACTTCAATTAGTTTTGTCATGTACGCAACATATCTTTTTGGTCTTTTTCTTTCTCTAAAGGTTCCTTTTGCAACTCCATGTCCTTCAACATCTTCAAGAGTAGCTTTTAACCAATTTGGCCTCTTCCTTGTGTTCGGTATGATCACAGGTTGAATAGGCTCACTTGGTTCTTCTTCTTCTTCTTCTTGAATTGTAGTAGGATTGTTGTGGTGTACTTCTTCTTCTTCGAATGTTGGTATATCTTCGTTATCAGAATCAATAGGAATATCTTTGGATCTTTTGGTAGGCATGATTTTCATCAAATATAATGTCTCTGCTTACTTCAATATGTAATTAATTCTTTAGAAGTGTATTCCCCACCATTGTCGGATCTCTAATCTTTATTCTTCTTTCGGTCAGGGTCTCCACTTCGGATCTAAACTCCTTGAATTTCTCAAATACTTCATCCTTTATCTTGAGAAGGTAGAGCCATGACTTTCTAGAGTGATCGTCAATGATTGTTACATAGTAAAGATGACCTCCAAGTGATTTATCAGACATAGGTCCACACACATCCGAATGAATGAGGTCTAATATCTATTTAGACCTTGTTTCACTATTTGCAAATGGTTTCCTTGTATTTTTACCCAAAGCACATCCCCTACAAATTCCTTCATGATCTTCTTTGATATTTGGATGACATTA
Organism: Pinus albicaulis; assembly: GCA_034641835.2. Lineage (NCBI taxonomy): Eukaryota > Viridiplantae > Streptophyta > Pinopsida > Pinales > Pinaceae > Pinus > Pinus albicaulis. The sequence continues at coordinate 520,899,196 of CM076578.1, forward strand.
ACCAGTTGATTGAGAGAGGGAATGACCTTGTAGTGTAGATGTCCATATCTTCTATTCCATAGCTTAATGGGATTGATTTGCATATTAACTAGGGCTTGAGGAGATGGTGTTATGACTCTATATAGACTTCCTTGACGAACTCCAATAACCCTAGCTTTATTGATGCTTGAATCTTTTCCCCAAACCAAAACCTTTCCATGAACAAAAACAACTCTATCCCCTTTATCTTCTAAGCAAGAAATTGAAAGCAAATTCTTTTTCAAACCTGGAACATATAATATATTGTTGAGATGTAGCTTAGCTCCATTTCCAACTTCAAAGATGTTGATCCCAAGCCTCTAACAACATAGCTTTTGTTGTCTCCCAATTCCACTGCATGAGAAGATGGTTCCTTTGATAGAGTGTGAAGTTGTTTACTTTCCCCTTGTTGACCACACTTTGTCAACGACCCCATAGCAGTACACCCCCATTTTTTCAAATGGGATTCATCATGTTCGACGTGTTCGCGCCATTCAGATTCCATCAGCAACCGAATTTTTTATAAATAATGTAAACCCATTCTGCATGTTTATGATGTAAATGATCTAAGTAAGACCACCATGTATGTAACAACCTAGGTAAGCCTAGTATGTTGGTGACGATTTCTATCCTAGGAGGTTTTTTATCTCACTGATTTGCTTGTGTTTTTCGACACAAGTGATTGGCAGAGTTTTCCCCTCCAGCCTCACCCCAAGGCTAGGGTGGATTTTGTCATCAAAATGCTAAGTATGTCCTAGTGTTTTCTATCGAGTCTTTGTAAAAGTAGTTTGGGAATAATCCTAGCTAATTGGCTAGATTATTTTTTTACAAGCTGCTTGGTCTACTAGATCATGTTTTGAGTCGCAGAATTGTGTATCTATTTGAGGGTCTATATGAATGGGTATTCCCCCTTCATGTGTCTAAATGTATTTATCTTATGTAAATAGGGTTGGAAAAAATAATTAAATCCCCTCTCAGTTGATTAATTAAATTTTTTGGCCAAATTAATTAAAAATTCTAAGCCAGAAATTTCATTAATTTTAAGTCCTACGTGAGTTAAAAATTCTTCAAAGGCAAAATTCGTTGGTCTTTAAAAAATGGTTTTTTAAAGGTCCCAGGCCAAGGGAATATTGAGAATTTCAAGAAATTTTGGACCCTTAGACTTTTTTTCAGTGGTTAAAGTCAAAGTCCAAATTTTGAGGAAATCTCCAGTGGCTAGTTCGGTTGATCCATGTCACAATAATCTCGACCGTCGAAAAGATTTGATCATCTTTTAATCTGGACCGTCGAAATTATAAATTTGGGGAAAAAACGAATTTATCATTTGAATCTATTTTAATTAACTCAAAAATGCTATTTTTGAGTTAATTAAAATGGAAATTAAATGATAGAAATTCGTTTTCCTCCAATTTATAATTTCTGACGGTCCCAAAGTATAAAGATGATCAGACGATCAGAAGTGACGATAAACTGAACTATGGATTAATTTATCTTATAAATTAGGAGTCTTGTCGATCTTTCAAGGATCCAATCTTTGGATCGTGCACTCGCTCTTGAAGCTCTCCTGTAATATTTTCTGGAATAATACAAACAAAGACTTTGAGGTTTTATTTTGATGGTGGTGTTCCTTTTCAACATTTTATGGTAAACTTGTTCTTAATATTCTGCTGGTGATTATTCTAATGGATTGTTGATTGATGGTTCTTGTAGAGTAATTTTGGGTACATGTATCTTGCCCAGGCTATTGGATCTAGGGTAAAAATATTAATTGGATCGAGCTAACTGTTATCTCTAGCTCATGAAATTTTTATGTTTTATCACTTTTTCTCTATTAATTCGACAGTTTAACTTTAAGTTTGCAGAAATCTTCCGGATTTAAAACTGGGCGTTTGGGGAAGTCCTAGTTTGGACCAGCTGACTCCCAGAAGATAAGATTTGAAAAGCCCTCCGGATCTAATTCCTCGTGCTTATCTTAAATTCCAGTTTTTGCAGGGATCTTTATTGGGCTTGTGTCTCTCTTTTAAAATTTTATTTTCTGAATTGTGCTGAAGTGGGTTTAAATCTGGCCATGAGGGCCTCCGATCTGTAAATTAGCATTGTAAATTTGTGTATTTTCTCTAGGGTGTAAGGGTTTATTAATTTTTTTGTGCATAGTTTTGGATCTGTTATGGTTTTTGCAGGGTTGCAGGGGGTTTCTCAGAATTTTTGTAGATCTGAGCCAGATCAAACCCCCAGAGGGTAAGATCTAGCCTCAAGATCGGTTTTGCTTCCAGAGTTGGGCATAATTTTGTTACAGAGGAGAAGATCTCAGGTGCATTTAAATCAACATTCTGAAAAATCTGAGTAATGTTGGAAAAATTTTAATTTGCTGTAGGAATTTCAAGTGTACTAGGTTTTTGAGATAATTTTTGCATTATGCAGTTATCTTCTTGCTCAAATCCTCCACGTTATTTCTGCCTTCACGCATTCTACGCTGCCCTTGCTTTTGCGTGCTGTCATCCCTCCTTCTTTGCATTCGCTCCCTCATTCTCTGCATAAGCTGCCTTATTCTTTGCATCCGCCTTCATTTCTGGTCGTTTTTCCTTGCTGCCTGCTCCTTAGCCGCCATCCAGCCCTCTCCAGCGTTCACGAATCCATCAAAATCGTTCGCCTTTCTCCTCATCCTGCGTTCTTCCCTTGTGTTCTACTTGCCCATCGCTGCCATCATTGCAAACCTGGCTCATACCTTCTCTGTCGTCGAACCCTTTATCCGCAGTCGAGCCCTCCTTAGCCGCCGTCCGTAGCCTCATCTCTTCTCTGCCATCGACCTGCATGCAAACAAGAAAAACAAATGTACACACAAAAAAAATAAAACCCAACTCACGCTATGTAATCTGCGTTTCATTTTTTTTTGGGTTTGGTTTTAATCTTTTTGACTTTGGATTTAGAAAATAACAAAGGGAGAGGGCTTTAGCAAATTAAATTTGATTTTGATTTAGTTTGGGTAGTGTTAGTTTCTTTTAGAGGTTTTAGTTTAATTCGTAGATTTTAGAATCTTTTTTTTTTTTTTTTTTGGTTAGTTTTAATTTAATTTTGTAGAATTTAATTTTTAAATTTTGAAAAAAAAAAAAATTACTTTTTAGATTTTGTTTTAGTCTTGTTTAGCTTTTTAGTTTTAATTCTTAGTTTTAGGATCTATTTTTTTATTTTTTAGAGTTTTAGATTTAAATTTTTTACTTATGCTTTAATTTTAGTTTTGATTTTAGATTTAAAAATTTTAGTTTCATTTAAAAAAAATAAAAAATAAAAAATAAAAAATTTAAAAAAGGTCCAAATTTTTTCTAAATTTTCAACTTTAGAAAATTCTCAAAAAATATTTGATTTCATAGTCAAAGTGAGTTTTTAAAATTTTATCTAAAGTTTGACTATATGAAATTTTTGTTAAATTCTGGATTGGGATTATTTGAAACATTATAAATTCGGAAATATTGCAAAGATCTGGCATTTCAATTTGAGGGTCATCTCATGATAACATTGCTGTGGTTTCAAAGTATTTTAATGCATAATTTTGGTACGTCTTATTGAATATCATTGTGGTGAATCTATTTTTCATAGCAGCAGTTACATATAAGATACTTGACTTTAATTTTATAATGGGATATTTTGACTCCATAAGGCACTGGTTTTAAACTTCTGAATCTAATTGGATTTGTAAAATCTCGTAAATCTCAACAAGTATTTGATTATCTAGCTGTGTCTCTTGAATTGGTTGGTCTCCAACTAGTTCTCCTCCTTCATTTTCGTCAGGGTCTACCTCCCTTAGCCTGCAAGGAGACGGCTTAGATAGAGAGATTGGGGATCAAGGTGACAACTCCCGATCTGAGCTGTTGTCGCGGTGCACAGACATTCTGTGCGACAACATTTTTTATGAAATTTTTTAATTTCTGGATTGGGTTACTTAGAACATCATAAATTCGGAAGTATTGGAAGTATCTGGCATTTAAATTTGATGGTGTCTTCATGACAATATTTTGTTTCAAATTTAAATCGTAAATTCGAAGTTTAATGCTTAGCTGTGGTTGATGATTTTTGAGCTATCTTTAATTGTGGTTTTAAGTTGCTTGAAATTGGTAATTAATTGTTTAAGTTAACTTTGAAAATATTTCAAGTAATGATAAATTGCATGTCTTTATCGAGGATGGTTAATGCATAATTGTGAGGGTGTTTCATCAAATATCATTGTGGTGAATCTATTTTTCATAGCAGCAGTTACATATCAAATACTTGGCTTTAACATCATAACGGGATCTTTTGACTCCATAAGGCACTGGTTTTAAAGTTTCAGATATAATTGGATGTGTGAAATCTCGTTAATCTCATCAAGTATTTGGTCTTTCAGCTGTGTCTCTTGAGTTGGTTGATTTTCAACAAATTCTTTTTCTTCATTTCTATTAAGGTCTACCTCCCTTAGCTTGCAAGGAGACAGCTTAGATAGAGAGATTGGGATCAGGGTGACAACCCCTGATTTGAGCCATTATCACGGTGCATAGACATTCTGTGCAACAACACCCCTGTCATGTGCCTTGATGCTCCACTATCAATAATCCAAGCATTGTCATCATTGAGTGAACCTGTAAGTGCAACCAAGAACCCTTGGCTTTTGACCTTGTTGAATAAGCAGTAGAAGATCTTCTTGATCCAACTTCTTGCAGTATTGAATCCCATTTTCATGTATCTTATCATAGAGGGAGTAACCATTTCTTTTGAGCCAACAGAGTGATCTCCAATCTTCTTTGACTTTAGCTTCGATACCATGTTGAGAAATCAATGCTAATAGAATTAGGGTTTTGATTCCTCTTTCTTGATAATTGCTTGTGAATTATGTTGGCTTCTTTTTCTTCTTTGTTATATTATCTTTCATCAAGCACTTACCAAATTATGTGTGTATGAAGATCATAAAACAAGAGACACAAGATGTAGGCACTCTGCCAGGGCAAAACCCCTATTTAGGGGAAAACCCAGTCAAAATCTCTTCCTTCATTAGTTTTCTTGAGATAATCCAAGACTCTTCAACCTAGACACAAACTTCCTCCAATCACCAAGTCAACCCTTCCTTCCAGTAGCTTTGATGTAGACCTTCGACCTTGAAGCAACAAAACTTTGTTCTATGCAACGACAATACTTCAACCCTTGCAACTTCGACCTCCTACAACTTCGATCCCGCAACTGCAGAATTTCAATCCTGCAACTCTAGCACCGATCCTGCAACTGCAGCACCGATCCTGCAACTGCAACACTTCGATCCTGCAACTGCCCAGTAAATTCGTAGGAGAGAGAGAGTGATAGATAGCCCAAAAGCTTCGATCCTGCAATTGTCTTCCTTCTCCTAGTACTTCACACTTTTCTGCACTGCTGCTTGTGTATATCGAACTTGTTGAGTTGGTGAGCAAGTAGATCGAACTACACTTGTACATATAGGCTTCTTGTGGGTCGAATTTCTCCTTTGTAGGTTGAGTTCATCAGGCAAGGGTCGACTTCGTGTGGAGGTGACAAAATTCATTTTGACTGAAAAATAGTTCTTTGTACATGATTGAAAAGCCTAAGAAGGGTCTCATAAAATGTACAATGACTAATGACTCAATATAAATTCTAGGAGTCCTCAATGTGGACTTTGACTAATAAAATGATGACCCAAGCATGAAACCCATGCTTTAATAAGTCATTGTAATAATAATAAAAAATTTCCTTTTCATTCTTTTGATAAGTACGTTTCTTAATGACTCAAATATAATTATGAAGATCAAACCTAGTTACATTCTTCAACAAGGGAGATTGTGACAAGGCTGCCAAATTTGAAGGTCAGGCAACATGAGGTGTTCAAGGGCTACACACTAGGCAAGTATGCAAAGACCAACTTTCCAAGTAGTGTCATTGGGGCCAAAGGGATTTTGGACTTGGCACACACAGACATGTGTGTGGGGCCATGTCAGTTGTATCCTTAAGTGGGTCCCATTACTATGTGATCTTCACAGATGATTTCTTCAGGAAGACGTGGGTCTATTTCATGGAGAGTAAAGATGGGGTTTTCAGTTGATTCAAGGAGTTGAAGGCTCTTGTTGAGAACTAGACTGGGAGAGAGATCAAGACACAAAGGTCTGATAATGTAGGCGACTACACCTCTAATGCCTTTAAGGACTTCTATGTGCAAGAGGGCATCGGGAAGGAGCTGACAATTCCGTACAATCCTTAACAAAATGGGGTTGTAGAACGAATGAATAATGCTATTGTTGGAGCAACCAAGGCGATGCTTCATGACTAGGAGATGCCTATGTTTTTATGAGTAGAGGCTTGAAATACTGTTGTATATTTGCAAAATAGAATCCCACACAAGGTGTTGGCTAGATTGGCACATGAGGAGGCATTTACAGGGAAGAAACTAGATTTGGGACACATCCACATTTTTGGATGCTTCATGTATTACCACGTTCCTTCTGAAAAGAGAGCGAAACTAGAACCTACTACAGATAAAGTGATTCTTGTGGTGTACAATGAGACTTCAAAAGCCTATCAAGTGTACATTCTTGTTGTCAGGAAAATAAAGATACATAGGGATGTGAAATTCGAGGAAGAGAGGGCTCTTCGAAAGTCTTGTAATGCATATCTATGTAGAATTGAAGTTCAGGAGAAATAGGCACCAAAGGTTGAGACAACGTAGACTCCTCAGAGTAGTGTCACACAGATTGGAGAGCGAAGTGAGCAGGTTGAGCAGGAAGAACATGACGAGGGGTAGAGGAATCCTTTACACCTTGCCTTAGACTCCTAGCACAGGGAGGAAGAGGGCCAAGTTGGCTGAGCAGACACTGAGAGAGGCCTAGGAATACGTTGGTACTTAAGATATTCAGTTAGATAGAGTAAGGCTCCTTAACGCTATTCTGGATAATGGTATTGATGAGTGAGTTGATTGAGGTGGCATCCGAGCATCAGGTGTGGATGGATTTCATGGTGGAGGAGTACTCTTCCATCATGAAGAACGATGTTTGGGAGGTAGTGCCACAGCTAGAGGGAAAGTTAGTGGTTGGCTCCAGACGGGTGTATAAAATCAAGCATGTTGCAAATGGCAGTGTGGAGAAGTTCAAAGCTCGTTTTGTGGCTAAGAGGTTTTCACAGAAGGAAGGAATCTGTTGAGAAATCTAGGGGCAACTAGATTAGGTGATTTCTCTTACTTTGATAATTGCTTGTGATGCATTTTTACTTAACTTGATTAACTTCTTCTTTCACTTGATTATAATTAGTGTTCCTATCATCAAACAACTACCAAACAAACAATGAGACAAGAGGATACAAGATATAGGCTATCGCCAGGGCCAAAACTTCTCCTCTTGAGAGGAAAACCCACAAGAATTCTTCTCTTCTTATAGAAATTCAAATGATGAATTCCAGGACTTATCACCCTTGACCAAGACCCCTCCAAGACCAAGTCAAACTTCTCCTTTGAAGAACTTTCTTCTAGCAAAGTCAACCAAAGTCAAACCAACTTCACAACTGTTGCAACTCTCTTCTTCGACCTCAACTTCGGACCTGCAATTTCGGCTACTGCAGAAACCCTAAGAGGACACAAGATATAGGTTATCAACCATGGCCAAACCTCCCCTCTTGAGAGGAAATCCCACAAGAATTCTTCTCTTCTTATAGAACTTCAAATGACGAATTCCAAGACTTATGAGCCTTGACCAAGACTCGTCCAAGACCAAGTCAAACTTCTACTTTAAAGAACTTTCTTCTAGCAAAGTCAACCCAAGTCAAACCAACTTCACAACTGCTACAACTCTCTTCTTCGACCTCAACTTCAGACTTGCAATTTCGGTTATTAAACCCTAGTTTCTGCATGTGTGGGAGAATGTGGTGTTTTTACCCCTCTCTTCTTCGGTTGAGATGGTTTCTTCTCCTAATAAATTTGGCTTGCAAAGGAGACTTCTTTTAGAGACAAATCTCAGCGTCCTAATTTGACTGCAATTCGGTACATGATGCAACATGATTGATACCCTAACTTCGCACGTGTGAGGAAAGAAAGCCCAAAACACTCCTTGTATTACTTCGATTTTTCTCTCTTCTTGTCTCCTCTTTCTTCGATTGGTATGAGACTTCTTCTTGACTTGTGATCGAACTTCTTGATTAATGATAGATGTCCTCAAATGAAGTCGACTTCCCTCTTATATATAGGCTACTAGGATGCACTTAATATGTTGGCATGTTCCTCTTGTAAGGCCGACTTATCATCCTTTGAAGTCCGACTTGTTGCAACAAGTTTGACTTGTCTTGGAGGGTCTTTTATGACTCAAACAATTTTCTCTTACATAATACATGATGCCCAAATGGGTCTTTAACATATTACAATGACTCTTATGACTTGTTAACTCAAAAACAAGCCCTAGAAGCACTCAATGGGTGCTTGACCTATAAATAAAATAACCTTGAGCATGAAATCCATGCATCAAGAATGACAATAATAAATGTCTTTCTCTCTTTACATCAAATATATAAAATCATGATTACATACGTCATTATGAAGATCGAACCTAGTTACATATTTCAACATAAATCGGCTATGATGAGATCTTCGCCCCTGTAGCCAGGTACCCCATCAAGGCTATTATCACTATAGTAGTGCAAATGGGTTGGAGAATTCACTAGATGGACATGAAGACGACCTTCCTCAATCATGTTGTTGAAGAAGAAATCTACATTGAGCAGTTGAAGGGTTTTGAGGTGCATGTGAGGTATTCTTGTTGGTTGATGTAGCTCAAATTGTTTAGATTTTGGGGTAGCATCGGATGTGCTCTAGCTCTGAAATTTTGTGGAGGAGCTGGAGTACATGAGATCTCTAAGACCCATAAAGCGTTTGGAGAAATTCCATCTGGTTTGATAGTTATTCAAATAGTTAATCCTTTTAATTAAGGACCCTAAGTCTAACTTAGGAAAATTAAAAAATTAAAGTGAATTAAATTAAACATGTGATGAGAATGTTCTAAGTGATGTGGATCAAACAACTTCTAATCTTAGCCATTGATTAGAAATTAGATCACGACTGTTGGTTTGCCAATGAGAAAAGTATAAGAGAAGGGCTTGGGGTCAGTTGGAGAACACACACATTGGCAGAACATTGAAGCTAAGTCGAAATTCTAGGGCGTGGTTTGCTAAGAATTTCGAAGCGAGTTTGCAGTGCAGTGAGGGGTAGAGATTGGCAAGGGATGATATGATCCGAGGCCAAGAATACAACATTGGCAGAGAGGCAGTGTACCAGGCAACGCAGAAGCCAGCTAGAGATACGCAGTTCAGCTAGAGCCACGCAGAAGGCAGCGCAGAGGCAACAATAACCCTTCAGGGGTGACGCAAGCCCAACCAGAGCATTGCAGGGGCAACGTAAGCCCTAAGAGGTTGACGCAGGCCCATCCAAGGCAGCGTAGAGGTTGACGCAGGCCAGAGGCTGACGTAGAGGGTTGAGGGACAACGCTGGGGTTTCCGGTGGGCCAGAAAGGGCTCAAATTCTGTAAACCCTGTTTGAGGGTGTGAATCAGCTATATTTGTTGTCTACGAGTGAAAGAGGTACTACTGCCGTGTAATTTATCTGTAGGGTGAACCATTTTGGTGCCCAAATATTGTTGTATTATGATTTTGCATAATAATAAAACCCTCTAGAGCTAGCTACACCAGTTTTCCTGCATTGGGTTTTTCCAAGGACATTTGTTCGAAAAATCAGTGTGTCACTTTATCATGTGTGCGTGATGTTCAGTAAATGGTCTGTAAATGTGTAGGCTGCAATTGTGTTTACTTTGCTGATTTTACTGAATAATTTAGAAAATTAACTTGTAATTTAATTCAAGTAGGAAAAGCAAATCAAGACACTGCAGTAGGATTTCTGTTTAGAAATTTTCACATGGTATCAGAGCATTGCAGATCAAGCTGAATCACCAACAAAACGGTTGAAGAATTTTTTGTTGTAGAGAAGGCAACAGAGTTCCAGAGAGGGTAACGCAGCACCAGGAGAACGCAGTCCCAACAGAGGCCACATAGGGGCTGACGCAGTCCCAGCTGAGTGACCCAGAGGCAGCGCAGTGCCTTCCAAAGTGACGCAGGAGCAGCCTGCGTTGTGCTGAGCTAGTCTACTCACACAGAGGTCAGCGAGAGGGATGCAGTCCAGTTTTGAGGTTGCTGTGCAGATTTTCCATAGTCGGAAAGCGGAGCTTTAGATCATCAGAGGTTGCTGGTGTGGCACAGGTTCTGTCGGTGCAGAACAATGCCTAGCTAAGTTGACAACCGCTCAACAGATTTTTGCCAAAGAAATCTGAGGATCGATCATGAGTGTGATTGAAGAGGGCTCAAGGGATTTGACAGATTTCCGAGGATGGAAATCAATTGTTAGAGGGAGCAATTACTATAGAGGGTGCCTTTTCGCCAAGGACCCTAGATTCGGGCTTCTGTTGAGAGTAGTAACAACAGTAGGGAGAGGAGAATTTTCTTCGATAGATTGTGTTGAGCTAGATGGCGCCATATGGACTGTGTGATCGGGATAGGTTGGATGACTTGTCCAACTTTGCTATATGGAAGGTCAGAATCCTGACGGTCCCAAAGGCATACGCACTACAGGAACATGCAGAGGACGTCTTGGCTACACCAACCGATGCTGCTCTTCTCGCAAAGCATAATGAAGCAGAGGCACATGCTAAGCACTTTGTCATGGACGCGGTCAAGGATCATATGGTCCCACACATTGCCGAGAAGAAGACGACTAATGCTATGTGGACAACTTTGACCACAATGTATCAAGGAAAATCCGTCTAGAAGAAGATGCTTCTGGAGAACCAGATGAGGTTGTTTGTAATGAATAAGGGAGAGGAAATCGATCCTTTCCTCTTTAGGTTGCAGTCGATCCGGGACCAACTGATTGCCATGGGGGTTAAAGTGGAGGATGATGTCATGGTGAGGACTGCTCTGAATGCAGTCTCAGATGAATGGGAAACATTTGTCCAAAGCATCTTGGGCAGACAAGACCTTCCAAGCTGGGATGACATGTGGGCTATCCTCCGACAAGAGGAAATCTGTCGAATGACCAAGAGACAAAACAACCCCGGATCCAACAAAGTGAAGGAGGAAGAGGAAGATGCAACCCTTGCATCCAAGAAGCAGCAAGGGAAGAAGAAGAGGGATCTATCCAAGATCCGATGATTCAGGTGTGGTGAACTTGGACACTTCGCCACCACTTGTCCTCTAAGGAAGAAGGACAAGGAAGCTGATTCCAAGGCTGCGACAGCTAAAGAAGACGATGGCTCTGATGATGATGTAGCCATGAGTGCTCATGAACCTCAAGAGAAGAGGTGGGGCGATATTGATCTGTAGAGCAGCTATAGATGGAGGCAGGATCCTTGAGGTGCCCAACTCTTGGATCACATACGAGCTACGGGAGCCTTAAGACGGTAGTGGGACAAGTGGAGCAGTGGGTGCAGGAGATCACGGTGAAGTGGAGGGCAGAGCTGGAATGCTGTAGATGGGAGCAACGCAGTGCAGAGGCAACAACAATGTAGAAGCAACAATGCAGGGGGGTTGATGGGACTTTAACAGTGCAAAGGAGGCAGTGCAGAGCTGCAACAATGCAGTGGCTTCAGGAGGACAATGCAGAGCAGCAACCAAGGGAGCTTCAGTGATGAGATGCAGACCAAACTGACTTGTTTGTTAGTGATTGGGCAGGGGTCCTTCAATTGCTTACCTTCTTAGCAACTGAGTTGCAGTGCAACAGTTAGCAGTGGCAGTGCTATGGGCAACATGATGCAACAATTTGAGAGGGAGTTGTAGTATATATGTGGTAGTGACTGTGGCAGAGCCATGGGCAGTAGTACAGAGAGAAACAATAGCGCGGTGATGGAGGGCAGCAGGCCAAGCATTAGCGTGGGGACCGATGCTAGAGATCGGGGAAATGCTTCATTGTGGAAGTATTGCTAGAGCAAACACCTCGCTAAGAGGGAGTGTTGAGATTTTGGGGTAGCATTAAATGTGCTCTAGCTCCGAAATTTTGTGGAGGAGCTAGAGTACATGAGATCTCCGAGACCCAGAAAGCATTTGGAGAAATTCCATCTAGTTTGATATTCAAATAATTAATCTTTTTAATTAAGGACTCTAAGTCTAACTTAGGAAAATGAATTAAATTAAACATGTGATGAGAATGTTCTAAGTGACGTGGATCAAGCAGCTTCTAATCTTATCCATTGATTAGAGATTAGATCACGACCGTTGGTTTTCCAACGAGAAAAGTATAAGAGAAGGGCTTGTGTTCAGATGGAGAATACATTGGCAGAGCACTGAAGCTTAAGTCAAAATTCTAGGGTGTGGTTTGCTAAGAATTTCGAAGCGAGTTTGCAATCCAGTGTGGGGCAGAGATTGGCAAGGGATGATCTGATCTGAGGCCAAGAATACAATAGTGGCAGAGAGGCAGTGTACTGGGTAGCGCAGAGGCCAGCCAGAGATACGCAGTTCAGCCAGAGCCATGCAGAAGGCAGCGTAGAGGCAGCAGCAACCCTTCAGGGGTGACGCAGGCCTAGCCAGAGAAGCGTAAGCCTTGAGAGGTTGACGCAGGCCCATCTAGGGTAGCGCAGAGGTTGACGCAGAGGGCTGAGGGACAATGCTGGGGTTTCCAGTGGGCCAGAAATGGCTCGAGTTTTGTAAATCCCGTTTGAGGGTGTGAATCTTATGTCTGTAAGTGAAAGAGGTACTATTGCCGTGTAATTTCTTTGTAGGGCGAACCATTTTGGTGCCCAAATATTGTTGTATTCAAATTCTGCATAATAATAAAACCCTCTAGAGCTAGTTGCACCGATTTTCCCGCATTGGGTTTTTCCAGGGACATTTGTCCAAAAAATCTGTCACTTTGTCATGTGTGCATGATGTTTAGTAAATGATCTGTAAATGTGTAGGCTGCAGTTGTGTTTACTTTGCTGATTTTACTGAATAATTCAAAAAATTAACTTGTAATTTAATTCAAGTAGGAAAATTAAATCAAGACATTGCAGTAGAATTTCTGTTTAGAAAATTTCACACAAACATGTGTTCTAGCCTTAGATGGTGTCAGTGAGGCTAGGAACACAAGAGCAAAAAATATTTCCAAACCCAAGTTATTGATTTTTATGAAAATGTCTTATTTAAATTAATTAATCAGTTTTTAATTATTTTCCTAAGTTTTAACTTAGGGAAATATGTGAATTAATTTGTAATAATTGAGACATGGTCGATTTTCCTCCAGAGACTTCATTAATGTTTCTAAGTGATCTTAACTATTGATTAGATCATTTCAGATCGATATCTTGGCCGTTGATTTCTCAACAAGAGATTATAAAGGATATTGATGTGTAGTCTTGGAGATCATGAATTCATTGCAATGAAGAGGGTACAATGATAGTGTGGGGTTTGACACCAGTGAGGGTTTCAACAACAGTTAAGCAGTAAATATTTTTGGAGTTGTCTTTCACTAGTGTTCTTCCAGTTTTCGAGACCCAGAGGAGGGATTCTCACATTGTTTTTCTACAGACAGTGAGGCTGAGTTATTGAGGCCATGAGAGTTCTAGGAGAGGTCGAGTTTTCTTTGAGAGAGGCTAAAATTCCTCATGTAGGCCGAGATTGCCAAGAGGAGGGCATACAAGATTGCTAGGAGGGCATACGAGGTGCCAACAAAGTCGAGAGGCTAATTCTATCCAGGTCGTGAGCATCAAAAAGCTAGAGGAGCCACACGTGTGAGGCTATATAAGCCATATTTGCTAGGAGAGGTCGTGTTAGGTTGCAGAGGGAGGTTGTTAGGCTTCCAGTGGTTAGATCGACTTGTGGAGGTGAAGAAATATTTTCCTAGATCTTTGTCGTGGTTTGGAAAGCCATTTTAGTTTTCATCAATTGCAGAATTTGTTGAAGATAATAATAAAACCCTCAGATCTAAAGAATTGGTTTTTCCTTGGGGATTTTTCCAGGGACGTTTTGTCGAAAAATAGTGTCCATTTTGTGTAATTGGTTTTCTCAAGTTTTCTATTAGAGTTTCTATAGTTTATTTAATTTGTGAATATTTCAATCGTGTTTTTATTCACTATTTGTTGCAAGTACTTTGCAGAAGACAAATATTTTGTTTAAAGATAGGAGAATAATAATCTGATTAACTGTAATATAATTTTCACATGCTTTTAGAGCATATCTAAAGTGCAAAGGTTTACCAGAGTAGATTAGCGCAGGGTTTTGGAAGAGGAAGTTGAGGGTTTAATACCTAGATCAATTTCTAGAATTTCTTGGAGGAGTTTTACCAGCGTTATTTTTTGCAAGAGGAAGGCCAACTTAACTAATGTGAATTGCCAGTTTACTAGTGCATGTTGTTGGAGACACAACTTCGTTTGTTAGTTGCTAGATCGATTTTCTGGAGGTAGTGCAAGTGGGTTTCTCTAGTTGTTGGGGGTAGAAAAATTTGTCAGAGTGATGTCCCGGAGGTAGTGAAAGTATTTGGGAGGGCCAATGCGCAGTTCCAGTGGGCTATGCGAGTTCACATAGGAAGTGCGAGTTGCCCAGTAGCAACGGAAGTCACTTACAGAGGGAGACCGTGAGGCTTTCCAATACTTTTGTCAGCTGGGTAAAAGAGATATTATTTTCCCTCGAGGGTTTCAGTAATGGCTTTAGCAGGATTGAAGGATCAAGATAGGTTGGATGGTGCGAGTCTCGAGAATCTGATGCCTTCTTATTTTAGAAGAGCATGGGCTGAATGAGTTTGATATGACACATACTGCTGTACCAATAGATCCTATCATGTTGCATGAATACTAGAAAGATGATGCCAAGGCTAGACGCATTATTCTAGATGGGGTTAAGGACCACGTAGGTCCTCATTTAGCGGAAGAAGATACAACCAAGATGATGTGGGATGCCATAAAAAAAAATTTCTTGGATAAAAATATGAATCGAAAAATGATCCTAAGAGAGAAGCTCAGAAGCACTAGACAAAGTAAGGGGGAAAACATTGTTAGCTATCTCACACCCATCAAAACAGTCAAAGATGAGCTAGCAACCATTGGAGAGAAGGTCGAGGACAAAGAGCTTGTGAGAGCAACCTTGAATGGTTTTCAGAATCAGTGGGATGTTTTCGTGCAAGTGGTTAGTGGAAGATATGATTTTCCTAGTTGGGAATGCTTGTGGAATGACTTCACATAGGAGGAGCTTCTACTGAGTCTTGTGAAAGGCAACAATGGTACTAACAATAGTTTCGAGTAGAAGGAAGATGACATCGAGAATGTTGCTCTTGTGACTAAGGGCAGAGTGAAGAAGGAATCCATTAAAGGTTCCAACCCCTGGAGTAAAAGAAGGACATGTCGAAGATCAGGTGCTATTGATGTCATGAGTTTGGCCATTACCATAGCAATTGCCCGCATAAAAAGAAAGGCGATAAGTTGTGCGAGAATCAAACGACAATCACATATGAGATTTCTAGATGGATGGGGGATGAGTTTGCACTCATCGCATGCAACAATAGTCCAGGAGAGTTGTGGCATAGTGGAATGTGCCATGGGGTGATAGGTGTTCCAGATATGAGGATGGAGCATGATGGTGTTGAGCGTAGAACACCTTCCTCGCTAAGAGGGAGTGTTGGTTGATGTAGCTCGAATAAGTGTTCTAGCCTCAAGTAGTGTCAGTGAGGCTAGGAACACAAAAGCAGAAAATATCTCCAAGCCCAAGTTATTTGTTTGTATGAAAATGTCTTAATTAAATTAATTAAACAATTTATAATTATTATTTTTTAAGTTTTAATGTAGGGAAATATATTAATTAATTAGTAATAATTGAGACATGGTTGGTTTTCTTCTAGAGACTTATAGTAAAGTTGTTAAGTGATCTTAGCCATCGCTTAGATCATTTCAGGTCTAGATCTTGGCTGTTGATTTCTCAATGAGAGATTATAAAGGAAATTGATGGGCAGTCTTGGAGATCATGAATTCATTGTAGTGAAGAGGGAGCAATGATAGTGTGGGGTTTGCACCAACGAAGGTTTCAGTAGCAGTTGAAGCAATACATATTTCTGGAGTTGTCTTTCACCACCATTCTTCCAATTTCTATGATTCGGAGGAGGAATTCTCCCATTTTTGTTTTGTTTTGTTTTCTGCAGACAGGGAGGCTCGAGTTATTAAGGCCATGAGAGTTCTAGGAGAGGTTGAGTTTTTTCTTAGAGAGTTCGAGATTCCTTGTGGAGGTTGAGATTGCCAGGAGGAGGCCGTATAAATTGTCAGAAGGGTGTATGAGTTGCCAGTAGAGCCGAGAGGCTAATTCCCTCCAGGTCGTGAGCATCAGAGAGCCGAAGGAGCCACACCTATGAGGTCGTATTTGCTAGGAGAGGCCATGTCAAGTTGCAAAGCGAGGTTGTAAGCCTTCTAGTGGTCATATTGACTTGTGGAGATAAAGAGAAATTTTGCTGAAGCTTTGCCGTGGTTTGGTAAGCAATTGTAATATTTATCAATTATAGAATTTTTTGAAGATAGTAATAAAACCTGTAGATCTGGAGAACTGTTTTTCCTTTTGGGGTTCTTCCAGGGACATTTTGTCCAAAAATAGTGTCCATTTTGTGATTGGTTTTCTCATGTTTTTTATTAGAGTTTCCGTAGTTTATTTATTTTGTGAATATTGCGATCGTTTTTTATTTAGTATTTGCTCCAAGTATTTTGCAAAAGACAAATGATATGTTGAAAGATAAGAAAATAATAACCAGTTTAATTGCAATAAAATTTTCACAATTCCCACGTGTGCAGATTGAAGAGAGCACTATATGGGCTCAAGTAGGCTCTGAGTGTGTGGTATGCCGGGAATCAAGATTGACAACTACTTGCAAAGTGTGGGCTTTTCCAAGAGCGAGACAAAATTGAACTTGTGTTACATTGAGGTGAAGGGAGAACCTATCATATTGGTGTTATATGTTGATGACTTGTTTCTCATAGGATTTGAAAAGCTCATAACAGACTGCAAAAGGGACTTGATGGCAAAGTGCGAGATGAATGATTTGGGTTCAATGCACTACTTTCTGGATTTGGAGGCATGTTATAAAGAGGGAAAGGTCTTCCTTGGGTAAGGGAAGTACACACTTGAGATCTTGAAGCGATTTAGAATGTAGGACTACATGCCCATGTCCACGTCATTAGTGGCCAACTCGAAGAAGATAGATAGTTCTAGATCAGGGGTAGTGGACTCTACTTTGTATAGATAGTTGATTGGCTCTCTCATGTATTTGGTCAACACCACGCCATATATCTGTTTTGTAATGAACACACTCAGTTAGTTATGGTGGAACCTAAGCGAGTTTGTTGGGTAGCTGTGAAACATGTGTTGAGATATCTCCAAGGCATAGTCGAGTATGGGTTGAGGTACATTCAACAAGATGGAGCAAAGCTGGAGGGGTATACCAATGTAGATTGGGAAGGTAGTACAATTGATAGAAAGAGCACTTCTGGGTGCAGTTTTAGTCTAGGATCAGGAGTAGTCTCTTGCTTCAACAGGAAATAGAAGTCAGTTTCATTAAGTTCTGCTGAGGCCGAGTACATGAGTACTAGGTTGGCAACTTGTGAGGTCATTTTGCTTCAGAAACTTCTTGTTGGGCTTTTTGATTAGGAATTGGAGCCAATTCTCATTCACTGTGACAATCAGAGTTGCATCAACCTCTTTGAGAATCCAATGTTTCATGATAAGTCAAAGGACATTCAGACCAAGTACCACTTAATCAGAGATTGTGTGTAAAAGGGGACAATGAAGCTGCAATATATCCCTACAGATGAGCAGGTAGCAAACATCTTAACCAAGGCCTTGATGAAGGGCAATTTTGTATTATAAAAGGATAAGTTGGGTGTTGTATAGAACACCTTCCTTGCTAAGAGGGAGTGTTGAATTTGTAGTTTTGAAGGTGATTCTGCATAGGTCATGTGCCATGACATGCAACTAGCCACCTCAAACAACTCCAATAATGATTATTTAATTAGTTCCCTAAGTTAGGACTTTAAACAACAATTTAATTTAATTAATTGACTTGTTGGTTACCTTTTTCGGAAAAGGTAAAAGGGTCAATGATAGATTAAGTCATAGCCCTTGATCTCAAGAGATGAGATGAAATCTCAACCATCCATCTCTTTGGAGATTAGGGTTATGCACTTTATGAAGAAAGTTTGAGCTGTTGAGGAGATCATTTGATCGACACGCTTGGGCATTCAACTGAAAAGAACGTTCTAATAGTCAGAAAGCAAAGAGCAGGTGGAGACACTAGGGTAGTGTATAGGTCAAGATCAGATCAACAAGTAGGTCAAGCAAAGGGGGTCATACAACCACGAATCTCCTGGGATGTTAGGGCTGAAATTTGTTGGGTGCAGAGGCTGATTTGCTAGGTCGTACTATTGGGTTGTACAATGCTGCGTAGGGGTTGATTTGGCTTAGATTTGTTGGGCCAAGTTGCTATAGCATTTTTTTTGTTCTAAAGATCTGTTGTAAACTATATTTTTGAAGCTAAATTGAAGCCCATTGTTTGTTGGTTTTCCTCACATCGGGGTTTGCAAGGTATATTTGTATCATTATTTTATTTGTTTGGCTTTGTGGGTTTTACTTCTATTGTTTATGCTAGTTAAGAACCTCGAGTATGGCTGTTAAAAATAAGTTTAGAAATCATCTTTCGTTTTTGTTTTGTGAATATTTTTTGAAAATCAAATCTGTTGCTGGGTTTTTTGTTGAATTTCCGCAATCCTGGTAGCTAGGATAAAATCTTAGATCATTGACGCTACTTAACCAAGAATCTCAACAAAGCTACTTTGCACAGTGGAATATAAACAACAGTAAAACTACTAGTGCACAAAATATACACAACTTTTTACACAATTTTGTGCAATAACCCAACTTCGTTATATTAATCAAATTGAATAATACAACAGTCTAGGGCTCTCGTACCAGGGATAATGGCCCTCATACATCCGTTGATATAAAGATACAAAATGGGGGCTTGGTGTCAGTCCATTGACAACCAATCTACCCCCAACACGATACTTTGACCCTCTGGCTGATGTAGCATGTAGCATGCACTCACTACTCCTCTTGGTCATACCCTGTACCTGCTTGGTCCTTCGGCTCCCGATCTGCAGCACTTGCCTCTATCAATGCTCCAAGTCCATCTCGCCACTAAATCTCGACTCAACCATTTGCTCTCTCGTTGATCATTCATCCATCAACGCATCGACACATTGAGACTCCTGTTGAGTTGTTCACAACTCCGTTTGTGAACAACTCACAATGGCCCACTGCTTCTCCTCAGCTACTCAGGGATTTTAGCCCACTATAGTCTTCCTGCGCTGCTCCAATGAAGGCTAACGTAGGGCACAGAGGGCTACCACCTATCTCTGATGATGAACACGACTGTTAATTCTGCTCCTCTAGCTGGCCAAACCTTGAGCTCCAATATGCCTCTTCTAGTAGCCTCCTTTGTCCATGAAGGAGGCTACTTAGGCTACAAATCCTTCACCCAACTCACAGTTTTCCAATTCTGCTGTTTTAGGGCTACTTTGGACCCGTTCTTGCTGCCCTCCAATAGTCCCCAATGAGTCCAATACAACTGTCCACTTTAGGACTCCATCCCTAGTATCAAAATTGTCCCCTTGGCTGCCTGGTTAGGGCTTCTTAACAGCGTTTGTTAAGCCCTTCCAATCAACTCCTAAAGCCTTCGACAATTGCGGCTTTCCCTCCTAGGCTTACTACTCCAACTCGCTGTCCCTAGGGCTAATTCCCAACCCCAAAATTCACCAACCAAGCCTTTGTTTACGCCAGAACAGGCCTTGGTCCCCTTGTTGTAGCAACCACTTTCCTAAATCACAAGAAGGCAGCCCTAAAATATGTCACAAACAACCCAAGAATTCTCTCCACCACTATGGCCTCCTCTTGCAATGAAATCAGACCTGTAGTGAAGGAAAAACATGCCCAAAACAACCCCCCTCCTCCACTCCTTGTCCTCCTTTGCCTGAAGCCAGCTTCAGAGATGTAATTCCTGTGTTTTGATGCACTTGGATGGTGAGGAATGACCTCCAATGTCACTCCTATTTATACTAACTCTTGTGGTGTCAAAACATAACTTGTGGCACTCCAAAACATCAAGCCGACCTCCATTAGGTGCCACATTAACCCACAACTACATTACAAAATTCATATCTCATGTTCTAGACCTCGGATTTGAGTGAGTTTCAGTGTTCCCGGTTGCTCTCGGCATCCTCTGTCACCTCAAATCATCACATGCCCAAAACTCCTCATGGATTCACACCGACAAGCTTGGGTGCAAAGCCCACAGGCTTGGGTTCCACGCCCCCAAGCCACACTTGTGTGCCAATTCCTCCACAACCCTCAAGCCTGGGGTTTGGAGTACCTCCCAAGCTACAAATCTCAACATTTTTCAACCACTATCAATCCCAACACATATAAGGATTAATATCTCTATGGATTTTATCGTGGGACTTTTAATGGCAATCAACAAATCTGTGATCATGGTGGGTGTTGACCATCTCTTTAAATATGCTCGTTTCAGTGCCTTACCATATCCATTTACTCGCTTCTTAGTTGCCCAAGTTTTCTTGGATTAGATTTTTAAGTTACATGACATGCCCACTTCCATTGTCTTGGATTGGGACCCTACCTTCACCAACAAATTTGGCAAGAGTTTTTTAAACAAGGTACCCAACGAAAAATAAGCAATGCATATCACCGCCAATCAAATGGTCACACTTAAGTTGGCTTCTCCTCACAAAAAGGTTGTACAATGCCTCTTATTAGGAAGCTACCAAAATGACCCCATATGAAGCTTTTAATGGCCAAATCCATTGTCACACACTTCATATTTTCTAAGCACTTCCCAGGTTCAGGCAATGGATCACTCACTCCACATCAGAGAAGCCATTCTTTGCATACTGCAGGGCAATTTGATTATGGCTCAAAATAGAATGAAGCAACAAGAGGATCAATATTTCTCAAAATGTTATTTTGCAGTAGGGGATTAGATGCTTCTACGCTTGTACCCCAATAAACAAACATCGTTTAAAGACAAAAAACTTTGGAAAATAGCAACAAAATTCTATAGACCCCATGAGAACATTCAATGCATTGGACAAGTGGCTTACAAATTGGTTCTTCTATCCCTCTACAAGATTTATCCAATATTTCATGTGTCTTGTCTAACCAAGGTTGTGGGATCGAAGTGCAAGTTGGAAAATGACTTGCTAGAACTTGATGAAAAAGGGTCCATTGGGCTTCAATTGGAAGCAGTATTGGACACCAGAGCGTCAATTTCAACAGTGCATGATCAATGAATAATTTAGTGGACTAAGTCACATAACAAGAGGACACGAGACATGGAGGACACACAAATGAGTATTTGACAAATTAGTGAATTACACATCAAATATGAAATATATAAAACATATACATGATGATGATACAAATTCAGTCATCCAACTAATGCGTTAACCAAACTAGCCCTGAGTGCAATCAATCTCTGAACCAACAATACATCAACAAAGAGGCTCTAAATGGCCTGTAGAGTCCAAAAAATATCTTGATACAACAAATAACTAGTACTATGTATTATTATAAGATAGAAAAAGCTTAACATAAATAAAGATAGAAAAAGCTTGACATGTCAAATTGAGATTCTGTTTGAGTGGTGAGTACATTTCTACTAGGGTCATGAGAGAGGAGTTCAACAATCAATGGCACCAACATCAAGGTACATAGAGGGCTTGGTCCTTGTAATTAAATGCAAGTTCCATACCCTCACACATGACAGACTCCAATGGAAATGTTGCAATCCCCCCAGTCCTAAAATCCTAAAAATTGTTAAGTCTGCTAGATGTCGAGTGGGATCGAAAATTTTACTTTCTCCATATGATATCCAATGAGGTCAGAACCACTCTCAAACATTCCGAGTCAATTAATGGTAATGCTAAAAATTTAAGTAGACATCCTCCTTTATCTTTCATTTTCATCCTCTTACTTAAGGAATTTAACGTTACCATTAATTGCATAGCATTAGTAGGGCATTTAAAAATTCACTTTCAAACAGTCGAATTCCCTTCTAACATTGCTTAATCGCCCTTAGATGCATTCCAAAACTTTTGAGAGCTCCAAACCTGTGATTGAATTGTGTGAGAATAAGGCAATAAATCGATTTTAAGATGCTTTTTCACTGGACACGTGTTTAAATTTCGGGACACTAGTAGGGCTCATGTTTGACACTAGTCAAACTCATGTCGGACACGTGTCACACGTATCGTGTTTGACATGTGAAATACGTGACACAGGGGTGGGGAAGGACGTGTCGCGTTACTTAGGTGGAAAGGCATACCACCCAATGATGCTACTTGGGAATCAAACACGATTCTGCAGCAATTTCCTCATCTTTAGCCTAGAGGACAGCATTGCTTTTGAAGGGGGAAGGCATGATAAGGTCTTACCTATTCTCCCCACTTTAGGCTAACTGCGAGTTAGTTAATTGTTGTATGTGGCTATTCTTTTTGAATAAGGCCCATTGGATAGTAGTAGATATCCGATAGTCAATTAATGTGAAAAGGCCCAATTTATAAGGCCCATTGGGTAGTACTGGATTGTTAATTAATGTAAAAAGGTCCACTTTAGTAGGCCTACTAGGTAGTTGGTACCCATTAGTGACGGGACCACAAGTAGTTAGGGTTTTTATTATTGAAAGTCTATTTAATGAGATAGGAGGCTCTTAAATTTTAATAAAAGGGTATCTTATACATCTTTCATCTTATTGTCTTTTGTATCTGATTATTGTAATTATATTCTGTGTTTTACTTTGTTTTGTTTCAAGTTTAAGGATTAATGAACAGTATGAAAACCACAAATTCTACTTTCACTTACACTGAAATTGCTTACACTGAAAAATGTGGAAATTTTGAGACTTAAGGAATCTAAAGCTCTTAAAATCTATGTAGCTCTCATGTATGTGGTCTTCTGAATGCAGGTGGAAATTCATGTCAGGAAAGTGTACTGTGTCAGCAAATCTCAACCAACTTTGCCCATCAATCTTGAAGATGCCGCTCGCAGTGAGAAGGAGTTTGAGAAAGCAGAGCAGGTTTGGTTTCTAAAAGACACTATGTTTACATCTGATCTCATTAGCATTTTTCTAATATGAAGTATGATTATCTACATTATTGGGGAATTTCTTGACAATGTCACTGTTTACCTTGTTTCCTCTAATATCCCTGATTCTTGGAAATGTACTTATTCACACGTATAACTTGAAGGATCTCTCTCTGAAATGGTGGCAGATATAAACATATCTTTCTCTTCATTTTATTTTGATTATCACAGTTTGAAAATTTTCAAAATGACACATTAATAATTTGTTTTTATACATTTCTAGGTGAAGTTGAGGTCACATAATCTCTTTATTTTGTGAATCCGTATAAGATAAATTTACACTGTTTTTATGGTTGTAACTGCAGACTGGAGAACATGTTGTGAGAGTGGGTCAGGACACTCGACTGAATTACAGAGTTCTTGACCTACGCACACCTGCTAATCAGGGGATCTTTCGTGTTCAGTCTTATGTCTCAATGGTAAATCTTTATCTGTGACCTATATGATATTTGCAACATATTGAAATCTTAAAAAATAATTTGTCGTGTTAATGTGGCAGTCATAGTCATTCTGTTTCATTTGTCGTATTCTCCATATTCTTATGCATTGAGGCAGAATTGATTACTGATATAGTTTTCTCGTTAAGAAACCATTAGTGACCATCCTTTTTCTTTTATTACATTTTTTTTTAATATTGCTTTGCGTAATGGTAAAATGTTGTAAAATGTTGGAAAATGTTAGACACAACCATTCTGGAAAATGAGCAAGATAGTAAATATCTTATTACCCATTTAGTGTAAAGTTTGAGAAGATGCCAAGCTACCTCTTTTTTCAAAAGAAAAAAAATTGAAAACCTTTTATTTATCTCAAAGGATTACATGCAAGATCTAGGCCATTTAGGCTCTATCCAGATAACAGGCAGGTTCCCTATCTGGAAGTGCCTTTCCACATGCAGAGGAATCAATCAGCAT
Organism: Pinus albicaulis; assembly: GCA_034641835.2. NCBI lineage: Eukaryota > Viridiplantae > Streptophyta > Pinopsida > Pinales > Pinaceae > Pinus > Pinus albicaulis. The sequence continues at coordinate 520,923,330 of CM076578.1, forward strand.
TTACAAAGGTGTTTCAACTGTAAAAAAGAAGAGCATAGGGACATATTGAGGGCTGCTCTGTTTTCAAGGTAGGAGAATCCACAAACTGATATCAGCAAAAAAGGTTCATTTACATTTGCATTCAATGCCAGAAGAGATTTCATATCAGAAGTTGATCTGCCTTGGTGGAAGTGTTTCCTCCCTACTATCTGTTGAAACTTTGAGTTGAAGAGAACCAGGTTCTCTTCTACATGCCTGCTTGATATGGTGTCCACCTCTTGGTTGTACTCACTATAGATGTGATCTGTGTCACAAGGTTTGCCAAACTTCAACCTTGTGGTTTAAATTCAGTGAACCTAAAAAATTTGAGGTTCTTTGAAGTTTGAATCTCATGGCCATTGATTGAGTCCACAGCTCGACCTTGTAACCTCATGTCACATCGCAAGCACGTAATCTATCCTTAGAGTTGCTGTGCCCGTCATTACTTTTTTTTTTGTGTTTATTGATGTTGATGTCTTACTATTTTATGTTATATTTCATTTTAAAGTACTTTCTTGTAATTGAATGCCCCTCTGATTTTTGAATCCCTGCATCAACTGGATGACCAATTTGGAATATATAAACTTCTAAAACCTTCTTCTCTTGGCAAAGTCATCACAATAGTGGCAGCCTTTACTTCTGTGAAGTTGCTGGTTGCTGCCTGAATTTGGTGTCTGCCTCTTTGTTGTACTCTTGGTAGATGTGATGGAATGAGACAGAGGTGAAAGAATCTTATTAGATATTCTGCAAACTGGTTAGTGGATACTTCTTTGTAATTGAATGCTTCTTTGATTTTTGGATCCCTGCATCCACTTAATGACCAATTTGGAATCCCCATAAATATATAAATTTCTCAACCCTTCTCCTACCAAACTCATCAAAAATAGTGGCAGCCTTTATTTCTGCACTGCACCTAATCCACATTCAAAAGAAATATGGTTAGAATTTATGATGATCAGGATTGCCCTGGTCAGTTTGAGTGGTATCTCTTTTAATGCACTGTCAAGGAAACCATGTGGTGAGCTTGTGGGGATTTCTAGTTTTGTTGGACTTTGTCTTTTTTCTTGGGGCTTTTTGACTAGCTGAGGTAGGTTCCATCTATTTAAGGAAACGATTCCAAGAGATGAGACTTATGTATCTTGAATCAAGGCACAAAGTGTTGTGAGCCAAAGATCCCAGAGAATAAATGTTGGCAAGGAGTAGTGATCCTTCTATACCATATTATTTTCCTGCCAAGATTCCAGGGCTTCTTTGATGATTTCTCCTTCCCAACCTTTTTTCCCCACCGTGAGACATTTTGAGCCAATTCATACTTCTTGGTGAAATGACACTGAAGAAAATATGTCAGATACACTTTCAGAGTTTTCCTTGCACATGCTACAAATTCGCGGGCCTTGCCAGGACCTATTTTATATGTTTTCCCATGTAAGATTTTTTGTTATTATAACTAGCCATAGGAAGATTCTGGTTGTAAGAGGATCTTGGAGCTTCCAAATGAGATACAACTTTCAAGGTTCTAGGAAGTCAGGGAATGACATTTTGATTTGTAGCCCATGTTTATCTTGTAGTTTCCAGCCTCATTATTTGCTGCCCATATTAGATGGTCAAGGTTCCCATTTGACCTAATAGAGGTAGTTTTAAGTTCTCCTATGAAATATTCCCTTTCAGTTCCATGTGCATCTTGAAGACTGATATGTGCTTCCTTCTTCCATCCTGATTCCTGAATGCCCCGATTGTTGGATGGGGAATCATAGGAATTACTTAGAAGTTAGAAGATGTGTCATGAGCATAGCATGTCTAAAAGAAATCTTGATAGATTTGGAGCATGCCCCTCGGTCGAGGTTTCTTCTCTTTGTGGGGTTCCTCCTCTTTAGCCTTTTCCTAGGGTTGTTCTTTCTTTGGGCTGCTAGGATCATCATTTGGAGCAAGCTCTTCTTCTTCATTCTCTTTGTTGGAGACTACTTCAATGTAGTGGATTTTTTCTTTGCCTGAACATCGATGTCCTAGCTCCCATATTTCTTTGCAAGTGAAACAAAGTTTCTTCAACCTTAGTTCACTTCGAGTTCCATCATCCAATCTGTCCCTTTTGGGCCAATCATGTTGAAAGGGTTTCTTCTCCTTATCTTTCTAAGGGATGAAAGGCTTGAATGGGAATTTCTTCCCTTAATGTTAAAATTTTCAACTAGGGCCAAATTCCACTTTGGACAACTCATTTGATGGAGATGCTTATTGCATTGAATTCATTTTTTCGAGAGGACCAAAATCGACCTAAAGATCATCAAATTTGGATAAGGAGAAATGTGTTTTGAATTTATGCCCACTCATATGCAAATTGTCAAGGTCGGGCTCACCTCCATGTAGGCTCATAAAGCCCAAACGTCATGTCTTTTGACCCTCACCAATTTGTATATATAGTGGTGTCCTCCAACCTCATTTGGGACGTACTAAGTGTAAGAAAACACATTTGATCTTGGCCGTTGAAGAGGAGCTACTTGAGCAAGGGTTAGAAGACTGTTTTGGGTTCCCTTTAAAGTTATTGAGGGTTGCAGACATCCAACATGAGGGTCGAGTAGGTTAAGGCTTGTTTGAAAGTTATTTGTGCATGGTTGGAGAGGGTTCTTCCTCATTTTATTGCGCTACAAGTTCTATCTCATTCCCGGGTCCAAATTTCATGTGTGAAGCAACCTATAAGGAGCCGCAGGTTTGTCCAAGAGATTGCAGAGGGGTCCGAGCCCTAGTACTTTAGATTCAGGGAGCCGTGATGCCTTATCTTGGGTTAGAACAATTGCAGTTGGAGCCCTAGTGCTTTAGATTCAGGGAGCCGTGATGCCTTATCTTGGCGTCAGCCTTCCATCCCTCGACGTCATCCTTTAGGGCCTCCAAAGGGTCAGCGTCACCCCTTTCAGGCCCCGCGTTGGGGTTTTAAGGACTTTTTAGGCCTAGGAGGCCTCGCCCCCCCTTTCTTTCCCCAAACAACTGCCCTTTGGGCTAGCCATGGGCTTTTCAAGCCCTAATCTTTCCTTTAGCCCCAAAGTCCAGCCTTTTTGGGCTTTTCCCGCCTCCTTGCCCTTCGATATTCCCTCTTTGGCCATTCTTGATCCATGATCTGCCTTCCTTTAGCCTCTAAGTCTCAATGCTAGCCCTATTGGGCCTAGTGTTGGCCCTCTTTGGCCTTAGTTTGCTCTAAATCCATATTTGAATTTTCTGGACTGAATACTTGGTGGTTTTGTAGGGATTCAACTCTTATTATTGGTTAACACAGTGATCTTGCAGTCGTTAGATCCACAGCTATGTTTCACTGCCTGTGGGGACGGGGGGACGGTGGGGATGGGGGGACGAGTTTTCGGGACGGCTAGAGCGCACCCTCAAATTTTCAGGGGACGACGCGTTGGGAACAGCAAGTGCGGCAACTATTTATTATATTTATTATTTATTATTTAATATTTAAAATTCATTAAAAAAATTAAAATTAAATAAAATTAAACATGAATGAACATTGAAAATAAATAAAATTAAAAATACTAAAATCATAAATCATAAATCTAAAGACAAATTTTGAGAATTGTGCATCAAAAAAACAAATTTCGTCATTATTGCGTAACCTAAACTTTAAAGGCATAAAAGCTGAATCATTTCATTATTCATACAACTTACAACCTACAAATTACAATCTAGTAATATACTAGACTACCACTGTCTAAAGACTAATATCTACATAATCAATGATCTTTCTATGATGAATCATTTCAAACTTTAAATAGCAAATAAAGCGTAAATACTAAAAGTGGTTAAGCTTTCAGCGCTGCCATGAGTGTGCTGGAGTCTGTGTGGTGGAGATGGCAGGAGTCTGCGTGATGGAGGATGCCTGGAGCTGTAGGGCTCTTTGCTGGAGTCTGTTGCCAGGAGTCTGTGGGCTGTCGGGCTCTTTGCTGCCGATGGGAAGCTCTTGGTGGAGCTGCTGGAGTATGCGGGCGAAAAGCTCTTCAAACTGCTGGCTGAAAGCTCTTCAAGTTGCGGGCAGAGAGCTCTGTGCTTGGGCGGTGGCAGAATAGTCGGGACTCAGCAAAATGCAAAATGCATATGCGTTGGGTTTAGAATTAGCCTTTAGGTTAGAAGTTAGAACTTAGGTATATTAATTTGTAATGCGTTAGGTTTATCGTTTTACTATTTAGAAATACATTGTTTTACTTTTTATTTTATTTAAAATTTTACATTTATTATTTTTTAAAAATGATACGAAAAAAACGAAATATTTGATTTTATTTTTATTCATAGTGTTTAAAAAAAAAAAAAAAAAGGATTTTTTTTAATTCATAATGTTTCATTTTTTTGGGGACGTCCAGAAGTCCCCGATTTATCGAGGGACGTCTTGGAAGTCCTCGAATTTTTGAGGGACGGCTAGGGGACGACCTTGAAGTCCCCAAGTCCCCGGGGACGTCCCCGGCAAATCTGGAACGTTTCTGAGGAGTTCCAAAGTCCCCGGAATGCCGGAACGGAGGGAACGACATGAAATATAGGCGGGGACGGGTCCCCGTGCAACATAGATACACAGTCTCTGCAGCGTCGGAGGCATTGAGTGGTTGGAACACAGGGGGAGCTATTGTTAATCAAGCCACTGCTTGCTTCCCGTTGGCTTCCATTCTACAACCTACTTTGAAGAATGTTTCTCAAAACAATTAAGGGAGAGGTTCAACTTAGAATAGACATTTAGCTTAAAATAAACAAGATCCTTGCATTTCACCTAGATTTTAGGATTTGCACTTCATATAGGTTAGTTCATCATATAAGCGGCAGTTGTCCATCCGGTGACTTGGCTCTAATTTCTAATAAGCAAGAAGTTTTGACTCCATCAGGGACTGGTCTCAATTATAAATCTAATCGAATCATTAATCTTGCTAAAATTTCACCAAGTAGCTAGGCCACTCAACCGTGTCTCCTAGACAAGTTGGTTCCCAATTTGTTTTCCATCATTTCATTTCTATAGGAACTACCCCCCATAGCCTGCTGTTGGGAGACAGCTAGAACGGAGTGGGCGGGGATGAGAGTGACGGCCCCTGCCCTGAGCAGTTGTCGCGGTGCCTGTACAATCTGAGCGACAACAGGTGACATTACAGATACAAATTGTCAATCGTGAAAAGTTTGAGTAGAGCACAAACACAAAGCAGAGTACCTTTCATCAGTCTTATTGTACGGTAACATTTTTCAATAATTTCTTAGTTCTATATCTTCCTTTATTTAGAAAGTGGAAAGAATGACAAGCACTTTCTGCGAGTTCCAGTGAAAGTTTAAATTGTACTCCTGGATATGGGTTTGGTGTGTATTTCTGTCGAAGCTCAGACTGAATGATGTTTAATGCTTTCTAGTCCCCAATTGTAGAATCATATTATGCCATTTATATTTTTGTGCCTGCACCTTTTATCTCCTCTGTGGGGAAAATGTGTAAAGGTAAGACTGACAATCTTATAGGATGATATTCTTTATGGTTTATATTTTCTGTGGATTCATTTTTGTGCCTAATTCCTTCTTTTATGATCAATCAGCTCTGGTTTTACTTTTCTTATACACTTAGTAGTTACTGAAAGATTACCTATGTTGTTTTGCATGGGGCAGCTTTTCAGACAGGTTTTAATATCTGAAGGATTTGTTGAGCTGCATACACCAAAATTAATTGCAGGGGCTAGTGAAGGGGGTTCTTCTGTCTTCAAATTGGATTACAAAGGACAACCTGCTTGTTTAGCCCAGTCACCACAGCTACACAAACAGATGGCAATATGTGCAGACTTTGGACGAGTCTTTGAAATTGGCCCTGTATTCAGGGCAGAAGATTCATTTACACACAGGCATCTGTGTGAATTTACAGGGCTTGATCTGGAAATGGAAATAAAAGAGCATTATTTTGAGGTGGGGTATCTTTTTGGTTGGTTTCAGTCTTAAGATAATGTAATCGATGTTTTTTTTTATCTATTTTGTGCTATTTGGATGCCAAAACTCGAATGTGTTTATATATATATATAATTTTTTGTGATTGGGATGCAGGTATTAGACATTCTGGATAATTTATTTGTCACTATCTTTGATGGATTGAATGAGAACTGCAAGAAGGAGCTGCATGCCATAAATCAGCAGTATCCTTTTGAACCTCTCAAGGTATGAATTTTCTCTTTACATTGGATTGCATCTTTTGTTGCCAAGCAAACTGGATTTAGTAGAGTGGTTGCAGGAAATATAGTCAACCAATGGTTATTAGAAGGATACACTAGTTGCATGCGCTATACTGCAGAAACACCAGTACCATGTACATATTATGTTAGTAGAACTGGTGCTTGAATCATCAAGGAAGTTTTGGTTAACATGGTTCATTGTAAATCTCTGTTCAGCTTTGGAAGAAATGAGTTTCACTAAGATTGCGTTATTTTGCAACAGTACTTGCGGAAAACTTTGCGTCTTACATTTCCAGAAGGCGTACAAATGCTCAAGGTATTTCACTTACTTATCATGGATTTTACATTGGAGAGAAACGGAGTGTCAGTAGTTGTCATGATTTTAAATTGGAGGGAAAAAGTGTTCAGTGCTTCAATCTTAAATTTAGAAGGAAGGTACTTGTGCTTGATTAAAGATCAATTTGTGGTTAAGAGCATGCAATGTATCTGGAATGTTTCCCTATGTTCCCCTTTTTCTAAAGGCTAAAGTGGAACTTAGTCCATGAGAAACACTTATCTGAAAGTAATTCTTTTTTACATCTGGAAGATGTTTTTTGTCTGTATACCTTGGACATGTATTACATCATTAGCATATTCTTTTTGATATCCGATGACCTTGAGATGTTCTATATGGCCTTAAGTTGTTGGCTATTCTTTGTACTTACAGTAGTTCCTTTCTAAAGAAAAATGAGGGCACGGATAGCTTAATTGTTTCCACAATTGGACAGTTGGAAGCCGTACTACAAGCTAATTGCCTTGAAAAGATCAACATTTTAGTTAATTACCTCAAATCAAATTGCACTGTTGTGAATACATGTGATGGACTAATTTTATATCTGGTGCTGCTGGCAAAGTCAGTAGTTAAAAAGAGTCCATTCTAACTAAAAGCTTGGTGATGAAGCTATAGGGCCTAAGTTTAATTTTCTATTTTTGCTATTTATAAAAGATATATCTTATCAAATATACAAACAATTACATGCTGAGGAAACAGGTTCAGGATTCATGTTGTCGAAATTAAATCTCTGTTTTATAAGACTTCTGAACTCAGAATTTTAATGCTGTCAAGGACTTCTAATGAAGGGTTGAGCAGGATGGGTAACTTTAAACAGGCTGTTTCTACAAAGCTAAATATTCTACGTGCAAATTGATGTGTTGGCGTCATCCCTATCTACAGTACTAATATCAATGATGGTTTCAGTGTCATGGCTTGTGGGTTGTCTAGGTTGTGACTGCTATTTATTTGTTGTCTGTAATATTAAACTTTCTACATTCGTATATCCCTATGATAGAATGTTGTTTGGAGTTCCACATAAAAAGTCTCCTAATTTTCTGTGTTGTCAATAATTCCAAATGAATAACTCTTGGGAAACAGAGGTGCTTTATAAGGCATTGCCAACATTAAAAGTTTTTCCACTCTGTAAGCAGGGTTTGGGATGCAAGTCCCTATGTATTGATGTGTTAGCATATTCCCTCTCACTCAGTATTAAAGTTGTCTGGGGTTTTGGTGTCATGCTTTGTGGGTGCTCTTTGGTTTGTGGTTGACATCTATGTGAGATCCGTAACTGAAAGCTATCTTCTGATAGTGGTCATTACCCCTCTGTTGGGATTTTGTTCCAGATCTATATTCTACTTGTAATCGTATGTATTTGTTGTAAATAAGCCGACATGGATGGCTATCATGAAACATGTGGTTTATGATTACCTATACCAAAAACTTTGCCAATCCTGAAGCTGAGTTTGGGGTGCAAGTTTCAAGGTTGAAATATGGAAACTCAAGACAGCATGTTAAAGTATGTAGCAGCAATTACATATCATGGTAGCTCTCTTGTATGTCTGAAGAAAGAATTTACAGCAGTCTGTACAAATCACAGGCTGTTCACAGTTCACACAACAGCTTTCACTCACTTAGGTAAACATCGTGCCCTCCTTTTCTTTATATAACAAGAGCAGAAAAGGTTACAAAGATGTTAAGTAGAGCCTCAAGGATGATGTGCTCTACATGCTTATGCATATAGTGGAACCCCCTAAATAACAATGCTCTTTGTGAGTCAAATTCCCAGAGTAATTGTGCCATGCATGCGCTGAACTCCAAGAGTAATTGTGCCTTGCATGCAGGAATCCCTCCCAAAATAATATTACATCACATCTAAAGAGTGAATGCCTCTTATAATAGTGCCACATACAATATGTAATCACTTGATAAATTTTCCTCAGACCTCTTCCTAAATATGCATGTTTGAGAACATCTCTCATGAGGTGCACTTCACATGTGCAAATAATAACTACAATGCATATCTTCATTGATGAGCATGCATGCACAAGAGTCTCTCTCATAAGGTGTGCTCCATATGTGCTAACAATCACTGGGGTGCATGTCTTCATAAATGAACATGCACGTTGTGAAAATTCGATATCTCGAATCTTACTGCAGCAACTGATATTATTTCTTCTATTTGTTAAATTGATTAATCAAATTATTTGCAGTTTCGTACGACAAATATTGAAACATATACACTGCAGCCCGCACAAATAAAATACTGCTGAAAGTAAATGCATGGAAAAATACTAGCACACATAACCACAATGACAATTATTTTGGACAATCGTCCCCGGAAAAGCCCAATGTGGGAAAACCGGTGCAACAGACGAGGGTTTCTTTATTAATCTTCAGCAATAATTCATGTATAAAATACCGGATAGCAGGATAGAAGAAGAAACACTGAGATAAATTTACTGAAGAATTTCTCACACTCCGTAGCGTTTTTCTGACCCATAAGAGGACCTTCTGCCCTTACGCTAGCCTCATTGCGTCGCCCTCTGTGTAGTGACTGGGTCACTCCGTGCAGTGACTGGGTCACTACCTCTGCGCTGGTGATTTGTGTCTCTCCTCTGCGCTGCCCCTTCCAGACATCGCCTGCACTCTCGAATTATTGCTGATCCCTATCTCTCCCACTTGCAACTCACTTTCTGATTCGATTTCCTCTTGCTGAACTTCAACCACTGAGAAAATCGATCTGCTTGGGCAACTGAGTATCTGCATTGGTGTGTTCTCCAAGTGCTCATTGAGTTACTTCTTATAATCTCTCGTTGAGATATCAACGACCAAGATTAAAACATAATCAATGGCTAAGTTTGGACTCGATCTTTGTTTTCATCTAGAAGATTCTCACCAGATTTAATTAATCACATTTCCTAAGTTTAAACTTAGGAATACATTAAAAATGATTAATTATTTGAATTAAATCATCTCCAGGTGGAATTTTCCCAAATGATTTTTGGGTCTTGGAAAATGCATGTGTCTTAGCCTCTCCGCAAAATCTCGAGGCTAGAGCATATCTGATGCTATAAAAATCAACACTCCCTCTTAGCGAGGAATGTGCTCAAGTGCTGCAACCCACTGAAACATCACTCTGACTTTGTATCACCTCTTGCTGCGCTGTTGATGACTGGCCTCATTGCACACCAACTACTGCGCAACTCTGATTCTATGCTGCATTTGTGCTGCTGCTGACCCTGCATACTGCTGCCAACTACTGCATCTGCACTGCAACTCCCTCTCATCTACTGCTACTGCAACTGAGAATCCATCTGTTTCTGCTACTGAAATGGGTTCTCTACCAGACCCATATGTTCCCGGAACTGGATGAACTTAGCTCTCCCTAGAGCTTTCGTGAGTACGTCTGCTACCTGATTTCCTGTGGGAACATACTGCAGCTGGACTGCTCCACGCTGAACACAATCTCTGATGAGATGACATTTGATATCAATGTGTTTTGACCTTTCATGAAATATTGGATTCTTAGAGAGCTTAATACAACTCTGATTATCACAGTAAACACTGGTCGCTCCCATCCTCTTTCTGAACAAACTCACCAGCAATTTCCTAAGCCAAATCGTTTCGCACGTAGCTGTGCTGGCTGCCATGTATTCAACTTCTGTTGAGCTCTGTGCTACCGACTTCCACTTCTTGCTATACAAAGAGATCATTCCTGATCCAATACAGAAGCAGTACCCGAAGGTACTTTTCCGGTCTACTAAACTACCTGCCTAATCTGCATCTGTGAATCCATTCAATCTGACGTCATCTCCTTGATTATATTTCAACTCATATTCGACTGTCCCACGCACATATCTAAGAATGTGCCTAGCTGCTGCCCAATGTACCCTTTTCGGTTCCACCATGAATTTATTATGGGTGGTGACAGCGTAACAGTTGTCTGGCCTAGTGTTGACCAGATACATGAGCGACCCAATGAGCTGTCTGTATAAGGTGGGGTCGACTTCCTTGCCTTTTGATGCATCTATTTTCTTCCAATTGGTGATCATGGGAGTTGCCATGGGTCGGCAATCCTGCATTTTGCATCTCTTCAGAATCTCTGTAGCATATCTCCTTTGTCCAAGGAAGATCTCCCCATTCTTCTACTATACCTCCAATCTTAGAAAATAAGGCATCAACCCCATATCCTTCATGTCGAATTCTGCTTCAAAGTTTCTTTTGCAATGCTTTATGAGCCTTGATGATCCTGTTAAGAATAGATCATCTACATACAAAACTAGAATGAGAGGCTCATTCTCCATCATCATATAATAGAGATTGGGATCTGCATCACTCTTGATGAATCCCAGCTGCTGCAAATAACTATCAATTCGACCATACCATGCTCTGAATGACTGGTTGAGCCTGTATAGGGATTTATTTAACTTGCATACACGAGTACGCTTCTCATGTGTCTCAAAGCCTTTAGGCTTTTTGATATACACCTTTTCTTCTATCACCCGGTTCAAGAATGCTGTCTTGACGTCCATTTGGTGAATCTCCCATCCCATCTGAGTTGCTAGGGATATAATGGATCTGATAGAGGTATATCTGGCAACTGGGGCGAAGGTATCCTCATAGTCTATCTCTTCCTTTTGTGCATATCCTTTTGCTAGGAATCTAGCCTGTTATTTCTCTACACTGCCATCTGCAACGTGCTTGATCTTGTAGATCCATCGCGAACCTACAACTGATCTATCCTCTGGTCTAGGCACTACTTCCCAGAGATCATTAGTCATGATAGAACTATACTCTTCTACCATGGCATCCACCCACACCTGATGCTGTACGACTTCTTGAAAACTGGAGGGTTCTTCAACATGAGCTACCAAGTCTTGGTATCTGTCAGGCTGATTACGCTGCATTTAGTCGGTTCTAGGAGCTTCGACAAATTCCTTTGCGTCCTTCAAGGTTTGACATACTTCCCTACTGGTTCTGCCATTGGTGGTGGGAGGCGCAATCAATTCCTCCTGTTCCTGCTATTCCATCTGCTGAGAACTGCCTAGATCTCCTACTCCTGAGGAAATGCTGGTACTGGTCACTGTACTCGATCCTTGTAATTGTTCTTCTGCTTGTCCTACCTATTGTTCCTGCTGCCGTTGGACTAATGGAACATTTGTTAACTGATCACCTGCAGGCATCTCTCGAGATTTTCTAAAAGCTCTATCTTCCATGAACTTTGCATCTTGCCTTACTACAATCTTCCTACTGCTAGGAATGTAGATCCTGTATGCCTTTGAGGTCTCGCTATATCTTACAAGGTACCCCTTATCTGCAGTCTGATCCAACTTAATGCGCTTCTCGTCTGGAATGTGGCAATATGCCACACTCCCAAATATCCGTAGATGACTTACTTTCGAATTCTTCCCTGTGAAGACTCCTTTTGGCGTTTTCTTCCCCAATGCTTTGTGAGGGGTTTTGTTTTGAATATACACCGTTGTGTTGCATGCCTCTGCCCGTAAAAATCCAGGCAGATCTTGGTGATATAACATAGCCTTTGCTGCCCCGATTATTGTTCGTTTCTTCAGCTCTGTAACTCCATTTTGCTGTGGATTATATGGAGCTGTCCACTCTCTTTTGATACCCTCCCTTCGCAAAATTCTGTGAAGTCTTTATCTGTTTGTTCTCCACCATTGTCTGAGCACAAAACCTTGATCTTTTTCCCTGTCATGTTTTCTGCAAGAGCTTTGAACTCTCTGAATCGATCAAAAACCTCATCCTTGGTTTTTATGAAATAGATCCAGGTTTTCGTGGAGTGATCATCAATAAAGGTGACGAAATACTCGCCACCGCCATGAGCTCTGGTGGACTCTAGGCCGCAAATATCTGAGTGTGTTAATCCCAACACGCCTTCTTCTTTGTTGTCACTTCTGGGAAACACTGCCTTTGCATATTTCCCAAGTACCCATCCTCTGCATACATCATCGTGCTCAGTTTATGAGAACTGGAACTCCTGTTACTGTTTCCCTGAGCATCCTAAGTGCTCCATGGTGTAAGTGTCCCATCCTCTTGTGCCATAGTTCGTTCTGCTCCTTCGCACTGCTATTATCGCTGCCTATCAGTGCCATTGGAGAATCGATCTGCAACTTATATAATCTGTTGCTTCGAGCTCCAATTTGTCTCACCTTCTTCCAGTTGGGGTGCTTGACATACACCTTCTTTCCTACGAAGTATACATCATACCCATTGTCCTGCAACTGGGACAGTGAAATTAGGTTCATACCAAATCCTAGGACATGCAATACATTAGTGGCACTAGTGCTGGTTCCTGCTTCCATCTAAAAATCTATGGTGCCTCTCCCTATTGGAGTACACTTAGTTTATTGCCCATAGTGATATGGAAGTCCATCTGTTCCTCTTGATAGCTAGAGAAATACTCTTACTCCAGTCATGTGAGCTGAAGCTCTGCTATCAATATACCAGATACCAACTGATTTTGAACCGGATAGACATGCAAACTCATCTTCCAACCTAGAAGATAATTATGATGCTTCTTGACTATCCATAATTTTTCGTGCTATTTCTCCTTATCAACGTTGATTTCTCAGCTGCAAACTGCTGCGTCTAAGCCTGAAATCAGTTATGGGTGGAAATTGCTGCGCTGCTACCTCTGCCTCTGAAAAATATTGATCTAGAAAATGTTATTCTCTGTCGGCTCATTCAGAGAAATAATTTTCTCGAAAATTTGTCCTCTTGGCTATGGACTGTGCAACTCCTCTGGGGTTTCAAATTGCTGCCTACGTAGTGTTTTCAAAATCCCTCTTTCTTCTACAACTGATCTCTTCCTGATTTTCATGTGCTATGATACCATGTGAAAATTCAATATCTCGAATCTTACTGCACAACTATTGAAATTTGGTTACCGGAGGACAGGTGGTTCCCTAAGGCTTTGATCTTTGGCCTAGGGAAAAGTGTCCAAATGTATTTCACTTTTTCTCCTAAAATGACTTTATAAGTTATAAAGTCAAATCTAATTTAAAAGTGACTTTAAGTGATAAAGTTACCAAGTCTAATTTAAAAGTGACTTTAATAAAGTCAATGTGAAATTAGAAAGTGAAAAGTGACTTTGGAAATAAATGACTAAGAGGGTCTTTATTAAAGTGGGGTGAATTAAAAAATAGAAGGTGAGATTTAAATGCACATTTAATTTTAGCCCTAGATCTAAAGCTATCTCAGCCATTTAATTTAGGGATCCCCCAAAAGTCACTTAGGGTTAGGTTAAAGGAGGAAAAGAGGAAAAAGATCATGCATTCTTTCATGAGTAGATTGAGAGAAGGAGAGGAAGAGAGCAAAGGAGATTTCTGAGTAGTGAGGTGAAGGAGAGCAGAACCTTGGCACGCATACTGAGGCAACATTCAGCAAATCCATATAGCAAGGAGTGGCACACTGTTCAAGGCAGTTTGGGCATGAGTTTCAAGGCTGTACAACAATTTTGGCACATATTTCGAGGAGCAGTTTTGTTGTTTTTTGTGGCACAATTTTCGAGGTAGACTATACAATTTTTTGTTATCCCTGTGCACAAAAAACGAGGCAGAATCCGTACAACATTTATTGCTGTTCCTTTGCACACATTTCGAGGAGGCTGTACAATAACATTTATTGCTGTTTTCACTTAAATCGAGGAGGCCATACAATAGCATTTATTGCTGTGTTTTTGGGCATGAAATTCAAGGAAGTTCGTATAGCATTTATTGGTGTTCCTGTTTTACTGTTTGCACAAATTCCGAGGCAGTGGTTAAGCACGGAAAACGAGATAAGTTGTATTTGTTTGGTTGCTGAAATTTTCTTTTTATTTCTCTCTCACTGTAAAAGCTATTTATCAGAAATAAATAAGAACTTTCGAACTGGTTTTCCCCAAGAGTTGTAGGGGGTTTTTTTAGGGTCATATTGACCAAAAATCAACGTGTCAAATTTCTGTGTGGCTGATTTATTTTCTGAGTTTTTATTTCTGCATTTTCAACACTGAAATTTCTAGAATTTGTGTTTTTAGAAAATATTTATTTTTCCAGCTTGTTGAATGTATGGTTATGGGAATGGGCATTTAACTTTATGGGAGAAATAAGGAGAAACTGAAAATCGGAGTGGGACTTAAAATTTCTACAACAACTGATATTATTTCTTCTTTTTGTTAAATTGATTAATCAAATTATTTGCAGTTTCCTACGGAAAATATCGAAACATATACACTACAACCCTCACAAATAAAATATTGCAGAATGAAAATGCAAGGAAAAATACTAGTACACATATAACCACAATGAGAGTTATTTTGGACAATCGTCTCCGAAAAAAGCCAATGTGGGAAAACCAATGCAACAGATGAGGGTTTCTTTATTAATATTCAACAATAATTTATATACAAGATACCAGATAGCAGAATAGAAGAAGAAACACTGAGAGAAATTTACTGATGAATTTCTCACACTCCACATCGTTTTTATGACCTCGAAGTGGACCTTCTGCTCTTATGCTGGCCTCACTGCGTCACCCTCTGCGTAGTGCCTGCATCACTGCCTCTGCGCCGGTGATCTGCGTCTCTCCTCTTCGTAGTGCCTGCATCACGGCCTCTGCGCTAGTGATCCGCGTCTCTCCTCTGCGCTGCCCCTTCCAGACTTCCCCTGCACTCTCATACTATTGCTGATCCCTCTGTCTCCCACCTGCAACTCACCCTCTGATTCGATTTCCTCTTGCCGGACTTTAGCCACTGAGAAAATTGATCTGCTTGGGCAACTGAGTATTTACACTGGTGTGTTCTCCAAGTGCCCATAGATTTCCTTCTTATAATCTCTTGTTGAGATATCAACGGCCAAGATTAAAACATAATCGATGGATAAGATTAGCTTGGACTCTCTTCGTCTTCATGTAGAAGATTCTCACCAGATTTAATTAATACAATTTAATTAATCACATTTCCTAAGTTTAAATTTAGGAATACATTAAAAATGATTAATTATTTGAATTAAATCATCTCCATGTGGAATTTTCCCAAACGATTTCTGGGTCTTGGAGAATGCATGTGTTTTAACCTCTTTGCAAAATCTCGAGGCTAGAGCACATCCAATGCTACAAAAGTCAACACACGCATGAAAATATCTCTTATGAAGTGCAACCCACATTTGGTAACAATAGCTGGAATGCATCTCCTTAAGTGTCCCCTCCTTGGAGGAGAACTTGATTTCTGTTCCTTCTCTCCTATAGTAGCCAAGCAATCTACAACTCAACTTGGTGACGGGGAGTCGAGAACATGTTTAGAGCAACACAATAAGCTGACAGTTTTGGTGGTAGTGTTGGTGTCATGCCTCATGGAGTTTTGCGTGTTCTTTGGCCTGTGTTTCTTAAGTATTTGATGTATGTAATTACAAGATATCAAATCCTTGTTTCATATCCTTATGATGGGATTTTGTTCTTCATTAATACTCCTAATTGTGTGTGATAATGAGGCCCCTGCATAAAAAGTGGACAATATCACCAAATTGGAAGCAGATTTCAGAGTTCAAGTTTTGCTGAATTTTGGAAGCTTGTGAATTTTCAGCCTTAGGGCTGTTATGAAATACAAATAAAACAGCAGCAACAACGGACAGTATCTCAACAATAACCTGCAGAATCTAGGTAATGCAAGAGAAAAGATGCCAAAGTGTTCCCATAAGTTTCAGCCCTTTGGGACAATCTTATCATGCATATTACGAGTCTGAAAATTCTCATGACAACTCGATAAACATCAGAAAATCTTCCCTTATATTCTTTAATTATAATTTTAAATTACTTCAACATAACCACCCTTAATTTATGTCAAATCAGCAAGACTTATAGCACTGGAAATTACAAACCATGAAGAATATAGATGATTGAAAATCAAATTTGTAATTTATACAAGTATTGGATGGCTGGAAGCTCCATTAGTATGCATAAAGATGAACACACCATAGCCTTATGACAAGGCTACCACAATTCTCTAGCTTTCCAAAACCCTAACTAGGGAAACCCAAGAAGTTCCTAGTTCAATCAAGCAGATCCAACAAGCGTATCCTCCAAGGCAAGGCATATCTTCTTATATTCTCCAAGTACAACCGAGGGTTTCATCTTAAAACTCTAATTTTTAAATATGCAAGGATGAAAACCTAACCCTAGTCCTTAAGATGCTCCAACAAGATCATAAACCATAGAGAGAGAGAAAGAGAGAGATCACGTACGATAAAAGATCCAAGTGAGAGAGAGAGAGGTGGTGCACTCCTAGTCACATCTCTAAGACAAGAGTGATGAGTGAATAGAATGAATGAAGGAAATTTTCCATCCTCTATATATTAGAGATAAAGGAAGCTAGCAATACATATGTGGGCCAATGTTATTACAAGCAATGTATAGTAGCACATGTAGGCTCACATGTGGAATGCATTGAAATCCAAGAATACACACATTAAGCTCCAAGGTGATGTCATCACAAGCAAATGTAAGGACAATCCACAAGGTGTGTCCAACACTCCTACGACCATCTAAAGACTCCAACAATCCACCTAAGCAATGTAAGACACTACGTCCACTCCCCTCGCATGAACACTGTCACAACATAGGCATCCTTGAGTCAAATCCAAGCCTCATTACTTAGATCCAAGCTACCTTTTGTTGTCTGGGGCTCAATGCCCTCCTTTAGGATGCACAACTCTCCTCCTAAATAGGGTGTTCCTCAAGCAAGCAACCATCTCCATGTGGCTTTCATGTAGAATGTCACCCAAAGTTGTTAGGAGATCTCCAATGCCCTAGGGAAGATTTCGAAGTAAGCACCCGACGAAGGTCAAACAATCACTAAGCAAGCCATCTTCAATATGCAATACCATCACGATCCATACCCCATGTGCAAATCCATCATAGACCATCTATGGGCTAATCATACACCATGTATCCCAAATATCATGAAGCACCCTCAAACATGGTGTAAAGTTAAACATAGTTGTTGGGAGTTCTCCAATGCCCTAAGGAAGATTGCCAAGTAAGTACCCAATGAAGGTCAAAAAACCACTAAGAAAGCCATCTCTAATGTTCAAGACCATCACGATTCATATCCCATGCGCAAATCCATCATAGACCATCCATGGGCTAATCATGCACCATGTATCCCAAATATCATAAAGCACCCTCGAGCCTCAAACATGGTGTAAACACTTTCGGAGTAATTTGAAAGATAACACTCCCTCTTTACGAGGAAAGTATTTCAACAACACATGTTGACTCTCTTTGCAACTTTCCATTTGTACTTGTTGAAGTCATGGGATCAACCACTATTTTTCAAACATCACATTCGTCCATCAAGGCATCATGCCTTTCCTCCTTGGGACAATTAGAAGGCTCATAGATGTAGGAAACCATTGCAACATGACTTGCATATCTCTTAGGAGGTATACATTCCTACATTGGAGATTTGGGCACTCTTACATGCTTTCGTGTCTCCTGTAATGTTTGGGTGAGCCATCTTCGCATTCTTGTGAGCTAGAACAGTAGTTGAGGCCATTTCTACAGTGTACACCCAATCTCACCCCATCCCCCTTTTATTTCAACTAATATGGAGAATCTGAATTAGTGTTTGGAACAATAATTTGCACATTCTCCTCAATCATTGAGAGAGAATCCTATGAACTAGAAGATCTTACATTCTCGTTAGATATCACATCTATGCTTACCACATCCTCCATTGTGCTAGAATGTGGATCCTATAAGATGTATCCATTAGAAGATGCTATCACAACATCTTGAACCTACAAAAAACATTGACTTTCTATCAATTTGAAGGAACATAACCTTGGATCTATGCAACTTGCCAACATCACTTGCCAATTTCTGCAAAAATTAAATCATGAGTTGTACAAGACATCTTTTAAAGGTAATCACATCTTATACAAGATCAATACAAGTGGATCACATTGAAATCACAAAGATAAAAGGTAGAACCAGTCAACTCATTTTTCCTGGAATACCAAGGTTGTGGTATAGGTAACCACCCATGCAAAACTATTGACAACGAATGAACATTAGAATCCCTCTCATGTAGTTTAAGTCCTTTAGATATTGAAATAACTTAAACTAGGTCAACTCTCTCACACTGAGGGAATCCTAAAGCAAGTGTAACACCACAATGAACTCCCTTTATTTGACAATATCCAACATTTTTTCCCTTGTATTGTAAAATACTCTTATCAATTGCAATCATGGAATCAATCATTGAAACCATAACAAGTTCTAAACCTATCTCCATGATAGCTTGCCATGTATGTGCCTCTTCAAAGCTAGAAGGATTTTCCATCCTCCCTTTGGAATGTGCAAGTGCCATTGGATCATCACATAAGATGTGAAGGCCACCCTCTATCATCCCTCTCGCCGAAGTCCTTGAAATAGCTACAATACAATCATCGTTGGTGCATTGTTGTCCCATACAAGAAGCTATCCACCACACATTTATCATAAAAGACATTCAAAGAAGATTTTTTTCAACCTAGAAAGAATCAAAACATAATCCATTCAAGAGCATCACCTGAATGCAATTGGTGTTGTTTTTCCACGATACTGGTGTGTAGGATAGAATCTTAAATCACTGATGCTACCAAACCAAGTATCACAACGAGACTACTTTGCACAACAAAATATAAACATCAGTAAATCTACTAGTGCACAAAATATATACAACTTTTTACCCAAATATGTACAATAACCCAACTTCGTTATATTAATCTAGTTGAATTATACAACAATCTAGGGCTCTCGTACCGGGGATAATGGCCCTCATACATTCGTTGATACAACAATGTACAACAACTAGGGCTTGGCGTCTGTCGTGATGACCACCAATCTACCCAGAACAAGATACTTTGACCGTCTAGTTGATGTAGAGCACCTCACAACTTCCTTGGTCGTACCCTGTACACGTCTGCTCGGTCCTTTGCCTCCCGATTTTCACACCTGCCTCTTTCAATGCACCAAGTCCATCTGGTCCCTAAATCTCGGCTCCATCTTGCTCTCTCGTTAATCGTTAGTCCTTCAACCCATCAAAACATCGAGACTCTTGTCGAGTTGTTCGGAACTTCGTTTGTGAACAACTCTCAACTGCCCATTGCTACTCCTTAGCTACTTAGGGACTTCAACACGCTATATCTTTCTGCGCTGCTACTATGAAGACTAACATAGGGCACGAAGTCCTCAAAATAACTACAATACAATCATCGATGGTGCATTGTTGTCCCATACAAGAAGCTATCCACTACACATTTATCATAAAAGACATTCAAAGAAGATTTTCTTCAACCTAGAAACAATCAAAACATAATCCATTCAAGAGCATCACTTAAAGGAAGTTGGTGTTGTTTTTCCACGATACTGGTGACAAGGATAGAATCTTAAATCACTGACGCTACCAAACCAAGTATCACAACGAGACTACTTTGCACAACATAATATAAACATCGGTAAATCTACTAGTCCACAAAATATACACAACTTTTTACACAAATATGTACGATAACCAAACTTCGTTATATTAATCCAACTAAATAATACAACAATCTAGGGCTTCTGTACCAGGGATAATGGCCCTCATACATCCATTGATACAAGAGTATACAACAAGTAGGGCTTGGTATTTGTCGTGATGACCACCAATCTGCCCAGGGGAGCTTCCTTAGTCGTACCTTGTACACGTTTGCTCAGTCCTTTGGCTCCTGATTTGCAGCACTTGCCTCTATCAATGCGCACTAAGTCCATCTGGCCACTGAATCTCTGCTCCATCCTGCTCTCTCGTTAACCATTAGTCCTTCAACCCATCAAAACATCGAGACTCATGTCGAGTTGTTCACAACTCTATTTATGAACAACTCTCAACTACCCATTGCTACTCCTTAGCTTCTTAGGGACTTCAACCCACTATTTCTTCCTGCACTGCTACAATGAAGACTAACATAGGGCACGAAGGGCTGCCACCTATCACTTCATGATGTCCTTCTCCCACAATGAACACGGGCTAGGAGGATTGCCATTATTTTGCTGTAGATGTCCTTTTCCATAAGGCAAGTCTAGGGATACTTATGAGCTCTTCTTCTGCCACATCTAACAATCCCTTAGTTATTCAAGAGACTTGTTTCTTCAAGCTTGAAGCAAGCCTCTACAAGCCTCTACCCTGCCTTATCTAGGCTCACACTTGGTCTACTCTCACGTTGCTCACCAACATACCACAAGCATCCAATACATCCTGTAGCATTTGCTGGCCTCGTGGCTGTACTAGGAAAACCCGCACAACCCTCACGTCTGTACTGGGAAAACCTGCGCAGCTTGCATATGCAACTGCTTTAGAAAAATCAATTGAATATGCAACGACCCTTGTGCCTGTCCTGAATGTCTCACATGCTCGAACATACAACTCCTCAAAAATGTCCTCACGCCTCCTTTCCTAGTTGTGACTGCCTCAAATGTGATCTCTATGAGAAGATGTACTTTTTTGGATGTGTGAAATGCCTCCTAACTCACCTTATATTTATACAAAACATAAGCGCTTCATGTGTTGTGCTCCAACATGTCTTTTGGCACTCTAATACTACAAGCCAACCTTACTTTTGTGCCACAAAATCCACCAACTACAAAGAAAAATAAATATCTCCATTTCTATAGCTCAGATTTGAGTGCTTTTCGTTGCCCTCGGTTTGAGGTCCTCTATCATCTCAAATCATCACATGCCAAAATATCCTCATGGTTTTGGCCCATAGTTCCACGAAGTTTCCGGGACGTGGGGACGAGGGAGCGGGGAAACACAGGGGCGGCCAATGCAAAAGCTCCCCACCAATTTTTAGGAAACGTGGGGGGACGCCGGGATAGTATAATACTAAAAAATTATAAATATATCATTGAAATTTTATAATTCAACTGTCTTTATCATTATACAACACTTACATCATGAAGGATAAATCGATGAATCATATCGATATAGCTGAAACAAATTTAAAACGAAAGACATGATACAATCATACATGTAAGTGTAACATTGTACAATGAAAATAAAAGTTTAAACTTTAAACCATATTGAAGTCCCAACTGTGAATACTGAATATTGAAATAAAAGTCAAGTCTGATACATCAAGATTCAAATTTTTATAGAGTCAAGTCTAATATATCATATATCAAGATTAAAAAAAAACTAAAGTCTACAACTGAAGTCGGAAACAAAAAAGCAGATAACATAAGAACATATCAAATGACAAATGAGCATAATTGCTCAAGGTAATGCCCCACTAGTCTCTGCATACAAATGCTGCATGAATAAATCAACATCAACCATGTTACCATTTGAGTCAGAATCACTTGCATACTCAAACATGCTTAGTGGCATACCAACCAACCCTATTTGTGTCTCATCAAGCCCCTACTCCATATCTACCTTTGCATCATCCTTTGGATCAACATCCTATTGTGTTGTTGATCCCTTCAAATATGAAATAACCAAAAAACCCTCCCCCCATCGATTCATAGTGTATTTATAATATTTTTTTAAAAATTTTAGGGATTTGACTTTCTTTTTAAATTATTTGACCTCAATTTTTTTTGGAAATGCAGAAAAAGTTTCCTCTTTTGGGAGGAAAAGTCCCCCCTTCAAGTTTCCTTGCGTTTCCGTTTTTTGGGGACGCGGGGAAACGTCCTTCAGACGTCCCAACTCCCCAGAGCACAAGGAAGCGTGGGGACATGTCCCCGCAGAACACTGAAATTTGGGCCCAACACCTTTGGGTACAAAACCCCAAGCTTGGGTTCCAAGGCCACAAGCCACACTTTTGTGCCAACTCCTCCACAACCCTCTAGCCAGGAAGTCTCCATCAACATCATCACCAACGACACTAGCCCATTTGGTGTCCATCACTACAACATACTCTATAGAATGAACCCTGCAATCTCGGTAGTGCCTCTGCCTCTGTCTCATCTCATATGAACCTGAAGATCTCATCACTTCCATAGGGTTGCTCCCTCTAAAGCTAGACTCCCTCTGAGTCTACACGATCTCCACTGATTCAACCTATCACTGATCTAGTGTCCTACAAGTCAGTGGAGTTGCCGTCGAACACAGAACTACATCCCTGCAACCCAACCCTGCAAGCACTCATCATCCTGGATACAATACAACTCGTGCAAATCCCTCCAATCTTGGATATGCAACATCACGATCTGATAAAAGTCTAGCCTGCCAATTTGCAACCCATCACATGAAGCAATCTTGATCATGCTAATCTCCTCCATGCCAAAGCGATCCTCGAGCTATCCCAACCATCCATGACAAGACATAGGAATTCCACGATTTGCAAACTGCCACACAACGTACTGTAGTGCACCAGGTTCACCACCGATCCACTAGAACTCCCAACCCATCTCACCATGTAGCCTATCGAGACCACATCTCCATGTCTTCAGCGGAACCCTCTGCTCCATGATCTAGACAATCCTTACTCCCTTTGAGTTACTTTATTCTGCACACTTTGATTTAGTGGCCCTTCAAAGTAGCTCTGATACCATGTTGTTTATCCATGGTATTGGAGTCTAGGATAGAATATTAAATCATTGTCGCTACCAAACCAAGTATCACAACTAGACTACTTTGCACAACGAAATATAAACAATAGTAAATCTACTAGTCCACAAAATATACACAACTTTTTAGACAAATATGTACAATAACCCAACTTCGTTATATTAATCCAACTGAATAATACAACAATCTAGGGCTCTCGTACTAGGATAATGACCCTCATACATCCACTGATACAAGACTATACAACAACTAGGGCTTGGTGTCTATCGTGATTATCACCAATCTGCCAAAAACAAGATACTCTGACCGTCTAGCTGATGTAGAGCTCCTCACAACTGCCTTGGCTGTACCCTGTACACTTTTTTGGATGTGTGAAATGGCTCCCAACTCACCTTATATTTATGCAAAACATAAGGGATTCATGTGGTGTGCTCCAACATGTCTTGTGGCACTTTAATACTCCAAGTTTACCTTACTTTTCTGCCACAAATCCCATCGGCTACAAAGAAAAATTCATATCTCCATTTCTAGAGATCGAAGTTGAGTGATTTTCACTTCCCTCGGTTGCTCTCAAGGTCCTCTATCATCTCAAATCATCACATGCCAAAATATCCTCATGGTTTTGGCCCCAACACCTTTGGGTACAAAACTCCAAGCTTGGGTTCCAAGCCCATAAGACACACTTGTGTGCTAACTTCTCCATAACCCTCTAGCCTAGGGTTTAGAGTACCTCTCAAGCTACAAATCTCAACAGTTTGAAGGAAATGGAACCAACTCCTTTGATGGGAAAAGTAGCATCATCAACAAGCTTGACACTTGTGCCTCTCTCTTGAAATTTATTGAATAATGACTTGTCATATGTTCTATATGTGAATAATATATTGAATCCCATAGTCTATTGATTATAAACGAGCTCCCCTGCTTCCCAATTTTAGGTGATTTCACTTGCTTCCCCCATAGTGAGAGGCTAGTGTAGTGGATTATGTTCTAACCAACCAAGATTTCCTCCCACACATCCAACACTTCTCCATATCTCGCCTTCCCCTAGCAGAGCATGCCCTCCTTGCCTTCTCCGTCTCTACATCCCCCCCCGCCCAAATCCCTCCACCACCTTCCTTTTTTACCAAGATTACACCGTCTCCTACACCACTTCCCTTAAGGAGTTTCTTCCCCCCATTTCCCACTTATGCTCAATGGACACATTCACAGCCAGATACGAGACCCTCTCCATGGTCCTTAAATAGGCTTCCCTCGATTCCTACCCCCATTTGACTCATTAGTGTGTCCATAAGCCTACCCCAGGATCTTGCCCCATGAACTCTTGGTTTGACGATGAATGCAAATCCTTCCATAAGCGACTCCACAATCCTTCCATAAGTGACTCCACTTTACTCTTACACATGACCCCCCGTCCTCTCCTCACCTCTGCACCACCTACCAACAACTTCTTTGCTGTAAAAAGTAGCATTTCTTTCCTAGCAATGACATGGACTTTGTACGACCCTTTGCCTCTCTCCAAAATCATAATGGTGTGCCCTCTTTCCTAAACATCATGAAACCTCATCTGACCTTGACCCTCTAGCTATGTTCTCCCATACCACCACACTTTGTGACATCTCTAGACAACCCCCAACACATATTCCCTCTCCCCCCTCCTCGTGTCATCTTTTCCCTGAGTGGGATATCAAGAGAGCAGTCAAAGCTATGAGCATCAACGAAGCAACATATGAGGAAGGCTTTCAGGCAAAATTCCTGAAGCATGGCATCTAGTCCCTTCAGTCCTATATTGTCGATCTATTCAATCTTGTGGTTTGTTGCAACTTCCCCCTGCTTGGGCAAGACATGTTATCCATTCGATCCACAAATCAGGGAGAAGTTGTGAACTGAACAACTACAAGACTATCATGGTAGGCCAAACCTTCTCTAAGCCTTATGCCATTATCTTACATCAGTGGCTTTCCGAGGAGCTAGAGAGATGACATCTTAGAGCTATAGGACATGCATGCTTTTGGTCATGTTACCATATAATTGATCATATGCTTTTGAGACTTTAGCATATCTGAGGCTCTGCTGGTAACCATCATGAGACTGAATGAGTTAGTTTGGGTTACCTCAAGATGGCACATGACCATTTTGACTTTATCTAGAGTACCATTGGGGTGAAATAGGGGGCGCCCCCTCTTGCCGAACCTCTTTGGGATTTACATTTGGAATTTTTCCTCCATGAGCACATCCAGGAGGGGGATGGCTGCCTTCTACATTAGGTGTTGATCTCCCTGCTCGTTTTTGCAAATGACTTGGTCTTGTTGGCATCTACTCCCGAGAGCCTACAAAGATAGATCAATGCCCTGGTAAGTTTTGTGATCTTCGATGGTTGATAGTCAACATAGGTAAAACCAAGATTATGATCTTCAATGCTTTGAAGAAAACTCTTACAGACATGCATTTCTACTTCTGAGGGGAAGAGATCAAGATCACCACTTTATACATCTACCATGGAGTACAATTCACAAATTCTTGCTTTGGTATGTTGTATGCCCTCCAACGTCTGCTTAGCAAAGGGTATGGTTCTCTGGCCCTTATTGAGAGACACTGCTTTGAGAGTCAGTTTCAGTACATCTCGTCCAAAATTTACCTCATGAATGCGATTATTATACCTATGGTCCTTTATGGCTTTGAGATTTGGGGTTGAGCTTGGTTCAAACAGTCTGGGCCCAGATGGAGAGAGTCTAGATATTGCTTCTGAGGTGCATCTTTGATGCAAACATACAGTCCCACAAACCATTATTCAAGCAGATTTAGAGCCCACCCCTTCTACCTCAATGTCATCTTTTGCTTGGTTTCTTTCCTCCACAATTAAATCTTTCAGAAATTCAATTGTCGGGAGAGATTGGTACCCTTACTTTGCACTTTGTTCCTCAGAGGCCCCTGCTTTTGCTGACCTTGTAGGCTAGACATGAGGTTGGTTCTCAAATGTTTCTTGGTTTCACTAGACAATGATCATCTCCCCAGTCCATCTTCCTCTTTCAAATTCTCCCTTGCTACATCAAGCCATCTCATGTTGCCCAGACAGGTATTGAATCAAGCCATCAAAGAGGATAGCTACAAATTGTGCATTTAAGTCACTTGGACTCCCCTCCCCCCCTAATGTGCCGGGGCCCGAAGATGTGCTTCTACCTTTAGCATTTCTTGGCGTTACAAGATGGCATTGTTTTCTAATCCTCATACACGCACAGACATTGGATGCACTCACTCAGGATCCCTTTGGGCCAACTTCGGGTTGGTTCTCATCGACTTCAAGCAAAGACTGACCACCATATACCAAAGTCTGATAGGATTTGCCAATTGTGTCACCTCCAAGAACTAGAGGTAGATCAATACCTCATTTTTAGGTGCCCCCTATATTATGATATAAGAGGGCGCTACCACTACCTCTATAGAGATTTAGGAGGATCCCTCTCTTCCTTCTTTCGCTATCGTGACCAGAGATGCCTATCCCTCTTCATCACAGAGATACTTAGACACAGATCTTAGATCCTACATACCCTGCGTCACTTGGGGACGATTCGAGCTATCACCCCCATGCCTGCACCCCCCTTGAGAGGCCAACCGGTAGCCTCAAGACTGTGCGGAGGTGTCGAACAACACATCAGTTCACTCACACCCAGAGCATCGTAGGGGTTAGTTTCAGATGGTTTCCAAGCAGGGTACCCCCTTGACAGACTCCAAACTAGACCCAA
The DNA here is from genome assembly GCA_034641835.2 of Pinus albicaulis. Lineage (NCBI taxonomy): Eukaryota > Viridiplantae > Streptophyta > Pinopsida > Pinales > Pinaceae > Pinus > Pinus albicaulis. The sequence goes on from CM076578.1 coordinate 520,950,147, forward strand.
CGGAGCAGCGAGAGTCTTATCCAGAGCTACTTCCCTTAGGATTTGGATGATAGGAGTATCCCTCGCTCTTACACCCCCCCAAGATTGTGTAGCCAAACACCTCATTGGATTTAGAGGACTCCAATAGCGAGCTAGTGCCACTGTCGCCCCACCCCATAGTAGAGTGAGTATAGATAGGGGTATATGGATATGGATATGTCCCCACCCCATTTCTTCAACCCAACAATATAGAGTTGTCACCCCTGACCTATCTATGGGGGCCCTACCGAGGTGATAGAATCTATCTATTTGGGGGAAGGAGGAGGAGTATATGTTCCGATTAGGTTCTGCGTTATATATGTAATAGTCGATTGCTCCACTTGTTGATAATATCATTGCCACTAGGCCTTGGTCAAGCACCATATCATCCCGTATATCTAGTTGGGAGCAGTTGAGCAACATCCATCTTTTATATGCATGAGATACTCTATATACATGGTATTCGACACCAACCCTATACATTGATGTTGTTTGTTCAGCTCAAGCATATCCCGTGTCCTATAATGGTATAGTTGAGGGGTTGTCTGTTGGCCTATTGACTGGAATATCATTGTCACTAGCCCTTGGTCGAACACCACATCATCCTATATATCTAAAGGGGAGCGCCTCTAGCTCAACTTTTTCCTATATCCAGTAAGGGTATTGTTGAGTGGCTGTCCTAGTCCAACTCCAACTAGAACTAGATATATAACCATACACATAGCTTAGCTATATATGCACTCGCAACATAGCTTAGCTTGGCTGTAGCATTTCAAACCATTATCTATCTTCAGTCATCTTCTTAGGTTAGGCCCATGGCCATCTATTTCTATATTGCAAACTCTGCTATGCTAGCCTATCTTCTAGCATAACTCTTCAATAGATATATGGACAGTGCAATATGTGTTGTGGAACCAACCTTGTGAACTCAACTCCAACAAACAAAAGGTGAAGGATCAATATTCTATCACTCGATCTTAGGGAGAGGAGAACATTAGGTTCTAGTGTATATACAATGTTTGGTAGAACATCAGTCTGATAGAGCATTGGGTTATAGTATATAGTTACATCCGGTCTTATAGTATATAGTTATGGCCTCTAGCATCCTTTGGTTTCACATCCTTTCCTTTTGTCTGATTGGAGAATATGACAATACCCATTGCTCATTCTTCATTCTAAATTGAGTCAAATTAAATGGATTATGGTTCCAATCGAGCCCTAGATGAGAGGAGTAAAGTAGGCTGGACCCTTTCATTATAGTTTATAGAGAGGCAGGACCATAAATCTGTTCAAGTAGTATCTAGTTGTTTCTCAAATCACTTAATAAAATCTTTACCCAATGTTATGTGAACTCAGCATGCATAACCAGCATGTCATGGATTTTCCTCATAGCTTACAATTCACTGTTTGTGAGATTTTTCCATCTCCAGTTTCACCATATTTCCAAAATGGGCCCAAAAAAGATTAGAAGCAAAAATGTTATTTTAGTTCTGGAGAAAACTTTTCATGAATGTCAAGGGGCAAATGTTCTTCCCAACCATCTTTTATCAGGTTCATGGATTTTACCAAATGGAGTTCATAATTTTTCTTTGTAAAGGCTGTGCATGCTAGGCAATCTGCAAGCTTGTAAGTCTTTCTTTGTTCATAGGTATATTTGATGCTCATGAGGTCTTGCAATGTTTCCCTGATCAAGTCGCATTGGCTTTCTAAATTCCAAGCATTGTGAATGTTGGCTTTCTGTATCTATTTATAATTGTCATGGAGTTTCTTTTTGCTATGATATTCCTGTAAGCTATTTTGAGGCAGGGTTTAAGATCACCAATTACAGCTTTGGCATCCATGTGTTTGTTTCGCTGTACATATTGTTTCATATAGACAGTTAAGCTTTCCCCCCAATGCTTTCTTAGAACTTCTCCAGCCCTTGGATTTCCTGGATTACCTTTGCTGCACCATCAGAAGCTTTTATTTAATTTAACCTTCTTGAGGAACATTCCAATTTTGATTTTCCTATTCCTGAGTATTTGTTAGTTGCTCATTATTGCAAAGAATGCACAAATTTATTAAATATACTTGATGGACGTTATTTTTTCGAAGTTAGCTGTGTGAATAATGCCTCCACTCTGACTTTGACACCTGAATCTATTTCAGTTCTGAGTGACGGTTTTGAATGTTTCCCAAATTATAATCTTGAAATAGTTTTAAGTTACATGTTCTCCTTTAGTTGATTTCTAGTTTCTCACCTGGAGTTGGCAACTTCTTGATCAACTTGTTACAAGTTTCTTAACCAAAAGTTTTTCCATGGACAGGAAGCTGGAATTGAAGTTGATCCATTTGGTGATTTCAATACGGAAACTGAGAGAAAGTTGGGAAGACTAGTTAGAGAAAAGTAAGCCCACAAAAAATTGCTTCATGTTTTGTGCTTTATTTTTTCTGTTGGCGGTTTGGATAACTGAGTTCCTTGGAAACTGCATTTTGGCCTCAGGTACGACACTGATTTCTATATTCTTCATCGGTACCCTCTTGCTATAAGACCATTCTATACCATGCCATGCATAGATGATCCACGCTACAGCAATTCATTTGATGTCTTCATTCGAGGTGCATTCTTATGCGTTTTCTTTTAACAGAAGCTTATTTACTCATCATCTATCATCTGATATTGTGTTTGTATAAATTTCATTGTAAGAGCAATTGTATTATGTTTCGAGTTCAAGCAACATTTTTTTTATGTTATAATCCATTATCTGTTGTCAATTGGATGTAGCTTGAGTGGTTGAGAGAAATTTGTTATCCTTCACACCTGGTTCAAATCTCGAATTGACATGTTGAGCTCATAATGAGCTTATCCTTGTAATGGCTTCGGGCCTTGTTGTTTGAGAGTCCATTGAGGACTGTAACATGTATATTCCTAATATGGAATATCAAGATATTTCCTAGGAGTAAAAAAAAGGCATCATCTGTTGTCATGTTCTTGTTTATATTCCTACTTGACTAACTGTTGTATTTTCCATATTCACCATCTGGCAATTGGAACCTTGCGATTCTATATGGTAATTTTCATTGAAGATACTTGTGCTGTCTTCATTACTTAATTACTGTTGATTTGGTAAATCTGCAGAAGGGAAACCTGAGATATGCAATGGATTGTTTGCTTGTTTATCAGTTATTTTGATCTAATCTATCTATAAAATGTAGAGTAGACTTCAGAAGAGGAAAACATATTTGTGCTTACATAAAACGCTTTTGATCCATGTCTTGAAGCAGATTTTAACTAATCACGCTATATATTTATGTTACATCTATTTAGTTTCTCATGGATTATATTTTTGCTGGCTTTTTTATTTCATTCTTATGAGCAAACTGTGGTTATCCTCACTCAGACCTAATTTGTGTGGATGGTAGCATCCCATTTTATGTCGAAACTCTGTCGGACCTCTACCAGTGTGAAATACTATTGGGCTTAACAACATCATCCTAACAACTTAACGGGCATTTTGGGGTTTTGGGTGATAAGATTCAAGAGATGTTGTTATAACTCTTATGGGAAGTCCAAATTATATAAATAGAGTAATTTGGTCATTTGCGATGGATTTGAATTGGGAGTCATCTTCTCTTGAGGTGTGTTGATGTAAATTTTCGTAGATGTTCTATGCTTGATGCAACTTTACTTTAAACCAGATACCAAATAGCAATCACATAAACATGAAAGTAAAATGCTGATAGAACATATCAGTAGATCGACGGAAGACAAGCCAAAAATACACTTAACTTGATCAGCAAAATAAATGTGTTGTGGTGCGTTACGGCGGTCAACAGGATGCTTCAACCAACAAAGTCTCCTCACGGTCAGCCAATCAGAAATGTCGCACAACCCTCAAGACAGCTCTACAACGTTCAACCCAAAGTCAATGAAAGTCAACGCTGTCCAGTCAATGGTCAACGCAAAACATCAGCAACAGAAAGTCAATGCAGCAAGGTCAAAGGTCAACGTCCAGCCTCGGTTTTGTGCCAAAAAATGCGGACTGCAGAGATCAAAGTTTTGGGAGAGTTTGAGGTCAAGTTGACCAAGCGTTGACTAAAGTCTACGCTGGTCAAAGCTGCGCTGAAAACCCTAGAAAAGATCCGAAACCCTAGCTATTGTTTTCCCACATGTGAGTGAAGAGAAGCCTCCAAATCATGATCGAACCAATCAGACACAAAAGAGAAGTGTGTGATGAGTGATGGTGAAAATGACCTCCAACGTTGACCAATATATATCCATCTGTGAGGGTGTGTGACACATCTGTTGGGGTTCCAAGCCTACATTACAATTCTGGCCGACCTTGCACATAAGTGGAAATAATTCAAAATAAATGTTCTGCTCATCCGATCAAGATGATATTTAGATCGATCTTGTACCTCTCCGAAAGAGGAATCCAATAAAAATATTGGCATCGTCATCTGAGCATCACAACATGGAGTTTGGACCTAGTTGCCCAAAATTAACACTCCCTCTCAACTAGGGAGAATTCCATCCACCTATGCCATTCAAACATCGTGTGTCATCCCGCCGTAAATTGCTTTGCTGGCTTCTTTATTTCAAACGGTGAGTCACAAAGACATCACTCTCGACTGACCCAAAGTCAGCTTAGAGGTTCGAAACCTCTATAGGACTTAATGGAGTCTCATACTAACCCGAATTTAGTTTAACTGACTTGAAGTCAGTTGGAGGTCCAAAACCTCACTTGGACTCAAAAGAGTCATTTACCAACCCGAAGTTACTTTAATTGACCTGATGTCAGTTGGAGGTTCGAAACCTCACTTGACTTGATCCCAAATCAAGTGGTTGGACACGAGCCATCCTAGACATAGAGAGTACGACAATCTTCGATGCGTCCATTAGTCTTGCTATCAGTCTCTATCTACATTTCCCACCTCATTGGCCAAGATGAGAGGTACTTCCCATGAGTCCGGTACTCCATGGGTAGGATGCATATGGGGCATAGATCAAAGAGAGGTAAACCAACTCAATATCATCACGGTGGGGCGGAAGCACACCAACAAGGTTCGACAAGCCTAGCTCTATGGTTGCTTATAGCTCTAATAAGCTATCCCCAAAGCCCCCTGGAGCTCCCAGAGCTCATCGTCCAACATGATCCTCAACATAGGGTCATTCCACGATTCCAAGATTCTCACGGAAGGTTAGGAACATGACCTTCCCCAAGGGCTTTGTGAGAATATCCGCAACCTTCTCATTAGTTCCTATATGATTGAGCCTTACGGTGCCTCGCTGTACCATATCCCAGATAAAATGGTACCAGATATCAACATGCTTGGATCGATCGTGGAACTTGGGATTCTCTGGCAAACGAATCCCCCTCTGGTTATCACAAAGGATAACGGTGGTATCTAGCACATGCTCGAATAACTCATTGAAGAGCTTTCACAACCAAATAGCTTCACAATAGGCCATACACGCTGCAATGTATTCGGCCTCAGCAGTGCTCAAAGCCACCGACTTTTGCTTCCTGCTCGAAGCAATCCCAAGTGTGAAGCAACATCCATATCTGCTCTTGTGATCCACCACACTGCCAGCCCAATCGACATCAGTATATCCAAGGGAGTCTTAAACTCCCGGCAGTGTATCTCAGCCAATGTTTTAAAAAACGGAATCGGTCAGCTACCAGGCCGAGGTAATGACTCGGTAATGACTCCGAATCGGCAATGACTCGGTCGACTCGGTTTCAATGACTCGGTTTTTGTAAAAAATACATTAAATATTAATTTTTTTGTACAAAAACATAAATTTAAAGATTTTTATTCATGTTTCCAAACACAAAGCATTACAATATAGATAAGTCACAAAAGACAACATATGATCAAAGTAGGCTCATGAATATATCCATTATATCAAAACTGCACCTAGTGCACTGTCCAATACAGGATGATGATACAGAGATCAAAACAAAAAACATAACCAATGTCACAGGTTACTCCTTTTGACAAGACATCAACCCTCTAGAAGGCCCGTGGTAATTCAAAGCATATAAAGAACCGTGGATTAAACCTACAGTGTTAAGTTCTGTGACCTGATTGAAGAGGGTTTCATTGTGTTTTTCCTCAAATAAGAAAGCATTTGCAATTGAGCCACAATAGCCTTCAGATCGAGTTATTAAGTTCCCTATCTAAGTTGAGAATTTAACGTGGATCAATTCACGACATCTTTGTACATTACTTTGAAGGCTTGATTCTAAGTATAAACAAGGTATTTTTGCCCCTCGTTTGAAGCAATTATGGAGGACTTCTTTGCTCAAGTAGAATTGAAGGGTATTTTTCTTCTGTTTCTCTTGACAGTGCATCCTTGTTATGAATTTGTTATTCTCATTGTTCCGAAGAAATTTAAATCCCCTAATCTAAAGAAAAATTCGGCATTTGACATTGTGGTCATTGGACTATGAGGACTTAAAAGGTGACTTCATTTACAACTAGAAGGGTGGTATCCTATCAATGATCGTGAGGAGGACTTGTCCTAGAATTAGAGGCACATCATTATAAAGGACAGTTCTAAGGCCCTCCATAATTTAAGGAAGCCGAGATCTTGTATACATACGTTTGCAAGGTAATGTGTAATGCATTTATTTATTTTTATTTGTTTTAAGGCTCTTTTGATGGAGGGTTTAATTTGAATAAGAACCCTAGATGGCTCATGGAAAACCCTAGCTCACATATGAAACCCTAATTTTTAAGGTTTGTGGATTCTAGGGTATTTAGATGAGGATGATGTTTTGAATTCCATCCTCCATTAGTGTATTAAAACCCTATATTGTATCTCATGCTTTTATGATCACATATTGTTCTTGGTCATTGTCACTAACATCATGTCATCAAGGTACATAGAGGGGTCGGTGCTTTTGATTAAATACGAGTTCCATACCCTAATACATGATAAAATTCGATGGAAACATTGCAATAACCCAATCCTGAAATCCTGAAAAACTGATAAGTCTGTTGGATTTTGAATGAGATCTAAAATTCTACTTTCTCCATATGAAATCCAATGAGGTTGGAACCACTCTCAAACATCCTGAGTCATTTCATGGTAATGTTAAAAATTTAAGTAAAAGGATGAAAATGAAGATTAAGGAGAATGTCACTTTTACTTTAAGAATTTAACATTACCATGAAGCTGCTCCAAAAAACAACTCCACAACTCTTTAGAAAACTCTCACAAATGCTCAAGCAAATTGAATGAGAAAGATGTGAGCTCAATAGAGGGGATGGGTTAGTTAAATAGCATGGGGAGGGCTTAGACAACCTAAAAAAACCCTAACAACGAATTAAAATCGATTTTCAAGTCCACAAAACCGGGTTTTTTGGGCCCACCGGCCGGCAGTTTTGGCTCGGCCTGGTTGACCGGGTTATTACCGAGCCGGCCGAGTCATTACAAAAACCGGCCGGCTCGGTAATAAACCGGCCAACCTGGCTGGTTTTCTGCCTGGTCGGACCGGCCACCCTAACGGCTCGGTCGACCAGGCCTGGTCGGTTTCGGTCAGGCCGATTTTTAAAACAGAGATCTCAGCCCATGGTCTATCGTGCCCCAAAGATATCTCAAAAGTTTCTTGGCACCAACCTAGTGAATGTTATGAGGATCAACCATGTGTTGACTCAAAGTGTTCACTGCACAACATACGTTTGGACGAATGTTCACTAAGAAGATCAGGGCCCCTACGAGTTGTCAATACGTGGTAGGATTTGCTAGGACGGGCCCAACAACATTTCCATTCAACTTCTTAAAGTTGAGCTCCATCGGTGTCGACACGGACTTACAGTCCACCATTCCAAATCTTTCTAGCAACTTCACAATGTATTTTCCTTGAGAGAGGAAAATCTCGCTAGGTCTCTGCCAGATCTCCAGGCCTAGGAAGTAATGCATCAGTCCTAAGTCCTTCATCTCGAACTCAGAAGCGAGCTCCCTCTTACACTAGTGAATGAGAGGGTCAACACTTGTTAGAAGAGATCAAGCACATAGAGAACCAGAAAGAGAGGCTTTTCTCTATCAACCTTGAAGTAAAGGTTCAGATCAACATTACTATGAGTGAGGCCCAACTTCATCAAGTAACTATCTATCACCAAGCCCTGGGGGCTTGCTTCAACCCATAGAGGGCTTTCTTCAACTTGCATACATGAGAGTCTCCATCTCGGACTTCGAACCCCAGAGGTTGCTCCACATACACCTTTTCCTTTATCAAACCATGTAGAAAAGCGATCTTCACATCCATCTGATGAAGACTCCATCCTTGCATAGCAACAAGGGCAATGATAGATCGGATGGTGGTGTAGCGGGCCACAGGGTCAAATATATCATCATAGTCTATGCCTTCCTTTTGAGAGAAGCCTCGGGCAACAAATCTTGCCTTGGAACTTTTCAACACTACCATCAGATCCATGCTTGATCTTATAGAGCCATTTTGAGGTGACAACAACTTTTTCCTCCAGTCTCGGAACCATATTCTAGACATCATTCTTGATAATGGACTCGTACTTGTCGTGCATAGCATCCTTCTAGACTTGATGCTTTACGGCTTCTTCAAAAGATTCAGGCTCAGATTGTACGATTGTACTCATGGCTGCTAGATACCCTTGGTATCTATTCGGCTTCTTGCTTTCACAGAATGTCCCCCTTGGGGCCATATGTCTCTTGGCATCTTCAAGAGTATCCTGGAGCCATGAGGGTCTTCTCTTCATTGGAGGAGGTGGATCAATGGGGTCCATCGGTCCTTCAACATCGAGCATTATCTCATCCTTTGGCTCTTCCTGATTCCCAGATCTTACATCATGATCTTCCTCAGAGCTCGGAAGATTTATCACTTTCCTGAGGGAAGCATCTTCATCAAAGGTAACATCGTGGCAAATCTCCACTTCTCTTTCGGCACAACCCTGACATACACCTTCATGATCATTTTTGAATTCGGGCATCCCTATCACCACCTTCCTTGCTTCTGGAAGGGCTTTGTAATGAAGGTGTCCAAACCTCTAGTGCCATAGTTTGGTTAGACGAATAGTATCATATGTCATAGCCCCCAAAGGACTTCCTCGAACCTGGTAGAGTGTATCAACTCTAAACCCAATCATGAGAGCTTCCTTGAAACTCTTTTTCTAGATGCGTACATTTCCCTCGACGAATGCCACCTTGAAACCTTTGTCTTCAATGGCCGAAATAGACACAAGGTTCTTTTTCAAATCAGGTACATACAAAACATCTTGCAAACAAAGGACTTGACTTTGAGATAGATGGAGGGTCACAGTCCTTGTCCCTTTCACGGGATAGGTGGCATTATCTCCAAGGATAATTTTCAGATTAGTATCCTTCTCAATCAAATCAGAAAGGGCTTCTTTAAAACCAATGAGGTGCCTTGAAGCACCACTATCAATCAACCAGACATCTAGGGTGTCGGGTGGTGATGCAGCAGAGAGGGCAGATATGAGAATGAATTCATTTCTTTCATTGTCAACAACATTAGATTCTTCATACCTGGAATTTCTTGACCTTTTGAAAGGTTGCCCATTTCCATTTCTACCAGAGGGAGCCTTCCTCTTCCCTTTGAACCTGTTGTTCCTTTGATTGTCCTGTTGCTCTTTTGATTGTCATTCCCCCTGTTGTTTCTGTCATCATCCCCTAGAGAATCCCTTCTATTAGGGCATTCTCTAGCATAGTGGCCAAACTTGTTATGTGTAACATCTTCCTTTCTTTCCTTTGGCCCTGACTCTTCCATGGTTCCTCGGACCACCATTGTTCTTCTTCTTAGCATGAGCGATGAAGGCAACATTACCTTCCTTTTCATATTCCATCATTCTTGTTTCCTCTTGAGTGCATCTCGACAGTACTTCTTCAAAGTCAAGAATCACATTATTATTGAGAATGGTAGTAATGAATACATGCCATTCAGACGAGAGACCTCCAAGTGTAGTGAGAACCATTTCTTGATCAACTATTGTTTCCCCAATGGCAAGAAGGTTATTCTTCTTCAAATTAGGTACATACAAAACATCTTGCAAACAGAGGACTTGACCTTGAGATAAATGGAGAGTCATAGTCCCCGTCCCTTTCACGAGATTGGTGGCATTATCTCCAAGGATATTTTGCAGATTAGTATCCTTCTCAATCAAATCATAGAGGGCTTCTTTAAATCCAGTGAGGTGTCTTGAAGCACCACTATCAATTAACTAGACATCCAAGGTGTCGGGTGGAGATGCAGCAGAGAGGGCATATATAAGAATGAATTCATTTCTTTTATTGTCAACAACATTTGATTCTTCATACTTGGAATTTCTTGATCTTTTGAAAGGTTGCCCATTTCCATTACGACCAGAGGGAGCCTTCCTCTTTCCTTTGAACCTGTTGTTCCTTTGATTTCCATTTCCCCTGTTGTTGTTGTTGTCATCATCCCCAGGAGAATCCCTTCTATTAGGGCATTCTCTAGTGTAGTGGCCAAAATTGTTACATGTGTAACATCTTCCTTTCTTTCCTTTGGCCCCTGCTCTTCCATGCTTCCTCAAACCACCATTGTTCTTCTTCTTAGCACGAGCGATGAAGGCATCATTACCTTCATTTTCATATTCCATCATTCTTGTCTCCTCTTGAGTGCATCTCGACAATACTTCATCAAAGTCAGGAATCACATTATTATTGAGAATGGTAGTAATGAATACATGCCATTCAGAGGGGAGACCTCCAAGTGTAGTGAGAACCATTTCTCGATCAGCTATTGTTTCCCCAATGGCAAGAAGGTTATTCCTGATTTTGGTCAACTTCAGAAAATAGGATTGAACGGATTCATCCCTGCCTTTCTTGAGATTCTTCAATTGGTTCTTAAAGAAAAGAACTTGATTTGCATTGTTAGCCCTGAACATATTGACCAACTAATCATACATCTCCTTAGATGTGCCCAACTCAGAGGTGTAGGCAACCAGACTTTTATGGATGGAATCTCGGATGATCAACTTAGCTTTGATTTCCCCTTTCTTATACTTCGTCTTGGTGGCAGCAGGTGCAGATGATGGAGGCTCTTGGATTTTACCCTGCACATAGTCCAAGATCAAATCCAAAGACATCTTCCAAGCATGAAAGTCAGACTTGCCAGTCAACTTGTCATCAACTTTGAAGCCATTATAATTTGAGGTACCCATGAGTCCTTGACAAATACTACTTCAGTGATTCCTCTCAATACAAACTTGGGCTTTGTCTTCCCCTTAGCTCTGATACCATGTAAATTTTTGGAGATGTTCTATGCTTGATGCAACTTTACTTTAAACCAGATACCAAATAGAAATCACATAAACATGAAAGTAAACTGCTGATAGAACATACCAATAGATCGACAAAAGACAAGCCAAAAATACACTTAACTTGATCAACAAAATATATGTGTTGTGGTGCGTTATGATGGTCAACAGGATGCTTCAACAAGCAAAGTCTCCTCACAGTCAGCCAACTAGAAATGTCGCACAACCCTCAAGACAACTCTACAACAGTCAATCGAAAGTCAACGTTTTCCAGTCAACGGTCAATGAAAAACAACAGCAACAGGGAGTCAACGTAGCAAGGTCAAAGGTCAACGTCCAGCCTCGGTTTTTGTGCCAAAAAATGCGGACTGCAGAGATCAAAGTTTTGGGAGAGTTTGAGGTCAAGTTGATCATCAAAGTTGGTCAAAGTTGCGCTAAAAACCTTAGAACAAATTCGAAACCCTAGCTGTTGTTTTCCCACATGTGAGTGAAGAGAAGCCTCCAAATGATGATCGAACCAATTAGACACAAGAGAAGTGTGTGATGAGTGATGGTGAAAATGACCTCCAACGTTAACCAATATATATCCATCTCTGAGGGTGTGTGACACATCTGTTGGGGTTCCAAGCGTACATTACAATTTTGGCCGACCTTGCACATAAGTGGAAATAATTCAAAATAAATGTTCTGCTCATCCGATCAAGATGATCTTTAGATCGATCTTGCATCTCTCCGAAACAGGGATCCAATAAAAATATTGGCATTGTCATCTGAGCATAACAACATGGAGTTTGGACCTAGTTGCCCAAAATTAACAGTTGATGTTATGAATATAATAATAAATAATACATATGCAATAATTAAATGTGCATCACATAGGGTCCACAAGATGGTTTTGTGTTTTTCCTCTAACATTTTACCAACAAGAACATAGTTAGAGGCATTATCCGTGATGATTTGAACAACATTAGCCACCCCTACCTCTTCAACAACCTCATCCAAAAGTTGAAACAACAAGTGTGCATCTTTCACCCTTCAAATGCATCAACTGATTTTAGAAACATGGTTCCCTGTGGGAAAAAGATAGGAAAGTTTATAATGGTATGGTTCCTTTGATCTATCCATCCATCCGACATGATGGTACATCTTGTTTTTTCCCATGAGCTTCTGAAAGCTCTCAAATATTCATCAATGGACAAAACCTCTTTTTGCAAAAGAGATCCCCTTAACTCATGCATAGTAGGGCCTTTGAATCCCTTTCCAGCAACAAATATGGCATCAAACATATGTTCATAATGTGGTGAACGAGAAGCATTGAAGGGGATATCAACATCATACCACCATCTAGCTATGTAATCACATGCAATTTCTCTTAATTCTTTCTTCCAATGGTCATATAAAGTGGGTTGCATTTGATCTCTATTAGCTTGAGGACCATGTGCACTATCAGAGGGAGAGGAGGGTGTGAAATAACTTTTGATATGACCCTTCTTTTTAATTTTACCCTTACTCTTTTCTTGAATTGACTCCAAAGAGGGAGGAACATAACGAAAGGGGTTGGATGTATCAGTGCAAGGGATAGATGCAGAGCCCTCATAATCAAAATTGGTTTTGGCAGCCATCATGTGTTTTAAACTCGTCTTCCTCCCAATTTCAGCCTCTATTTCTTTTTGTCTAGCTTTTTCTTCCTCAAACTTTTCAAAATTTTCTAGCAACTCCTTCCTAATATCCCCAATTTTTTCTGTTGGTGCTGCACATGGAGAAATTTGGCCTCTAATACGAGCAATGTGTTGTTTCAGCCTATGAATGCCCCCTCCACCTCCCTTAATTGTTCTATTACAAAATTTGCAATGCATTTGATTCTCAATCATCTCAATATATGCCCAAGCAACATCTTTCGTTCTAGGAGCCATTTTCTGATATTTGGACTTGGAAATAACTGGAACAAAATCTGAAAATGAAAACAAAAAAAAACAACTCTTCAATGTTCATTTCTTTTACAAAAATTACCCTTTTCAATTTCCAGATTTTCAAAAAAAAAAAAAACCAAGCAAAAGAAGATTTAAGAAGTAAAAAAAAATACCTCTAGGCTCTAGCCTCTTCAATGTTGCTCCAACAAACCAACTCCTCAATGATGGTCCAATGACTGCCCAAGAAGCTCCTCACTGTTGCTCTAATGATAGCCCAAGAGACACCTCACTGCTGCTCTAAAAATCAACTTCACAACTCTTCACAAATTCTTCACAAATGCAATGAGATAGCTGTGAAGAAATGTGAGGGGGTGGGTAGATTTTATAGGCTTGGGAGAGGTTAGATGGACATGCAAAAAGCATAAAACCCAAAAAAACCAATTTCAAGTCCACTTTCCCTCTCTTTTTCCGCTGCGGACCAGGTTTGACTGGCTCGACCGAGTTAAGTTGGACTCGGCCCAGCTGACCAGTTTGTTACCGTCACTGACTCGGCTAGTTCGGTAACAAACCAACCTTTGGTCTGGTTTTTGTACCGAGCTGGCCCAGGCAGGGGTTTGACTCGGTTGGCTCGGCCGATTCCGAATCAGTTTGTCCGGTTTTTAAAACATTAGTCAAAACCTGTCAAATGTGCCCAAGTCAACGCTGGTCAATGCCCAAACACAGTCTTGCAATTCGGCTCAATCAAAGGTGTCTTTTGTCCTTCGCACGTGTGAGAGGAGTCCTTCCAAATCTGAGTTGTACGAACCAATAGGAAGGTGTGAGATGATGTGTTGTGTGATTGTGAAGTGCCAAATGAGGGTGATGTGTTGTGTGATTGTGAAGGTCTCTTGTATCTATACGAATCCATGTGGGTGAAAAGACACGTCTTTTGGGCTTCTTGAGCCTACATGTCATTGAAACCGACCTTGACAATTTGCACATGTGTGGGCTTTAATTCGAAAACACACTTTTCCTTGTCCGATTTGACTAATCTTTAGGTTGATTTTGCTCATCTCATGCTGAACATTCTCGAATCTAAAGAAGAAGAAACGCTGCAGGGTAGCTCCAACTACCACCTTGCCTCTATCACCATCTGGGAGACTTTGCTACCACCCGGAATCATGATGATGATGATGATGGTGATGATGATCATCGAGGAGCCATAGCTACCTCTCAGATCCAAAGACAATAGGCCAGACCAACCTACCGCAAGCATAGGGATCACACTCTATCCCAAAGTCCCTAACAATAGGTGAGATCAACTTACCGCAGGTAAATATCACACTCTACCCTATTGTCCCTGATCATCCATTTTAACCTTGAAGAGTCAGAGGGTAGAACACATGCATCCACCAACTTGGGCGAGATCCACCTACTACAAGGGGTAGGGATCACACTCTATCCCAAGTTTCTCAACCCATTGGCCAGATGGGAAAGGTTATACCACAAAGTGGGCAGGACGCTAACAGGGGCATACTCTAACTAGGGGAAATCCCAGGTCTCAACATCCTATTAGTCAAAGGTCTCTCATCCCCAGGAGCCCTACTCCATTCCACACCCTGGGAGCTCAACCAGGGGGGAAGAGCACTGCTTAATGTTCTTGATCAACCTGAGCCCTTATTCGAAAGGGTCATCTCAACTAGTCCAAGTTACTTTCTGAAGACCAAGAACTTCCCTTTCAACAACGCCTTGGTGAGAATATCAACTATCTTCTCATCTGTCAAAATGTGGAGGAGTCGTGCTTGTACTTGTCGTGATACACATGATTCTTTGACAAACGAATCCCACTCTTGTTGTCACAATAGATGACTGTCGTGTCCAAAACCTGCTCAAATAGCTCTCCAAAGAGCTACCTCAACCAATCTACTTCACAACTCGCAAGGCTCGCTGCAATATACTCGGCCTCAACCGTGCTAAGGATTATGGAATTCTATTTCCTGATCATCCACGATATCATGGCAGATCCCAGACTAAAATAACACCCAGAAGTACTCTTACTGTCGACAACATTACCAACCCAATCTGCATCTGTATATCCATGTAGCCTAACGTCTCCAATAGCATATCTCAGTCCAAGGTTAATAGTCCCATGTAGATATCTCAATACATGTTTGGCAGCAACCCAATGCACATGGTGAGGCTCGTTCATAAACTGGCTCAAGGTGTTAACTGCAAAACATATATCAGGGCGAGTATTCATAAGAAACATCAGAGCACCAACCAACTGTCTATACGCAGAAGGGGTTGCTAGGTCTGGTCCAGCGCCTTCTCCACACAACTTCTTGAAATTCATCTCCATAGGTGTAGGCAAGGACTTGCACTCAACCATGCCAAATCTCTCTAGAAGTTTTACAACATATTTTCCTTGTGAAAGGAAAATCTCGCTTGACTTTTGCCATACTCCTAATCCCAGGAAATAGTGCATCAAACCAAGGTCTTTCATCTTGATTTCGGAAGCCAACTTCCTCTTACATTCTAGAATGAGAGGATCTGCACCTGCCATGAATAAGTCATCAACATATAATGCCAAAATGAGAGGCATACCTTGGATCGTTTTGAAGTACAAGTTTGTATCATCATTGCTCCTAGTGAATCCCAACTTTATCAGGTAACTGTCGATACGAGCATACCAAGCATGGGGGGATTGCTTTAATCCATACAAAGCTTTCTTTAATCAGCATACATGGGTATTCCTGTCATGAAATTCAAATCTCGGAGGTTGTTCAATGTACACTTCTTCTTGAAGCAAACCATGTAAGAAGGTGGTCTTGACATCCATTTTATCGAGAGTCCATCCTTGACTTGTAGCGACGGCTACTATCGAACGAATGGTTGTGTATCGAGCCACTGGGGAAAATATATCATCGTAATATTCTCTGTCTTTTTGGGTGAATCCACAAGCTATAAACCTTGCCTTGTACTTTTCGATGCTTCCATCAACCCCATGCTTGATCTTATAGAGCCATTTGGAGGTTAACACAAATCTCTCCTTCGGTCTCGGCACAATATCGTTCTTCGTAATAGACTCATATTACTCAGCCATGGCATCCTTCCATACTTGTTTCTTCACGGCTTCTTCAAAGGTACTAGGTTCAACTTGAATCATATTGCTCATAGCCACAACATATGCTTGGTACTTGCATGGCTTCTTGCTTTCCCTGAAAGTTCCACATATGTTTCTCAGCATCTTGTAGAGTGTTTTTGAGCCAAGGTCTTTTCCTGGTAGGAGGATCACTTGGAGGAGGATCTAAAGCGTCCATAGGCTCCATGGGATGATTGACGATGTCCTTCTCAGATTCAGGTACAAAAGGACCTTCTAGAATATCCATATTATCACTCTTGTCTTCAAGAGGAGGCAGAGGGAGGTCCCTTGCTTTCTAAGGGCAACATCTTCATCGAATTTTACATCCTTACTAACTTCAACCTTCCTTTGACCAAAATTATATATTCTAAATGCTTTAGAATCTTCACTATATCCAACAAACGTACCTTTTCTTCTTGTTTCTTTTGTCCTTCTGCACATGGAAGTATACGGTGCAACCAAAAATATGCAAATGACCAATATCGGGCTTGACACCTGTGAATGCTTCTTTGAGAGTTGTGTTGTCCAAAACTTGATGAGGCTACTTGTTTTGAACATATACCATTGTGTTTGTTGCTTCAGAGCATAGGAACTTTGACAGTTTTTGATCATGGAGGATGGCTCGGGCAACTTCACAATGGACCAATTCTTTCTTCCAACCACTTCATTTTGTTCGGGGGTGTAGGGCACAATGGTCTCCTTTTTAATTCTTTCCTTGCAAAAGTCTATAAATTCATTTGAGGTGTATTCCCCACCGTTGTAAGACCTTGAGATTTTTATTTTCTCCCCTGTATGATTTTCAACCAAAGCCTTGAACTCTTTGGACATTTATAATGTATCATCCATGTGCTTCAAATAGCATATCCATGTCTTCCTTGAGAAATCGTTGATGAAAGTGATGTAATAAAGGTGACCCCCAAGAGAATGCACATGCATTGGACCACATATATCAAAATGAATAAGATGATGTCTTTTGTCTTGTGTTTACTAGCGGGGAATGGTCCCCTTGTCTTCTTTCCTCTTGCACACCCAGGGCATACACCATTAAGTTGAGCTTGAACATCGGGGATCTCGGAGACCAACTTCTTCAATTTTGGAAGATCATCATAATGTAGATGGGCCAACCTTTGATGCCACAACTCGCTTTGAAGATTTGTATTATCGACCATAGCTAGAAGAGGTCTTCCTATGACTCTATAGAGTCCTTCAAACCTAGATCCCAATGTGAAGGCATTTCTTATATAGGATTCAACAAGCCAAGAAAGTACTTTTCCTTTAATGAATGCTACCTTCATTCCTTTATCCTCCAAAGCAAATATTGAAACTAAATTCTTCTTTAATCCCGACACATATAATACATCATGAAGCAAGACATATTCCCTAGAGTTCAAATGGAATTTGACAGACCCAAAGCCTTTTACAGGATGAGTGGTATTGTCACCAAGAATAATGTTCAAATTGGTCTCCGTTTCTACCAAATTATTAGAACCTCCTTATATCCAAAGAAGTGATGAGAGACCCCACTATCAACCAACCAATTATCCCAAGACTCCGGAGGAGATGAACTAGATAATGCAGAAATAAGAATATATTCAGATTGATTAGTAGCATTTCCTTCATACTTGGTGTTCCTTGACCTTTTCGGAGGATGATAACTATCTTCACGATCATCAGGGGAGTCTCTTCTTCTTTCATTCCTTCTTTTATCAATTCCTCTTTCTTGTGACCTGTTGAAGCCAAAGTTATTGTTGTAGGACGTTGAAAAGTTTCTTCTTAGGGCATCTCTCTTTTCGGGACAATCTCGAGCATAGTGACACTTTCAATGACAATTGTAGCACTCAACATCTTTGTCTCACCTTCTTGAATCTCGATTAGATTGAGGAGGTCTTCTTGATTTGGATGGCTTTTCCTTTCCTTTCTTTGCATTCTTTTTCTTTCCTCGAGCAACGTAGGCAGTGGGCTCTCCTTCCTCTGATCCTTGAATTCTTCCTCTAGATATTATCCTTGATTCTTCGAGTGAGCTTTCCAACAAGCTTATCAAATGACAGGAAGCTATTGTTGTTGCTTTTAGTAGTAATGAAGGTCTCCCAAATGGGAGGGAGGCCTCGAAGAGTTACAATCACCAATTCCCTGTCTGGTGTAGTTTCCACATCTCTTTGTAATTGATCTCTAAGACGAGATATCATCATAATGTATGATTGCATCGATTCTCCTTTGTTCATCTTCATGTCTTTGAGTTGATCTTTAAAAGATATGATTTCATTCAAATTGTTGACTTCATGCATGTCAACTATCTTATCATACATGTCCTTAGACCTTCTCAAATTTTCGACATATGCAAGTAAATTATCTTGTAGACCATCAAATAATTCGCTTTGCTTTTGACTCACCTTTCTTGTGCTTATTTTTGACAGCAGCAGAAGCATTTTCCGGAGGCTCAAGTACTCTTCCTTGGATGAAGTCTAGAACATCATTGTTATCAGCTATGATCTCCAGACTGACTTTCCATGCTGCAAAGTTAGATGAGTCACCCAACTTCTCATGCTCTTTGAAGGTAGAGGAAGACATTTTTGTTAGAGAATCAGAAAGGCAAAAAGATTCTCTTATTCTTGATTATTTACTTTTGATGTTCTTTAGTTCTTATTATGTTCTTCTTATCTTCTTTCTTATTAGTTCATTAAAAAAATATCAAAGCAAATGCACATAGATCAAGGACACTAGATGTAGGTCAACAGCGAGGGTAAAACCCCACTCTCGGGGAAAACCTAATCAATGATTCTTCCTTCAATAGTGATTCTTAAGACTATAGACCTTGACTCGGACTTCCTCCACACCAAGTCAGCCTTCCCTTTTGATCCTTCCTTAATCTGGCAACAACAACAATACTAGCAGCACTATGTAGTAGTTTCTTTGACTCATAATTTCGATCTTGAGGGAAAGACTTCGATCTTGCTTCTAGGAGTTCTATTTTGACGCAATACAACTTCTCAAGGCAACAACATCCAACAGAATCAACTTCGACTTCTTCTTATCTTGGCAGCAGCAACTGGCAGCATTTGAGGCAACAACTGATGCAGTAAATTATGGAGAACTTCAATCTTCCATACTATAGCACATGAGAGAGAGTAGCACCAAAATTTCTATTTTCTTAAACTCCTTTAGCTTGCCCAATATCACACTCCAAAAGACCTCTTCCTTCACTGTGCACTTTTCCCTGATGCAACAAAAGATATCAAATTTCTGAGTGTGTAAGAGATGTCTCCAAATGAATTCGATCTCCCTGTATCTATAGGCTTCTGATGGGTTCGATTTACTGGACTTTAGCCCGACTTGATCACTTGAAGGACAACTTGATGTGGAGGCTTCCTAAATCATATTTGACTCAATACTTGACCTATTTGCATGATTCAAAAGCCCAATATGAGTCAATTTAATTTGCAATAACCCTGTAGATTTAGAATAAACCTAGAAGTCCACAATGGGGACTTTGACATAAAATAATTTGACCCAAGCATGAAACCCATGCTATGCTTTAATAAGTCATTTAATAATAATATAAATTTCTTTTATTTTATTATTTTGACAAGTACAATAAATATTGAATCAAATACAATTTATGAAGACCGAACCTAGTTACAATCTTCAGTGCTCCCTCTTAACTAGGGAGGTATTCATAATGTGAAAATTCTATAGTGGAGAACCCTATTGCAGCGACTTATTAGATTTCTTCTATTGCATTATTAAACACAATTATTGAACATTTCTCGTGTTAAATAACTAAATAAAATATGCTGCAGACTTCACATATAAAAATAGCACAAGTAATCACACATAGACACCGTTATTTTTGGACAATTGTCCCCGGAAAAACCCAACTTGGGAAAACCGATGCTACAGATCTGACGATTTCTTTATTATGCAGCAGAATCTTGAATACAACTAGGGTGCCAACATCTGGCAAACCCTTCAGAGAAATCTAGTCAATTTGGTGAAAATTGTGAGATATACCTCACTCAGCTAATCTCCGGCTGATCTGACAACGTAAGTGATGCCCTTGCTGCCTCTGCATGATTTCCTACGCTGGACTGCGTAAGCCTGCGTGGGCAAACTGAAGGAACTGCGTCACTTTGTTCTGCAACTGATCTAGCTGATCTAGGGCTGAATTTTGGCCCTCCTGGCTCAAAACTTCCAGCCTCTAGCTATCTCCGGACTGACTCCAAGAAACACTGCGCTGTTTTTGCATGATTTCCTGCAGGATCTGCGTCACCTCTTCAGAAAACTGCGTTGTCTCTATCTGCGTCACCTCTGCTTCTCTCTGAAAATGCACTCTTGGTCCTCCTGACCAATCTCCGCTTCTGCCCCTCTTTGGATCTGATCATTGAATCAAATCACATAGCAAACCCAGCTCTAGTGATTTGTTCTTGATCAAAAACTGTGTTTCACTCTCACAGTTTGAAAATGCCCAATGGCTCAAATGTCGATTGTGTTTTCCATAGGCCCCTCACCCTCCTTATAATCTTTCATTGACTCTTCAACAACCAAGATTAAAACATAATCAAGGGCTAAGATTAACTTGGAGGTGATCCATGACTTTATCTAGAAGATTCACACTTGATTTAATTAATACACTTTAATTAATCAGTTTCCCTAAGTTTAGACATAGGAAAACATTAAAAAATGATTAATTAATTTAATTAAATAATCTCTAAGTGGTTTTTTCCAAAACCATTTCTGGGTTTTATGGAATACATGTGTGTTAGCCTATATACAAAATTACAAGGCTAGAGCACATCCGATGCTACCATAAATCAACACATAATACAATAGTGCAAGGTAGATCTCAACTATGTGAACTATGAAGAATTTTTAGACACTTAAATGTCACGGACTAGATTCCTGACTAGGGAAATCTATCCATTTGGTCACTCAGCAATTTAGGCACCACAATTCCATGGACTAGATTCTTGACCAGGGTAATCTATCCAGGTGGGACTAAGATGGAGTAAAGCTTTTAGCCTCTATAGGTACCATCAGGCTTACTTACTAACCATCAACCCAAGGAACTAGGTGCACATCCACTCGATGCCACCCTCCTTACCAGACATCAACACAAAGTGTCGGCCCGATGTCTTTCCAGGCAATGCTTCATTCACAAAGCCTCAACACCCTTGATCCAACAGAACAAGGATAACCAATCTCCCCCAATTAAATTGATTGGTAACTAGCATGTTATCCAAACTTTCGAGAGGTTCACCTGTACAAACACAACCCCAATTAGCATTAAATTTTAAATACATAATCAAAGCAAACCTTTGGGGTTTTCGATGTTGCCCTTCATCTTATCTCAGTTGGACTATCAGTTGAATCTTTGAGAGAAGATTCCTTTCCCCTTGTCACTTGTGGCAACATTTCTTCCAGTATATATTCTCCAATCAAGACTTATGTTGTGCCCTCCCTCTTAACTAGGGAGAGTTATTTTGTGCCCTCCCTCTTAAATAGGGAGAGATCTTTTATCCAGACTCCCTCTTAATGTAGGGAGATTAACTTCTTCTTTCGGTGTTGGAGAATCTTTCATTTTTTCCGTCCTTCTCATCATATTAACTTCTCTTACGAACTTCTTCACCAATATGATGTACTTGCATAACCTAGACAATAAGTACAACCAATTATGTAGAAGCATGAAGTTAGTCATAACAAAAACATTATAGTAGCGGAAACATTTACATAATCAAGAGATTATACTTCAATCAAGTTAACAGAAGATTAGTTCTATGATATAGCAATCCCTAGAAATAATTCAAAAGAGAAATAAAGGTATCTAATAACTTTCGGAGGCCATATAGAGTATCTACTAGAGTTTTATGTAAACTCTAGATTTCATTCAAAACAAACATATCATAAATAACTTCTACTAGGGTTCGATGTAAACCCTAGATTTTCTATCTATGAATTCTCAACAAACATTATATAGATTCAGATGAATATACATACTAGAGAATCTAATCATTACTAGGGCTTAGATGTAAAACCCTAGACTTTTCAAACATCATCATAGAACTTCAAACTTTGACTAGAGCTTGATTCCAAACCTTAGAACTTATGGCCATTATAAGTTTGATCAATACATATTTCTAGGAGATTATCATCATGCATAAGCATATCATATGATTAGACAATATTTAATATATCAAACATATTTAGACCTAGACCAAGCTAGGGACACAATCAAAGAAATATATACATAGGGTTTCCTTCCTAGGACCTTTTATAACAAGGATTTTGCTTGTAGACCTAACCAAAACCTAGGGTTTCAGTTCATGTCAAAGAAAACCCTTATTCTATCAAGACTTCAAAGGTTCGAGATTTCGAACAACATCATTTGAACACTAATTAGTTAGAGCTTCCATGATCATATCAAAATCCCAAACACGACATTATCAATATATTAACCAAAATGTCAGTTTCTCCATTAATAGCCCTAAGTATGTTTAGGGTTTCACACATTATCAACATACTCTTAGGTTAGGGTTTCCAGAGAACCTTTTTACGGTTCTATTTATGCAAACAATTCAAGGTGTACAAGGTAGGTAGATTCATCAGATGATGAATCATTCCAAACAAGAATCTTTTAGGATTCATGAGAGCTAGACACAACAACAATTAGTAATGTAGAATGGATATACCCAAAAAAATAACAAGACTTTATAATCTAAGGCATACCTTCGATTCTTTGACAAAGCTTTTTGATTCCAATGCTTTGTCTTAGTGAGGATTTCCTTCTTAATCTTTAAGGCCTTCTTCCAGAATTCTTGAGCATTTAGCAGGTTACTTCCTAGACAAGGAAATAGAGGTAGACAAGTGATTAGTATTTAATATAAACAAAAATTTAAATAAATAAACGAAAACAAATAGAGAGGGAATGAGATACTTATCTTGAGTAGTTGTTGTGGGCTCCCTCCAAAGCTTTGAGGGAAATCTAAAAACTTATAAAACAAGAAAAATGTCTTTCCAAAAAGATGTTGAACCTATAACTAAACATAAAATATACAAATTAAATATCTAAAGCTAAGAGCAAGGGGCTTAGTAATGTAAGTCCCTTATGTCTTTCTCTTCGGGCTTTGCTCTCTTGGGAGAGGATACTTCTTCAGCCACATTTGCTCTATCTCTTTTCTTACTTCTCGGATTGTCAAGACACTCACTTCTATAATGCCCTATTTTGTGACAATGATAGCATTCAATCTTGGACATATCAACCTTCTTCCTTGGCCCTTTCTTCTTGAAGTTTCCCTTGTGATGAGCAACATAAACATTTGATACTTCTTCATTGTTGGCTACCATTGAGATTCTTAAATCTTCTTGACTGCAGGTTGTCCATAGTTCCTCAAAGGTGGGAGTTTCTTTCTAGCTGTTGAGACCTGCAGCAAATGCGCCCCAAGTAGGTGGTAGCCCTAGTATGGTTGTGATCACAAGTTTTTTATCTGATACTATTTCAGCAATTGCAAGAAGGTCATCTATTATTCTTGCTATCTTCACAAAGAAAGTTGATACGATGTCCTCCTTGGTCATTTAAGTAGTCCTTAGTTGATTCTTGAGGCTTGCCATCTTTCCAATATTCTTGGTGGTAAATAGTTTTGACAAGGCATCATACAAAGTTGTCCTTTATGCCTTCAACCATCAAGTTCATAGCCACTAATTTCAATTCTCTGAATTTTACCTTATCAGCATCACTTGATTCTTCTGTGGGCTTCTTCACTTTTCCTTTCACCAAGTCTAAGACCTTGTTCTTTTCAAGGAGGAGGTCAATCCTCTTTTTTCAAGGTCTATAGTTAGAAGCTCCTTCAAAGCTTGTTTTCTCCCTTGATAGTGCTAGACATCTTCCTTGAAAGTAGTGAATATTTTTTTCCTTAAAAAGAGTTTCCTTTAATGAACTTCTTGTGCCTCCTTGTTCAAATACTTGAGACTTCCTTTTTCCTTCTTCCTTCACCAAAGCTCTGATACCATGTTAGAGAATCATAAAGGCAAAAAGATTCTCTTATTCTTGATTATTTACTTGTGATGTTCTTCTTATCTTCTTTCTTTTTAGTTCATCAAGCGAATATCAAAGCAAATGCACATAGATCAAAGACGCCAAATGTAGGCCAACAATGAGGGAAAAACCCCACTCTCGGGGAGAACCCAGTCAGTAATTCTTCGTTCAATAGTGATTCTTGAGACTAGACCTTGACTCAGACTTCCTCCACACCAAGTCAACCTTCCTTTTGATCCTTCCTTAATTTGGTAGCAATAGCAACAATAGCAGCACTATGTAGCAGTTTCTTCGACTTGGAACTTCGAACTTGCTTCTGGAACTTCGATTTTGAGGGAAAGACTTCGATCTTGCTTCTAGGAGTTCAATTTTGACCCAATACAACTTCTCAAGACAACAACATCCAACAGAATCAACTTCGACTTCTTCTCCTCTTGGCAGCGACAACTGGCAACACTTGATGCAATAACTGATGCAGTAAATGATGGAGAACTTCGATCTTCTAGACTATAGCACGTGAGAGAGAGAGAGAGAGAGAGAGAGAGAGTAGCACCAAAATTTCGATTTTCTTTAACTCCTTTAGCTTGCCCAAAATAGCACTCCAAAATACCTCTTCCTTCACTTCGCACTTTTCCCTGATGCAACATAAGATATTGAATTTCTAAGTGTGTGAGAGATGTCTCCAAATGAATTCGATCTCCCTGTATTTATAGGCTCTAATGGTTTCGATTTACTAGACTTGAGGCCGACTTGATGTGGAGGCTCCATAAATATATTTGGCTCAATACTTAACCTATTTGCATGATTCAAAAGCCCAATATGAGTCAATTTAAATTTGCAATAACCCTATAGACTCAGAATTTACCTAGAAGTCCACAATGGGGACTTTGACCTAAAATAATATGGCCCAAGCATGAAACCCATGCTTTAATAAGTCATTTAATAATAATATAAATTTATTTTCTTTTATTCTTTTTACAAGTACAATAAATATTGAATCAAAGAAATTTATGAAAACCAAACCTAGTTACAATCTTCAACAATTTTTACCAAAAAAAATTCCCTTTTCAATCAGCTACTTCAAGGATGGATGCTTCTTGCTCTATGTCTCTTGGGGTTGTCTTCACCTCAGTTTTGATACCATGTTAATTTTTCATCAATTTGTTCTATTATGCAACTATTACTTCAAGAATATCCAATAGCATCCAATTTAACAATTTCGTTTCTTCAATTATCCAATAGCAGAAGAGTAATAGTAGATAGAACAATTATACAAATGCACAATGAAAGACAACCAAGAGACGAGAGACACAAATTTGGCCAATGACCAAGGAAAAACCCCACTAGGGGGGAAGCTCTTGCAAATCTTCTTCTATTAGATTGTCTTCAAATGTTCAACAAAGAAAGATACATCATTCAATATCCAATTCACTCTCCAAAACAGAGACAAAAGATAGAGTGAGTCAACAACGGTAAACTCTAGTGCAAATCTATCCCAGTCAACAACAAAGTCAATGCCCTAACCAGTCAATGGTCAAGGTTCAAAATTGTCCTCCAGTAGCTCAGTGAAAGGGCTTTAAATTCAACCTCCTTAGTGGTTCATAATTCAGTCAAAACAATGCTAATATGAATAATCAAACATAGTCAACAAATGGAAGATGCCCGTGGTCAAATGTTTGAAATAAGTCTGTGGTCAAAGTGCCTAGACTTCCTCGGATTTTGTTCCCTCCAATGTGGCCTAAGGAAACCGACACAACTCGAAAGAAAACACATTCAAAACATGCCAAATGTACCCAAGTCAACGTTGGCCAAACACAGTTCTGAAATTCGGCCCAATCAAAGGTGTCTTTTTTCCTTCGCACATGTGAGGGGAGTCCTTCCAAATTTGAGTTGTACGAACCAGTAGGAAGAGGAGAGAGAAGATGTGTTTTGTGATTGTGAAGTGCCAAATGACGATGAAGGTCTCTTGTATTTATACAAATCCATGTGGGTGAAAATACACATCGTTTGGGCTTCTTGAGCCTACACATCATTGAAGCCGACCTTGAAAATTTGCACGTGTGGGATTTAATTCGAAAACACATTTTTCCTTGTCCGATTTGAGTGATCTTTAGGTCGATTTTGATCTTCTCGAAAAGAGGAATTCAATGCAATAATTATCTTCATCCAATGTGCTGTTTAAAGTGGAATTTAACCCTAGTTGCATAAATTAACAAAAGGATGATGTGAGCCTCTTTGGACATGACATCATGCTGGAGGAGGAATTATTTGGAAACATACCCATGCACTTTGATGATTTCGTGGAGTGAGGAGCACTCATGAACCACTTTATCACTTGCCCAATGAGGATGGCATCATCATGAAGAGCATTTATTCCCACACATTTTGGTGATTTTGATGTATTTATTATGTTTTAAAGTTGTCTTAAGGTAAGCTTGTGACCTTTAGGCCTAGTTGAATGCTCAAGCAAACTTTTAGTGTTTTTTCTTGTAATTTATGAAAAGCGACTGGATTACCCTCATAAATAGAAGGAAGTCACTTTTATTTGTACCATCACATGTTCACAACACTTTTCTATCTCTCAAGAAGTGCACACCAGCTCTCTTGTTCTTTTCTCTTGAACGCAATGTGACCTTGGTAAAGTGAATTATCTTGGGAGGGATATTTTTGCATGAGGAGACTTTTGTTAGATTGATGAAGTGTTTCTTGATTGAATAATGTAAGTTTATTGTGGATTTTCTTCCATCTTGCTTGCAAATTTCTGAAATTAAGGTTTCTTTTTGCCATATTAAAAAGTGCAAAACCTTTTATGAAATCTTGTTTCTACATGTTATGCAAATTATCCTTTCAAAAATCCATCAAAAGAACTTTGTATATGCATTTTTTGATCTTAAATATCCACTTAAAGAATGTCACTAGGGTTTTTAAGAGAGGCTTTTTAGTCTTCCATCGTCTTTATCTAGTTTCCTCCATCTTTGATCTCATCATTATTGACTCCATTTCCCAATTGGGAGAAGCCACTAGTCTAGCTTGTGGTGATCATCTTAATTTCTTCTTTTTATCGTTAATTCATGGTCACTAGGGTTAGGGTTAGCTTAAATCTGTTGATGTCTTGATAAATATTGTTATCATATGCATTTTCAGCCATAAAACATCATTGTTTACCTAACTCTTGTTTGCATTTTCAATAGCCTTTACTCCTCCTGTTTTGATCTTATCACTTAGGCTATTTCTCAAGATGTTATACGCTGTTGTATGCCCTAAATCTGTGTATCATGAAAACCCTTACTTAATCTCATTGAGATAAGAGTTGCTAGTAGTTCAAGTACATTTTATAGCAATTTATTGTGTATCATAAATCGATGTTTCACAGAAGCCCTCAGTTAATCTTGATGATGCATGAATGTGTTTTAGAACCTCAACCATGTCTTCAAGGCTACATCATTGGAGCACGAGAAGAAATAAGTTATCTAAACAATATTGATGCCAATCTTGCGAAAAATGCGATCGGTCTGAAAAAGGAAAAAATAAAAAAAAATTGCAAAATAAAAAAAAACTTCAAAATATTCAGTTTTTCATTTTTTAAAATTATTTAATGAACTCAAAATATTAACTTATTATTGGCGATTTTTTCACGATTTTTTGTTGATTTTTATGATTTTTTGGCATTTTTACGATTTTATTGGCCAATTAAATCGCCATGCAAAAAAATCGTGATTTAATTGTGATTTTCGCAACACTGATTGATGCATTGTAGAAGCATTAATCCTTCTTCAGGCAACGTTTATCAAAATATTTGTTGATAATATTTTTTATTAGAACATTTTTTATAATGACTTTGCTAGTATGTTTTCTGAAAATTATATTGAGTTTTTGATTCTTTGGAATGCATTTGAGTTCTTTTTCTTGATATCCATATTAGAACTTCGTGCTTAAAATTAAATTGTGTATTATTATCTCCTTTATATACTTCCATAGTTTTAAAACTCCGACTCGGTATCAACTCGGCCTAGTTGATTTCAATGACTCGGTCGTTGTAAAAAATACATTAAATATTTATTTTTTTAATGAAAAAACATATTTTTAAAGATTTTCATTCATGTTTCCAAACTCAAAGCATTAGAATATAGAGAGTAGACAACATATGATCAAAGTATGCTCATGAATATATCTATTATATCAAAATGACACCTAATGCACTGTATAGAGATCAGAACAAAACACATAACCAAGGAGGCTCTAACTGACCTCTACAACATAACATCACTAGTCACTACTGCCAAATAAGGCAAAGATCATCTGGATCAGACTTTGAATACAAAGTTAGATGTGGAAACCCATGGTTTTGCTTCATTATTGCTCCAAAAACTGACTCCAACTCTTCACAAACTTCTCACAAATGCTTGCACAAATGCAATGAGACAGTTGTGAGTAAATGTGAGGGGGTTGGATTACTTTTATGGGGTTGGGTCACTTTTATAGGCTTGGGAGAGGGATGGAGGCGTTAAGAAACAAAAACACAAAACAAAAAATGAGTTTGAAGTCCGAGTTGTCGCCTTTTTTCCCTGCGGACTAGCTCGGCTGGTTTAAGATGGGCTCGGCCGAACCGATCGAATCGGTGTCCGGCTCTGCCGGTTCGGTAACGAACCAACCGCCGGACCGGTTTTTCTAGCTAGCCAACCCAGGCAGGTGTCTGGCTTGGTCTACTAGGCTGAATCCGATTAAGACCGACCTAGTTTTAAAACACTGGATCATACTTCTACTTATTTGATAAAAAGGGTCAAATTGATTTTTAAATTTAACAAAATATATAGACATCTTCATAGAGAAATTTCTATACGAATTTTGAAATCTATATTTCCTTTGTGTTTTAATTGATTTTACTTTTCAAGAAAGGCTCAATACAAAAAAACATACATATTGGTTATTTTTTGTAATAGATGAATCAATATTGGATGAAATACTATTATATTGATTGATACACTGGCATGTGACGATATACTTATATCCATTGATTAGTCAGAATGGTTTTGATGCCACAAAATCTAGTAGGCCTTGTGGAGGGGTATCGTACAATGCTATCACTAGACCAAGTGGCAACAATAAGGTAGTAGTGCATTGCCACCACAACTACTATTTGCTATTTTTTTTAATGGATTTTCACCAATGGGAGGAGTCTCAGAATAAGGTCACCTACAAGAGATATTCTAGGTTTAGAGGTTCAAGGTGACAGAATAGCCCACTTAGGGATTGTTTGGCTTAAGAACAATGTTCAAACTATGAGGAAAGGTAATTCACATCCCAAGTAAAGGTTAAATTGAGGCAGCATAAGACAAAGGGTTTGATTGATAATTTGTGTGTTGGGATGACCTAAGGTCAAGATGCCAATAAAAGGTTTCCAATAATTAATATTAGCAAGATAAAGGGACATGAAACCTTCAACAAGCCCTTTAGTTGAAGCTATGACCAAACTAGGGTTTTATCATAGGGCAAAGTTCAAACAACTAGGACAAGAGAAATTATGTATGAAAATGAAAAGAATGGCCACCAAGGGGCAACCCTTGATGTTGATACCTTCCAAGGCCAAAAACTCCTCTTCCTAGCCAATTCACACTAAGCTGTAGTTGGTTCATTTGGCCTTAAAGGGGTTGAAATAGAGAAAGAGAGAGAAAATTCAAATTTATGGATAAAACACGACTTGATCATCATTTAGACAAGGCCATTGCATAATCTTTGGGTTGATGGAGTCTATGGATGCTTAAGATTAGCTAGATCTTGTAAAGGAGTAAGGATATTTTGATGCCCTATCAACAAAACCCTAAATATAATCAAGATTCACCAAAGGGAATGCCATTCACATTTCGAATATGAGTAATGCATACAATGATGATATCTAGATTCTATACAGTTGATATTCAACATGTAAGGGCACAACAGAAAAAACTCTAGATTATCAATGCATTCCATACATTAGACATAAAATTAAAAGATCTATCAAGAACAAGGTACACTTACAAGATGAAAATGCATGAACATTCCATTATTGATCCAAGACAACTTCTCCAAAGCTAAGAAAATGCCTTCAATACACAAATGTAAATTTTTGTAGATGTTCTATGCTTGATGCAACTTTACTTTTTATCCTCGGTATCAGTTACCAGTCACATAAACAATAAAGTAAAATGTTGATAGAACATACTAGTAGATCGACAGAAGACAAGCCAAAAATATATAAGTGTGTTGGTGCGTTACGATGGTCAGCAGAATGCTTCAACCAGCAAAGTCTCAATACGGTCAGCCAACCAGAAGTGTCACACAACCCTCTAGGACAACCAGTTCAGTGAACCCCAAAAGTCAACGAAAGTCAACGCTGTCAGTCAACGGTCAATGCAAACAGCAGCAACAACAAGGTCAACACAGCGAAGTCAAAGTCAATGTCTAGCCTTGGGAATTGTGCCAAAAGAGCGGTTTGAGGAAATTGAAATTTTCACCAAGTTTCGAGTCAATTTGACCAAGCGTCGACCAAAGTCAACACTGGTTAAATCTGCGCTGAAAAATCCTAGATCAAAAAACATAAATTTCTTTGATGCGTTTCCCACGTGTGGATGAAGAAGAGCCTCCAAGGTGATCGAACTAATCAGATGAGGAGAGAGAATGTGATGTGATGGATGCGTGAAAATGTCCTCCAACGTTGACCAATTTATATCCATCAATGAGGGTGTGTGACACAACTACTGGGGCTTCAAACCTTCAGGCTGACCTGCACATATTTTGAATAAATTCAAAATAAATGTTCTGCTTATCTGATCAAGATGATCTTTAGATCGATCTTGCACCTCTCCGAAAGAGGAGTCCAATAAAAATATTGGCATCTTCATCTGAGCATCACAACATGGAGTTTGGACCTAGTTGTCCAAAATTAACACTCCCTCTCAACTAGGGAGAACTTCATCCTTCTGTGCAATCTAAACATCGTGCATCATCTTGCCGTAACTTGCTTTGCTGACTTCTTTATTTCAGAACAAAAGTGGCTCAGTCACAAAGACATCATCCCCGGCTGACAAATTCAGCCCAGAGGTCCAAAAACCTCTATAGGACTCAAAAAGAGTCTCATACCAACCCGAAGTTGGTTTCTTTGACCTGAAGTCAGTAGGAGGTCTGAAACCTCACTATACTTTATTCCAGATCAAGTGGTTGGATCGTGCCATCCTAGATAGAGAGTACGACAATCTCTGATGCGTCCATCGGTCTTTGGTACTAGTCTCTAGCTTTTCCCACCTCACTGGCCAAATGAGAGGTACTTCCCATGAGTCCAGGACTCAAATGGGTAGGATGCATACGGGGCACAGATCATGAGAGGTGAACCAACTCAATCATCATAACGGTGGGGCAGAAGCACACCAACAAGGTTCGACAAGCCTAGCCATGTGGTTGCTTATAGCTTCGAGAAGCTATCCCCAAAGCCCCCAAGAGCTCCCAGAGCTCATCGTCTAACAAGACCCTCAGCATAGGGTCGTTCCACGATACCAAGATTCTCACGGAAGGTTAGGAACTTGACCTTCCCCAAGGGCTTTGTGAGAATATTCGCGACCTGCTCATCAGTTCCTATATGATCGAGCCTTACAGCGCCTCGTTGTACCATATCTCGGATAAAGTGTTACCTGATATCAATATGCTTCGATCGATTGTGGAACATGGGATTCTCAGAATCCCACTTTGGTTATCACAGAGTATCACGATGATATCTGGGACATGCCCGAACAACTCACTGAAGAGCTTTCACAAACAAACTGCTTCACAACAGGCCATACTCGCTGCAATGTATTCGGCCTCTGCGGTGCTCAAAGCCACCGACTTCTGCTTCCTGCTCATCCATGATATCGAAGCAGAACCAAGTGTGAAGCAGCATCCCCAGAGTATCACGGTGGTATCTGGCACATGCCCGAACAACTCACTGAAGAGCTTTCACAATCAAACTGCTTCACAACAGGCCATACTCGCTGCAATGTATTCGGCCTCCGCGGTGCTCAAAGCCATCGACTTCTGCTTCCTGCTCATCCATGATATCGAAGCAGAACCAAGTGTGAAGCAGCATCCCAATGTGCTCTTACGATCCACGACACTGCTAGCCCAATCGGCATCAGTATATCCATGGAGTGTCACGCTCTCGGTAGTGTATCTCAGCCCATGGTTTATCATGCCTCGAAGATATCTCAATAGATTCTTGGCACCAACCCAGTGAATGTGATAAGGCTCAACCATATGTTGACTCAAAGTGTTCACTGCAAAACATACGTCCGGATGGGTGTTCATTAAGAACATCAAGGCCCCTACGAGTTGACGATACTCAGTAGGATTTGCTAGCACAGGCCCAGTAGCGCTGCCACTCAACTGCTTAAAGTTGAGCTCCATCGGTGTCGACACAGACTTACAGTCCACCATACCAAATCTTTCCAAAAACTTCACAATATATTTTCCTTGAGAAAAGAAAATCTCGCCATGTCTCTGCCAGACCTCCAGGCCTAGGAAGTAGTGCATCAGTCCTAGGTCCTTCATCTCGAATTCAGCAGCGAGCTCCCTCTTGCACTGATGAATGAGAGGGTTATTACCTGTCAGGAAGAGGTCGTCCACATACAACACCAGAATGAAAGGCTTTTCTCTATCAACCTTGAAGTAAAGGTTCGGATCAACATTACTATGAGTGAAGCCTAACTTCATCAGGTAGCTATCTATCCTCTTGTACCAAGCTCTGGGTGCTTGCTTCAACCCATAAAGGGCTTTCTTCAACCTGCACACATGGGTGTCCCGATCCTGGACTTCGAACCCCAGAGGTTGCTCCACATACACCTCTTCCTTTATCACACCATGCAGAAATGCAGTCTTCACATCCATCTGATGAAGACTCCATCCTTGCATAGCAGCAAGGGCTATGATAGATCAGATGGTGGTATATCAGGCCACAGGTGCAAATATGTCATCGTAGTCTACGCCTTCCTTTTGAGAGAAGCCACAGGCAACGAATCTTGCGTTGAACTTTTCAACACTTCCATCAGATCCATGCTTGATCTTGTAGAGCCATTTCAAGGTGACAACTGCTTTGTCCTCCGGTCTTGGAACCACATCGTAGACATCATTCTTCATTATGGACTCATATTCTTCGTGCATAGCATCCTTCTAGACTTGATGCTTTACGGCTTCCTCAAACGAGCCAGGCTCAGATTGTATGATAGTACTCATGGTTGCTAGATACCCTTGGTATCTATTCGGCTTCTTGCTTTCACAGAATGTCCCCCTCGGGGCCGTATGTCCCTCGGCATCCTCACGAGTGTCCCTGAGCCATGATGGTCTCTTCCTCATTGAAGGAGGTGGATCAATCAGGTCCATCGGTCCTTCAACATCGGGCATCGTCTCATCCTTCGATTCTTCTTGATTTTCAGGTCTTGCTTCATGATCTTCCTCAGATCTCGGAAGATTGACTACTGTCCTCAAGGAAGCATCTTCGTCAAAGGTAACATCGTGGCATATCTCCACTTCCCTTTAACCAGGCACATAGACTCTATACGCCTTCGAAGTTTTGTTGTAGCCCACAAACATTCCCTTCTTCCCAGAAGCATCCAACTTGCTCCTCTTCTCCTTCGGTACATGAAAATAAAAAGGACATCCAAAAACTCTAAAATGTGAGACGTCAAGTTTCTTACCAGAGAAAACCTCTTCGGGAGTTTTGCAGTCCAGAGCGGAATGCGGGCATCGGTTTTGTATGTACACGACAGTGTTCGCAGCTTCTCCCCACAGAGACTTCGGTAGATCTTGGTCACATAGCATGGCACGGGCAGCTTCCACTATGGTCCTATTCTTTCGTTCAGCAACGCCATTCTGCTCAGGAGTATAGACAATTGTGGTCTCCCTCTTGAGGCCAGCTTCTTTGCAGAAGTTCTTGAACTCGTTCGTCTCATATTTAGTGCCATTATCGGTCCTCAATATCTTGATCCTCTTCCCTGTTAGATTTTCCACCAAGGCTTTGAAAGTACGAAACCACATGAAAGCCTCATCCTTCTTCTTCAAGAAGTATATCCAAGTTTTGCGAGATAAGTCATCTATGAATGCCATATAATAAGAACATCCTCCCAAGGATGTCACGGGCAGCATACCAGACAGATCATAATGTATCAATTGCAAGACATCAGATGTCTTTGTGACACTTGAGGGGAAAGGTCCCCATGTGTGCTTTCCTTCGGCACAACCCTTACATACGCCTTCATGATCATTTGAGAACTCGGGCATCCCCGTCACCACCTTCCTTGCTTTGAGAAGGGCCTTGTTGTGAAGGTGTCCAAACCTTCGATGCCATAATTCAGTCTGTTAGATAGTATCACACGTCATCGCTCCCAGTGGACTTCCTCCAACCTGGTAGAGTGTATCAACTCTAAACCCAATCATGATAGCTTCCTTGAAACTCTTCTTCCAGATACACACCTTCCCATCAATGAATGCCACATTGAAACCTTTGTCTTCCATGGCCGATATAGACACAAGGTTCTTCTTCAAATCAGGTACATATAGTACATCTTGCGAATGCAGGACTTGACCTTGAGACAAGTGGAGGGTCACAGTCCCTGCCTCTTTCACGGGATGTGTGGCATTATCTCCAAGGATAATTTCCAGATTAGTATTTTTCTCAACCATATTAGAAAGTGCTTCCTTGAACCCAGTGATGTGCCTTGAGGCACCACTATGTATCAACCAGACATCCATAGTGTCGGGTGGAGATGCAGTAGAGAGGGCAGATACAAGAATGAATTCATTTATTTTATCAACAACATTTGATACCTCATACCTGGAATTTCCCGACCTTTTGAAAGGTTGCCCATTTCTGCCGGAGGGAGCCTTCCTCTTTCCTTTGACCTATTGTTCCTTTGATTGCCATTCCTCCTGTTGTTGTTGTTGTCATCATCAGGAGAATCCTTCTTGAAAGGGCATTCTCTAGCATAGTGACATGGCTTGTGACAAGTGTAACACTTGCCTTTCTTTCCTTGGGCCCCTGCTTTTCCTTTGTTCCTTGGACCACCAAAGTTCTTCTTCTGAGTATGAGCAGCAAAGGTAGCATTTCCTTCATTTTCATATTCCTTCATCCTTGTCTCTTCTTGTACGCATCTCGATAGTACTTCGTCAAAATCAGGTATGGCATTGTTATTGAGAATGGTAGTGTTAAATACATGCCATTCGGATGAGAGACCTCCAAGTGCGGTGAGAACCATCTCTCAATCAACTATTGTCTCCTCAATAGCCAGAAGATTATTCCTGATTTTGGTTAGCTTTAGAAAATATGATTGAACAGACTCATCCTTGCCTCTCTTCAAATTCTTCAATTGGTTCTTGAAGAATAGGACTTGATTCGCATTGTTGGCCTTGAACATGTTGACCAACTTATCATACATCTCCTTGGCTATGCCCAGCTCAGAGATGTAGGTAACCAGACTCTTATGAATTGAGTCCCTTATCATCAACTTTGCTTTGATTTCCCCCTTCTTGTACTTTGTTTTGGCAGCATCAGTGGCAGTGGATGGAGGCTCTTGGATTTTAGCCTACACATAGTCTATGACATCTTGGTCTTCCAACATAAGATCCAATGTCATCTTCCAGGCATGGACGTCATCATTCCCAGTCAATTTGTCATCAGCCTTAAAGCCATTGTAATTAGAGGAACCCATGCTCTTCTTCGGTGATTGCTACAAACTAGGGCTTTTTCTTCACCTCAGCTTTGATACCATGTAAATTTTTGTAGATGTTCTATGCTTGATGCAACTTTAATTTTTATCCCCAGTATCAATTAGCAATCACATAAACAATAAAGTAAAATGCTGATAGAACATACCAGTAGATCGACAGAAGACAAGCCAAAAAGATATAAGTGTGTTGGTGCGTTACGACGGTCAGTAGGATGTTTCAACTAACAAAGTCTCAATACGGTCAGCCAACCAAAAGTGTCACACAACCCTCTAGGACAGCCACATCAGTCAACCCCAAAAGTCAACGAAAGTCAACGCTGTCAGTCAATGGTCAACGCAAACAACAGTGGCAGCAAGGTCAACACAGCTAAGTCAAATTCAACGTCCATCCTCGGGAATTGTGCCAAAAATGCGGATTGAGGAAGTCGAAATTTTCACCAAGTTTCGGGTTAGTTTGACCAAGCATTGACCAATGTCAACGCTGGTCAAATATGCATTGAAAAACCCTAGATCAGAAAACATAAATTTCTTTGCTGCGTTTCCCACGTGTGGATGAAGAAGAGCCTCCAAGGTGATCGAACCAATCAGATGAGGAGAGAGAATGTGATGTGATGGATGAGTGAAAATGTCCTCCAGTGTTGACCAATTTATATCAATCAATGAGGGTGTGTGACACAACTGCCGGGGCTTCAAATCTTCAGGCCGACCTGCACATATTTTGAATAAATTCAAAATAAATGTTCTGCTCATCAGATCAAGATGATCTTTAGATCGATCTTGCACCTCTCCGAAAGAGGAGTCCAATAAAAATATTGGCATCTTCATATGAGCATCACAACATGGAGTTTGGACCTAGTTGTCCAAAATTAACAACAAAGTATTCCATATATCACATCTCGCTAAGATACAAGAGGTCAAAATTCTCCCGAGGGCTGAAATAGTCCAAGAATGATGATGAATAACAAATGATCCTCTCCTCTATTTATATGGGGATGAGTTCTATTTTTTCCTAAAAGCCCCTAAATGACAATTAAAATCACTCAAGCCAACCCACTTACTCTCAACACAAAATCAAAATAAAATCCACACGTGGTTGTGAGGCCTTCTAGGCTGGCGTCATCCATACAAGATGCTCCAAATGCCAAGCATTGGTGCTCTAGAGTGCCTAGTGTGATGTAGAAGCACCTAAAAAATCATCCTTTGAGGGTTGGCCCTCTAATCTCTATCAATGGCTCTTGATGGTCTCCAAAATCCACCTGGGGCATCGTAAAGGGGTCTCCTGAGTCTCCAATTGTGAGAAAGTGTCCATCTCTTATCCAACGTTGAGGGATTTCTAGGTGCAACTAGCCCTTTGAAATTTCTGAAGGTGAGACCATCCTCATCTAGGCCCTGAATCAACTACCATCCCTCATAAGGTGTTAAGGCGAGCTTGGGGGCATACAGGGTCCAAGTGTATTATCTTGAAGAATCATTAAATGTAGTGCAAACCGGTAGAACATCCTAGATGCAGGAGGTGTGTAAGGGTAGGTATGATGTGTTGCTGTTGCTCGGAGACCCAAGACTTTCAATGCTTCACATGTGGGTGTCAATATACTCTTTGGGGCTTGGCTACTTGTGGGTAAGGTACCTAGGTCATGGGTTGTTGAACTACCTGACAATTACATCATAAAGTCTAGTGAATGCAAGCAGTCACAAGGGACAATAATCATTTTTGCATCTAAGCGAACCAAACTTGAATACAAAGGGCTATTTAATACTTCAAATAAGGATTCCCTTCTGAATTCAGGGCCTTGAACTTGTAATGGTGTTTCCTCCCTAGGTAGGAGTGGCTAAAGGACAACCCTAGTAGGTGTTTCCAGCCCCCAAGGGGATGTAACATTTCCTCAATCCACCCTTCAATTGATAGGTGTTAGTGAATAATAATGATGGTATGAAGGGGAGAAGACTTCATGGCCATGTGCCATGGTCAAAGGGACCAACATGGTGGGGATCGACATCACGAGTCTACAGAGGTGAGGAGGGAGCAATCTTGGATGCATGCGTTACCATCTTGTCCTTTTGTTTTTCCACCCCTCTCGTGCACCTTTTACTTTTGTTTTATTTTTCTATGTATTGTTGCTCGTAGCTCAAGGGTTGGAGCTTGATTTGAATGATGTATAACAGTAATAATATTCCTTAAAGATGAGTCATTTCATTGCTCATCGGGGTTGGGACATGCACGGGCTTCTTTATGATGTAATGGAGCAACACGTGCTTAGGAACTGGGGGATGGCCATAATGAGTGAGGTAGAGCTCATGCTATAGGCTTTTTCTCACGCACTAATTTGTATATCCCGACCAACCTTTGCATTTTGATATTCTTTTTATTTTATTTTGTGGCCATGATGTGCTCTTTCTTTTTCTTTTAGCTGCATCAACCTCCTAGGGTTAAGTTCTGGGCCCTACCAAGTATGTGGATGTATGGGTGCCAAATTCGAAAGAATCAATGTTCGATTGAACCTGGAGAATGGAGATGGAATGTTGGCTTATAATGTAAGATGGAAAGTGGTAAGTATGGAACAGGGATAGATGGAACTATGCTATCTCAATCAGGGCTTCTTGAGTAGTGCCTCTCCTGTACCCATTGGGATGTCCCATTGGACTAGAATTGAAGATTAACCCCCACATTTAAGGTGTGGGGAACAACATCACCGTCAAAACCCCTCTTTCTTTCAATTCACCCCATAACCCATATCAAATGCCCAAATAGAAACAAGTATAAGCACTCGATTGCAAAATGAATAAAGTATTTTTTCTTTGGAAGCCCACCTTTTTCCATGTGCTCTTGTTGGATGGGTGAGAAAGTATATGAATAAATGCAGGCGGTGGAGATAGAATGGCACATCATCGACTAGTGGTGGTTGTCAAGAGCTACATGGCTGGCCGGTTGGATGTGAAGAATAGGAGAGAAGTTTTCTCCTATAGGGTTACCCATTTTGGTGGGTAACAGTTTGAGCAGTCATGTACTCTAGTTCAGTCTTGTCCCTTAGTAAGGCTGTCTCTCTTAGTCATATTAGATTATTTATTATCATTATTCGTCTTTATTATCATATATTTGTGTGTTGTATAAAATAGGTCTTGGCTTTTATGTCATGCCCAACGGAAGTCTCTTGCTTTGCCATTTTGAAAGATGCTGCACTATGCTTAAAAATAATAATATTATTTTTATTATTCGTCTTTATTTATATATATTTATGTTTATCACATTGATATTGTCACTATAGTTTTTTGTGTTGTATAAAAGCCTCTGCGACATGCCCAAGGGAAGCCTGATACCTTCATCATTTTGAAAGGATGTTATGGCGTTATCAATATATAAAATTACTGAGTAGTGAATATGCCTTGATTGTGGTTTTCTTGGATCAGATAGACAAAAATATGTGAAAATTCCTTACAGTGCCTCCAATATTTTGTTCCATAGTTCATTTGATGTTGATTCTGATACCAAATATGCCTGCTTTGGAAAAGAATATTTTCCAAATTGAATTTTAGATTTTAAATGTAGCCTATAGTCTCAATGAAATTCTACTCTCCAAATGTTTGTGGACTATTGAAAAAACACGAACACTTAGAGCACTCCAAACTCTCTCATCTGCAAACCCTCAACCAATGTGAAACAACAAAAATGGAAGAATGTGCAAAACAATTTGTTTTGCCTTCGAATATCTGTCGGCCAAGTTTTCATGATAAACTTGTCAAGTGGACACTTTATAGTAACTATTAGTTAATAAAAAATTAATCATTATTATTGTCATTTACATTATTTGTGTTATTTATATATATATTTTATTCATAACATAATCAAAGAGGTTGATGCCCTTTTAATGTAACTTGATGTTGGTGGTGTTGATTGTTGAACTGTTCTGATGTTGGTGGTATTGATTATTGAACTCTATACTATGGCCTTAACATAAATGTACCCTTCTCAAAAACCCAAATAATTGATGATGTATGTTAAGCTTTTTCTACCATATTATAAGGTACTATGGCCTTAACATAAATGTACCCTTCTCAAAAACCCAAATAATTGATTATGTATGTTAAGCTTTTTCTACCATATTATAAGGATAAGGAGATGAACCCTCCACTCCAACCAAAATAATTGTTTAGGCATGTTAAGCTTTCCTCATCTCTACCGTATTATAAATTTGTAGAATATGAGTGTGAGGACTTTGAGCCAGATGATGTTTGTGTAGCTCTTGTGGATGATCCCATTTCTAGTAGGTAGTGAATCCCATTTCTAGTAGTAGTGAATCAGTGATGAGTTTGATGAGTGATCATATTGATCAATGATTTGTAGTTGGCCAGTGGCCTAGTAGCTTGTAGCATTATTTTTGGACTATAGAGGCTATTTAGAGCCTCATTGATTATGCTGATATATTTTACATTCAGTGTCATTTTGATATATTCACCTTTACATATATAGATGAACAAACTTTGCATATTTTGTTTTGATAGTTTGGAATCGTGGCTTGAGATTTTTTTTTTTTTTTTTTCATTAAAGGTTATGTTTTTTCAAAATTCGTTTGATCCGGTTCTGGTTTAAAACCTTGTTAGATAAGTGGGCCAGTTCAAAACCTGGTTCTGGTTTTTAAAACTATAATCTAATCATGTACTGTCATTTTGAATCTCCAGGTGAAGAAATCATCTCAGGGGCTCAGCGTGTTCATGAGCCAGAGTTTTTAACCAAAAGAGCAAAGGAGTGTGGAATTGATGTTAACACTATCTCAACATATATAGATTCTTTTAGGTATATGTTCAGATTGAACCCACAGATTTCATTCCAAATTTTGATTAAAAATGTATTCTGCTAATGTTCTCAAATTTGTTAAGAGCCAAATTAACTGCATTGCCTCTACACTCCAGCAATTGAAAATTGTTTTTACTTCATGCAGGTGGGGTGCTGTTCCTCATGGAGGATTGGGAGTGGGTCTAGAGCGTGTCGTCATGCTGTTCTGTGCCCTAAATAATATTCGTAAAACTTCACTTTTCCCTCGTGATCCACAAAGGCTTGCACCGTGAGAGTATTTGAATTACAGTCATGGAGTAGTGCCTGACCAAAAGTGACAGTATATCAAAGTTGTCCTTTTGCTTCACTGAGTTCGTCTAAGGTCAAGAACATTCACGAGTAATTTTAAGTCTTGTCGGAAGATTGATTATTATGAATTGTAGTAAAAATGTGTGCCCGGCAAGGGGTTCATATGTTTTAGACTCCTGCCGTGTATTTAATTTTGAAGCAGGCTTCAAGATAGATAACAAGGAGGCTTGCAATTTCGTCTATTAATAAAACACTGTGGCAACTACATTAGCATGGTAGTACATCACAACAGATGAACTAAAGCTGGCCTACTGTTAGAGATTACAATCATGCTTAAAATAAAGTCTTCATCTTACTGGTAGTTTCATCTCAATGGCAGATGCGCTGATACATTTTGAATGCTCCAGTGTTAACACTATATCTGATAATTGCAAATTGGCATCATTGGTTTTATATGAAAGAGAACAGTATTATGAATGGAAAGTAACGCAAATTTTTGAAGGGCAGATCTCTGTGTCAAACAGTTACTTTATATAAAATGATGCTATCCCTTTCCAAGTTTCATAATCTCTATATATACACTAAAGATTAAATGCTAGTTTATCAGTAGTGATCAATTCGTTGGTTATGGTGATGTGGGATGATGACATCGTCCCACCTCCGCTGTACTTAAACAGTTACAGTAAGAACTTGCCTCTGTGGGGTAGCCATTCTGCCATCTGAAGTGGCTTCTTCTCTTGCAGTGGCCAAAGATGAACAGAGCCATATTGTCCATTTCTGTTTCTATGGTTCTAAATTTATTGTATTATTTTCTTTTGATGACAAAGACATAAACACTACTTGAAAAGCTATGTGTCTAATTTGGGGAAGGATACCCTTCCCTTTGAGCTACAGTGCTTGGTCATTTGTCCATGCTCACTTTCTTAAAAAAAAACTTGTTTTTTATGGAATGCTTCAATGACTCTATGGGGGTTGATTACATAAATTTTTACTTGTTTTTCAGTAGATCAAGATTTTATCTTTACGTTGTAAGTGCTATCATTTATTGTTTGAATTAATCTAAATTTTTAAAGCCAGGACAGATCCATTGTTACATTGTAAATGTATTCAATGGTTTTGGGAAAATTGTTACATTGTAAATGTATTCAATGGTTTTGGGAAAATAAAAGAAATGAGGTAACTATTTCACAAATGTTTGATGACTAGGTTTCTTTTAGGTAACATGGTAGCTTATTATGGGTAGGTATACAAAGAAGAGACGTGATGAAGAACAACAAAAAGGGAACATTGACAAATGAATACAATTATATTCGTGAGCAATGCTTTTGCCATCATTTTTATGAATCCAATTGAATGCAACATCTCATTTCTTTATGCATGGTTTTTCATTCTATTTTTGAAATTTTGAAATTCTTACTATTTCATCAATTATGTTATGTCTCCCCGATGGGGGTTGTATCAAGGCTCTCAGGCGCGACAGGTAATTTGATTGGCATGCTCACAACCAAAATGGTGAAGAGGAAGGAAGATATGGGAATGAGAGTCATGCTCTCCCCCTGTCACGATCCCATCCAGGCGTGGTGTCCTCATCGCCCTCAACTTCACGCTTACCTACCTTTGTCATATCGCTTTAAATGCGGTCATTTGTTGGTAGCGGGGTCTCAGTACGACATTCCATTTGTTTACAACTTCTTCCCATCACAGTGTGTTAGGGCTTCACTCTCCCAAGTAGGATTGGTCTTAGAGCCCTCTGACATAAGCAAGGCATATCACATCCAAGAGTACATGATTTGGGTTTTTAATGACGCTGTTAACATGCGTGCCATCCCACACACTTGTCCTCTGGTTTTTGCACATTCAAGTTTTCTCTCCCACTCGTTCAATCCCCCACATTTTTGTCCCTTTATAAATATATGGGCCTTGTCTCAGGGTGCTAGATTTTAAGCGTTTGTTTGAAAGCAAAAGGTTTCCCACTGTTGTCCTGTTCCTGGATGCCAAGGTGGGAGCTTAAAGCTTTGAAGGAAGGTTTGTCTCTACATTACCTAGCATCCCAATTTGTTTCTTGTCTCCAATCTACTGGATTATGTTTGTCATCTCTCTTTTGTAGTCTCTCTGGTCCTTACAGTTGTCAATGTACTTTGTGTTGTTTCTTCACAACACACCGAAGAATCCCTCTTTTGAGTTGGCCGTTGTGTTACCCACTTCGTCACCCCAAATCTTTGATTCCACGAATATTTCCTCCATTTGTCTTGTATTGGTCTATGGCGTCAGGTACCCTGGTACATTTTCGATCTGGTTTTGATATAGTCATGGGTTGGGTTTTGGTTAAAGCTAACTTGAGTTTCCTAGGTCCATTTCGATTTTTTCCTTTGCAAAATTTGCTCCCCTGGGAGGTTGAACGCTCAAGCCAATTTGAGTTTCACTAGTTTGGGACATACTCCACAGAATTATGAGTCACTCTTCCTATGGTTGATGACGCCCTCACTCTGCTCAATCACACTGCTTGGCGGTCATCGCTATCTCCTGTTCGCCCCTCCTTTGTTTTTCTATAGTAATACTCCCTGCTAATACATGGCCCCCAAGCAATGTCTACCTAGCTGTCGAGGTGGCGCTTCAGGCTCATCGTCC
The DNA here is from genome assembly GCA_034641835.2 of Pinus albicaulis. Lineage (NCBI taxonomy): Eukaryota > Viridiplantae > Streptophyta > Pinopsida > Pinales > Pinaceae > Pinus > Pinus albicaulis. The sequence continues at coordinate 520,993,915 of CM076578.1, forward strand.
TCTTGTCGTCGATGTCTCTCTGGTTGGGACTCAGTGGCTAACCACTTCGATTTGGCTCCCAATGAAGTGAGGAATGAAATTCTTCTCTTAAAAGAAAAGGAGTTTGGGGACCAAATATATTTTCTTGGCTTTGAGATTAGTGACAACACCTTCAGGGGACCAGCTATATTTTTTTGGCTTTGAGATTAGTGACAAAACCTTCAGGTGGACTCTTGACCTAGGAAAATTTAGAAAGAGGAGGCCCCATTTCCTTCACTCAGTGTCTGTGCACTGTCAGCTAGACACCTTGCTTCACATGGCAATCCGTGATATTCAAGTCGACAATTATCAATTATTTGTAGATAAGGAGGAAATCAAGCAAATCCTTTAGGACATCAGATACAATCTGGATAACATCGTGTTCAAATTAACACGGGTAGAGCATTTTGTGGTGTTTGACTCGGATTCTAGATCTAATGCGCAACTTGAAGCACTAGTAGTCATCAACACTCTAGCTGGGATCTCATCCTAAGGAAATTCCAGTCTACTCTTTCTAGTTGTCATATCAGATTAACAATTTCTCATGGTTTTTGGCATCCCTTTTTGCAAATAGGTTACTCCTAGTTTTTATGTGCTCGTTTTGTCATCATGGTTTCTTGGTATGCCATTTTCAAACACTGGTTTTTTTATATGGTTTGTGCAAAATACACTCATGCCATGTAACTATATATGGGTAGCAGGCATAGCCATGCTCATTATATCTTTAAACAAGCCATGTCTCGCTAGGTTGATCCTTTGTAAGTCTTTTGAACACTCATTTGGGAAGTTAATTTTGGTACGTAAGGTCTTTACTGATACGAATGGTGAATTTTGTCTTCACTGGTGGGAATATGGGATCCCAAAGTGTTCTTTGGTAAAAGGAATCTATCAATGTAATATCAATTATCAGTAATAGAATTATATTTACGAAGCTTAAAAAAAAAATATCATGTCATGTCTTTTGCCATAGGGATGACATAGATTCAATTTTTTTGGGTAAGGCATAACATGTAAACTCTTTAAGAAGACAGTGGCTATAAAAAATTAAAATTAGAGAGTAAGGCATAATTAGAGGTGAGTTGTGTTATGATGTCTATAATTAAGCGGCTTTAATGCCACCTGTCATGTACCTCGAGGTATTAACAAAATTCTCTATGAATTTATAAATAAATATACCATAGCATATATATTCATAGGCACAAATATAAACGTTGTAGGTCATGGTGAAATGTACCTTGAGGTATTAATGAAATGCCCTATGAATTTATAAATAAAGTGATCTTTAGGATATGCAAGAAGGAGCAAAGTTGATCTTTTATTGCTGATCTTTACTCGCTGTAATTCTTGTCAATGCAACTTCTCTTACTATAATTATGCCTAAAGCACATTGTTTCAACTCCACAATTTAGCGACAAGAATAGTTGTTGCAACTCATGTACTTCTCATTAGAGAAATTTTGAAGTAAAAAATGGGCCTCAAACAAAAATGTACAACAAAAATCAACTTTATAAAAACCAAAAGAATTCAATATGATGTCACCATGAGGGATGATTCCCCATTTTTAGAGTAAAAAGATAAAAATAAAAATAAATAAAATAAAATAAATTACTTTGTCAATTTGTATTTTCAACTTATCTCCCTACAATTTTACTGAAAGTTTGAGTTGTAGCACTTGTTGGATGCATAATTTAATTTTGTATCCAAGGAGTACCCATGTTGCATATTTTCGATGGACTCTACTATACAATAAATGTGAAATACATGAAAAAAATGTGATAGCAATCACATTTTTTTCATGTATTTCACATGTATCGTGTAGTAGGGTCCATCAAAAGTATGCAACATGGATACTCTTTGGAGACAAAATTAAATTTCACATCTAACGAGTGCTCCCACTCAAAATTTGAGTAGAAATGTAGGGAGATAAGTTGAAAAAATAGTTTTTTCTTTTTTCCCTTCAAAATTTGATGAGGTAATCTTTTTTTTTTTTTTTCAATATTATTTTATAATATTCCTTAGCAAGCCCATTTTAGACCTTAAATTTTTTCTAATGATTGTCGCAACCCCTATTTTTACAATTGATCCACAATGCTACTACTAAAATTGTAACAACAAAGCCCACTACTGATGTTATGACTTTGTTTATTGATTCTATTCTCAACTTGGATGCGGTCAACAGTTGTTGCAACTTCTGTTAGTGTAACTCCCATTGCTGCAACTCCAGGCTTCTTGTTGCAACTCCGACGAAAGCACAAAACTCATTTGATTTGTAGGACCAACCACCAATGCAACACTTGTATGAGGGTGAGCTCACTCATGTAAGATATGATAAGTACATTTCTTGATGTTTTGTGTAATGAGTAGGCATTTAAGTGGCACTTCATTTGTTTGATTATTACCACCATTGCCATCTCCCTACATTGCATTCTATCCATTCCAAAACTAGAGAGTCCCCCAAAAAACTATAGTGCAAACATTTCCCTTTGCAATAGTGATAGTTGAGAGGAAAGATAGAATAAAGACACCATGGGAGGCTTTCTTATTTGCTGCAGACCTATCGAAGCACTAATACTGGAAACATATGGACACATTCGAGCCATCTTTCACTAGGGGGGTTGGGTGGAGTATGTACAAAGGGTGATATGCTTGACTAGGAAGAGGCAACCCTGTGTACACATCTCAAAGAAGAAGAGAACCATGTACACACCTACTGCAACTCAGGAAACCCCTAAAACTATTGCTACTCCACAAGAACCAGTGGAGCCAAATGGAGTTTCAACACAAGAGACAATTGACACCCTTGCTGATACGCATGAACCAACAAAGGAAGGTGACCTTATGGTTGGAGAATTAAGAATAATGGCCCATGTTGCTCCACATGAACTAGCAAGAAGCAATCTCGAAGAAGGATTCACTGCCATGTTTGAAGCTTACTCTGAAGATGAAGAGTTGGAATTGGATGTTTCTATTCCCAAGGAAACAATTGTTGCTTAACCCAGGGAACACAAAAAGGTAATAAATTTGCTTTCATTTCCTCTTTGTACATCACTCATGAGGTAGAATAAATTGTTGAGGACGAAAAATAGGAGAATGCAATTGACTATTAAATTGTTGAAAAAATAGTTGAGTGGAGAAAAAACTTTTGAAAGGATGAATTACCCAGCCCAAGAAAAAAATTCTCTTGTTTCCAAGTAACCCTCTGATAAACAAGAAGGAACAATCCATAGTATGAAGAGGGAAATAAAAGAAGTAGCAATTTAGGCCACAAGCCTTGTACCCACCTCTATTGATGAAATCACCCAAATGGAAGTGGAAATAAGGGAAACTAAGGACAAATAGATACAAATTGACAACCCTAAGAGTAGGGTGAAGACCAAGGAAGACAAATTGAGACAGGTGATGGTCTCTTATGAAGGGGGAGTGATGCCCCTTAGGGAGTATCATAAAATTGTTAAGGAAATGAAAGACATGTTGCAAAACACTATGTAGATTCACAAGATGAAATGGGAAGCCGAGAACGAGGATATGAAAGAAGTGCGCTAGCTTGAGCAACAAATTAATAGATTGGTGGTTCAAGCATGTTGGTGGAAGCAACCCTCAATTGCAATCCTCCATCTCCTCACTACAAAATATCTCTAGATGAGAACTATCGTATGTTTAATAGAAATGCACTCATGACTAGTAAATCCTTCGAGATCACCAATCCATTTTATTTTCTATAGGCATGCTCTCAATGCGCCCATAAAGAAAATAATCTCCTTTGTGAATTATATCAACATAATGTTTTTCTATTTCATGATCAAGTATGGAATCCCACTAACTTTTTGGGGGACATTCAGTTGAGAGCTTTTACCTCTTATTTGACCAACCATGTTGACTAAGGTTGCATTCTACAAGGTTGGAAAAAATAACTTTGAAAGTAACCTATGGCTTGCGAGGAGAACATCCCATGCCCTTATAAATCATTCAGAATCATAAAGCATGGATTCCTTCTCCCCCGGAGGCAAAGTTTGCATTAAGAAACTAGCAAGAAGCCATTACACATTGCATGGCACAAACCAACACTGTGGGGGATTCTACCAGGGAAGGATGCATAGAAAGATGGAAACATGCTCGGGAAAGAATTATATAGAAAGATCCCTATAACCCTAGCAACTTGCAGTCTACCTTGGAAAGGATGCATATATATGTGAAATGCATTGAGGAACATGGGGATACGTGGATTGGAATGAATTTCCATTACCCCACGATTTGGTTCCTTGATAGGCCATACAAGAAGTACAAATTAGCAAAAATGGAGGAAATGGCCTACTAGAAGATGATCCTAGAAAGGGGAGGGTACCTTCTTCCGAATTTAGAGAGACAGGAAAATTTTAACATTATAAACCTCCATGGAGATCTTGTTCTCTCTAACTCCAATTGATCTTGAGTTGCATAAGGGACATGCAATAGTTTTGGATAGGGGGAGATGGTGAGTGTCGAAATTGCAAACTTTTTGCACTTGTCTAATACCATTTTCCTACCATTTTTCCACTTTTCATTCCTTGTACCTTTTCCACCCAGTGTTCCCCATTTTTGGTGAAGGTATGAATTTTCTCCTTTGTGCAACACTTTTATGCATATTCTTATGCATTTCAGAGTGAAATTGTCACCTTTTATAATAACACTACGGGACAGGCACAAAATTCAGTGGTTGCAACTCCCTACAGGTGTTGCAAATCTGCAACAACTCCACAACAAGCATTGAAAGTATATTCAGACAATGCAACTATATACAGGTGTTACAACAAGTGCTACTACTCAATACACAGGTGTTGCAATTGCTCAGATTAAGCCAGGCACATGTATTGCAACTCACAGTGTGTCGATGAAACTCCTCTATGGTATTGCAACTCCGGCTATAGTGTACCATTGTTGCAAATCCAACTACAATCATTGTTTCTACAACTCTAGTGCCACCACTTGCATAAATGGTCACCTTGCAACTCACCGTAGGCACGATGAAGCTACTACAACTATTAGACTACCCATCCACTGCTACAATTCCTGGATTTTGTCTTGCTACAAATCCAAAACAGTTTTCCAGCACAATGGTCAATGCTTTAGTTGTACATTCATAAAGTACTCCTCAGGCCAGAAGAAAATGAAGGAAAGAAGGTAGCTAAATAAGAAGGCAAACTCACATGTCAATCGTTTTCCAGTTGAATCCAATCAACATTTTCCCATCAATTGCTAAAGTTTGAAAATCTGTTGTATGAGTATGAGCCTCCTGTTTTTCTTAGGTTGGCCATTCGATTTTTCACTTGACTTAGAATTGATATATTTTTTTATAAGTACTCGGATTCTTGAACCTAGGGGAAGAGGAGGGGAAATTTATGTTAGCAGGTGCACTGTATTGTAATTCTCGAGCTCTCTGCAATACTTTTTTTTTTTCTTTACAATGTCCAATTGTGTTATTATGATAAAGTGATTTGAGGATTAAACACTAACTTTGTCTTTACAATGTCCAATTGTGTTATTATGATCAAGTGATTTGAGGATTAAACACTAACTTTGTCTAAGGAGGTGGGCCCCCTCCTTCACTTGGTACTTCTTGTAGCATTAATATATAATTCGTATTTTATTTTTGTCATCATTTGTTTCATAGTTATTATTATTTTTCTTTGTTGCAACTCTGATATTTCCTTTCTTGCAAATATGATGTCTCTTATATTTCAACCCCATTGACTAATCATTGTTGCAACTATACGTTATATAGTTCTAATTGTGATTCAAACATTAGCATTCTGATTGATCAATATCCTAATTAATTTCGTGTAAATTCGTGTCATCCTATGCATCTCCCAAGTTGCAGCAACTCCACATGTAGCTTACATTTCAGTCTATTTTTCATATTGGTTACAATTTGGAAGAAGCTAAAGCTGAGACAAACTGGAGGTGATTTGACACCTCCGATCCGCCCCTTTTCGGCACGACCCCACTCTCTGGCCCATCTCTCTCCGTATTTAGAGCTCCGCCAACCTCCTCCGCTCCACCCCTGCCCTCCAGTCGTCGGCCATCCTCACCGGCGAGCCTTATTTTAGCTGCTATCCACCCATTAATGCTCCCGACGTACCAATGCCACGCTCCATGGTCATGCGAGCCATCTGGGAATAGCAGCTAAAATAAGACTCGCCCTCAATCCCGGCGCTGCAGTGGTTTTAACTGTGCGTTCGTGCAAAGGATCAATAATGTCAGAGACTCACATCAAGACGTGATTGATGAGAATGCATACGCAAACGGCGCACTGTGCATCCAGCAAAGTGAATGTCGTACACTGATCACACTTTTTCCTAAAATTCAATCCAAGGCAAACGATCTTAGTTCATTTAGATTACATTATTCTGTTTATGTTGCTTTCATTTATAGGTTTTCCGAATGATTTAACTTTCGAATAAAGTGGATATATTACCATTATTCAGCAGCCTTGCCTTTTGGAATCTAAATATCATTTAATAGTTTTTCATTATATATTGATATTAGTCGGTCCTTTTTGAAATCTGAAAGAATTTTCTGCCTTGGTTTTATAGTTTCAATACTTCATTACGTCTCTATACATACAGGTTTATAGAAAATCTATGGTAAGACTACCTTAAGTGAATGTATGTTTCAACATTATATATTTTTTATAAGTTTTTTTTTCATATTATTTTTTAATGTTTATATATAAATACAAAACATGAAAAATGAAAATAATGTGTATATATTTTATTTTGAATTAAGATTAGGTCGTTATATTGATGGAGAAAATTAAGTCAAATTTTAATGTAACACTTATCCCCAATATTAATCTCAAATTACGCATCAATAAATGCTAAAATATTACAGATCTCCTTATTATTATTGTTATTGATCTAATTAAAAATTAAAATTTTTTAATATTTAATATTAAAAATTACAAGTCTCCTTACTTTTAATATTTAATATTACAGGTCTCCTTATTATTATTATTGATCTAATTAAATTATTTTAATTTCAATTAATTTTCACTATCAAATATTTTATTATATATATATATATATATATATATATATATAATTGCTATTAAACTAAATTAATTAACATAAATATTTAAATAATTTATTAAGTCTCGTGTTCAGGTAAGAATTATACATTTTTATAACAATTAAAAGTAGAAATATAAAATTTAGATAAAAGAAATATATGTATCTTTTTTTCTAAATTACAAAATATGAATTAACTTAAGTATTTACAAAAACTTATTATCTAATTTAACCAATAAAATATAGTCACCACCAATCCCTAGTTCAAGCTTCATGATCTTGAGGATCTCAATTGGAAACCACCTTTTTGAAAAACTAGAAAAACTATTCAAAACTGCCTTGCGCAATCCTAATAATAGATATATATCCATACTTGCATTCAATAAATAAGTTAGCTTCTCGTTAAACCTAATTAAACCAAAAAATTAGGTTTTTTTTTGCCTAAATGTAATTCTGTGCAATTGTTGAGATATATACAAGTGTAACTTTTTATTGCTTTTTATTTAAAATTAACTATGTTTAAACTAATCGGCAAGTAATAGCTACCATGTAGCGCTTCTTTTAAATATATAACATAGTATGACTTCAAACTTGTCACATAGTATAAACAAAAGTGCAAGGTATGCATTAATATTTCTTTAAATATATAATATAGTATCAACTTCAAACTTGTCACATCTTTTAAACAAAAGTGCAAGGTACACATTAATATTTCCTACACTAATGTTAATGGAAGACCTTTGTTATATTTTTTTATATACTCAAGGTTTGATATCTTAAAGACCAAAAAAATCATTTCTTAAAGATAAAAGTGCAAGATACACCTTAATATTGACTACACTAATATTAATGGTACACATTTGTTAGACCTTTGATATACACTAAAAATTTGATAAAAAAGGAAAAAGGTATCTCAAAAATATAAATATATTTATAATATAATGTAAAAGAATTAACTAAATATTTGAAATAAAAATTTAGTAGTGTTTAATTATTTTTTTAATTAAAATAAATTTATTATATATACCGTACTTTAACATTTTTATGTATATAATAAAACCACTACATTTTATGAAATAGACATTAAAATGCACCTTGATTCTTTGAAGATCTTACAAAGATAAGGTTCATCACTTTACAATTATTGAAATATTACATGTACTTCGTCCAATGCAGAGTGGGTGTACATATAAAATGCTATACACTTCATGATTTTCGGACAAATAACTAAACCATACACAAAGTTTGTCCGTGAAAACTAATTACCTCAATCAACAACAAACTGCTTTCAACTAGGCGTAATTGAAGAAGGCGAGCCTTATTTTAGCTACTATCCACCCATTAATGCTCCCGACGTACCAATGCCATGCTCCATGGTCATGCGAGCCATCTGGGAATAGCAGCTGAAATAGGCGCCGCTGAAATATTGGTTGCCCTCCGGGAGCTCCATCATTCAATGTCACCTGTCACCTCGACGTACAACATTTCAAACTGGCTTGAAATTTTTGAATTTGTCCCGCCCAATATTTTTTGTATTTCAAATTGGATCAAGATTTTTGAATTTGTCTAGCGCAATATTTTTTAGATTTCAAACCCGCTCAAAATTTTTGACTTCGTCACGCCCAATGTTTTTATTTGAAAGGAATAGAAATTGTGTAATCAACGTTTTGATGCGAGCAGGAGAAACAAAAACTGAAAGATTAGCCTCACGGTCATTATCACAGGTTTGAACACAGGTTTTCTCGCTAGCTGTCATTATCACAGGTTTGAACATAGTTTTTCTCATTATCACAAGATGACTTGTGGGATGATGGATTATCGTAGATTTTTTCTGTGATATTGAAATATTGGATTTTGTTCCATATGTATCATTATGTTGAAAGATCAGTATTTTTATTTTGTTTTTTTCTTTCAACATGTTTTTTTGGTTAACCTTACCATGTTCAATTTGAATTTTAGGGTGTATTATCATCGTGCAGGGCAGATAAGAACGTCTAGCTTCTCAATTATAAACCACTATCTCTAAGACCATTTTACTCAATCTGATAGATTACTGGCTTGTGAATTCATGATACGAACTTATTTACCAATCAAGGCTTAAACTTAGACGTGGGAACATGTTTTTTTGCATTTGTTTAAGTAGTCTACTTGTTTATAATAAATATGGAAATTTATAATTTTGGGACGGTTAGGTTGGGTCCAATCATTTATGTGATTTTTATTTTTTTTTTAATATTTTTGGGTGTATGAATAAATTTACTCTTGAATTTGATTATAATATTATAAAGATGAAATTGTATTTTTTATTTAAATTATATTTCTAAATATATAAATAAGGATCAAAATTAAATAGATAAATGAGTTTAATGTTTAAAAAAAAATTAATGGATCAAAATTATATAAATTCAAAAGTTTAAATTTATAATTTTAATATTTTCTAATTAAATTTAAAAGATACTTGGAAATTTTTCATATCTAAACTATTAAATTATAATTATTTTGTATTTAATTTATTATTTGAAATACTCTCAAAACTTTCACTACTGAACTATAATTATTTTGACTTTTAATTTATTATTTGTGTATATGTTTCTACAACTAGTTATCATATTGGTTCTTTTTTTTTTTTAATGATTATGTATAGATTTTAATTTATTATTTAAAACTCTATTAACACACACACACACACACACACATATATATATATATATATATAATACTCAAATAAACTAGAAATTTTTATTTTTTATTTGATAAAAGAAAGAATAATAAATTATAAACTATTTTAAATAGACGTAATCTAACTTATAGACGAAATAAATTTTTCACTCAAATTTACTTAAATCTAGCAATATAATTTCAAGATTTTTTGTTGTTTAAAATATAATTTTGAATGCATAAATAAATTGAGCTTTGTGAAAAACTTTGCTTAGGCACTCGATTATGTAGATTAAATTTAAAGACTCATTTTTTGAAAATCTCTTTCAATTTTTAATTAAAATTAACTGGAAAATGGTGGCAAGGTCATTTTCATGCGAAAAGAGTCATTTCATCTATAAATTAAACTATCTCTTCTAAAATATTAATACTTTATATTAATATTAACTTACTAATATCTGAAGAACCACAACACCACACAGAGATTGTAATAAAGAATCCATGCTCATTCTATTAACTAGTATAATAACTTTTATAATAAATTTTAATAAATTTATTATATAATAGAATTATAAATTTATTTGTATAATAAATTTATCAAATTAATTTATAAATAAATTTATTAAATTTTTATGAATTTTATAAAAAAAAATTAAAAAAAAAATTATTTGTTTTTAAATTTCATATGATAAATCTATTTTTAAATAAATATATTTATTTTTAAATAAATTTATAATAAATTGTATAATAAAATATAATTTATAATAAATTTATTTGTTTTTCAGAATTTCATATGATAAAATATATTTCCTCGTAATAAAATTTCCCAAATGGTACATTAATACAACGTATTCACATTATTTATTACATCTATTGATACACTACAATTAATTACAAAATACACCATATTCACATTCGTTTGTGGTCAAAAATAATTTGATCTCTCAAAATTTTCCAAATAATTTATAAAGTTTTATGAAAAGTTTAAAAAATTAAGATTAAATTGATTAATTAGGAATTAAAATTTAATTTTGAAATTTCTATTCTCTAATTGATTAATATTAATGAAATAACTAATTTTACGAGGTTTTTAATATGTTTTTTATAAATAAAATTTATTTAAAAATTTAAAAATAAAAAACTTCTCCATAACATAAATGACTAATTCTTGGTTTGGACACGCTCGACACACCGGTAGTATGCCTCAACCTCTAAAGGCTTAGAAGACTTTATGCAGTCCTAAACGCATTAGAGTGACTGCAGGAAAGGGGGGGGGGTGGCACCCCTCCCCTTTCTGTGAAAGATATTGTGTGCTAACGCTTCTTAGATTCCATCCTGCGAATCTCTGAGCCCCGGTCGAATCAGCATCGTGTGAGGGCAGCGAGCCTCGGTACGCGAAATGCGAACAGCCAAAGGCAACTACACAACTAGTCTACATTCATGACCCGAAGACCAGGAATTGGTGTACACGACCATCGCATCAGTACCAAATAAAGTACATGAAAGATCATGCACTCATAGGAAAATTTTCGGCCACGACGGCGAGAAAACTCTCCATGGGCCGGATTGCCTCAAAATGAAGCCAAAGGGACATGTAACTCTCCCGATTTGGGACCCGAAAACTTCCTTGATACCATCTTTGCTTGCATTGAAGACGAGAAATCGGATGTTAGATGGAGACCTTTTCTTCAACTCTGTAGACCTATATCTCGGGGGATTAGGTAGAGGGTCGGCCAGGACAAAGAAGACTTCGGCGGGCCCCTGTGCGAGATTACAGAATGTACTCCCTGCCACAATATTGGGACGAAGAATCACGAAGGCCATCGATGACGAAGCAGGAGAGTTTATCAATATTGCGGAGAAATAATCTCCAAAAAATACACTTTTGTATGCTAGAATGCGTGTCTACATGCATATGGCCAAGGCTCTTTGGTTCGGTAAGTCTCTATCATGATGAATTTGAATGGTTACAAACACGTGATTATGAACATGTACCCTTTCGCGATATGAAAATTCCCATGCTCATGGACATCTCTTTCAGGACTATCACTAAATCGGCTATCTAAAAATATGGCTACCATGGAGACATCTTTGATGCCAGAGGTTCACCAAAGTCCCTAGCCGCAAAAAAAAACACAAAAAACCACCCTTTGCTCCCAAAATATGAACGCATCCCTACACCCATCTAGCTTAACAAATTTGAAATCCTAGTAAGAAAACTACGACTGCTAGTGATCTCGCAACAACTTTGAGACATCCCCTAAACCATCCCTTATGAACATACTAGCCCTAATCCCTCAAGCGCACTCAAAATCTCCTCAAAACCCTCCAAGATCCACTCCCGATCTCCGCAAGGGGTTATATCTAGTTATACGGCGACCTAATCTCGCAGAGATTGATGGCCTTTGCAAGATAGCACCCCCTTTGGTGGCTCAATACCCGAGAGGAAAATCGATACGACCATATGAAGAAGAAGACACGAAAGCATTGACATTGGAGAATCTGGACATTCTTGAGCCAGAACAAGCACATATGACGGAAGCATATGACAAAATTCACGACGGGGACGGATAGACGACCTAAGAGGTGATCCTATTAAAGTAGCCGCATCAGCAAAGATCTCTCGGCATTCAGAAAGCTAGGTAGCCATTGGGATGGGAAAAAATTATTCAAAGAAACTAAGAAAGAGGGAAGAAGGACATGCTCTGTGAAGAACCATCATTATTGAGGAAATGCTAGTTGAATGGAAGAATGTCAAAGTTGACTAAGTTCTGTCTGGGTCTCAGCAGTTCTCAATGAAGCTTCTTCTGTGGAATATACGAGGGCTACGATAGCCGAAGTGAAATGCGAGGATGATTAAGTATGATACGACAAGAAATACCCATACTACATCTTTTCATACGAAAACTAAATGCAACAACCACACCTTAGCTCCATTATCTCCAAAGCATAGTGGTGTCACACGATTGCGGTGGATGCCTCACGAAGCCTCGGAAGCCTTGCTATAGCATGGGATCACATTGCCATCTCATCTCGATTTCCATGCCTCTCCCTTAATATTATCTGAGCCACTTCCATCTTATCGGATCAACATTCATGGACACCTCTCGATGTTTACCTTCCCCGAAGATACGATGCATAAAAAATAGAGTTTCTAAATACCATGGAAATTCTCTGACGCTCAGCCGTGATGTCATACGGATAATTGGAGACTTCAATATGATTATGGAGCTGAAAGAAAAGATAGGAGGAAGGGCTAAATTAGACATGGAAAGAAACCACTTCAAGGATTCATTCAAGGCCCCAGTTAATTGATCTTCCATTCTGCAATAGCATTCACACTTGGAACAACAAGCATTCGAGATGCCAACAAATTGTTTCCAAACTAGATCGATTCCTAATTTAGAGAATAATCTGTCCACTTAAGGAGGTGACACTAACTCTCCATCTTTGCATCTTTTGGTTACGACCAACGGCCCCGATGCTGCAATGGTGCGTCCTAATGTCACATTCAACAGCCTTTCGGTTGAAGCTTTTGGCTAACTCGTAAAACTTCAAGGGCATAATCACAAATGCATGTGGAAAAGCTTTGCTCCTGGGCGAGCTCCAAAATGTGTCAATTCCGGTAGCTCCAAATACCTCAAAAACATAGATGCGGCAATGGAACCACTCTTGTGTTTGGGAATATCTTTCAACGGCAAAGGTTGCGGAACAAAACATGTCGAGCTTGGTAGCGCATAATCACGAAGGAAGAAAAAGTCTCTGGTTGACAGAACAAAGCCTTCTCACATGCGGAAGAAAAGAAGAAAGTAAGAGGAAATTCTGCGGAAGGAAATCCAGAATACGATAGCTCAAGAAGGGTAAAAGAACACTCGGTGTTCAAAACCAACCATCCAAAGAAGAATCACAATCGGATCGTACGAGATGTAAGTTAGCGAGAGAAAGACTTGAAGAACACGGGGACATTGAGAAAGAACTTCTCGATCACTTCCAATTAGTCCTACAAAAGCTAAAGCGAACGACCAACCATAAATAAAGTCCTTCTTTGTTCCCAAATCCTTAGCACGAGCACCAATAAGATGCTCCTCCACCCCGTGCTCACGAGAGGTTGAAGAAAGCTATAGCTCTGATTCAAGATGGCAAAGCACTAGGTCCGGATGGTTTCACTTCTGGGGTGCCATCATTTAAGGACCTCATTGGGATATAAGTATGGACTTTGGTAAAGGCATAACACTTAAGGTTCAAGTTTTATATACTTTTCATAAAAAAAATCCCTGCTCACTTTTTCCCTCCAATTTTTTTTTTTCAAAGTTTAAATAATATCTTTCTTTACTTTCAAATTTTATTAATGTAAAATACTTTCTACATATAAATACATATTTATAAAATTTATTAAAATTTGTTTATATAATTTATATTCAAAACTTACATTTATATGTAAAACTTTCTGAGAAATTAAAAACAATCTTACTTTTAAGATGAAGCCACTTTGAGAGATTCTCATTTCTTCCTTTTTGTGTGGGTTTCTAGGCTTCTCAAAACAAGAGTAAAATTGTAAAAGAGAGAAATTTTTCTTATTTTACTTTTCCATTTTCTTTCATTCTTCAAATGCAACTTTATCTATTTTTGTTAAGTCTTCGGGTCTTTATCTATTTACTGACAGAGGGCATAGTTACCAAGTTCGATTATAATATAATTAAATGAAAAATTTCAATTACTAAAAAATTCCATAATAAACATTTACTCATTTTCTTTTAATTTATTTTGAATTTTGAATAACCTTTATTAACTTTAAATGTACCATATTACAAATAATTTTCATAAAAATCCAATCAGAAACTATGTATTTAATTTCAAATCTTATTAATGTAAAATAGTATAGTTTACATAGATACACATTTATAAAATTTATAGTCAACATTTGTTCATGTAATTTATGTTCAAACTTTTTATGGAATTAAAAAACTCACTTTTAAGATGAAGCCACTTTCAGAAATTCTCTCATTTCTTCTTTTGTAGGTTTTCTGAGCCTCTCAAAGCAGTGAAATTGTTTAAAAAATGTAATTTTCCAATTTCTAACTTTTACTTTCCATTTTCTTTCATTCTTCCAGCAGCATACATTACATTAAGGGCATAGTTACTGAAAGCTCAGTTCTAATCAAATTGAATGAAAAAATTCCATAATAAACTTCCTTTTTGCTTATTTTCTTTTGATTTATTTTAAATTTTGAATAACTTTTATTAAATTTAAATAATAAGCCTAAATGACCTGAACTTCTCTAAAACATGTAGTATTCAAAAGTCCTCTACGAGGGCTCTAAAAACCACACCATTGGTTCCGGGAATTCTTTGAAAACTTCCAAAATTGTTCTTATTGGATTCTGAATAAAGGCCTCCTAGTACACTTACTTGTGACTAAGCCTATTTTAGATTCTTTGGACCTTGGTGGCCCTAATGGCCCCTAAGAACTTCTTTGAAGCAAAAACACACTCAAAATTCCTATGGTAACTACGCAACCATGACGATGATTCTAGAATATACGAGATAGTCGAAATTGACTATTCACATTCTTAGAATGGTCGAATATAGCTCGAATGGGGCCTAAACGGATTTTACCAGTGTCCCCTAAAATTAGCTCCCATTAAAAATGGAGCAACCTAGCTAATTGAAGTTAAACTAGCCAAATAAAATATTTAGTGGAGCGCCTAAACTACCTCAGGTTTTAAACCATAATATTTAATTTTAACCATTAAG
Source organism: Pinus albicaulis (assembly GCA_034641835.2). Classification (NCBI taxonomy): domain Eukaryota; kingdom Viridiplantae; phylum Streptophyta; class Pinopsida; order Pinales; family Pinaceae; genus Pinus; species Pinus albicaulis. The sequence goes on from CM076578.1 coordinate 521,009,388, forward strand.
GGGAGGGGTGGCTGTGCGAACCGGGGCCTGTGGTCACGTAATGGTGGATAGGATAAGCTGTGTGGATAGATGTAAAGTTAATGTCGCCATGTGACGGCACTATCGAAACCGTCGAAGTTTATTAAGCCGTAGAGAGTTAGCCATTGGGGATGAAAAGCTGTAGTAATCTTGTGACATAATAAAGCAACCGGCCGTTGGCGGCCCCGACAATTAGGGGCATGGGCCCACGCTTGGTCTTGGGGTGTGACCATATGGGAGGGGTTGGCCTCCGAACCCCCAAATATGAAATTGTTGCACAATATAATGAATCCGACCACCAATATGGTTAAGAACCATTGGTAGCCGAAGACGGTATGGCCATGCGTGTGCGGGCGAGAGGTCATGCGGTCGACTCCCGATCCCAGCTCCAAAGAATTTTAGACCATCGAGCACGGCCATATGTGAGCTCGTTGACCCTTCAAACTTTGAAACCAGCCAATTGCCGACACTTGTCCAAATATTACGGCCCAAAAGGAATATTTTGGGAAATATTCTAGAAGGTATTCACAAAAATATATTTTCTTTTTAAATATTCAAACCGATCGAAACGAGTCGAAGGCCAAAAATTGCGGTTCTTGGATGTTTCAAATCGCGACAACTTCTTCATACGGTGTCGGTTTTCGAGCAGATTCCGTGTCAAAGTGGGAAGATGAGATCTGTCAGGTGCTCGGGTTACGACACACTTTGAAACACTTTGAAATTTTGTTTATCACTTAAGTCCTTGATCCAAATCGATCACTCTATGGTATTCAAATTTTCTCTGGTGGCGTCTTAATCGAAATGTATAAATACGATCTTACATGGGAATGTCTTGAAACAACATGATCTTGGCTTGCTAATCTGATATGATGATGCGGAAATCTATATGTTTAGATCTGTCATGAAACAAGTTAATCGAGAGTTTAATAAACTACGATTATCACAATGAATCAGCATCGGATAAATGAGACGAACAAGCCAACCAAGATCTTTCTCATGCAGAGATGACACTCATATGCAACTTGAATCACTTCCATGTATTCGCTTCTTCTAAATTGAGTGCCACGGATCTACGCTACTGTTGTACCGAAAGCAGAGATATGAATCCTATACTAAATATCCCCCTGATGTGTTATTTGTCCGTTGGGTTGCGCTAATCTGCATCTCTAAATCCGCTGCTTCTTGTCCCCATTTGTTTGTGTACCATAATACATACTCGAGATGTTCCTAAGGTATTTCGGGACATGCTTTCACCTTGCTTCCAAAGAGCTTGGCAGGCTTAACCATCGCTTGACTTAGCTAGTTAACCGCATAGCAAATGTCTAGTCTCGTGTTCACTAGATACATTAGCGAACCACTAACTATCGATGAGCAGGTAGCATCACTACCTCTCCGGATGTAGCATCCTCTTTTCTCCGGTTCCTTGAAGAGGTATCCATGGGTTTGCATCCCTCCATGTCAAACTTACCTAGTATCCTCCCTTGTCTGGCCTTGAGACACAAAAATTTCACCATCTGTTGCCATATTTCCAATACAAATAAATAGAAAGGGGTCCATATCCTTCATCTAGAAGTCCTTTGCAAGGTCCTCCTTTTGTGAGTCTATGTTGCTCATCACTAGTGAATATTAAACCATCGACATAAATATATTAGTTAAAACTACACCTTCCACCACAATTTGATATAGTTTTGCATCATACTCACTTTTGGTGAAGTACAGTTGTCAAATAACTATCTATTTGAGTGTATAAGCAGGTGCTTGCCAGTATACAATGTTCTTTTGAGTTGACACATGTGTGACTGTTCTTGAAAGATCTCCAAATCCTTCGAGGTTTCTCTGTACACCTCTTCCTCAATGATCCCATTGAGAAATGCGATCTTCACATCCATACGATGAATGTGCTAGCCCATGCGTTGAGAGAAACCGTGATGGTCTTATGGAAGAATACCTTGCGACAGTGCAAAGGTTTCTTCTTAATCATCCTCTCGATCTATGAGAAGCCCCGGACCACAAACTGGGCCTTGAATTTCTCTAACACTCACTTCGACAACTTGCTTTACCTTGTGAATCCATCTTTAACCTGCCATTGATTTATCGACCCGGCCTTGGAACAATTTCCCCAGCAGCATTTGACAATGAGTCATACTTCTCCACCATTGCATCTGCCATGTTGGCTCTTGCACTGCTTCCTGAAAGGAGAAGATGGCTCGATCCTGATACATTTTTCTCATGAGAGCCATGTGTCTGAGTAAATCGATGCCGGAAGTTGTCTTTGTCTACGTAGTGAAGTAGGAGCTCCTACATTTTGTGCCGGCATCAAGTCTCGGCCTATCGACCACATGGTATGCCTTACGCGATTCGGTGGCCCCAGTTCAAACATGAGTGGACTCCTCCACTCAGGGCCTCTCGATGGCTGATCCATAGAAGACTTGTCTTTGAGAACCAGCAGTTCCTCCTCAACGTACGAGTCTAGCTCCCTCTCCAAACGCAACGCATGGCTTTCCCCTCATCGAATTTTGTATTATCATTAGTATAACGGTCATCTGCTATTGAGCAAATACACCGATAATTGTAGGTGTTTCTGTTTACCCCACAAATATCCCAACTTGAGCGATCGGCTCAACCTCTTCTACAGTGTTCTTGGTCACATGCACATAAACAAATGAGCCAAAATCTTTGAGTGAGCTTGTCCGATTTCGTACGGTGAAAGCTTCTTCGGGTGTGCTGTGCCAAGTACTCTATGGAGACAACATTTTTACACATAAATCACTGCTGTTGCATGCTTGTACGAATGCATTGGTAACCCACGATCATGCAACGGCATCACTCGTGCGCACCCCGATCGTTAAATTTCTTCCTCTGCGCAGCCCTATTTTAACGGATTTATAAGACGTTATGAGTTCTCTTCGAATTCCTTCTTTGCTACGGAGAGTCTTTGAATTCGTTAGAGATGTATTCTCCACCATTATCGCTCCTCCAAGCCTTCACTTGCTTGGCAACTCTTTCTCCACCAATGCCTTAAACTCACGGAGCTTTGAGAATGCGGTCCCTTCTTAAGCAAGAAGAGATCCGAGGTTACGAAAATTCATCAACATACTTATGTTTTGTTGTTGAAGCAGCGGGAAATGGTACACATTTGTGTGAACTCTCCGAGGTCACCGAGAAGCACGATTCTCCTTTTCATAGAGTGGACTTCTCCCCCATGGTGCAACCTTGCCTTTGATCCCTAGCCAAACAAGTATTCCCATTGGAAGTCCAATAGATATTTGTTGCATGCCTTTCAAGGCTCATAGTGAAGATGGCCTAGTTGCTTGTGCCATAGCTACACCTATTCCCAACTCACTACTTTTCCATAGCATACGAAGCGCAACCATCTGCCTCCGACCTTCAGAGATTCTTAACTCGAATCACTTATCCTCTTGGCTTCGACTGGTTGTTTTTATGTCGCGGGAAATTTTTTCATCGACGAAAACAACATCATAAGGCTTTGTCCTCCAACATTATTTGAGACCAAATTTTTCTTCGGACACCAAAACATCCATAACATCTTTCGATTGAAATGGTTAACCTAACTCCTACGAAGGTAATGGTGCCAATTACGGTCGCAACGCCATCGTCCATACGTCGCCTATCTCTATATGCATTTGGATATCTTTCTCCTCAGTCACTAAAAAAGCTCATATCTCTGTCTGTGTGGAGGGAAGCGCCACTATCTGAATATCACCGATCTCAATGCTTGACACCTTGCATGTGATCGAGTACGAGTTCAAATTGCGAGGCAAAGGCTTCACTAGCTATAGCTCCGACCTTCTTGTTCTTCTTCTTTTGTGAACAATTAGTAGCGAGATGCCCATGTTAGGTAACCGATTGAAAACGCTACACCTTGGACAAACCCCGACTTCTTTTGCCTTTAGACTCGGATTTATAATAGAAAATTTCTTCCCCTTCCCTTTCCTTGCAGCAGTAGCGAAAGCACGATCCTCTTCATCATCATGCATTGATGAAGAGCCATCTCTGGTGTTCCGCCTAAACTCCTCCCACTAGATCCGACCACAATCGTTCCTACCCACGAGTTTTCTCGTCCATTGATAGAAAGTCTTCATAAACTGTACCAACTCAAAGAAGTCCCAAGAGAGACAAAGTCACCAAATTATCATCAAAAACGATTATTCCCACTCCCAGTTCATCCCAACATTGAACAAACATCGTAGAATGCTGGAATGTTGGTGCTCTTTTCCAACTTGATCTTCACGAGTTTATATTTGGCGTAATTTCTATGGTCATTGTCGCTTGCAGAAAGAATCTGTAGAAGCCTTCACATGGCATATGGTGTGGCTTTCCATGAAGGAAGCTTGAAACAATGTGGTCTCTTACACTTTCAACAGTCCTCCTCGCCTTTGCCGCTTTCTTTTTCCATGCATCCGTGTCTGACATATGTCGAAGTGGGTTTTACGAACATCATTGTCAATGAATTCTTCTTGCCATTATCTTTGAGCACCACCTCCATCTTGTCCTTCCGAAGCCCCGATGTAGTTCGGCGTCTCCGAGTGCATACTCTGGCCATAAACCATTAAAATCCATTTCAATGTTTGTAACTATATGCCAGAAAATCTCTTTGCAAATTCAAATTCTTGCAACAAACTCGACTCCTACTTTAAGATTGCAATCATATGAGCTCACAGAATGTGTGCAGAAGTTACCAATACAATTAGCATATTGTGGATTCTCTTGATGTAATTATATGTAATGTTAAATACGAGGTGTTTCTACAAAAAAATCTTACGAAATTTAAAACACAATCGCAGTGCAATATCAAGAAGAAAGATCAATCACACAGCACGGATGTTTTACCCGAAAAACATAAAGCTAAAAACCCCACTATCATATATTATGTATATATCATGGATCATGAAACAATATCACTTATAAAACTCTCTAATCCAATAACTCTCGGTACAATGTACAATCATCTCACCTTTGTCATACAAAAATTGGAAAATTCATGTGCCAATTCTTCATCTCTAGACGACTTTGCCTCCAGCCTTTAATCCCAACTAATAGCAATCCTTGAATGAAATGGAATCTTGCTTGCCTTGTTTGCCCTTTTATGGAAATCCTCAGCAGGCACATCCAATGTGTGTGTGGTTGCATGAGTGCCCACTAATGTCACAACGATAGTCAAAGCCCCATCTCTTTCACCTACATCTCAGCGGGTCTCCTTTAGATACGACATGCATATAGTTAACAATAGTAAATCTTCGATTGCATGTGTGAGACGGTGTGTGAATTAATTAATAATTAATTCACTTATCTCACTTGTGTGTATCTTAGGTTGCAACTAGCACGACTAAGTTTAACTCAGCAAACGAGTTAAATTACTTTACAACTCACATAACCTTTCACATCCAACTGCTGTTACAACTTCAAATCACTCGATTGCCAACTAAGTTCACTTGCATGTCCCACCAACTAACCTTTGAACTCAAATTTCCTAAAGAGCTAACTGATTTGCCACTTAGGTTAACTATTTCCAAGTGCTCATTGAGAATAGATTATTGTTTATTGTCCAACTAATATTCAAGGAATAATAATAGCCGACATGCATCTATAAGTAGACATACGATCTATATATAGAACTAACACATACATCTATAAATAGACCATCATCTATAAATATAATTTTCTCATGCATATAAATAGACATCATACATAAATAGAATTTGCTCATGCATTTATAAATGAACCTACACCTAAAAATGGCAGAAGCTCCATCCTAGTGTAGGTACTTAATTTTCACTAGGATCTTCTTGTTGAATCTCAACAAAAGCCTTTTCTAAAGTAGTGATGCACAATTCCTCTTGTCATAATAAAGTTAGTTATGCATATATATCTAATAATTCCTCTTGTTGTTTATATTTTGGAAACATATTGCTTTTCAAACTTTTATGTGATTAACACATAATGAAAACAAAACATTGTTAGCATTTCATACATCATGGTAATCCTAATAATACCCACATTATTATGTCCCCATTGCATCCTCTTATTTATCTGTCCTTGTTGCCATTTACATCCTCTTAGAACCCTACCAATATCTATTTCCATGTCCTTATATGGTTAAACTCTCTTTTGTTACGATATCCAATTTTGCTAAATTTTATTTCTATTTTAACATTTTTACTTTTTTTTGGATTACATGTTATAAGTCATCTTTTAAACTAAAGTTGATATAGATTTAAAACTGAATCTACTCATATTCATCATTTTTATACTTCACATCACTTTTTAAAATGAATATTTTAAATTTTCATTTCAAATATTTCATAGTTAAATATTGATTTTACTTTTTAATAAAATAACTAATTTTATATAATTTCATATCCAAACCCAAAATAATATAAATATATAATTAATTTAATATATTCATTTTAACTAGAAACACTTCACACCAACATTAATCACAACTACCCCCACAATCCAAGAATCAAGCATTTTTATGTACTTTCTCACCAAAGTGGGTGATTTCTTTGCAGGATTTTCAACACTCGATAGTAACTCCTATTCTAATAGCCATATAATCCCAATGGGCACACAAACAGAAACCTTCCTTCTATATATATATATTATATATATATATATCAGCAGGTGGGTCAATTGCTTTGGACGAAACTATGTATCAGAGGTGACTCATACCAACATATGTACCAAAACACACTTCATGATATATATATATATATATATATACGTGTAAAGAAAAACCTTTAAATGATTGAGAAATCGGACATTTTCAGTTTTAAATAGATAAATCTAAGAGCAAAGAATGCTTCTATTAAAGTCATCATGTGGTTAAAAGAATAGGGGAATACAGTGCAAGGAATCACTGAAGCTTTCAATTCTTTTTCCGAAAGATGCAGCCTCAGTAAAACCTCCATGTTGGTGTAAAATATGCAGAGAAATGCGGAAAGGAAAAAAAATACATGACAGAAACTCAAGCAATTTCCCCTTTATATCGATAAGTTGTAAAATTGAAATTGGTTTCACAGCTTTTACCAAATAATCAACATTACCAGAATTAGGTCAGGTTACTGAATGTTCAGAAAATATGATCATTTTTAAACATCTAACTACATTTGAACAATTACTCGAATGAGTAAAATTAAATTAAATCATCTATGTTGGTTTGGTGGAATTTAGCCTTGGGAAGTCATAAGTTCAGAGCGATGGAGGATAAAGCAAGCCCTGAAAACATGGTTTGGGTGCGGAATTTAGTCTTGGGAGATCATAAGTCCAGAGAGAGATTAGGATAAAAACCATTTTAAGGTTGAGAATAAAAACCATTTTGAAAAAAACACTTCCACACATAACCCTAAGCTTTGTTGTGATTTGATCATTCTCTTCAATCTAAAAAAACTCTAAAAAACTACACTAAATCGGTCTTCTCTTCTACAAACATTCATGTTAAGCAATCTCAGTCTAACAGAACGCTACTCTTACTTGTTTGTGGCACGCAACTCTGCTAATATGACATAACATACAACAGCAAAGAAACTCATAAGTATGACTATTGTGATTCTGCTCAATATAAATCCTTACATATGAAGATTATCGGACAATTAAAGATCTAGCTATGGCGGGGGTCCTCGTTAGTTTCTGCCGAAGGCTATTCAGACTCAAGGATAGTATCAAGGCTGGGCTTCCATTCAGAAGCAAGTCCGAACCCAGACTTGTGTTGGAAATTTGAAAAATTCCAGAACTCTTCCTCTTTAACACAGAGAAATAAATTTTCATACACAGTGACAGAATTTCCACAAAAAAAAATTCTATTCAGAAAAAAAAAACTTGATACAATTCTTCTTCCTCACTCAGAGGGATTTACAATTGTGACTGCTGCTGTCACAGTGCACACTTAAGACCTCTGTCTCATATATAAAAAAAACTTTCTGTCTCTCTGAAGAAAAATAAACAGCTCTCTGTCTATTAATAAAACTCACTGTGTTTCTATAAATCTTACACTGCTGTGTAAAAATTTAATTCTGCTCTCACTGTTTTTTTAAAAATACACATTGCTGTGTATATTTCAAATCTGCACTCTCTGTTTTTTTAAAAAAACTGCTGTGCGTATTACATTCTGTGTGTAAAAAAAAATTTACACTATATCTCTGTTCTATATATAAACAAAATATCTAAAACAAATAAAAGCTATTTGTTGACAAACTTGCCAAAAACATCACCGCTTATATTTTTTATTAATGGCATTAAAAACTTCTGTCAGCATCATTAAAAAAAAATTAATGGCAAATTTGATTTGCTGGCAGCGGCAATTTTTTTTATGCGGTGGTGGCGGAACGGTGGCGCGCTGTGCACATGTGGCGGAGCCACCACAAAGTGGTGGTTGCGGGGGGTATGGTTCTGGCCGTACCCATCGGATGGGTGACCCCCCGCACTAAATCTCAGCCACACGTTTGTGGTCAAAGGCCCCACGGCTGGTCAACTGCGGGGGGTATGGTTCTGTTAACGGTCGCGCTATTCGACCCCCCGCATACGGTTGATCTCCTCCAACTTGCTGCCGCGATAATCTCCACGCCATCAACCGTGCTGCCGCCGATCTGCTGGTTGCTCAAACTGCCGCCGTGCTCTGCCTGCAACTCGTCGTGCAGTTGGAAATTACTCCAACACTCCCCCTTAATTTCAACTGCTGGGTTTTCTTGCATACCCATGCATTTTCTCAAGTGTTCAAAGCTTTTATGCGCAAGTGGCTTTGTGAGGATATCTGCAAACTGATCCTCTGTTCTGCAATGCTGCAAAACGATCTCGCCATTGCTAACCAATTCACGTATGAAGTGAAACTTGGTGTCAATGTGCTTTGTCCTCTTCAGAAAAACGGAAATTTTAGACAATGCAATAGCTGAGCTATTGTCACAAAATATCACTGTCCCTTTTACCTGTTCTTGACATAAGCTTCTCAACATTTTCTGCATCCAAACTGCTTGACACGCTGCTGCTGTAGCTGCCACATACTCTGCTTCTGCCGTAGACAACGCTACAATGGGTTGTTTCTTAGAAGCCCATGAAATGGCTCCTGAACCCATGTGAAAAACATAACCGGAAGTGCTCTTCCGATCATCAACACTTCCAGCCCAATCACTATCTGTGTATCCAACTAAATCTGAATGTTCTGAAGTAGTATAAAAAATACCAAAATTTTTAGTACCTTTAACATACCTCAAAATCCTTTTTGCTGCTTGCCAATGTGCATCCTTTGGTTTTTCCATGAACCTGGAAATCAAACTAACAGCATGCATTATGTCCGGCCTAGTTGCAGTCAAATACATGAGGCTGCCAACTATGCTCTTGTATAAACTTGGATCAAAATCCTTACTGCTGTCCTCTCTGCTAAGCTTTAATCCCATCACTGTGGGAGTGATTGCTGCTTTGCATTCCTGCATGTTAAATCTTTCAAGTACCTCATTAACATACTTTGCCTGTGAGATGAAAATACCATTTTCATCTTGTTCTACTTCTATTCCCAAGAAGTATCTCAACAAACCCATATCAGTCATTTCAAATTCTTCTTTCATGACTTTTTTGAAATGTTCAATAAGGCAATCATCATTACCTGTAAAAATAACATCATCAACATACAAGACTACAATCAAAATTTTACCGTCTTGTTCTTTGATGTAGAGGGTGGGTTCTCCCTCACACTTCTCAAAACCATTTTCCAGTAGATATGAGTCTATCCTACTGTACCACGCTCTTGGCGCTTGCTTCAGCCCATAAAGAGCCTTCTTCAACTTGCATACTTTGTGCTCTTGGCCTTTCTTCTCATAGCCGAGAGGTTGATCAATGTAAACCTCTTCCATTAACACTCCATTCAGGAATGGTGACTTCACGTCCATTTGGTAAACTTTCCATTTGTTTTGTGCTGCTATGGACAACACTGCTCTCACGGTTTCCATTCTTGCAACCGGTGCGAAAGTCTCCTCATAATCTATGCCATACTTCTGCTTATACCCTTTGACGACAAGCCTTGCCTTGTGTCTCTCTATCTTGCCTTCAGCATTACTCTTGGTCTTGTAGACCCATTTAACACCAATGACATCTTTACCTTTTGGGAGTTCAACCAAATCCCAAGTTTTGTTCCTCTCTATGGCATTAAGTTCCTCATCCATAGCTTCTATCCATTTCTTATCCTTGATGGCTTCCTCGAAATGAACAGGATCATCAACATGACAATATAAAGCAAACAAAGAATTGATACCTTCATTTGTTATATCTTGTTCATAAATCTCTTTCAAACTTCTAAATTTCTTACCTCTTACAGTAGGTGTATTAGTGCTTGAAAAAGCACTTGAATTTCCTCCTTGTGGTGTGCTTGGAGAAGCACTTTCATTTCTCCTCAAAGGTGTACTTTGCTGCCCTTGTATTGGTGCTGCTGATTGGGGATGTATTTCAGCCACCTCATCATCATTCTCATCATGAGATAAACAATGTTTTACATTCACTGTTTTCTCTATGCTTCCATCCCAAGCTTCCTCTTCAATGAACTGAACGTCCCTGCTCACAAGAAACTTCTTGCTGGATGGGTTATACAACCTGTAAGCCTTGGATTCCTCATTGTATCCAATGAAAATACACTTCTCCCCCTTGCTGTCCAACTTCTTCCTGAGCTGATCCGGAATGTGTGCATAAGCCACACATCCAAAAACTTTCATATGTGTGACACTTTGCTTTGCGCCACTCCATGCCTCTTCTGGCACTTTGTTCATAACTACTTTTGTAGGGCACCTGTTCAAGATATACGCTGCACAATGTACAGCTTCGGCCCAATAATCATTAGGCAAATGCTTTGCCTTTAACATACTCCTCGCCATGTCCATTATGGTTCGGTTTTTCCTTTCGGCCACTCCATTTTGCTGCGGAGTATATCTAGTTGTAAACTGTTTATGTATTCCATTTTCCCTACAAAACCGTAGAAAATCTTTAGATATATACTCACCTCCTCTATCAGTCCTTAAGACCTTGATATGCAGCCCACTCTGATTCTCAACAAGTGCTTTGAAATTTCGGAATTTTTCAAACACTTCACTTTTCTTTTTCAAAAAGTAAACCCAAGTTTTTCTTGTAAAATCATCTATGAATGTTAAGATATAGTGGCTGCTAGCAAGTGATGGAGTTTGCATCGGTCCACATACATCCGAGTGGACAATCTCTAAGGCTGCTTTTGCCCTTATGCTTTTCCCGGAAGGAAAACTTTCTCTGTGTTGTTTCCCAAGAATACAACCTTCACAAAGGCTGTCCGGTTTCTCTATCAATGGTAAACCACTTACCATTCCTTTTCTGTTCAACAGATTAAGACCTACAAAGTTGAGATGACCAAATCTCAAGTGCCATAACCAATTATCATCCTTTGGTTCGTTTTGGAAAGTCTCCTGTGCAACTGCTGCTTTCTCTTCACCATTCTTCAAGTCTGCTCTCATTCTGAGAGGGAACATCCTGTTCCTCGTCATCTTCACTTCAGCAATACATACTTTGCTGGGTGGTTTATCCATGATGGTACAAACATCATTATCAAAGAAAACATTATACCCCTTATGGACAAACTGTCCAATACTTAAGAGGTTACACTTCATTCCTGGAACATAATAAACATCTGCTATGGTTTTCTTTGCACCTAACCTTGTTAGAACATTTACATCTCCTTTTCCCATAACAGAAACTTTGCTATCAGTTCCAAGTGTGACTTGTGACTGCACACTTTCATCTAACATGGAAAACATTGCTATGTTTCCTGTCATATGGTTACTACAACCGGAGTCTAGAAACCATAAATCCTCATTTTTTTCTTCAGCCATATTACATACTAAAAACAAGTTATTTTGGCTGACATTTTCCTTAGTGAAGTTTGCACTAGTTCTACTTGCCATATCTTGCTGCTTCTTTCTACATTCATTAGCATAATGACCATATTTTTTACAATGGTAACATTGGACCTTGGTTTTATCATACCTCTGTCCTTCCGCATTCTGCTGACCATTTTGCTAGCTGCTGCCTTGGCCTTGATGCTGATTTGGATTGTTGCCCTTTCCTTGAGAATTTGAAGGACTGTTCCCTCCACCTCTGTTTTGGCTTCGCTTTCCCCCCCCCCCCTCTCTCTCTCTCTCTCTCGCTGCCTTCTTCCTCTTCCAAAAGACATCCGTCCCTAAAGGCTTGCTCGTAGACAGCCACTCCTAATCAATCTCTCGGTTTTGCATTCGCTGATGCATGTAATTCATCCACTGAAAACTTTGTGAGATCCTTAGTCTCCTCTATGGTGGTGACAATCATATCAAATCTTGAGGGTAAACTTCTCAAGAGTTTTTCCACAATTCTCTTGTCTTTAAGAGTCTCTCCATGAGATCTTATTTGTGTGACCATTCCAATCACATGAGTGAAGAATGAGTCAATAGTGTCTGACTCTTTCATACAGAGAGTCTCAAAGTCTCTCCTCAGCAACTGAAGTTTTGCTGTCTTCACCTTCTCCATTCCCTGTAAGCTGTCTTGAGAGTTTCCCATGCTTCACTGGATTTCTTGGCTGCTGCTATCATTGGAAACACACTCTCATGCACTGCTTGATACAAAAAGAAAAGAGCCTTGGCATCTCTCTTCTTATTGTTCTTCAACTGTTCTCTCCTTGCTTGATTTAACATAAAAAACTCTGCATCATCTTTTGGCTCTTCAAAGCCATCCTCAACTAATTCCCATAACTCTTGGGAGACAAATAAAGCCCTCATAGTTATTGACCAGTAGTCATAATTCTTTCCATTGAATTGTGGGAGATGGACATTTCCCAAACTCATACCTGTGCTTGAGCCAGCCATTCCTAACTATGACCCAAAACACTTGACTGTGTGTTCAAATTAACTTACTGTTCTGCAACAATTACACAAAGACTGTATAGAGAAATACCTTCGAATTCTTTTTGACTGAACCTTCACTCTGCAGGAGAGGCTGCTGCAAAAACGAACTCTGTTCCTTCAGCGTATTTGACCTTCAAATAGCCTGGATTGGCTCCGATACCATGTTGGAAATTTGAAAAATTCCAGAACTCTTCCTCTTTAACACAGAGAAATAAATTTGCATACACAGTGACAGAATTTCCACAAAAAAAAATTCTATTCAGAAAAAAAAAAACTTGATACAATTCTTCTTCCTCACTCAGAGGGATTTACAATTGTGACTGCTGCTGTCACAGTGCACACTTAAGACCTCTGTCTCATATATAAAAAAAAAATTCTGTCTCTCTGAAGAAAAATAAACAGCTCTCTGTCTATTAATAAAACTCACTGTGTTTCTATAAATCTTACACTGCTGTGTAAAAATTTAATTCTGCTCTCACTGTTTTTAAAAAAATACACACTGCTGTGTATATTTCAAATCTGCACTCTCTGTTTTTTTTAAAAAACTGCTGTGCGTATTACATTCTGTGTGTAAAAAAAAATTTACACTATATCTCTGTTCTATATATAAACAAAATATCTAAAACAAATAAAAGCTATTTGTTGACAAACTTGCCAAAAACATCACCGCTTATATTTTTTATTAATGGCATTAAAAACTTCTGTCAGCATCATTAAAAAAAAATTAATGGCAAATTTGATTTGCTGGCAGCGGCAATTTTTTTTATGCGGTGGTGGCGGAACGGTGGCGCGCTGTGCACATGTGGCGGAGCCACCACAAAGTGGTGGTTGCGGGGGGTATGGTTCTGGCCGTACCCATCGGATGGGTGACCCCCCGCACTAAATCTCAGCCACACGTTTGTGGTCAAAGGCCCCACGGCTGGTCAACTGCGGGGGGTATGGTTCCGTTAACGGTCGCGCTATTCGACCCCCCGCATACGGTTGATCTCCTCCAACTTGCTGCCGCGATAATCTCCACGCCATCAACCGTGCTGCCGCCGATCTGCTGGTTGCTCAAACTGCCGCCGTGCTCTGCCTGCAACTCGTCGTGTAGTTGGAAATTACTCCAACAACTTGTAACTGTGCTGTCTCATTGCTGAACTCGGCATTTCTTTCGGAACAAATTTCTCTGCAAAATTGTTGCTGGCTGAAATAAGAAATGAAGCCACATCCTCCTTCCTCATACATAACTTCATTCGCAGGACACGGCTTCCATCTATGGAGGAAGTGGAAATAATCTCTGGATAGGAATCACTATTCTGTTTCAATTCTTCAAGTCCAGAACCTACAGACTGAAGAGGAATAACATAATAGAGGTGCCCTGGCTGGAGCTCTGAGTTGTAATCCAGAGGACGACTGAGAACATTTGTTCCCAAGGGCTTCATGGCGGCGTTTTTCAACAAAGATTCATATCCAGACGGCGTTTTTCAACAAAATCTGATATTTCCTGACCTGTGCAAAGTAAGAAAGATCATATTTTAGCAAAATTTTACGCTATCTGTCGCAAGATTCTTTCGTGGTTGCGGCTCATCAGAAGTAGAATGGAATAATAACCACAAACCTGTGAACAAATTAGAGGAAACAGTTGTTAAGAAGAGAAAATTCATGGGAAAAGGATCAGTTCTTTGACCTTCCGCCCATTTCCGAGTATTCCTTCACCTTCCTCGACTGCGTTCTTCTGTCAATCAGTGTAATTTGAAATAATGGGCGCGATATAAAATTTGAAATGTTGCCGCATTCAATACGTAGAGTGGGCGCTGTCATATCCACTGAGTTCAGATCCGTGAGCTCTGCCTGTCCTATCCGCCAGTTGGGTTCACACCGGAGTCAGAGTTGCCAGAGTCATGTACAAGTGTGGATGATCGATGCCCATGTCCATGCCTATGGTATGCCCAGTGGTACTCTTAAGGGCATTAATGGGCGAATAGCAGCTAAAATATTGGTTGCCATCCTCACCTACCCCAGATTTGTCCAGTTTAATGCTACTGCAAGGAATCTCCGTATCACAGCCGTCACAGTGAAATTTCAACTATTTTCAAAAAGTCTGGCTGTATCTCCCACCTTCATTTCAAATATTTTCAAAAACGCCAGCCCGCTCTTTTGCATATTGATTCCTTGTTTAGTTTTGTTTGTCAATGAATTTCATTGCAGAGGATGGAATAGCATGACCTCGCCCTCCAAGATCGCTCCGCCAGAGAAAAAGATCAAGAGAGAACAACGAATGAAGCAATGAAGGGCAAGCTCCACAGGCATGATGATGACGTCTATAGCGCTATGACTGAAGGATTGAAATCTTAGGCCACGGGGATCTCTAAGAAGTAGATGGTAGCTGAAGCAGGATATCGAGCTAACCCCGTAGTACAAAGGAGTAAGGGTTTTGGGAGTGACTTTGGTTGAACCCCAGATATTTTCAGCCCAGCATCATGGATGGACAGTTGAATCTCTTTCCCGGATTGGTTACGGCTAAGTTGGGAATATGGGTTTTTGTGGAGTAGAAAATCATGATATGCTGCAGATTGGCAGTGCCAGTAGCCCAACAGGATCGATCTCTGGGAAAACAGTTAACTCATTATTAGTATAGTCAACAGATTATCATGCACCAGTGCGCCTCCGTTCACATGATCAGATTGATATGAAGATGACGATGTGCCCACCTCTGATGATTCAACATAAAACAAGAAGATCCACAAATTTCCAATATAGTGGGGATCATAAAAGATGAATATCAGTAGTGAAAACATCCAAGGGCTCAGATCAGTGTGATTAGAAGACTAATAGTATTAATAATAGTCTGTACCATGTTCTGGGATTATCGTTTGGGGCAACCACCGAAGAAATAAAGGCATCATATCGAAGATTGGCCAGATTTCGTCACCCAGACGCTGAGCATCCTGATGAGAAGGATAAGTACGCCCGGGATTTCATGGATATACACATTGCGTATACCACTATGTCGAATCCTCAGTCCAGAGATGATTATGATCGCCTACTCATCACCTCCAGGAAATTTCGTAGGAGAGCACGGAGGTGGGAAATAGATCAGTGCTGGTGATGGATAATTAATCAACATTTCGTCATTGAAGCGCTATTTGGAGCTGTGAAAACTGTGAAGATCTATTGCTATTTGGGGATCGTAAAATAATGGTGGAAGCATTAGAAGCTTTCTCGGGTTGTCTAGATTTCAGCTCTACTTTTAGAATACAGTTGGAAAACAAGTCTACATTTAAAATCATAGTGGGTTTGGAGAATGGCTGGGTTTCTTTTATTTCTACACTTTTCTGAGTTTTAGTGTTTAATTTCAAATAAAAAGGATATATATATTTTTTTTTTAATCTAGGGTAATCAATAATTGGTGAGAGTTTTCTTGAACAAGGCCCAGGATCAAATCCTACTGGCTGCCACTATAAACCTAGGCTAGGTGCAACAGCCTGCAAGCCACACAATAGCAATTAACTTATGCCTCAATAAGAGCCAAGACGTCCTATTGGGGTCGCACTCTTCTAGCCAAGACACAAGAGGCCATATACTCAATGAGATTTGAACCTCCCTCTCGTGGGTTTCACCCAACGAAACTTACCGTTAAACCACATGTCAGTGTATCAAATAAAATGATTTTGGCTTGTGTTGATAACATATTGCGAAGGATTTTAGTAGGAAAGGGAAATATGAAGTTCTGATATATTGGTTCATTAATGGAATGGAAAGGTTATTTTTATATAAATTTGAAAGTTTCGTATAAAATTTCTGGTGTTTAATTTAAATATTATTTAAAAAAATATAATATTATTAAAATACTAATGAAAATTTATAAATATATTTTATAGGTTAGATAAAACGCTAGATTTAATAGTTAATATTTCATATTTTGGTAACTATATTAATTATAATATGAAAATACTATATAATAAGTTATGGCTTTTATTTATTTAAAGGTCTTGAATGTTATTTAAGGCTTTTATTTATATAAAGGTTTTAGATGGTATAATTTTATTAATTATAGTTTTTATTCATTTAAGTGCATGATTTTATTTATTAAAATTTTATTATTTTATTTATACAAGTAATTTCATATGGGATAATTGTCTCAATAAATAATATTGGTATTGTATATATTTCTACATGTATTTTTTAAAATAATATTCATATTTTTTTTCAAAATAATATATATGTGTGTGTGTGTGTTTTTAGAGGAAACTCAATTATTAATGATCAAGATCCAAGGTTCAAATCCCTTATTTACGAATCATTTATATATATGTGTGTGTGTTTTTTATTGGACTTTTATATCATGATAAAATAGTTTAATAAAACTTAAATCTTGATCTTTTTTTTATTTGTTGTGTGCTTCTTAAGAATGAAAACATGGACATGGTTCTTTAGTCTCTTAAAAAAATAGATTGTAATCATTTGGGAAAGCTATAAGAAGAATTAAACATCTATGAAACAAACTAATTGTTTAGATTAATAACTTCAATAAGTAGAACCTAAAGGAGGTATGAAAAGGCTTAGGTCCTAGTGATGCAGGAGCATCTAGCTGACGAGTCATCGTGGCTGGAGGTCATTTGGTCTTAGAGAGGATAAAAGAGACAATACAGGAAAAACATTTTCGTTTATTTTTAATTTTAATCTCTTAGTGAAACAACATTTAGGAAAATGAGTAGTTAATTTAAAATTGTTTTAATTAGTTGCTCAATCGAATTATTTTCGTATGTTAATTTACCATTTCCAACAAAGTCAAGGTAACAGTTACAGAAACTATGTAACTAATAAATGTAACTGATAACAGTTAAATCAAAGTGTTTTCAAACCATACAAAAGACAGAAGCATGCATTGTAATAGGTTCAATTGAGAGAAGAAAAAGAGAGCATAGTAGAAATCTTTGCAAACATCCATAATTGAATGGACATTACAATCATTTTAAATAGTCCTTCTATCTTATTGAAATCAACTACTGTATGCAAACAAATCATTTTCATTTACAGAATGTGAGTAATTTCCTTATTAGCGTGAAACTAACGGCCCCGTAGGCAATCAATGTACAAAGCATAATAATAGGAGGAACCACAGAAATCCGAAAGGCATCGAAACCCCGGAAGCATCGAAGCAAACAACAGAGTGGAATATCATAACAACGAATGGGCAACAAGCAACATAACGGCGCAAGAACAGAGGTACTTATCAAAACTGAAACTGAATATTTGATAGCCAAACGAAACGAGTCTCTTTGTTAATCATTATACAGTTACATAAGTTAAAACAAAAATAAAGTTAAGATAAGTTCACACCGGCAACTGGGTTGTGTCGGGTTTCCAAAACAGGCCAGTAGTGGAGAGCAGGTTCCCAGAGCCGACTCCACTTGAAATCGTCCAACGAAAACAGGGGTTAAACCTTACAATTAAATGAAAGGGGAAAAATAAATTGACAAGGTTGCAGGGTTAGAAAAACTGACTTACCTACAATGAAGACGGCGGGCCGAGACATATTCCGAGCCAGTTGCAGCCAACGAGGGTTCCCTGCTCACGAGGAGTGGCAACCTTAGTAACAGAGGAAAGAGTCGAAGTTAAAATAGCATAGAGCGAGGCCTTACCTTGCCATTGGAGAACAGAGCCGAAGCTACGAACCCCCGAGACCACAACCTGCAAACAGAGTTGAAGACACAGAAAAAGTAACTACATGAGCAATTGAATAGAGGGAAAAGGAATGGGCATAGATCCTAACAGCTGAAGGAAAGAACAACGACTAGCAACGTATGCATATAGGAGCCGAACCATAGCTTCCATGGGCGAATAGACCTCAAGAAAATGCAGAAATCAAATGACATCGAAACATTAATAATTAAGTAACCTTACCAACTGACGGAGGAGAAGGCCGTGGCCACACCGGAGCCGAACAATAGCAGCATTTAACCATAAAAGGAATACACAAAGAACCAACATAGAGAAATGGCGGAGAAAACCCTCACTCGCTCGAAAACAGAAGACCAACAGAGCAAATGAGTGATAGCTACGGTTATCGAGTTTACCAAGGGCGGGAACGAGCTTACCGAGACAAGGACATATGTCCATTCGTGATTAAATGCAAGTACAACACACTTAAATCACCCACATAACAAATATCTATATTATTGTTACAACCATCAATACTTATCCGTAGTTCGAATCATCGCAATCACCAATATAATCAACCCATAAATCATTCATTAATTTATTTTCAGAACAATCATAATACATTGTATTGTAAATCAATATAAGGGTAAGGTTAACAAGGGTGGGCCCATCACCTAGAGAATAAAATAAAGCCACTTCTAGTTTATGGACAACAACATGATTTATGCGTTGTTGTTGTTAGACCTTTATGTGAAGATAAGCTAGTTTAACCATAAATATATAACACTAAATTTTTTGCAATGTGTGGGGCTATTAGAGTATTGCTAACAATTTTGTTTATCATTGGATAGGAGTAAATCAGTTAGCATGTTGCATAGTACTAATCTTGAACAACACAAATTGATTTCCAATCTTATGCTCAAAAGATAATTGCTTGGAGATTTTTGCAAATAGAACATTGTTTCTCTTCTTTAAAAAAATGTAGTGATTCCTCCATATTTTCTCTCAAGAATTTATATTATAAGTTCTTACATGTAGAACTCTTTTATGTTTGGTTCGAAAAAATTAATGTGAAAAAAATTATATGAAATGGTTTTAAAAAAAAATATTTAATGTAATTATAAAATAGTCTTATAGGTTGATCAATAGGAATATTTCTTCAATAAGTTCCAACAAATTGATTATCTCATCTCTACCTTGATACCCATAATCTTTGAATTGCTAATTTATAGGTTTTGGGTTTTTCATCTCTTACATTACATTTTGCAATAAAACATGGGCATTCACCTCTTATTACAAGACATTTTCCAATGAGAATAACTAGCCATCTATTTATACCACATAGTAATCCTTAATAAAAATTTCCCTACATTTTTGTTTGCATGTGAATATGCTAATTCATTTATACCATTCATTTTTTATGTTATATATATGAGTTTCTACAAATTAATTTTTATCCACTAAATCTGGTTTTTAATATAGATTAATGGTATCAAAGTTTTTCATTTTGTTAGAATGTCACTTCAAACAAGGTTTGGATTTAAGAAACTCCATCTCCAAACACACAATTATTATAACTACATGCATTGACACTATGCCAAACAACCTCTTATTATGAAAGACATTAGGGGAATTTTGAGGTAAAAAATGTGTCTCAAAACAAAAAATATACCATCAAAAACAACTTTAAAAGAACCAAAATGAGGTTTTCCTATTTTCAGTTGTAATAAATCACCCTTTGTGTCTATTCATTTTTTTCCTTTCTCTTTCTTAGAAACTCCCAAGGAAACAAACTAGCACAGATCCACAACGATCAGCCCTTGGTCTAGTTTTCCCTCTATAGATGTTGGACGAGGGAAAGTACCACACTAGGCACTCGTCCTTCTCGTGCCATTAATTTATAATAGAGTAGGAGAAGCAGAATTGATAAAGTTTCCATTTAGGTATAAACTAGATTCAAGATAATGATGTGAATCATAAGAGTAAATATTTTTGGAGGGAAAGAACAAACTAATTTTTAAATTATATTGTTTACTTCTATCCTTATAGGTTTACTAAAATTTCAATTTTAGGCACTCGTTAGATGCAGAATTAAACTTTGCATCAAATGAATACATGCTATACATATTTTTGATAGACTCATAGTCAAGAAAAATGGAAATACGTGAAAAAAAAACATGTTTTTTTGCTCTACATATTGATAGACCATAGGAAAATCCACCATCCAGGATGGAAGCAGTGTTGGAAAGGTTGGCACCTCGAGAGATTTGATACCTCTCAGAGCTTGATAGATCCATAGTTAATATGGATCTAGGCTGGTTTCAGTCGTGTACGGCTAAGGAAAATATATCGAATATATGATTAATTTTATCAATAATATGTAAATACATCTAATATTAATATAATCATTTTATATATGCTAGATATGTCTGATATTTATCTGGTCATTTTAATTTTAAATTTTCTTAGTTACCTCAGTTTGTTGAGATGATAAATATTGTTAATAAATTTAATGATGAAAAATAATGAAATAAAAATTTTGAATGCAAAGTGACAATGTAATAATGTGGAAAGATAGAAAATGTGAATAATAAGAATGCAGTCAATTACAAAGAGTATTCATTGTGATCAATCTCAAACTATTTTCTTCTACTATTATTATTCTCACCCTTGTTAGTTTTGTCATCTTTTCATATGGATTATATGAAAATGACACTTGAAATCGTAAACCATTTAAATATTTAGCTCGCGATATTGTACTACACGTCATACCTTGTCTCTCTTGCTCTCCAATATTAATAGGTTGAATTACTATAACACAAAAATCAGTGTGCATTTTCAATAATTTTTTGTGCTTACATTAAAATCAATGCACATTGTTAATCCAATCACTTTAAAATTAATGTACCATCATACATCCAATTACATCAAATTAGAAATCAACGTCTACACTGAAATCAATGCATCTAATGCAAGAAATCAAATAAGAATTGAAAAAAAACATATACACTGAAATCAATTCATCTAATGCAAGTAATCAAATAGGATTAGAAATCAACATCTACACTGAAATCAATGCATCTAATGCGAGTAAGAAAATAATTTTAGAAACCAACATCTACACTGAAATCAATGCATCTAGTGCAAGAAATAAAATAGTATTAGAAATCAACATCTACACTGAAATCAATGCATTTAGTGCAAGAGATAAAATAGGATTAGAAATCATCTACATTGAAATCAATGCATATAATGCAAGGAGTCAAATATAATTAGAAATCAACATCTACACTAAAATTAATGCATCTAGTGCAAGAAATCAAATAGGATTAGAAATCACCATCTACACTGAAATCAATGCATTTAGTGAGAGCAATCATATAAGATTAGAAATAATCTAAATTGAAATCAATGCATATAGTGCAAGAAATTAAATATCATTAGAAATCAACATCTACACTAAAATCAATGCATCTAGTGCAAGCAATCAATTAGAGTTAGAAAACACCATCTACACTCAAATCAATGCATCTAGTGCAAGAGATATTCCTCCCCCTCTCCCCCATCCAACTCCATC
This sequence comes from Pinus albicaulis, assembly GCA_034641835.2. Classification (NCBI taxonomy): domain Eukaryota; kingdom Viridiplantae; phylum Streptophyta; class Pinopsida; order Pinales; family Pinaceae; genus Pinus; species Pinus albicaulis. The sequence goes on from CM076578.1 coordinate 521,031,528, forward strand.
TCTCTTTCCCTCCCTCTCTCCACTCTCTCACGTCCTTGTTCTTCCTTCCTCTCTCTCCCTTTCTTTCCCACCACTCTCTCTCTCTCTTCACCCTCTAGCTATGTTACTATATCCCTCCCTCTCGCCTTCTCTTGTGCCTTCTCTCCATATCTCCTTATTTGTCTCGTTATCTCACCCCAAAACATACACACTCTCTCTCCATCTCTCCTTCTTTGTCTCCATCTCACCCTAAAACATACACACTCTATCTCCCTCTCTTTCTCTACTTCTCATTCTCTATGTCTTCTTCTTCCCTCTCTCTCTCCCCCTCCAACTCTATCTCTCTATAACTCCCTCTCTCCCCCTCCAACTCTATCTCTCTATCCCTCCCTCTCTCCTCCTCTCTCATTTTCTCTCCTAGCTCCCTCTCTCTTCCACCATATATCTCTCTCTCTCTTTTCCCTCCAATTTTATCTCTTCCCCCATCTCTCTCTCTCTTTCAACATCTACACTAAAATAAATGCATCTAGTGCAAGAAATCAAATATGATTAGAAATCACCATCCACACTGAAATCAATGCACCTAGTGCATGAAATATTATTCCCTCTCTCCCTCCTCCAACTCCATCCATCTTTCCCTCCCTCTCTCCACTCTCTCTCTCTCTCTCTCTCTCTCTCTGTTACTATATCCCTCCCTCTCTCTCCCCCCCCTTTCCCTCCATCTCTCATTATTTTTCTCTTTATCTCACCCCCAAACATACACACTCTCTCTCCATTTCTCCCTTGTCACTCCTCTCTCTCCACTTCTCACTCTCTATGTATGTTCTTCTCTCCCTCTCTCCCCCTCCAACTCCATCTATCTATCCCTCCCTCTCTCGTCCTTCCTCTCTCTCCCTTTCTCTCCTACCTCCCTCTCTCACCCTTTCTCTCCTACCTCCCTCCCTTGATCTAAATATTTATAGACCATAGGAAAAGCCACCATCCAGGATGGAAGTAGTGTTGGAAGAGATTGGGCTAAAGGAGTTCATAGACAATGATATTCCTAGGAAGCTGCTCATGTAAGTAAGGGTGCAATATTGTTACATAGATTGTGTTTAGGTATTAGTTTAGTACAACAAGTTGTAAGCATAGATTTTGACAGGCAGAGTTCAATCTTCCTAACAAAGAACCCAAATTATCATTAGAAGATAAACCATATTGATGTTCAATATCTCATTGTGAGAGATATGATTGAAGACAAGAAGGTGTTGTTGGAAAAAGTACACACTTTGAAGAATGTTGCAAATTCATTAAAAAAAATTGTGAGCACTAAGAAGTTCTCTTGGTGTAGAGAAATAATGGGCATTATTGCCCTATATCACTAATCATGTACTCATATTATCTCCTGTGTGCAAAGAAACCAACAAGTGGGATAATGTTGGGTATGTGTTATATTCTTTACCTAAATATCCCCCACACAATGTAAAAATGTGTGATGCACAACACGGGGGTCACCAAGGGGCAGATACCACCTGCACTAGGGATCAAGGACAACACCCCCAAATTTTTTTTGGGTGGGTTTTGATACCTGTTTTTGGTGGTTTTCGACACACATTTTTTTTCTAAAAGTTGTTTTATAGTGGATGGTCGCCTTTCCTATGGTCTATCAATATGTAGAGGAAACAACATGTTTTTTTCATGCATTTCCATTTTTCTTGACTATGGGTCTATCAAAAATATGTAGAGCATGTATTCATTTGATGAAAAATTTAATTCTGCATCTAACGAGTGCCTAAACTTGAAATTTTAGTAAACCTATAAGGATAGAAGTCAAAAATATAATTTAAAAAATAGTTTGTTCTTTTCCCTCCAAAAATATTTATCCTTGTGATTCACATCATTATCTTGAATCTAGCTTATACCTAAATGGAAACTGTATCACTTCCACTTCTACTTTATTATTAATTAATGGCACGAGAAGGAGGAGTGCCTAGTGTGGTACTTTCCCTCATCCAACATCTATAGGGGGGAAACTAGACCAAGGGTTAATCATTGTGGATCTGCGCTAGTTTGTTTCCGTGGGAGGTTCTAAGAAAGAGAAAGGAAAATAGTGAATAGACACAAAGGGTGATTTATTACAACTGAAAATAGGAAAACCTAATTTTGGTTATTTTAAAGTTTTTTTTTATGGTATATATTTGTTTTGAGGCACATTTTTTACCTCAAAATTCCCCTAATGTCTTTCATAATAAGAGATTGTTTGGCATAGTGTCAATGCATGTAGTTATAATAATTGTGTGTTTGGAGATGGAGTTTCTTAAATCCAAACCTTATTTGAAGTGGCATTCTAACAAAATGAAAAAGTTTGATACCACTAATCTATATTAAAAAGGGGATTTAGTGGATACAAATTAATTTGTAGAAACTCATATGTATAACATAAAAAATGAATGGTATAAATGAATTAGCATATTCACATGCAAACAGAAATGTAGGGAAATTTTTATTAAGGACTACTATGTGGTATAAATAGATGGCTAATTATTCTCATTGGAAAATGTCTTGTAATAAGAGGTGAATGTCCATGTTTTATTGCAAAAATATAAGGTAAGAGATGAAAACCCCAAAACCTATAAGTTATCAATTCAAATATTATGGGTATCAAGGTAGAGATGAGATAATCAATTTGATGAAACTTATTGAAGAAATATTCCTATTAAGCAACCTATAAGTAGTATTTATAATTACATTAAATATTGTTTTAAAAAACCATTTCATATAAAAAAATTCACATTATTTTTTCGAACCAAATATAAAAGAGTTCTACATGTAACAACTTAAAATATAAATTATTGAGAGAAAATATGGAGGAATCATTGCATTTTTTTAAAGTAGAGAAACAATTCTATTTGCAAGAAACTCCAAGCAATTATCTCTTTCGAGCACAAGCTTAGAAATCAATTTGTGTTGTTTAAGATTAGTACTATGCAACATGCTAAGTAATTTACTCCTAGCCAATGATAAACAAAACTGTTTGCAATACTCTAATAACCCCACACATTGCAAAAAAGATAGTGTTATAAATTTATGGTTAAACTAGCTTATCTTCACATAAAGGTCTAACAACAACAAGGCATAAATCATGTTTTTGTCCATAAACTAGAAGTAGCTTTATTTTATTCTCTATGACCTAAGCCTTTTCATACCTTGTTTAGGTTCTACTTATTGAAGTTATTAAGCTAAACAATTAGTTTGTTTCATAGATGTTCAATTCTTCTTGTAGCTTTCCCAAATGATTACAATCTAATTTTTTAAGAGACTAAAGAACCATTTCCATGTCTTCATTCTTAAGAAATAGGGGACAAATAAAAAAAAGAGCATGATTTAAGTTTTATTAAACCATTTTATCATGATATAAAAGTCCAATAAAACACACACACACATAAACGATATAAAAGTCCAATAACACACACACATAGATATATAAACGGATTAGTAAATTGAGGATTTGAACCTAAAATCTTGATCACCAATAATTGAGTTTCCCTCTAAAACAAACACACACATATATGTATTATTATTTTGAAAAATAAATATGCATATTATTTTAAAAAATACATGTAGAAATATACAATACCAATATTATTTATTGAAACAATTATCCCATATAAAATTACTTGTATAAGTAAAATAATAAAATTTAAATAAATAAAACCATACACTTAAATAAATAAAAACTATAACTAATAAAACTATAACTTTTAAAATATTTAAATAAATAAAATCCATAAATAACATTTAATACATTTAAATAAATAAAAACCATAACTTATTATATAGTATTTTCAAAGTATAATTAATATAATTACCAAAATATGAAATATTAACTATTAAATGTAGCATTTTATCTAACTTCTAAATTATATTTATGGGTTTTCATTATTATTTTAATAATATTATATTTAAATTAAACACCAAAAATTTTATACCAAACTTTCAAATTTATATAAAAATAACATTTCCATTCAATTATTTCATTATTAAAATTCAATAACAAATTAAAAAAACCAATAGTATCAAAACTTTATATTTCTGTGTCCTACTAAAAAATACCAAAATCCTTTTATTTTATTTTTTAATTTAATAATTAATGAAATTAAACACTAAAACTCAAAAAAGTGTAGAAATAAAAGAAACCCAGCCATTCTCCAAACCCACTAAAATCCTTCGCAATACCAAAATCCTTTTATTTGATTTTTTTAATTTAATAATTAATGAAATTAAACACTAAAACTCAAAAAAGTGTAGAAATAAAAGAAACCCAGCTATTCTCCAAAACCCACTATGATTTTAAATGTAGACTTGTTCTCCAACTGTATTCTAAAAGTAGAGCTGAAATCTAGACAGCCCGAGAAAGCTTCTAATGCTTCCACCATTATTTTACGGTCCCCAAATAGCAACAGGTCTTCACAGTTTTCACAGCTCCAAATAGCGCTTCAATGACGAAATGCTGATTAATTATCCATCACCAGCACTGATCTGTTTCCCACCTCCATGCTCTCCTACGAAATTTCATGGAGGTGATGAGTAAGCGATCATAATCAGCTCTGGACCGAGGATTCGACATAGTGGTATTCGCAATGTGTATATCCATGAAATCCCGGGCGTACTTATACTTCTCATCAGGAGGCTCAGCGTCTGGGTGACGGAATCTGGCCAGTCTTCGATATGATGCCTTTATTTTTTTTCACAAGAGAAAAAACGCTGTTTTGTTTATATATAATGAAAAAACAGTCCATCAGTCATTACATTTGCACCTGAAGGTAGAAACCCGAAAAAGGTGATCCATGTCCGACAAGAAAAGATAATCCAACATACCTACAGGGACTTGTTAATAACCCAGAGATGATCCACATGTAAATACTTATACAGAATGCCTTATCCAAAAAAGCCCAGGCAGCTAAAAGAAAAAGACCCTTGTAGAAAGAAACGTACAATAGGGTCAAAATATCTAAACCAAAAACATTAGTCGTGAGGCAAGTCACCAAATATGACACTGCCCGTCACATATATATCAGCATCATGACTGTCGGAACAAACATTGTGGGCTATATAGTACACTGCACCAAAAACAAAATAGCACCAATACCTGAAGCAGGTAATGTGCATCAATACCTGTTACCAACCACATATAGCATCCAAGGAGGAGAAAACAACATGTACCCAGGTTCAATAGAAGTCTGGCACTTATGATCAAACTAAAGAGCATAGCAGGGACCTGAGTTCGATAAAGAGCATATAAAACATATGAACTGTCTCATATGAACACACAGATACCAATAGAATCCAACCAGAGCAATATTCAAATTAGGTAAAGAACACATCATCACAGTTTGCTATGAGACCTCAATTGCCGACAGGGACAGTCTGTCAGGAGGCTTTGTTGTAAAACACTGCAGAAACATACCACCTTGGGGTATTTCATCATATATTTGATATAAGACATATGGACAATCTCGCATGTATCCAAGTTGAAATACCCACAGCAACCAAAGTAGTATATCCAGGCTCGTTGGTATTCATTATATTATCCTGATCAGCGTCAATACCAGGCTCAAATCTGCACATATAACTTGTCCCCAGTATAAGTCTACCAGCTGTTGTTGCGGGTCGAGAAAAAGTTCGGTTCGCATGCTCACAGAATACCAGGTTAACTGTTCCAAAAAAAATGTTCTGGTGCATGTAACATACTGTGTAGCTGGAAGAATGACCTACAACAAATAAACAGAGAAAAGTAATTATAGCAGCCCGAAGATATGGTCCTATAATGTGAATCTGAAGGAAGCCCCTTTCCATGTTATCCACGTATTGGATGACTGTAATAAGACAAAATCTTGTTTGATCGACACGGTAGCCTATCCGCCCTCTTGTTTAAATCTCTGTATATATGGTGGAGGAAGCTCTACGGTATGATAGTATATGAAAGTCGTTTCAACCATCATAAAATTTGTACACACAGAGATACTTACGCGAGATGCCTTCAATAACAATACGCGAGTCCCCGTATATGTCAATGCAAGGAATCATCAATTGGTGGGCCACTATGAACCCACTCCATGAAACCATTGTCTCTGCTTTGTTATTGAACCCTGGGCCCCCGTTCCGGATATGGTAGCGTTCCCCCCCTCCATTTAAGCTAGCTCCGCCGCGCAATTCCCGCTACTGACGTGCTCCATCGCGAAAAAATAGAGCTGAATATGGATACGGTCGAGGTCACAGTACGTGGACGGATCACTTACCAACCTTTTCCGGGGCGAGTTATTGACCAGGCAGTCCGAGTCGCGTGTATATCCTAGAATATCCCACAACCCCTCATTGAACATCATGTTGTTCCTCGCGAGCACACCAAATCTCCCCCAACATACATAATAGGGAAGAACGGCAATCCCCATCACCCTTTGAGCCCAATAATCGCAGCAACGGATTGCAGCGACAACGGTCTCCAAGATGGGGTATCGGCCCGGTGTGAGAACATTTCCCAAAGTCCTAATGCCACCGGTCGAAGAAAATATGATTGTCGGTTTCCGGCTTTTCTTTGCACATTGTTAGCTAAATGCTGGAATCCCATGTTCCCTCTTGCAGAAGGTTCTCCACGTGAGAATCTTTCCTTTCTGAGAAGCCAATTAGTGTAATCTTGTGGAGGGATCTTCCATTTCCATACCTTTGAGAAACCGGGAATATCGGTAGTGGTGGCCTTCGGCTTTTTATGTGCATATACGAGTCCTTATTTTTAATGTTTGGGCCCTTGTATGTCCCACCCCATACAATCCGGTCGCCCTTTGGATCGAGAAAATAAATCAATTTCTTTTGAAAAGAGCTTATGAGGCTCTGCCTGCAATTTTCTTTGTCATCAACTTGCATACCAAGTGCCTCAAAAGTCATCCAAACGGGAGCAAGCTTCCCAATGTGTTATGAAATCGAGATAAGTATATGAAACCTCTGTAGGTCAGCTTTGTGGAGAATCCGGATCAATATGAGTCGGTGTGCGCCCAATATGTTGTTGCATGGGATGGGAATCCGTCTCCCATTTCCAAACTACTTTTACTCTACTTGTGATTATCTCACGGCATTTTAGATAAGCTCCTCCATATCATTGAGGCCGCTTGTGAGATATTGGGAATACTGTATATAATGCTCGGCGATCTAACACCCAAGTATTTGTCCACCATGATATTCGACAGGATACCGTTGCTACTTGGCTACCCTCCACAAAAAAGATTTAGTCAAAAGGTGAATATAAGTACGCATATCCATGGGGCTGTCCCCCATCACCCTTGGGGAAGGAGGCCTGCGACAATTCTGAGAGGTGGTATTTTGTTAGCCAGTCCCACTCCGGGGGACCATAAAGAGTGAGACTGGCAGCCATTTGTCTTCCTCGCCTATGAGTAATAACGCGAGAAGATACGGTGGCCCCGATAAACGGTGTTTGCGTCGAACGACTTGTATGAGGATGAATACGCACTCCTAAGTAAGCCATCGGTTAGTCCCTTCGATATTTTGCCACAACCATTTTCAATAATCCATTCCAGTGTTTCATTCTGTCATGGAAGCTTCTAAGCAAGCTTAAATGAGTGATACCTTCTGACCAATACGGCGGCCCTGCACCCCGGAATCTCGACGTATAGCGCCCACTTCCGCCTCTCACCGTGTTCATATAACAACGTAGACTTAAATTTGACCCAATGGTCCTTTATGCATGGAGGACAAATCTGTCCAACAACATTTGATAGAAGACCAGGTTGTGGAGGATGCGTCCAAATACCAAATAGAAATAATATCAACAAAAAGAAGTGGGTAATCCGACTGTGGGTAGAGCTTGACATACACATAAATAAAACTCACTGTCATGGTATTTTATCAAATCATGAGAATATACATCCATGACAAGGAGGAAAAATGAGCGAGAGCAGGTCTGTGACCATTGTCTCGATCCATCGGCCAGCGAAAGGCGGATGGTATCCCATTTATGATGACACTATAACGCACGGTACATATACACGCCATGATCCATCTAATGGCGAGCGAGTGTGAACCAATTTTGTAGAGGAAAAGTCTAATGAAAGACCGGTCGATAGGTACGTAAGCTTTGTGAAGATCGACCTTTATAGATAATGTTGACACCTTTTGTTCATGCATAGTGTGCATAGATTTATGCTATTTCACGCAGCGTCATGTATTGATACGCAGTAAAGGAAGCCATCTTGTTAGGTAAAGATTCACTTGGAAAGTGTAGCCTTTCAACTTTGTTGCAATCGCTTGGGGATATCTTGTATAAGACATTGCAAGAATTTGTTGAGCGTGCCTAAGGAAAGAGATAGATCAAGAAGATTCAAAATGAGTGCTATAAGGTGGCACTTGTGTCTCCCCGAAATATAGCCCTTTGTTCGGTCATCTCAATCAACTCCGATAGTGTCCCCTATAAGATCAAAGAACGGATATAAATTAGTGAGCCGTAGTCAGTACGACTTTTTGTCCACAACACGTCATTTAACACTTCCAGCAACTCCTCCTTTGTCGGATTCCCGCGGAACCCTCTCTGACACGGTCAAACATCTCAAGGATGTGATTTAATACCCATTGTTGGTTGTGTCCGGTGATCCTCATTTTTCTTATAAAAGTCCCAAAATGTTCTACGCAGCCTCAAAATCGTCTTCATCGGAAATAATGGATCCCTCCTTGTTACAGGTGCTACATATGGCGTTCTTGGCCCTTAACGAATACTGTGTGCAATCTTGGTATTTAGGTCTCCCTCTTGACCATGTTTTCTTTGTTTAAAGTAGTCATCTTCCAATCTTAAGTAGCTCAATCTTAAAATCCTCCAATACTTTAAGTGTTCATAATACTCCACATACGGAGGGGTGGGTCAGGAATATTCGTAAGCCACACCGCGTGGGATCCAATACCTCGACCAATTGTTTTCTGCGAGCACACTTTTAACACTGCTCCATCTTTCTTTGACTTTTTCAAGGCGCTCATTCTCGGCCAACGACTATGTAGGAGGTCGCAGCGTCCCCGACCTCCTCCCAAAAAGTGTTTGCAAACAACAAATCGGTCGAAATGAGCACACCACCAGCCCAATTTGAAAGGGGCACACCCTTTTGCCCGGTGGATTCATGCGCCATGTTTGTGTGGCCGTATGATCAAATGAGGGGGACTCTTCGGGCTAAAAAGCGCATGTGGCCCAATATTTTTGTCACTCTTGTGCTAGCCATAGCACGATCCGCTTCTGTCAGCGATGTAATCATCACCACCTATGGTTAGACCGGATAGGTACGGTAGGGTGGGCTGTGTTGACCGGAGCACGACTGTGCCGGAAGTGTGATGCTACATCCCGCCTGCTGTCCCCAACGCTTGCTTTGTTACCCCACGACTCCTCCACGAGAGAGGCAACGTTACCGAGTCCCAATCGACGCAAGGTGTTAAGATCCAGGACACCCACATTTCCTTGTTTGTTCCGAGTCCTGACTTCAAGGCACGGGGGTGCATATAGGTTTGTGTAGCCATAAATTCGCCAGTCCCTATGTAAAAGCCATAAAAGAATGTACAAAGAGATTTGAAAGCAAGTGAAAATCTGTCATCAACCTCTTGCTATCATGATCTACACGAATCTCTACCCCGGCAGTCTTCCACCGAGTAGATCTCAGCGGTAGCATCCACAGTGATTTTCCGGAGGGGCAGGAGTTTCTTCGAAGAAGTATGATCGATAGTCGTTGATTCCCTAACAAATCCACAGGGTAGCTAATTTTAAAGAGGTCGCCAATCCTACGATGTTGATGGACGATATGGTGATGTGTCTCACCCCTAGTTGGGCGGCTTGCTAAGGACGATGGGCTCTAAGTTCATAATATAGGGATCTCCACGAAGGTTTCGGGATCTTCACCTCTAAGTGCTCTTTATGTCTTTTTCTTTCTAAAGTGTCTGAATCCCCGATTTGTGATGTGAATAGTAATGTTTGGGCGGAACCTACGGCGATATATTGGAGACATCGATGAGTACCACTGTCCAAAAATAATCCAAAACGCAAAATCAGTTCAAGTTCTTCGGTCCATCCGAGGTCGATCATCATTGCTTGTTTTTGAAATTCGACGAACGTACGGTCGGCCAACCGACGAGCGATCATTATAAGGGGAGAGCCCATTCAGCGAGGCATGGAGAGATGCGGTAGAGAGGGCTATCGACGGATAGGTCGATGTTAATGAAATTAAATGATAAAAAAATGTAGTGAAACTTTCGGTGGGTGCCGAAATATGGGGATGTCGAGGAGATCCCTTGGATAGTGGGAACTTTTGACGGATATGAGCGTGCCACCAAGAAAGTTGCAGATGCGACATCGTGCCTGAGGATATCGAGCGAGGAAGATTTGGGTGGTGGAGGGTAGACATCCAGCGGGCACCGGCACAGTTGATGAACTGGCCTCGTGACCGAAATGCAGAGACTGAATAGTGATTTATGTTCACGGATTTTTATCCATCGACCCATGGAGAGGAGAGCAACACACATGGGGGTGGCCTAGAGTGGAAAAACGTATTGTATCCGGTCCTCTTTGTTAAGATATGGTCACGCCTCACTTTCGACTTCGAGGCTTTGTTTGGGCATTCACGGAAGTGTAAATGGCTGTTTTTGTGGCGGCATAACGTTGTGAAAGGAATTCCCAGAGAAATCGACATTTGTTTGTGTGATCTTTATCCCATATCAACTCCTACGTACGCAGAGCTCACGCATAGTGGGCACCCGACAAAATCCATGCAACACATTTATCAGGTAAACCAACACTCCCTGGTCCCGACGTACCTAATGGTCCAATGGGATGAACTGTGGACATGCTGGGTCTCACAGTGTTACAGCGAGCCCGACAATTTGACCCATAAGGTATACCCCCGAGGTGCGTCCTGAGAGGTCGAAACCAAATACCATGGCATAATCGAGGCCAGCTCGGCCAGGTACCCGGACCACATCATAGCCTTCTTGCAATCATGTTCTGCTGTGAAATACCAATGAACCGGGTTCCCCATTGGCATGCGTGTTGCTTGTGTGTCCTTTACGCCCCAACACTGAGCCCCCTCATACATATCAGTTCATGCAGATAACGTAAATCCATCCACCTGCAATGCTGCATTTTAGAGGAGAAATGCATACTCTGTCAATAATGTCATCATTGTCTAATATCACCCTCTTTAACATCACGAGCGAACATGTATACCTGAGCCTTGTCTCTCGATGTTGACTTACCCTGAACGTTGGGGGCAGCTGGGTCCATGCGTTGGGAATGTGAGAAGGTGTAATCAATATCGTCTTCACCTTCTGCGATGTTGTCGAGATCCGGTTTGAGAATCACTGCGCGGGGATCTTGGGGGAGATGTACTTTCGGCCTTCTTTTTCTGCCATAATTTTGCATTCGGCCCGGCTGACGTTGCCGCAATCGCGAGGCTGCGCGGGGCAGGGGTTGGGGGAGAGGATGTCTCCGCTGCAACGGTCCCCGACCCTACGGTCCATGTGAGCCTCTGGGATTCAATGAAATGGTGAATCTCTGAGGTAGAAAAAAAATTAAGGTGGGGTGTGGCCGTCCCGGACCATAAGCCCAGTAGTCTGATGAGTGAGCGATCCCCCTCATGTAGAGGAAACGATATCAATGTCGATGCGGATCTCCTTGACCATTCCCGGATACGGTGTCCGGAGAAAATCTAGCCATTTAGCGAAATCACTTCGGCATTTTAGAGAAGATGAGATATGTACAATCGAAACGGAATCAGAAGGTCCCTATGTCACGGTCACACTTATTCCATCCCCATGATATAACTCTGATACCCACCGCCCGAGTACTTCGAGCCGATTCCCGTGCGTGAAAAAAAATACTCGGTGTTCCACGAACCCAATCGGAAGGTGACCCGGTGGAGAAACGGTCTCAGGAGCTGCACCCCGCACAGGTGTGTGGAAAACCCCTGCCTGACCATTCCTCACGAGGTCCAAACGGCGTGCTTGTCCGTTGCATCGCCTGACCAGTGGCACATCTTAAGCAATGCCTTTGCATGGTGGAAATCACCCGCCAGGCCACACGCTCGGCCCGCCGAGAGGCCGAGAACCGAAGCTAACAACGGCGGATATAAAGCGGTGGTGGCAGGAGCGAGGGATCGACGTTGTCCGGCCATCACCCCGGTGGAATTAGAAAGATACTAACCATCCAAAGCAGACCCGACGAAAAATACATATCCCAACGACTTCTATTCCATCTCTATCCCTACATTCTACTCTTACTGCATCCACAAGGTGTGATCGGCGGTTAACCTCGTCATGAACAAAATTGTCCTTTGTCCAGTGGCCTCCCATGAGAAAAACTTCTTCCATCCATGTCCACCGATATTAAATGTCCACCCTTCGATGCTTCGATATCGGTAGCTTTCCATTCCCTCACCAGACGCTTCCGGAGAAGCGATTTAGCCAGCCTCAGAATTTCCTCAATAAAATACCTCCCACATATAGTACGCAAGGAACTACCATCGATGCGCCCCGATCCTCGGATTGGATGGGTAGCAACCACCAACTATCACCTTAGGCAAACATTTCACCGATATGATCCCTTTATTTCCTCCCGTGGTTTCCCCAAACGATAATCCCGAACATGGTCTGTTGTTAACTATGTGTAGTGCGTCATCCTGTGATACGAGCCCTTGAATGTTTTTCTCAAAATAGTGTCTTTTATGATCCCCCGCCTGTTGGAAATTTGTGGATCTTCTTGTTTTATGTTGAATCACCCGGAGGTGAGCTGCTCATCCGTCTTCATATCAATCGATCGTGAACGGAGCGCAACGAACAGTAATGCAGTGACTATACTAATAATGAGTTCGCTGTTTTCCCGGAAGATAGTCACATTGTAGACTCTGTGCCGCCAATACGTAGCATATCATGATTTTCTCATAAAAATATATGCAACACGTAGTAATCGATGGGAAAAAGTTCAGCGCTCCATCCATGATCTTTGATGAAAATATCAGGGTTCAGCAAAATCCTCCCAGAAAACTGGACTCCTTTGCTTTTCGGAGTTCGCTCGATATCACTTCGCTCCCATCTACTTCTTGGGAATCCCCATGGCCTAAAATTTCAATTCTTGGTCTTAGCGCCTGAACGTCATCATCGTGCCTGGAGCTTGCCTTGTTTCGCTGATGAATTTGTTTGCTCTTCGGTCTTTTCTGCGGCGAGCGATCTTGAGAAGCCGGTGTGCTTTATTCCATCTCTGCAATGAACTTCATTGACAAACAAAACTAAACAAGGAATCAATATGCAAAGAGCGGTGGCGTTTTTTGAAAATATTTGAGCAGAAAAGGCGGAGGAATCTGACCGAAATTTTGAAAATATTTGAAATTTCGCTGTAGCGAGCACAGTACGGAATACCTTGCGGCGACATTAAACTTGACCGATAAGAGTAGGTGAGGATGGCGGAGGACGGAGGGCGGGTGGAGGAGCGGGGAGGTTGGCGAGTTCTCAAAAACGGAGAGAGATGGGCAGCGGGGTTGTGCCGGAAAAGGGCGGACGGAGGTGATTCAAGTCACCTCGGTTTTGTCAATGAATTAACTTCTTCCTTACAATTTTATGCTATTCACATGTGAATATGATATTTTTACATGTTCATTTTATTTCTAAATCATTGTTTCCTTGAAATCGTTACTTGGTTTGTCGTTAGTTGCATCACATCATAAAGCACATGCTATTGCATAATTGTTACAACAATCGAAATATTGTCCAACATAAAGCATCTAGTGTGTTTACTCTCATGCAAGTATGATCTACTTTCCCTACAACATTTTTTACTTTCATGAAGTGTGATCTACTTTCACTGTATTTGCTTTCTCTGAGAATGCTTTATTTTCCTATAAGTGTGGTGTGTTTTGATTAGTTGGTGACTTGTGAAAGCATCTTCATCTTGTATTATGAAAACATTTAAATTACTACAACTTCAGAACACATACTAGATTACAATAACACATATGGTGCATGGCAGTGTTAAATTTGTAAGTATGGTGGAGTCTTCATAATGTGCATTTGGTCCATGATTTAATTGTATTTATACGTTTTAAAACATATTTATAAATGCTTGAGTTGAAGGAAAAATTATTTTTGAGACAAGAAGTCCATTGAAATTTTTAAAGATGAGGGTGGATTTTTGAAGTAAAATTTGGCTCCAGGAAGGTGACAAGTTGGCTTCCCTCCCAAGTCAGAGTCATCCCGGAGCCAGAGACATGTCCATTAGCCCAAGGCAGGACTATTGTATAAAGCCAATGCATTCTCTCACACAAGACAATTTACGGGCAAGCAAGCAAAGGTCAAGAAGGATGAGAAGCCAGGACGAAGAGAAAGGTTGAAATCTCTCTTTCTCTCTCTCTTGAAACTCACACATGTGGATTAGTATCTATCTTCATGGTTCACATTTTTCTAGGGAAATTGTTATAGAAATTCGAAATTTTTGGGTTATTGGGGAAATTGTTGTTGGGGTAGAAATAACAAATGTGACTGTTACAAGAGGAGCTGATACGAGTTAGACATGCATAGTAAATTGTGGGAGTCAGATTTAAGGGCGACTTGGCTTGGAGGAATACCAAGTTTGACCATAGTTACAGGTGTGTCTCTCATTAAGCCAAGAAAGAATTTCTTTATTGAACGAGTTGTTTGGTTTTCCCCATTATGAGTATTCCCGGGGTAAATCTTGTCTTCTTTTGTGTGTTGTGATCTTTACGTATGTTGTTCTTGATGGTTGAATTTTTGATATGTTTGTTGAATGATTTATCGGAATAATTTAAAGATCACATAAAAAATAATTATTAAAAATTTCAGAGATATTATAGCAGTGCACTAAGAGAAAATAAAATGGTTTCGAGCTTTGGTGAAGGAATAAAGAACATTGAGATCACCTTAAGCAAAAACCCTAGAAATTTTATTCAATTCCTTTTTGTAGATTGGTTTTTACATAGCTTGTTATATGAAATATGAAACAAGCTAGAGGGGAGCATCTAATTTTAGAGTTTGGAAGGTTAGAATATATGTTCTTCTTGCCAAAACAGGGTTTTTTTGGACGTTATGAAAGGAAAGGTTGTTGAACCGAGGAAAGATGATGCGGAAAATAAAAGATCGGGGAGGATGACATCAATGCTATGAACATTATAATGGACTTCATTAGGGATCATTTGGTTCACATACATTGCAAAACTTGTTTCTTCAAAGATGTATAATGCCTAATGAATCTCTGCAAGTAAGAACATTAGTTAATCGATAAGCTTGAAGAACGAACTTTCGAAATAGAAGGACAATAATAGTGACTGTAGTTTCTTACTTTGTAAGGATTTCTCAAATAAGAAGATTGGATCCAAACAAACGAAGAATCCATTCTTTCTCGGAAAAACCTTTGGTAATTACAACACTCAATGGTATTCTAGATCATGGGATGATTTTGCGGCAGACATAAATAGTTGGAAGGCTCTTTCATTTTGAACAACTATGGACATCGTGTGATACAGAAGAAGCAAAATTAATGACTAGAGATAAATCACTTGATGAGAAGTTCAATCATTGTAATGCATTTCAAGAACAAGAAGAAAGTTTGATACTCAACAAAGAATTCGGGAAAGGGATATTCTTCCTTTAATAATAGAAAATTTTTAAGATCCAATGTTATGGCTATCGGGAATATGGACAATCAAGGGAGAATGTCCTAACATGGCCAATAACAAGAAGAAAACAGTAGCTTCCACAACAAATTTTGAAGATGAAAAACCAAAAAATACAAAAATTTGATAAGGAGATTTTTTTTATTTATTTTTATTTATTTATTATTAATTTTTTTTTTAATTCTTGCTTTAATGAGGTTCCTTTGCATATGATGATGACTGTGGCTAGTAGATAGTGGAGCATCAAGGCACATGGCTAGAGTGTGGAAGTCTTTCCAAGCATGACAAAATAGAAGTTGTATCAAGGGTTGAATTAGGAGACAATAACGGTTATGTAGTCAAAAGGTTAGGAAGGCATCATAAAGTTTGAAGCCCAGTAACAATGTACATCTCAAAAAAAAATTTCTTTATGCACTGAGATTTGAAAAATAATATTGTCTTTATTTCTTGTTTAAAATATAAAGGAGATAGATTTTCTTTTGTGGATGGAAAATTATTATTTGTTGAAGCCTGCAAATGTCAGGTGTTGTTGGGGTTATTTGGATTCGTGATGGAAGATTTTATAGACTTGTGATTTATCTAGATCGAGCACTAGTAAATGACGAAGATAAATCCAAGTGAATTATGGTACATAGTACATACATCTTCATTTTAGAGCATTGGATGATTGAGTCAAATAGTGTCGGGGGTTCATGGTGTGAATGAGGTAGTGGTGTATGCAAAGGTTGAACTCTTGGGAGAAGAACATCGAGAAACCATTTCCGAACAATGATAACGGATCTAAGGAAGCCTTGGACTTGATTCATTATGATGTATATGGTCCAATGCTGTGAAATTTCTAGGTGGTTTGTTGTACTATGTGGCATTTATTGATGAATTCTCTCGTAAGACATGATCTCTTGAAGACTAAGGATGAGGTATTTGATAAGTTCTAGGAATTCCAATTTTAGTGACATGAAAGGAAGGAAAATCATGATACTAAGATATGACAATGAAGAAGAATACCTCAAAGAGCTTGTTGCTTTTCTGCCAGCGGTTAAGTTAGAGAGGTAATTGATTGTCCCCCTATAATCCGAAACTATATTAATTTGTGTGAGAATAAAATATATGTCCATTGAAGAATTTTTCATGGCCATGATGCATAATTTTGATTTTCATTTTTCTTATGAGAGGAAGCATAACAAACAACAATGTACATTCAAAATAGAAATATTATAAATTTATGGAAGTATGACTCTTGGTGACTTTCTCTAAAAAGGGAACGAGGAGGTTGGTCACATGAAGGTCTTTAGTTGTCTTGTATATATATTCATGTTCCTAAGGATGAGGAACAAGCTTGATCTTTTAGGAAATTAAACCCTTGTTCATTGGAGCATAACAAATCATCGAAGAGATTACAAAGTATACATTTCGAGGCAATGATTGAGGATTCGGTTAAAGATGTCACCTTCAATGATAAAGTAGCATATTGGAAGTCTAAGGAAGTCTTTGTAGATTCCTTGGATGAAGTAAAGTAGGAGGTATTTTTTGAAAGAAAATTCGAGTTCTACGGAATGTATCGAAAGAGACCAACATGGCTTGAATCACATTAGTAGGAAACGTGAGGACAATGGAACTCTGATAGCACATCTAGAAGCTAAGAAACCCTAATATGTTCTCTAGTTATTGCTCTCATGACAAAACTCGTTGATGAATAATAAGATTAAAGGCAGCGATGCCAACCATGGGGATGATTCTTATTCAACCAGGTAAAAAAGTAAAAGATTAAAAAATAATAAAATAATAAAACTACTTTTTTCAGCTTATCTCCCTAATTTTTTACTCAAAATTTCAGCGGGAGTACTCTTTGGATGCAAAATTTAATTCTTCATAATGATTACCATGTCCCTCTTTTAAGTGGACCCTACTATGAAAAATGATAAATACATGGTAACATTAATATAAATACATTTCCTTATGCCTCATTTTTTTATGTGGCGATAATCATAAGTATGCAACTCACTGGATGAAGAATCAACTTGCCATAGCAGTGTTTTCACTGAATTTGAGTAAGCCTGGAGATGAGTTAAATACAAGTTGAGAAAACATATTTTTCATTTTCCCTCTAAAATTTGATGTTGTAATCTGTTATTACTTTACTATTTCCACTATTATTTTATAATTTCCTTAGGAAGGCCATTTAGACCTCAAAATTCCCTAATGGGTGAAAAGTGTAACAAGGTTAGAGGCCTTCATAATGACAAGTGTAATTGTGATTTCTGTAATTGATGAAAGAAAGAAAATAAAATTATTATTGTATTCTTGTCTCATGGATTTCATGAGCAAGAAATTTTATTTTAGTGATGGCTCCCATTGTGACCTTGAGTTGTCATGCGGAGTCATAAAATGTCAATTTGAGTTAATGTCATGTACGAAGGCCACAGTATCCATGTGATAAATTAAGATTGGCAAAGTCGGCAAATGGGGGAGAAACATCATTTCAACCACTTTGGGGGATTAGGATAAAGTATACGAATGCGGAGGGATCTCAATAAGTGAATGGATTTGTCTTTCAAGTTTTGGGTAATGATATTAGGCGTTATGAAGGCCGAGGGTTTTTGTTTGTTTTTGGATGGTTGAGCATGATTATGGCTTGAGTGGAAAGTTCTAAATACCAAAGAGTTTCAAGGTGAGAAGTTGCGAAAACACATAGAACAAACTTGTGAAAAAGATAGATAAGTGCCGGGTTTTAGTCCATTGGGCTATGAGTCATAATAGGGTTTTAATTGAAACAACGAGGTTCAAGAGTGTTACATGGGAGCAGAAGTCATCTATGTCTAAGGATCTCTTTAAAGTTGATTTATGGAATGAAGATAATGCAATGAGAGAATTAAACAAATGAAGAACAAAGAGCGACCCATGATCTAGTAAGTACTGAGAAACCGTAACCTTTGACAAACATGAAAAACATAAAAGCAATCCGGAGATCACAGTAGTACTTCGAAACTAGCCGGCCTTTGATATACTTTCAATAGAAAAACATTTAAATACAGGGAAACACAAGCCGTATAAGGAGAACGGTCTAAGGTCTGTGGTAAGTACATCGAAACTGGCAGTGTTTCAGCATTCACAGGAAACACTGATGGGTCTTTGGCTGGGATAAAACTGAGACCGAACTCCTGCTGTCTTCCTTCGTTCATCTCTACTTAACATGAAATGAAAATAAATTTCAAGAATAACAACTAGTGAAACCCAGGTAGGATGAGGAACGTGACATTCCTAAGCAGCAAAAATGGAGTAAATCATTCCCAAATAACACAAATTGGAAAACATTCGGATAAAGCTTATCGATCAGGAGAAGAGAATAACGTAAATGCATTAATCCTAACTCTGTACTTGTTTATTTATCGGAGAAAATGAACAAATGGAAACGAAATAAAATACCGATTTACAAACTTATCACAGAATTGACATAGATCGGGGATCCCATAATCGACTTGTATTGATGCTTCCAAACCGATTCTGACTTTAAGTCAGGTGTTTCGGTCGTAATCATCTTCACTACTCGACCTAACTATTCTATCACAAGCGAGCTCAAAACCTTTGAACATTATTTACAATCGACGAAGTTAAGAGCTCAGTATATTTCAAGGTTTGCAGCTTAACATTTTCTCATCTTCTATAGAAGTATTTATAGAAAAGAGGAGGTAGGATGCAGTAAAAGATATCCTGGGTCGATTAATACGGATTGGTGTACAAAACTTTGAGGGCTCCAATGGAGAAAGAGTACGGATATTCTCCTTTGTATTAATTGATTTATGTTAAAAAATTAGCTAGGTGGAACTTTTGGTGACTTTTAAGGCTACCCCATTTTGGGATGTAATAACTACTACTGTGATATTTTGCATTAAGTTCCTTTGGCATAATTAATTCTTTAACGAACGTTAGAGGCAAATATTTGATTTTCTAATCAATAACCAAACCTCTGTTGAATACTTTGAGGCAATAGGTGCCGTGTTGTAGTAGGCGGAAGGAATCAATTGCTTCTGTTGGCAGCGGTAGAGCTTTTATGATAAATATTTATGATTTTTCTTTAAGCATTTAATTTGGAGGTTAGGCTTTTGATAATCAATCTTGCTTGTAATCTAAATTGTCTTCAATATTACGTTTCTGCTTTGTGTGTTTAAATCTTATTGTGATACTCTTTTGATTCATTTAATAGTTAGTGTCTTGTTGATGTGCGGGAGTCTACAAAGGCTGCGAATGGCATCAATGCCATGAAGCATTGACGGGGACGTGGGTTCAAACCCTTGTAGTTCTTCCTTTGATAACAATCTGAGATCGTCTTTCCCTCTCGACTTTCTTTTCGCTTGTTATTATGGGAAAAACATTTAGGCTGCCCAATGCAAAAACATTATGAAATCCTGCGTTGTGAGGTAAAAAAGCGCGGAAGGGTGTGGGGAAGGAGCGAGGTCGTTGGATGGTAGCATCAACGGCGGAGATCTCGTAAACTAAAGGAGAGCGAGAGGGGAGCTTTTAAGTCGGTTGTCGATACGCAAAGATCGGCTTCGGTCGACGATGGGAGAAAAATAAGCGAAGAGAGTCACTTTATAAAGAAATAGCGAAAATTTGATGAGATAACGTTAAAAACCTTTGTTCGGAGGAAAATATATTGAAAATAACCTTCGGGAGTTCGGGATGATCGTGGGTACATCGGATGAGATTGGCTTAATGAGATCAATAGTGAGGAGGTGCGTGATGCAACATAAAGGAAAGAGGGAAAACGGGTTTCGGGTTGTAAAACAAGCTTGTTTTTGCGTAGAAAAAGCCCCCGGGTAGGCGGTGTGCCTTTTGAAACGCGATATGCGTCCCCGCCTAACACTTGGCATCGAAAGGAAACCACCTGGCCGTTGTGCCCTTTGAAAAAATAAACTTCGCGCGTTCGCTTCACACGATATAACGTGGCGCGTTAGATACGGGGCCTCGGATACCGACGGAGGAGAATGACGTGAAATGGATTAGATGCGGGCGGATAGCGGGGCGGATTCATTGTGGGTTGTTCGATCGGGGGATCGACGGTGGAGAATTTAAATACGAGGTTTAAAACAAAAATATATAGGGGAGAAAAAAGTTGAAGTAGGACCATTGATGTGAGAGATCATAACGACCGAGTTAGGTGAAAAACATTATGGCGGGGCAACAGCACAGATGGTAAAATGTATTTGGACAGCACGTCAGAGCGGTCAGGATGCAATCGGAAGCAAGGCATCGGCGGAGGCAAGGAACTTGGGTGCGATGGAGGCGATTAACGGCGGCGATGATGCGAGGATCGGTCAGCCGATGGGGTGGACTCCGGAGGACGCAGAAGCGGAGGAAGGCTAACAATCGAGAAAATACCGGCCGTTGGATACGAGAAGGCGAGGAAAGATCTAGCAGTCCAAGATAGATCGAGAATGGCCAATCGAGAGGACAAAGGCGGGCAAGATAAAACGCCACGATGCGATCATGCGGCCGTTTGATCGACTTTTAGATCAACGGTCGATATCATTCAAACTCTTTTGACGAGAGGAAACCCTTTGTAATATGTGAAAACCCAAAATTTAATAAAAAAAAGGTTTTATGCATCGGGCGAATATATAAATATGTAAGTACGTAGCGCCGTGCGGGGCCTTTGGTTTATGAGATAATAAGCCGAGGCTTATATATGAAAATAACCTATCGCATGAACTTTGATGTCTTTCAATCTAACCATTTTGGATTTTGCGATACGATTGGCGCTTGGAACTTTCTTTACTCTTAGTCCCGAGCGTTATATGGAGTGACGGGAGCGAAAAGTTTGTCTGATGGGGCTTGATACGCATCGGAACTTTTGATGCGGGTCTTTGTCTACCATTTTAAGCTGAAAATCATAACTCGGTAATTTTAGACCAAAACTTTAGGTAAAAGTGGGTTTTTATTTACAGAGAAATATCAATCGAAATGGATTATTCCAAGGTTTTAAAGCGCTTGGAATTAAGACACGGATTATGTAAAGTAATAATAAGTAAGGAGGCGTATCAAAGGGCTTAATGTCGTTCTTTTAATATATGCCAAATAGACTTATGCGCTTTGATCTTTCCGATGTGATAAGCGCTTAAATGGCTTAGCGCTTGGTTCTAGCACTAGGGCATATAATGGGGAAGTGGTTAGGACCTGGCCCAAGGGTGTAAGTACGTAATACAAAAAAGGTGTTTTTAATGAAAAAATTTTCAAGTTTTCAATGGATTTTGGGGTTTTCGACGAGTTAAAAAAAGAGTCTTAAACTGCGCGGAGATTTTATGTGAAGGAAGACAAGGGAAAAATGGAAAAGAGGAAATTTTATGAGGAAAGAGGCAAAATGGAGGTTAGTTTTGAGGTGGAGGGAAAAGGAAGAAAATTGATGTTTGCAATAGTATTTTCTCTTATGGAATCGTAATTATGATTTCTAAATAAAAACAACGGTGAAGATTGAAACAAGGGCATGATATATTGATGTGAGAGATAACACTTTTTTTAGCAATAAAATTTGTTGGCAGAAGGCTCCAAAAAATTACAGCCACCATTTTATATGACAAATTTTATTGACGGTGGCTAACGGTGGCTCCCATGAGGATGCGCCTTCTTGAAAACATCGAAACTTGGAGGACTTGCATTCTGCGGGAGGCTGATCGGTGCCTTATCTATTGGGTTGTAACCTTTCTTTACTTGGATGATATTTTTTGTTCTGAAAAATGTCGGCATCCATGAAGAAATGACCAGAACTTCATCTATACAAGCTTTCTGCCTACCCAGTCCCTCTTGATCTAACATTTTTCTTCTTTTAGAGTGCTTGGATTGGCAGCTCTTTTCTCGACATTTTTATTCTTTTGAAGAGAGCATAAAACTAATCTAATTCTACTCCTTATTTCTCCATGGACTCAGATTAAATAGTTGAGTCCATATGTTTCTCTACCTAATATACCAATATGTTAGGATTCTTGATTAACGATTTTATTCTCTAAATTCTACAATAGAAGTTAAAGGCATACAGAGTCGGATTGAGCAGTCCTAGCAATCTTTGATGCACATGGCATAAAAAACAAGCTGCACATAGATCTTATTTTGAAAATTAAAACAAAATGGAATGCTTAAGATGCAGAGAAGTTCAAAGCACTCCCTTCATCTTTTTTAGCTATTGTTTTTACTTATGTTTGAGCTATTTTTCCTTTATCCTTGGTCAGTTTTGAGGTAAGTTAAAGACAGTTATTCCTGTATTTTGGTGAGAATTTCAACTTGATTTGAGTCATTCATGTTTTGAAAACATAGGTTCGGATTTTGAGCATGTTTGGACCTTTAATTTCTTTAATCTCTTGGTAAACGAGGTCATGAGTTTGGAAAATCAAATTCTTTATCTTATCGGCAATAAATTTAAAACTAATTAGTCAAGGTAGGATGTTTGACTAACTAGAAGTGTGTTTTTCGAAAGTGGCATTTAAGCTTTCACACGTTCATATTTGTTTTTTTCTCTTTTGATGGTATGGAGTTGTACCTTTATTGAACTTACAATACGCCATCTTTTCTTTCTTTCTTCATTTTTGTATTTTTTGATTTTTCTAACTTTGAATGCAATGGTGGATGAAATATTTATAATGGAAAAAAGATAAAAAAAGGCTTTTCAAAACATAACATAGATCGAAAGTAATGTTTAAGCATCACATGGGTAATGAAGACCCGAGCAATTACGCTTCATTCAACTCTTGTAGAAAAAGACATTATTATGACGGTGAATGGATGAAGGATAAAGATGACCATAGTTGTCAAATTTTCCATGCTTGCCTTGTCTTCTCCCCTTGAGTCCACTTTAAAACTTTGTCCCCAACATTAAAATTATTTTGGCCTTTGTTCTTTTGTCAAAATCTTTTTGATTATGAGGGGTTCACTTGAGTGCATTATATTAGATATCATTTTTGGATTCAAGCTAGTTAATTTAGTCATTCATCTATGAACATTTCCATGAGGGTAATCGTAAACAGCTAATTTCTCATGATTTTTGAATAGTCCACTTAGCACTCATTGCACTTGGGGTGATGCTCACGGGGGTGAAGAAGTGGGATTGAAACTAGTGAAATGAATCACATAAGCGTCGATCATCACTTAGGGTCACCCCGTGTGGAGACCGGGGAGGTCACCCATCCCCGAACTCCTGCAGCTCCAAGCCGCGCTTAAGCTGTGGAGTTTCCCCACAATCAAGCCCATAAGCTTGCTACCCATTTGCAAATGGGGTAGCAAGCTAAGTAGGCCAATAGGGAAAACTCCACGATTAAACGGCAGCAACAGTGATGGGTGACCTCCCCGCATGATGCTAATTCTTGGGTGCGAGCCCGAGTGATGATTGGCACTATGTGTTCACTAGTTTCAATCCCACTTCTTCACCTGGCATGCGTATAATGATGGCAAGTGGATTTACAAAAATCTCATGAGTGAGTCGTTCACTGTGGTCATAGATGAATGACTATGATTGAATCCAAAAATGATATCTAATCTTTTATTCATGTCTTGCTTTGCAATGCTGTTATAAACCTCCTCTGCAGTTTCTTGAAGGTGAATAGTCCGATTTATCCCAACTGATCATGTCATTGTCTTTAGACTAAACCTCTTGAATCAACTTCATAAGCACACGAAATTTGGTAGGAAAGATTGCATCGATACCATACACAATTTTGGTAGGGTGACATGCTGATAGATTTCTTGAAGTCAATCATCGACCCAAAGTGCACGTACCCTTGACTTTGTGTGCCAGACCTTGTTGTCCTCCAGCTTCTTGAATTATGTTCACTAAACTCTTGTTTGGGGATTAAGTCATTACCTTGAGGGTAATGGTAGTGGAATGCCCCATTGTTATACGATATTTGTGACGGAACTCAACCATCTTCTTTGATCCAAATCACTGCTGCATTCTTGGTGTGATGATCTTGGTACAGGACAACTTAAAATCTAGAGAACATTATTCTCCATGAACTTTATAATAACGAGAATCATTAAAGCTTGCCTACTGAGGATGGCTTCTATCCAATCCCATTGAAGTAGTCGAGTGGGTGAGAATCCATCTGTCTTGAAATTTGACAGTGGATGGATTTCACCTATGAAGTCAAGTCCCAACATTGAAAAGGAGCTAGCAGTGATTGGATACGGAAACGTAAATGTATCCTTCCTTTTATACATACAAAAAGTTGACATTTATGGCAATTATCATCTTATGTACATTAATAAAAAGAGTAGGCCAATAGTAACCAACCCTCGAATTTTTTGTTGGTATTTATGCTTTCGATATAAATGGCCTCCCTCCTTCATGGAACTCGTACTTAACATAATAAACTCGAGGAGGCAAAATTTAAGCAATATACCACTTGAATTTTCCAATAAAGACATCTACCTATAATGAAATAGTTTCTGACTTTCAATTTCAAAAACCTTTGTACTTTGTTTTTGTCAAACTAGAGTGTATTCAAATTAAGCAAGCTATGAAAATATTGACATAGAAAATTCATAAAAATGATCTTCCATGATAGGGAGTTGAGATTTCCTCTTGATCATCTAAAGCATTAATCATATTAATATCAAGAACTTCAAAATTGGATTAATGCATCAACCTAGGTTGGACCTTGGCCTTTGAAGAATTTTAGTGGGTTTTATCTCTAAATCATATTCAAGAATAACAACAATCCATATATCTTATAGGTCTTTGTGTTAGAATATCTTTGACAAGCTGAATTTGGGGGCGAAAGCAATGATGTGTGAGTGCAAGATGTATACTTCCAGAAGTCTTTCAAAGCCTTGGCTTAAAAGCAAGGCTTGCTTTTCCCTTAATGTTATACTTCGAGAGGGGCATCTCTCAGAAACCTTGCTAAATAATGCAATAGGCTGCTCTTGTCCTTGTGGATTTTTACGTAAAAGGACAACAACTATTCAACATATTCGATGAAAATAAAAAAATAAAAAAAATCTTTTGAAAAATCGAGACTTATTAGGCAGGTGTTTTGGTTAACACTTGTTTCACCGGTTGAAGGAATTCTTGATTCCAAAAGGTCAAATACTACCCCTTGCTCCTTCTTCAACATGTTTGTGATATTCCTAAGGAGCTCGGCCAAGTTGGGGATGAACCTTCTCCAAAAAGTTAATATTTCCAATGAAAAAGGGTGCAACTCCTTGATGTTTCGAGGATGAGAGATTTGCAATATGGCCTCGTCCTCCTTTTGGATATCTTAATACCATCTTCGAAATAAATGTGCCCAGAGACTGCACCTTCTTGGAGTAGGAACTCAATGCTTTCATGGGGGTTCAAAGATATGCCAAACTTTCTACATCTCTCGGCCCCATTCTTAAATGTGGTAAATTGCTCTGTCTGTCTTTGAAAAAACGGTAACATCATCGGTATATAATGATAGAAGTAGCCGAGTTCTTGAGAGAATATATGTCCATGGCTCTCAAAAGATTTATCAGGCATTCATTATACCAAAGGGCATTTCACATACATAGCGGACATGAGGTTATGTTGAATATTGTCTTCAATCATGAAGATGAACAAAGATGCGGTAATACTGCAAGTAGCCATCGAAACGAAAAATTCTTCTGAACACTGTCTCTTGTAGAATATGATCATCTTGATAAAGGGTAGTTGTCTTTCAATGAAGCTTTGTTTAAATCTCTAAAGTCTATACAAAGCCGATCTCTCCGAGTTTCTTCCCTATTGACTTTGATTATTTTATAGAATATCTGGCAAGGACATCCATCTTGTGACTTATACATTTTCTTGTTCCTTCTCAGCAAAAGGCATTGAACGGGGTTTATTCTACGCGTGACTTGTTTGAATGGTTTTTAGTTTCCTTGAAAGAGATTTGTCTTTGTATTATTTAAGTACTGCGGTTAAGATCTTCGTAACTCCACGCAAAAACATCGCAAAAAAATTCACTTAAACAACTCTATATACACGAGTTTAATTTGGTGGTAAGGTCTTGAACGGTTTTATCGACATTGGTTTAAGTTCACCCCGCCTATATTGCACTCTTCCACTTGATCTCTACGAGTTCCGATTTTGGCTTCTTGGCCACGTTATTCACCGTCAGCTCTTCTAAAGAGCTGAACCCTTGGGCAAACTTGATCTTTGAGCCTTGAGTTTCTAACTCCTCTTTATTTCTAACTGCGCGATCGGTGCTGGCACTGAGTTTCAAGTTTTCTGAAGCAGTAGCTTAATAACAAGTTAAGGAGACGGTTATTTACCTTTAGAAAATTTTCTGCTAATGGTCTGTGTCATAATTTGAATTTGAACTATGTAGTTCGAATTCATTTTACACGATGGTGCATAGGTCTTCTATTTGTTTGTCTCCGTCGAACACTGCGTCTTTTAATTGTAAGGAACAACTTCATTTGAATTTTGTTTGGTTATTAGGTCTTTGGATTCATATGGCATTAATATATTCTGTTCTGATGGCTAAGTTGTAGACATAAATATTTTTTTTTTCTTGGGACAAAAATTACAGTATTCCTCCAAGAAGTTTTAGAAGATCCCGACATCGTTTCGATGAGCCCTAAGTCTTGGGTGGTTCGTTGTATTCTAGTTGAATTGCCTAATGATTAATTCGGGAATACATATATCAAATTCTTTGGCTCTAACACACAACAAGCATAAACTAAGCAAGTTAATATTCATTATGTTATTTGAACAACGGAAGTTTAATCTACGGAAATGATTTTACGTGATTGTTTTCAGTGTTTGTATCCGGACACACCTTTTGACATTAATTCTAGTATGACCAGCCAAGTTCGCACTCCCTGAGACGAATTCGGTTTCATCTTGTTTGTGTTTGTCCTCTTCAACTAAAGTGCTTTAGTTTGTTGTGGAATATCATCACTTAGTTGTATTTGTTCAACTCCTCGGTTTCTTGTGTTGGGGTGCTTTCTTGACCTATGAGAGTTAAAAATTCAGACATGACTTGACTCAAGACTGTGTTTTGGTTTGCTAAAGTTTTCAAATAAATAAAAATACATTACATTATATGGTATTCACTATTTGCTATCTCGGCCAACAATTACTGACCCAGGCATACATTCATAAACGATTCATCATTAAACAAAATAAAAAGGAGAAATCGAGGCTTTGTGTTACGAGTACTGTAGGAAATTTTCATGATGCTGTCTTCAGCATAAACATATAGCCTGCATATAGGACTCTGTAAGTCTTCTTCTGCAGTTTGGCAGGGATGGTCGCTAAGTCATGTCCATACATAGTTCCTTGTAACTCAACCTAAGATCTTGACAAATTCATGCTTTGGGGAACATAAATGTGATATCATGCTAAACATTTGGTGGGATTTGGGCCTAAGTGTGAGAGATATTTGATTAATCCTAAACATTTTATAACAAGATCGAAAGAATAAAGATATAAAGATAGCAGATTTCTGAAATAGGGCTCTCATCTTGACTTGTTAAATTATGAGAAGCCCGGAATCATGCATGGCGTTGTGCAAAATCATGTGAACGTTTAAACTTACATAAAAGGAGGAAGACATGTCCCTCTTGATACTTACCTTCAATCTTTGGACCAAAAATAAGTACCTCTTGGTTGGTCATCATTAAGATTGGTGGCACTACGTTGTTCTGCTTCAATGTTTAAAGCCTTCAAATTTGGGTCCTATATACATTTTGGGCAGCTAACTCGATCGAGGAACGAGAGATTTTAATTTTGAAATTTCTCTCTAATTTGAAAGAATTTGATTCTTTGAAGTACTTGTCTACGTACTTATTAGGCTGCCCTCTATAAATAAACATGTCCTTTATTTGATTGTTCACATTTGACAAATGGTTTTTATTTAGGAAATACTAATTTAGTGTTTAATCTTTTGAATACTTTTCTGTTTTGTAATGTTTTGAGTGCCTTTCTCTCTGCAACTGTCGAAATTTACAACCATTGTTTTTGTCCTTTTGTTTTGACAACTTTCGAGGCTTAATCAACGGTGTTTTGTGAAGATTTGTCGGAAGGGTTTAGTGTTGGGGAGTTTGTTATTTGGTTTTCTTCTCAGGTCATATTCTCTTTGAGACTCTATGATGACATTTTCCATGTCTAGAAATAGCAACTTTTCATCATCATCTCTTTTGTCATCATGGCGTGTAAAGACCTTGCTTTCTATCATAATGAATCTCAAAGTCATCATTATCTACTCCCAACATGTTAAAATGTCATCTTCCTCTGTTATTTCATCTGTTTTCCTCAACCTCACTCACATAGTTTTGATGAAGGGAGGAGTGATGCCTTGATGTCTTCCTAGGTACATTTGGAGGTTGGTTCCTTATAAAATTCTGATTATTTTGATTGGTTTGTTTTGAGGGCTTGAGTTTTGTTTCTGGTGCTTGTGCTCTCAGGATGCTCATTTTCTTCATCATATCCTCCATCATTTTCCATCTTTGAGCTGGAAGTGGAGGGTAGATTCCTCTCGGGAAGTACTCTCTTCTCATTTTTCATTCTTGCTCTCTTCTCCATTAAGTTAACTTCCACTGACAAGAGCTCCTTTTTGCATATCTTCGAGGATGCATGATCTCTCTCTCTCGATTTGATGGGCCATCTCGGGTGAAACCCTTGGGGGCTTGTTTAGAACCGAGCCTTGTGGAGGTTTAAATTTGAAGTGCATTGTGCACACTATTAAATCTAGTGCGATGGCTTACACTCTCCCAGTGTTTCTATGGAGGTTCTTATGTCAGAAAGGACTTGGAGAGGATTCTTCTTCACTTCATTTGTTTAAGAATGTGGAAGTGGAGAGGCTTGGAGATCATTGATACTGTAGAGGGTTAAGCACTGAAACCATTTCTTACTTCTCCCCCGGACTTTGAGAAAATAATCTAAGCAGCCAGAATCATCCTTGATTTCATTTGTCTGGTAAGTGTTGTCTTATCCATATTTTGTGATGCGGTAGTAGCATTACTAGCATCATATAATGGAATTTTGGAATGATGGTCTGTGGAAGATTGACTAATGAGTACGGGGAGAAGGACTGAGGAGCATATACATCTTTCATAGTATGTGGTGGAGGGTGGATTTACAAGAGGCGATTAACAAAAGGTAAAGTGGGTTGAAGTGGAGTGGTTTGAAGCAGTGGATGTGGGATGAAGATGTGGATGGACCGAGAATAGATTGGTGGGCAGTCTGTGGATGAAAACTTACCTAAATTAGGAAAGAGATATGGTCAGGGTGGTGTTGTTTCTCTATTACCCGGGATGTTCACTTGTTTGGAGATGATGAAGGCTAGAATCTGGAAATTTGAATTATATCATCGAATGACCTAGTTACAAAAGGGATTTACTAAGTCAACTTGTGATTGTTGTGGTGAAAGATTTTGGGAACTGAATTAGCTCTCAAGGGTAAGTACGAAAACATTTGATAATCTAATCTAGGAGACTCTAAGGATACTTTCAAGTTATCACTTCTCTCGAGGTGGATGCAGGTGGAATGAGCTCTGATATGAATGTTTCTAGGAGCCACTATGCGTGTTTCAGGACCAATAAACAAGAAAAGTTCGATCGGAATGTAGCCCAGGTCATTAAAGTTAGCTGATCTTTTTAGAAAAATTTTAATCTCTGATCCTCTAAACTGATTTCAATGATATTATAATGATAATGGTTATTTGATGGAGTCTTAAGTCTGTTAAAGTTGTGGAGGTAAAACAAGTAAATTTTTAGGCTGTTTGGAGGTAAAGAGTTTTATGGTCTACCACCATGTTTATTGAATTCCAATATGAAATATTTTGGGGTTTTTCTCGGTTATTTTTCGATTGTGTGTGGTTTCTAAAGTGCATCTCATCATTTAAAACTTAGCTATGGTTATGAGACAAAGACGGTCTACTCTTGTAAGCTAAGCAAGCTGATTTTCAGGATTAGATAAACTCTTATATGAGAATCACAAGGGTTTGCCTAGTTTGTCACTTGATTCAAACAAGTTTCATCATGATTACCGTCGATTTAGTGATACTTGAAAAAGGTTGCTTTTAACTCACGAAGTTTGTATGAAATTTCAAGGAGCCGGAAGTTATTTGAGTTGCCGCTCCCCGGCGGAGTACGCCGGAAATGTTAGCTTGCTGTAGTAGGCCAAAGATTGGCAAAGTCCGGCCAATGGGGAGCTTGTCATTTGTTCTTTGGGATTCTAGGATCTAGCCTCACGAATCTAGAGGGATCTCTCCGATGAGGTGCAAAGATGGATTTTGTCTTTGAATTTTTGGGTAATGATATTAGGTTAGTTATGAAGGTCGAGGTTTTGTTTGTTTGGATGGTTGAACATGATTATGGCTTGGAGTGGAAAGTTCTAAATGCAAAGAGTTCCAAAGGTGAAAGTTGTAGCTTTATGGAAACAAAACTTTAGCCAAAAAAATGAATAATTACGATTTTAGTCCATTGAGCTATGGAGTCATAATAGGGTTTTAATTAAGAAACAGCAGTTCAAGAGTAGTCTATAGGGCAAGTCATATGTGTCTAAGGATCTCTTTAAAGAGTTGATTTATGAATGAAATGATACAATAGGAGAAATTAAACAAATGAAGAGCAAAAGAAACGGCCAGGGATACGATAAGTACTTTGAAACTAGCCGACCTTTGACAAACACTTACGAAAAACATAAAAGAAATCCAGGGATCGGTAAGTACTTCGAAACTAGCCAACCTTGGATATACTTTCAATAGAAAACATTTAAACACAAGGGAAACACAAATGATAACAAATAATGATACAGATACGGTAAGTACTTGAAACTGTGACTTTTCAACACATTCTAAGAAACTTTCGGTCGATCTTTTGGGATAAAACTAGGACCGGGGTTCACCATATCTTCCTTTTAAACTCTGTAACATGAAATGAAAATAACTTTCCAAGAATAACAATTAGCTAAGACAGTAGGACGAGATAGCATGACCATTCCCTAAGCTGCTTAAAAATGAATTAAATCATTCCCAAATAACACAAATTGGAAGAAAACATTCGGATAAAGCTTATCGATCGAGAGAAGAGAATATTTGTCATACAATAAATCCTAACTCTGTACTTGCTTTTCTTTATAGGAGAGGGATGAACAAAGTGGGAAACATAAATAAAATAACGATTTACAAGAAGAAAAAAAATCCATGTAGACATAGACTAGGGATCCCATAAATAGAGCTTGTATTTTGATGCTTCAAACCGATTCTGACTTCAAGTCCGAGTGTTCGGTCGGCGATCATCTTCCTCTTTCATTTTAACTATTCTATCACAAGCAAAGCTCAGAAACCTTTGAACACAGCACACAATCAGAAGTTAAGAGCTCAAGTATATTTCAAATTTCTGCAACTTGAGCATTTTTCTCATCTTCTACAGTATTTATAGAAGAAAAGGAGGTGGGATCGATAAAAAAGTCTCCGGGTCCAATTAATATGATTAGTGGCTTCTCGGCCTTTGAGGATCAATAGAGAAAATTTATATTCTCATTGTATTAATTGATTTATATTAAAGATTAAACTCGGTGGGAGATTTTGTTAACTTTTTAAGGCTTTGCTTTAGGATCCTATGCTTTCACCTTTAATATTTTGCATTAAGTTCCTTTGGCGAATTAATTCTTTGTTGCGTTAGGGGGCAAAATATACGATTTTCTAATCGATAACCGGCCTCTATTTGAATGCTTTGAGGCAATAGGTGGCGGCTGTGGTAGCTGAGAGAATCGATTGGCCTCCCCATTGTGGCGGTGGATGCTTTTATACGATAAATATTTATGATTTTCTTTGGCTTGTTTTTAATTTCGGAGGATTAGGATTTTGATAATCCCAATCTTAGCGCGTAATCCCCAAATTTTTCTTCGATCTTCTGACATTTCTATGTGTTTAAAATCTTCGACGATACTATTTTGATTCATTTAATAAAAAGTCGGTGTCTTGTTGAATAAGGTACATAGGGTAGAATGAATCAATACTTATGCGGCAGTGACGAACGTGGGGTTCAAACCCTTGTAGTTCTTTCCAGCTTTGATAACGAAGTCGGAAGGGATCGTCACCCTCGGATTTGTTTTCCTTTATTATTGTGGGAAAAACATTTGAAACTGCCGCGATACTGCAAAACATTGTGAAATCCTAACGTTGTGAGGTAAGCGCCGGTGGCGGGGGGCCGGAATGGTTGGATGACGACATCCGAAAGCGGCGGTCCATAGAAGCTAAAAAGGAGAAGCGAGAGGGAGCTGCAAGTAGGATGGTCGATGCCGCAAGATCGACGGTCGGAAACCGATACGAGGAGAAAATAAAGCAAAGAGTCACTTTATAAAGACGAAAACAGGCGGACAAATTCAAAAAACTTTGTTCGAAGGAAAATATATTGAAAAATAGCCTTCGAGTTTCGGGATGATCGTGGGCCGTCGGCGGATGAATCGACCCAACGAGATCAGCAGTACAAGGAGGTCGCGATGCAACAAAAAAGGAAAAAGAGGAAAGCGGTTTTAGGTTGTAGAAACAACTTTTTTAATCGGTAAAGGCGGGTAAGCGGTATTGCCTGTAGATAAAATATGCGTCCCTGTAGGCCGTGGCATCGGCTCTTTTTATTCGCGTGCCTTTCAAAAAATAAACTTCGCGTGACTGAAAGCTACGCAATATAAAGCTGGTAGTTAGATGCGAGACTGTCGGTCGGTGGAGGAGGCAAAGCGTGAAATGGATTAGATGCGTGTGGGAAGATAGAGGGAAGATGGAATTCAGTATGGGCCGTCAGGTCGAGAGGATCGATGGTGGAGATTTAAATACGGGGTTTAAAACAAAAATATACGAGGTGGAGAAAAGTTGAAGCGAGGATTGATGGTCTGGAAGATCAATGGCCGAGATTGGCCTGAAAAAAACATTATCGCGGCGGGGCATATATTGTTCCAGGCTGGTAGAAGTACGATTTGGACCGTCAGGTACGGGACCGTGGACGGTCCGAGGATGCAGTAAGCAGGCATCGGTGGGGGAAAATAACTTGGAGTGCGATGGAGTGATTGAGTGCTGGCCATTGATGCGAGGATCGGATCAACGGTGAAATGAATCGGAAGATTTTTAAAGGCGAGAGGAAGGGCTAGCGATCGGAGCGAATGTGGGTCATTGGATACGGGAAGGCGGGGAAGAGATCAACAGTCCAAAATGAATCGGGGAATGGCCGATCGGAGGGGATACAAAAGTGAGCGATAAAACATAACGATGTGATCATGCGGCACCGGCATTTTATCGACTCTGAATCAGCAGTCGATGTCATTTTAAAACTCACAGTGGCGAAAACCCTTTATAATATTGAAAACCCGAAAATTTAATAAAAACAAGGTTTTTAGCCATCGGAGCGGAATATAAATATATGAAAATGCATGGCACCATTGTGGGGCCTTTAGTATATGAAGGATAATAGGCCGGAGCTTATATGTGAAAAAGGGCTATCGCCATCGGAACTTTTGGTGCGGTATTTCAATCTAACCATTTTGGATTTTGCGGTACGATTGGCGGCAGGACTTTAACTCTTGGTCCCCGGCGAGTTATATGGAGTAAAGCGAGGGCGAGTTTAATACGATGGGGCAATCGCATCAAAACTTTTGATGCCGTCTCAATCTCTTCATTTTACATTAAAAATCATAACTCAGGTTAGTTTCGAACAAAAACTTTGGGTAAGTGGGTTTTTTGATTTACGAGGGAAAGTATCAATCGGGAATGGATTATTCCAAGGTTTAAGCGCCGATTGCGGGCCTGATTATATGAAGTATTAATATGATCGGGAGGCATGTCTCGAGGCTTAATCGCATGGAAGAATAATTTTATAATATGGAAAACAGAACTTGTGCGCTGCGATATTTCAGGTGCGATAAGCGCTTAAGTAGCTTAGCGCTGGTTCTATGCCAGTGTATAATGGGGAAGTGGTTGAGACTTATTATAAAGGGGCTTAAGTAAATACAAAAAAGGTGTTTTTTAATGAAATTTTTCAATTTTCAATGGATTTTGGGGTTTAAGCAGAGTTAAAAAAATGAGTCTTAAACTGCGTAAAGAAGAAGATTTTATGAAGGAGCAAAGGAAAAATGGAAAAGAGAGGAAGTTTGCCAGGGGAAAGAGGAGGAAAAATGGAGGTTAGTTTGGTGGAGGAAAGGAAAAATGATGTTTGAGTAGTATTTTCTCTTATGGAATCAACAAAATTTCTGATTTCTAAGTAAGTACTTGAGTGAAAGATTGAAACGAGCATGATGTCTTCGGGGAGTCTTGAGGAATAACACTTTTAACAATAAAATTTGTTGCTTGAAGGCTCCAAAAATGTTCTAGCCACCATTTGATATGACAAATTTTATGGGTATATGAAGGACCTTCTTGGGCGTACATTTTATATAAGTCATTAAATATATAGGGAAGCCCTCCGAAGACGAAGTAATCACCTCTTTCAAGTCGTCCTCAAAATAATAATAAAATCTCTCAAAAGGACACCTCGACTCACCCTTTCATGTCGGCTCATTACGAAGGCTCCAACAACTAAGTAGGTAGGATTGACCTCATTTGAGAAGGAAAAAATAGATCAAGGTTTGAGAAGTTAGTAAGAAGTGCGAAGGTCATCGAAGGAGCTCATAACCATAAGGAAAAGGAAGGAAAGCATGGAAGTCTTTAGCTTTATTTTTGACAGAATTACCTCCACACATGTGAGATTGCGAGACCTATAGATTGAATAAAGAAGGCCAAAATATTAAAGTCTGGTAGAAGGATTTTTGGGTGAAGAACGACAAATATCTCAACTTGCGAAGTGTCGGGGAATAAGTCTCATCTGAGCGAGGAGGCGGGGTCGAGATTGGTCGAGCTCATGCTAGGGTTTCTAAGAAGGCAGATCCAAGAAGTACAACCGTGAACCAAGGACAAAATTTTGAAGGGTAGCTGAGGAAAGAAGGAAGAAGCAAGAAGGTTGAACATCGGAAGAAGGATCTCATCGATTAGGCCTTGTGTCTTGGTCTTGAGTGGAGAAAATGGAGTCGAGGTCTTGGTCTTGGTATTGTCGATTGGAGTTTCTATAAGA
Source organism: Pinus albicaulis (assembly GCA_034641835.2). Classification (NCBI taxonomy): domain Eukaryota; kingdom Viridiplantae; phylum Streptophyta; class Pinopsida; order Pinales; family Pinaceae; genus Pinus; species Pinus albicaulis. The sequence goes on from CM076578.1 coordinate 521,067,227, forward strand.
AGAATATTTTTGTTCGAGTTTTCCTCTCAAGTGGAAGGTTTTTTATACAGTAGATAACCTTTATTTTATGTCTTATCTCTTTATGGTTTATGCATTGGTATATGTTTGATGAAAAACAACACTATAATAATATAAGTAAAAGAAGATCTTAATATAAAGTAAATATTCACAAGCAATTATCTATATAAGAGAAATCATAACCTTGATGACCTGGATTTCTCAACATGGTATCGAATAAGATGACAAAGTCAAGGAAGAAATCTTCACAAGGAGCACTCAAGGATCAAATAATGAGAAAGAAATAAAATAAAATTGAAGGATATCAAGTTAAGTTGAGATACACACAAAGTAATATCAAACCTTAGATCGAAGAAAAAGTCTATGCCAACAATAGTCTTGGGATCCTCTGAGCATCATCAAAAGACCACAAGACCCTCATCATGTTGAAGTGATGTACAAATCAGAATTTTCTTGAAGACCATATATACAAGAAGGAAAAGTCTACATCACATCATCATCTTGAAGAAAGTCAAAAACTTAGAAGCATTTCTACACTCATTCATCACCAAAGGAATCAACAAAGTATCTTGAAAGCTGAATATCCAAAAAAGGCTAGATCGAAGAAGGCATTGCCATCGTCTTCAAAAGAATCTCAATATGAATTCCATGTCATTGAAGCAAGGATTATTCCATTGAAAGACACATTGACTAAGTCATCATTGATCTTCATAAAAAACTCCCTGTCGAAGGATCGAGGATCTCCTCTCTTTGAATCCAAGGATCATTTTTGAAAAACTAATATATCAGGAAGAAGTTTTTTCTGTTTTCTATATCATCATTAAAATCAAGAGAAAAGCAGGAAGAAAATCCTATCAAGTAAGTATATTTATGTCCATCTAAATCTTTCAAAATGTCTTTTTTTTGTAAGGAAATCAACAAGTGGTTGAGGCTTCAAACTATCTTGTATGAGAAAATAGAGAAAGATGCGAATCTCCATTGAAAAGATTTATGGAACATAACATAGTTAGCAGATAAACAGAACTACTTCTCAAAATGGGAACTCTAACAAAAAAAATAAAATAAAAAAACCATGAGAAAAAACAACAAAGAAAACAAAACGTTGTATAAATTTTTTCTTGTTTTTAAAAATGGAAGAAAAATACTTTTTTATTTTTTATATTTTATATTTATTATTATTATTTAGGGGTGCAAAAAACACCCCGAAAATGAAAAGTTGTATTGTGGAATAACTATTACTACCATCTTCTTCTTCTTCATTTTTATTTTATTTATTTTTATTTTATTTTTTGAGGTAAATTTCAACATTTTTGAAAATATACGTAAAAATCCATTTTTTGTGCAAAAATCACCTAGAAAATGGAAAGTGTTGAAACAAAAATTTTAGAATAATAAAATTTTATGTTAAAAAAAAAAGAAAAAAGAAAAAGGAAAAAAATTTAAAACAATTGGAAAAAAAAAACAAATTTCATTAATTTTTTTTTCTTTTAAAATCGATTACATACATATTGATACAAAAAAGATTACGAAGGTACAGAAGAGACCTTAGGATAATAACCCATAGATGCGGCATTCTCACATTACGATGTGACCATTGTGGAGACCAAAACAGAAAGCATTTACTAGCTGAAAGTACATTTGTGGCAAAGACCTTGTCCATCTCTAGAAACGGTGATACTTGTGGTGGAAGCTGATGGTAAGGACAAAGGACTCTATTCTTGACCGAGACAAAAACAGCAGCACAGAAAAACACAAACAAACACATTATAGCGGAGCATTGTCACGAGGACAGGTAACATAGATAACATTATGCCGCCCACGCGAGGGGGAGCGGCGATAAGGCGAAGGAAAGCATTTCGGTCATGAAAAGATTCGCCATCGAAAAGCGCGAAGAAGAAGGAGAAGGAGCACCTCCTTGTTACCGAATTCAAAAACTAGCGGGCATGATTTGTTTAAACATCATTTATGGGAGAAGCGCCTCTTCACATTGGACACACATACGGATCGGAGCATCTTGTTGGAGGAGGCGTTCCTTGCCGAAATCACCACGGCGGAGCGCAAGGCCGGGCCTGCGGGAGCTCATCGCGTGTTCCTTTGAATACTGCCCAGTTATCCCTGGGGGCAAACGAAAATTTCCTCCCCGGTCGCGGAGTTGTGGGAGGGCCATAACACGATTAACTTGATTGTTCGAGCGCAATGGTAACGGAGGCTGGGCCACGGTTGTTGAGCGAACAAGGGTAGTGACGGGCGGTGTGAAAATGTGCCTTCGGAGGAAGAACGGACTTCAACGCGCGGTCGGAAAGGCCACGACCACGGCCGACGCCTCTCTGGGAGCGACGACACGGCCGGAAGCTGGTTTCGGAGGTGTTAGACGAAAAGGCGGAAAGAGGAAACGAAGGCGGCCGAGATTGACTTCGCACGAGAGGCCACGTCTGGAAGTCATTCGTGGACGCGAGCGAGGCATTATGTGCGACGAGGAGGGTGGGCGATAAGTGAAAGGGGGGTGGAGATGGTTGCGAAGTTCTAAAGAAAACGAGAGGAGGAATCTTTATGATTACAATAAGGTCGAAGACGTGTATTCCGAGCGAAAGATTGATGCAACGATTCAAGAAACGAGCGCTTCCCCCATGCTTGTGCACGAGCGGAGCTCGAGCGTCAGCTTTGAGGAAACAAGAACGCAGAGGAGAAGCACGGTCCGAATGGGCGCCATGGCAGAGGAGGTTCGAGAAAACGAGGAGAGAGAGTTGGGCATTAAAGCGACATTAACGTTTACGGGCGGAATAATTAACTCCACTGCATTAGCGAGGGTGGATGGCGGTGGAGATATTCCGCGTGCCAATCCGCACACCATCGACGGATCATCGTCTCGAGAAATGCACACCGCATCCAAAACAAATTTCATTAATTATTATTATTATTATTATTTTTTAAATTTCCAAAAAAATTTAAGAATCTAAAAAAAAAAATTAAGAGAAAAAAATAATAAATAAATTAATAAATAACATTTTAAAGGTAAAATTTAAAAATATATTAAAAGTTAATTTTTTTTTTATTAAATTAAAAATCAAATTTAAAAAAAAAACAAATAATTTTTTAAAAAATAAAATAAAATTAAAATATACCAATTAAATTTAAAAAATAAAAATTAATCTTTCATTAAATTAAAAACAAAAGAATTTAAATTTGAAAATAAAAAATTAAATTAAAAAATATATTAATAAATTAAAAAACTAAAAAAAAATTATTAATTAAAATAAAAAAAAATTAAAGAAAAATTAAAATAAAATAAAAATATTAAATTAAAAAAATTTAATAAAAAAACAAATAAATTTTAAAAAATAAATTAAATTATATATATATATATATATATATATATAAATTAAATTTAAAAATATATATTCTACATTTTATTAAAAAAAAATATATATTAAATAGCGATTAAAAGTGTCTGATAAAAACCAAAAAGATAGTAATAAATAGCAATTCAACATGCTCCAAATTCTTTCTTGGAACTATCGGGGCTTTCAGACAAAGGCCCCAAAGCTAAGTTGGATCTCAAATGATGTTGATATTATATTGCTTGTTGAAACTTGGGAGCACGAAGAATCTAAGGTCCACTAACATAGTGGCTTTGCACTATGGTCTACTTGGAGCAAGCGATCTACCATAGAGAGCATTGGGGGCATGGAGTGCTACATTAAGAAGAACATCTCCCCCCATGCTAAGATTTATAAAAACGACCCTTACAACCAATATGGTTGGATTGAGATCAACGACATTAATGATAAAAAATATACATGAGAAATACCATTATTCCCCCATTAATTCTAACTTCTATAAGAAAAAAGAATCTAGATAAAAATAGTCCTTACAATGGTTTTGAAAATGATATTTTTGGCCAGGAATAGAGCAATATCCTTTTATTAAGGTGACTTTAATCATAAGACGAGCAACTGACTATTCTTCTAAGCAATCATTCCAGCCCCAATCCTCCTTGATTGAACGAAGACCTTGTGGCAGCACAAGCAGGGTACAAAGGACTCTGAAAGACCTCGAGGATAATTTGTTTAGGTGATGGTGACTTTGTAGTGCTCAAGATCTCATAATTTTCGATAGTGCAAAGTAGCCAAAATTCTAACAAGATGACCTGCATCCATGGGCTTGGCCGACAACGTGGTAGACTATGTTGTTTTTCGATCTCCATTTATACAACGAAATAATAAATTTGACATCTTGAACGACCACGAGCATTACGATCATGGGCAACTTTACTCATAACTCTCGATTTTGTCGTATAAAAGATCATAGAAGATAATCCTTGTAGTCAAAAGAACTTAATCTTTGATAGAAGCCAAAAACGATCTCTTTCTAAATGAATTAAAAACTAATTTTGGCCTTTATCTAACATGAACAACATAAATGACTGTATCATAATTTTACTACAACCCTCTCATATTCTATTAACAAGTTCTCAATTGAAGTCTCAAGTAATAAAAAAGAAATAATAAAAGAACCAACATGGTATGACAAAATTGTAAAAAGTCACCGAAGAGAAATTAAAGGAAGCTATTAGAGTGAATCTCTGAGCTTGGCGAGCCGTCTACAAAGCCTAACTAAAAGGAAAAAAAATGCAATATATTCGTAAAAAGACAAGAGAATCTTGCCTCTCTAAGGTGAGCTCCTAAAGGGGTGCGGAAGCTGATTCTAACTAGGAAAACTAAAGTTAATAATAAAAGGTAGCTGCAATGCCAGGAATTCCTGTCTTAAAGCTTTATGAATGTCCAAATATGAGATAGACTTTGAAACCACACTCTGTGAAATAATTTTTCCTCATTAGAAGAAGACATTGATTTTGGGATTCAACTTGGAAAAATGGGAAAGCTAAAAGACATTGAAGTTCTTAAGCGGAAATCTTAAAAATTGGAGAGTCATCCTCACCCCCACATCCACAGGCTTTGACCAAGTGGTCGAGTAAGGGTTCCTAAACCTTGGACTCAAAGCCTCATTATCTGTTTTTAAAAGTGGGGGATACGAAACCTTACCTCACAATTATTGGACAATTATGATCAACCTCATCTTAGCCAAATTCATCTTGTTATTATTTGGAGAGGAACTTGAGCATTGGCTTGGTGAAGAATGCAGCGAGGCTAAAGGCCAGCCCAGGTTTTAGAAGGCAACACTCGGCAAAGGACCACCTCGTTACGCTTGGGATCATTGTGGAGGAATGACGCAATGATAAATCCAATCTCTTATGTTTCTTTGTGGACTTTAGAAAAGCTTTTGATATAGTTCCTAGAAACAACCTATATGGAATAGATTAGAAGAGCTAAATGTTCCCTTTCGAGCTGAAGCGGCCGCGCAAGGTTGTACGAGAATGTAATTTCCAAGTTAAAGAGTAATGAGGGGTGGTCGAAAGATATTAAGTGTAATATCGAGGTTAAACAAGGTTGCACCCTCTCTTACCCTGTTGTGTTTAAATCGACAAGCTAAGAAAGTTTTTTAGAGGAAATAGGGATGTCTTTGGCACGATCTTCGTGGGATGGTCATCATCCTCCTTCTCTATCTTGATGATATTGTTCTTCTCACAAGATCTTGTCCCAGTCTTGATAAGCAACTTAGACTTCTTAAGGATTTATGCTCTACCATGGGTATGTCCCAATGCTGCTTGACAAAACAAAAGTTATGATTATCAAATCCAAGAAGGACACTTACGCTAATTTTATATATGAAACTATAACATTCAAAAAAGGATTAATGGAAATTGGAAAAGCTTATTTTGGTCTTGAAAATAATTGTAAAATGACAAACACTAAGCCAATGTGGGATAGAAAAAGTTCCTCTTTGAAACTTTAGTCACTCTTGTTATCTTATATGGATGTGAGGTTGGGGTTGCAACATCTCTAGAGAATCTGGAGAAAGATAGAGCGAATCCAAAAGCGTTTTATAACGTATAACCTTAAATTAAAAGCAATACACCCTATCCCTGTTACTCCTTATAAGTGGGTCTTTCCCTGTATAAGGAGCCTAGCTAGCAAACTAGGAAACACATTGTCTGTTTCTGTTTCAGTAGCATAGGAGACTATGAACTTCCTATTTAACTAGAATTAGAACCAAAATTACCTAAGGCTTAAATGAGGTTGGTATAAGAACACCGGAACTGGTTAAACCATTGGGAGTGTAATATCCCAAAGAAATAGACGACAATACAAGCATACAGCAAATATAGAAAATGCGATAGAATATAAAGCAAATACACATAAAAATGCGGGAATGCTAAACCATTTTGCAATAAATACGAGGAATATAATGAGATGCAATGGATAATAAGAATAAATGCACTATCCTTGCACAAGGAAAGTGAAAAACCCTCTCGAGAAAAAACGAGAAATGGCTGCTACGAGAAAGCTAGCACGTCCCCGATTTCTTTGGAAGAAAATGTAAATAGCTATGCTGCTGGAATGGTGGCTTCAGGGGCTGATCCCCTTGCTAGGAATGAGCTGTGAAAATACGCAGACCACACAGACTCACCACCCGTTGGAACCCGAAACCATATCGAAAATGGACGACCTCCCAGAAAATCCCCGAAACCACTCCACCTCGAGGAATTACGGCGCCGGGGAAGGGCTCGGTAGCAGGATGCCCGAATATAGCGCTGAAACGGGCCACAAACTCCTCGAGAACCACTCTTCGCCGTGATGCGACCCTCCTCTACGAATACTGTTGCGAAACTCACCGGAAAATCCGTGTGAGAACACCTCCGGCGGGCCCCGCGTTCTCTCGAGGAGACGCGCGGGTCACCAAAAGAAGCCCATCTCCTCCGCCGAATAACAACCAAATCTCCCGCAAGGGTCGAAGAAACAACCTTACCCGGCAGGGCACTCGGGAAGTCCCCTGAGGCTAAGGGCGAGATCTCCGACCGGAGACACTCAGCATACCCAACGGTCTTTGAGGCAACTAAACAACCGATATTTGAAAGAAGACAAAAGTATAGCTCAATATCATCAATAACAAGAATGTCCAAATGAGATGGCTCTCCCTCATGCCTCTTCTTTGACCTCCTCCAAACCCTACGGTGGTCCTCTCTCTCCCACGTGCTCCTCATAAGGCTAGCAGCAAAGAAACTCTTAGAGCTACGTGAGCCTCCTCTCATGCGTGGTGTGGACCCCCAAAGGCTCCCCTTAAGTTATAACATTGCCTCTACTAAGAAACGCTTTATTTTATTTAAGTGAGTTGAGCCCTTTTTCTCACTTTTATTTAGTAATTATATAGTCGGCAAAAAGAAACTATACCAAAAATCAAATATTCCAATTAACGGTGCTAATTGGAATAATACCGATCTCCGGAAAAATGTTGCTTGTCCTCGAAACAGCGGTGATGGATGCGCCGTCTTCTCATCCTCCCAACGGCATCCTCATCAGGAAAAATTCTAACCCACCTCACCAAAAATTCCCCGGATCGTCACCGCCTCCCGCGGTACCGCCTCTCCACAGTGTCAGCAGCTTATGGGCGCGGCTTGAGATGCCCCTCATCATGCGGCCAGGTAGGGCTCATCGAAAGTCCTTGTCACTGTTGCGCCCAATGCCTTTTTCGGGCATGATGCGTGAAAAATGTTGTGGATCTTGTTTGTAGCCGGGCGACTCTAACTCATATGAAACTTTGCCCAATCCTGCGTATCACCCTGTATGGCCCATAAAAGCGGGGCTCGCTTCATTGCTCCCCGCCCAAGTGAGCGTACGGTATGGGTAGCAATCGCCGGTTAGACCGATCTCCCTGCCTCTGTGTCTCTCCACCCGACCCTATCGGCATACGACACGGCCCCGATTGTGTGCTGTGGCCATGTTATGTCCTTGAGAGCTCGGAGGATGTCTGACTCTCTTGGATCCGGATCTTGGCTCTCGGGCCTGCCCAACACCAAACATCCGTCCACAGCGAAAAGATAAAGGATGATACCCATACAAAGCATGAAACGGCAACATGCCAATGGACATGTGATGCGTCGTGTTGTAGCAATACTCTCCCAAATGCGACCGCTTCAGCCATGCCCTATGCGCACGGCATAGTTACGCAAGTAACCCTCTGACCCTTGTTAACTATCTCTGTCTGATCGTCGGGTACGCCAGGTGATAACTAGTGCTCGGTATCCTTTCATCCCCACTAGCCGGAAAAGCTCCGCGAGAATCCGCCCATGAAGCGAGTGGCATCACCATCATGATAATGGTCTTAGGTAGACAGCCATGCTTTAATCTCACCGAAGAACAACTGGAAGCCACACTGTGCTGCTGTGTGGTGTGCGGATATGGAAAAAAAATGAAAGACGCCGCCCGTCGGTCGATCGACGACGACAAAGATGCAATCGCTTGCCACTTGCAGGCCAGGCAGTCACGGCGATAATCCATTGACATGCTCTCATTTCCTGCGGGATGGGGAAGAGGGCGCAGCAGCCTGCAGGGATGGCTCATCTCTCCCTTGTTTCTGTGAGAGCATAGCACTCCCACGACATGTTGAGTACGTCCTCCTTGAAGGCCCTTGCGGGGCCTCTCTCTGTCGCCCTGTGGTTTTAGTAACCCCGATGGCCGGTCGATGAAGAAATCGTGAGATGCATGAGTATCTTCTTCTTAAGCTTTGAGACCCCTCGATCAAGAAGATGCATCACCAGCAATGAATAATCTCATCAACCACCACAGCACCATCCATCGCTGCACCTTGCATCAATACCTCACATACGAGCACAACTCCTTGGAGTACTCACAATAAGTCGAGCCCTCCGATCGACGTCAGCTCTTAAGAGATAACGTGGCCGGGTCCTGCGACGAAAGGGCATACGCTGCACGTTGTTCTTTCCTTTGGCCGTACTCAATGTCAAGGTACTGGCTTGGATCTTCTTGATCCATTTACTGTTGCTTCTCCTGTGGCCCATGCCTAACAAAGGAAAGTACACAGAGGGCTGTTGTGATCGGATCTCCTGCCACAGGTCTGGCACTTCTTCATCTACTGTAGGTGTTGGCCAATCGCCATAATGGCCAACATCTCCTTGTGCGTATGGAATACAACCTCTCATGCGGAAGGTTGAGGCTCTCAAAAAGCATTTATAGGATGACCACCCCACACACCGCATCGATGCGCGCCCCGATCCCTCCTCACCGCGCGCCGCCAAGATAAATGGCTGCGTGGGGGCTCCAGAAAGCGATGCAAGCACGGAACGCTGCTGCGCCCGCACTCGCCCCAGCGAGCCTATCGAAGGCTCGACGTGGCATATCCGACCAACTAGAAATGCCCCTTCTCGTCAAATACGCGGGGGTGCGGCAAGACGCCGAAGACACGCCGGCAAACTTTCTGTGGTAGGTACGAATGCCAATAAATCCTAGAAGCTCGGTCCGTTCCTTGGCTGCGGCCAATCTACGGTGGCCACGATCTTCTCCCTCGTGGACTCTCCACCCCATCCCACTCCTACAATATGCCCCAAGTATAACATCTCCGTCGATCAAACTCTGATGCAGAGCTTGGCATAGGCTACCCATATCGAATCTGTAATCTTTTGTCTCAATATGTTGAAGATGATCCTCCCAAGTCTGTATATATGAGTATGTGTCATCGAAAGAAAACCATCACAAACTTCCTCCCGGATGACCACGAAGATGGTTCATGCAGGGCGAAAGGTAGTGGGTGCATTGATCGACCCAAAGGCATAACCGGAAACTTGAAGTGCACATAATGACACACAGGCGGTCTTGGAAGACCTCCTCATTCCCTCACGCGAATACGATGGTACCCGGATCTCAAATCAATCTTTGAAAGAAGCGTGCTCCCCTCGGCCTAGTCCATCAACTCATCGGAAGTCCTGGGAATGGGGTGCCTTGTTCTTCGGTCTTCTTCATTTAGAGCCACAGCAATCAATGCACATTCGCAATGTGTCGTCCTTCTTCTTCACGACACCACGAGAAGAAGCAAAAGGACTCGTGCTCGGCCCGAATGTGCCCAAGGGCCGGCCCGACTCACGAATAGCTCGCTCAATCTCATCTGAGTAAACCTTGGGATGCCTATAAGGTGTGGTGATCATTGCTGTGTCCGGGTGCTCCAGCTCAATGGTACTCAGGCCCCCGTCCAGGTAAGCTGCTGCAGCGAGTGTCTTCGAATACTATGGCATGCCGCCTTCGAGATGATGCTGGCCTGCGGATGCCCAACACTGCCATGGTGGCCTGCCTGCGAAGCATGACTCTACGCCTCTATGTCTCCCTTACGGAGAAGGTTGCCTCCATGGGTGTCTTTGAAAACGATGCGGGGCGGGTATGTGTACGTACATGTCTCATGCCTCCTGTCTTGGGGTCATCCTCCATCTCTAGGACAACCTTCAATACGCCGTGACCTTCTAGGTAATAAGCCACTAAACACCCGGTATCATGTTGGTGTACGGAATGTCGACCACAAAAAAATGATCTTGTCAATGTGTAGGTGCCCTCGTCATGATAGCTCGAACATATCGAGCACATACCATGTGTGCGATCTCCACAGGACCCAGCGAAAATCCATCAAAAACTCTCGATGCTGTGTACCTCTCGGCTCAACCATCGCATCGACGGTGTGTGTTGCTTACTTGTACGACAGGCGAGACTCGCGACCACTCCTTTGTCCCTCGTACGCGTGGCCGGACCAAGGCCCACTTGGGAACTCATGAGCCTCTGCAGCTCTACGAGCGGGGTGCAAAGCCTTCTTCTTTGTTGTTGGTGGTGGAGGTGGTAGAGCACTGCCTTTGCTAACTATCTCCACCTCACATCATCATCCTTATTCTCTTCTTGTTGCTCTCGGAGAAACCTCAATAAAATATGTGCTTTCACTGCGCTTTGCTCCCCATGTCCCAGCGCCCTGGCTCACAGCGGAAGTGGCTCGACCACTTCTTCTTCAGCACTCCCTCCTAGCCTCATCGTCAACATGCCTGGAATTTAGTTCCCCTTGGGAGGTGGAATCCTCGTGTCACCCTTAGGTGGAAACTTTGTCTCTGAGGGTAGGGTGTGTCCCAGGAGTGCAGGCGGAGCATCACCATCGTCTCGGGTCCTGTAGTGGCATCTGGTCATGGCGGTCCCAGTCGGCACGACTAGGCCACGAGTAACTGCACTAATCCCTCCTGGCTGTCATGGGCCATCGGCTGCCAGGATAGATCGGCACCATCACGAAACCCTCAAGAAATCTGAAATGTCGATCCCTGCGGGCTCCTAGTACGCGCCAGGCTTCGTCGATCGCCGTGCTTGCTCGGATCCTCCTTTCAAACGCTCTGTCACCCTCGGGTAAACTCGGCATATGTCCCCAACGTAGAATGCCGTGCCGTCATCACGAAACCACTAGTCCTGGGCCTCTGCATCACGGATAACAAATGTTGCCTTAATGACCTGTAATAACATAATTAAGTTTGGAGTGTCCAACTTCTCTGCGAAACTTTGCTGTTGTTTGATGAGCCATCAAATGTGAGCAAATGAAAATACGCTAATTTGCGCGGTGGTCATCATGATGATGCTGTGCCCTGCGCGGTCACGAGGTCATCTGTTGGAGCGAACATAATATACGAATGAGATAAGATCTGCGATCCCCGGCCGCGTGCAGTGCTACGCAATGTGGCGTCCATGCGCGAGGCTCGGGCTGCGGCTCCCGGCTGTGCTCTGCCCTGTGTCCTGCGCTGGGAATGTGGGCATGTGGATCGCGTGGGTGCACATCACGATATATGATGGGAATAGCATCACGCCCGACTGTGGTGGAACGTGCCGATCCCTCACCAGGTCGAAAACCCCTTGGGGTTTCCCGACGCCTAACCTCCAACGTTGAGTCCTCACCATCCCACCAGGCTCCATCATCCTGAAGTCATCACCATGTGGTGGAGAACACATCTCTAAATCTCCTCGCATCCTCCTCGTACGCCATGGGACCACTGTCTTCCTTTCTGCGTCCACCACGGTACCCCGCTCTGCCTACTGTCATCATGGTTGTCACCTTTCTGTGCTCATCACCAGTGCTCCACGATACGTGTCCACCACTTGAACACGGTCCCCCTCTGCGCGGGTGTTCTCCAACCTCGCTCAACGTCTCTATATCTCTTACCCCGGTAACGGATGTGGGGTCTATCCCTCGGTCTCATGGTATAGCTCCTCGGTGAGCCGGATCTGTCTTTCTGGCTACCTTTGTAATATCCCAAAAGGGGAAATGAACGACAATACAAGCATACGCTTGTTATGAAAATCACAAAATAGAATATAAAGCAAATACACATAAAAATACGGGAATGCTAAGCCATTTTATTAATGCGAGAATATAATGAGATACGATGGATAATCGAGAATAAATGCACCTATCCTTGCACAAGGGCAGTGACCCCTCTCGAGAAAAACGGGAAATGGGCGCTTTCTAATGACTCGTCCCAGTGCTTGGAAAGAAAGCTGCACAATGTTATTTCAACTGCTTTGAGATAATTTTGAAGCTAAGGGCTGATCCCCTTGCGAAATGGTAAAAATCTATGAGACACGAAATCACCACAGGATAGAACCCGGAAAACCATGTCGAAAATGACGATGACCTCAAGAAAATCACAAGGAAACCCTCCTCGAGGTGCTGACGCCGGAAGGCTGTTGTGGGATGCCCGAGAAGATATAAGGCCCAGGCTTGAACCCTGGCTCCTCGAAACCGCCTCCTTGGCTTAATGCCGGCCCCCTCTCCTTTGAATACCAAGCTGAAACTCTGCCTGGCAGAAAATCCCCATGTGAGAACACCTCCAACGGGCTAAATCCTCTCTCCCGGGAGGCTAACGCGGGTCACCAAAACACGACTCCTCACTTCGAAATAACAGCAAATCTCCCGCAAAATATTGAAGAAACAACCTTACCCGAGCGAGGCATAAAGTCCCCGGGAGCTAAGGGCGAGATCTCACGGCCGGAGACACTCAACGCACTAGCAGTGTTGCGAACGAAGCTAAAAAACGACGTCTTTGAAAAGGGCAAAAAATCTGGCTCAATATCATCAATAACAAGAATGCCAAATGAGATGGCTTTCCCTCCTTTTATAACGGCCTCCTCCAAACCCTACGTGGTCCCTCTCTCTCCCACGTGCTCCTCGCCAGGCTTCTTGTGACTCCTGGGGCTGCGTGAGCCTCCTCTCATGCGTGGTGGCGGACTGACTCCCCTTAAGTTATAATGTTGCCTCTACTAGGGAAACACTGTTTTATTTAAGTGAGTTAGGCCACTTTTTCTCTAACTTTTATTTATTAATTAACTATAGTCGACAAAACTATACACCAAAAATCAAATATTCCAATTAGCGGTGCTAATTAGGAATATTCTGAGAAGATGCGAGAAATGTTGCATTACAAAACATTAATAACATTAAAAAAAAATTGTTACTTCTAAGTTTAAAGAAAAAATGTGATTGTGAGAAAAGATCTAGCAACTAAAAGAAAATTAAATATTATAAGGAGGTCGTCAACCTGCAAAGAAGATCAAAAGTATCTCTATGTTTTATCTAGCTCAAAGAGAAAATTAATATAGCGAAGATTAGAATGAACTCTCACCAGGCTCCCATAGTGGGAGAACAAGTCATTGGAAAGAGTTCTAAAACACCATGGATGGAAAAGGATGTTTGCCATCTCTGTGAGAATATGAACATCGAGGATAGAAAATCACTTCCTCTTAGATTACCTCGCGTCCTGACCACATTAGATCTCAATTTCATAATCTTTGTTGCAACAACGACCTTCCTAGCCTTTTAAGATGTCAAAATTATAGTGGCTTTCAAGAGCTTCTCTCCAAGATTTTTGAGCATAGGAATAAAATCTTAAATCAAACTAAATAAATCTTTTCTTTAGGTCTGATAGACCAAAGATTGGTCTCAGTGGACGTTAACCATCATCATCTTCATCATCATATTAAATTTTAATAAATAAATGAATAAATTTAAAAAAAAATTAAAAATAAGAAAACACTTTTAAAATGAAGATTTAAAAAAAATTTAAAAATCAATTAAAAATGGAAAATGGAAAAAAATAAATAAATAAAAAATATTAAATGAAACAAAAATTAAAAAAACAAATTAATTTAAAATATAAAAATTTAATTTAAATAAAAAATATTAAATTTTATGTAATTAAAAAAAAATTAAATTAATTAATTTTTTTTTAACAAAATTTATTAAATTTTATTAAATTAAATTAAAAAAGTAATATTAAATTTAATAAAATAAGACTAAAATTAAAAAAATAAAATAAAAAAACAAATATGAAATATAATAAATAACAATAAAAATTAAGAAAGAATATTAAAAAATTTTTATTATTAAAATTTAATAAAAAAAAAAAATCGAATAAAAAACAAATTATTTAATTGCGCTGCCCAGTTTGCGATGGGGGCCGGCCGCTGGGCGAGCAAAGGGCTGCTTGCAACCTCCCTAGGTGCCCAACGACAAGCCCTTGTCGCCACACACAGGTGGGAGGTGGAATTCCGACCAATGCGACCTCCGGGGACAAATTCAAGAATGGACACCGAGGGCGGAAGGTAAAATGGGAATCGACACCGGGTGAGTACGATTCTGGAATCGGCCTCCCGAAGGGTCGATTGCCGGACTCTCGGCCTCACGGGGTTGATCACCAAGATGGGCCTCCCAGTTCGATTCTCGGAATCGGAAATCGACCTCCCGGAGGTCGATTCCCGGTCTCCCGGCCTCCCGGTCGATTCCAGGAGCCCGACCTCCAAAGGTCGATTCATGAAACGACACTACACCCGAGGTCGATTCCTAGAATCGACCTCTGAGATAATTCCTAGAATCAGCCTCCACTAGTGCGATTCTTGGAATTGACATCCCAGTCGATTTTTGGAGATCGACCTCCTGAGTCGATGCACGGAATCGACCTCCCTAGGTCGATGCCCAGAATTGACCTCCCCATGTCGATTCCCGGAATCGACCTCCCCAAGTTGATTATGAGAATTGACCTCGACCTCCCAAGGTCAATTCTCGGAGTCGACCTCCCTAGGCCGATTCCCGGAATCGACCTCCCTAAGTCGATTTTGAGAATTGACCTCCTAGGTCGACTCCGAGAATCGACCTCCCCTAAATGCGATTCAGGAGGTAAGGCACTCCCCGGAGTGCGATTGAGGTAAACCTCTAGCCTACAGACGGGCGCAATAAAAATAAATTTTTAATTAAGATTTTTATTTATTTATGAAATTTTAATATTTTTTTTATTATTTGTTATATTTCATATTTGTTTTTAATTTAAGTTAATCTTATATATATATATATATATATATATATATATATATATATATATATATATATATATATATATATATATATATATATATATATATATGATTAATATTATTATTAAATTTAATATTTTTATTTTTTTTTAACTTATTTTTTTATCTCATTTTAAAATTTTTGAATGGGTTTAAGTTTAAAAAAATAGATTTTTGTTTTTATTTATTTTTAATTATTTGAAAATGTTTTTTCTTTTTTGTTTTTGTTTTTTAATCTTAATTTCTTTATTTTAAAATTTCTCTTTTAATTTTTAAATTATTATTATTATTATTATTATTTTAATTTAATGTTTTATTATTTTGAAATTTATTATTTTTATTTCCTTATTATTTTTTTTTAAATTTAAATTATTTTTTATTTTTGTATTTTAATTTTAATTTTTTAATTGTAATTCTTTTTAAATTTTCTATTTTTTCTTTTAATATATATATATATATATATATATTGTTTTTGATGTTTTTTATTTTTTGGTTCAATTTTTGTTTTTTCCTTTCTTTAAATTGTGTGTTTATTTTATTTATTTATTTTTATTTTTACATTTTTATTATTTTCATATATATTTTTTTATATTAGAGTTTTCTTTGTCATGTTTTTCTTATTTTATTTTTATGTTTTATTACCAACATGAAAATTACTACTCTAAAAAAAATGGTTGATGTTGCATCAACGATTTTCAAAATTAGCATGAAAATTACCTGATGATGCATCAACACTTTTCAAAATTAGCATGAAATTCACTAACATTTTAAAACAAATGTTCATACTTCATAAATAAAAAAATTAAAGTGTCAAAAATATTTCAAAAAAAAAAAAACGGGTTGATTCTGCATCGCCACTTTTCAAAACCGGGTGCTTTTTTTGCTACCTCAAAAAAGTAGGTACCAGTTCAGTTACCTATTTGGTCGGTAACTAGGTTACATGTCAAAGGATCAATTACTAAACCAAGAAAGGAATATTCTCACGCTCTTGTGAAGTATATGAAAGGGGAAGTTAGGGCTCAAATGATTCTCATTGAATCCATGAAGGATCCTCTCATGCCATGTGTATCAAAACTTGAAACTTCAAAAGAAATCTATGACAAACTCGTAAAGTTTGTTTTTTGTAACCATTGTTGGAGAAGTTGTCTCATTAAGGAAAGAACTATACAAGATGAAGATGTCAAGGGAAGATGGAATAGCCTCATAATTTATGAGGATATTTGTAATCTGAGATCAACTTCAATATCTGGGAGAAGTCATGTCTGATAGAGAAATGACTATATTTGTGCTAAATGCACTACCAGATGAGTGGGGTAACTTTGCTTCAAGTATTTATGGGAAGAAAGAAGCTAATAAATTCCATGAATTGTGGTCATTATGCAAGATTGAAGAATCAAGGTTGGAGGAAAAATATGATGTGGAATCAGGTGAGGAAAATTAGGCATATGCTGCAATGACAAAAGGGAAAAGAAAATTTGGAAAGTTTTTTCCTCAGAAAAATAAGAACAACATGGGTAAGATTCAATGCTATGGGTGTCAGGAATATGGGCACTATAGAAGAGATTTTCCTAAGCTCAAGAAGGACAATAAGAAAATAGGAAGAGAAGAATCCCATATCACCGAAGATGTGGACGAAGCTGAAAAGACTAAGTTCAAGAAAGAGGAAGTAAAATATATCTACTATGATTGAGATAGTCTTCCTCAGCTAGTTCTTTTCAAGTTCCCATTTTGAAGTTCTCCCGTTATCTATCATGATAGGAATCATTAGAAGAGCATGTTAGTATGCATCATGGCATAATAGAAGCATTAGAAGCAAGAGCTTATGACAAAATCATAGAGTAGCATGATTGAAAATTTAAATCTATGGCAGTCAACTATGGAAGGATATAGCGCTTGGGTACCTCACTAGAAGCATGAGTGACACTTATGGGAAAAAGGAAAAAGTCATCGAGGACAAGGCTCATCATGCATCTGTCAAAAGGACACATATGTTGGATGGGTATTCTCAAGATCCTCAATATTATCTGATAGAATCATCAGAAGGTTCACTGATCTAGAGAGGAAGAAAGTGTTTCATCAAGAATTCCAAACTTGTGGAATTCATGGGATGATTGTATTATGAGATAAAAGGTAAATTAGATCAAGGGATTGAAGCTCTTTCAGTCAAGGAAGTTGTTGCAGGAAGTCTAGACGACACAAAGGAAAATGAGGCATGCATGCTTATTGAAAATTCATGTCATATGGTTGTAGGTAACATGGATTAATGCTTTATCTTGAGAGCATGATCAAAAGAAAAAGGATCTCCTCCTCTGAAAGGATGAAGAAGGAACAAGTCACACTTTGTCTATATAAAATCAACAAAATATGTCCTCATATGTAATATGAGGTGGTTGACAACAACGGAGGAATTATGATTGGAAATTCATGGAAATGAAATGTGTGAAGAAAGGAAGGAAGAGATTGTGGGATATGAAACCATGGAAAATGCAATCAACATCCAAAAAAGAAGAAGAAGATTTGACTAGGATATATCCATGAAAGGTATGAAGATTCTAATGGAGTCTGAAAAAGAAATATACCCTTGATAATATATATATATATATATATATATATCTTTGGGAGATGTGTCGATATGTATGCAGGATGTTGATGCTGATGCTAAATAGAAGATGTCATGATAAAAAACCATCACAATGGTAATTTTGATTTAGTATTCATTTCCTATTTTTGAATGATATTTGGATGGGCTTATGCAGGGCTGCCAAGGGAAGAGCTATGTATGTCTTCCATCGCTGATTGCCATGTAGTAGGATGAAAGATCCTTATAAAAACATGGTTTGAAGAAGGAAGAATGGTATGAAGTGATCAAGAGTTCATAAATTTTTCTCAAAATTCAAAGTTACACGATTGGATTGAAAATAGGATGGTTGCGTAGATCCTGTCTTCCCGATTCCATCGCTGTGAATGTTTCGAAAAATTGATGTCGTATGAGGAAGATATTGCGTTCTAATTGAATATGGCAGAATCCATCAATAGATGAATTGCGCAGGTGGAATGGGCAGTAAGCTCAAATTGCAGAATGAAGCGACAACGAGGACGGATGGACGAACATACATCGCATCGGAGATTGTTATGTTTACCATTCATTCATCGCAAGTTAAGATATATATCTTGCGATGAAATTGAGACGAGACACGTGTCGGGTGGAGTGATCGTGCGAATATTGCACATCGATGGAGTTCAATTTTACAGTTAAATCATCATAGGTTATGTTATTTATGCTGCAATGTGATCGCGTGATCGCGTGTCAGCACTACGCACTTCGCAGGATTTATAATTTATCATTAGCAGTGGCATGTTAAATCTGCGGGAGGCCGAAGTGTGATAAAAGATTAAACTTGCGATGTTGTGATGAGACAACTCATTGCAACTTCGCGTTGACAGTTGTATTGTTTAAAACCGTTAAGGTTATGAGTTATAACTAGTGACATGCGATCTGCGATAGGGTCCCAAATTGTCAATGGTTCCCAGAAGCTGTTTACATGGCACGTTCAAGCCAAGCCACCCGCCACAGTCAGAGCTCTAACCCGACGACATCCAAACCACAGTTCACCTGAAATTGCAATCAGGAGCGGAGGTTCTGCTAACTGTCAATACCACTAACGGTTGGGGGTGCGCAAGTGGCCACAGCCCCAACCATAAAAATTAATGCGCGGCTTAATAGGAGAAGCGGATAGGGGCGCTCCAAATTTTTCGGTCAGCCTAATTTAACTCTAGTTAACTGGAGTTCTCCACATTTAGCGGAGTTTTCCTAGGAGATATTGGGAAAAAGTGTAGGAGGCTCAATTTTCGACCATTCTGAGTGAATGAAGAGTCATTCTTGACTAATTGGAGCATTATGAAGCTATTGGTGCATAGAAAATGACCATTAGAGCACTGTAACTACATGTAATAGCAAAATTTTGAGCATAATGAAAGATGGACAAGCCATTGGGAGCTGGACCAGCAGATGTAGCCCAGGACAAGTGAACTGCTTCATCATGCCTACTGTTTAAATTTCATGTGGTGACTTATTTCTCTATTTTACACTGCTGTTTAGTGTTATTTATGCTTATTTTATGCTTCTAATTCACTAAAGTTCAACTATAATTCATGGAAAAACCCCTTAATCCTTATGAAAACTATTGAACCAATTATGCACATGTTTTTAAAATTGAAAGACCCTCAGCACAACAAAACTGTTGATCAGTGGTTATCATTGATGTCAACCCAAGCAGCACCAGGGGCTACCCCGATATTGCACGGTAATTTTGACCTACCAAATTACTATATTCCGGGTCAAGAATATTTATGATGGTTTCTACTTGTCGAGATGTTTCCGTTGATATATGGCATGCCATGTAATTCTTCACGGTTTGAGAGATATTCATGTTTGAAGTTTGTAACCCTAGTTAGTGGGCTAAAACCCCATGGGGTTGTGGCATGGGTCATTGAAAAGTCAATAATTAATAATTTTTAAGCTCCTAAAATCCCTCCCACGTTCACTTGTTGAAGACCCTCTCAACCTAAGCATTTATATAAATTGTGATCCTCATATCCTCCTCATGTAGGGATCTCGCTACCTGAAATAGGTCATCGTGGAATTTGTGCTCTAACTTTTTTTTTCTATGAATATTCAGAAGCTGAAATTTTTATGAGACGAAGTCGAAATCCTGAGGAAGCTCCTATAAAAATTTCAGATCAAGGTGCACAATATTTTTGGAGATATGATCTGTGGAAGTCAGTGTTTTTTGCGGGCTCCTGAAATTCATCTCAAAGAAGTGACCTTGGGAAAATCATCATAACTCTCTCTCTGAGTATCAGATTGTAATTATGTAAAAAGTGGTAGATATTGCACAGACTGTAGTTTTTTCTATATCAATTTTAGAGCCGAATGAAGAAACAATGACACGTGGCTCGTCGTACAAGTTCGATCTACTGAACCAATCCATAATTAGGTTATTGTGAGAGATTGTGTATAAATCTCCCTTGAAGAATCCAAATTGGGTCAGACTTGTGGCATTGGAAATAAGACTTAGAGGAATAATACAGATTCGAAAATCACATATTGGGGATCTGAAATAATAGAGATACACCAGATTCAATATCGAGATCCTAGAAGGCAAGAAAAAGCTAGATCATGTGTTGTCAAGGGCTGCAAAGGACCATAATTTCCAGGGTAGAAAAGCAAAGCAAGGTGCAATAGAGGGTAGCATGACAAGAACATCAATCAAGGTGTAGAACAACAACAAGAAGTTCACCACATGAAGTCTTCAAATGGGTAACACTGCATATAGTCATTATAAAGGTATCATTGTACTAAGTCATTGTAAATGTATCATTCTAAAAATTATACAAGTGTCTATATACCAAGAGTTGAAGAGGCAGTGTCGGGAGGTCTAGGATCATCATTAGGTGGTTGTGTCATAGTTGGGGTTATATTCTAGTGTGTATTATTCTTCTACATCATTCTATATCATTGTAAAGTGGACCATTTTCCCTGGTATGGGAGTCCATTCTTCTTTTATTCTTCTACAGGGTGATAGGGTGGTGCTAGGCTAGTGCATGAAGTCACGAACAGGTTCAAGCCTGTGAAAAATCCAGGGTCGTAGGGTGGTGCTAGGGTGAGTTGTAGCTCATTGGGTGTTGGGGCAACCGTTCAATTGACTACTGAAGAATCTCGGGCGGTGGAGCATCCATCCAGTGGGAGCTGGAGAAGAATGATTTTCTATATTCCAGGAAGTTGGAGCTTTATTTTCAATTGGAGTTGAGTATTAAAGAATTATTAGAAGAGCATTCAGGTGGTTTTTGTCCCGGAGAGGGTTTCCACCTTAAAAACTGTGTGCAGTTGTGTTCCTTTTGTTTACTGCTATCATTGTACAAACATTGATAATAATTGAAGATTGACTAATGCTATGAAAGATTAATAATAATACTAATTGAAAGGAATATTAATTCACCCCCCCTCTTAGTATTTCCAACAATTGGTATCAGAGCTTGGTTCCTTCAATAACAGTTTAACAGCTGGAAGGAGGTCATGGAGCATACCAAGAATGGTGTACCTCTGTTCAATGAAAATAATTATGCACTCTGGAAAGGAAGAATGGAGGTCTATCTCTTGGCGCAAGGTTATGAAGTATGGGACACTGTTCAAAATTGATTTACATCAACCACATATGAATAAGGTAAGAAGAATTTGGTAAATGATGCAAAAGAAAAGAATGTTATTATCAGTGTGATTATTGAATCTGCTTATCATAAGGTGTTGGGTTGTAAAACCGCCAAAAATGTATGGGACAAGCTTGAGAATATATATGCAGGTGACTCAAATGTCAAAGAAGAAAAGCTTCAAATCTATAGAGAGAAATTTGAGCAACTCAGAATGAAAGAAGATAACAACATTGCTGCATACTTCCAACACTTTTATGAAATAACCAACACTCTGGAAGGATTGGGAGAGCCTGTTGACGAGAAGACTATTATACGAAAGATTCTTAGAATGTTACCAGGGAGATTCAACCCAAAGGTATCAGTCTTAGAATATAGTGCAAATCTGGACAAACTCAACAAAGAGGAATTACATGGAGTTCTCATAGCATATGAAATGAGACTTGATGAGGAAGAGGGTACTTCGCATCTAGAAACTGGGTGCGCTGCATCTAAGAAAACCAATAAGGAGAAACAACCTTCAAAGGCACAGACCTGCCCCTGCAAGTGTGAAGAAAAGGAAGATGTTGAAGAAGGTCTTTCAGATGGAGGATATGCTTACTTTATGAGAAAACTAAAAATTGGCAAGGGAAAATTCAAGGGTAAAATTCCATTGATATGTTTCGGCTGTGGTGAGGTTGGGAATTTTGCAGCAAAATGTCCAAACAAAAGTGATGGAAACTAAAAAGAAAAGAAAGGCTTTAAGAAATTCTACAAGCAAATAAAAAATAAAGGATTCAAAAGGAACTTTCTCTCTAAAGAAGATAGCTCATCATCCGATGAAGACAATGACAGTGAAGAAGAAGCCAATGAGAGAGTATTTTTTATGGCCAAAAACATTAAACAAGAGGTATCAAAAAACGAAGAAGAAGGGTTGACCATAGAAGAATTTTCTAAGGAGGCAATCAAGCTTATAAAAGAGCTCAAGGCTGAGAAGATCCATTCCAATACTCTTGAAGAACAAGTTCAAGGTCTCAAAATTGAAGTTGAAGAACACAAATGTATTGAAGAGTCACTTCAAAATAAGTTGGAAGAAAGAAACCAAGAAAGGGAAACATTAGAAGCCGAAGTAGTCTCGCTACGTAAGGAAGTGAAGAAGGGAAAAAATGTCCAAAACTATGCCAACAACTCAAGGGAATTGGAAGAACTCATCAACAATCAACGGTCTTACAACGATAGAACTGGCCTTAGTTACAAAGAAGAAGAAGTAGGACCTTCTACAACAAAGTACAATGAACCTATGAGATCTGACATGCATGTAGACTTCATTGGACAAGATTCGCAAGAACAACCTTGGAAGAAAATTCCTCAACAAATTTTTCCATCCAGGTACCAACTTATTTTTTATGGCTATTGTTATTCATATGGAAATTTTGGTCATAAAGCTGTAGAATGTCGCACGTACCCTAGGAACCAATATAATTCCAGGAGATCTGCCAAATATGAATCTCCCAGGGCTCAGAAAAAAATCAATAGATTTGAACATTTAATAAATAATATTGAATGTTACAAACGTCGAAACTTTGGACTCATAACCAAAGACTGCAGACTTGAAAATCCTCCAAAAGAATCTTCGAAGCCACAAAACGAACGAACATGGAAGAAGAAGAAGACTAATATTTGCACTCTCGCTCTCAAGGCTCAAAACAACAAAGATGTTGTTGTGAAACCAACTCCAAAAATAGAAGAAAAGAGAGATCAATGCCTTAGAAATCAGCCACTTCGAGGGGGAAACCTCCAATACATTACATAAATGAACAATTATTGGATGATACAAATGACAAAACCTCCTTTCTATATATAGGAGTCCATGGGGCCACAATGTAATCCTAGTGGGGCCACAATGTAATCCTAGCCGACCTAACAATAATAATGTAAGGGGACAATAATAACAATATGGGGGTTACAGGGGTACAACAATAACAATAAGGAGGGATACACTAACATAATAAGGGACTACACTATTAATATAGGGACTTAACATGCCCCTCTCCTTCAAACAAGTGTTGTCCTCAACGCTTGATTATTTCTTGATGCTTCTGTATTAAATTATCATCCTCCCATGTGGAATATTCTACAAGAAGGTTCTTCCACTTGCTGTGATACTTTGAAATTGATCGTACTTGTCAAGTTCTTGTTTCTGTGATTGCTTCAAAACTTCTTTGGATGTGATGTTGATCTTCCTGTTGTTTCATTAGATTCTGCACCAAAGTTAGGTTATCCTTTGAGAGTTGGAGAACTTGTTGTTGATGCTCGATGTGATCTTCCAATAATTTATCATCCATATTAGCTATTATTTTATCCTTCAAACCATCCGAATTAGCCTCCATTTCTACTTTTAAACCATCTATGTCATCTTCGGTTGCTCTTCGTAATATCAAAATTTGTTGCACTTGGTACCGTAATTTTGATATCTCATACTGCAATTCTTCCTCTTCATGCGTCATAGTATAGATTTTTGAGGTCTTAATAGGTATGGAATTATTTTTTTGAAGCATTATAGAACCCAATATTGATAAAAATTCTAAAATATTCCCTTGGAATCACTTCAAATTGCTTTTTCAAACAAACGTTATGCAATTTTAAAAACCAAATACACACCTTTTTCTTGATTTTGAGGAGCTCTATATTGAAATTGAATTATCTCTATGATTGCAGATCTTCAATATCTGAAGTTCAGCCCTATGGTAGCCCTTTGAATCCTCTTCTGAATGCCACAAGTCTGACCTGATTTGAATTCTTCAAGGGAAAGTTATGTCCAATCTCCCACAATGACCTAATTATGGACTGGTTCAGCAGAGCGAACTTGTACAACTTACCACGTGTCTCTGTTTGTTCCTTTGGCTCTGAAATTGATAGACAAGAAACTATATTCTGTTTAATTCTAGCCACTTTTTACAGAATTCCAATCCTATGCTAAGAGAGAGAGTTATGAATATTTTCCCACGATCACCTCTTTGAGATGGAATTCAGGAGCCTGAAAAATACCTAACTTCCACAGATCATATCTCCGAAAATATTGCGAACCAAGATCTGAAATTTTGTGACGATGTTCCTCAGGATTCTGCTTTTCTCTGTGACAATTTTAGCTTCTGAAATCTCATAGAAAAATATTTATATCGGAAATTCCATGATGACCTGTTTAGGTTAAATTCAGGAGCCTGCAAAAAGCCCTAACTTCCACAGATCATATATCCGAAAATATTGCGAACCAAGCTCTGAAATTTTGTGAAGATGTTTCTCAGGATTTCCGCTTCGCACTCTAAAAATTTCAGCTTCTGAACCTTCGTATAAAAAATGTGATAGCTAAAATGCCACGATGACCTGTTTGGAGCAGCGAAACCCTAGAATCCAAAGCTCTGATACCAAATTTTGTGAAACCAACTCCAAAAATAGAATAAAAGAGAGATCAACGCCTTATAAATCAGCCACTTCGAGGGGAAAACCTCCAATACATTACATAAATGAAAAATTCTTGGATGATACAAATGGAAAAACCTCCTTTCTATATATAGGAGTCCATGGGGCCACATTGTAATCCTAGTGGGGCCACAATGTAATCCTAGCCGACCTAAAAATAATAATGCAAGGGCACAATAATAACAATATGGGGGTTACAGGGGTACAAAAATAAAAATAAGGGGGGCTACACTAACATAATAAGGGACTACACTATTAATATAGAGACTTAACAGATGTGTGGTATGTTGATAATGGTTGCTCAACGCATATGACTGGAGATAGAAATAAATTTGTATCTTTGAAAGAGAAGAAGGATGGAACCAGGGCCTTTCGAAATGATGGATCTTCAATTGTTATAGGATCAGGTACCATCACTCTTGGAAGCAAATATGCTCTAGCCAAGAATGTTCTATTGGTTGAAAACATGAATCAAAATATTCTCAGTGTTGGACAAATGTGTGATCAAGGACACACAATACTATTCAACTCCACAAAATGTGAAATAAGGAAAGGCAAGTATGATGAAATTGTGGCAGCAAGTCGAGCTCCAAACGACATATATGTTCTAGATGAAGCAACTAAAGCACGTCTAATAGCTAAAGAGGATGATATAATATTTGGTAGCAATGATTATGGACTAAGTAAGAACTTTGATACAAAGATGAAAAGTGAGTTCGAGATGTCTTTACTTGGTGAGATGACATACTTCTTAGGGCTTCAAATATCTCAGCAAAAGAAATGAATATTTATATGTCAATACAAGTACATCGAGGAAATGCTCAAGAAATTCAAAATGGAAGATTGCAAACCCATCCTTCCTCTGATGGTAACAGGTTTCAA
The DNA here is from genome assembly GCA_034641835.2 of Pinus albicaulis. NCBI lineage: Eukaryota > Viridiplantae > Streptophyta > Pinopsida > Pinales > Pinaceae > Pinus > Pinus albicaulis. Next base: position 521,093,059 of record CM076578.1, read on the forward strand.
ATTGAGCATAGATGAATCATATAAGGATGTGGATCAGAGGTTGTACAGATCTACGATTGGTAATCTTCTATATGTAACAGCCTCCCAGCCAGATGTTATGCAAGCATTTGTGTTGAAAATGCAGCAAGATGATGGAGCTTAGTGAAATGAAGTCGCCTTCACTAAGTGGGCCCGCAGGCGATTTTTGGCGCAAAGTCTATTTTTAGACATATGGAGCATGGTCCAGGGGTTGCAGTATGTTATTCTTGGAGTATTGGTCATGTTGGTAAAAATAGATGGACCTCTATTTTTAGACATTTAGGTCGAAGTCTATTTTTAGGCACTTTTTATCCTAAAAATAGAAAAGTCAAATATTATTTACCCTTAATAATATTTGGACTCTAAACAGAGTTTACTCTCTTGGAGCACTTCGATTCGAGCTACAGAAGTGCTCATGCATCGACGGAGGAGTACACTATTCCTAGGGTTTGGTGAGCTCATGCATGGTTGACTTCGGTTAAGACTTTAGTGGCGGAAGTTTGGTGGAGTTGATGAGACGATTGGTGGAGTTGTGTTCGGTTTAACTTGGTTGAACTGGTTGAGATTAGTTTAACTGGCTAATCAACTAGTAATGAGTGGAGTGAATTAAATATTATTTAATTCACTAATTATTAACTCGGTATTCAACTCCGAACACATCGATTCACTACGGTGCATGGACGATTCGGTGGAGACCAGTGAAAGAGGTAGATGAAAGGGTTGAGATAGCTATCAATTGTGACATCAGTTGTGCATGAGATTTGCACCACACTTGGAGGAATTTCCAATGATGATTGCGCTGTCAATCCAAGGAGATTCGAACCTTGGATCTCTCATTAGACTAGCCTTGATTGCGCAATAGAGGCAGGCAATTAGTGGATGTGTTTTGAACCTGTGACCTGTTCAAAACCAAGCTAGTTTGTGTGTAACTTAATGAGACAGTACTGAGTACTTGTGAGGAGTATTGTACTAATATTGTTAGATGTTCTCTCCATTATAATATACACAATAGCTGAGGGGTTTTCAGCTATAAGCTTTCGCCATACATACTGTGTAATGTGTGTGATGTTTTGATGATTGTTTGATCGTATACTGCTTGTTTTATTTCCGCATGTGTGATGAACTGAGTGGAAGAGATTATGTGTTGCATATGAATTCAAATTGATATGTGATCAGGATAATCTCGGTGGATAAATCTTCTTTATTCAACAAATTTCTACAAGTTGGACAAGTAGCAAGATTCCAAGAAGCACCAAAAGAATCACATATTATTGCCGTCAAAATAATTCTTCGATATCTAAAGGGAACAATAGAATATGGCTTGTGGTATCCCAAGGGTAAAAATATCATTACTCAAACCTTTACAGATGCAGATTGGGAAGGAAGTGTTGATGATCATAAGAGTACTTGTGAAACATTTGAATATATTCACCAGAAGCTTGGGATTCTCCCAAGTTCTCATTAGATTTTCCTTATTTAGAATATAAAGGGGGAGTGGAAGTGTGTACAGGTCCACAGGATGGTTGTTTGTCAGGGGGATTAGAAGTGTGTGTAGGTATGCATAATGATTGTGTGTCAGGGGGAGTTACCCTTTGCCATTGATGTCAAAGGGGAGAGAATGTTGTGGGAAGAGGTGTCATGATCGTAGGGGAGTACTTATTTTTCCATCAATGCCAAAGGGGGAGATTGTTGATCAATGGTTGTCACTGATGTCAACCCAAGCAACACCAAGGGCTATCTCGGTCTTGCATGGTAATTTTTACCTACAAAATTACTATATTTTGGGTCAAGAATATTTTTGATGGTTTCTACTTATTGATAATTTTTTGTTGATATATGACACGCCACGTAATTCTTCACGGTTTGAGAGATATTCATGTTTGAAGTTTGTAACCCCAGTTAGTGGGCTAAAACCCCATGGGGTTGTGGCATGGGTCATTGGAAAGTCAAAAATTAATAATTTTTTAAGCTCTAAAATCCCTCCCATGTTCACTTGTTGAATCCCCTCTCAACCTAAGCATTTATATAAATTGTGATCCTCATATCCTCCTTATGTAGGGATTTCGCTATCTGAAACAGGCCATCGTGGCATTTTCACTCTAAATTTTTTTTCTACGAAGGTTTAGAAGCTGAAATTTTTATGAGGCGAAGCCGAAATCCTGAGGAAGCTCCTGTAAACATTTCAGATCAAGGTGCGCAATATTTTCAGAGATATGATCTGTGGAATTCAGTAGTTTTGCAGGCTTCTGAAATTCATCTCAAAGAAGTGACCTTGGGAAAATCGTCATAACTCTCTCTCTGAGTATCAGATTGGAATTCTGTAAAAAGTGGAAAATAGTGCACGAACTGTGGTTTTCGCTGTATCAATTTAATAGCCGAATGAGGAAACAATGACATGTGGCACATCGTACAATTTTTCTCTACTGAAATAGTTCATAATTAGGGCATTGTGAGAGATTGGGCATAACTCTCTCTTGAAGAATTCAAATTGGGTCAGAACTCTGGCATTGGAAAGAAGACTCAAAGAACTACTATAGGGATGAAAATCACATATTAGGGATTTGAAATAACAGAGATACACCAGATTCAATATCAAGCTCCTAGAAGGCGAGAAAAATCTAGATCATGTGTTGTCAAGGGTTGCAAAGGACCATAATTTCTAGGGTAGCAAAGAAAAGCAAGGTACAACAGAGGGTAGCATGACAAGAACATCAATCAAGGTGTATAACAACAACAAGAAGTTCACCACATGAAGTATTCAAGTGGGTAACACTGCATACAATCATTATAAAGGTATCATTGTACTAAGTCATTGTAAATGTATCATTGTAAAAATTGCACAAGTGTCTATCTGCCAAGAGTTGAAGAGGCAGTGTTGGGAGGTCTAGGATCATCATTAGGTGGTTGTGTCATAGTTGGGGTTATATTCTAGTGTGTATCATTCTTCTACATCATTCTATATCATTGTAAAATGGACCATTTTCCTTGGTACGAGAGTCCATTCTTCTTTTATTCTTCTACAGGGTGATAGGGTGGTGCATGAAGTCACGAACAGGTTCAAGCCTGTGAAAAATTCAGGGTGGTAGGGTGTTTCTAGGGTGAGTTGTATCTCATTGGGTGTTGGGGCATCTGTTCAGTTGACTACTGAAGAATCTCAGGCGGTGGATCTGATCAGGAGCTCAAGTCCAAGCTAGGGAAAAAGCTCAAAATTGAAAGTGTTCAAAATCACTTGAAACCTGAACGACTGGATAGGCCTCGGCAATACAATCTTGACGCTGTGAATGGCACTCAAATCTAACACTTTATGTGAAATTTATTCAAGTTTGAAAATTCACAATTTTAGGTAAAAGACCAGTTTGACCAGGTTTGACTTCAATTTTTGAAAAATTAAAAAAAGAATATTCCTCAGAATATTCCATTTGAACCAATATGATTTCGACATGTGGAAGGTGGAGGTTGGTCAGTGAGTTGAATTTGGAAATTTTGGCCAATCATCGGGTGCCACATGGCCCGAGGCCTCGGAGAAATTTTTGGTGATAAAATATTTATGACTCCACAGGAGTCGAACATCCAACCTCCCGCGAGCAGCACTCTACCATTACGCCACCACTTTGGTTCTTAACATATATATGCATTGGAGTTTATTTAAATTTTAAATTTCATTTCGGCTGAGGATTTAAGGGCTAGCCCCACCTGATGTGACCTTGCCGCCAAGACCGGGAGCTAAGCCGCGGTTAACTCTACCCTAACTGCCGGAACATTTGCACATGTGAACACGTCATTTGGCCTTTAATGTGACGGTTAACGATTTCCGCTATTTATGGAGCGCGCTCACCAAATCTGGCAGACAGGCCAAAATTTTCGGGCTTAATTGGAGTTGGCCCAAAATTAGTGGAGGTTTTTAAGGGCAGATTGGGCAAAAATGGTTTTGGTCATAACTTTTGATGGAATGAACCTTTTTGGACGATTTTTTTTTTTGATTTCGGGTACTCAGATCATTATGAATCCATTGGAGCAGGTTTCAGAGCCATTGGAGTTGATCTTAAGTCCGTTTTCCTTTAGGGAAGCAATGAGAGCCATGAGGGCCAAGAGGGAGTTGGAGCTGTGTTGAGTTATGCTTAACCATTTGAAGTGAGCCAAAAGTCATTTTTGAATTTATTAAGAATTCCAGAGCCATTGGAATAGGTTTCAGAGGCATTAGAGGTGTTCTACAACCACTTTAGCTTAAGGGAAGCTTTTTGAGCCATTAGGGCCATTTTGGTAATAGAGCTGTATTGGGTTGTACCTTTCTGTTTAAGGTGAACCAAAGACCATTATTGGCTATTTTCCACCTTCTGAAACCAATGGAAGAGCTTTCAGAAAATTTTGAATACTTTCAGAGGCCGAAAACCTTTAGGAGAGTTTTCAGGGCCACGAGGGCCATTTTGGGGTTGGAGCTGTTTTGAGTTGTACCTCTCTGTTTGAGGTGAACCAAAGATCATTTTCAGATAATTTCGACTTTTTGAACCTAATGGAAGAGGTTTCAGACTTGTTTGAGGACTTCTACAGCCCGAAAATCTACAGAGGAGTTCAAAGAGCCATTAGGGCCTTATTGAAGAAATCATTGTTTATGGTAATTCTTCACTGTTTAGTGAATTTGGAAAGGAATTCTTAGATTTTTCATACCTTATGAATCAGTATTTTCATTTAGATTTGTCTATTGAGACACTTTTAAACTTTTATTGGCATTTTAAAGCAATTTAGTACAAGAGGACAAGCCCATTTTGGGAGGGGTTGATCCAGCAGACGTAGCCCAGGAGGGGTGAGCTGCTCATCAAACATTTGTGTCATGTTATGCTGAGTTATCTTGTTGAAAATTTCTGATTTAATATGTTAAACATAAAATACAAGTATTTTTATTATCAGATCATGAGTGTTAACTTCTACAAACTCTAAAGACAGAGTCTGTAAAGGGCCAGGTAGCCTCTGGTTCTCATCCTTTTATCAAAGGTGACATATCCAGTAAATACCTCTACAGTCAATCTCTAGAACAGATCTAAGAAGTTGAATTTTCAGATCAGTTAATTTAACTTTCCTTCACACATAAACTCTTATACAGTTACCAAAAACACTTTGTTTTATGCAACAAGACATGGAGAATTTTTCACACATTTAATTAATGGAAATGGATAGCTTGCACACATTTTCAAGTACTTCCATTTTCAGATCAGGAGCGTCCATCCAGTGGGAGCTGGAAAAGAATGATTTTCTAGATTCTAGGAAGTTGGAGCTTTATTTTCAATTGGAGTTGAATATTAAAGAATTATTAGAAAATCATTCAGGTGGTTTTTGTCCCGTAGAGGGTTTCCACCTTAAAAACTGTGTGCAATTGTGTTCCTTTTTTTTACTGCTATCATTGTATAAGAACTGATAATAATTGAAGGTTAACTAATGCTCTGAAAGATTAATAATAATATTAATTGAAGGCAATACTGATTCACCCCCCCCCTCTCAATATATCCAACAAAAAATAATACAGTATTTTAAGATCAAATGGTATCAGAGCTAGAGTCTTTCTCTGGTGTTGTTTAGGTCAAAGAATTGTTTAATTGTTTGCAAGTTTTAGATGCTTACAAGGCTTAATATCAAAAGGGAAGAAGGAAAACTGGTGGAAGCAGGATGGTATCAAAAGGAGCCAAAGCAAAGGAGAGCAAGGTTTCCACAATATCCACCACCTAGTTCACCTCCTAAACAAGAAGAAGTTCCATTAAGAATGCCTCATTAGGAAGGAGAAATTCATGAAGGAGAAATTCATGAATAATTTGACCCTAAGGAAGAAGAAAGAGTGTTTAGGAAAGCATCTCTTGACATGACTGAGATGGTTAGAATTCCTTATCAAGAAAGGAATGAGAGACTGGAAGGAGAGGGATCTAAACTCCAAAAGGAAGGACAAGGATCTTAAGGAGGTCAACATGATGAAGACAAGTCAAAGAAGGGAAATGAAGGAAATGGAGGCAATGGAGAGCCACCATCTTCACCCTCATCATCATCATCATCATCATCTTCTACCTCTTCTTCAATACATTAGCCACACAAGTCCAAGAACACTGGTAAATCTCCTTTATTAAAACTTGATGTTAAGTTCGAATTGCCAATGTTTAATGGTGAAGTAAATGCAGACAAGCTAGATAATTGGATTCGACAATTGGAGGTCTATTTAAGAATACAAAACCTTCAAGATGATGATACAAAAATTCAATTAGCTTCTTTGAGAATGGAAGATGCAACACTTTTTAGGTGGGAAGCCAAGAAACAGGAGGAAATCAAGAATCATGGTAAGATTATTCTATCATGGTCAGATTTTATTTCTACTATTAAAAGACAGTTTTATCCATTAGCTCACATGCAAAACACCATCATGATTTGGAAGAACTTTAGGCAATTAAAGGGACAAAATGTGTAAGAATACACCCAAGAATTTAGGAGAAAATATCTTTTATTAGGGTGGATTTGCAGAGCCAAGACACTTTGATAAAGTACATAGGAGGCTTACATAGCTACCTAAAATATACTATTCTCATGTTTAAGCCCACCAGTCTAGATGAAGTTTGTGTTCAGGCCACACATCTAGAAGCTAGAGGGAAGAACATTCCTCAAGAGGGTAGGAAGAAACATTTTAAGGGTAAAGCCAAGGAGAAAACCCCGAAAGGTAAAAACAAAAAGAATGCATTTGTTAATAAGGAGGGAGAAAAAGTGACTTGTAAACATTGTTCAAAATAAGGCCACGATGAAACTCATTGTTGGAAATTACATCCAGAATTGAGGCCAAAGAAACCCAATAACAAAGGGAAACAGAAAAGTGCTGCTACAACTCAAAATGACTTAGGGTCTGATTCAGGTGATGAGAATAAAATTACAACCATGGGATTGAAGAACATGAAGGGAAAAGAAATTGAAACTAAACCCAGTACCAGTACATCAAACTGTCGCATAAACACTCCAAATGAAGAAGAAAGAATAGATTTGTTTCGTGTGAGGGTCATATCCAAGCATGCCAATATTGACACACTGTTTGAAAGTGGGTCACAAGAAAACTTAATCTCTGAATATTTGGTCAAAAAACTTAACCTTGAGACCATACCATATCAAAAACCATATCCATTGGGTTGGATTTGTAAGAATGCAAATCTACAGGTTACAAGGAAATGTATATTGAGGTTTGCAATCACTGCAAGCTTTGTTGATACAGTTGAATTAGATGTGGTTCCGCTTAACATAACTGGTATTGTATTATGGAGTCCTTAATTGTGTGATAGGAAAGATATCTTCTATCGCCATGAGAACAAGTGTCATTTATTCAAATATGGCAAGGAGTTCATTTATAGAGCACACCGCAAGAAGACAAATATTGCTTTGGTAAATGCTGGATAGGTAAAGAGGCTGGTAAATTCAAGTAAGAATTTTGTTCTTCTTATGATTAAGCCCAAAGCTGATATTAATCATGAATCTTTTGAGGGATGTGATCCTAAGTTGAAATCAGAATTATATGATGTGGTTAATGGGCATCATGAGATGTTTCACGAGCCAATAGGATTGCCTCCAAAAAGGGAAATTCAACATGAGATTCAGTTGTAGCAGGATTGTCCTCTTCCAAACATTGGTATGTATCACATGTCGATAATGGAGAATGCTGAAATAAAGAGGCAAAACAAAGAGATATTGGATAAAGGTATCATAAGGCCAAGCACCTTTCCATGCAGTTCACCCATAGCCTTGATACCAAAGAAAGATGGGACTTGGCGCATGTATGTAGATTTTCGAGCTTTGAACAAAATTATGGTAAAAAATCGTTACCCACTCCCAATAATAGATGATTTTCTTGATCAACTGAAAGAAGAAAATTTTAACACTAAGTTAGATTTATGAAGTGGATCTCATCAAGTGAGAATTGCAGAAAGTGTTATATGGAAAACTACATTCAAAACCAAACAAGGACTCTTTGAGTCGCTAGTTATGCCTTTTGGTTTATGTAATGCATCGAAAAATTTCATGCGGGTTATGGATAATGTTTTGTGTCCATTACTTGATGAATTTGTTATTGTGTACTTAGATGACATTTTTATTTTCATCAAAACAATAGAAGATCATGTCTTGCATGTAAATAGAGTGCTTGATATTTTGAAGAAAGAGAAATTGTTTCTTAAGATGTCAAAATGTGAGTTTGGAAAGACTTATTTGGTCTATCTGGGACATATTGTAGGAGGAGGAGAATTGAGGATTGATCCTTCTAAAGTGGAGGCCATTGTGAATTGGCCCACACCCAAAACAGTTACCGAGGTAAGAAGTTTCTTAGGTGCAAGTCAATATTAGAGGAAATTCATTGCTAACTTTTCTTCCATCGCAACTCCTATGCATGCAGTGACAAGTGCGAAGAAAGGCTTCCAATGGGGAGGCAAACAACAACAAGCTTTCGAAGCTTTAAAAGACAAGATCAATTCAGATCCAGTCCTTGCACTACCAAATTTGAGACAACCATTCGAGATACAAATCAATGCTAGTGACTATGCCATGGGTGCAGTCCTTTTGCAGCATGGTAAGCCTATCGCCTTTCATTCAGAAAATTTTAATGGTGCTATAACTAATTATCCTACATATGACAAAGAACTATATGCATTGGTACAAAGTGTCTGTTAGGTCTCTGTAATTTATTAGCAACATTGGGAGAGTCCAATCACAGAGTTAACATCATTTCAACCAACTTTGGGATTCTAGGATCTAGCCCTCCTGAATCCGGAGAGGGATCTCTCCAATATGTACGAAGATGGATATTGTCTTGGAAAGCTTAGGGTAATGATATTAGGCTAGTTATGGGGGCCAAGGGTTTTGTTTTGTTTTTGGATGGCTGAGCATGAAATTTTACTTGAGGGGAAAATCCTAAATGCAAAAAGTTTCAAAAGTGAGAAGTTGCAAGTAAATAGAACATATTTGGCAGACAGATAGATATAACGCTGGTTTTTAGTCCATTGGGCTATGGAGTCATATCTGGGCTTTAATTGAACAACAACATCCAAGTGTGATCCAAGGGGCAAGTCATCTATGTCTAAGGATTTCTTTAAATTTTGATTTATGGAATGGAGTGATACACTAAGAAGGGGAATTAGACGGATGCAGAACAAAGAGCAGCCTATGATCTGATAAGTACTTTTAAACCGATCGGCCTTTGGCCAAACACTTAGGAGGACACGACGACTAGGATGCGGTAAGTGCTTTTAAACCAACTTGACCTTTGACACACTTCCAATAGAAAACATACAAAACAAGGGGAAACACAAAGATAACACAGAATGATGCAAAGATCTAGCAAGTGCTTCCTATACTGTGACTTATAACACATTGAGGGAAACGATACGTGATTATGCGGAGACAAGTACGGGACCCGAGCTAACCATATCTTCCTTCGAGTTCATCCTCACACAACACATGCGAAAGTAACATTCAGAAATAATATTCGACTAGGACGATAAAACGAGGGAACGCCAACATTCTCATGCCCAAACTGAATTAAGTCATTCCTAAATAACACAGATTGGAAGAAAACATTCAAATAAAGATTTCTCAGCCAGAGAAGGTTACTGATATACAGCAGGTTATAACCATGTTTAAACTGTTCTTTACAGTGGAAAATGAAACAACATGAAAACAGAAATAAAACAACAAGTTACAAATGAGAAGAACATCACCGTCAATATAGATCAGGATCCCATGAAACAACTTTTATATTGATGTCAAACCAGCTACAAACTTCAAGTCCAATGTTTCAGTTATTGAAATCATCTTCACTATTCAACCTAACTACTCTAGCACAAACGAGCTTCAAGGGCCGGTGAAAACTATGTACAAATAAAAATCTCGAAAACAGTGTATTTCAAAGTTCTGCAACCAACAATTTCTCATCTTCTCCTGAGGTATTTATAGAAGAATGAGGAGGTGATCTGAGAAAATATCTCTCAGGATAATAAATACAGGTTCAAGACTTCTCGGCCTTTCGAGGGTCTCGAGAGAGGAATTTACAGGTGGATCTTTGTATTAACTTTTTACCATAAATATCAAAGCTCGGTGGGAGCTTTATTTTGACTTTGAGGCTACGTTGTGTGTAATGTGAGGTAACTCTGCACGGATATTTCTGCATTGATTACCATGCGAAGTAACTCTGTTTGCTGCGGCAAAATACGATCTTCTTCAATAACCCGGCCTGCGATTTTGAAAGGTTTGAGACGAGGTGGCTCGGTGGTAGGCTGAGGAATCAATTTGCCTCGGATGTGGCGGTGGAGGCTTTCAGGTACGATCGAAACACTTTAGGTTTCCTTTATTGTGTTTTATGTTGAGGATTAGGCTTTTGATAACGGTCTTAGTAATCCCCATAAAAATCGTCTTAAATCTTCATATGCGGGTATACGTGTCTTCATCTCTCCACTCTTTAAGCGTGTTTGAAATCCCACTAGTGTGTCTTGTCGATGTACGGAGACCATGTGGGCTACGGCATCAATACTCATGATGCGACGAAACATGGAATAGAGCCCGTGAATGGCTTCTCTGTAATGAAACGAGGGCGTGGAGAATCGTCATTCCCGGCCCTTGGCATTTCTTCGTTATATAATGGAAAACCATCGAAAACACCTGCATAAAACAAAAACAATTAAGAAATCCTGCGAAATGGGTTTAAACTGCTTCAGATGGCGGGGGAGGAGCGTAGCCGTCGGATGAAGACAACCAACGGTGGAGATCTGCATAGAAAGGAAAAAAAGGACAGCGGGAGAAGAATAAGGAGGATCAGTTTTGGACCATCCGATCTGGACACGTGGACGGTCCAGATTTAATCGGAGGGTCTCAATCGAGGGTGGCACAAAAGGGGATGCGATTGAACTTCCAGTGCGATTAAGCGCTGGCCGTTGATCTGCAGATCAGATCGACGGCGGAAAACGAATCGGCGGGCTTTGAAATGGCGGTAGGACTTACGATCGGAGGGAATAAGGGCCGTTGGATAGGCGGGAAATGGACGACTGCGATGCAATCGGGAGGCGAATAGAAGGACTTGCGATTGCAATCGGAGGGACAGAGCGATTGAGCATTGGCCGTTGATCTAACGGGAAGATCAACGGTGGAGAACACAATCGGAGGGGATCATCGATTGGCGGAGGACCGTCGGATCAACATGAAAACGGACGGCTGAGATTAAATCAGAAGGCTTCAATCGGGGCGGTGCCAATGCGACTTGCGATTGCGATCGGGCATGGGCTTGCGATTGAGCGCGGTAGTTGATGCAACGCGGGAAGAATGGACGGTGGAGATTTAATCGGGGCACGCAATCGGAGGAGGAGCAGAAGGAATTGCGATCAGCGGAGGGCCGTCGGATTACGGGGAGATCAACGGCCACTATGCAATTGGGAGGGTTTCAATCGGAGCATCGCAATCGGGAGGTGCACGATGGGTGTTGCGATTGCGATCGGGGGAAGTGGCGCGATTGAGCGCTGGACGTCAGATCTTGCGACAGATCGACGGCGCGGAACGCGTCGCAAGACTTAACAATATAAACTAATCGCATCGGGGTTTTAAAATATTTACAAAGGAATTTTTCTCCCGCCCGGCCTTCGATTGCGATTGGCCCCCAATGCTTAAGCTCTTGGTCTTGGGTGACGGGCATATGTGGGGAAGTGGTTTTAGGACTTAGCCCAAGGGGCTTAGGTCCATAGCAATAAAACTTTGATTTTTTATGAGAAATTTCAAGGATTAAAATGGATTTGGGGGTTCCGAAATAGTTAAAAAGTGAGTTTTTAACTATGAAAGGGGAATTTTTCATAAATGGAGGGAGAACTTATGAAAAGTAGAGGAATAATATGGAGAAACAAGGGAAGAAAATGATGGTTTCTTCAGCAGTTTGTTATACGAAATCAGCAGATTTTTCTGAGTATAAAATGGGACAGCAAATGAGGATTTTGGACAGAGGCATGAGGCCTAGAAGGAGTCTTCAAGAGCCAACAATTTTTAGTGATAAAATTTGTTCCTTGGAGGCTCAAAAATATCTTAGCCACCTTTTGGTATAACAAAATATTATAGGTGGCTAACAGTGGCTCCACTTGGGGATGGTGCCTTCTTGAAGGCATCAAGAATTCAGACTTGATTTCTGGGAGGCTGATTAGTTGCCTCATCCATTGGGTTGTCCTTCTGTGATTGAATGATCTTTTCTAAAAACATATTTGGCAGCCATGAAAACAATGGACCTTTATCAACCAGCTTGCTACCTACCCAATCCTACAGATCTAGCATTTTTTCTTCATCAGAGTGCACTTGGATTGGAAAACTCTATTCACAACATTTTATTCTTTTGAAAGCAGGAAATCTAATCTACTTCTACTCCTTATTTATCCCTGAACTCAGATTAAACAGTTGAGCTCGGATATTTCTCTACCTAGTCTACTGTCTGTTGGGATTAAACAGTCCAACAAACTTTCATTCTCTAAATTCTACAACAGAAATTTAAAAATAGTCAAGTCAAGATTGAGCTGTTTGACTTGCTATGATCTATGGCATAAGAAAAAGCTACACATAGATTTTTATTTGCAGAAAATTAAATCAAAATGGAAGGCTTAAGATCTGAAAGTTTCTCATTATGGCCTTCTTTTTCTTTACAGCTCTGTTTTTAATTTTGTTTTGAGCTGTCTCCTTCTTGATATCTGATTCAGATTTTGGGCAAATAAGAACCAGTTTTTCTCTTTTATGACTCAAAAAAATAAAACAGTTTTGAGTCATCTCTCTTTGGAAACTTTGGTTCAGATTTTGAACATGTTTGAACCCTTAATTTCTATACTAATCTATCCACTGATAAGCCAAGATTAAACAGTTTGGAAAATCAAATTCATTACCCTATCAGCAGAAAATTGAAAGATAATTAGTCAAGATTAAACAGTTTGACTAACTAGAAGTGTGTTTTGCAGGAGTGGCATTTAAGCTTGCACACTTTCAGATTTATTTCTCTTTTTGGCATGGGGCTGTGCCTTTCTTGTTTTTCATTTTTGCCCTCTTTTCTTTCTTTCTTTGTTTTTGTATTTTTGAATTCTTGATTTTTCTCCAAAGCAGAAAAAAACAACTAACTACATGCTCGGAACTGAGCTTTATTGACATTCCTATCTAACCTATTCTAAACATGGAGTATTTACATATTCATATGATACAAAAGTGCCAATGCAGCCAGCTGAGTAATGTCAAGAAGAAGTAGTAACTCTGGCTGCTTGTCAGAGGTATCCATAGAACATATTTAAGGTTAACCTTCAATGTCAAGGCTATCACAGAAGGTGACAACTTTTCATGTCTCTGGCTCTTGCAAAGGGTCAATGCTTGATAATTTGAGCCAGTCGGGATTTCCACATACTCTTCCATAGGATCAACAAATAAAAGATGAAGATTCTCTTCCTTTTGATTCTCCACAATTGGTAGATCATCTACTTCTAAGACATCAGCTTTGAAGACTATCTCTTCAGTATGTAGCTTGGAAGTATCATCATTCTTAACCTGCAAAATAGCAAATAGTGAAATATCTTCTTTCTTTGAATCTATGCTTGCTTCTGATATAAATTTAGGCTCTTTAAATGACAGACTAATATCAGTGAAGGGAGAAGTTTCTTCTTGAGAAGATGATATATCCACAACAGGATAGTCTTCTATTTGTTTTTCTCCTTCATCTTCATCATCCTCTGAACTGGAGGACTCATCATATTTAACGGTGTTGTCCTCTGGTAACCCTGGTATGCTTGTATTCAGTGGATTAATTTGTATGAAGAGGTTATTATATTCTTGAGCAGGGGAGTATTTAAAGGTTTCCTCTTTTTCAAGAGAAAGCTCCTTTTGCTCAAAAATTTCTTTATTGCTCTTCTCTTCACCTTCTGAGTTGAAAGGCTGTTGATTTCCAATTATGTGAAAGCCATTAGTGATGAATTGAAACGGATGTTTTTGGCTTTCAAGCTGGTGATGGTGAAAATGATAACACCAATCAAACGCTGGTTGCCCTGCATGATTAGTTTTTTCTTGGAACTCATCATCATCATCATCAGACTGATCGAAATTCGGAAAATCATCTGAATAAACAATTTTGTCAGTCGAACATATTGGGTCATCAGTTTGATTTTCTTCTAACTGATCTACAAGATAACTTTCTAAATCTATACAACAAAGTTCTTTATGTGAATGGGCAAGAGTGTTTGTTTCGCAAAAAATTTCAGAGACTGACTATTTATAAATAGTCTGATCTATCTCTTTTTCTGTCAAAGGGAAGGATGTTTCTATGTTCCTTTGAACATGAGTACAGAAGTTCTCTGTATCTTGTGAAGACTGATTTTGAGGCTGGATGTCTTCTTGAGCCTCGGCTATAAGGGATGATGAATCAATATTTGAGTTTTCAGGGATATCTTGAGGAATGTTTTTTACGGCTTGGATCATCTTTTCCTCAACTGATTCATCTATTTTTTTAAAATTTTTCAATAGGATATTAAACTCATGAATGGTTGTTAAAAGATCTTTAGGATGCATCTCTTCCAAAGCTTCCTCATTATCTATAATGTGTTGGGTGATTTTTTGTGATGGATCATAATATATTGCACCCCATGATAATGACGTAGCGTTTTCTTCATAGTTCTCATAGAACACATATTCAAGGTCTCTTAAGGAAAACAAACTACTAGATCTTAAGCATTCATACCAATCCCTAGCTTTTCCTTCTAATGTTAACATGAACATTTTCATTAGGCAGTCTTCATGCCATTCAACTTTCAACCTCCATACATGTATATGAAATCTAATGAGATGTAATAGAGGGTCATCAAACTTTTCACCTTGGAAAACAGGCAGGTTGTCATCCCAATTCATCCGGGGAATCTTATGTGGAAACCCAGGGATATGATCTCTACTCATTGGGGCGTATCTTCGTTGTATTCTCGGAATCATGTTTGTAAATCAGAAAAGAGGTCACTGTGTCCGGTCAATCAGTTCAGGGTCTTCTACCAGTGGAGTCATTTGGTCTTTTGGGAGTGTGGAGTCGCCAAGTGGAAATTTTTAGCTCCTTTCAGAGGTAA
Source organism: Pinus albicaulis (assembly GCA_034641835.2). NCBI lineage: Eukaryota > Viridiplantae > Streptophyta > Pinopsida > Pinales > Pinaceae > Pinus > Pinus albicaulis. The sequence goes on from CM076578.1 coordinate 521,108,178, forward strand.
AAGGTCTTATGGTCCACCACCATGTTTATTTAATTCCAATCTGAAATATTTTTAGGTTTTTCTAAGTCATTTTTCAGTTTTGTGGTTGTCAAGAATATCCTAACTTTGTTTCAAAACTTAGCTAAGGTTGCGAGACAAAGGCAGTCTACTCTTATGGCTAAGCCAGCTGATTTTCCAAGGTTAGATAAAAACTTAAAAGAATCCTAGGGTTGACCTAGTTTGTCACTGATTCAATCGAGCTTCATCTTAATTACCATTTCTTGATAGTGCTTGAAAAGGCTGCTTTTGACTCACAAGATGTTATGAAGATTCTGGGTAAGGGTCCCCCAGCGGAGTCGCCAGAAATGTTAGGCTCTGGTGGCTCAAGCTGGTTAATAAAGCAAGTGCTCCATGAACCCCAACGCAAGCTTCTTTATGAATAGATTTGAATGTAGAAGTTTCTGAGTTTTCTCCCCAGCGGAGTCGCCAGAAATGTTAGGTCTCTGTAATTTATTAGCAAGATTGGGAGAGTCCAATCACAGAGTTAACATCATTTCAACCAACTTTGGGATTCTAGGATCTAGCCCTTCTGAATCCGGAGAGGGATCTCTCCAATATGTACAAAGATGGATATTGTCTTTGAAAAGCTTAAGGTAATGATATTAGGCTAGTTATGAAGGCCAAGGGTTTTGTTTTGTTTTGTTTGGGATGGTTGAGCATGAAATGTTACTTGAGGGGAAAGTCCTAAGTGCAAAAAGTTTCAAAAGTGAGAAGTTGCAAGCAAATAGAACAGATTTGGTAGACAGATAGATATAACGCTGGTTTTTAGTCCATTGGGCTATGGAGTCATATCTGGGCTTTAATTGAACAACAACATCAAGTGTGATCCAAGGGGCAAGTCATCTATGTCTAAGGATCTCTTTAAAGTTTGATTTATGGAATGGAGTGATACATCAAGAAGGGGAATTAAACAGATGCAGAACGAAGAGCAGCCTAGGATATGATAAGTACTTTTAAACCAGTCAGCCTTTGACAGACACTTAAGAATGACACAAAAGAAGACTAGGATCTGGTAAGTACTTTTAAACCAACCAGCCTTTGACACACTTCCAATAGAAAACATACAAAACAAGGGGAAACACAAAGATAATCACAGAATGGTGTAAGATCTGGTAAGTGCTTCTAAACTAGCCAGCTTTTAACACATTCCAAGGGAAACAATCAGTTAGTTATGCAGACTAGTCTGGGACCAGGGCTAACCATATCTTCCTTCAGTTCATCTTTACACAATGTATACTAAAAGTAACATTCAGAAATAATATTCAGCTAAAACAATAAGATGAGGGAACGCCAACATTCTCATGCCTAAACTAAATTAAGTCATTCCTAAATAACACAGATCGGAAGAAAACATTCAAATAAAGATTTCTCAGCCAGAGAAGGTTACTGATATACAGTAGGTCCTAACCTTGTTTAAACTGTTCTTTACAGTGTAAAATGAAACAACATGAAAACAGAAATAAAATAACGAGTTACAAATGAGAATAACATCACCGTCAACATACACCAGGATCCCAAGAAACAACTTTTATATTGATGTCAAACCAGTTACAATCTTCAAGTCCAATGTTTCAGTTCAGCAATCATCTTCACTATTCAACCTAACTACTCTAGCGCAAACAGAGCTTCAAGGGCCAGTGAACACTATGTACAAATAGAAGTCTCGAGCTCAAGTGTATTTCAAAGTTCTGCAACCAACAATTTCTCATCTTCTCCTGAGGTATTTATAGAAGAATGAGGAGGTGATCTGAGAAAATATCTCTCAGGATAATTAATACAGGTTCAAGACTTCTCGGCCTTTCGAGGGGCTCGAGAGAGAAATTTACAGGTGGATCACTGTATTAACTTTTTATCATAAATATCAAAGCTCGGTGGGAGCTTTATTTTGACTTTCAGGCTCTGTGTAATGTGGGGAGTAACTCTGCAGATATTTCTGCATTGATTACCCTGCAGAAGTAACTCCCTGGCTGCTCTGAGGTGAAATCTGATCTTCTTCAATAACTTCGGCCTTTGTTTGAAAGGTTTGAGGCAACAGGTGGCTCGGTGGTAGCTGAGGAATCAATTTGCCTCAGATGTGGCGGTGGAGGCTTTCCGTCTGATCAAAACACTTTAGGTTTTCCTTTAAATTGTGTTTTATATTGGGGATTAGGCTTTTGATAACGGTCTTAGCCGTAATCCCCATAAAAACCGTCTTAAATCTTCATATGCCGTGCTCTGTCTTCAAATTGATACTCTTTAACTGTGTTTGAATTAAAACCGTGTCTTGTCGATGTGCAGACCCGCACTGGGCTTTACGGCATCAATACTCATAGAGTACTGACGAAACATGGAATAGAGCCCCGTGAATGGCTTCTCTGTAATGAAACGAGGGCGTGAGAATCGTCATTCCCAGCCCTTGGCATTTCTTCGTTATACAATGGAAAACCATCGAAAACACCTGCATAAAACAAAACCAATTAAGAAATCCTGCGAAATGGGTTTAAACTGCTTCAGATGGCGGGGGAGGAGCGCAGCCGTCGGATGAAGGCAACCAACGGTGGAGATCTGCATAGAAAGGCAAAAAGGATAGCGGGAGAAGAATAAGGAGGAGCCGACGGATCATTCGACCGACACGTGGATCTGGCCTGCATTTAATCTGGGAGGGTCCCACAGGGGTGGAACAAAAGGGGATGCGATTGAACTCTGCGATTGTCACCGGCCGTTGATCCGCGCATCAGATCGACGGCGGAAAACGACCTGGCGAGCTTTGAAATGGCGTAGGACTTGCGACCCCGAGGGAATAAGGGCCTCTGGACAGCGGGAATGGACTACTGCGATGCACCTGGGAGGCTACTGCATGACTCTACATTGCGATCGAGGGACAAGAGCGGGTCAGCCACGGCCGTTGATCTCGATTTACTCCAACCGGTGGAGAACACAATCGGAGGGGATCATCGGAGAGACTTGCATCGGATCGCATGAAACGGACGCAACAGATCAACCCAAGGCTTCAACGCGTGCCAATGCGACTTATGTATTGCGACGGCATGGTCATGATTGAGCTGCATCGCTGATCTCGGGAAGAATGGACGGTGAAGTTACTTAATCTGGCACGCAATCGGAGGAAAAGCAGAAGGAATTGCGATCAGCGGAGGGCCGTCGGATCGCGGGGAGATCAATGGCCACTATGCAATCGGGAGGGTTTCAATCGGAGCATCGCAATCGGGAGGCGCACGATGGGTGTTGCGATTGCGATCGGGGGGAGTGGTGCGATTGAGCGCTGGACGTCAGATCTTGTGACAGATTGACGGCGCGGAACGCGTCGCAAGACTTAACAATATAAACTAATCGCATCGGGGTTTTAAAATATTTACAAAGGAATTTGTCTCCCGCCCGGCCTTCGATTGCGATTGGCCCCCAATGCTTAAGCTCTTGGTCTTGGGTGACGGGCATATGCTTTCGAGACCAATCATTAGTGCTTCTAATTTACTAAAAAATGATTCTATTGTACATGAGAGTTACATAGAACAATATGCACATGACGTTGATTTCAAAGATGTGTATGCTATTTTGAGTGAAGGGAATCAAATTGAAGAAAGAGATTATCACATGCATAACAATTTGCTTTTTCATTTGGGAAAGCTATGTATTCCACAAGGAGAGAGATTAAGTGTCATAAGAGAAGCTCATTCTTCTCTTATTGATGGACACTTTGGGGTAAGCAAAACAATGGCGCATCTACAGAGGTATTGTTATTGGCCTCGCATGATAGATAGTGTGTCACATTTTATAAGAGGTTGTTCTATGTGTGCAACAAGTAAGCCTAGTAATAGGAAGCTTGGATTGTACACGCCACTAGCGGTACCATCAAGGCCATGGGAGAGGGTCTCCATGGAATTTTTTGGAGGTCTACCCATGTCAAGAAAGCAACATGATTATCTTTTTGTAGTTGTGGATAGATTTAGTAAAATGTGTATACTTATGCCATGTAAGAAGACCATTACTGCTGAAATTTATTTTCAAAATTTTTGGGTTCATTTTGGATTGCCCATTTCTATTGTTTGTGACAGGGATTCCAGGTTCATTGGGAATTTTTGGTCAAATTTATGGAGAATGATGGACACAAAATTGAAAAAGAGTACCGTTTTTCATCCACAAATAGATGGACAAACCGAAGTGGTGAATAGAATAGTAGTGCATCTATTGAGAGGATATTGCAGCAAACATCCTAAGTTGTGGGATGAACAACTGCATTACATTCAACACGCTTACAACCAGGCAAAGCACTCTTCAACACAAACCTCACCTTTTGAAGCATGCTTTGGGTATTTTCCAAAATTGCCATTAGACTTCATCTTTGGGAAGGATGTTGCAATTGATGGCCATAGTGATATTGATAAGGCTCAAAAGTTCATTGAGCAAATTCAGATGATACATTAACAAGTTCAAGAACAACTTCAGAAAAATCAAAGAAAATACAAAGAGAGGCATGACAAACACTTGGTTGATCATAAGTTTTAAGAAGGAGATGAGGTATGGTTGCACATTAGCAAATAAAAGATGCAAGGGGAAGGTAAAAAATTCAAACCCATTCGCTATGGGCCTTTCAAGGTCACAAAAAAAGTTGGTAATAATGCATTCCAACTTGATTTTCCTTCTTACATGCAAATGTATTCAATTGTTAATGTTGAAAAATTACACTTGTATGAGCCTCCTTTGATCGATGATCAAGGAAGTGATGTTCAACTACCTTCTATTAAAGATTTCTCGCCAGAATTTCTGGATGAGCTCAAAGAAGATATAATTCTTGATAGGAGGACAAGAGCATCAAAGAGGGGAAGTGTTGACTACCTTCGAGTTCGGCTCAAAGGCACTAAACCAAAAAAGGAAAAATGGATGGAGATTGAAAAGGTGAGGGAGATGTACCGTCATCTACTGAACAGGTAATCAAGTCTTTTGGGGTCTAAAAGATTCCCAATGGGGATGAATGATCAGGAGTTCATAAATTTTTCTCAAAATTCAAAGTTACAGGATTGGATTGAAACCAAGATGGTTGCATAGATCTCATCTTCCTGATTCAGGCGCTGCAAACAGTTCGAAAAATCGATTTCTTATGAGGAAGATATTGCATTCTGATCGAATATGGCAGAATTCATCAACATATGAATTGCGTAGGTGGAATGGGCAGTAAGTTCAAATTGCAGAATGAAGCGAACGAAGTGACAATGAGGATGGATGGATGAGAGTACATCGCATCAGAGATTGTTATGGTTACCATTCATTCATCACAAGTCAAGATATATATCTTGCGATGCGATTGAGACGAGACACGTGTCGGGTGGAGTGACCGTGCATATATTGCACATCGACAAAGTTCAAGTTTATGGTTAAATCATCACATGTTATGTTATTTATGTTGCGATTCGATGGTGTGACCATGTGTCAGCACTACGTACTTTGCATGATTTAGTATTTATCATTAGTAGTGGCATGTTAAATCTACTGGAGGGCGAAGTGCGATAAAAGGTTAAAATTGCGATGTTGCGATGCGGAAACTCATCGTAACTTCGCGTCGACAGTCGCATTGTTTAAAACCGTTAAGGGTATGAATTATAACCATCGGCATGTGATCTGCGATTGGGTCCCAACCCGCCAGTTTTTCCCAGAAGTTGTTTACATGGCACGTTCAAGCCAAGCTAACCGCCACGGTCAGAGCTCTAACCCAATGACATCCAAACCACAGTTCACCTGAAACTGCATGTTGAACCCTTAGTTAAACTGAGAGGGGGGGGGTGAATCAGTTTAACACATACATGGACTTTTAAAACTTTTCTTTTGAATCTTATTTACACCTTCATTTCATGGTCAACTTAATATGTGAGCAACAAGTATTACTATCAAACAGATTTGTTAATGTAATAGCAGATTGAATATGAGAGCAACAAGTATTAAGCAGATGAGATAAATCACATCAACACATAAAAATCATGCACAGAGACACCAGATATAAGTGGAAACCCATAAAGGGAGAAAACCACATCTTATTATTGTTGTGATGCAAAGGCAAGCTCCAACTACCTCTCACCACTGTTTTCTGTAGGCACCAACCTACAGGAGGCTCTATCCTCAATTCTGCAAGCTACAACTTGCAAGGAAGCTCCAACTCCCATCAATTTTCTGCAGGCACCAACCTACAGGAGGCTCCAACCTCAGTCAGCTACAACTGACATTTTATGAAGCTACAACTTGATGTGAAAGCACCAACTCCCATCTATTTTCTGCAGGCACCAACCTACAGGAGGCTCCTACCTTAGTCAGCTACAACTTGATAGGGAAGCTCCAACTTCCTTATTCTTTCAAAAGAAAAACACTTGCTGATTTACCTTGGATATCAGCTATGTTCTGTACTTTCTCTTCTACTGTTCATCAACTCTTATATCAGACCTGCATCATATCTGCTCAGCCCTTCCTTCTTCTCTTCTTTTCTCCTCAATTCTTCATACTCAGCATTCTCTATATTCACACTCTCTGACCTCTTGCAGCTTTCTTATTTTCTTCAACTATCTTCAATTCTGCTGCACACTCTCTCCTCTTCTCGTTCTGTTTTTATCCATCTCTCCTCTTGGATATTACCCTCTTTTATACAAGATATCTTCATGACTATTTGTATTCTACTGGGAATTCGAAATGGACAGTCATGTCTCTTTGCCTTCTGCCTTCTCATCTCTTTTCAGCTTACTCAGAAAAATGTAACTGTAGGTGCAGATTTTAATATTACAGTGGGACATTTGCTCTCTTCCGGAGACTTGCCAATGCATCACAAACAATAAAAACAATTAAAACATTTACATTCGAATTACAATGTGAACTCCATCTCACTCATTTTGTCTCTTGGCTTGCTGCGCATTTGTCTTTTCTCTAACTGTCTCTTTGTTCCTTTCTCTTCTCTGTATGCCTTTCTGTTTATGGCTGCTGCGTAACTCCTGAATTTATGAACTGCATTTTTATTTTATTTTTATACCAACGCTTTATATATAAATGAATCTGCTGACTGTAATTCAACCCTTTACACGCAGCAAGTGTCTTGTTGATGTGGCGAGTTCCGCAGGCCGGAACATACATATATTACAATTGTATTACATTAATAATCGCCCTCCACCTTAAGCCGAGGCCAGTGGGTCCACAGACCACGCGACACTTTTCAATACAATCGCAACAACTTTATATATATATATATATTTATATATAACAACGCCTTCATAAATTTCCGTTTGCGATTAGAACTGGAACTCAAACACTTGTTAATCATAGTTAATAAGCCCATCGGGTCCGGGCTTCAATCAAATGCAATCGGGGCGCATAATAGAAAAGTTCTGATTGCGATCAGAACACGGATGCGATTTTCATATATCAACTCCCGCTTATAACAGGATCGGGTCCGCCACTTCAATCGCAGCGTTTTACAAAGTCGTGTGATCAATCGGAGAGTTCCGATTGCGATTGAGATTCCGAATGCGATTGAACCTATTAAATCCATTTTATAATGCCATCGGGTCCGCCACTTCAATCGCAACATATTACACAAGTCGTGCGATCAATCGGAAAGTTTCGATTGCGATTAAGATCCCGGATGCGATTGAACCTATTAAATCCATCGTATAATGCCATCGGGTCCGCCACTTCAATCGCAATCGCAAGTCTTTTAATATGTGTTGCGATTGGGCACTGTTCATTGTATTTTGCCGATGCGATTGGGAAAGGACTTCAAACAAGTTTGAATTACAATTCATACCTCCATCGGGTCCGGACTTCCAATCGCAATCGCAACTCATATGTTCTCCGATGCGATTGACCAATGCCGATGCGATTTGACCGTAACTCAAATATGTATTATCCCCCGTTTATACACCCATCGGGTCCGAGCTTCAATCGCAATCGCAACTCTCAGTTGGTTGCATGTTCCGCTGCCCTTGCGATCTCCGATTGCGATTGGGGAGGGGTCCCACCTTATCAAACTTTGTTTTATGCGCTCCATAATTTAAATGCCTTGGACCTTTGTTTATGTGATGCACTGCACATATATGTTTATATATATTTTTGCCGCTGGAGTGAAGCGATTCCCGGAATAAGTTTTTGTTATATTATATGTATAACGCCGGTTGGAGTGTGCGATTCCCGGAATATGGTTTTGTATTATATGCATTGTATTGCCGTTGGAGTTAAGCGATTCCTAGAATAAGTTTGTGTTATATTATATGTATAACGCCGGTTGGAGTGTACGATTCCCGGAATTATGCATATGAATGTATCTGCCGGCTTGGGCGATTCTCGGAATTTTATAACGGCTCTGCCTCTGCCTCTGCTGCTCCTGTCGCTCTGCCTCTGCCTCTGCTTCTTTGCTGCCTCCATTGTAGTCGCTGCTTCCTTTGTCTGTCTTGCTGCTCCTGTCGCTCTGCCTCTGTATTCGACTGTTACACTCTAGCAGTGTTCTTCTGCCTATTTCCTTTGCTTGTTTCAGCTTCAACGCTGCTCGACCTCTGCCTCTACTGCACGTCCATTTCATCTCTTCCTCTATATTTGTTGCCTCTGCCTCTGCTGCTCGACAACTGCTCTGCCTCTTCCTGTCTCCTTTGTTGTCTCCTTTGCCTGTCTCTGCTATCTTTTTGTTTCTATCTCTTCTTCTGGTCTAATGCTGCTCCTTGCTTCTTCAAATGGTCCTATCTCTGCTTCTCTTTGCTGCCCTGCCTCTGTTCTTCGTTGTGCCTCTGCCTGTTTCTGCTTCAACATTGCCTCCTTTGCTGCCTTTGTTACTTCTTTGTCTCTTCCTTTCTGCTATATCTGTTGTCTTAGTTTCTTTGTGCTCCTTTCTCTATTGCGTATATAGAATCCACTCCACCTGTTATACTTGTAGCACATCCTATGAGGCTCCGATCTTCTACGCCTTCAATTCAACAGTTCTTTTCCTCAACTTCGAACTCCGCTACGTTACGAGAGTTCTATTCCTCATCTTGATTTAATTCTGCAGAATGAATTGATGTATTCTCCCCAACAGTGCTTCACAGTCTTCCCACTAGAATAATTGTTCCTCATCACTCTGTCTCATTCCTTAGCTACTTGTCTTATGCTCTCTTTGTTTCATCTGCTCCTTGACTGATGCTACTCCTTGCTACCTTAGGTGGTCCTCCTTTGCCATTTCCTTTGCCATCAATGACAACATTTCCAACACTGCAGTCAAGAGTGAAGGTTCCACTAACCGTCAATATCACTAACGGTTGGGGGTGCACATGTGGCCACCGCCCTAACCATAACACTTAATACATGGCTTAATAGGCGGATCAGATAGGGGTGTGCCAAATTTGGTGGTCAACCCCTAATTTAACTCCAGCTAATTGGATTTCTCCACATTTAGCGGAGTTTTCCTGGGAGATATTGGGAAAAAGTGTAGGAGGCTCAATTTTCGACCATTCTGAGTGAATGAAGAGTCATTCTTGACTAATTGGAGCATTTTGAAGCCATTGGTGTAGATAAAACAACAATTAGAGCACTGTAGCTACATGCAATAGCAAAATTTTGAGCATAATGAAAGATGGACAAGCCATTAGGAGCTGGGCCAACAGATGTAGCCCAGGAGGGCTGAACTGCTTCATCATGCATGCTGTGTAAATTTCATTGTGATGAATTATTTCTCTGTTTTACACTGTTTTCAGTGTTATTTATGCTTCTAATTCACTAAAGTTCAACTATAATTCATGGAAAAATTCCTTAATCTTTATGCAAACTGATGAACCAATTATGCACATGTTTTTAAAACTGAAAGACCCTTAGCACAACAAAATTAATACAGTATTTTCAGATCATGAAGGAAGGCTAAATTTTGACTGATGGATCACTTTCTGATGATGACATGACTTACTCATAGATGAAAGTGATGGATGGTTTGTGCCCTATAAATAAGTCCCAAAAACATGAAGACTCCTAAATAACGAAAAAAAATTCATGACATTGTGAGGAGGAGCTATTCAAGTAGCTGGTTGTCCCATCATCTCTACTTGAGGAGCTATTGTAGGTCCCTAATCTAGAGGGATCCTGGAAACAAGTTTCTTACTTAGAAGAAACTTGGAAGTAAAATTCCTAAGCCAAGAAGGAGCTTAGGTAAATTCCTTCCATAGGAATGATTATATTCCTTTATTGGAATAGATATATCCTGCCTAATTAAGAGGGAGAGATTGATGTGTCATTATTGTCTTCACCTGGGAAGACAAAATGGAGGATTAGGTAAACATCTGGCATCCGATGCTCTTTGAGGTCGAGTTAGGGCATCCAAGATAAGAGTAGTCATAGAGGACCGATATTATTTGAGAACTAAGAATCCAATATAAGAATATTTCTGGTGGAACACACAATGAGAACCCGGGTAGGGTATGTTCCAAGAGATACAATGATGATGGTGTCTATACATCATTGGTCTCGCCAACATTGTGCTTAGATCTCGTGGAGAGACAAATTTATTAGTCAAGAAATTTCTATGTGAAAATGCTGGTTGTTATGATGCTAAACATATGGGTTACCAATCTCACTCTTCTTATGAGAATTATTCAGATTTAGAATGACCAAGTACCATTATGAATACCTCCCTAGTTAAAAGGGAGTGTTGAAAAGTGTAACTAGGTTCGGTATTCATAATGATGTGTGTAATTGTGATTTTATGTAATTGATGAAAAAAAGAAAATAAAATTATTATTGTAATGTTTGTATCATGGGTTTCATGAGCAAGGAATTTCATTTTTTTAGTGATGGCTTCCATTGTGAGCCTTTAGGATTTTTCATCAAGTCATAAAAGTCAATTTGAGTCAATTTCATATATGAAGGACCCTTCTTGGGCATGTTACATTTTTGTATAAGTCATTAAATATATAAGAATTCCCTCCAAGACCAAGCAAAGTTACCTATTTCAAGTCGGGTTCAAAAATAATAAAATATCTCAAAAGGACATGTCGGCTCATTATGGAGGCTCTAACAACCATAAATAGGTAGCTCAGACTCATTTCAGAAGGTAGAAATTCGGTCAAGGTCTAAAGTTAGTAAGAAGTGCGAAGGTAATCAAGAAGGAGCCTCATAACCATCGAGTAGAAGGGAAGGAGCAGTGAGGTATTTAGCTTTTTTTTGGAACTGTTTTTGGGCCAAATTAACTCCACATGTGCGAGATTTCATACCTATAGATTGCAGAAAGAAGGCCGAAATATTAAAGTCACCGTGACAGAGGATTTTGGGTGAAGAACAAGAAATATCTCAAGCCGAAGTGTCAAGAGGAAGTCTCATACAATGAGGAAGATAAAGGGTCAAATTTGGTCAGACTCATGTGGTAGGGTTTCTGAAATAGAGCCAAGAAGTGAAATGTTGAACAAAGGGACCAGAATTTTGAAGGGTAGCCAAGAAGAAGGAAGAAGCAAGAGGGTTGACTATCAGAAGAATGATCTCATCAAGGAGGCTTTGTGTCATTGTCTTGGAGTGGAAAATAGGTCAAGGGTCTTGGTCTTGGTATTTGGAAATTGGAGTTTCTGTAAGAAGAAGAATTTTTTTCGGGTTTTCCTCTAAAGTGGGAGAGGTTTTGGCCCTGGTTGATAGCCTATATTTTGTGTCTCTTGTCTCTTTATGGTTTATGTATTGGTAGTTGTTTGATGAAGAATAACAATATGATAATATAAGTAAAATAATATCCTAATCTAAAGTAAAAATCATTCACAAGCATTTATCTATAGAAGAGAAATTACTTAACCTTGATTCCCTAGATTTCTCAACAATATGGAAGGAATAAATGTATGAAGAATATCAATTGATCATGAAGAATGATGTTTGGGAGATTGTGTCAAGGCATGAAGGGAAGTCAGTGGTGATTTACAAGTGGATATACAAGATCAAGCATGTTGCAGATGGTAGTATTGACAAATACAAGGCACAGTTTGTGGCTATAGGGTTCTAGAAAGAGGGAGAAGACTAAGATGAGACCTTTTCTCCAGTTTTAGGGTACACCTCTATTAGATCCGTCATTCCTCTTGTTGCATCATTGGGTTGGAAATTGCACCAGATGGATGTGAAGACTACTTTCCTCAATGGTCACGTGATTGAGGAAGAGGTGTGCACATAGAAACCTTAAGGCTTTGAATAAGGCCTTGTATGGACTCAAGCAAGCTCAAAATTTTTGGTATGATCGTATTGAAAAATATATGACGAGACTGGGATTTATAAAGAGAAAATTTGATTTGAACCTTTACTTTAAGGTTGTGAAGAATACACCTGCGATCTTATTTTTATATGTTGATGAATTGTTTCTAAGAGGCACCAAGCCTCTTATCATTCAGTGCAAGAAGAAATTGGATTCTGAGTTTGATATGAAGGATCTTGGGTTTGATGCACTATTACTTAGGAATAGAAGTATGGAAGAAACTTGGAAAAGTATTCCTTGGTCAAGGAGAGTATGTGTTAGAGATCCTTCATAGATTTGGTATGATGGATTGCAAACCCATGGAGACTACCATGGTGAATAACTTGAAAAATTTAAGAGGCTCTAACTCCATATTAGTAGATCCATCTATGTATCGACAATTGATTAGTTCGTTGATGTATTTGGTTAACACCAGGCTAGAAATATGCTTTATTGTGAACACATTGAGTGAATTCCAGGTTGAACTGAGACATGAGCATTAGATTGTAGAAAAGAAAATTTTGAGATATTTGTGTACTACATTGAATTATGGTTCAAGATTTGTTGCATAAAAGGATGTACAACTTCAGGGATATTCAGATGTTGATTAGGTAGAAAGTGTTGAAGATAGGAAGAATACCCCGGGAGTATGCTTTAGTTTGAGATCTGCTATGATATCATGGATGAGAAAGAATCAAATTTTGATAACGCTCAACACTGTTGAATTAGAGTACATCACAACTAATTAGGCTTGTACCAAAGTAGAGTGGCTTTGCAGATTATTTGCAGGATTTTTTGGCCAAGGGTTGGAACTGATAGTGATACATTTTGATAATCAAGGTTGTGTGAAGCTTTAAGAGAATCTCATGTTCCATGATAGGTTGAAGCATATTGAGATCAAGTACCACTAAATTTGTGGCATGATGTAGAGGAGAGTAATAATGTGCAAGTACATCTTCACCGATGAGAAAAAAATTGATGTTCTGACAAAGTCATTGCTGCGAGACAAGTTCGTGTACTTCAAAGACAAGTTGGGGCTCATGGGGACTACCTGAGCCTATCATTGAGACATAATGTTGATATGTCTGCAACAGGGATGAAAATTCTCCCAAAAGGGATAATGGTTCCAAGAGACCCAGAGGGCTCAATAGGAAGAGTTGAGTGATTGTATGTTGGAGGAGAACCTTGATCACACACCATGAATGGTGGAGTGAGGATTTGGACCCTGAACACACACTTGAAGGGTGGAGTGAGGTCCTGGACCCTGATCACACATCAATGGGGTGGAGTGAGGTCCTGGACCCTGATCACACATCAATGGGGTGGAGTGAGGTCCTGGACCCTGATCACACATCAATGGGGTGGAGTGAGGTCCTTTCAGTATCTAGACCTAGTCACCAACCATGAAGGGGTTAAGTGATGATTTTTCCTAGAGTGCTCGCTAGGAAGGGTGAGTGGGTGCTTGCTAGTTGAGGGTCTTAGCATTTTGGCCTAGGAAGAGGCCATGTGATTTGAGGACCGATCACTCTAAAGGAGTGCGTCCTAATATGTTGATGACATTTCCTTAGGTTTGGTATCGCCCCAAATATGGCCACTAGCGAATGTTGATGATAGATGATTATGTTAATGATGGCCATCCTTTTTTCTTTAGAGAAATTTGTTCAATTTCAGAACACCTATGACAATGATTATGAATACCTTCCTAATTAAAAGGAAGTGTTGAATTTGTAACTATGGCTGGTCTTCATAATGTAAATTTGGTAACTTGTTTTAATTATATTTATCATTGTAAAGCATATTTATAAATGCTTGAGTCAAAGGAAAATTTATTTTGAGTCAAAGTCCAAATTTTCAAAATGTAAATTTTGGCTCCAAAAAGTGACAAGTTGGCTTCCCTCCAAGTCAAGTCAGCCCTGGCCAAGAGACACATCCATTCACCTAATACATACTACTATATAAAGGCAGATCAACCTCCTCCATTCGATCATTTACATTCTCTCAGACAAGACATTTTATGGGCAAGCAAATGAAGGACAAGAAGGACAAAGTAGGATGAAGAAGAAGGTCAAAATATATCATTTTTATATCTCTTGCAACTCGCACGTGTGTATTAGTCTCTCTTTGTGGTTCAAATTTGTCTAGGGAAATTGTTGCAGGGGGACGAAATTTCTAGGTTACTAGTGCAATTGTTGTAGAGTCGAAATTTCTGGGGAAACTAGCTATTGCAGGAGGGTCGAAATTCTGGGTTAGACAAGTAGAGCGAATTGCAGGATCAGATTGGGTGAATTGACTTGTAGGAGAATACAAAGTTTTACCATAGGTATAGGTGTGTCTCTCATTGAAGAAGAATAATTTCTTTATTGAAAAGGTTGTTGGGTTTTCCCAGGGTAAATCTTATCTTCTTTTGTGTGTTGTGATCTTTATTGTTCTCTTATTCTTTATGGTTGAATTTTTGAAGTATAATTATTGAATGATATATTGGAATAAGTCAAAAGAAGATCCACTTCAAAATTAATTATCAATATTTCAGAAATATTGTGCTAATGCTAATTGCACTAAGAAAATCAAAAGGTTGTTCGCAAGTTCCAAATGAATCTTGGATTTTGATAATTAAATTTGCATACTTTTGGCTGTCTTTCTAAGCAATTCATTAGGGAATTTTTGAGGTCTAAAATGGCCCCCCCAAGAAAAATGTATAAAAAAAACTTTATAAGAAGAAATATGATTAAAGATGATGACGTCAACCATGGGGGTTGATTCACCATTTTTGGGGTAAAAAAGTAAAAAGATTAAAAAATAATAAAATAATAAAACCTATTTTTCAATTTGTATTTTCAACTTATCCCCTTATGGTTTTACTCAAATTTCGAGTGGGAGTACTCGTTGGATGTAAAATTTAATTATTCATCCAAGGAGTACCCATGTTTCATACTTTCAATGGACTTTGCCAAACAAAAAATGAGAAATACATGAAAAAACGTGATTGCAAACACGTTTTTCATTTATTTCTCATTTTTCGTGTAGCAGGGTCCATCAAAAGTATGCAACATGGGTACTCCTTGGATGATGAATCAAATTCTGCATCTAATGAGTGTCCCCCCTTGAAATTTGAGTAAACCATTAGGGAGATAAATTGATAATCCTAGTTGAAAAAAGTAGTTTTTTCTTTTTTCCCTCTACAATTTGATGATGTAATCTAATATTATTTTATTATTTCCACTGTTATTTTATAATTTCCTTAGGAGGCTCAATTTAGACCTAAAAATTCCCCTAATGAGAAGGGCAGTTAAAAGGATCTTCACCTACCCTACAAATCAATTACAATATGTTAGAAATTGTTTATTTTTTAAAAGAATTGTATGATTGTTTCGTCTTGAGAAAATTATTTGCAATAATGTTATGCAAGGGCTTTAAATTTATCATATTAGTTGAATGATCAAGTATAGTATTACAAATAGTTATATGGACCAAATATTTAAGTGTTGAGTAGAATTTTGTCATATAATTAAGTACAAAGGAACATACACATGTTAACACAATATTACATTATAAAAAATACTTTAGGCAATTATAATTATGTTCACCTCACTTATGTAGAGTTTGAGACATAGTATTTGTCTAAAACCCTAGAAGCTAATAATAATTGACAAAAATATTTTTTAACCTAAGTCATTAAGGTGAATTTATTAAAAATATAATTTAACATCCTCTCTTAAAGGATTATAATATTGAAAAAAAAACCCATTAAAACAAACACACTTTCACTATAAACACACATTAAAATATAAAACCACATAATCAAACATTTTTCAATACCTACTTCTTTGAAAATGGTGCTTGAACCAGTACAACTCCTTCAAATTGCTCTCTATTCCTCCAAAAGGTATAGTCTCCCAACTATAACCTAAATTCCCAATATCATAAAATTCCACATAGCCCTCATAAAAGGTATGATATTGATCTTCTAGTTCCAATCTCTCCCTGGAACTATAGAGCAACAATCCCCACATGCATATCTCAACCCCCATGAGATTTAGTTTCTTTGATCCACAAACATCCTAAACGATTGAACAATGGCTATCTTCTTTACATCAATTTTTATCTTGAAAATGTGAGATTCTTAAAATGAAAAAAATTCAAGGCCTTTAGTGGGTCATTATTGTTGTCAGTATCCAATGGATCTAAAGCATTGGTTACATTCGCTAATTATTTTTCTTTCCTTTGAGGTCATTGACATGAGTTTTGAAATTAACTATTTTATGACTTAATTTCACATAGTAGTAACACTCAATGACGTTCTTACATGTCATTCCATTTCCCATCATTTTCTTTAAATATATTGTAGCTAATAATCTCCCAAATTAGTGGCAGTTGCTCTATTTTCTCCAACTAAGAGAGATTAAATCATGTCCCCTAAATTTTTTGTAGGCATATCACTAAAGAAAAATGACATTTTTATTTTTTATTTAGAAGACAAACTTTTAATAACATGGATTTGACATCCTCTTCCTCTACTATAGTTTTGACTTTAGCTAGTTGTCTAATGATAGATCCATATTGTTTATGTGGTTAAACATATTTACTTCAACAAACATCTTGAACCTGAATATCTGCAAATTTAGAAAACATTGTACATTCATTGCTTTTTCTATGAATAACGTATTTACATTATCCCGGATTTCCTTCAATGAATTTTCCAAATTTACATAGTGTAACTCAGGCTTTGAGAGAGCAAGGGAAATGACAGTTTTGGCTTCATCATATCTACTTGACCATTCCAATAATTTATTTGAATTTGCAGGTGATTTTTCATTCATATTCAATACTCCCTACTAAAGCAACACCTACAACAACACGTACGACAACTACCTAGTGATTGGATATGTTGAAACTGAGGAAAAAGATGGTGACTCCCTCATAAATCACTAGTAGTAGTTTGCAAAAATGATTAGTGGATGTGTTCCTTGATACATGGTTCTATTTTACATGCATCAACAACACCTATCATGATGATAACTCTTATATACAATTATGTTTAAGAAAGCATATATATGACAACCTAATAAGTGATAGCTCATTTCTCTAAAAGACAACTTAAATTCATGGTAGAAATTCCTAATGAATATGACAACTATAATAGAGGCTAACCATTGGATAAAAAAATGGTGGCTCCTTTAGATCACTAACACATATGATGGCTAGAGATATCAATTACACAATTCCTTCTCCATTGATATTTGATTCAAATCAAGGCTAGCTTCGATCACTAGAATCTCCCCACTCTTATACGACATTACAAATAGTTATATAAGATGAATCATGAAACTCTAAGTGGAGTTTTAGTAATATAACCAAATATGAAGAAAGATACACACAATAACATTATGAAAAGTATTTTAGATCAATTGGAACAAAAGTCACGTTTATTATATAAAGTTTGAGAGGTAACATTTGTCGAAAACTTTAAAATCTAATAATAACCCAAAACAAACGAAACTTTTAAAATCTAATAATAAACCAAAATAAAAGAAACTTTTAACTTAAATCATTAAAGTGATTAAATTTATTATAGAAAAAACAAACAAGTTTCATATTCTATCTTATACTCATTGTACTTAAATCCCAAAACATATTTTCATACACAATTATTTGTATCCCTGGTCAGAAAGTTTGTTTCAACTTTTGAAACAAAACATATATAAGAATTAGCATTGAATGGTTTATTATATTAAACATAAAAAAAAACTACCGAAAAAACAAAAAGGAAACAAACCTCGTATACCTGAATGATTAGTTTTTCATAAAAGGAAACAAACCCCGTATATATATGAATGATTAGTTTTTAATTTACCTATAAACCATGTTTCCATAATATTTTCAATTTAATGCTAGGAAGCAATATCCCTTTATATAATAACAACAATCAATTAATTAAAAAAATCCAATATTTTAACACAAACCATAAATAACAACATTAATTAAAAAATTCAAATATTTTAACACAAACCATAAAAAAATATATTATAGTGTTAAAATAATTTTAGTTTATACATTAAATTGTAATTTATTACATTAATAGTTGTTAATATTTATTACATTAATAATTGTTAATAGAAATTTTAAAATTTAAGTGGAAGTATAAAATGATAAAAATAGGGTATTATATATTTTTTTATTAATGATATTTTTCATACTTTTCATAGGTATAGAAAATGATATTTTGAAACAATAAAATATATTTTAAATTTTTATACATGCATAATTATTAGGGGTTTAATGATATTATGTTACAATATTTTTATTCATATAGCATTAAATTATAATTTAGGGGTGGTAGGTGTGGGGTTATTAGTGTTATTTGAAAAAAAATTGGAACTATCTTATTCATGGAGTTCAAGAAAAGATACCATTAATCAAGCAAAGGTTTATGTCCTCCTTCAGGGAGTTCTCCAATTAACTTTATTTCTTACTCATAAACTGGTCAAAGTAGAAGACGTCAAGATCATAATCCATCATATTCATTTTGAATCATCTCCCTTAGATCATAAACTCAATTCCATTTAAAAAAAGTCAAATCATTCCCGAGCTCTCTAGAGTACTTCAAAGTGGTGCATGTCCTTAGAGATAATAATTCATAGGTGAACTTAGGAAATAGAGTGATTTCATATAAACGTAGAACCCTTCTTATTAATGACCAGGAGACTCGTTATATGAGTCCAAGATAAGTGGACAACTAGCAACGAACATATGTGTTAGAAAAAGGTAGGAGATGATATGTTAATGCTTCCTCAATTAGGTGACATGCTAGAATTATGAATTACATTATGAAAAATGCGAGAAAGGTAAATCATTTAGTGATGGAAGCTATGGTCTGGTACACTATTGTGTGAAGGAATTTATGGGGGGTTAATGTGGATTTGACGCTAAAGAAGGGTCACACATTACAAGAAATGAACTCAACTCCCATGGAAGCAGTAAATCCAAACTGAATGGAGATGGTTTCTAAAATTATATGGGTTCATAGGGTGGCTTTAGGTCATTGGTATCTTTCCTCATGTGTGAGAAATTGTTTGCAAATTTGGCGTTCTTTGACATGCTAGTATGAGGTCATTATTTGGATTCCTTTCTACTCCCTTCTAATGTTATTAGTGGTTGGATTCTTGTACACTTGTGGCACGTTGGTATAGTTTGGGTTCTTTCTGTTTGCATGCATAACTTTTGGTATTATTCCAGTTCAACATACTTTTATCAATGTTGGTTTTGGGCTCTAGCAGTTTGGTATGTGGCGGGATTTTGGGGTAGTCTTATTATGTGGATTCCAAGGAGGTTGGTTTCCACAATTATTATGACTAAAAATAAAAGCTCTCTCCTTTTGGCACAAGAAATCACAAATTTTCAAGAGGTTATGCTATAACTACAAGTTATATACAATCAACTAGTCTTTGAAACCATTTCTACCATGGACATACTTTTTTGCTTAAATTAAGTAATGTTTTATTATCAATATGGAGTACATAAACTTGTGAAATGCTAACACGTTATGTGCAAAATTAAATTATTTGTATTATGAAGTAATTCTATCCTATTTAAAAAACAAGCAATATTAATAATATTAAAAAAATGGAAGAACTAATTAAATTGCGATTTTTATTTACACAAAAACAAATAGTTCTTGAACCATCACCCAATTATGATTATAGTTGTATAAATTTATATTACGGTTATGTGTTCAATTCCTAGATTGAATACTTCATTTATAAATACTTTGTTTTAATCATTTCAAACATAGCTCAAGGAATGAATGCTTTGTTAATAAATTTGAATATGAAAACTAAAAAGCAAAGAAACTAGCCAACTTAGTCATACTTGGAAATTGAACATGTACTTCAACATTGTTCATGCTACTAGGCCCTATTATTAATAAATTATCTCTTAACATGATTTAAGTAGTTATTTCCATGAATAATTGATGGCAAATGAAAACTAATCTATGAGAAAAGAATCATTTCAAATAAATAAACACATTTTCATTCGTGTAAAGACAATTATGAAATTGAATTGCAAAATAAATAAACAAAAAACGACAAAGAGCACCATGATCTTACAAAGTGAGCTTGATCTCCAAAGAATCAAGGCAACAAACTATATTATGAGCATCTTAAAACTAAAGAAAATAACATTTAATATAAAAGGAGCTATAAGAAGGCATATTATATTCCATCATGAGTTAGATATATGATCCAAGATACTTCCTTTTGAACAAGAAGACACCATTATTTATACATAAAATTTATTTAAAACTAAAATACCAAATATTAATGGTAGATCCATAAATTTTTCATGTGATTACAATAATTTGTTAATAATTAGAAAGTCATTAATATCTCCCACATATTTACTCACAACTCACAACTAATCTCTTCAAAAACTCCAAGTATTTTTCTATATCTTCAACAATTGGTTAATGGTTCTAAAATCAATGGCAAGTTTTCAATGGTTGAAGAAATTCGAATTTGAAGTTGAATGGTAACAAATTGTACTATTACAAGCTCTAGATGTTCATGTAATCATCAACAAAATAATCCAATTGTCAAATATAAGTGAAAGTAAGCCATATTTATAATATTTGATTATAAATTCACTTAAAATACTAAAATAAATTAATTGAAAAATATTGAGTCTAATATGGTGTAAAACAAGGTTGCTGAAAAGCGAAAAAATGTTGAAATTCATTGGAAAAGAATGTAAAAAATGGTATTTTTGTGACTCAACAATATCCTTATTTAACAGAGAAAGCATATCTAAAGTGCTAAATACGAGATCAACCATATAAAAGGACAAAGAATTGCATCAAGCCATTGCTAAAGGTACTCAATCCTCCATTTATTCAACTAATTTTGTTATTAGTAAGGTACTCAATCCTCCATTTATTCAACTAATTTTGTTAATTTTGTTAATTTTGTTATTAGTTTTGTATTTGGCATCCTTGATTTGAATGTAGCTACTCCAATTATGAGCCAACCAACTCTTTGATGAGAAACATCATCCAAATAAAGTCTAGGTCTATATATAAATTCAATTTTGTGTAATATTAGAGCTTTATTGTCAAGTTTATACTTCTATTACTTGTAATATAATTGTTTTTCTATTAATAGACTTACGCATTTTGAACAACTTGATGTTTCTGGTTGAAATTTGAACCTTTTATTCCCCTAATATAATGTTGTGTATTTAGGCAATATTTTTTCAATACAATATTTTCAATTACAATAAAAAATAAGTAATATTAAATTATAATGTATTTTTTTATATAAAATTAATATTTTATTGAAGAGTTTGTGATATGCAACTAGGGTTCGAATTTTGTTGATAGGGCATTCAAAGAGTAGGTTGTAGGTTCACCAGAATATTGTGTCAGCATCCTTTCCAGTCACAGGGAAACACTCATAGATAAACCTTTCGACAGTCAGTAGATGCCCACTCATCTTTCCTCAAGTAATATCATTGACTCCTCCTACAACTGGATGGTATATGTGTCAAGGCAGGATTGTGCTGGATGGGTTAGAAAATGACCTATCAATCACAAACTTGAATCATTGGTGGAGGATGAAGTGTTGCTCGATTATGAGCTGGAAGAAAAAAACCACCAAGAGATATGGACTCATTCACCAAACCTCAATCAAGAGTTAGTTAGAGGACAGGGAAGTGGGTAGGACTTCTTGGTAACCCCAACCTGTCTCGCTTATTGAATAAACCCCAAATAGGGATGGGAAGCATCCGAGAAACTCAAAATCACTTATCACAACTTCATTCTTGTCGGCCTTGGAAACACAGTGGAGGTAAAGCCTCAGTACAGAGGATTGCAAACATGGACTTACTAGGTTCTCACGGGGTCTTGCAGAAACATCCCCTCCAGTGTTGTTGAATTCATCTACCTCAAATTTGGATTTTGGGTTTGATTTTTTTCTTTCATTAGTGAACCCTATTTTATCTTAGGGTTTCATAATCAACAAAATTATTTTCCTCTTAGAGGAACCCACAACCACTCTTCCTCCACAAGTACCCTCAACTCAACCATTTATGAGCAGCTTCCTGAAATATTTTCTAGTGTCGGTGGAGGAAGAAAGTTAGAATAAAGGTGTAACATAAGATAGAACCTCAGGAAAGAGACCTCTATCTTCATCTAGGAGAAACCTGAACATGAATGTGGGGTGATAGGTGGCAGGAAAACAGAAGCAGATTCGTTGTGTTAAGAGGGATATCAAAGCTTGGTTGTCTCTGGTGTTAGGGGCGGACGTAGCAATGCAGCAGGTGGAAGAACTCGTTGGGAAATCACTGGTAGACCAAGTGAGAGGCAATAAATTTAGAATCCCTTTCCTTAAAGCATGGTTTGAAAAACACCAATTTTCAGGCATCCCCCATAAGTCACATTACTGGACAGATAATGGATACATTTGAAATTAAAGGATGAAAGTAATGCTAAAAGGGCCTCTAGTAGGGTTTGGAAGATTGATTCCACTTCTGTTGTTTTCAAATTGGTCTCCCCTTTTTTATGTTAAGAAGGAACAATTGGACACAATTCCTATTTGGGTAAGACTTTCCATTAGGGGAATTTTGAGGTCTAAAATGGGCCTCCTAAGAAAAATGTACAACCAAAATAAAATTTATAAGAACCAATAGGATTCAAGATGATGATGTCAACCATGGGGGAGGATTCACCATTTTTGGAGTAAAAAAGTAAAAATAATAAAAATCTATTTTCAACTCGTATTTTCAACTTATCTCTCTAAGTTTTTACTCAAATTTCGAGCGGGAGTACTTGTTGGATGAAAAATTCAATTCCTTATCCAAGGAGTACCCATGTCGCATACTTTCGATGGACTATGCTACACGAAAAATGAGAAATACATGAAAAATGTGATTGCAATCACGTTTTTCATTTATTTCTCATTTTTTGTGTAGAAGGGTCCATCGAAAGTATGCAACATGGGTACTCCTTGGATGAGGAATCAAATTTTGCATCCAACAAGTGTTTCCACTCGAAATTTGAGTAAACCCATAGGGAGATAAGTTGAAAATATGAGTTGAAAAAATAGTTTTTTCATTTTTCCCTCTAAAATATGATGATGTAATCAAATCATATTTCATTCTTACCACTATTATTTTATAATTTCCTTAGGAGGCCCATTTTAGACCTCAAAATTCCCCTAATGAAGTCTTTCCCTGCACTTATGGCATAAATTAATCATCAAATATATCAGGAACTCACTGGGCACATACTTGGAGCACAACTTCTCTTCCTTGGTTACAAGAGATATTACAGTAGCTCGCATTTTAGTCAATATCAATCTCCATGAAGGTCTAACTGAAGAAATAGATATAGGACAAGGGGAGGAAATACTTAAATGATTGGACTACGAGGTGTCCCCTTCCGATGCAGGCAGTGTCACAAATATGGACACCCAGTTAAATATTGTGAATTTCCCTTTCATAATAAGGTGAAGAAATCCTTCAGATCGGTACGGGGTGGCAGGTCCAAGGTATCCTCTCATGCTACGGAGGATTTAGAGGTTCAAACATTGCCTAAAAGCGAGGGCTAGAAGGAAAATATCCACTAAGGGAGAAAACATGAATCATAGACAACGTCTTGGTATAAGGAAAAATAGCGAAGACTAGCAAAGGTACTTTTTTTAATCGTTCCCCATTTGTAATTTCCCATGTTTTTAATGATGGAAGCATAAACCATACTCTTAATCATGTAAAAATTTCTGAAGTTTCAACGTAATATGATGTATCCGTACCATACTATCAGTCATTCCCTTTTAAACCCTCTCCCACTCTGGTTATATGCCCTTTCCCTAATTTGTAGGGTGAGCATTCCTCACCTGTGTCCATTTTTCCCCTCTCCCTCCCTAAAAGCTCCGAAACTAGTGATTTTCTATGTAACCTCCATTATTAGGTGGTGTTACCCCATAAGAAGGGCATTATCTTGGGTCTTGGCCATATTTCCCTATCTACCATAGAAGGTAGAAGTCAGGGTAGAAAGTCAAACCTGACTAAAGCCAAAGAAAAAACACACACAAACCTGGCTGTTGGTAAGAAATTACCCATCAAAGGGGCCCTTAAATAAATTCCTATAGAAAAAAGGGTTCCTAAATGAACTTTCTCTCTTTCGATTACTAGGGTTTAGCATGTACCCATAAAAAAATTCCCTCAAGCAATTGGTGGAATTTAGTGATCTAGATTTCATCCTCCTTCAAGAAACCCTAAAAAAATGGTGACTCTATAATCAAATGACTTGAAAGTATTTTGGTTGGGTGGAGCTTCTCGGCTTTTAATGCTTGTGGATTATCTAGGGGGGTAGTCATGCGTTGGAAAGATAGGCACGTCCAATTTTTAAACCTATTGAGCTTGGATTCAGGCTTAGGAGTCGAGGCTTTCTCTAAGGATCTCGATAACCATTTCACATTGATAAATATCTATGGCTATCACAAAAACAGAAGGAGT
Organism: Pinus albicaulis; assembly: GCA_034641835.2. NCBI lineage: Eukaryota > Viridiplantae > Streptophyta > Pinopsida > Pinales > Pinaceae > Pinus > Pinus albicaulis. The sequence goes on from CM076578.1 coordinate 521,132,905, forward strand.
TATGGGACAATATCCTCAATAAATATTTTTTTAGGTCCAACTCTTAATTGTCATTGGTGATCTAAATTTCTCCCTTGGCCCTTATGAATCTTGGGATCCCGGGGAAAGGCTAAACCCCTTCGATGACTATTGAAATAATATGTTGGACCAGTGTAAGCTGGTGGATGTAGAACCAACCAAAATTTTTGCCACTTGGTGGAACTATCGAAAAGGGGATGATAGGGTGGCCAAGAGAATCGATCGGTTCCTCCTTTCAGAAACCTTGGTGGATAATCCCCCCCTAATCAAATAATGAACTTGCATAGAGGAATATTCATACCACTCCCCCATATACTTGGAAATTAAAGGAACATCTCTCAAGCTGACTAGCCCCTTCAAGATGAAATCCTCCTGGATAAAAGATGAAGTTTTCTTAACCCTTATTAAATCTCACTATAAATCCTTTTACCCCCACTCAAAATTTTCATTTGCCACCCAATTCAAAGCCAATTTAAAATTGATAAAAAATAAAATGAAATGGTGGGAAAAGATGAAGAAAACCATTGAAATCCAAGATTTGGTGGTGATTGAAAAGAAGCTTCAGGATATTGTCACTCAAGTCGAGGAAGGATTCAGCTCTCCAAGAACCTAAGAGGCTCTCATCAACCAAGAAAAAAAGGGAAAAAGAACTCCTAAACATGAGAGAGGAGGAATGGTGCCTATAAATTAGGGCCATTTGGTTGGAAAGGGGAGATGAAAATACTAAGTTTTTTTAGGCTTTTGCAAAGGGAAAGAAAATGTGTAACACCATTGGAAGCCTCAAGGATAATGTTGGCATGGAGGTATCGAATTCTGAAGGCCTAATTTCCATGCATAAGGGTCACTTCAAAAACATTTTTCGTGCTCCCAAGGGTGCCACAATTGAAGAATTAATCTGATTCATTCAATTCTTTCCTAGATTGGTTGATGAAGAGGAGAGTAAGAAAATCATAAAAGAAGTTATATAAAAGGAGGAACTTAAATTGGTATTACAAATATTTTAGAAATAAAAGAGCCTAGGTCCAAATGGGTGCGCTATTGAAATCTTTTTTGGTCCACATGATAGATTGGGAAATGATCTCTTTGTAGTGGTCGAAGAATCCAGAAAGGAAGGGAGAATGAATCCTAATTTTAAATTGACCTTTATTTCCCTTACCCCTGAGGTGGACCATCTGATGTAACCTTTGTCAATTTTTGTCCTATTTTCTTATGCAATCATATACAAGGTCATATCCAAAATTATTTCTTCCTAGCTCAAGCCTATCCTCTCTAAATCCATATCCATAGAATCATGTGCCTTTCTAGAGGAGAGGAAAATCCACGAAGCTATCAAAGTGGCCTAGGAGGGTCTGCATAACTTTAAAAATCATATTTTGAAGGGGGGTATCATCAAAATTGACCTACAAAAAGTATATGATAGAGTTAAATGGATTTATATGAGGCTTCCACTTACCCATGTGGGCTTCAATCTGGATTTTATAATGTGGGTTATGAGTTGATTCAAAAAATCTCCTTTTTTTTTCTTATTAATGGTTCAACCTCTCCCTTCTTTCATACCCAAAGAGGGCTATGTCAAGGGTGTCCCCTCTCCCCAATGTTGTTCTTTCTAGTATTAGAGGGGCTTAATCATCTTCCAGTAGAGGCTAAAGTTTTTTGGGACTTTCATGGAACATTCATTGTATAGAAATTGGTTATCATGCACCTCTTCATCGTCAATGACATTCTCATCTTTTGAAATGGGTCTCTAAGGGAGGTAAAAATGTTATTGGAATCTGTCTCTCTTTATCGGAAATCCACGGGTATGACCACAAACAAATGTTAACACTGGAAAATCGTACAGGTAAAAGACATTAAACATGTTAAGCAGAGGGTACAAATAAATATTTTCAGAGAAGGAATACATTAGGAAAAGCCAAAAATTTAATTCTTCCTAAGGTTTAGGCATAAGTTTATGGACAATGCACAAGCAACAAAGGACTTTTGTGCATAGCGCGACTATTCCTTCTATAGTCGCACATAGTGCAACTATTCCTTCGATAGTTGCGTGGTCCCGTAGATGGTGAAATGCCACCATCCGGGACCACTTGGCACACTTGGTTAGGAAGATTTCTCAATGCTACCAAGTAAAATCATCTTTGAGCTACCTTGAGGCTTAAATGCAGCACACAAAGGAATCACCCCTCCACTCTTGTGTCACCATCTATCTTGGGCCATGAGAAGGAGGGAGAATTCAAAAAATTTCTATATAAACTAGCCTTTGGAAGAATAATTGGAGACACATTTTTATGCTGGCCAAATTGCTTCATAGCAAACCAGCTTTCATAGTCCAGTAGTAGAGGGATTGTAAGGACTCATCTTTTGGCCAACCAACATCTCAGTCCAAGATATAGAGGTTCACCACTTGATCTTGATCTACCATCCTTTGAGAGAGGGAAGAGACGCTTGCAGGAACTCAAGGGCAGGAGACCTCCTTGTTTTGGGTATTTGAGCTCTATAGCTCAAAGGACCCTCTTCAAGTGTTTAGCATTGTATATTTTTTACCACCAACACCTAATAAAGGGAGAACTCTCCACTTGTGTTATTAGGTTGTTTGCTCCATCGATCTTTTGTATTTTGTATCTTGTGTTTTGATTTGTTTTTAGTGTTGTATGCTTAGTTTTCCCTCAAAATTAGTTTACATTGTGCCGAATATGTTCCACTAACAGTAGGCAATTATTTTTCTCTGTGACCTTGTGCAGGTAGCATCCAACTTGCTAAAGAAGTGTATTTCGTATGCCCTTACACCAAATACACTACCACAGGAATGGTGACTCCATTGGATTATTTCTTTTTGAGTTAATGGTTGTTGATGCAGGTATTTCTTCTTGATCAATTTGCTGCAAGTCACCCTTATATCCTCTCAACATCTCCAATCACACTCAGTGAAAAGTTCTGCACAACAGAGGAAGCATTTTTCTTCATTATGCCCGACAGCGCGCTTTTTGCTCCGACAGACTCGTGCTCTGCGCATGTGGGAAGATAACTCATGCGGTAGGCCAACAAGCCAATTTTTGCTTAGTTTTTTCCATTCTTTCAGTTGTAAAGTGCTTGGAAACCCATAAAAAATGTTCCATCACTGTGTTCTTGTATTTCATGACTGATTAGGACTCTTAATTGCTAGAATTTAGCTTAGAAACTAAGTGGTTTTAATTTTAGTTTTTTATTTTTGCAAATCATACATCGCTTAACTAGGAAAGAGTAAGTGGCATTGAATCCACATATGCTATCCGAACAAATGATTTTCTGATAAAATATACAAAACAAGTAGCTTAATTAGCATAAAAATAAGTGGCCCATATATCCACATATCTTTAGCTAATTCAAGTTTTTCCAATTTTTGCATTAGATTAGTTCAATTTTGCATTAGGAATTGGGACTAGACCAAACTGTAAAAAATAAAGCAAGTAATCTCTGCCACCCTTGCACCTCACGGTGAGCCTAGGTATGCATATGAATGTAAATTTTTTTGAATATTACTTTATGCAGAAATCCTACTGTTAGATCTGGTTATACTTCTTCTACTTAATCAAGTTATTAATGCTAAAAATTTAGATTAACATCAAAGTAAACACATAACAGTTCTTCACCGATTCATATCTAAGAAAAAGATACATGCACACAGACAAAGTGACACACAAGATTTTCTGGACAACTCTCCTCGGAAAAACCCAATGCGGGAAAACCCGTATTCTGGTTGTTGGAGGTTTTATATTATTAAGTAGTTTCTGAATACAACAAATCTTGGCACCTTACTGGTTAACCCGACAAAGAAAAATAGATCTGCAACAATACCTGTTTTTTTGGAGACTGAAAAATTGACTGATCCACACCCTCAAACGAGATTTACAGGACTCAACCACTTTTTGGCCTCTAGAAACCCCAACGCTGCCTGCATCAACCCTGCTAGCCTCTATGTACCTCTGCATTGGCCTGGAGAGGGTTGCGTAAAACCAGACTGGGTGACACAGTCCCTACGCTGCCCTGGATGGCCTTTGCGTAACCCTAGGGGCCTCTTGCTAGCTCAGCGCTGCCCTTTCTGGGCCTGCGTAGCGGCTGAAACCCTCTGCGTTGTGCAACTACTACGTAGCTGCTACTGATGCCTCTGCTTCTCTACGCTGCTCCCGGTTTCTACCTCTCTGCCTCTTGCTGATTCTTGGCTATGGGATCATAGCATCCCCTTAGCCAATACTACCCCTCACTGCAGCTGAAACACTTCTGGAAATTCTTAGCAAACCATGGCCTAGAATTCCAGCATAGTCTCGTGCTCCGCCTCCGTGTGTGTGTTCTCCAACTGACCCCAATCCTTTCCTTTATACATTCTCATTGGGAAACCAATGACCATGATATAATCTTGAATCAATGAATAAGATTAAAAGGAAGCTCGATCTGTGTGACTTAAGTCATTTCCATCACATGTTTAAATGAATTACCTTTAATATTTTTATTTTCCTAAGTTAGACTTACGGTGCTTAATTAAAAATATTAATTAATTAAATTTCTCTTAAATCGGATGGAATTTATAAAATCCCTTTCTGAGTCTTGGATATCTCATGTACTCTAGTCCCTCCACAAATTTTGGGAGCTAGAGCACATCCGATGCTATCCAAACACTAAAAAATACTCAACACTCCCTTATAGCGAGTAATGTACTCTAGTACAATGCTGCTTCACCCCGAAGCTATGCACTGATCTCTGGTCTTTGTGTTGATGCTGGACCTACTTCCCTTCATCATTGCATTTTTGCTGCTCTCCCATACTATTTCCCATGGTGCTGCCACCGCCACTGCCACATCTGTACTGCAACTCCCTCTCAATCTGTTGCATCGTGCTGCCAACTGCTACACTGCAACTCAGTTGTTGAGAGAAGCAACTTAAAAAATCCTACGCAATATTTGATAGGCAAGTCAGTTGGGCTACATTATCATCACTAAAGCTCCATAGGCTGCTGCTCTGTGCTATCATATGAAGAAAACTACACAACCACAACTTTGCACTGCGTAAGCATACTTCCTCTACGCTGCTGAAGTCATATCAGCCTCCGTTCTGAAATCTTCCACGTTGTTGTTGTGTTGTGTTGTCCTCCTGAAGCTACTGCACTGTTGCAGCTCTGCTCTGCGTAATCCAGCCTACATTGTGCTGTTGAAGTGACATCAACCTCCTCTGCGTTGCGCTACCATGTTGTTGTTGCATCTGCATTGCGCTGCTCCCTTCATCCTTCTGCTCCGCCTCTGCTCCATCCGTGATTCTCTACACCAAACGCTCCACTTGTACTGCTATTGTCTTAAGGCTCCCGTAGCATGGATGTGATCCAAGGGCTGAGATACTCAAGGATCCTGCCACCACTCTATAGCTTCTCTACAGATCCATGTCGCCCGAATTTTGTGGTTCATGAGCACTCATCACTATGTCATCTTCGGAGCCATCGTCTGCCACATCATCCTTGGAGGTAGAAGCTTCCTTGTCCTTCTTCTTTTGAGGACAATTGCTAGCGACATGTCCTAGTTCACCGCACTGGAAACACTTGATATTGGATAGATCACACTTCTTTCTCCCTTGGTGCCTCTTTGATGCCAAGCCTGCATCTTCTTCCTCTTCCTTCATCACTTTACTTGATCTGGTGTTGTACTGTCTCTTGGTGAATCGACAGAGTTCTTCTTGACGAAGGATTTCCCACATACTGTCCAAGTTGGGAATTTCCACTATGCCCAAGATACTTTGGACAAAAGTTTCCCAGTTCTCTGTGACCACATTGAATGCAACCCTCACCATCACATCATCCTCCACCTTTGCTCCCATGGCAGACAATTGATCTTCGATCACCTGTAGTTTGAAAAGGAAGGGCTCGATTTATTTTCACTTGGCCATCATGAATAACTGTATGTGGTTCTCCAGAAGCATTCTCCTTTGGACAGATCTTCCCTTATATAGGACAGTTAAGTCTTTCCACAGCTCATGAGTCGTTTTCTTGTCGGTTATCTGTGGAACTATATGATCCTTAACCCCATCCATTATGAAGTGTTTGGCATGTGCCGCAACTTCCTCATGCTTCGCTAGGAGAACAAAATTGGTTGGCGTGGCCAATAATTTTTCTGCATGGTCCCTCAGACCGTATTCCTCCATGACTACCAGGATTATGGCCTTCCAGACTGCAAATTTGGACAGACTGTCCAACCTATCCTGATCACGTAGTCCGTGAGGTGCCATCTTATCAACAAATCTATCGGAACTCCTCCTCTCTATGCTAGAGAGTTGGATCTAGGGTCCTTGGTGAAACAAGCACCCTCTACTCCCTCTGAAAACTAACTTACTCTCTTGGAAATCTGCCAAATAAAAAAAACAAATCAACTATGTTCGATCCTCTAATCGATTTGCAGATTTCTTTAGCTGGAAACCCTCTAAGAAGCTGATTTTCCTCCCACTCTTTGTCAACTAGTGCTTAGGTCAATTTCTGTAACTTCAGAAATATAACCCCACCAAAAACTAATGAAGCCGTGCAACACTACTTCTGACGTTGTGAATCAGAAACGACTTCAGATCTGCGTCATCCTTGCTGGCCTCTGCATGAGCAGACAATCCCAACTTTGTCTATGCGTTGCCTCTATGTTGCCTCTGCACAGTAAGTATGTGGGCCTGCGTGGAGACTGCGTAGGACTGCGCCACTCTATCCTTTGCGTGGCTCTGCTCCCTCTGCTACTACGTTTTCTCTTCTGGTCTAGATTTATGTGGCTTCTTTTGCTTTCTGCAGCAAGGATTCTTTAGTATTCTGCTGGTGATCATGCTAGATCTGCAATCTCTTTGATACCATGTGAAAATTTCTAAATATTACTTTAAGCATAAACCTTACTGTTAGATCTGGTTATACTTCTCCTACTTAATCAAGTTATTAATGATGAAAATTCAGATTTACATCGAATTAAACACATAAAAATTCTTCATCGATTTAGATTTGCGCAAAAGATACATGCACACAGACAAAGTGACACACAATATTTTATGGACAACTATCCCCGAAAAAACCCAATGCTGGAAAACCGATATTCTGGCTGCTGGAGGGTTTATATTATTAAGTAGTTTTTAAATACAACAAATCTAAGCACCTTACTATTTAACCCGACAAAGAAAAATAGAACTGCAACAATACCTGTTGTTTTTTATACTGAAAACTTGACTGATCCACACCCTCAAATGATATTTACAGGAGTCAACCATTTTATGGCCTCTTATAGAAACCCTAGCGCTGCCCTTGAAGCTTCCCATGTCAGCCCTACTAGCCTCTGCGCTGGCTTGGAGAGGGCTGCATAACCCCAGATTGGGTGACACAGTCCCTACATTGCCTTTGATGGCCTTTGCGTAACCCTGGGGGCTTCCTACTGTCTCAGCGCTGCCCTTTCTTGGCTTGCGTAGTGGCTGAAGCCCTCTGCGCTGCACAGGTGCTGCGTAGCTGCTGTTGCTACCCCTGCTTCTCTGTGCTAATCCTGGTTGTTGCCTCTCTGCCTCTTGCTGATTCTTGGCTCTGGGATCAGACCATCCCCTTAGCCAATACTACCCCTTGCTGCAGCTGAAACATTTCTGGAAATTCTTAGCAAACCACGCCCTAGAATTCCAGCTTAGTCTCAGTGCTCTTCCTCCGCGTGTGTGTTGTCCAACTGACCCCAAGCCTTTCCTTTATTTTCTCATTGGGAAACCAATAGCCATGATCTAATATTGAATCGATGGCTAATATTAAAAGAAATATTGATCCGTGTGACTTAATTCATTTCCATCACATGTTTAAATTAATTACCTTTAATATTTTAATTTTCCTAAGTTAGACTTAGGTTCCCTAATTAAAAATATTAGTTAATTAATTTTCTCTTAAACCATATGGAATTTCTCAAATCCCTTTATGAGTCCTGGATATCTCATGTACTCTAGTCCCTCCACAATTTTTTGGAGCTAGAGCACATCCGATGCTATCCAAACACTAAAAAAAACTCAACAATGAACACTTTCCTAAGATAATTTTCCATCTCCCTATAATGCAAACATAGTCTAACTAGGAAAGGTGTAAGAGACCCATAATCAGCAGATCATTTTTAAATTTTTGCAAGGAACAATCACATGTAGGGTAATTAGAAAATGATTGTAAAGGATCAGTGCATATCTGCATCTCATAACACTTGTGATTGTACACTCCAAAGAACACACGAAGCATTGGTAAGAATTGGACCAAAAGGCACCTAGTGTGTTGGGACCTTTATCCTCTTCTTATAGTTACTTCACCAAAGCAAACCCAAAGAAAAATTGAGACTCTCTAAAAATAATCATTAATCGAACTCACTAAATTCTCCCCACAAGGGCCACTGAAGAAATTGTAGTCCAGGTTAGGACCATCGGGGGTAGGCATCCAATAAGTCATCATGGTCATAATACATTTTGAAACATAGATGCTGACCTTTTAGGGAGCTTCAAATCTGCCTATCCGCCCACGGAACAGATGCCCGAGCGTTACCAAAGACCCGTTTCAGAGGGGGTTAAGCTTAGGCCCAATGCATGCGGTACTTTTTGGGGCTACCTAACCCATCTAGTGCTCGATACTGGTAGCTGATTACCAAGAATCTCAAGACTTGAATGCTCACATGGGACAATGGTACTTTAGTGGCCAAAACTAGGCCATCCTTCCCTATTGATCCTCATACCATTACCTTGGTCGATTCTTCGGCTATTGGAAGGCGTCGCCAATTCTTTTGGGACGTTAGCCCCAGTACCCATTAGGAGATATCTTCGCAAGGCTCAATTATATTGAGAGTGTAAGGACGAGTATGTCTATATATGCTTTTGAGTATCATACGCAAAACAAACGAAACCAGATTTTTTGCTTGATTGATCACATAGCTTCAGATTAAAGGAAAAAATACCTCTAGTTATTTTTTCGCTTTGTTTTATGCATGTGATTGTACTTTCTTTGATAGAAATATTCCTTCCTCCAAAAAACCAAAAATATCACCAAGATCAAGCTAGTCGACACCATATTGGAACCAATGAGACCTCGTCGATCTAGGCGTTTCTTGGACCTCCACCAATTAGATGGAGGAGTGCTAGGTCTCCCGCCACTTAGGCGTCAAGGACGACACATTGCCACCATTATCGGTTCATCCTTTATCAGGGCATCGATGATTGGAAACCCCCAAGGGTCACCCAACACCACACCAGTGGAAACCCCAACAGGGTCACCATACTCAACCCTCCTACAACCCTTAGAGGGCAGAGGAGTGCTACCCTTTAGGGGAATCAACAAAAAATCCATCAGGGCATTCCATAGGGTAATATTCCCCAGGAACCTCCCCTAAACCATCACATTCAGATTTGTTTCCATAGTATACAATGGCAATCAATACACAGTTACCCTTCTTAGAATCACTTAATCTTCCAGATCGAACGAAGTTAACTAATGACCCCATTTCTTATGGCCCTAACTGGCCTCCCATGCCCACGAAGCTCCCATCGAATATACCAAAATTCAAAGGGAAGCAAGCGGAAGACCCAAGAAATCATACTATGACTTTCCACCCGTGGTGTTTTTCCAATAGTATCATTGATGATACCATTCGACTAAGACTTCTTCAAAGCACCCTAACATGGTCTGCGGCGAAATGGTATGTTGAGCAGCCTTCTACTTCTCATGGAACCTTTAGCGTCCCCACTACCACATTTATCACCTATTTTCAGCTCCCCATCCTTCATGATTCAGGAATGGAACTGCTGACACATTTTAGACAAACACCAACTGTCCATATATCGTACCATCTCCACGAATGGCGGCGAAACCATAGTTTGTGTAAAACCAAACTCGACGATAGAGTGTTGTTGGAATTTTTTTTTAAAACTCTCACATCTGAGATTTCAAAAGACGTGGCGATGCAAAAACCCACCTTTGAGGAGGACGCCATTAGCAAGGCCCAACAACCTGAACTCATTTACACCCAATCAAGATATATTTACAATGTCCTGCCAAATTCCCCGCGCCTGAAAAATTATAGAGAGTTACCAGGCGCGTCAAATACTGTAGACGGTTTGATCGGGTCCTTGGCCCAGGGTCACCTAGCAACAGTAACCTGTACCTAGGATACTCATACGATTCTACTCAGAATGTATCGCAACCTAGCTACCATCAAATTGAGTCTGCACCTTTGTAGAATATCTTAGTCATATATCTTCTGTTTCTATCGAAGAGACAGGACATTTTCTAGTAGTAAAGGCAGCGAATCTCTCTATTTCTTTATTGTCTAATGGGAAAAAGCGGATGAAATAGCCTACCCTCATTTATATATACTAGAGGGTGAGTCGTGAAGCGAAGTTTTCCAGCCGGGTTTCAAGGAGTCAGCCTAAGGGAAAGATAGGCGTGACATCGTTAGTCTTCCCCTCACTCAAATAATATTAGGGTGTTTATCCACTCACACCCGATAGGGTTGAGGGGGTGAATGAGAAATTTCAGAGGAGGAGGCCTTTCCGGAACTAAATCATGACCCGGAGCTGGGCCAATTCCCTATAGAGATCGAAGGACCAAGCAGGCGAACAACCCACCTCACCCTTCATTATATAGAAAAGGAAAATTTTCCCTTTGCAGTAGAAATTGAATTACCGTTGTACTATTATATACCATCAACAGCAGGGAGGCTCATATCCTCCCTCGCAGGGGAACCAATATTCAACTAGACATACTAAAACAAGAGAGCTTCCCCAACAATATTACACCAATTAGGGACAAGGGAACCTATACCGCCCTTTTCCCACACAAAAATGACCACCAACGTAAAACAACACACCGGTGAACCTAGTGCAACCATCATAGGCTCAACAGCGATAGTCCTATGACCAGGAGAACAAAAATAATCCCCCAAACACTAAAAAAAAGAAGCCTAGGAATGAGAAAAAGGGAGACTCTAGACAAGGGGGAAGTAATCAACAATGCCCCCTGCGATCTCAGTCTAGGGGCAAACCCAACCAAAATCAAAACCAAGAGCTAAATAGTAACTCCCAAGGGAAAAAAAAGAGACCCAGTCTAAGGACAAATCACTCTTGTGCCATATGTGGTGAATATGGCCATTACACTCACCACTGTCCCGAACTCCTCGAATTGAAATTTTTTTTGGGTAATCGAGGACAAGGGGGACCTACCCAACAACTTGTTGTAATGTAGGAGCCCTTCCCCCACCAAGGAGTGGTTAAAACCCAACAACAACAACCACCCCAAAATGATATTGGAGGAGGCATTCACAAGATGTACATGGCTAGCAAAGAATTGTTCTTCCAAACAAGGAATAGGAACGACGATACACCTCTAGATACCAACCCATCATGTACAAGTACGAGTGCACCTACCGCACCGTTAATTATCTCCAAATTACCTATTGAGCCCCTTCCAAGAACAGTTAAAGGACCAACTAGGCGCATAGGAAATCACTCCAAAGCCACTCATAGATATAGTATAGTAGATGATTTAGCTCAATCACTAACTGCTATGTCATCTTTGGAAGTTCTGCAATCATGCCCAAGACAATAGAAAGCCTTACTTTCTGCATTAGGTGCAATCGATCCTTATGATTCGCGCCTAATGGTTTTCGATCTAGACAAGGTAGGCCCTAGGCTCCCTTCTCTAGTTACTTTCCAGATACTGGTTTCAGTTCAGAATATCAGCATATGTCGATGCATCATGGATGAAGGGGAATCCACATGTATCCTATCCAAATCAATTTAGAAAAAGTTAGGATCACCTGAATTAAAACTGTTTGAAATAATTCTTAGAGCATACGACAGTCGCCCATCAGCCCTTGTTGGTCTTTATAAAAAAGTACCAGCAAACGTAGCCAGCAAGATAATTCTTATAGACAATGAGGTCTTAGACACACAACTAGACTACAATATACTCCTCGGGTGGAGTTATGTGTATGCCATGACTGCAATTGAATCCTTTGTCTTTAGGGTGATGATGTTTCCCCACGATGATTGGATCATCACCATCAACTAGCTCACATACTACAACAAGAAACCCATGATTGATCTAGATATCGTACTACCATATGTAGGCACAACCATAAAACCACTCAAAATTATACATAATTCGGCCCAGGAAAATTCAAACCATCATCCATCATAGGATCATTCCTAAGAGATCCCCCTATTATACAGGCGGAAGTCCCTAAAAGCACGGAGGCACTGGTGTGCATGATGCTCTCATCAAACACCGAAACTATACTAGACGCAGAAAAGAACAGTATGGATGTAGAAGCCATTAGTATGGAATTCCTACCATATGCCATTTCACAGAATCCATTTTTGTATCCCCCACCTGGTTTTATATAAAATCAAGTCATGACAACTATGACATTGCCAAATATGGATTTTTCAATACCCGTGTGGTATTTGGTCATTCCAACCATGCTGGAAAGCCCGGACATGACCTCTACAGGAATAACCCCTATTTCCCCTCAAGAGGTCATAACAGTTAAAGAAACACTTGTAGCGGCGCCAATTGGCACGACCAATAAGAATAACAAAAAAGGGAAAAAAATTGAAACCCCCAAGTTACCTAGGGAATTACAACCTTGTGCATTATGCGATGTCGTGGGTCATCCTACTAATATTTTCCCAAAGTTAGAAGAATTAAAACCCCTTCTACACACTGAAAGAAATGTTGTGACCTTGAATTCCCATAAAAAAATAACATGCCACGAACAACCAGGGGAAAGAATTACGCACCAATCATGTGTGCGTCATATGCGACCATTATGGGCATTATACCCATAACTTCCTGGAGATTCCACGATATAGTGATGACTTGCAAGCCCTAGAAAAAGCTTACCAGGAGGACCCCTCATAATCGTCCATCCAAATGAACGAGGGTGAACCCAGAACCATATTGTAAGTGAGAGAGGAATCTACATCTTGCTCGTACACAGTCACCCCAACAACCCAAAGACGACAAACATAGGCCACATCGCATGTCCCAGTTCACGCACTATGTGATGAGCATGATCACTTAATGACACAGTGCCCTGAGTTAAGGGCGTTCAACCATTGGTATCAAATCTTGCAAGTTGCCCAAAGCAACTTAGTTCGGCACAAACGACATATGTGTTATATTTGTCAGAGCAACCACCATGTGCCTCATTGTCCCCACATCTGTAGATTATGTTCTATGTTGGATTTCATGTGACACTTCATCATTGAAAACCTCGACTTAGCCGACTCAGACACAGAATCCACAAGCAACACTACAACTTAAAGTATAGAAGAAACAAGGACCATATTATATATTTCAAAAGAGATATGGTCACAAGAACAATTACCTATCCCCCATAACCATCCTCAGGCTCTAGTCCAGCTCTGAGCACTCCACGATGAGCATCATCTCTTCATCATTGACTGTACAACACTAGAGTTGTTTCAAATATGGTACCCGATCAACCCGGTGTACTATGATGGATTACGAGCAATTCAATATTCTTGCGGGGTGTGACAAGATAACCACCTGATTCATCGTTGTCCCTACATCCCCCGTTTCCGTTTGGAATTATATTTTCTATGTCGAGCCATAACCCATCTTGCCCAAGAGGATGGATCAAACTTGGAGTCTGTAGAAAGTTCAACAACCCAAGATAATGAGGCAACTAGGTCCATCCTCTTCATATATGAAGAGAAACGACTGCCAAGGGGGAAAATTCCCACTAGCTTGTGTAATGTGTGACGAACATAATCATATGGTCATTCAATGCCCAAATTTGGCACCATTTCTGAAATGGTACCCAATCTCTCCGGTGGTCCAAAGGGATTGGAAGACCAAAGAGTGATAGTCTTGTCTTATTTTCCGAGACAACCATCATGCTCGGCATTGCCGCTACATCCCCCGATTTCGACTTATATTAGACGGAATGTGCTCAAGCGTCACCAATAAACCATATTTAGTTGGTTTAAGTTTTTACAACTTAGGAAGCCAGGTGCAATGAGTACTTCCCCCCATTGCCACCAAAACCCCAGGAAATCCAAGGCAACCAATTGTCGTAGCAAGGTGCGAAAATAGCCAAAAATTTCATGGGCCCTATGCAATAAAAAGGAACACATGGTCAATCAATGTCAGGAACTCAATAAATTCACCGACAATATTCGCGTGGTCACACCCATACCTTACATTCATCTCTCTAATCAAGAGAAAATCACACGTTGTTATTGTCAAATTTTCTCGCAATTCCACCATATGATGAATTTCCATTTCCTTCCAAGGATAAGAGTGACTAGAGTAGCGTTAGAAGAAAAACTCCCACAAGAGCCAAATCACACTAACCCTAAGAATAGGAGACAACAGAAATGAAGAAACATACATTCTCGTAATCACCTCCCATAATCATCCTCTAATATGGAGAGTACTACTAGATCTCACACCATCTACTCGCTAAGTACCTTTACTCAGTGCAACATCTACACGAGCCATAACCATGACACATAGATATGCCATATGTTGCAAACCTTTTGGCACCTTTGCATTCAACACAATATTCAAGTAAAGGAAGGTGCATGTACCCCTAGTACACCGCCAAGAGAGCATGACTCTCCTCTGGCTAAAATCAAAACAAACATTGCGGAAATTTTATCAGAGCCCAATGGTACATGCTTACCCAACCCTGTTAACAAGCTCTACCTCAAAAAATTCCACCCATAAGGTGAAAAACCGCATCAACAAAGTTCAAGTATGCTCTCTCTTTTTTCTTTAAATTCAAGTTATTTCAAATATATTTGTACGAAAAATATGCTTTTACTTGGGGTATCGACTGCAGGTATTGCAGGCACGCCAGATCATTGTACACCCCAGAAAACAAAGGTACAAGAGTAGGTATCTTTCTACCCTCAGCATGATAGGCTTCCCAAAAAATGTTTGCTTATCCTGACATCATTTCTTCAAAGGAATAAACCATAGGTTTCATTCACCTGACCATGTTGATCATCACCCCACCTTTCACATGATAAGCACACTTACAGGTCGGTAGAGCCTCGTCTTCCATGGCATCCATCACTCATGTAGACCATACATCAATATCTGGAGCCACGACCATAAACTTCGGCCCGTGAACCACTTCATGTTCGTACATTCATCATGAAACATCAAGTCAATTCTTACTCATTGCATGTCAAAACCCTATTCCTGGGCCACCATTCTCTACAAGCGGATCAACAAAAGCACACCACCATTTTTCACATTTGGCCTATCACACCCCCATAAGCATAGCCCATCTGCAATGTTTCCTCCGCCTCATCACCTTCGCATCAAGACCAACCAATGGGGCCCCTACCCTCCACAAAACACACCCTTGAATTCATTGTACATGATCATCCATGTTTATGGGGCACCCGTCTATGTGCTTGTACATCCAAATCACATTCATATTATTTTCAAAAGTGTACAAATATTTTTTTTAGGAGAGGACTCCCACCCATCCATTTAAATTTCTTACCTGGCAGCAGTCCCTAATCACCCTTGCTCGATGCTGCGCATTCTTTACCACACCCAACCATGTCAATCATAGAAAAAAATACACCCACCCTAGATGTCCTACCGACCCCAGGGATTTCCTCATCAGAAATTGTTATAACTGCCGCCACTCGCATTTACAGCTCTGGCCTTGGGCCACTTAACTATCATCACCAGGTATAACCATTTCTTGTCATCATACCTAGTTAACCCATCACAATACACCTTGCTAGATCAGAAATATCGGTCCCTTCATCAGTACTCATTTTGATCGGTTGATGCTTCCTTTCTTATCAACTTCAACAACCACTTTCCAAGAAGGAGGAAGTACCTTAGATGACTCCTCACCTCAATAGGGTCATCCTCGGATGGCACGATGGGAATCATCGTTGCTCATTGATGTCATCGATCCTCTTGACATTCGAAATCAACATAATTTTTCATGTCCAAGATGGTATCGTACTTCATAATTTTTGCACTCTGTCAGAATTTGTCAAAGACCCCTGAATCAGTAGGCATCTCTTTCAGCAATACGAGAATTCCCCCAATGGTCAAATACACAGCCATACAATGAGCACCTTTTCTAAACATGCCATACCATTTTTATGCATATGGGTTCCACATTCAATATTTTTTCAAAGAAAAAATGCCCCCGAGGGCATCAACAACCGTCGTCATCAACCAACAATAGGTCACTACCAAAAATGTGACATGAACAGAACCACTATCTGTCAGATTAGCTTAACTAATTAAACCTCATGAGCATGGGACATGCCCACCTCATAGAAATATTACTTATTTTATCTCTTGCAAGTTTCCTATAGAGCATGGTGTCTTTTTTAGTTAAGAAAAGGGGTCTCCCAACTCAGTTCCAAAGTAAGTCACTCTCTCTCTCTCAAAAGGATCACACAAAAAAAAAGAAAATATAATGTTTTTTGGCTATACAGTTCTTCCTAATCCTCATACATTAAGTGGCAACTGCTAACACTGGAAAATCGTACAGGCAAAATACATTAAAAGTGTCAAGCAAAAGGTATAGATAAATATTTTTGGAGAAGGAATACATTAGGAAAATCCAAAAAATTAATTCTTCCTAAGGTTCAGGCAGAAATTTATGGACAGTGCACAAGTAACAAAGGACTTTTACACACAATGCAGCTATTCCTCTGATAGCTGCGTAGAGTGCGACTATTCCTTCAATAGCCGCACGGTCCTGTAGATGGAAAAATGTCACCATCCGGGACCACTTGGCACACTTGGTTAGGAAGATTCCTCAGTACTACCAAGTACAGTCATCTTTGAGCCACCTTGAGTCTTAAATCAACACACAAAGGAACCACCCCTCCACTCTTGTGTCACCATCTATCTTGGGCCAAGAGAAGGAGGGAGAATTCAAAAAAAATCTATATAAAACAACCTTTCGAAGAAGAATTGGAGACACATTGTTATTCTAGACAAATTGCTTCATAGCAAACCAACTTGCATAATCCAGTAGCAGAGGGATTGGAAGGACTCATATGTTGGCCAACCAACATCTCAGTCCAAGAGAGAGAGGTTCACCACTTGATCTTGATCTACCATCTTTTGAGAGAGGGAAGAGATGCTTGCAGGAACTCGAGGGAAAAATACCTCCTTGTTTTGGGTATTTGAGTGCCATAGCTCAAAGGACCCTCTTCAAGTGTTTAGCATTGTATCTTTTTTACCACCATCACCTAATAAAGGGAGAAACATCCACTTATGTTATTAGGTTGTTTGCTCCAACGAGATTTTGTATTTTGTCTCTTGTGTTTTGATTTGTTTTTAGTGTTGTATGCTTAGTTTTCCCTCCAACTTAGTTTACATTGTGTCGAATATGTTCTATTAACAATAGGCAATCATTTTTCTTTGTGACCTTGTGCTGGTAGCAGCCATCTTGCTAAATAAGTGCATTTCGTACGCCCTTGCACCAAATACACTACCACAACGACCATAAATATAATATATCCTATCACAATTTGGACGAGGAGGAGATCCGTTATATTGTCTAGCTCCTCCAATGTGAATATAAGCTTCTCAAGGAGGGCCTAAAGTACTTTGGGTTTCAACTTAAATGAAACAACTACAACAAGGAAGATTGGTATTGGCTCATCGCCAAAGTGGAAAAAGAAATGAAAAATCAGTGTCTAAAATGGCTATCTAGAACTAAAATATATTTTAATAGAAATCCCCATATAATGGATGTCTCTTGCATGGATCCCCAAACGTGTCATGGAAAAAATTAGAAGAATTTTCTCAAACTTCCTTGGGCAGAGAAGCAGTAACAAGGGGTACTACCTTGGGTTAAATGGGATAAAATTGCTATGAAAAAACTCTTGGGAGGCTAGGGTATGAAGAAAATTTTCTTATTTTAAAAATCCTTGGATACAAAATGTCGTTGGAGGTTTACCTTGAAGCAAAGCTTATTGGCATCAATATTCATTCAAAAATACATCACTTCAAGCTTGGTAGAATAATGGATAAGAAGGGTGGACAAGCCAAGGGCCAATATATCAATGATCTAGAGGTTTGTCCTTAACTCTTTTGATATCATTGGCAACGAGATGGAGTGGAGGGTTGGCAGAGGTGACAGAGTGAGACTTGGACGCAATCCATTGCATGGCAGCGGTCGAGGTCATTTTTTTCTCCTTCCTCTAACAAAATCTCTTAGAGATAGAGGATACTCAAAACTTGCTCATATTGTTAACCCTGAAAATTTATTGATTTGGAGTCAAGGATGGATATATACTGAATATTTGGGATTATAGGAGGAGTAAAGATATGTATGGCAAGGCTACCTGCAATATTTTTCAGACAATCGTATAAAATTTACAAAAATATACGACAAATTAATATGGAGCATCGCCCCTACAGGAAAACTAGACCCCCAAGCTTGGATATATCTCCCTAATGGTTGATAGAGTTTTAGCGAATCATAAATGGTGGTGGAAAGAGGCTTGGAAATCCCAAGTTTCATTCTAAATAAAAAATTCTCATTGGGTGTCTAATGGCAAAGAAGGTCCCCACCTAGGATGTCCTACAAAGAATATTTATGACTGGGTCAGGATGGTGTTCCTTATGTAAAAATAATGATGAAAATTCAAAGCATATGTTCATGACATGCCCATTATATCAGTAGGTATGGAAAGAGTGCAAAATTTCCCTCGATCACATAGGCCCATGAGAAGGAGAGGATTTGGAGGAGACCTGGAAGGCATGGTTCTCAAACCCCAAAAGTTGTGCTCTCAAATCTCTCCCTCTAATTATATTTTGGGGGGTGTGGTTGGCTAGGAACAAGGCCACTTTTCTGGGCAAACTCTTTGTACCTAAACAAATAGTTGTTGAATTCCTTGTTATCTTAAGTACCCACAAGAAAATTCCCCCCCCCCCCCCAGAGTGTCCAGGACATAAATTATCGATCAAACCAGGTCATGGCCTATTTTGATGGAGCCTCTAGAAATAAAAAATAACAGAGTGGAGAAGGTTTCGCCCTATTTATTTCTAAATTACATTATTTTCAGGTAAATTTGAGTTTTGGCCAAGGGAAAAACAACCGAGCATAGCTCCTAGCTTGTAAAAACTTGTTGTTTTTTTCTCTTGAAAATGGATCCACTCAAATTAATGTTTTCCAGGACTCTATGCTCATAATTAATTGCCTCACCAAAACACAAGTATGCATGAAAATATTAGTAATGCTTCTTCCAGAGGAAACCATGCGGCTAATTGACTATTTCATTTCTTTTACATGTTATCATATTTACACAGAGAGGAACAGGGTAGCAGATATGCTCTCAAAAGAGGGCCTTGGTATAAACCAAGGACTGCAGGGTGTAATGGAGAAGAATAATGGGCAGGCCTATGAGTTTTTTCACAAGTCATACAAGGAAAATCCTTTCAATTCAACAAGAGCATAAAACCCAGAGGCTCCAAATCATAATTCTCATTTTGTGTTTTTTTGTTTCAGATATACAATCAATGTTTTTCTTGCTGGGTGGATGGGTTTCTCATCCGTGACCTCTGATGTAATTAATGATACTTATGTTTTTGTTTTAAATTTTTGGTCAATGGTTGGATATTCTAGAAAAAAATTTATCCTTTTTATGAGCTCACATAGTATTTTTTCAACACAAATGAATACACATAGGGTGTGTATATATAGAATGTAATTTTCAATCATTTATCAAACGAATGAAATTATAGTTTTTTTCCTTTGAAAATTAATTAATACTTTACGTACTTAATTAAAAAATAACTATATAAAATTATTAAATAATATTTCGTCATACACTCTTTTATAATAAAAATATACTTTCTCAGTCTATATAATTTTCATAATAAAAGCCTTATTTCTTGCCCCCATTAAGAAATTTAAAATAATTTCATTATATATATATATATATATATATATATATATATATATATATATATATTCAGAAATGTTTTTTCATTACAGAATACTCAACATAATTTAGAATTTTTTATATCTCTAATATAATAAGGTGGTAACCTTGATGGGGGTGGATGATAAGCGAAATTGTGGGGTCAAGGGGAGCACCACCCACTCCAACAACTCCCAAGGATTATAAAGAGAGGGGTGGTGTGGTGCCCCCACCCCGATGCAACATACATGGAACATTGAGGTTTAAACCATGGTGGGTCTTGATTACAGTTTCATGATCCATCCTCGTAGCTACTTGTCGACGAAGGTGGTATGGTACTTCAAAGGGTGGAAGGGTAGTATTAAGGATTGCCTTGTAAACGTAATTCTCAACTTCTATGAAGGTCATTTCCTATTCTAGTGATTGTATTACATGTGGCTGGAAAAAGCATGAAGGCGACGCTAGGGACCCTAGTGTTGTGAAAATTTTGTGCTCCTGGAAGGTGTTGGTCATGGACGAGGCTTGAAAGAATGTTCATAATTGTGTTGTGAGCCTACATTTGAGCTTCCCCCTCTTCACTCATTTTTTTAATGAGGTAACTCAGAGTCCCTACCTGGCCTAGTATATAATTTATGTCGTAGTGATTCATTGGTTGAATTTCAGGTTCTAGCTCTTCCCTTATTTTATTTTAGGTATTGGATTTTGTGTTCTACCCAATTTACCACAATTGGATTTGTGTGCTCTATATTAGGTCAATTATTGTGTGTTTATCCTAGAAGACATGCTCCATGTCAAGTTTTATTTTACTGCATATCTCCTCTAGTGGCTTTGCATTAGCCTAGTTGAAGCAACATTGTTTGTCTTGTGTCAGATTTATCTGAGGTTAGGGGGATTTCACCTTTATTTATTTCCTTGGGACCATGGAAAGTTGTGGCCCATAGGCTCTACTAGTGTCAAATTCATCTTATGACATTACTTTTTCCTAGTGGTGCAGGAGGCCCTTCTCTTGGGATTTATTTGTGAATTATCTAAACTTTGTTTCACTTGATACCTGGCTAGCCTTACCATGCCACATCATCATGCCCGATCCCATCAGGGTTTGGGGAGAGGGGACAATCAATTAGGCATCGACCAAATGTGTGGGCCTAGGCAAAGGTAGTGAATTTTCAGGATGCAAATTCAGCCAACCTACAAAATGACATTCATTTCTTGGAGGGGTTTGCTCTAAGAGAACGACAATCATTTTGTGATTCTAAGTTTATCAATGAATTTTCTTATGGGATCCCAGACATTAGAAATACTAGGGGGCACAAATTTCAACACCTTCATTCACTCACCCTACATATGCAACTCAAAACACTTATGGATAAACTCATAAAGTAAAGGCATGATGACGACAATGCAATTATCTCTTTCATGAATGAGCTTCAGAGGAGCCAATGTCATATGCAAGACAACTTGAATCGTCTTCAACAAAACCACTGGCGCATGCAAGAAATCCTGAAATGTTTAGATGGAAATTTTGCCCATATAGAAAAGCATGTGCATTGTGAATTTTAACCTCCACCTTCCCCTTGCTCTAGACTGGAGAATCTTGCTCCAACAACTTCATCCGAATAGTAATGGAAATTTGTTGTGTCATGATCTTGATGGTAATTTTGTTTTGTGTTCCCCTTCGGTTTTGGACTGCAGACTCTTTTTGGCATGGTGTAATCATTTTTGGAAACTACCTACTATCCAAAAAATATGGTAAGAGTGAGGCTGGTAGGATTTTGCAAAATAGTGCGCAATGATGTAATATTTCTATATAAATGAAAATTTTGACTTGCAAAAAAAAGTATTAAGGTATTATATATATATACCTGACTTGCAAAAAAATTTGACTTGCAAAAAAATTTGACATCCAAATATAACCGTGCAAATAAATAAAAAACCTGAGTGATACCCAACGAACAACAATTCACAAAGAGAAGGCATGATATTTAACACTAAAAGGAGAAGCCAGACCCACACAAAAACAACATAATTCAATTTCCCATCATACTTGTTCATATACACAAGAATGTGAATAAAAAACTTTAGGGGAGATTCATTGAGCATTGAGCACATAGAAGATAACCTGAGATGAGGAAGCAACTAAACCATCCTACAACCTATGAATGAATTTCAACTTGTCAAGCTTGAATAACCTGCTACAACGAATAAATTATTGAGAAAACCTAAAGGAAAAATCCATAGGACTCACCAAGCGGAGGAAATAATGTGCGAAAAACTAGTGATCACCCTTATTTATGAGGAGAAACATTATCCACATGCATCATTCCCAATTTCTTGCATAAATGACACAATTCCCATACACAAAAATGTTCAAACTCTAAGTTACAAAGAGAACAAAAAAAATCTATTTCCATAACTAATTTGATAATCTTTCTCCACATATGTTGTTGATATATTGTAACATAGAACATCCGCCAAGCCAAGCCCACATAAAAATCTCATGCTCCTAAAAAATTTCTTCTCTTAATTCAAATTAGTTCTAATAATTTCCCCAATCCAATCCACAATAGCATTGTGTAGGTCTAGCATAGTCGATCCTAGGGAAAGGATATCGACAGGTGAAGACATGGATGTTGACTATCGTTCTGTTTCCAACTACCTTTTTGGAGAACTTATCATTCTACCTAATGTAGGTTAATACTAACATAGCAATGGATTGATCCATCTCACAAGATCACACCCTCCTGCATGATTCTATACAACTACATATCATCGTACTCACATGGATGACAAAGGTGTGGACCAACCCCTGCCTTCTTTGCACTGTTAACTTCGCCCATGCATGAAACATGCCATGAACTAGTGCCATATTTCAAATGCTTTGAAAATAATTACAATTCTTCAGGGACACTTCTTTCCTTTTGTTCATAAACATTTAATCAAGGCCAAGAGTACACCATAATTTTCCCATTAACATTGATTCTCCCATCATCAATTGAACCCCTTTATTATCCATGATAATAACTTCTATGTTGTTGTTTTTTTAAACCAAAATGAGAATTTCTTGAGAATTTATCACTTACATTCAAAAGATCAGTTACTTTTTTTTTCCGAGGAATAAACTCGCGGAGAACCCGGGCGCACTTCCCTAGAATATCTGGATGGTACGCGCGATAAACCGTCGGCGCTGATTACGGCCCCTGACCCCAAGGGACTCAAATTCAGAATCGAACCCGTGACCTCCTTGATTACAGAGAGGACCCACGTCTGGCTCAGACCAGTTGAGCTATCCCTTGGGGCTAAAAGATCAGTTACTATTATTACACCAAATACAATTATTTCATAAATGCGACAAACAATTCAATTACAACATGTCTCTAGAGACTTGAACCCACCCAGCTAGGGAAACAAAGTGTTCACCAAACCACTCAAGCTCAAATCCTTTGGCGATATCAACTTCTTTTTTATTAATCCTTAGCACATGATAAAATTTAATGAAGGGAAAAAGAGGGATGAGGCCTTTAATCTTCTTAACAACATTCTTAACCCTGTTTCCTAAGGGAAAATATCGACAACTATATATTGGATTTTTTAATTACTAATCATAATTAAAGAGGAAATATGGTGATTTTTTTGAAGCAATGCATATGCCTCTGTAATATTATTGGTAAAAAAATACGTACACCATGCATACTATACTTCTATATTTCCATCAAAGTAGCCCTTCCCAGCTCCCACTACCCTTAAATAAATATAAATTATATTAAACAGTGATCCTATTAATGTTTAAACCATTATAATAATAATAATTAAAAATATATGTTATATTTATTTTTTATGGAATAAAGGTCCATGGGGTCTTGGGTAGACGGTGATCAGATGCTTTATTAAGGCATTCCTTGATGTGCAGTCACTGGTTCAATTCCCCACCCTGATCGGGGTGATATAATGGACATGATTAAATGTAGTCCTGCCAAACTTACAAAAAGAAATTATGGAATAAAGATAGTAATAATATAAAATGTTTTACACTTATTATATTAAAGAAATTATTTAAAATATTTAAAAAATATTTTATCAAAATCTTAGTTAATGTGGAATTTAGATGTGATTGATTATTGACAAATAAAAATAAAATTATTATGTTTTGAGGTACAACTTCCATTAATAATTATATATTATCATTCAGAAAAATTGTATTTTTTATTGAGTTTTCTATTTAATACTGATGTAATCTAATTTTTATTGAAATCATTTTAAATTTCAAATTTTAATTTGTATAATTTTAATTAATAATGATCATAATAATTATAGATTATCATTACCAAAATTTTATTAATGATTGAATTTCCTATTTAATAATGATCTAATCTAATTTTTATTGAAATCATTTTAAATTTTAAATTTTAATTTACCTCTGATCGGGGTGATCAAGAAATGGTTAATGAGGCCTTGGTGACACCTCACCTCTCCATGCGTCCAACATGATCAAGCCTTTAAATGTGATCTACCAATGGATTGACCAGACAACAACGTCTCTAGAGTTTCTTGGTACATTTATTATTCAGGTAATTCAGAACGGTAATGGATTAGTGAACTAGGAGATGAACATGGGAAATTTGGAGGGAAGATCCTGCTTGGTTTTCCAGGAAGGATCACTCAAAGAGTCTAACGGGAATTGAGCAGCTATGACAGAAAATATTTTAGGTGTTTCAGACCTGTGTTGATCTCAAGCATTTATTTGGTATCCTCCCAAATGTCCTTGCTTGATCTAGCTTTGGTAATTTTTATTGCCGACTTCTTCAAGAGTTGTTGGCCTCTGGCCTGGAAGGAGTTCACCAATATTCAGGCATATCTCTTGTCTAATACGCGGATTCAATCTTTGGTATGTGTGTTTGTGTTCAAGGGGAATTAGTACCCCTACATAGTGCTTCTGTATGATGATTGCCAGGCTCCATTGGCATGTTCTGGGTCATGTTTCTTCATCTCACTAGGGGTCCATTCAATTCCAAATTGGTTATGCTTTTAGTCTCATAAGCTAGTGTCTATGAGAGGGGAAGGGGTTTGACCCCCACGATTGGTAATTGATGTCTTTTATGTTGTGAGGTGGTGTAATTTTTCAAGCATCTTTCCTATGTCGATTTCTGGGAAGATTTATGTTTTGGAGGATTTCCACAGAGGGGAAAAATCCTTGTGTATTGGCAGGTGATGGGGATTGTTTGAGTCTATTTGTTCTTATATTTTCCAGGAAGTAAATGCGAAAATTTCAAATCTGAAATTATACTGCAGTTACTAATTTATTCCAGCTACTTATTTCCCACAATAAGTTATTTACAAAATACTTCCAGTAAATATCGAAATAAATTCTATTGCAGTTATCACACAATTACATAGAGAAAAGAACAGTGAAATATAAGCACAAGAATCAATCACATCAACACAATTATTTTTGGACAATTTTCCTCGGAAAAACCCAATGTGGGAAAACCAGTGCAACATATGAGGGTTTATATATTAATCTTCATTAGAAATTTTCTTTACAAGGAATGAATGGAAAAATAACTGAGAAATATCGAATAAAACACTCGAGGTATTTTTCTCCTTACTTCCGAAGAATTTCTGACACCTGAGAGACCCTATGACCTTCATTGTGTCACCTCTACGCAGATACTGGGTGAGGACTATGTCACCTTTACGCAGAGACTAGGTGAGGACTACGTCACCACTGTGATTTCCCTCTGCATTGTCTCTCTGTGTTTCCCCTTTGTTGTTTTGTGTCCTTCTTCCTCAAGCTTTGATTGTTGTTGAAACACTCCTCTTCCTCTTCCCTAAAACTCTCCCTCTGAAATCGAATTCTAAATTCTGAAGAATCGACTTCCCTTGGGTTATTGAGTGTTTTCGCAGCTTATCTTCAACTGACCCACAAGTCTTCATTTATAATTTTCTTGTTGATAAATAAATGGTCGTGATCTAATCTTTAATCAACGGCTAAGATTAAGACAAACTTGATCCTCATCACTTAGAATATTCTCACCCACATTTAAGTTAATTCACTTTAATTATTTTAATTCCCTAAGTTTTAGCTTAGGCTTTATTAAAAATAATTAATTAATTGAATAACTTGAATTCCGAGTCGAATTTCTACAAGCGATTTATGGGTCTTGGATGTCTTGTGTGTTCTAGCCCCTCCACAAAATTTCGGAGCTAGAGCATGGCCGATGATACCCAAAAAACAACACTCCCTCTTAGCGAGGAAAGTGCTATAGCAATACTTCCCACAAGAAATATCACCCTGATCCACAAAATTGGTCCTCTTGCGTTGTGGATGCTTGGTAAGCTTCCCCTCATCTGTTGAGTTGCTGTTATTTGTACTGTTGTCGTTGATACTTTCACTATCACTACTTCATCTGTACTACACTTATTTGTCTCTGCTACCAAAACAGATTCTTAATCATCCCCAACTTCTCTTTGAAATAAACAAACTTTGTTCTTCCCATATCCTTCGTGAGGATGTCTACCACTTGTTCTCCTGTTGGAGTGTACTATACCTATACTTCTCTATACTGGACATAGTCTCTGATAAAGTGACACATGATGTCAATGTGCTTCGACCGATCATGAAACATTGGATTCTCAGGGAGATTGATGCAACTCTGATTATCACATAAGATGTTGGTCACTTCCATCCTTCTCCTGAATAGATTCACAAGCAGCTTCCTGAGCCATATGGCTTCTGTTGGAAATACTGAGAGGGGGGGTGAATCAGTATTCCTTTCAATTAGTATTATTATTAATCTTTCAGAGCATTAGTTAATCTTTAATTATTATCAGTGTTTGTACAATGATAGTAGTAAACAAAAGGAATGCAAATGCACACATTTTTTAAGGTGGAAACCCTCTCCGAGACAAAAACCACCTGATTATTTTCTAATAATTCTTTAATATTCAACTCCAATTGAAAATAAAGTTCCAACTTCCTAGAATCTAGAAAAGCTTTCTTCTCCAACTCCCACTGGATGGACACTCCAACGCCCGAGATTCTTCAGTAGTCAACTGAACGGATGCCCCAACACCCAATGAGCTATAAATCACCCTAGAACCACCCTACCACCCTAAATTTTTCACAGGCTTGAACCTGTTGGTGACTTCATGCACCAGCCTAGCACCACCCTACCACCCTATAGAAGAATAAAAGAAGAATGGACACTCGTACCAGGGAAAATGGTCCACTTTATAATGATATAGAATGATGTAGAAGAAGAAGACACACTAGACCATAACCCCAAC
Organism: Pinus albicaulis; assembly: GCA_034641835.2. Classification (NCBI taxonomy): domain Eukaryota; kingdom Viridiplantae; phylum Streptophyta; class Pinopsida; order Pinales; family Pinaceae; genus Pinus; species Pinus albicaulis. The sequence goes on from CM076578.1 coordinate 521,160,142, forward strand.
TATGACACAACCACCTAATGATGATCCTAGACCTCCCAACATTGCCTCTTCAACTCTTGGCAGATAGACACTTGTACAATTTTTACAATGACTCAGTACAATGATACATTTACAATGACTGTATGCAGTGTTGCACTCATGAAGACTTCATGTGGTGAAATTCTTGCTGTTGTTCTGCACCTAGATTGCTTCTCTTTTCATGCTACCCTTTCTCACTCTTTAGACTTTAGATCATGCATTGATTCTTATCTTGATGAATATATAATACCTGCAAAAATTCTTCAAGGAAATACCCATGACATGATAATATCAAAACTTACCTCATCCTACAGAGCATATGTCAATGCTAAACAAAAAAAAAGGAAATTAGAATACAAAGAACCTAATGCAATTAAGATATGAACATGCATATACAGAATATACTTACGTGGAGCTTACCTCTATTGCACCTTGCTTTGCTTTTCTTCCCTAGAAATTTTGGTCCTTTGCAGCCCTTGACAACACATGATCTAGCTTTTTTATTTCCTTCTAGGAGCTCGATATTGAATCTGGTGTATCTCTATTATTTCATATCTCCAATATGTGATTTTTGGTCATGTAGTATTCCTTTGAGTATTCTTTCCAATGCCACAGGTATGACACAATTTGGATTCTTCAAGAAAAATTTATGCCCAATTTCTCACAATGACCTAATTATGGACTGGTTTAGTAGAGTTCACTTGTACGACGTGCCCATTAGGGGAATTTTGAGGTCTAAAATGGGCCTCCTAAGAAAAATGTACAACCAAAATAAACTTTTTAAGAACCAATAAGATTCAAGATGATGATGTCAACCATGGGGGATGATTCACCATTTTTTAAGTAAAAGGGTAAAAATATTAAAAAATAATAAAATAATGAAACTACTTTTTCAACTCGTATTTTCAACTTATCTCCAAAAGTTTTTACTCAAATTTCGAGCGGGAGTACTCATTGGATGAAAAATTTAATTCCTCATCCAAATAGTACCCATGTTGCATACTTTCAGTGGACCCTGCTATGCGAAAAATGAGAAATACATGAAAACACATGATTGCAATCACATTTTTCATGTAATTCTCATTTTTCGTGTAGCAGGGTCCATCAAAAGTATGCAACATGGGTACTCCTTAGATGAGAAATTAAATTTGGCATCCAACGAGTACTCCCGCTCGAAATTTGAGTAAAAAATTTGGGAGATAAGTTGAAAATACGAGTTGAAAAAGTAGTTTTTTCTTTTTTCCCTCTAAAATTTGATGATGTCATCAAATCTTACTTTATTATTTCCACTACTATTTTATAATTTCCTTAGGAATTATGTAAAAAGTTGCGGATAGGGCACAGACTGTAGTTAGTGATCATTGGAGTAGCCATTGGTCTACAGTCCTGCATCCTAAACCCCTTCAGAATTTCTGTAGTATATCTCCTTTGTCCAAGAAAGATCTCGCCCTTCTGCTGCTAAACTTCCAACCCCAGAAAATAATGCGTCAATCCCAAATCCTTCATGTTGAATTTGTAGCTAGTTTCTCCTTGAAATCCTTAATGAGCCTAGATGAACCTACCAGGAATAGATCATCTACATATAATACCATGTTTAGAGGCTCTTTCCATACTGTCAATTAGTATAGATTAGGATCTTTGTCACTCTCGATGAATCCCATATTCTGCAAGTAATCATCAATCTGACCATACCAAGCTCTAGGTGCCTGTTTAAGTTCATACAAGGCTTTCTTAAGCCTACAAACATGAGTCTTCTGCTCATGTGTCTCAAAATCCTTTGGTTGCTCAATGTAAACTTATTCCTCTATCACACCATTCAAGAAGGCAATCTTGACGTCCATATGGTGAATCTCCCACCACATCTACGCTGCAAGGGATATCACGGATCTGATAGAAGTATACCTGCATACTGGGGTGAAGGTATCTTCATAGTTTATCCCTTCTTTCTGAGCATACCCCTTAGCCACAAACCTAGCTTTGTATACTTCCATGGTGCCATATGCAACATATTTTATCTTGTAGATCCATCTCGAACCTACAACCGATCTGTCATGAGTCCTAGGTACTACTTCCCAGACATCATTGATCATAATGGAACTGTATTCTTCAACCATTGCATTTACCCATACCTGATGCTAAGCTACCTCCTAGAAACTAGTGGGTTCTCCAACTTGAGCCATCAAAGCTTGGTATCTGTCAAGTTGTCTACATTGCCTCTTCTCATTTCTGGGAGCTCCGACGAAATCCTCTGCATCTCTCAGAATCTGTCACAATTCTTGGCTCATTCTTCCGTTGGTAGTGGGTGGGTCTACCTACTCCTCCTCCTATTCCTAAAGTAATACTTCTGGATTCTTATGCCTTAGAGAAGCACTGGTGCTAGTTTTGGCTGGTCGAATAGGTTGGACCACTAGATCATCCTCTAACCGCATTTCGGAAGGCATCTCCTAGGATTTCCTAAAATCTCTTTCCTCCATGAACTTTACATCCCACCGAAATAAAACCTTCCTACTACCAGGAATGTAGATTCTATATGCCTTATCATTCTCGTTATATCCTACCATATATCCCTTTTCTGTAGTCTGGTCCAATTTCTTCTTTTCTTCGGGTATATGGTAGTAGGCCAAACTACCGAAGATCCTGAAATGACTCACCTCTAGCTTCCTGCCAGTGAAGACACTCTCTGGTGTAACCTTACCTAGTGCCTAGTGAGGAACCTTGTTTTGAACATACACATTTGTACTGCATGCTTCCTTTCATAGAAATTTGGGCATATCTTGATCATACAACATTTACCTCACTGCTTCAACAATAGTTATATTCTTTCTCTATGCAATTCCATTCTGCTCCGGATTATATGGAGCGGTCCACTCTCTTTTCATGGGACCTTGCCTTGTGCAGAACTCAGTGACCGTTATCTGACCGCAATATATTTATCCTCTTTCCTACCAGATTCTCAACCAAAGCCTTAAAATCTTTGAATCGATCAAAGACCTCATCCTTGGTCTTTATAAAGTAGACCACGTTTTCTTGAAATGGTCATCAATGAAGGTGACGAAATATTCGGCACCAATAAGATCTCTGGTGGAAATTGGTCCGCAGATGTCTGAGTGTATTAATCCCAACACACTCTTAGCCCTAGTGCTACTCCTGGGGTAGGCTACTTTGGCGTACTTGCCTAGTATGCATCCTCTGTAGACATCCTCTCGTTTGGTGCTCAAATATGAAACTCCTGTGATGATATTTATGAGAATTATTAGAGCCCCATGGTGTAAGTGCCCCATCCTTCTGTGCCATAACTCATTCAATTATTTCTCACCACTACTGCCTATCAGTGCCATTGGGGATTCAAGTTGTAGTTTATACAATTTATTGGTCCTGGCTCCAATTTGTGCTTTCTTTTTCCAACTCGAGTGTTTGACATATACTCTTTTTCCAATGAAGTATACGTCATAGCCCTTGTTTTTTAGCTGAGATACACAAATAAATTTCATTCCCAAACCATGCACATGCATCAAATTGGTAGCTCGAAGTCAAGTCGGCCTCCTCCTTCAATTGAAAAACTATGGTACCTCTTCCCATAGGGGGACATTTTTCCTTATTTCCCATGGTGATATTAAAGTTCATATATCCTTCTTGATAGCTTGAAAAACATTCTCGTATTCCCATCATATGTGCAAAAGCTCCATTATTAATATACCAAATCTCTGAGGAAGCAGAGCTTGACACACAAGCAATTTTTTCTTCCAATTTGGAAGCCAATTTAGAGATGTCGTGATCCATCCTTTCTCTCATGCTTTCCTCTTTGTGAATAGAACTGCATGGACCCTTTCAAGTTTTTTCTCTAGAAAATCAAGACTTCATTCCTGATCCAAGTGGATATTGGTGGCCACCCACCTATTCCATTTGGACCTGCACCATCTATTCTTTCAGTTTTTCACTTTCAGCACATCTTAATATTTTTAGCAGGTTTTCGGGTACTGAACTTCCAGAGCCGTTTTGGGGCCCTAATGATCCAGGTGGATATTAGTGGCCACCCACCTATTCCATTTGAGCTCCCACGATCAGTTATTTCAGCTTTTCAGTTTTAGGACAACTTACTATTTTTAGCAGTTTTTCGGGTCCTGAACTTCCAGAGCCATTTTGAGGCCCTAAACGATATTTTTTGGGAAAACCAAGAGAAACGTGGGTACCTAAACTGAAGTTTCTCACTCAAAATTTTTATTCCTCGGATAGATATTTCTAACGAGGTATTGAGCACATCAAACGGAGATCATATGCCAAAGTTACGTCCCTGGGAAGATTGATGTACCAATTTACCCAAACGGGGCCCACAGTTTAGGTGTTTCATCTCCTAGGGTTATGTTTTTGGATGTTTAGGGTTTCCATTATTTCTCAACAATAAATAGGCCTTCGAGCCTCATTGTAACACAATTCATAGGCCTGTAGCCGCCACATCTATTCTCAGAGATACGCTACCAATGCCCTAACTAGTTTATTTCCATTATGCTTATAAGCATAAATCTGTTATTTGATATTAATGAAATGAAAGATTATTTCCATTGCATCTCTATGTTTATATTTATTTATGTATATTATTTCATTCTTGCATAAATCCGGATCAATGGGATCATAGTGGTTTGCTCTTTCTCTGTTTTTCTATGCATGTCCCCAACGAGGTCAGGGTATAAGGAGTTAGGGCTCAATTTGGTCGAACTCTTGCAATATCAGCCTCAAAAACCCCAAAGAACTCCCATGGCGGAAGAAAATAAAGATGAGGGAGCAGGACATCCTATCCAAATATTTCTTGAGGAGGCCCTCGAGAAACATAGGAACACGATGATGGATAACTTTGCCCAAATATTTCAACGGTTGCCCACCGATGGCGCATCTACATCCAACATCCACTTTGGAGGTGCCTCTCCTTTCAAGGTACAAGTCAACTTTGACATTCCTATAATATTTGAAGTCCAGATAGATGCAGACGTTGTAGATAGATGGTTGAATTTGTTGGAAGGGTATTTCTCGGTACATGATTTCTCTGACCAAGAAAAGATTATTTTTTCACTCCTCAAAGCTACCCCCCATGTCAAGGACTGGTTGGAAACCTACTGTGAGAAAAAGGAAGAGAGGGAACCCTATCTGTTCTCAACCGCACTCACCTGGAATTCATTTCGAGATGGAATCAAGGAACAATATTACACCATGGGAAGCTATGAGGATAAGTACATCCAATGGACCATGATGCGGCAACAAAGGGATCAAGATGTGCACGAACTGACGAATCTGTTTCATACCATGTGCAAAAAGTTGGGTATTAAAGATTCAGAGAGACATTTAATGCTTAAGTACTGTATTTTTTTACACCGATACATTCATGAGGAAATGGAGTTCCTCTACATTACCTCACTTGGCATGGCATATCACTACGTCGCCAAGATCGAGAATAAATTTAAGCAGAAGAAGCGATACTTTGGATCCGCGAATCCAAAGCCAGGGAAATGCGCCCATGAACCACAGAACAAGGGGAAAATCCAAAGCAGGGGGGCTCAAAACAACACCACAAATCCAAAGAAGGACACGGGGAAGTGGTGTGAATTTCATAACAGCCCCACTCATAGCAAAAATGAGTGTCGGGCCAAATAGTCATTGGTGGCTGAACTAAAGGCACCCGAATGAGATGCATGTTCTAATCCCGAGTCAGAACCAGAGAAGGAAAATGACAAAGGGAAGAAGATAATTGATGCGGATCCTAGTGCCATTTTTGCCACCACCAAGCTCTAGAGGGAGGATCCCGAGGATCCAAAGGAGGGAAAGCGCCTCTTCCATTCACAGATGTGGGTAAAGGGTTCTCCACTGCAATTATTTGTTGATAGCGGAAGCCAAAATAACCTCATTTTAGCAGATGTCGTGAAGCGTCTCGGCCTACCGACCATAGCACACCTGCATCTGTATACTATTGGGTGGCTTCACGAAGGAAGAGACCTCCGCGTCCGCCAGCAGTGCCGCCTTCCGTACAACATCAGGCCATTCACAGATGAGGTATTGTGTGATGTTGCTCCTCTTGATGTGTCTAATGTATTATTGAGCCAACCGTACTTGTAGAGGCAACATGCTGTGTATGAGTCTAGGCCTCGTGTTTTTATTATTACTTTGGGAAATAACTTGTACATAATACCAGAGGTAGTACTGCCTCCTGCCATCTCTTTTACTACTGCAAAACCACACAGTAAGATTGTTTCCAAAACTAGGAAATTTATTTGCATTACCATTCGCCCACAAGGAAAGAAGAATATTGTGGCCACAACCTCGAAACAAGGCTCCCCTGCATGGTAATAGTAGATGGAAAAAGGCATGGAGGAATACGAGGACATTTTCTCCTCACCCACATAGGTTCCTCTAGAATGTCAAGTCAAGCACTCCATTGATATGACCCTTGGCATATCGCCGCCTGATATTACCATAAGGCCCATGTGACCACACACACAGAATCCACACATATACTCTTTGACGCTGATAAAGAAACCAAATTTACTGAACGCATCCAGCATGTCTGCTTGCGGGTCCATGATATCTTTGACAAATCTAATATCCAATTCAACAAAATTTGCCTCATCTCATGGAGGATCTCAACGCAACGGGGAACATTGATTTCTAAGGGGGGAGGAATGATCCTAGTGGATATTGGTGGCCACCCACCTATTCCATTTTGACCCGCACCATCGGTTCTTTCAGTTTTTCACTTTCAACAGAACTTACTATTTTTAGCAAGTTTTCGGGTACTGAACTTCCAGAGCCGTTTTGGGGCCCTAATAATCCAAGTGGATATTGGTGGCCACCCACCTATTCCATTTGAACCCCCACCATCAGTTCTTTCAGTTTTTCAATTTCAACACAACCTACTATATTTAGTAGTTTTTCAGGTCCTGAACTTCCGGAGTCGTTTTGAGGCCCCAAACGATGTTTTTTGGGAAAACCAGGAGCAACATGAGTTTATAGATTGATGTTTCTCACTCAAAAGTTGTATTCCTCAGATAGATCTTTCTAAAGAGGTATTGAGCGCGTCAAACGGAGATCGTATGCCAAAGTTACATCCTCGAAAAGATTAATGTACCAATTTACCCAAACAGGGCCCACAGTTTTGGCGTTTCATATCCTAGGGTTAGGTTTTTGGATGTTTAGGGTTTTCCATTGTTTCTTAAAAATAAATAGGCCCTCGAGCCTCATTGTAACACAGTTCAGAGACCTGTAGCCATCACATATCTTCTTAGAGATACGCTACCATCACCCTAGCTAGCTTATTTCCATTATATTTGTAAGCATATTTATGTTATTCAATATTAATGAAATGAAAGATTATTTTTGTTGCATCTTCGTGTTTATGTTTATTTCTATGCATTATTGCATTCCTGCATAAATCCGGATCAGTTCCATTGCAGAATCTCCAATCTTGTTACTCGATCTCTGCTCTGATACCATGTGAAAATTTTAAATCTGAAATTCTACTGCAGTTACTGATTTATTTCTCCTACTTATTTTCCACAATGAGTTATTTACAAAATACTTCCAGTAAATATCGAAATAAATTCTACTGCATTTATCACACAATTACATAGAGAAAATAATAGTGAAATATAAGCATAAGAATTAATCACATCGACACAGTTATTTTTGGACAATTGTCCTCGGAAAAACCCAATGCGGGAAAATCGGTGCAACAGATGAGGGTTTATATATTAATATTCAGTAGAAATTTCTTTACAAAGAATGATTGGTAGAATAACTGAGAAATTTCCAAGAAAACACCTGAGGTATATTTCTTCAGACTTCTGTAGAATTTTTGACACGTGAGAGGCCCTCTGGCCTTCATTGAGTCACCTCTACGCAGAGACTACGTGAAAACTGTGTCACCACTGCATTGTCCCTCTACGTTGTCTCTCTTTGTTTCCCCTCTATTGTTATGTGTCCTTCTTCCTCGAGATCTGACTACTGCTAAAACCCTCCTCCTCCTTCACCTTGCAACTCTCCCTCTGAAATCGAATTCTAAATTCCGAAGAATCGACTTCCCTCAGGTTACTAAGTGTTTTCCCGGCTTATCTTCAATTGAACCACAAGTATTCATTTATAATTTTCTTGTTGATAAATCAACGATCATGATCTAATATTTAATCAATGACTAAGATTAAGACAGAGTTGATCCTCGTCACTTAGAAGCTTCTCACCCACATTTAAGTTAATTCACTTTGATTATTTTAATTCACTAAGTTTTAACTTAGGCTTTATTAAAAATAATCAATTATTTGAATAAACTGCATTATGGGTGGAATTTCTCCAAACAATTTTTAGGTCTTGGAGATCTTGTGTGTTCTAGCCCCTCCATAAAATTTCAGAGCTAGAGCAAGACTGATGCTACCCAAAAATCAACAGCACAGTCTATGTATTAGGGTGGAGTCCGCCACATTTTGTATCAAGTGGTTTCGTAGAGTTTTGAAGTCCTCCTTTCTTATGCCCAGGTCAGTTCTTTGCCGAAATCACTGGTGGTGGAAGTTGATAATGTGTTGGTCTAGGTCTGAGTTATTATGTTGTTTGCAAAGATGCCTCGTTGCTGGGGACAACCTCGTAAAGGAGGCAACCATCAGGGATGGCACAAAGCAGGGGTGGGAAGAGAGGAAAATTTCAATGAGGAATATTCCCAGAGCATGGAGAAAGAGGGTGAAATTTCCTAGGATCTGACCCGCTCTCCCAGGCATGTTGTTCAGCTCTCTTCCTTGGAAATGATAACCGAGCAATTGAGAGGAATCCGGGCTAGCCTAGATAACCTCTGGGAACATAGGTATGAGGATAGAAACGAGTTGGTGGCCTACATGAATGACATTCAATAAAGCCAGACAGAGATCCTGGGACAATTGACTGATGTGAGTAGAAGCTAACGACGGACCAATGGTCGTCTAAATGAAATCGAAGCAAGAATGGATCACATCGACTTCCATATCAATGAAGGACATGACTCAATGGTAGCTCTGACCATGCGACCTCCCCAACCGCCACATTGATATTCGGACTACATGAGGTTTACTAATTTTGTTTCTTTTTTTGTATGTATGGGTGTCTAGCCCTCCGAAAATAAAGTCTGAATGAAAGAATATTGTGCACCATATTTTGGCTCTCCTAGCTAACAAATCTAATCGGAGTGAATCTAGGAGAGCAGTGGACAATCACCACGTATTTTGTATTTTCTTGATAATATAATAGAATGTTATTAACCGAAATAATAATAATAAAAAATTTAAAAAAAATTTAAAAATATATTTTAAAAAATTTAAATTAAAAATTAAAAATTAAAAAATAAATAAATAAATTATATATATCATTTCTATTAATAATTATCATATTGTAATAATTGATTTTTTTTATTTAAGGAGTGATTGGAGCCGGAGAGGTGATCCTTTTCTCCAAAGAACAATTAGAAATTAATTATACATGGGGATTGGGTACTTTAACAAATGATCAAGATGAAATCCTAGTTATTTGGAAAGAATTGGAGCATACCACCAACAAAGTGGCATTATAAGGAAAATGACATCTTAGGGGACTTGATGATCATCATACGAAATGTCTTCAAATCAAAGTCTGAGAGTGGTCCTTTCAATTCCACAATTGTAAATAGGATTGCATTGCAATTGAAGAAATTCAAAGAGATTGTTATTTTCCACATATATAAGCATCTAAATATGGATGCAGATGCGAAAAAACTTTCCAATCATGAGTAAAATTAAATTGAGGCAAGGAATATTGGAAATAAACCAAGCCCAAAGGATTATCACCCCTCTTTCATGAGGAACATTTTTTGGTATCATTTGATTTAGCTAGCCAATTTGTCAGCTCCTTGAACTACGAGAAATATAGTGGGTTTGAATGCTTCCTCTTAGATGGTAGAATTTATCCCAAGACTCTCACACATGGCATGGGTAGTGGTCAAGCTACAACACATGGAGATGGGATGTACAACACGTCATGCCTCTTGTTCTCATGTCTGTGGAGAATGGACAGTCAGTAGTGGAATTGGTTAGGTTTTAAAAGGATATTGAACTAGTAAATCTCCTCGACGATCTGACCTTAATTCTTCAATAGTTTGGCCTTAAATTCCAAACTCTGCACCCCAAAAATTCAATGGTAGATTGTGTCCTTTTTGTAAGCTCCTAGATCCGGGTAGATAACGAATTTATTTTTCCCTTAGGCGTCGCCTCCTAAGGTATTATTGAGGCGATATTATATTCATAGGGGCTTTTCATGGATGTCTCGTCTGTTTTGGATTCCCTGAGGATTTCACTGCGGTTATGCACAGTGAGCACAGAATGGCAAGATTTAACTATCCTTGTGGAGTTTGTTGTAGAGAAAGACCTAGAACACTGGAAGCAATCAGTGGAAAATTTATTCAAGATGTTAATACTGGAATTACTAAAATTTCAAGCAAAAGACTGGAGCTAGTGGAAAAGGAGGAGGCTAGGTTCTAGTCGCTTGAGAAGCATTGTGAATGGCTGCAAGTAAAAATGGACAAAAAAATTTGGTAAGCCTGGAGGCTGGATTGCTAACCCGGAAGCTTCATGCCAATGGGGTTGCCCTGCCAGTCTGTGACTTCATAATCAAGTTGGAAAAAGAGGAGCACAGAGACAACAAGCAAGTGACTGAGGTTGGTGAAGGAAAAGCGCGTGAAGGCACATCCCGTAGCTTCAAAGGAAATTTGGTAACCACTACAACAGTTGGACCCTCTCAGATTTTTAAATTCTCATGTTCTTATGTACTACAAAAATTTGAAAATTTTCCGAAATATATGAAAATTTTCGTTGTAAAATTATAGTTCAAAATTTTTCATTGTAAAATTATAGTTTAAAAAGTTTGCAGAGGCAAGAAAACCATATTGCAGATTATACTGGAATATTGAAACCTCTAAAATCATTGAAGCATGTAAATGGAGTCATAAATCCAGCTATTATAATATTAAAGCTACCCATTTCATTTAAAAAATAATAATTGAGTTTTCTATTTACCCATAATAAAAAAATTAGTAAAAGCTATTTTAAACTTTAGATTTCTCTAATGATTTTATTAGATGTTAAATCTTTTTTCACATATAAAAAAACATAAATACTATTTTTTATTTTATTAAAATTATATTCTTTAAATATGAATATATTTTTTCAATCACCAATTAAATTACCCCTGGGATTAATTTTCTAGATTTTATTGTTACAACAATAATTTTTCTATTCAAAAAAAATTATTAATTTGTATTAAAAAAATCATGGTCAAATTGCTACATTATGCTCAAATTTTGTAACAATTTGAGACTCACTCACAAATGATATTATGTATCTTACTTATAGATACTTCTTATTCCTAACCTTTATGATTTTATTGTTAGAGCAATGATAAGCACATTGCTCCATAAAGTGAGAAAAACAACATATTTTAGACAAAGCATTGCTTATGATTTTTATTGGTATAGCACTAACAAATGTATATTTTTATAAATTGAAAAACCAACATAATTATTTGAAAAAATACTATATATAATTTTGTTTTTATTATTCGATAAGTACATTATTTTATAAATTTTAAAAACACAATTATTTGGTAAAACATTGTATATGGAAAACAAACATATCTAAATATGTGTAAATAATAGTACACAAATTCTAGGTACCTCTTGCTTTTTTTTAAAACTTTTGCTTCAATGTTCTCAATCGATTTTCCATCTCCTTGTAAAGGGAAGCAAAATATGGAGAGACTTCTATCTTAATGCATTGAGAATGAAGAGACTTCAAATACAAGAGTCACTTACCACATATATTGCTTAACACAAAAGTTTGTATACCTGATCCCTCTTCCCTTTTTTGAAATAACCTCTAGGTTGAATGCCTGCTCATCCCCCACCAACAATGCTTGTGGTATTTTTCAACATCTTTCTAAAATGAAGTCTTGGTCCCCTTGATTCATACTAGGGGGTTCAGATTCAAACAAAATATTTTCCTAATCTCATTGCCCATCCACCAGTCAGATTTCCATATCTTTGGGATTCCAAACAAATTAGTCTCCTTAATTCATACTAGGGTTCAAATTCAAACTCAAGTTTTTCCTAAACCCATTTCCCCTCCACCAGTCATTTCCATATCTTTGGGGCTTTCAAGAGCCTCGTATCTTTTGAAGTTTGCTTTGAACGATCCTTCCTAGGTTATATTTGATCACTACAACAACTTACATTCACATTCATTGTTTATTAGCCTAAATAGATTTTTCTTAATTTACTAAAATAGTACGTAACATGTTATAGAGTCTAAATCTCTTTATTATTTAAACGATTTTTAGCAAAATTCCCATCCTCGTGGTAAAAATTATACTTGGAAAGATGTTGCACATAGTAAATCTTTTGGACAAATCTAGCCATCCATAATATTTGCAATGCCTCCAAAAGGCCCTTCTCCAAATCCACTTCCACGCAATTTGGCACAACAATATAAACCTCATGGTAAACATTATATTTGGAAAGGTGTTGCACATAGTAACTCTTCTTGAAAAATCTAGCCATCCATGTTTATTTGCAATGCCAACAAAAATCCCTTCTCCAAATCCACTTCCACACATTTTGGCACAACAATATAAATTTCCTTCTCATTCTATCTAACCAATGTATCAACCCAATGTTCTTCCAATAGCTTTGAAGTTGTCGTCATCCAAAAATATTAATTAATGGGAATTGGGTCAACATTGCCCAAACATACATTGTAGCAAACTCCTCTTCTAGGTTGAAATTAAGGGGCATAGAAAGCTCATAACATTCCCTTAGGTCCCATCAAAGTTGGGGGATGTGGGTCAACATTGACCGAACATACATTGTAGCAATATCCTCTCCTTGATTGAAATCAAGGGGCATAGCAAGTTTAGAACATTCCTTCAGATCCCCATTAAACAAGGGCATGAGAAAAATATCATGTTTCGAACCTCCATATTTTGAGAAAAATGTCAAGTTTCGAATCTCCTTGTTTTGGAATAGCAAACCAAAAAACCATCAACCTCTTCCAAGTTGAAATCAAGGAAGATAACAAGTTGAGAACATTCCTTCCGATCCCATTAAAGGACATAAGAAAAATAACAAATTTTGAACATCCCTGATCTGGAATAGGAAACCAAAAATCCATCAACCACATACAAAAAAATATGCATGGTATTCTTCTGTGACCAATAATCTGCTATTTACACCTTGCTACTCTTTGTTTTGCAGAAATCCTTGTAATCTTTTCTAGTCAAACCTTACTCTAACAAAAAGTGTGTTTTTTTTTTCACTATATTTGGGAATTGGAGATCCAACTAGAGGATGGAGTCCAAAGATTTGATGAGTCTATCTTGTGATGAATGAGATGGAAAAAGTTCAATGCACTAACCAAAATTTTAAATGCTTCTCATAAATGAACGTGGATCATTATATACCAATGCACAAAGTGGTTTCCATCTTTACTCCCTTGGATTGATACAATTTATTCTTCCTTGAAAAAAAATCCCCACGGAAATTGCACAGTTATTTCTCACAAGAAGCATTGATTTCACATCTCATAGCAAGTGATTTGTTCTGCATGCTTGATACAACAACAAGGGATGCAATTTCAGCTTGAATTTTCTGCAAACAAACATCATGACAATCTACTCAAGAAAACATATATTAAATCAATAATAAAACAAACATCACGACAATCTACTCAAGAAAACACATATTAAATCAATAAGAAATAATAATGCCAAATAATTGTTGGAAAGTGTAACTAGGTTCGGCCTTCATATTGACTATGTAATTATGTATTTATGTAATGAAGGAGACAAAGATAATAAAATGTATTTTTGTTAAGCTTGCTTCATGGGTTTCATGAGCAAGGATTTTATTATAGGTCAAAAGACTTCTTCTTGATGTCTTTTAGGGATTTGGCATCTTGTCATAAATAGAGTCATGTATATGAAGTAAAGTCAATAATGGTATGCCTCAAGACCTCATCAATTAAGCTTGAAGACATGGCTCAATATGATGCTCCAGATTAGCGTTGGAATATATCCTCAAGACGACCTATGAGAAGTGAACAAGTCGACTCACATACCCTTAATCAAGTCGGCTCCATAACTTAAGGATAGGTAGGCTAATTTACAGTCAGGAACAATTATTTAAAGGAGTATGCGGATTCAGTTTGACACAAGAAATTCAGACAAGGATCTGATATTTAATGTGAAGTTTCAGGACTGAAATAAAGTGCGAGAAAATAATATTAGGATTGTGGTTTGATGCATAGAAGAGAGATAGGTCAACAAAGAAGAATTTTGGATATATTTGTGGCTAACAAAAAACTTGAAATTACAGTGTGGATCTCAAGAATCTGCAATCTCAACGAAGGTCAAGGACGGTTTTCAAGGGTCGATTCAGGGTTGTCTTTAAGTGGAACATAGTGCTGAAAGAATACCAAATAGAGAAGTCTCTTGGAAATATAAGAAAGGAGATTATTGAAGGCCAAGGTTATTGTGTTAAGGAGTGTTGAATAGAGACTGAGTTTCTCTAAGTATCAAGTGCATAACAATGCAGAAAGAAGGAAGAAGACAGCTAGAGACCGAGCTCTCTAATCCTAGTGCAGAAAGGTGCAGGGAGGTGCAAAAAAGAAGGATCAATCTAAGGATTCAAGGAAGAAGCAATGACAAGGTATTAGAGGCATACAAGGGTCAAGGGTCTGTGTCATTCTCATGATACTTGTCAATTAAAAGTATATAAGAATAATTTCTTGTGGGTTTTCCTCTCCAAGAGGAAGAGGTTTTGGTCGTGGCTCGAAGAGCCTAAATTTGTGTCTCTTGTGTTTTGATAATTAATTTGATGAAAGACATAATAAGCTAAGAAGAGAAGCCATAAGTAAATGAAGTAAGCTTGCAATTAATTATCAAGTAGTGAATTTGAATTAAACCTAGCCCTACCTAATTTTCAACAAGAATGACCTAGATAAACCCATGATCATTTTAAACTATTAGTGATCATTATAAATAATATAAAATGAAAAACAATATGTTTTCCTATTTAATAAAAGTTATTGTTAAATTGATCAAAATGAATAGAATTTACCTATGAGAACACAAACTGACTCAAATAAACCCATATAATTTCCCTACCTAATTTTCAACAAGAATGACCCAGATAAACCCATGATCATTTTAAACTATTAGTGATCATTATAAACCATATAAAATGAAAAACAATATGTTTTCCTATTTAATAAAAGCTATTGTTAAATTGATCAAAATGAATAGTAATTACCTATGAGAACACAAACTGACTCAAATAAACCCATATATAATTGTTGATCTATTAATGATAAATACTAAACAAAACCAAAAAAGATCAAAAAGTTTCAAACCATTTTAATGGTATGAAATTCACCATTCAAAAGGAAATAAGTCTGCACAAGATGCATGCACTCTATCGTAGAAGGTTACTGATTGGTTGTGTTGAAAGTTAATGATAAGTTGGCGCACAAAGCAAGCAAGACGAGTTTTAGCAAGATCAAATGATATTGTGACGTGAGAGACCATGATGAAACACATGAAACTAAGGAGATAGAGAGAAAAGGTTGATATTAATGAAAATGGTGAGACTTTTGGGAACGCACAAGTTCACAAACATGGAGAATTAAGAGGGTTTATAGGTGGAAATTCTCATAGAATCATATATTGTTCCACTTGCATTAATCAAGACTATAAGTTCTTTGAATGTCCACAAAGGAATAGTGCAGGGAATGAATAACTAGTACAATTTAATACGCAGAGTTCTAAAATTATCAAATTTAATACCCAAAATTCTAAAATTAACCAGGCATGTAAAATTTAATATAATTTACCAACTTAATTGCAAATACTTACTTGGAAATGTAATTTGAACTCGATTCCGGTTGTAGTAGCTCTCAATCTGCTCCTTCTACCAAACCAATAGTTTCTTCCTAGCCTAACTGGGATCAACTTATCCAGTTCCCAGATCCAAAAACCTTTGAAATTGAATTATTTTGGCCCATGCCCAAAATTCTAAAAAAAGTTCGTCAGATTTACCGAACTGAATTTTCAGACTCCTTCATCAATGGTGTATCCTTCCTCCAATTTTTTCCTATTTCTTTTTTTCCCCTATGCATTTTCCCACTGTGACCTTATATAAAATCCCTTCATCCAAACAGTGGTTGCCTTCCTTCATTTAACCAATGATGGTAAGGGATCAGGTGTAATTGAGCCATGCATGCATCTGCCACCTGTGCTAAAGGTTGACAACAGAATCGTATATGGATTTTATTCGTGAAGCTAGTTTTGTTTCATATTTGAAGTTAGAAACATTATAATGTTGGTTTAAAGACAACTAAACAGAAAGGGATATTTCTATCTGGCCCAAATCATGAAGGAGAAGCATAATGGGTGCCCAGGTTGGATGTCTGCTGATAATTTGCAATTGTCGGGACACCTGATGGAGGAATGGAATGGGTACAATGAGGAATTAAGGAGCCAGGGGTTGATCATGGGCAGTGGAGGTGACAGGGTTATATGGAGGGGCTAGACTAAAAACGATATGCCCATTGTGAGTGATACCTATAAAAATTTACTAAGTTCTTCGGCCACTTCTGCAGAGATTAGTGTCTTTAGTAAAATCTGGGCAAACAATGCACAGTTGAAGATGAAGATCTTGTTGTGGTTGGTCTTTATGGATAAAAATCTCACTTGGGACACTCTACAAAAGAAAGGGTGGATTGGGCCGAGTTTCTACAGACTTTGTATGGCGGAGGTTGAGAACAATTCACACTTTTTTTATAACTGTGTCTTCGCAAGGAGAGTCCTGAAATTACTCTGTAAGTTTTTCAAACTTATGGTACCTTCTCTTACTAATACTACAGTATTCATTCTTTGGTGGCATAGTTGAAGCTCATCTCTGTGGAATATTCTGGCGTTATTTCATTGGTTTATATGGTGTGTCCGTAACAAATGGATCTTTGAGGAAGAGGGTAGTAGCCCTGAGAAGATAGCCACCATTATCATTCATAATTGGGAAAGTTTGAGAACTATGCAGAGACCCCCGGATGACCATTCTAAGCAACTGAAACCGGTTGAGATACAATATCCAACAGGCTTCTTTGATGGAGCCTCTCAACAATCTAGGTGCGGGTGCGGAGCTTGGTTAATGATATCACCAAACTGTCACTATACGATTTATTGGTATGGAGGCTTTGGATCTAATATGAGGGCTGAAGTTCTAGCATTGTGGGGCTTATTGTGGTTTGCCACTCAACTATGTATTGAGAACATGTGGGTATATGGAGACTGGAAAGTCCTTATTGATCATCTAAACAAGGGTACTGTTCTAAACCCTGGAGCCCTGATGTCTTGGCTGGACAGAATTAAATCTTTAAGAAATGCATTCTCTAATATTCATTTCAAACATATATACTTTGAGAAAAATTGCTAGGCGGATAGATTGTCTAAGAAAGGCTTGCAGGGAGTTTTTGGGGAAATGCACTATGTGTTATCCGACTCAAATGGATTGGGAGCTACAGGGATGGTCAAGTTCTCATGAATAGGGTTTTCAGCTACAACAGTTTCTGTCTACAGTTTCTAGACTTTGATGATATTGTTTTCACAACTGTGATACTACGTAATATATGCTAGACTAAGGATGAAGGATTAATGGAATAGCTAATTTAAGAGGATTATCAAGGAAAAGAAGGTCTGGAGAAGCACAAATATTTTTTTTGATTGCCCTAGTCCTGTCACTTAAAGGATCTAGGATTAAAGATATCACCAAGATACTAACTTGGGGGGAAGTATTCTTGGTTGATTTTTGAAGTTAAATGAAATTTTGATTGTGTCTATTATAATGAGGGAAAAAACGGGTCTCTTCATAAGTTGAAATGTAAGTTTAAAAAAAAAAAGCTCATCTTATGATCCGGTACATCATGTTATGCTGAAATGTAAGATTTCTGAAGTGTCAACTTTTGATCTGGTACATTATATAAACCAGAAATATGTCATGCTGAAATGTAAGATTTCTAAAGTGTCAACTTTTGATCTGGTACATTATATAAACCAGAAATCTTTTTCTGCTGAAAAAAAAATAATGTTGTTTTAAAAACCTAATATATTTATATTTCTTAATTATATTCAAGAATATTATAACATCAACTTATTTATATTATTTTATTTTATTAATTTAATTATAAATAGTATAATTTATAAATCTTGTCATGATGATGAACCGCATTGGCTGGTTTGAAATGCGTTGACAAAACTTTCTTTTATGTGATTTTCACCGAAAATTATTACACACATTCTATGGATCACTAAAGCCAAATTCCTAATATTTAATTATATTTTTTATTACTTTAATATAAGTTTTAAATTTTCTCATGAGTTGTGCATGTAATTTAAATGTAATTTAAGGATGGGCCATTACAGGTAAAGGGCACAGATCCATTGTTGCATCAACAATACACGAATCAAGAGAGAACATGATGTTGAACAAAGGCATCGTTACACAAGAACAACAAAAATACGATCTCCAAGCAAGAGTATATTCAATCTAGAGGTAGATATCTCAACGTCTCAGTGGACACTCTCATTCTAAGAATATGATTGCAAGAGATGGTTGCCCACTATTGCATCAACAACACATGAATGAGATAACTTCATGTTGCACAAAAGCATCGTTATGCAAGGAAAACAAAAATTAGAAGATCACCAAGCAAGAGTATATTCAATGAGAAACACCCATGTCCGTACAGATAACTTTTGGGGCACCCATTATCATAGAGGTGGTTTTGGTTAAAAAAAATTATGAAGTGATGGTTACAAAACAGTGTAAAGTTTCTTCATATAGAAAAATATAAAGACCTGCTTCTATTTGATGTCATTCACATATATATTTTCCATTAGTAACGCCTACACCATAGTTTAGTTAAAAGTAAAGGACAAAGCACAGAGTGAATTGTTGCAGGTGATGATCAACGAGCTTCGAGTGTGGTAAATAGGAAAAAGAATGTTACATGATACTTAAAATAAAGAATGGCATCGCTGAAGAGGTAAAGGATTTGCTAGTAGAATATGCAGCGATTGCACACAAAGATGAACCAGTAGTATTACCTTGAAGAGAAATCATGCACAAAACTGATTTTGATTTAAGTTTTGAAATAACTTTGCTGAATTTGCACATACGATATATCCAATGAGAATCGCAATACTTAACACACAGGTAGCAGGTTGTTGCATATAGACTTGATAAAAGAAGGCACATAAAATGACACATATGTAATTGTACATACTGCTCACAAGATGGACATGGATGATAACGTTGTCACGTAAATTTGGGGGATTTCAATAAATGTGAGGCAAAGACAATTTTTGTGGCAAGTATTTTGTTGACTTGTGTTTTAAAGATTCCATAAGGTTTACTTGAGATATGTTGTTTAAGATTTTTGCAAACTAGAGTTCTATTAACAAAATCCCAAGGGCTAGAGATTAGTAATTTTGGGTTTTAAGTTAAAAGCAATTCAAAACAAGCATAACAAATTACTTCGACTTTTGAATAAAGTGCTGAAAAACATAAAAACAATAGGTTTTAACTTAACAACAATTAAAAAATAATAATAATCAATTATTTCAACTTTTAAATGAAGTGCTCAAAAATGTTAAAATATTAACTAAAAATAAATCAACACACAGCATAACAAATTATTTCGACTTTCGAATAAAGTGCTCCAATATGTAAATTGGAAAACTTAATGGAGACACTTTCTTGTCATTTGTCATTGGTCCAAATATAAAGGGTAGAGCATGTACATTTTTATGAACTTTCGTAATCAAACTGTTGTGCAGATGCATGTCTCTGGTACACATCCATAGATTTTAGTAATCAAATCATTGTGCAAAGACAAATCACTTATCTCACAAATAAAAAGATACCGTACACTAACATGTTGTTTAACTTAACTGTGATCTTAAAAATTAATTATTATTATTGGCAAAAATTGATTTACAAATGAAAATTTGAAGTTGGGTTACACTTTTTGCCATTTTTTGAAAAAACAAATTTCATTTTTCCCTGTTCTTTAACTTTCTACAAGCCAAAACAATTTTTCTGTTTAAAATTTCATTTTGCGATAAAAATAAAATTTGTCAGAAATTTTATTAGCTTTCTATTACTTATTTTTTGGATTTTTTTATACACATATGATATGTCAACTTAGCGTTTCTTTGAGTGTGCGTTTTTTAACAATCAAAGGATT